>CM032385.1:10995351-13395351 GCA_019049475.1 Eueides isabella
TTTTTTTATGGAAGAGACGGCAAACGAGCGTACGGGTCCCTGATGATAAGTGATCACCGCCGCCACGGCCCAGTGTAACTCCAGAGGAGCTACAGGAGAGTTGCCGTCTTTAAGGTGGATGGGCACCGGGACCCGGCATTACCTAATGCGAAACGCAGTGGCCAAAGCTTAACGCCGGTCTTAAATGCCGGGTGGTTGGTAACAATCCGGTCGAGTCTGCCATGCGTGTTGCCATTACTGGCAACGTGACTCTACCACACGCCACTTTAGTCGCCTCTTACGACCATCAGTCCCAGGGTGATTCTATTCTAAGCCAGAATCACACGGCATATATATAAAATAATCAACTCATATTACTAGAAAAATTAATATCACATAGAAAAACAACAACATCATAGCAGAAGAACAAAAAAGCTGCCGGCGGGCTATATGGTTTGCAGAGAACATCTATCATTGACTCTACCATAATGAAATATGCACTATCAAAAACAGAAATCTCCACTGACGTACATAGATTATAAGAAAGCGTTTGGACAGTATCACACTCTTGGTTGCTACATATAGTAAATATTTACAATATCAATATTAAAATAATATTTTTTTTAAAAAATATTATGACGCAATAGAAGATTACACTACTTTTACATAGCCTAATTACAATAACACTATTTTCCTAAATAGTCATTAAAAAAGGTAAATATTAAGGTGATGCTCTGAGCCCGTGTGGTCTGCCTGGCTTTAACCCACTTTCCCCCGATTACAATGTAACCGAGCTAGATATCGTCTTAAATACGACAGTAACGAAACGATAATATCACACTTAATATATATGGATGACATAAAATTATATGCATAATAAAAAATAATGATAAGAGATGAAAACATAATTGAAACCACAACCGCATTTAGTAAGATACACGTGCATTTGCGCTAGACAAATGTAGACTTATCCATATAGTTAAAAGGTATATCCGACCGAATTTATCTTTTATTAATCATGTAGTCGCCAGACTACGTGATTAATGTAATAGATAAATAAGTGCAATGGAACCCAACGAATGTATAATTATCTCGGATTTCAGCAACTAAAGGATTAATCATACAGCTATATAAGTAACAATAATGGAGGAATATAAAAAGAGGATGTAAATTTCAACTTACAAGTAAAATTTAATGAAGGCTATAAATATATACGCAATACCAATTTTAACCTACACATTTGGAATCATAAAATGGGCAAATAGTACATAGAACAATAGAACGATCGATACACACTACACTTAGGAAACATAAAAACTTACAGCACAGTCAAATAATATACATAAATCAAAAGTCCAAAATGATAAAAATATACACCTTTAAATCTTAATGAACCACAAAATGCAGAAACTTCAGCAAAAAATGATCTACAAGAAAAGAAACATACAATACTGGAAAAAGAAAGTAATGCAAGGAGGCCACCAATGACCCTCCACAACCTCACGTAGAGTTCCGCCAGCTTCAATTTTTTTGAAAACAGGCACTCTCTCTCTCTCTTCCGAAACAGAAGGTATATCCTTGCAATACAAGATCAAATTATAAACACAAAACCTTTAGAAAATATATCATCAATGACCCTTCAATTACCAAAGACAAATGCGCTGATGCCATATACAAACCTGAAACCATTCAACACATACCCGGAGCCTGTACAAGCCTAACACATACGCTTACACTCACCAACATAGCAATTAGTAAAATAATTCATCAACCCTTAGCACATAAATACAAACTCATACAAGGACACTAATATTCCGTATTATAAATATACACCCCAAATTGTTCTGGAGAACAATTCCGTTTATAAATATCATACACTTTAATAGATCAGACTACTCTACAAGATAAAATCAATAAAATTGTGTATATGATAGACGACGCAGTCCCTAACACCCATAACATACAAAAACAGTAGTCGAAAAAAATAAATAAATATTAAAGAAGAAGTCACTCATATCTGGAAAACTAAATAAAACATACGTCGTTCCAATAGTATTTTCCACCAAAGGCTATTCACAACTATTTAAAAATAATAAATTTACAAGATAATATAATACACAATCTACAGACAGCTGCTATTTTAAAGACATGTAGTATATAGATATAGATAGTAAGAAAGTTCCTGCAAATAGAAGACAATGGCATAGATTTACACAACCCAACACATCATAATTTATAATTATTTGGCGTATGCCCGTAGTTATAGTTATACACCAAGCCTAAGCTGAGAGATAAAAATAATAAACAAGAAAATGTAGCTTCGATGGATGGTTTTATTCTGAATTTTGTGTGAAATTCATAGACGATACTAAAAAAGTATAAATTTATAGGTATTTCATAAAAATAATAATAACAACTTATATTGTGACTTATATTGTGACCCTTATTGAGACCCTTTATGAGATGAATGATAACTTGCTGAAAAAATATCGGAAAAGCCCAATATTGGAAATTATATTTATATACAGATCAGTATCAGAAAAATAATCTCAAACATTTAATTGTAGTTAATTTCATACAAAATGTTCGGGTCCTTGCCCCGAACATTTTCACTTGTCAACAACATTTATAAGGTGTATTTCTCGTTGACTTATAATTTGAATTAATACAGACTCGTGTGCTTTAAAATACGAGTAGTAACACCTAATCTTTATGAGAATCTTTCTTTTGTTGATGTAATAGATAATATTAAGGTTTAGGTCATAATTTAAACAGTGTAAGGAGGTACTAATATTCTTAGAAAAAGTTTAAATTTATAATTATTATTTTTAAATAAGAACAGAACGAATTAGAAAAGAATGTACTCAATTTTTTATCCATTTGTACTTCTAACTTTTAGGCTACTCCGGGACTTATTGATCCGCTTTTAGACATTAGCGACGATGTTTTAGATTAGGAATTGAGAATAGTATTGAAGTGAGTTCGTGTCGTATATGTGCACTTAGTAATTGGAGAGATCAATTTAGTTATTTTATTTTAAAAAAAATCTCTGTAAATACAATAAATGCTCAGTACTTCATAAGAAATGTTTCTAATAAATCTTGATCTTAATCATGATTATGGGCTTAAGCGCTTTTTTAGAAAATATATAACAAATACCATACAAAACTATAATAATAAAACTAGAACCAAACAAAAAACGTGATTTTTAATGTAAAGTAATAATGGCTTTTGGTTTTTGGCTTTTTTGGCATTATTCTTTGAAAAGAGCTAGTTTATACGTTATTATGGAAGGCAATTTGTGACGCAGAGGCGCAGACAGGCCACAAAGTAAAGGCGACGCTTGTGGGATTGATTTAAGCCCAGGAGAATGAATATTTAATATTTTCTTCCCTCCGTTTGGCAATGAGGCGGGATATAAAGGATAAAGGTGGCATTAAGTTCTACTTAACAACACGCAATTTCTTAATATTAGGTTCCCAGGTTCCTCCTGCCAAGTCCTTCTGTGTGCTGTCTACAGTAAAGCTGAACCAGACCAGGAAAATGATCAGTTGTGAGTTAACATATTTATCGTTCCCATATTGAATGATTGGCTATTTTTGTTACATAACTTTTTTTGATATTTAAGCAGCCAAGAACTTGAATAAACATGTATCGTTTGCAAATATGCGCGGTGATGTCGAAATAATGTTACGAATATATTGAATTCGTAAACACTTAGATTTTCTTTAATATGTGTGTATATCGTTTTGAAAACAAATTAGCAAATAGATACTTATATTGCTTATTCCATTTAAAAGGAATTGAGTTTAGTTTTATATATATATATATATATATATATATATATATATATATATATATATATATATATATATATATATATATATATATATATATAATATATATATATATATTATATATATATATATATATATATATATATATATATATATATATATATATATATATATATATATATATCGAATTTGACTTCAAAAAAGTAGTAATATTATTAGGTTTTATTAAAAAGTGTAAATATAAATTTGCGGCGTCAATGAAAATAAAATTATTTTAAAACTTATTTTAATAAAGTTTCAGGTTAAGGTAACAAATTTAACTTATTTTATAATCTCAATATAACAAACAATATCCTATTCCTTTAATTTTTATCTTGAACAAATTTTACACTTAAACCATCTTCTGGTGCCAATATTACAGCGTTAGGCTTCATTTGGCACATTATAAGGTACGACAGGTCTATTTTGTATTTGTGAAGGATTTGAGCTAGCGATGCACGCAATTGCATCATCCCGTAACGTTTACCTGCAATGTATAATATAATTTATAATTATTTTATAATACATGACAAGGTAGGAAAACGGTACTTGAAAAGTTTAGGCGGAATTTGAGGTATATTGGAATAACGTGTTAATAACAGAACTCAACACCTTGCTTTGTTTGCCTTTTTATCAGAGCGAAGATAATAACAATGTTAAATATTTTACATTGTTACGTTTATAGTCTCACGCTTGCGACCCTGCACAAATATTATTGTTATGATATTGTATATAATTGTCTTTTATTGGTTTTGAGTTATAATTTCCTTGTTCTCTGGAAAATTATATATGTATATGAGAGTAGTAAGCCTCTATTGATATAAAGATCTGTTCGAATTGAAAGATGTTTGATTTGCGAATATAAAATAATAAAATATAATAAAAATCAAGTCTGACACTTGATTTTTATTACCTGTATTGGCCTGGCCTGGTACAGCGGCACAAGCGTGTCTGTAAGCGACAGGTTGTGGGTTTCATCCCCACTCGAGGAAATGAAATATTTAATATTTTCAATTTAAATATTTAATGTTTCATTTCTTCGCTCTAGAACAAGGCAAAACGCGGCGTTGAGATGCGCCATTAAAAACGCAATGTCTCAAATTCGGCAGAACGGGGTGTGTTAACACTATGTTCCCAAGTTCTCTCGGCCTACCCTGACATGTGCATGTGATACAGCGTGAAGCTGAGTACTGAGTGAATTTTATTACTTTAGTTGTTTTCACAATATAAAGTAATTAGAATGACAAACACATTACCTATACAATATCTCGGCCCTTCACCGAAAGGCATGAACGTATAGTCCATATTGTTGCCTTCAGATATGTTTTTAAATCGTTCAGGATTCCATTTCTTGGGTTCTGGATAATATTCTTCGTTATAATGTAGTGCAATGAGGTTCACAAATACTGGTGTACCCTTCTTTACAGTAACTTTATCGTTAAGCTTATAATCTTCTCCACAATATCTGTCTAAATATGAAACTGGCGGGTATTTTCTTAGGGTCTCTGTAATAAGAAATTCAAAGTTTGCTATCAGTTATTCTAGTTTTTAAATAAAGATATATTTTTACTTTACTATATGATACTATGTTATGTATCTGAATCTTAAATATTATAATCGTTTCCAGCTTATGGTTATTTATGCAAATGCAAAATGCAGAATACCTATAAATAATAATAAACAGAAAACGTGTTTTGCTTCTCCAGAAATACAATTAGTGAATTTTGTTTAACTGTTCTAACAAATGTTAGTATAATTTCACCTTATAGGTATTAATTAACGACTATCATTTGCAGTGAAAAATTTGCGTTGATAACATCTGCCTAACATGTTTTTTTTATCAAAATAAAATGGGGCTTAATTTTCGGTCTTAACGTATTATGATATCTAAAGACACATGATAACAATATTATCTTCTATATTGCTTAAATAAATACAAATGATATAATTATAAAAGCAATGTAGGTCTAAAAATTGCATAAAATGCCAAATATTGAGTGTAACGAACCATGAATGCACGCTGTTAAATATTTCAATTCCATTAATTCATTGTAATCCAGAACGTCATTTCCTGTACGCTTGACTGCTTCACTAATTTCTTTATGAAGCTTCTCCTGAAAAAATAACAAAAATTTTTAATAATTAAATATATGTAGTAAGTGATTACAATATTTTTTATATATTGTGCATTTGATACGTAAAACTTTGGGATGATATAAAATGTTCATGGCCGTATCGGGATTAAGCAACGGGATTTTTTTTGCAATTTCTATTTCTATCACTGCTTTAATATTAAAGCAGTCAAAGAAATAGAAATGGCAAAAAAAATGTTTGACGTCAATGATTAGAGCTTCTATTTGTTAGGTGTAAATAATATTTTCCATTTCAAGCGTTCGTCATTACTTTACTTTTACATATTACTTACCTGTTCTTCAGGATGGTGTGCTAGTTCATGAAGACAATAGCTAAGTGTTGTTGAGGACGTTTCGATAGCACCAAAGATAAATACGGCCACTTGTGCCAACATAATATTATCAGCCAATTCTGTCACGAAATAGTTATTATCACTTAAAGTATTATAGAGAGGTTAAAAACATGCTAATAATATTGTTTATTGCTACTTGCTTTATTAGCACTGTAACACGTATATACATATATACTTACTTGAGTCACCTCCATCAGGCAGTTTTATACTATCTCTAAGTTTAAAGAGATGATTGACTAGATCTTTATCCTTAGATTGGTCAGTGTTTTTGCGTTTTTCGACAACGTCCCAAAATAGTTTTTTAATGTAATCACTAGCAGCCGCAGAGAAGAATTGGAGTCTATTATAAAAAAAAATATATAGTTAAAAAAATTTATAAAAGTGATATGTATATATAGTGATTGAAAAACGCTCCCGGACCTTAACAAGCTTGCCAAAGCAGGTACGAAAAATATCAAAGTGAATTCCAATCCTCGTCTGAATGTCCATTTCACCATGTGACTTGTTATATTCCACAACGGCGACGGTTTGTCGCTGAGCACACTGACACGGATACCAAAAACGCTGTATGCTACTGTGTCAGAGGTGTACATGGAGAAGAGATTCTGCAACATTTATTAATAATTTAGATTATCTATATACAATAATTGGTTGAATCGTCTAAAAATGTATATATAATATGTGTATTTATACATCGTTGTTTTAAATTATATACATTCTTGAATGTTTTCGATCATTTTAAGTAAACTTTATAAACTAAGGAAAACGTAAACCTGTCAATTTATAAAAAACAAAATACGTAAACGTACTATGTTTAATGAAACAAAAACACATCATGAATAACGTTAACACCATTACCTTTAGATTGACAGCTTTGTTGCCGTCGATGTGGTCTCTCTTGATCTTTTTTACAAGTTCCACGGCATTAATGTTCATAAGCTCAGTTATGGACTTTAAGCGTAGACTAGTAAACAAAGGAGTGAGATCATTTTTTAATTGTTTCCACATAGGATTCTGAAAGTCAAGAAATAAATTTAAATTATTAATTAATTATTACTTTAAATAATAAAGGTGATGTATTATTAGGTAATTACGTTATTTTTTTAATTTTTAGTGTTAATCCACACTTAGGAACGAAAAATATTTAGTAATAACTATTTTTAAACAAGTATATTAAATAATAATTAATTTAATCGTACAAAACATTCATTACATTAACTATACTGTGTTTATCTTTATATTTTATAAGGCTCACTTATTTAATCATGACCAGTTATTGCGTATAATTAGTAAATTTTGAAACGCTATTTAACCGGAATATATATGTACATAGCCTATAAATATATAAATAGAGCGCTGTGTCGCTTTTTGAAAACAAATAAAACTTTTTGAAAGAAAATATTTAAAATAGTTTGGTAGCGGTAAAAAATTGGTTCATTGGTAGCGTTAATAAAGTGGTACATTTTAATAAAAAATAAAGGAATGACAAATTATAATTAAAATTCGATATAATTTTTAAAGTACCTTATTTTTTAAAGTTTTGTTTTAAAAATTAGTATATTTTTTGTAACAATTTTTTGAAAAGTACAACAACGACGTAAAATGTTAATTTTGATAATTTCTCATTAACACTTACCTTTACAGTGAACAAATTAAGCCATCCAAGGGGATCCGAAGAACTACAGTATAAATATCTATCTTGAAAGTTATCGAAATCCTTAGTCAGCACATTTCTTGCTAATTCTGGCGATTGTACAACTAAAGTAGGAGTCCAGCCGAGGTAGATTCCGAAGTAATCTAATGATTGATACTTTGAATATAATTCGTGACAATAGTCCCAAAAACTTTGTCTCATAACAAATTTCAAATTGCCTATAATCGGTAATGGCTTGTCGAAAGGGATTCCACGGTCTCCCCAATATTGAAAAATTTTACTTGTATAAAGATACACAAGTAAAAAACATAGTAAAATAATTCCTACAATAATGGAAAAGACGTCCATCTTCTTTGTATTCAGTTTTACTTGTGAATAAAATGTAACAGATGGCTATCTTGTTACATTCATTAATCAATAAGATAATTATTTTGTTATAATAAAATGATAAAGCACAATCCACACTATTCACGAGACTATCCGAAGTAAGGCAGCACGAGAATAAGGATCGCCTCGTACGTTTTAACTGTGTCTCTATGGTATCACAATTATTGTTTAAAACGAATGCGACAGGTTTTAAAAATGGAGAACGGAAGCGTCTCAATAGAAAGGGAATAGAGGAAACGAAACATAGAGTAAATCTGTAAAAAATGTATAAAATTAAGAAATATAGAATCTCTACAATAATGAGATGAAATGAAATATTTAATATTTTTTTTTTAGCCTCACGCTGTATCCTGCGCGAGGAAGGGTAGGCAGAGGGAACCCGGGAACCTAGTATGAGGACACTCCGTTCCAAATATTTAATATCCAAATATTTAATATTTTAAATTTAAAATATTTAATGTTTCATTTCTTGGCTCTGGTAATAAGGCAAAGCGCGGCGTTGAGTTCCACCACTCAACACGCAATGTCTCAAATTCGGCGGAAGTGGGGAATGGAAGTGGAACGGAGTGTCATAACACTAGGTTCCTGGGTTCTTTCTGCCTACCACGCCTCGTGCGGGATATAGCGTGAAGCTAAGAAAAAAATAATAATCTCTATACGTGTCTTGTAATTCAATCTCTATACATGTGTATGGAAAGTTTGTAAACGTGAACCAAAAAGAACCGAGACTATATATAAAAATATATGAACATCCCATGATATCAAAGATTTGTTGGCCATAAACAACTGATTATTTATTACACCTACAGACATTTTTGTTTTGTTTTCTATAGAATAAGTCAAGAATGTGTATTCACATTGGTTCTACTTTGCGTGACTAATACCAAAAGTTTTTAAATTTAAATTTTTATTAAATCTTTAGGATTCTAAGGCCGTGAACAAGGCAAAGTGCAGCGTTGAGTTCAGCCACTCAACACGTAATGCCTCAAAGTCGGTAGAAAGAAGGAGAACTGAACGGAGTGTCTTGGGTTTACAAGTTCTCTCAGCTTATCCTGCCACGTGCGGGATAAAGCGTAATGCTGAAAATACCTATTTTTTTTAAATATAATATTTATCATTTAAATATTATATCATTACGTATTGGAGTGATAGACTTAGGGTCAACGGGTTTTACTAAATTTATCACGTTCTCGTGGACCATTGGCAAGATAAAATATGTTACATTTTATATATTATTTAATTTTATATGTAGTTAACAAAAATATACAATGCGAAAAATATGCTAAACGCGATAAGATGTGAATATTTTTTATGTAAATATTCAAAAATGTATATTTTATAATACTTATCAGTATAAACAAATAAAATATAAGATATGAATAGTAAAAAATACTTATCAAAAATAGTATATATACCCATCAAATTTGGTAATTTAGTAAAATTCATTACACAGCGTAGTGACCCGAGAAGAGGGAGCAAGAAATCGGAAAATTTTCGGCAGTAACTTCTATAACGGTTGAGAAGCCACACTTTGCGAAAGACGCTGTTTATTGTGGAATACGGGACCTTATATTGATATTTCTGTTATAAAACCGTGAAACCAAACATTACGAGATTTAATGTTATAAAGAGATATTTATTTTGATTACAAAATTTAAACAATTTGCTCACGTAAATTGTAAATGAAGTAATTTTTAATAAATAATCAAATCAAGGATTCATTTAAATCGATTGAAAATTAAACGTGTGTGTTCAATTGTAGGTTTAAAGAGTTGGTCTACTTACGGGATTACACCGGGATTAATAAATGATACTTTAAAGCATGATATAATAAACAGCAAAGAAATAACCGTGAAAACAAATAAACGTAACGAAAGCGCATTGACTGGCAAGCATCGGCTGTTACATTTTATAGAGGCTTACATTTTTAATAAACTATACCATTTTTCTTTTAAAACATATAAAGTTAACAAAATAATATTATGTAAGTATTTATTATATATTATTCTAATATTTATAAATGATAAATTAATAAATAATACATAAATATATAAGCGACACATATAATTATCTACTAACAGTAATTACCTACTATTAGTGGGTCTTTTAATACCTACAATTAGGTTGCCTATTATTCTCTATGACCTTTTTGCAATGCTATTTTAAGCATTAGAAACCAATGGCATATGGCAATGGATTCTGGCAGTATTTTATATGAGCTGAAACTACAAAATTTTCCCGCTTTTTATCAGTCAGAAGTAATCAAAATAATTCATTACCTCGGTTGGGAATCGAACAAACCATCATCGTGTTTAGAGTCACTATATAATATGCCAAAGCTATACCACTTTAACATTTAAAGGAATTAGTATGTCTACTACTCTTCATCTTGATAAAAAGAGGAGATATTTTGAAGGCAAGGAGAAAACATTGTTTTATGATGGTATAGAAAAGCTTATTTCGCGTTCCAAAAAGTGTATTGATCTGAAGGGAACCCGGGAACCTAGTGTTTAATTAAATATTTAAATTGAAAATATTAAATATTTCATTTTTGCGACTGGGGATCGAACCCAGAACCTACAGTCACATGCTTGTGCCGCTGCGCCACGACAGGTTTGACCAGTAGAGTTACAAGTCTTAGAGGTAAGACTCGTAACTCTACTTAGTTAATTCTCTACAAATTCTTACATGCTTATTCGTTCACTTTTTTAGTATTCCGCTTCCGTACTTTAAAAGCAAGAAATATTTAAGGGCTAATTTTGTCATCCGTCTTTCTGTCGACAAAACCATTTATCTCGAGATCATGTGGAGATATCAACTTAAAATTAATATAAAATATTTACGTATATGGTATTAGTAGAATACTCATTATTTGAAATTCGCTGCGTTATCCCTTTAGTGTACTTTAGGGTACTTCCCGTGTATATAGTAACGTACCAACAATTATGAAATGTTGTTATATTTTTTAAAACATTTAATATTTTAATATATTGATAAAATATTGTTATAAGTTTAAAATTTAGCACAAAGTATGAAGTTGCAAGATAAATAAAAATTATATGTATTTTTATAGTAAAAACATATTTTAGTTTATTTCATTGGTTCGTAGAGTTTATGTATATTTTTTAGATTGCACTTGCTGTTAAAATTGTTACGAAAAAAAATCTCAGCAGGCGCATCTGGCTCTCTCTTGACCGGTTTTTTAGACATTGTGCAAAGAAAAGTTTTACCTATTTTAGCTACCAGTTTAGGAAACTGGCAGTATCAAGACAGGCACTAGCGTATTCGGCCGAGTTAAAACGCTGAAAATGCGCAATGTTAATTATATATAAATCATTTCAAGGTATTTTTGATCCCTTTATACCTCGTCTTCATCTACATACATGCGTCATATAAATCAAACTTCATGAGTCTTAGTTTTTTCAAGTTTTTTTTTTTTCGCCAAAGCTCTATATTAAAAGGCTAAGAAATATAATTTGAACACCTCTTATGCTTATTACCCTTCAACTTATCTACTTATTTGGTCACGTGATTAATTATTTTATTTATTTTGGCCAAAAAGTACCACCAATTATTAAAATGTAGCTTTATTTTTCAGATTTTATTATTATAATAATGAATATTTTCTATAGGTTTATCTATCCGTATATAATATATTTACTATTCGTCCTATATTAATATGATTACTATTTGCAAATATTAGTAATAAGGTCAGTATCACCTCAACTATATTGGAATAATTATTGTTTTGATTAATATATTATTAATATATTAAATTTAAATCACTACCATTATTATTAAATATTTACCTTATACTACCTGTCGTGGCGCAGCGGCACAAGCGTGTGTAACCGACAGGTTCTGGGTTCGATCCCCAGTCGAGGAAATGAAATATTTATTATTTTCAATTTAAATATTTAATGAACGGAGTGTCTTAACACTAGGTTCCCGGGTTCCCTCTGCCTATCCTGCCTTGTGCGGGATACAGCTTGAGGCTAAATCTCTACTGAATATAATTTATTAGTACATATATAAATCCTACTTATATGAAACTAAAACATATGTGTGAAACTTGTCATGTGTGTGTGTGTGTGTGTGTGTGTGTGTGTACATAATATAACATATATAACTCAGTAACTTGATATTTGTTACTAAAGTAGATTATTACATAAGAAAATAAGAATGTACGTTAGTTCAGAGCACGTATTAAAATAAAATTTTAATACAAAATATTGATATACAATAAGTTAAGCTGCGGAAACTTTATTGGCTTCTGTTTTAATTTAAATGTGTTATTAGTTATTTTTTTGTAATGTACTGTTTGTTTGCCTTAACAAAATAAATAAATAAAATAAAAATAAAAATACATCAGTAACATAAATCAGAAATGAGAGCTGAGTTAATTGTTGTAATGTGTCGTCCTTGCCTGCACCGACGAAGTCTTTTAATGGGACTTATAATGTTAAAATGTTCTCAAGTGATATTTGACACTATGATTCAGCTCTTAGTCAACTATGCTTTGTTCGATTTGTAAATAAATTATTGGAATAAATAGATCTATTCGTAAATTCTCATGAGAAGTATGAATTTATGTATATTTATATTATTTATAAGTACATATACTAATTATATATGATTACAGAGAACTAGTTATCTTTAGCACGTGGCAATTTAATGATAGATAATAATATAAACTTTGTAGCAGACAATTAAATATTTAAACTAATATCTAAACAGACATTCCCATGTTGAACGTAACAATGTTAAGTTTTTACATTATTACAATGATCTCAAACAATTTACTTTATGATATCTGCAACAATGTTAAGTTTTAACGTTATTATAATGATCTCAAACAATTTACTTTATGTTATCTGCAAATTGTTGAAATTTGAATTTTTCCACTAAATTATGACTATGTCCTGTTGCTACTTACTAAATTAGAATTTTGTAAAAACATAGCTCGATGACTTCGCTGACGTTTGTTTTGGTTTACAAACGTGTTTCTTTTTTAAGTGATATTTTTACATATATTTTGAGTGAAAAATGCGATTTCTCAAAAACCGAATCGGTTTTATTAAGGTGTTTGGTTGTTGTGATTGTTTGTATTGTTTTGTCCATTAGAGTAGTAAATTATAAGATATGTTAGGTTAGTTTATTTCAAAATGGATGCTGATCCACATCCGCCTGATCCTTCTGATTCTGGTGATGGTAAACGCGACAATCAGGTTACATCACGCAAAAGGCAAGGCATTGAACAACCTTCACATTGCAGACTCTATTAAAAAAACAATAATTCACCCAGCTACAGCTACTCTATCAATTTAAAATTTGTACGTACATCCGTCCCTGTCAGAATTCCTCGATTCGGATAAAGGCCCTTTTATAGAGTATGTGTCGAGGGAAACTCCAGACCCTGCTGCTGGGACTTCTATTAAAGCAATAAAGTTTGGCCAATTTCTCCATATAAATAAAATAAATAATATCACCAGTGATAGTGTGGAAAATGTTGGTCACAACAAAGTCAGTGTTGAGTTCTCAACAGCTACTGCAGAGAAATCTGATCTCATTTTAAGTAAGTATGTGGCAGTTGTTCCTACTTTTAATATAAAACGAATGGGTATTGTAAGAGTTGTCTCAGTTGACTTTTCTTGATGGCTTGATGAGTTTGTAGACTCTTGAGGGGGCTTGATGAGTTTGTAGACTCTTTGGAATTTCCCTCGGGTAGTATATAAGTGAGGAAAGCAAGAGAGAAGACTTAATAGAAAGTGTAATTGAAGGTACATGGGTCCCAACTCAGTCAGTTGTAGTTACATTCCGTGGTCAAAAGTTGCCTGAAAGGGTCTTTTATACTATTCCTCTCTCCCAAATGGACATTAAAATTTCCCACTATCCAGTGCCTAAATTGTTGTCGTTTTGGTCACATAAAATCACAATACAGATCGAAGCCAAGGTGCTACAAGTGTTCTCGGTCCCATATTAGTAAAGCATGTGACACTAATATGGAAAATGCTTTTTGTTCTGACACGCTGTGCTGACACGAGATACATTGTATCTGCCATTAGTTTATAAGAAACAAATTGCTACTTTAGTAGCATACAATTTACAAAAACCCGTTATACATGGTATAACAAAAAATTATAACTTATTAAATATTGACACATCCAGTTCTAGTTTAAACTAAATATAAAGACAAAGCCTAAGCAATATAAATTTAATATAATACATCAAAATATTCAAGGCTTAGGTGGCAAAGAATTAGAACTGGAGTTGTTTCTTAAAAAATGTAATATACATATCATATGTCTCACGGAGCATTGGTTGACAAATGTATCAAACATTGTTAACATAGAAAATTATAAAGTGTCAAGTACGTTCGTTAGAGAGAAAACCATCCGCGGTGGCTCCTTAATATTGACAAGGAAGGATATTGTGTGCAAGTCGCGCCCCGACATTGTGGCTCTCTCCGTCGAACGTACTATTGAATTGTCCTGCATGGAGTTTCAACAGTATGTTATAGTGTGCGTGTACCGACCGCCATCAAGTAATTATGAGTTATTTGAGGACAAAATGGAGGATGTATTAAGAAAACTTTGTAACTTAAGTAAAAATATTATCGTTTGCGGAGATTTTAATATTGATATTTTACATAACACAACACAAAGTAGCCGTTTTCTAAATTTATTTAAATCATTTAATTTAACTAATATGTTTCGCGAACCTACTCGTATTACAACAAATTCAGCAACCTGTATAGATAACGTGTTCTGTCACTGTAACGTCGAAGATAAGCTAGTTATAAATAATATAAGCTCCGACCATTGTGGATTAAAGTTTTCAGTGGTTGGCAACCAGGTAAATGGTACACGGAAAATTACATGGAGGCCAATCACTGATAACAGACAAAATTTGTTTCAAGAGAACATTAAAAAGAAAATTTTAAAAATAGACACTTCTCAAGAAAATCCGAATAAGTCTTATAATAATATGTTTAATTTAATGTTAAATGAGTTTAATTCAATATTTACAACAAAAACTGTTTCTAAAAATTTAAAAATAAAATTTAGTGACTGGGCAACCGTGGGTATATACCGCAGTAGAGATAAATTATACGAACTGTACAGTATGAAGCAGTGGAATCGCGACCCAAGCTTACTAAAGCGGATCAGTGTTTTCTCTAAGATATTTAAAAAGGTCTGCATTCAAGCTAAATCTATATATATAAAAAATAAAATTATAAACTCTGAAAATAAAATAGGTACTACCTGGGACATAATATCTAGAACAACTGGTAGATCTAAAAATTATAATGAGTCGGTAGAGTTAAAAGTAGATAATAAATTAATTAATGCAGATCTTGAAGTTGCAAATGTTTTTGAGAATTATTTTGCAGAAATACCGACTAAAGTAACTTCTTCCTTAAAATCATCTCCATCAGGTGCTGTTAAATTATTGCAAAGTAACACTGATAAATATACCACTAATTTTACGTTTGTACATGTAACACCAGAGGAAATTATTAAATCTTTTAAAAGTCTTAATGTAAAAAAACTGGTGATCTATGGGGTATATCTGTTAGATTACTAAGCTCTATTATACCAATCATTGCACCTCACTTATCATTGATATTTAATAAAGGTGTTGACAAAGGCATTTTTCCCGACCTCATGAAAAACAGTAAAGTAGTACCATTGTTTAAGAACAGAGAGAATAGTGATCCTAGCAATTATAGACCTGTATCAGTATTGCCATCGTTGAGTAAAATTTTTGAAAAAATAATTTTTAATCAATTATCTTTGTATTTTAATAGAAATAGTATTTTAAATAATGCTCAGTATGGTTTTACTAGATGCAGATCTACAACAGATGCGGGAGTTGCCCTCCTTAATTGCATATATAGTGCTTGGGAAAACTCACAAAATGCGGTTGGAGTGTTTTGTGATCTGTCTAAGGCTTTTGACTGCGTAGACCACGATACGTTATTACGCAAACTTAGCCATTATGGAGTCAAAGGCAGTGCTCGTGATCTCATTGCTTCGTACCTGAGAAACAGGATTCAGCACGTTACCTTAAATAATGTTAAGTCTTCCGGTAGCATTCTGCGGGTGGGTGTCCCACAGGGATCGATTCTAGGGCCTCTTTTGTTTTTAATTTATATAAATGACCTCCCCTTTTGCATTAATAATTTATGCGATGTGGTACTATTTGCCGATGATACTTCATTAATTTTTAAAGTAGATCGTTATAAAAAAAACTATGACGAAGTGAATAGTGCGCTGTCGCAAATACTTCACTGGTTTAATACTAATAATTTAGTATTAAACGCACAAAAAACAAAATGTATAGAATTTCCTATGCCGAATGTTAGGAAAGAGAAGCTTAATTTAAGCGTGGATAACAAAATTCTCAATTTTTGTGATACCGCGGTATTCTTGGGAGTAACCCTAGATTCGAAACTACAATGGGGCCCCCATCTGTCTTCTCTTGCGGGCAGACTGAGCTCCGCTGCATATGCTGTTAGAAAAGTGAGGCAGCTTACGGACGTTGATACTGCACGCCTAGTCTACTTTAGCTATTTTCATAGCATATTGTCCTACGGAATATTACTATGGGGCAATGCTGCAGATATCGAATCTTTATTCGTAATTCAAAAAAGAGCAGTCCGAGCCATTTACGGCATGGGAGCTCGGGAATCCCTGAGAGATTTTTTTCTGGACTGTCCTGAGTTTACAAGGCAACAGTCCATTAAAATTACCATATTAGCTAGAGTGTATTTCTTATATAGAGGCTGCCGCTCGTTTTCCTTCTGTTTACAAATACTATGTGGATATGGCTAAGGAAATATTCTCCCCGTCCACTTATGCAGTTCCCTCTCCTTCTAAAGTACCAGCCCCTGCCTCCCCCCCTGCTTTTCCAGTCTCCTCGCCCCGGAGCTCCTTTAGCAAAGGGATAGAATAGACAATCAAGCCCTAAATGCCGAATGTCCGTCGTCTCTTTCTTATGGTTGTGCTTTAAACTAACGTGTTGACAGTCCAATAGAATCTAGAAAAGATGTATTGGTTGCACTTACTGAAACCCTTGTGAGTATCTTCAGAATTGCTGATGAACTTCCTATACCGTCCAACGTTGCCCAAAATTTACTAACAATTGTTAAAATATTAAAGAATGGCAACACTGAGCTTCCTACAATGGAATAGTAAAAGTATTTGTAGCAAAAAGCATGAATATAATATTATTTCTTTGTACAACCCTGTCATTATTGCCCTCTCGGAAACATGGGTGGTTCCTGAGTCCCGCTTTAGGATATCAGATTTCTTGTGTTTAAGAGAGGACAGAAATGACGGGTATGGAGGTTGTGCTATCCTCATCCAGCATTCCTCTTCTTATTCCCGTATTCCTCTCCCCCCTCATTGCATCATGAGGCAGCATCTGGCATTGCGCAAAATTAGCCATCCAGTGTGGCAAATTGGATCACTTTTCTATTTTGGCCCAGGATCTGTCCCTTGCATCAACTCATGTGGTTGATTCATGGTCTAAATTTTGGTATTTGTCAAAATCTTAGAATGGTAATTTCTATTCTGCGATTCAACCTAATATCCCCAGTCAGCCATAGTTTTATTCTCAAAAATTTATTGAACGGAGGATAATATGGACCATATGTCGTTTGCGCCTTGGACAGCGTGTACACCTGTACATCTAGCTAAGCTCAAGGTTAAGGACCACTCACTGTGTGAATGTGGTCTAAACGATGATCCCCCTTCTCACATCCTCTTTACATGTCCCAAGT
Organism: Eueides isabella; assembly: GCA_019049475.1. Lineage (NCBI taxonomy): Eukaryota > Metazoa > Arthropoda > Insecta > Lepidoptera > Nymphalidae > Eueides > Eueides isabella. The sequence goes on from CM032385.1 coordinate 11,013,480, forward strand.
TAGTCCATTCCTTATATGATGTCCTTCCTCACAAGGTTCCCCGTCCCCTTAACGTTCAATGTTTGTTAATGTTTGTGTTTAGTCCATTATGTAAATTTCTGTGTAAATATATTAGATATAATAATATTAAATTGTAAACCTAACCCTGTGTGTACACATGTATATATTTATTATATTTATTTTTTTGTTATAGGTGAAGGCACTTTTTAACTAGATCTTCTTTTTTTTAATATGCATTCTCCTATTGTGTAATATTATTTTTTCTACCGTACAACCTCCTTCGTGTCTTCTCCATTCAACGTGACAGTGGCGAAGTGATATGTGCTTAACTGGCACGCCATAATCAAAGAAAAACAAAAAAAAAACATAGCTCAAGTACGATTTTTTATATCGAATTCTTAGACGTTTATATTTAATTACTGGACCTTTTTGCTGTAAAATATAATTCGAGTAAATTATATTTTACTGTTTACAGAACAAAACTAAAATCAAGATTTTTTACTATAAAATGTAATTCGAATGTTTTTTTTACTGTTCACAGAATAAAACTAAAATCAAGATTTATTTCCAGCTAAATAAAAGAACATTCTTGTTTAAGTAACAAGCTTGACTAGAAAAACAAGAATTACAATGTCAGTATGGTAATGTTTACTGATATATGTATATAAAACTTGTTGGTCTACGTTATAACAATTTAATATGGAACAAACCTAATTATATATTTATCTTTATTAAAACTTCGCACCTTGTATTTTGTTAAAGACCTTGACGTTTTGTTATAGAACCATTTTGTTTATAATATAAGCGTGTAACATTGATATTGCAACATTAATATAAATAAAGGAAGCATAACAAAATGCTAAAAGTTGTTTAACGTTACATCCTAAGGTTTAATGTTACATCAAAAACACACTTTTCCTAATAAATTTAATTTCTCCCTTTCATTTGTCTATGTTTTTGTTGATTTTCTGTCCATTAATGCGTTGTTCTAATTGTTTGTTTTTTCCATGTTTATCAACGGAAAAGAACTAATATGACTTTCGCTAGGATTGCTTCGCCTATTATTTTCTGATGTACCTAACCTACCGCTGGGGCGGCTATCGATAGTAAGGCCGTTAGTCCGTACATGGCGAGGGTCTTCAATCGAGTATGGTATAGGTATCGAGTATAAACTTCGTCAAAAATGGATCGTCGTCATAGTATCAAGGTTTTTCCTCCCAATACTCACCCATGAACGCTGGCATCCCCCAAGGCTTTGTGCTGTCCTCTACGCTATTTCTTCTACATATCAATAATGTGTTAGAGGACTCTAACATATGAACATTGTTATACAGATGATAGCACTGTGGACACCGTATTCTCCGGCCGTGCAAGTATTTTTCGGAAAACATCGACCAGTGCCATGATATAAATAGTGCCTTCTATTGAGGCATCCCTCGAGAATGTCTCCGAATGGGTTAAAATAACCTGGTTCAATTCAACCCCCAGAACACACAAATCTGCGCGTTAAACACTAAAAAAACACACACATGAAGAAACTGGGAGTCATCAGCAGAGCGAGACAGTAATTCATGCAAAAAAAAAAAACCGTTTGGATCTATATAGGGTCCATATAGAATACTGTTCTCACATCTGGGTTGGTGCACTCCAGTATCAGCTTGAAACATTTGATCGCATACAAAGTAGAGTCGTTCGTATTTTTCTGGATCCAATGATCTGTGAGAGGCTTCACTTACTGCTTACTTTGGCTTTGCGTAGAGACGTATCCTCGTTCTCTACTGCATTTATCACGGAGAGTGTTCTGGGGAACTGTTTGACTTGGTACCTACCGATTCTTATCGCACAGCACGTCACAAACTGAAAACTATCCTCATACACGTGGCACTGCACTACGGTGCGATTTCGTAGGAATTTTCTTCCACGTTACAATATATGGAACAGCCTATCAGCGGCAGTATTTCCAGGTCGATACGACATAAAGGCTACGGGGCCGTGGGTGAGTGATCACTCACCATTAGGTGATCTGTACGCTCGTTTATTTGTCTTTCTCATAAAGAAAACCATATTTGTACTTTATTACGTACAAAATGTGTACGACATATATAAATGAAAACTTAAGTTTGTAATTTTTTATCCGTCGTACTTCCTGTTAACGTGCATACATAATCCTGAAATTTTGTACGGAAACCTGCGACGTGGGCGAGTCCCAGTTGCATTTAATGGATTTTAATGTTAGTACAGCCAGCAGCAATAATTATTTATGTAACGATATAGAAGTGATAACGTTCCAAATTTAAAATGTTTGAGTTGTATTTTAATACATTTTATGATAAGATTATAACAAACAAGATGTTTATAAAAATATCCGACAAAGAAATTATTTATCTCGGGACAAATTTAACAAAAGCCGTTTTGTGGTGGCAATAATACAGCATAGGCGTTACTTCGCACATCATAAGATACAACAGGTTCTAGTTTATATTTTTTTAAGCATTTGAGTTAGCAATGCTCGCAATTGTAGTGTTTCGTTTCGTGTAACATCTTCCTAAAATAGATATTAGTAATATGGTTGTATTATATAATATTGTATGTAAGTATGTGATGAAAATATTATTTTAATTAATATTGACCAGTTATATTTTAATATTTGACGACCGTAACAACATTCATAATAATATGTAGAACCTATACTAAGAGGTATAAAAGTGTAGTCCATATTATTACCTTCGAATATGCCTCTAAATCGTTCAGGATTCCACTTCTTGAGTTCTGGGTAATACTTTTCGTTATAATGTAGCGCAATAACGTTCACAAATACTGGTGTGACCCTAATTTTAATTTGTCGTTCAGTTTATAATCTTTTAATGAAATATATTCTTACTGTATAACAATTTTATACGGTAAGTACATTAGTGAAGTTAAGATTGATCGGTTTGTAAAGTTCGTAGTGGGTAGTAAATGGAACTTTAAAAGCTTCTTTACCGATATTTAATGGCATCGAACTCGTGTTTGCTTTTATTGAACTAAAAAGGCGAAAGCTTACATTTTGTAACAATGTTCATGTAAACTTGTGTATCAGATGAGGCTTGTCCGTGATGCAGGAGCAAAGAAGCGCTGCCAGCGCTACAGGGTTGTTGTTGGGTTCGATCTCCACACGAGGAAATGTAATATTTAATGTGTTTTCATTTTCCTTCGCTCTCGTAACAAGGCAACCACCAGACAGACACACACACACACACATATATATATATATATATATATATATATATATATATATATATATATATAATTTATCACTCTCTGTGCATAGAAGATATAATAAAAAAAACAAATGAAGGATGTCGGATGAACCAATATTTTTGTTTGTTTATATGCGGTGATATCAGAAACGGTTAAATATAATTTTCACTATTAAATTTTGGCAAATATTGTTTAATATTTTATGTTCATTTTAATTAAATCAGTTAATAAATAAAAAAATATATATATCTACGTAAAATATTAACTTCGGGCAAAATTGCTACAAATTGCTGTCTTAAAACTTGATATTGTCTTGAAACTTAAAAGTGATAATGTTATTAAAACAAGAAAGTAAAATCGAGCAATTCCCAAACATAAGTGGTGAATTGTATTATTTCGTTTAGTGTACCTCGTAGAGTTCTTATTATTATATTAAGTAAACGATAAACGATGCCGTTAGCACTGGCGTCTTGCTATTTATTACAATCATTTTTCTCTAAGTATCTTCGTCTACATAACATATTTTGTTGAGGCCATTTATCTCACTAATTATCCAACACCTTGTGCTTCCCTTTCGTCCGCAGCTTAATTCGCTAACATTCATTAGCAAAACGTGACATTGAATAATTTTCGAGTAACATAAATTCCATTGTAAAAGTTTGTATCTAATTCATAAGACGATAACAACATATTTTGGTTAACAGCTGTTAAGTGAAGTAAATTTACTATTATTAAAAATAGTTTTATTGTGATTTGTAATAAATATTATAATGAAGTAAGTTTATGAGCAAATACTATTTACATTCTTTAACACGTTTGTAAATTAAACTAAATAATATACTATTTTTTACCTGCAGCTTTGCTTGAAGAATCCGATAGAAATAAATATAGTTGCAATAAAAATCAAACGTTAAAGTATAAAATAATTTGTCTTTATTAAAAGGAAGCTTCAAACAACATTATAAATTTTAAAGCAAAAGGTTTTCAAAGGTTTTTTTGAGAATACACAAAAGTTTTTTTGAGAAAAAAATTAAAAAAATCTCGGAAAGAACAAGCAGGTTTCACACGAACTTTTTCCACCGTTAACCATTGATGTCCCTCGTCCTGACGCTCTAATAGAAAAGAATCAAAAGTTGAACAGCTACGCATTTTTTTTTGTGATAATCAAAAAACTATCGATACTACATTCATTAATTGAAAAGCTCTATACCCCAATAATTGGCATTGGATTACATAAAGATTATAAAAAACGTCTTAACCCTAACCTTAAGGAACCCTGGACTACACATATAAATAAATAGTAAGGCAAGGAGATCCAGTCTCACCAACTATCTATATAGTGACGCTCGTCAATCGTCCTCAAACTGAACTGGGAGGAAATCGCCATAAACATAAACGGTTGCTATTTGAATCACCGCAAATTTGCTGACGATATACTTCTGCTATCAGAGTAGAGCAGGAGGCACAAGCCAATTGTAACCGATAATCAATTCTCTATATCAAGAAAATGATAAAGTAGGCTTGGAAATAAAGTTAATTTAAATTAATGTTATGTCGAAAATATATAAAAAATGTGCCTTTAAGGTACCCATTTACTTGGGTAAACAAATGTTATTTGAATTAATATTACGGGGAAAAATATCGATATATCGATTTATTTTCAATAACTACTCGTGCTTATATGTTTGCAAATATACGCAACATACCGTAATTCGTTACGTGAAGATTAATTTGTAACTCCCTCCACGTAAAGGAAATTCCTTCCTATAAAATCCAAACCATATCGTCATAGGACAGAAAACAAAAGCCAGAAATAGCTCTTTGCCACTTACGGAAGCTAAAATAGCGATGGGCTGGACACGTAGCAAGATTAACACACAATCGTTAGACCATACAGACTACATCATGGTTAGGACTGTCGAGCAAAAGAAAAAGGGGTAATATATGAATATGCGCGCTGGGAACAGGCGCCCAAGAGGGTTTTATAAAACTAATTAGGACTTTCGATTTGATTTCGATAAATGCCATTAGATATATTACTCTCATCGCCTATTCACGTATATTGAATTATCTTCTTTTAGAAGACATTGCATACTTCCTTGCAGTATGCAACGTCTTTTATGCACTTTTAATGCATAAAAATACACTTCAATGTCAACATAGAATACCTATTAATATTTTTGTAATAATGTTGTTTTCAATTAATTAATCACTTCTTGTATTAGTGCAAAGGTTACAAACGATTACGATAAGTGTTATAAACATTATCGTGGTAGGTCTTTGGTAAGCGAGTGCTTACAAATGTGAATTATTACGTCTTGATAAGCAATTATAAAATATATTGATAACAATTATACATCTGCGAATCATTTACTTGTTACTGAGTCGCTACAATTTTCGATAAAATGATTCTTGATGATACAAATTTTAATTTACAAAAAAAATAAATTAGCCATTACGGTAGAGCGGGATTAAGCATTCTCTCTCATTAAGCGCTTGCAGCTGCTTATGCAGTTGATGCGTTTCTTGCAAGAGTGGAGTAGCGCATTTTCAATTGCATCCATATGAAAATGTGTAAAATCGGGTTGCGCGATTTGTGCGACACCAAGGACACTAAAGTTATATCTAGCCCGATCGATATTTCTCTAATAGTCGTATTGTAAAGCGTTTATACGTTTTTTTCCAGATTTTTTGAAGAATAAATAATTTTAAACTTCTTTGGCATGCACAGAAGTTTAAAATTATTGAATCAGTTAGACAGAGTATAATTGTATGGAGTAATGTATAGGAGTTGTTAACTCATGGATCTGACGGGAATTATAAGCTATATGTAGCATCAAGCTTGCCTATATTGGCGGGCAGAATAGAGCGCAATTGTAATATACTCGAAAGAGTGGAAACGCTAAACCTGCCTAAGTGGGAAACCTGTTCAGAGGTTTACATGATTTGTAACGCTGTCTCGCGTCTGAAGATCTCTGTAAGGAAAGGAGGATTAAAGTAACTCCTTAGAATTATTATTCGGAAAGAGAAAATGTCTATTCGAACTATAATTTATTTATGTTGTCAACATAACAAATAATTTATTTACGTTGTTAACGTAACAAATGTATAATAATATCGATTTAGCTTGATGAGAACGTAAGGCTTAGTGGTCAAAGCGCTAAGATGGTTTTCAAGAAGTGAGGGTTCAAATCCCGCTCTGTTAAATTTTTTATAGGTTTAATAAAAAGGTTTTATTTTTTAATTATAGATTAGGACTATAGAAAAGTTAAATTAAACTTATGATGATTTAGTACTGGAAATATTCATGATTACGCGGCAAATGAATTTGATGATTGTGTGGTGTGGATATAATTGTGCTTTTTATTAGAAAATCGTTTATTTTCATTTAAAATAGTAAATTGAAATTACCCTAAGTGTAACAAGAAAAATAATGTTGTTAATAAAGTTCAAAGGGATATAGAAAGAGTTAAAATAAGTGAAATCATTACTATATATTATAAAACAGCTGAAGCTGAAAAGCTGAAAAAGAATAAATTGGCTTATCTTGTTGGTTATTTTAAATAGTTTTAAAATTTGTTAAAAAAATTAACAACAATATAAAAGTGACTATTTGTATATGTTCTTCTGTATGAAGCCCTATTCGCTGAACAGAATTTTATTTAGAGAAGTTTTGTACAGACACTATTTATCTAATGTTGATATTGTATACTGGACTTAGAAAAAGCGCACAGATCCTTGGTGAAGTGTGAAGCTCAAAAATATGTCTTTATAGAGGGATTTCACCATCTCATCAATGCGACTAAGGTGTCTTAATACTTTTACCGGTAGCAATAAACCTTTCAAGACGCGTTTCGTGTTTTCCGTTTACCAAACAGGTTTTCCACATACGAATATATCACTATTCATTAATATATAATATATTGTCATTTACACTGATCCTGCATTTCAGCTTTTCCTTTACATTTTTAAAATTACCAGATCACAATTGTCTTCCACTTTACAATCTGAGGTATACGTTTTATCGGCTAATATATTCCATAATTTCTTTCTCACAAATCTATAAAATGCTTTTTCTAAATCTACGAAAATATAGCTAACTTTTCTGTATGCAGCCAAAAATTATTCCGTGATCATGCGGACGAAAAAGTTCTGATCCTTACACACTCTTCCAGGTCTAAAACCACCTTGGGTCTCTTTTGTGTTCTCTATAACATTATAACAAATGTACTCAAGAATATTAGGATCTTCCAAACGCAACTTAGCATTAGAATAGCATAGCTAGAATAACTCAAAGAAACTTCTTTTATTCTGATAGAGGGAGATGTGTATCCATAATGTCCTATATTTGAAAACAATAAACATCAGATAGAAGAATATAGAGTAAGATACTTTGCAATAAGCACAAAAGAATATTAAATATTTACGTCGCTTACTATCTCCAAAATGTATTCGTATGTAAACGTAAGTAAGTACATACTATTAATATGTAAGCTAATACTTATCGTTTGAAATTCTTTTATGCCTGAAATAGAAATGTGACTTTGTACGCACTTGACTCACTATAAGGAAACTTAACGGATAAAATTGTGTCCACGTATAGTAAGCCAGCGTACTTACTTTATTTTAAACTACTTAAATCTAATATTTATATACGATATCAACTATAACACATACGGAAATAATTGAGGATAAAAATATATTTTGCATCAAATTTGTTAAATAGTATTCCCCCAACACGGATATTTTATAATATGACGTTGACAAATATAAGTCATAGTATATCCATTTTAAGTATATATATATATATATATATCTATATTTATAATAAATCTGTCTGTAACCGATAACTATCTGTACATGAAAGATGTATTGGAAAATAATTACATAGATGTTTCATGTAATAGGGCCCAAAATAGATTTTTTCTAAATTCTTGTGTGTTTGTCTGTGCGTTTGTACACGTAAACCTCAGAAATGGCTAACCAGATTGAAATATTCTTTTTCTAATAAGTTTTAGAAACTTTCCTTTACAATAAAGTTTTTATTTTATTAAAATCTGTTAATAAATAAAAAAATACGTCAATTTAAAATATTTAGTTCGATAAAATTAACAACAAAATTGTAATTTATCTAAATTAAATTTAAGTTTTCTTATAAAGTGATAATGTTATTAGAACAAAAATGTAGTTCAGATTAATAAATAAAAAAGTATAAATCAATCGTGCGAAGCCGCGACGGGTCCTCTAGTTATGTAATAAATGTATACTAATGTATCAACTTACTTAACAAATAATAAGACGTGTATATAGCAGTCTTTATAATGTTTATTTCAATGTGATTAGTTATTTAGTTTTAATTATATATTTAAATGTAACCATACGCAACATATTTTCACCTATCTATAATGAAAACTTAGTATAATATGTAATTTATATAATAAAGTAGTACACTTAGGTAGGTTACGGTATATTTTTTACTTCACTCCTATTGTTTAACCATATTCAAAGTATATCTAATATTCATTAACTGTATGCAATAGGAAAAATCCCATAAAATTAATTTTTAAGTAACATTTAGTATATATTTTATATTTATTTGTATTACAGCAATTTTAATTAAATTATATCATAGTACCTTATATTAATAGCCACGCAAGAATACATTAGCAAAGTTGAGATGGATTGGTGGCAAAAGTTAGGGTAAACTCCAGATGGAGGCCATAACTAACTTTGTAGAATAGTTTTATTGATTATTTGATATTATTTATTCTATTTATTGTTGAGACCTTTATAAAAAAAACTAATTATTGATCTAATGACATATCCAATGAGATACTGGAGTAAAATCATCTCAAACTGCCTACTTAATTGAAAATACATTAGAATTAAAATACAGTTTGAGTTCAAAACTATGTTTTTAACTATTAGAATCAGATATTCTCGATAAAGCTATTTATTTATCTATAAAAAATTATGAAATCTCAAAGTACATAATACTTAACTCTTAATTGTACTTTGTTACACACATTAATATAACATTCTGAGCTACATTGTTAGCAAGGCAATCCAAGGTTCCTTACTGCTGTTTACGGCTGTTTTTGTTTCAATTTTATAGTTAATTTTTTGTGACGTTGAATTGTATATATTAAGTAACTATGCTTAAAGAATGTTTCAACTTATCTCTAAAGAGGTTTTATTTTTCTACTTAGTCAGATATAATTAATATATAGTCTCGTTATACAAGCTAATCTCGTTTAAGCTTTGTCGTACACTCGGACATTGCGTTGCAACGAATTGACAAATTACATTTGAAATCTAAATAATTGTACAAACTGTATTTATTTTGAAATATAAACAAAATAATATTATAAAAGTAATAAATGATATCAAATATGTATAGAAAACTGTGTATATAAATAACAACTTAACATATTGCATAATAATGTTCACTTTTAATACTCGTAAATTTCGGCACACAAATCGTAAAGTAAGTACATGTTTTATCACCTTCCATATCCGAACCCTCATTTCAGATAACCATAAACTTTAAGCTAACAATAAAAGCCACCGGTAATGGTGCAAGAGGTGTTCGGTATTTTATAAAAAAATCAGCGATTCAGTTCGTTTTAAATGTAAATTTTTCTGAGCCAAATACTAAGGCTACTATAGGTATATTTTATACAATATTAATGTTGTAAACGAAATGTTGTAAAATTGTTTAATACTTCTCTATAACGAAAGGAGACAAGTAAATTATAAAATGTATCATAATTTGAACGAGAATCAAACCTTCCAGGCCCCTTGGAAACCGTTCATCCATAGTACACTGGAAATTTCTTTTTTTTAATATACTAATTGTTAGTGTTTTATCACCTTCAGTAGGGAACGGAAGTGGAACGGAGAGTCTTAACACTAGGTTCCGAAGTTTTCTCTGCCTACCCTGCCATGTGCGGGTTTATCACGCGTGATGCTGAGTGACTAAACATTTTTGGACTGTAGTTTTATAACCCTGACCTCGTCTAAACATATCACCTACTGATTAGCAAAAAATAATAATAATAATATATAGTATCAAGTGCAGCAATATGTTATTTTTTAAAATATTACAAATAGTTACATCATAAGCGTAAATACCGTTAAGCCTAAAAAACCTGCATCAAAATTAATTTTAGTTAGTTTAGTTGCAAAAAAGGAACAAGTAGAAATCTGATAAAGTATTGCACATGGTGACGTTTACTGTAGATTCATGTTAATTCAGCGAGGAGTTATAGAAACAATAGTGCAAGCAAATTTTTAAATACAACATATTGTTTGAAATATTATCAAAACTTTTTAGATATTCACTCTTTTAAGTAAGTTTAAATTAATATTGTTTTAGTTTACAATGAAATTTAGTGTTGTACCGACACGATTACTTGATTTTGATTAGTATTTACAAAACTGTAATGAAAGTCTATATTGTTTACAAAAAAATCGGCCCATCAGTAACACTGCAGCTAATAAATTAACAAATCTAAGTTTGTGGTCATTGCTTACGGCACTCATTTTGTATGAAATGAAATACAAATGTGAGTTTTTAATGATTATTTTGTACGAAATACGTATTATTATTTATTTTATTGGAATTTTCCCTCTTTTTACATTGTTAAAATCCACTGCAAGCTGAGTTTCATAATTTAGATCCACGGTTTGATTGCTCTGTAGCTTTAACAAAATATAGCAATAACTATGCATAAATGAATATTTCTATAGCTTGATAGCTGAAAAATTATCTTAACAAACAGACAGTAAATGATCGTAAAATCGCCGTTTTTTTCCTAAATTACGGAACCTTAAAATTTTTGAAAAGTATAAAGTTTAAAAAATACTTAAAACGGAAGTAGCCATTGGGGAAAGGGGGAAAGCAACATTCATTAACTGCTGGGAAGACTGTGAGGATGCGATGGACAGTGATAAACGACTGGACATGTTAAAACTATTAAAGCCATGTGTTAACTTCGTTTTAATTAAAACGAAACTGTATATTTTAAAAATACTTTTTTCATCAAAATTGTTGGCACGTAATGTACATAATTTACATCGCTATCTATCACTTGTTATGACTAAATACTTGTTATAACTTGATAAATCTATCAAGTCATAATCTTGCAAAGGAAACATATAACATTACCGTTCAATATTGCAGACGAAACGATACAATGCAATTTTATAAATGTCGAAATTTAATCTAAGTTCAATCACAAACCGCACATCCGTAACAGTAATCCCGTTGACATTTTATATTGTTTGTTATATGTTTATTTCCCATCACATAGAATAACAGGATTTAGTAACTGTTTCATTTAATAAATATTTTATAGTAAAGCTAGCTTTTATAATAACTTTTTATGGGCTATGAACATACATCTATGTATTTTATTTTTGAAATATTTTACATTTCAAACTGGTTACTTAGAAAAATGTTATATAAATATTTAATGTTAGTTTTATGGTTATTAAATAAGCAAAAATAGGAAATATAAAACTAGGCGAGTAATCTGTGTAGTATTAAAATAATAAATTATATTGATGTAAGTTTTTATATAATGTGAAAAATATTTCACATTATATAAAAACATACATCAATATAATTTATTATTTTAATACTACACAGATTTTACGTCCGAATAAAGTACACTTAAAGTAGTAAAATTACAATTTGCATAAATAATTAATCAGATGAAGGATGTCTCCATCGAAGACGTTGTTAATTTATAATTACAAAATTTTACTGAATATTTTAGAATATATAAATATAAAAGATTCCGAAAAGTATTTTAATAAATAGATAAGATATGTAAGTTAAGATTATATAATGAGAAAATACGAGTGATGTAATGTGAAGATTTTTCAAAAATATATAAACCGTTATTATCCAAGAGAATAAACACAAAAAATCTAAAAGTATTAGTACAAATTAAGCTTGAAGGCAGGAAGAAAATAAATCTGGCCTTTTATTTTTATATAGGAGTGCCTTTTTAAGTTGATTAATTGTAAGTATCGTTGTATCTGCTATGCTATGTTCCTCAGTAAAGAAGCTTATTTGTGGGTGAAACACAGTATTTTTGCCAGAAATTTATTTATGTGGCTACCTACAACTTCACATTGCTGAATGTGAAAACTAAATATATAAGATAAGTACTGATAGTTGTAGATTTTATGTAAAGGTTATTGTTATAAACTTTGTCAATTAATTATATAAAAATATCTGCTTTCATAAACCAAAAAATAATATTAATCCATGAGTAACTTATTAATGAAAAAGGACACTTAAATTTGGAGTATTGGTTCTGAATAGTTAATCGTTTTCGATTAACTTCATAAATCTGACCATTGGCTTTTCAAGACCGTGTAGCATGTGGGACGAGAAACAAAGACAAACTTGTAATCGCCTAGTAGTCGCCTCCAAAAAGTAAATAAATGATTTATGGGTCTGAGTATACGTATCCATAATAGTATTCCGTAGTGTATTTTGAATTTACCACGGGAGAAATTTAAAGTAAATGTTAAAACAATGTAAACTAGGAAAGCTTACTTTGACGATTTAAAAATGCTCGCAAAAGTCTATTTGAATAAAGAATATTTTAAATTTGAATTTGTAGTTTAGCCTAGAAATATTATGATACGTCTTTCCACTCTACTATTCTTTTTTTAGGGTTCCGTAAAAACAGATAACTAAATCCTGTTAAGTTTCAGTTGATTGTTAGTTTGTCCGTCCGTCAAAATCTTTATTTCTAAATTTCACGCGACAAACAATATGTAATGTTTCAAATTATTCTCTAGTGCCAACCTGACACCTGACACGGTAAATTCTGTCCACAGAGTATAGCATAGTGGAGAAAAAAACGTATTCATACAGAGATTAACTCAATTTATAATAAGGTAGACGCACACATGGCAGGGAAGTCAGAGGGAACTTAAGAACCTAGTTAAGACTGTCCGAGCTGTTTGCCGCCGCCGTCCCCATTTTTTGAAGAATTTGAGATATTGCGTGTTTAGGGAAGAAATGAAATCATTAAATATATAAATTGAAAATATGAAATATTTCATTTCCTCGAGTGAGGATCGAACCCACAACCTGCCGTAAACACACGCTTGTGCCCCTGCGCTGCGCTTTATTTCTATTCAAAACACTATTTATTAGTCCTTACGTAATTACATAAACAAAGAAGATGATTTAGTATGAACTAAAACGTTTTGACCTCCTTAAATTTTGTATTTTCTTAACAAGAATTATATTTTGTTTTCTTAAAGCTCTAAATCCGGCACAACTTTTAAGTACATTTACAAGATAAACAAGTTTAGATTTTCGTTACATTTCATATTTGTTAAAAAAGTTATTCTTTGAAAATTTCGCATCAAAGAACATTTTTTTTATATATTTGTAAAATGTTGGAAAATTACTTTTTTGTATACGTATATTTCAGAAAATCATCCAGCTTTATTGTGTATCACATTAAAAATTAGAGCCTTCATAATCAAACACGTTTTTGATGGTCGATGGATCTATTATTATAACAAAGTGATGATTACATTAAAGATATGTATACTTATAAAAATCGTATATTTAATATCTCTTTATCTGTTCGTCTATGCGTTTGTATGCGCTAATTTCAGCAAATAGCTCACCAGATTTAAATGCAGTTTTCACAACAACAGTGTCGAACAACAGTGAACAACAGTTTGAACAACGGTGTTGTTCAACAAGTGTTGAACATTTAGGGTTTGTTGTATTTAAATCGGTTGACTAATAAAAAAGTTACTTCAATTTAAAAAAAAAATCGTTCGAAAATATGACTTCTCAGGACTATTTATTTCATATGGGTACATGACTTATATTAAACGCCATAAAATTAAAATTAAAGAAAATTACGACATAAACTAATATACATGTTTGTATATATACACACACACACACATATATATATATATATATATATATATATATATATATATATATATATATATACTATATATATATATATATATATATATATATATATATATATATATATATATATATATATATATATATATATATATATATATATATATATATATATATATATATATATATATATATATATATATATATATATATATATATATATATATATATATATATATATATATATATATATATATATATATATATATATATATATATATATATATATACTACAATGCTTACAAACTGTGTCTCACGGTCAAAATTATATACATATACGAGTCGTTTGATGTCGAATATGAATTAAATCTTAGGATATAATGTATCTAATAGATAATTTAACAATGAAAGTATTTATTTTTGGATGCAGAGCTCATGCTCCACTGTCCTTGCTCCTCCATTACGCATGTTCTAGAAGAGAACTGATAATACTGCAATATAAAGTTAAATTAAAGTAAAAAGTTGAATTACTAAAGAGTTTAAAAATTTTTAGAGAAAAATTGTATTAAGTATATATATAAATTGATTCGATATCACTGTATAAATTTAAGCCAGTCATTTGGAAACCATTGCGGCGCATTTCTATAGCTTTTGTATAAACGTTGATGGTTGCAAAACGGGGACGGTTTTGTAGTTTTATTTTAATACATAGGTTATAATAGACAAGTAAGATAGACAGATTCGGCTAAGTATTTAGGTTTCACCGTCTGACATAAAGTGTTACTAAATGTAAAAAATATTGTAACAATTTTAAGAAAATCGCATAAAAATATTTAAATTAAACATTTTCAATTTATCTTTTATGACCATATCATGTAACAAAGTTTGTCTTTCCTAGGAGTATATATAGCTAGCTCTGTTTCCATTAATTACCTACGCAGCATTTCCATCAGCTTCGATCAAACACCCCTACAAGAGCCGATTCGGAGACACAAATTACACCCTCGTGTGTAATTAATATAAAAGGAACCACTACAACGTTTAATGATGCAAGTAGACTATAGGGAATTAAATGATCAATGTCGTATTTACTTTATTCTGTATATCGTATTACTGTCATGGCTCGACGAGTTTTTTTGTAAATAACAACATTATTTTAATATATTTTCAAGAGATAAATATGTGCGTACGCTTTGTGGAATTTAGTCCTACGTATGTGTGCAATATTCTTAACTTCATTCGTCCAAGTGCTCTGTACAACTACGTTACCTACGTTACTAAGTATTTTACGTTACTTATTACTTATCTTGTTATCATCTTTGTAGGGAGATCTTTACAGATTTCCGCTACCCAAAGACAATTCATTAGAACTATCGTGTATTTTCATTATTTCCGTATCACATGTGACTAAGCCGTGAACATCCACGAATATTTACATGCCCATCAGCCAGATAAGTAACAACAACGTGTACGTACGTACTCCTTCAAAGCCATGCACGAAAAAGTTTTTTAATGTGGCTTTTACCGTTGTTGAGAAAATTTATTGCAAAGTGCGATGTCGGGACCGGCCCTATTCCTATACATCTTAAGCTACCTATACAGGATACTTATATTTTAAACTAGACAATTTATTAGGTAACGGTGCTATGTTATTTATTCAGCATCAGTAAAAAAAGTGTAAGATATATAAAATGTTAAAATTATTTTATTAACCATTCTTGCGGAATAGTCGGTCAAATAGACTGATTGTTCTGATATTTATAACCATTATATTTTAGTATTTCATTAGTCTGTCCTTATTAGGAATTTAATAGTAAACGAAGTTGATAAATCATAGGAAAAAATAATTGTAAACAACATTGTAGAAAAACCCGACTGTATAACACTAAAAATAAAAAAAAACACAATCAGATAGTTATTTAGGATATAAATGGGATCTATTTAAAGTTAACAAGGTTTCGCGGACATTTTTTGTATTGTTTCTATTTTAATTGGTTAATGAATACGAATATACCAAACATGATATGGTAATTTATGATAAATTGAAAATGTTTAATCCTTTCCATCCATTCACCAAAACATTTTCATTTAAAAAGTTGCCATTATACTACCACATAACTCACACTATCAAAAAGTAAACAGATTTAATATAAAGCCAAGTTTCCAACCCTACACACCCAGGCCCAAATCTACAAGCCATAATTTTAGGAACGTAGTACCGTTAGTCTATTTTCAGTCTAGTCTATGTTCATTTTGTTACTAGAAAAGTAAGAAGCTTTGAACATTTTTTAAAGTATTTTTGTAGCATGGGCTCCTTGCTAATCCATACATGGATGACGAATAGTAAAAAGGTATCGCGACTAAGGTGTACAGTTTGTAAATATTTACATGAATATGTTTTTAGGAGATTTCATTTCTTTTTGTAAATTGTTTATGATACTTATACAAGTATTTTATTTATGTTCTTAATTTTTCTTTCCTACTGATGCCTTTTTTCATAGCCCATTTTCTTTTTTTGCCTTTTATCTACATTAGCTTACTTTTTTCTATGTTGGTTTGTAATAAGCGATCTCAGAAACAGCTACATACTTAATTTTAAATTTTTATTTACGTGAAAACTACATTTTTACTTTAACATTTTGGCAACGTTCGCTGAAAACTTAGTGTTTGTGTTAAAATAACTAATTCGGCTTAATTGCTTTAATTTTTTATTTATTTCTGACATTTAAATTTTCATAGTCTTGAAAGATCTTGAAAGAGGTAATGGGATATGTAAAGGTTGCAAGGTTTATTATGGTTTGTGTATTACAGCATTCTAGGACTTCAGGAGGTCTCTACAGAATTTTGATGATTAACTAATCAACTTATAAATTAGTGGCGAAATCAGTGTATATTGTATATAAAAATAAATTTAAGAGCTGTGCAATTGAAATTTTATAGATTTAATGAGTCTACCGCTAACATCTTATCCCAAAAATGTTGTTTATCGGGTATATCCAAAACCCAAGTCAAAAAGATAAAAAAATACGACGAAGCGTTTCGAGATGAGGTATTTCTGCAGTACCCTTGCGCTCCGCTTTGCTGGTCTTGGTGGGGGCTCACCCATGCCCCCAGAGAAAAACTGTTTTATGTCCCCGTTTTCTATAAATCGACGTTAAGAAATCTTTCAAAAATGTTCCACAATGGCCTTCGAAAGAGTGGCTGGTTTACTTATGGAGCATAGTAACGATTTTATTTATTTAAAGTTTCATAGAAGATTTAGCGTAAAGAGAGTTGAATTTTCGGGGTCTCTAGTAATTTAACTTTACAAGTAAAATCTAGACGAAAAGAGGGAAGTGTTCTGCTCAAGTTTAATATTACTATAAAAATTATGGCCTTTGTTGAATTTCAAATAATCACCTCGGTGCTACCTGTGATATATTTTCTAGAAGTGAATCAGTGATCACTTCTAGAAAGTATATCATCGTCCACAGTTTTGCCGCGATTTGAGACATTGCATAGTATTGTGTAGTATAATTCAACGCTACTCGTTTTCTTAGTAGAACGTCTGAATGTACAGAATTTAAATATAATTCCAGGGCTTCTCACCTTTATGCTCAGATTTTATTATATATCACTTTAATCAACATAATAATATTCTCTTATATTGTTTTAGTAAATACAGAAATAAAAAAGACCCTGAAGAAAGAATCAGACCGCCATCAAATCAAAGTGCTTGTAGTTCTGACCCTGCTAATCCGATTTTCATAACTTCAGGTAACTGAGAACCACCGTGATGAACAAGGCTTTCGATTAATAAAATCTAGCAAATTAGTTCATTAATTTAGAAGTTACAGTGGCATAGAAACACACAAAAATCTTAGGTAAAAAAAATCAATTTATCAATAAGCTTTACTGTAGTAGTAGTATTCATAAAGGTAACGCTTATTTATACAGAATGTTTTAGGTTTTTAGCGTCACGCTGTATACGCAAGTGAATATAGCAAGTTAGGCAGAGGAAACTTGGGAACCTAGTGTTAAGACATTCTATACCTGCGCTTAGAACGACGAAATGAAAATATTAATTAGTTAATTTCCTTGATTGGGAATCAAACCCACAACGTGTTGTACGCATCATCGGTCATGACGGGCCTGTCATTCTGATATTCTGAATATATCCAACATAAACTAACTATATAGGATATAATAAATATTTGACTAAAGCGCACACTGAATATTCTTGTTTAATCAAACATTGGTGACCTAAAGTGTCAATGCGGTAGTAATTATCGATTAAGATCTATTTTGTACTCAACTATCACCAATCCAGATATGCATCCGGCTTGACATGATAAGCTTGCTAGGCTAACGAGATTTGAACTATGATTCATGTAATATATCTTATTTTTATTAATATATATCTAATTTTACATTAGGGGCATATACATTTAGGGGCACGAGCATGTGACTGTCGACGCGAAAATTTGTGGGAATGAATTTGCAATGAACGTCGAGTTCGATTGCATTATTTAGTATTTCCAAATCTGGTAACAGATCTGTGATACAGTTTATAACAGTAAATTATATATAATATTAACTATATTGTGTAATAACAAGCTGAGATTAAATTATACATTATTGGTTGAGGGGGAAAAACCTTTAACTAGCACGGTTTGCTTTACACATAGATAAACAGATGACGCGGCAATATTCGTATGAAGCCCATCGGATCAGGAGAAACTATATACTTAAAGTTCCTGGATTTCCGACACTTAATTGCTGTAATAGGTTCTTCCTGTTTCGAAATTTTTGGAAGAAGCTTATGGTTATTTTTTTTTTCAACTGTTTAAAAAAGAAATAATAAATTGTATGAAATGAAAATGCGGCACTATAACAGAAAATGTAAAAGATGATAATGAAAGAGACATATTTCCGGGATATCTTTTACTATTTATGTTATAGTTCTTACATGTCTTAAAATATTTTTTTCTTGTTTGACAAAATAAAGCAGTAACTGTACTATAACTTAACATTCTAATATATCGCTCATATCTATAATATTTACATATATGTAAGTGTTAAACAATGAATGTAGTATATATATGCGTATAAATCTTACAAGCATGTAACCCTAACGTTAGCGTGGCCCGCATTTCAAAGCTTATCTAGTCTACTAGCGAAATGGTCGACATTGTTTACCACTCTAAGTTTATTTAAACGCGTTTACGTAACTTGGATTTGAATTTAAATATTTGACCTAGATTTTAGTACAAAATTCACTTTGAAAATATATGCACACTTTATAATTAATATTTCTGTAATAGAAGCGGAATAAATGAACAATTACTGCTGTGAGTTATAATATCTATTTTTATGATTCTGTACATAAAAAGTAAACACGGAACTCTTATAAGATCACTTTGTTGTCTATACGTCTGTCAATCATCCACAAGATCAAGGTCGTGGAAGTATCAAGCCGATACAAATATTAAATAAGCAGAGCTATGGTTCCTTAGAGTAAAAAATCTAGCTTCTAGGTTAGCACAAAAAAATGGTATAAAATTCGCTGCCTAATCGACTCAACTGGTAAGAAATTTGATATAAAATTATAACTTATAATACAATACATTGGTGGAAATTTATAGGTACCTATACAATAGATTTCATTAATTAATAAAACATTATAACCTTATATTTACATTTAATCTCAGACAAAATGAGTACGAATGCTCGCAAACTTAAGCTTTCTCAATTTCAATCAAAACAATGAAATCCGTACCACCCAATTAACAGGCTTTTTTAAAATCTACATACGATGTGATTTCCACACAAAGCTAATATTTCTCTAAATTAATAACGTGCCTGGGACCTTCGTCATTTTAGATCGTGTCAAAGGATTACGGTACTCGTTACCCGCTCATGCGTTTACAGCATGTGTAATAAAAATATTTATCAAAATTTATGCCTGCATTATTTATAAAATATATTATTAACATGAATATTTTTATATAACATATTAAATAAAAATAAAAATTACAAACAAAAACGTCAATCAATGATTTTTTAACTTTTTCTTTCTCAGCATCACGCGGGTCACCTAGTCTTCACCTAGTGTTAAGACACACCGTTCCCCACTTTCTGCCGAATTTGAGGCATTGCGTGTTGAGTGGCGGAGCTCAACGCCGCGGTTTGCCTTATTACCAGAGCGAAGAAATGAAACATTAAATATTTAAAATATTTTTAACTTTAAAGTAATATTACTGTATTAATAAAGATAGGTCATATATTTCACGCTTGTTAAATGCACCCGAGTATAAGAAAAATAGTCTATCTAAATTAAAAAAATATATTAATAAGTAGAATAATATGTAACATATCCCTGAATGACTCCAGTTTAACCTAGAAACAAAATTCAACTTTACCTTTAAACATAATCTCCTTCGAATTTATACAATCATTCCAAAGCTCCTCCGACTTTTCAATACCTTTTAAAAAGAAGGATTTGTCTTTACTCTCAAGGTAAGCTCCATTCACCAAATTACTTTCACTAAAGCATATTTCTTTTCACTGCAAAAAGCCCGTAATCAATGGGGGCATAACATGTGTAGAGTAAGATGGACCCCATAGTGGGAGGAAAACTCTCAACGCAATTCATCAAATTTAACCATTGCTTTTAACGATTTGTGACACGGGTGTTGTCTTGGAGAAACAGAACATGTATAGCTTTGTTGTTGTTTATGGTTCGTTGGTTCAACGATTGTCGCCATATATCGGTGCAAAGATGCCTACTGTTCAGTTTTAATTTATGATTAACGTTTATTACTGATATTTTTTTACGTGCTTAAAGAGAGATCAGTAGCTCATCCAGGTTCATTAGCAACGCCTACCAAAATGTGCTATATCGTAAAATGTTAATATAACCATAAACAAAAAAAAAATGACCAGAAATAAAAAAAAATCAGTGTTGGGTTAGAGTTACGGAAATAGCTAGCTACACACTTGTTAATAATACCCCATAATAATTAAACACACACAGCAATGTTAATTTAACATGATATGCTTATCACATAGCACATACGAAATGCTGATATTCGAATTATTCGCCAGCGTTAATTAATTACCTGTTATTAGCAATCATTTACCAACAGACGGAATTTAAATGAACAGGTACATTTGACAAACTTTATTAAAAGTATACAGGCGAGTAATTACGGTATAAAGTGATGAAAAACGTAATTATAAAGATGAATCTTCAGCCAATTTAATTAAAACCTTCATTCCAACTCTACGCATTACATTTATTTTAATTATTAATCAGTAGGTACCGCTTCTATATTTTTACATGGAAAGCAGTTATAAATACACAGTTCAAATTCTATATATTTTGCGCAGTATGGTGGTGGTAGTGATATGGTTTGGGACTGTATTTTAGCATGTATAGAATAATTAGAAAAGATTGTATGTTTCAGGTATAAAGATAAAATAGCTGCAATGAAAATATATATTTCAAGTACATTTAAGTTTCTCACATATAGCAGGGAAGTCAGAGTGAAGTTGGGCACCTAGTAGGTGCCCAACTTCACTCTGACTTCTGTATAACAGACACTCGAATAACAGACATTGCATGTCTAGTAGCGGAACTCAACACTGCGCTTTACCTCGTTATCAGAATGAACAAATAAAAATATTAAATGTTTCATTTACAATCGCACACTTGTTCCGTTGCGCCATGACAGGCATCAATTAATTAATTTATGTTATTGAACGTACACGTAAAATTAAGAGTAACAATATTTTCAAGTAATATAAAGTCAAATTTCAATATAGTTTTATTAAATGAAAAGATTATCTCTTGAATGAATATATTTGATTACAAATGGTTTGATCATTGAAACATATCAGGTTTATATATTATAGTGAGTCACCGTGAACTAAATTTTCTACTTGCTTTTATGGATTTCAGATATATATTTATTAAATCGACTTACTCTTATTTTCTATCCAGCCATAAATAGTATTTCAAATATAAAAAATTTCAAAATGCAAAGAAGAAAATATATTTTCGAAGCTTACTTTATATTTTGAACATTAACTATTTTAGTTATTTTATATTTATTAATATGATTCAAGATAACATTGGCTTTTTTAACACCATCATATTACATTACGTAACGTTTTCTATATCAAATGTTTTAAGAAACGAAAATAATTTTGTAGTTGTGGCATGGCAAAAACAAAATCAAAAACTTTTTTCTAACTTCTAGCTATAATCATAGACGGCAGTGTTGGCAGTGGGAACTTGGAAACCTAATGTTAAGACACTCCGTTCTGTTCCTCACTTTCGTCCAAATTTGAAGTTACGAGACGTATCTCAACGCCACGAAATGCTTCTTACCAGAGCGAAGAAATAAAAAAAAAATATATTTCACTTCCTCGAGTGGGGATCGTGCCCACAACTTCTCGCAATCATACGTTTATGCCTCTGCAATACGACAGTACACGACGATATTCTTTATAAGTTCGTACGTAAAAAAAACAAACCAAGCTTTAGGTAATGGATTCATAATTATTCTAATTTAATAATATTAGTTCGAATGGGCCCGACACGCACAATTGGGTAGTATGGACAACAGGCATGTTTGGACGGTCACATTATGAATGAAGTAAAGTCTCAAATAGGAGAGCGTGTAAATTAATCTTAATAAAGGAAATTATTCTAAGTGTAATTAATGCAGATTCTACGTCAATATGTGCTGCATCTCAAATTGATTATTCAATGGCCGTTATTGATAGACGTTAACTTGCCTGGGGAATAGGAAGGATGGGTGATAGGGTGCGATAGTGTTCTGCCATGTTGTTATTAATTAATTGAAACTATAACTACGAGCATTGTTTGAAATTGAAGCTATAAAATATCTTTTAGCAAACAAGTAGAACAATATAATGTAAATAGAAATACAGTGACATCTTCTAGAAAAACGATAAAATTGAGTGTTATCTTAAATTGTAGATCATATTTTACGGCGCACTAGGTGTTGTTATGTTCAATTCCACAGCTATCATCAAATGACTGATTTTTTTGCGAGAAATTATTTTGTTTTAAGTAATTATGTATTATACATATTTATACAAAAATGACGTTAGGTAAACTATAAGTATAAACATATATGTAAGTATGTAACAGATGTCGATTTATATACACGTATAGAATATATGTGTATACATTACAGCCGTCCAATCCATATCATTTGGCGATTAATGGCCTCTATATTCTAGTATTCTAGAGTAATTCAAAAGCCCTTGTCATTCGTCCGTACAACGACACTCGAAATTAAGTAATTTCATTAAGCACTGATCGCTTGATGAAATTACTTAATTTCAATTTCGTAACTAAGCTTGGATTTAGTATTTAAACAAATATTAATTGATTTGATGGAACTCTCTAAATATTCTCTTAAATGTAACTTTTGAATTGTAAAGGTAGAGGTACACATATTAGGTTGTATAATTAATTATTTTATTGTTATATATTGTATATTTATAAAAATATTTACAAAAAATAAATAAAAATGAAGACCTTTTTGACCTTTCTTTGACAAAAACGGCTATTGAAATGTTATTTGGTATTTATTACTCAAGTTTTAAAGATGGACAAAGCAATAATATCTTAGCTACTGAACTACTTAAATTATATATTATTTGTACTTTTTAACATTATAGAACACGGAACAATAAAACAAAAATCCATAAAAATAACTTTATTTTCATGTTCAGTTATATTATAAAAAAATCATAGCATTTTTATTTCATTAAGGAAAATGGTCATTATTTTATAACTGTCTAGTATATGGTATTTCTTACAGACATTCCTACGAATACCTGTAAGAAATACCTACTACTTTGTTACACTTTACATGTAAAACCTATTTTGAGTTTTTAAAATAAACAATACAGTTATCTCTAGACAACTAGTCAAAATACTCTGACTACTTTGGTATTATTAAGTTGGACTTTCAAAAGCTCCTTTGATAAATAAAGGAAGTTACGGTGCCATTATGACGTTTAAACAGAATTGAATGGTAAGTTTCTGGTAACTTTAATATCTGATGGTCGATAAGAACCGAGCGAACGCTAATGAAGGGAACCCCGCACAAAAGACTTATCGCCACATGAAATCTGAAAGCATCTATCTACGTCTATATAAAAGTATAGATGGCATTGAGGAAAATGTTAGTAATTACATTTTCGACGCATCACGAATCAAATATTAGTCTCTACCAAATAGTCTTAGGAAAATATCAACACTTGTAGCTAATTATTTTCGTTCACGCAAGTATAACGCGAGAGTTCTTTATATATTTATTATGATTATAAGAACGGTTATCGTATCAATACATTTTTGAAAATGTATGTATGTCAAGAAAAATTGTTAATAAGTTTGCTAAAATCAGTGATGTACATAATATACATAATATACATAATATAACACACATATATATATATATATATATATATATATATATATATATATATATATATATATATATATATATATAATGTAGTATACCTATTATTACTTCATTTGCACCAGAATATAGTAAAAGAATAACAAGATGGTATATTGGGACGGTCCTATGAAGAAAATGTATAAAAAGTAACATATACCTAATGATAATATTTCTTAAAATGTGATTTATAACTTTTAATATGAAAAATATGTGAAAGGAAAATAGTTTATTTTTTGATACGGATTTCAATGTGTATTTGAATAGAATATCACGAGTAATATTAAATACAGATATACAAAAAAATATTGTCACATTTAGAGTGTGTCACATTTAGAGTGAAAGTGTGAAAATGTCGAATGCGTGAAACCATAAGTCGTTTCATCGGACGGATACAAAAATATTTCATCTCTATTTTTAGATTTCAGTCACGTTCTATCTTTCAATTTATATGCTCACAGCAAGTTGGCACAACGTTCAGTTCTACGACTTCCTTTACATCGGGTTAGGATCGTTCACATATAAAAACCTTCTATTATGAGGGTTTGACCTAGTTCAACTATCTATGTAGGTAGACCTACATTGGCTAAAGTTGATAGATGTTCTAGCAGCCTATTTGGTACCGCAAAGATGAAATTTACTTATCTCTACTATATAAAGAACATGATCAGATATAAAAATGTTTAAATGTTTATATAAAAATCTTCTTCCGTTATTTGGCAAAGGTTAATATTCAAAAATTATTGTAGTAATTTCAATGGTAGTGTAGTTGTTAGTATAATAAAAAGATATTTTGTAAAATATAAGCGTACATTTAAATTGCGCACTGTATAGCGAGAATATTGCACACCGCTGTCACGTAAATTGATATTTGCGCCTGTTTCGTTGGCATCCAAGTATAGTTTAGTTTCATAAAGGCTATAAACCTACATAATTGTAAAAATGGTAAGTATCTTCCAGAATAACAAGAAATAAAACAAGTTTTTAAACTTAAAAGGTTTAAACTCACATAAAAATAATTTTACACAATATTTAATTATTTTTTTTCAGCTTCACGCTGTATCCCGCACTTGGCAGGGTAGGCAGAGGGAAAGGAAGTGAAACCTAGTGTTATGACACTCCGTTCCACTTCCGTTCCCCACTTTCCGCCGAATTTGAGGCATTGCGTGTTGAGTGACGGAACTCATCGCCGCGCTTCGCCTTATTACCAGAGCGAAGAAATGAAACATTAAATATTTAAATTGAAAATATTAAATATTTCATTTCCTCGACTGGGGATCGAACCCAGAACCTGTCGGTTACAGTCACACTCTTGTGCCGCTGCGCCACGACAGGCCTCAAATGTTTAATTATTTGCTGTAGAACTTGTTAGTACCTAGTTTTATTTTCACGCTGTGGTAAGACAAAGTACGGTAGTATAATTTCGCCTTTAAACACACACTACCTAAAAGACTGGGCGAGAAGTAGAGAAAGAATATTTTTCCACTAAATTCTCTCTACACAACAAGATGGGAAGAAATATAAAAAACCTTCTTGGGCTTCGGTATTTTCTAATAGTTTCTTTCTATAAATACTTAATCATTGAGCCACTTTCTTCACTTGGATAAAATTCTTCTTCACTTGGATAAAAGTTTTATTTTGTATGTCTCGCATACTTATTTAACTATAACTAAATACTTTTAGATGCCTATTTTCATATAAATTGAAAGTTTTTTTAAAGATGAAAATTAAATACATATGTTTTGATTATGAAATAATGAATTGAACTCTTAACTAATATAAACATACACATATGTATTTGGTTAACGTTTGAGATACTGCGTTTCAATCTTTGCTTCATTATCAAGTAGTCGTCTTTTAGTGGCGTACCAATTTCCGCATTCTCCTATCAAACAAAAAAAACTTTGTATGCTCTATTCAATGATTCGCGGATGTTAGTTTAGTTGTTCTCTGCTGTTTCTGTAGGGGCATGTATGTACCTGTATTTTCAGATTTAGCACAGCTACACGCTCAGAGATAGCGATAGAACTCACATATTATTTGAAATATTTTTGTATTATAAACTAAATTCGACTCTACTTCGAACTAAAACTAAAACTAAATAAACTCAATTCAGTACTGCAGAAAATAAAATCGCAGTATTCTTCTGTCTTTTTACGTAATACGTCGTATTTTATATTGAATGCTTGTTTCAGATCTATTATTTTCTCGTGAGACATCAGGATTTTAATATTACAGTAAATATAAAAAAGTTGATATTTTGTCCTTTTAAAAAAAATCATTGCCTTTTAGTGATTAGTGATTTTTGAGGTTTTGGTCATATTCTGCCACGGTGAGTCTGTGTAAGAGGTATTAGAATAATAATACATATATATATTACATAGTGATCAACTAAAAAATATTTTAAAAATATAATCTTCAATAATTTAACTTTATTTCATAAAATCATTACATTTTATTAGTAATAGAATGTAATGATTTTTTAATAAACTATTCGAAATAAAAAATCAGTCTTCCCATTAAATATATTTTATCATACATAACACTACATGTGGAGTAGTGATTAGTTTCTAAGTGTATCGTTAACGAGCGCAACATGCTCCCTCGTTAGCTGCTAATGAGAAAAGGATTCCGACTGTCACGTGTGAAATAAGTTTGCCACAAACATTAAGGAGTTTGCACCTATTTAATATATATAGCTTCTAATATATTTTGATATAACAAAATGTAAAGAGTTCAAAACAGAAATGTATAACAACATTTCTGTTTGACTGTAAGATAAAAAAGTTAAGCTTTTTACTAAGTTTGGAAGGGTTATATTTTTGAAGTGCTGGTCTTCAAGTGGTTAATGCTCCAGAAAATATATTATATCGATAAAAATATTATAGTTTTTATATATTTATTATGATATGTATTTATTTATTATATTTCTGTAAGTTTAATTTTTAATGTACATTTAATATAAAGAAACGTTTAGACGTAACGCAACCAAGTGGCTTATTTATAAAACTAGCAAGGTAGGCTTTAAAATTTTTCCAACCTTATACCGAGATTTATATAAAAGCAAGGACTCGCTATGTTAAAAAAAGGTTGATTGCTTGAAAG
Source organism: Eueides isabella (assembly GCA_019049475.1). Taxonomy (NCBI): domain Eukaryota; kingdom Metazoa; phylum Arthropoda; class Insecta; order Lepidoptera; family Nymphalidae; genus Eueides; species Eueides isabella. The sequence continues at coordinate 11,041,236 of CM032385.1, forward strand.
CTGGCAGCGTAAAGTACTCTGTAATTAGAGGCACTATTTACTTTTTTAATAGTCCAGCCTTTAAAGTTACGCCTTTATAATTTTCGCAATGGTAATAAAAATTTCGGAGTTCACTGAGTTTCAGTTGTAATTCCTATTTTAAATGGCCATTTCATTTAATATTCGTTTATTATTCTTTGGCTTTTATTTTTTATTGTGTCTTCCTTGTTTTTTATTGCAGAGATTTTATAATGACTCAATTTATTAAAAAAAATAACGAGGCGGAATTTTAACCCGTTTCTCTTGGAAACCAAAGAGAAGATAAATAAACTGTATATATAGGTGCAAAAAATGGTGTGTAAAGTTGTTAATGCTTTCAAAAATTTAAAATTTTTTATACCCTTAAGATATGATATTATAATTAACATTTTGTCATAATAAATTATATTGTTATATGTATTAATTTATAATAAAAACTGTATTGAACTACTTGTTACTACTTGTTGCAATTGTGAGTTGTAGAAATCATTGTGTTTCGTAATATAAAAAGCTCGGATTTTTGTATAACTATGACGTTCGGAACAAGCTATCGTACAAGAATAAATTAAATAATATATATATATATATATATATATATATATATATATATATATATATATATATATATATATATATATATATATATATATATATATATATATATATATATATATTATTTAATTTATTCTTGTACGATAGCTTGTTCCGAACGTCATAGTTATACAAAAATCCGAGCTTTTTATATTACGAAACCCAATGATTTCTACAACTCACAATTGCAACAAGTAGTAACAAGTAGTTCAATACAGTTTTTATTATAAAAAAATAATACATATAACAATATAATTTATTATGACAAAATGTTAATTATAATATCATATCTTAAGGGTATAAAAAATTTTAAATTTTTGAAAGCATTCACAACTTTACACACCATTTTTAATTATGAAATAATGAATTGAACTCTTTACCTAATATAAACATACACATATGTATTTGGTTAACGTTTGAGATACTGCGTTTCAATCTTTGCTTCATTATCAAGTAGTCGTCTTTTAGTGGCGTACCGATTTCCGCATTCTCCTATCAAAAATAAAACTTTGTATGCTCTATTCAATGATTCGCGGATGTTAGTTTAGTTGTTCTCTGCTGTTTCTGTAGGGGCATGTATGTACCTGTATTTTCAGATTTAGTACAGCTACACGCTCAGAGATAGCGATGGAACTCACATATTATTTAAAATATTTTTGTATTATAAACTAAATTCGACTCTACTTCGAACTAAAACTAAAACTAAATAAACTCAATTCAGTACTGCAGCAAATAAAATCGAAAATGTATTCTTCTGTCTTTTTACGTAATACGTCGTATTTTATATTGAATGCTTGTTTCAGATCTATTATTTTCTCGTGAGACATCAGGATTTTAATGTTACAGTAAATATAAAAAGTTGATATTTTGTCCTTTTTAAAAAAAAATCACTGATTAGTGATTTTTGAGGTTTTGGTCATATTCTGCCACGGTGAGTGTCTCTGTGTAAGAGGTATTCGAATAATAATCTACTATATATTAAAAAATCATTACATTCTATTACTAATAAAATGTAATGATTTTATAAAATAAAGTTAAATTATTGAAGATTATATTTTTAAAATATTTTTTGGTTTATCACTATGTAATATATATGTAGATTATTATTCGAATTATTATATATATCGAATTAAATTATTCGTGATATACCTAAGTAATTATTATATGATAATATATATTTTTCATTTTAACAAAATGTAATTTTGTTAAAAGAAAAATGTTTCACAGACTAAATAAAGAAAGTACTTAAAACAGCATGATTTATAAGACAAGCAAACGCTTATTATATCATCCTTTAATTTGTGTCAGATGAACAGATGGTCCTACCATCCTAAGAACATTATGTAATTACATGAATGTTACTTTTTCGAGTCGAAAAGAGAATATCACACGCGTGAGTAGTAAATTTGTTTACCATTTGGAAAAAAAATATTATTTTCATTTCGCTTAATAAGACGAACCGAGACGTTGTGTTCCGATTTCGCATTGGAGCGCATTAAGGCTCAAAATCGTTTATAAAAAGCAGTACTAAATAATACTAGGTTTTCCATTTTAGTTTTTATACGCGAAAAATATAAAATGAATTTCTACTATATGTTTTGCTTCACTTTCGAAATATAAATCAAATAGGAGGCTGTATGTGGCGAATTGAAAACAAATGTATAACGCGTTTGTGGGTTCGTTTTCTACTCGTAGGAATGAAACATTTATTATTTTCATTCTCTAGCTCCCGTAAGGAGGTAAAGTGTGGCGTTGAGTTTCACCATTCAACACGCATTGTTTATATAGAATCCTTCGTGGAAAGTTTATCTGGAAAGTGTATTTGGTAAGTGTATCGTGGAAGTGTTCTCATCGGTAGTACTATCAGGGAACCTGGGAACCTATTCCTGTCTGCCTGGTATAATAATAAAAAAAGATTTATCATACATACTACAGGCACACATGATCAATCATCTGGAGTTTCGTTTTATACAGCTTAAAATGGCGAAATTTATATGTCCCCAGCCGTTTCATGTACTGATAATATTTCAGCGAAACATTCGGTTTGTTAATCACAATGTAAATTTTAAAATAAAACAAATACCTGTCTTTGTACTGCGAATAATTAAGCAAATTATCATACCTTTGAAATTTTAATGCCTTATTTTTGACAGCTATCGTGATGCTACACCGAACTTCCATTTTATTTACACTTTTTGTTTTGTTGTTTCCTTTTTATAAAAGAGTGAAAGCGGATCGGATTTAAATATTTATAAAGGACCTGTGGCCCTCCTCTTTACTATTTACTTATGTTGTTACACCTGTGTTCTGAAGTTCTTGTTTATTTGAAACAATATAATATAGAAATGTTTCTAAATATTAAACAATCATTATAATTATAAATGACTTTATTTACGTTCGGTTGCTTTATTATTCAAATCATATATAGACATGAAAATATTTTTTTATTAAAATGAAAATTTTCTGGTATAATGTTGCAGTCTAGTTTTAAGATTTCGTCATATATAGATGCTTAATATACACGCATTGGATGGCAATCTATTATATGAGATTTTTAAATAGGTGTTTTTATATATAAGAAGGGGCTGTCTCAGCGTGATCGATGGTCATGAATTTAGATTGTTTTTTTTTCTCGCGCTCATGATATTATTACGCGTAAGAAACATCCTATGCGTATGCGTAGTTCTATTGAATGTATTCAATACTTTTTTAATTGTGACTAGTTTACTGACATATACGTATAACCAATGTGTATCCTGTTGTAAGGTTAGAAGAATATAGCTAGTTTAAATCTTCTCATATAATAAAAAAAAATCCTGTCTATTTACAGAAGATGTGAAAAAACTAAAATATTATAACGCTTATACATTTTTACTAACAAGATTGTGAGAAAATCGACATGTCCACCTTCAGTACAATAGAGTAGATACGCCTCACGTGGACAGTGCAATATCCGAACGAATGCCACTCGAGCGAACAACCATACACGTATGTTTGCAGCACAGTCAGGTTACAATTTCAATTTCCTGTATCGATCTAAGAGTCTATGACGAATATCACAAAAGGTGTAGAATATGTATAAAAATCAAATTCTATTAAACTTAATGTATTTAATATTAAAGATAGGAAATTACTTATGGTGATATATATAATTCTTGTTATGGCGTGCTAACAGTAAAACTCAGCTACACTTTTATTGTATAGGGTGTCGTTGATAAGATTGATTTGATGAGCGAACGTTTTATTTTTACTAAATAACTTTTCCTTCGTTTAAAAAATTTACATCATTTAACGCACTGGCACCGGCGTGTGACTGTAAACGCGACTTATTGCGGATTTGATCCCCACTCGAGCAAAATGAAATATTTAATAATTTCCAAATAAATATTTGATGTTTTCATTTCTTAGCACTGGTAACAAGGTAAAGCTTGGCGTTGAGTCCCGTCGATAAACGAACGTGAACGGAACGGAGTGTCTTAGCACTAGGTTTCCAAGATCCTTCTATCTTACGCAGTATACAGCGTGAAGCTGAAAAGAAACTTTTTACTTTACATATACATACATTTTAGAAAATTAGTAAAACGCAATATTGCAATAATCCAGATTAAGTATAGGGATATCTTTAAATATGCAAAGAAAGAAATAAATCATACATTATATTATTAGTATACACCACATACGATTTATGTAAGCAACCTTATAGAATTGTACATATATTTAGATAGGCCTAAATTCATGTGTACAATAAGCAGAACGGTACCAGTCGTTAAACCGTTTAGAGGGTCTGATGGTCCCTTGTCATTCCCATTCCACTCCCAAAATTTGTATAGCACCAGTACGTGCTCCATAAATTAAACATTTTATGTGAAATTAAGTACTTATTAGTAATTCAATTCCAGCAGTACTGATTAAAGCAACTTTATCTTCATTATTCAGTTCTGATTATATCCATAATCCATAACAATGGTAAATTGTGTGTGTCTGTATTCGTCTTTCTGTGCAGTGAATTGACATCGCTGCACCACGCCTACTCGTAATTCTTCAGATTGATAATATGGGATAGTAAAATACACAAAAATCAAAGATTTGATTAAAGGGACCGATAAAAGATAAATATGGAAGCAGTGGAAAAAAAAATAATAGAAAATATAACTGTCAACTGTGCAATTAGAAGAAAATTTTAAAATAATGTCTTTATTTAGCGTCACGTTGTATCGCACACATATTAGGGAAGGCATAATAAACGTGGTAACTTAGTGTTAAAAGCGTGTTGACTGATCAAACTGAAAACATTAAATAATTATTTTGAAAATATAAATTATTTCCTTTTTTCGAGTGGGGGAATCCACAACCTATCGCGTCTACAGACACAGTCTCGTCCCGCTTGTGCCGCGCGCCACGGGAGGCCTCAATTACAATTTATTTAGGAATAAAAATATTTGGCCAAAAGTCTAAATATTTTTTTTAGCTTCACGCTGTATCCTGCACGAGGTAGGGTAGGCAGAGGGAACCCGGGAACCTACTGTTAAGACACTCCGTTCCACTTGCGTTCCCCACCTTCCGCCAATTTTAGGCATGTTGAGAGCAACTCAACGCCGCGCTTTGCCGTATTAACAGAGCGAAGAAATGAAATATTAAATATTTAAATTGAAAATATTAAATATTTCACTTCCTCGAGTGGGGATCGAAACCAGAACCTGTCGGTTACAGTCACACGCTTATGCCGCTGCGCCACGACAGGCAGCCTGAATAATATTATATCAAATATTATTAAATATATAAGCGCCACTATATTAAACACAGTAACCTGTAATTAATAAGTTAGGTGTAGTAAGCTTCTAAAATCTTGCTCTTTGAATTTGAAAATAGAGTTCAATCGAATTTACTATGAAAGCCTTTTCACGTGCCTCTACATGATATATTTTCTTAATGAAATTGCTACTCGAGACACATACATGGCCTAGCAAGCTTTTATGTTATATAATAACTTACACGGAACTATTGCAGAGAGCATAATATATTAATAGCTATTATCTTATTACAAATTGTGTTGTGTGGTACCTATTATATTTTGTATGAAGTGGGGAACGGACCGCAGTGTCTTAACACAAGGTTCCCAAGTTCCCTCTGACTACCCTGCCATGTGTGTGTGTGTGTGTGTGTGTGTGTGTGTGTGTGTGTGTGTGTGTGTGAGAGAGAGATTTTGTTGAGTGGTGAAACTCAATCCCAGGCTTTGCGTGTCGTTATCACAGATTTTATTTTTCATGTTTTCAAGTGAAACTGAACCTCCCTAGTCATGTCTATAGTCGTATGCTTGTGCCAAGTTAGTACGACTCATATTTCGAAGTTATATATATATATATATATATATATATATATATATATATATATATATATATATATATATATATATATATATATATATATATATATATAAAGTGTATCTACATATTAGTGATTTGATATGAGAATAATAAAATAATTTTCACGTTTCAATTACTATATTGAATTTATTTTTCCAACAGTAGATACACTTTATATATATATATATATATATATATATATATATATATATATATATATATATATATATATATATATATATATATATATATAAAGTGTATCTACTGTTGGAAAAATAAATTCAATATAGTAATTGAAACGTGACAATTATTTTATTATTCTCATATCAAATCACTAATAGGACACATAGTAAGTCAGAGATTTTTTTAATAAAAATATGCTGACATATTTGACCTCAATGTTAATGTCCTCAATATTTGTATCACATTGCCCATCGTAACTTGGTGTTGCAGCATTTGACTATAAGCGGGTTGGTTTTGGGTACGAAGGAATGATTATTTAGATAATTTTTTTACATATCATCTTTCTTGTAGACCAAAACGTGCCTCTGAGTTCCACTGTTATATATACGCAATATTCCGAAAATTGTGCTACAAGTGCTAAACCAGCACTATGTAACTTATAAAGATCTTATAGGTACATTAGCTTTTCATTTACTTTTTCTAATAATACTACATCAAACCCAAGCAGTGATAATAATGCTGCTTTTCCCACTTGGCTCGCTTCCGAGACACATCTGTGGTTCTTGTGTTCTTAAAATGTGTAAAAAAAGCAATTTGTGACAAACTGTTCAGTTTACTGTTACGTTACTGCTATGTATTTTTTAGACTACAAAAAAGTACAATTTTGTCAACAAATGAAAAACTGTAAATAAAAAGTAAATATTGTTACTGTAGGAGCAAATGCACATTGTATTCTAAAACTTATGTTACTTGATGGTGATAAAAAATGTAATAGTTATTATTTAATTGTTTAGTATCATGTGTCATGTGTCCGTCATGGTCATTCATTATTTCATTGTAAAAAATCATTTACTGTGAAAAAACTTTCAATTCGTAGATAATTCTTAAATCCATGCAAATTGAACGAATGAAATCTCTTATTAACAAAAAGAATTAAGCAGCCTCACCAACTTTTAAAATTGGAAAATTGTTCGAGTCAAATCGACTAGTCTGCTCCAGTTTAACTGTTTAATTAAAAATGTAAAGCTCCATTGCAAAAGAAAAAAAAGTACTTTGACACTTTATACTAAAAGTACAAAGGAGTACTTTATTTTAAATATTGTTTAAATCTATATACGAAAAGGGTGTACAGATATAATTGGTGTGCGGCGTCCGAAAGTTAACGTGATGGTAATGCATTTGATCTCCGGATACACTTAAAAATTTAAAATTCTATTACTATTACTAATAGATTTAATATCCCCCATATTAAATTAATTAGTAATTCAATACCGGCACTAATGTTTTAAGTTACTTTATCTTCATTATAAGGCCTGATTATATCCATAATGCAGAACGAAGGCAAATTGTTTGTGTCTGTATTGGTCTTTCTATGCAGTTAATTACATTGACCACGCTACTCTTAATGCTTCTGATTGATCATATGGTTTGGAAAAACACTAAAATCAAAGATATAATTAATGGAACCAATAAAAGATAAATATGGAAGCAGTGAAAAAACGAAATGTTACTGATTATATGCGAAAATTGGTGTATCTTAGTAGTTTTTATTCTGTCGATCCAACATTAGAAAAAGGTGAATCTAAAAAAAGATATAGATTCTTCTAGAAGTATACACATTCATTCATATATACAATACGAACAAGCGCTTTGTTATGCAGAATTTATTGTTAAATTTTCACAATAATATTTTTCCAATATCCATGCTTGAAGTTGCGATTGTACGGGTAGAGTCACTATTTTCATTGGAACAAAAAGAGACAAGTAACGGATGCTTGCTTTGGTTTCGTACAATAAGTATCTGGTTTTTACTTTTGTTTGTAACCACATTCTAAATTATTTTAAAAGTTTATTTGTAAATTATTTTTACTGAATTAAATTTCTGCATTTTTTTTAGAAATTATGACTAGTTCAGCAATTAATATACATAATACCATTTCCTACATACATAAATGAATTTACGAGTTCTCTTTGTAAGCTGATTTATATGATTTTTTTTTTCAGCTTCACGCTGTATCCCGCACTAGGCAGGGTAGGCAGAGGGAACGAAAGTTAAACCTAGTGTTATGACACTCCGTTCCACTTCCGTTCCCCACTATATGATATTTGATACTAAATGTTCTGTCTATTATAATTCCCATGTATTTAATTATACTGACATTTTCCAGAGATGTGCAAGAACATGGGATCGCTAACGGAAGAAGTTCAATTTTGAGATTTACCGTCATGGAGAAATGATTTGCTTTAGTTCGTTATTGGTCAACCAAAGAGAGACAAATTTTAGCCCTATTTGGGACGATTCGTAATCTTTGTCCCACAAATTGGCTCCAAAAAAAAGCTTATATCTAGTAAGTAGTTAAATTTAAAATAACTTCTTGTTTACTTTTGATTATAGGTAATATCTAAATTTTGTTATTTATTTATCAATATTTTATGTTGATTTTTGTTTATTTTACAACAAAAAATATGCCTGAAATTCCAAAGAGTCAAATCTCCCATAAATCCCAGTACGTAATCATCATTCATGTTTAAACTGTGCAGATTGAGAAAATGTTTATTTTGTTTGATTAATACGTGATGACCAGTTACAATCATATTATTTTAGAATAATGTCAATATTCTTTAGAAAATATATTTTCTTAGAAATGATATCAATATTCTCCAAATAATGTTAATATTACTTCTATAATAATAAAGGGTTTCGATTACTTTATTTACTCCAATTTTGTTTTCAAATCAATTGTTTTCCATAATTGATACTTATCAATTGTTTCTTTCAATATTTTCTGGGGGCACCATGTTCTCCTCTACGGATACTTGTTGAGGCGCCTTAAATATTGTAACTTAATGAAAACCATGTAGTAGATGTGGTAATTTTTATTGCTTTGGATAGCGTTGGTAACTCAAAGTTGACTTCCGTAACTCAACACTCACCATGACTTATGTTCGGCGGGAACTGGGCAACGAATTGGAGTGACCTAGTATTAGGTTCTCAAGTTGCCTTTACTGACCCTGTCACGTGTGGTATACAGCTGAATAAAAAAATTAAGCATAAATCAATCCAGAAATCATTGGATTGGTTTATGTTTAATTTTTCCAATAACTTCCTAGTAACGTGAAAAAAAGACATCACATGTCTTTTTTCTTCCTACTCTTTTACAACATTTGTAGCTACATTTTTATTTCAGATGGTGATGAAAAATAGATCACAAGCCCCCACAAGTCACGCTCTGCCCCTGGTAGGTAGGAAAAAGCACACGCCGTTCCTGTCCGAATTCGAGACATCGCCTATTGGGTAGACGCTGTACTTTTTCCACTGTAAGTGGAATTATAATTTTCTTCCCCAAGCGTGAATCAAATCTATGTACTTCGCGTACAATGCATACTTATACTTATTAAAATGGAATAGTTAATAGAAAATGGATAGTATTAGAAAATGGATAGTATTGGTTACAGAAAAAAGTATTTAATTTTCAACTGATGGCTTCTTCATTTAACTAATTAAACCGATGACTAGTATTGATTGAGTACCGGAAGATACATACCTTCTGTATAGTAAGAATAATAAAATATAGAATATTATAATATTTATTACCGTTAAAATCGAATGTTTATTCGACGCCATTTGATTCTGGCGCTATGAAAACGTGAACTTTGGGTTCACCTTATACATAAATCCTAGAGAATGATCATAAAACGTTTTCTTTACGATCAGTTTTAATTTCGATTGAAAATGTTATTTTTCACTGTCATAATAGTAATAAAAGAAAAATGAAAAGTTCATTACACCTAGGCGTACTAAAGTAAATATTTGTAAATGCTCGGTTGGCCTTTTATTGGCGGAGGTTATATAAAATTATTACAAAAACGATCAAATGCGAATCGGACTTGTTCACTGAGTTTTTCGTACCAATTTGAAAGTGTAGGTAAAAGTACACGATTATTTTGTATGAAATGAAGCACAATTATAATTTTATTATAGTTTTTACCTACAGATAAATCTTTAAATGAGCAATGCTTATTTGTAAATAATGTGAATCTCGGAAAAAGCTCCAATGATTTCCATAAAATTTTGCCTATAGGGTGTTTCGGGGACGATAAATTGATCTAAGTAGATTTGATTCTTAAAAAATGTCATGTTCACTGTGTTGTCAGGCAATGAAAAAAAATACAAAATTCCATAAAAATAAGAAGTTAAATTCTCAGCTTCGGTAAAAATAGACCTTAGTACAAGTCCCTATGCGTATTTTCAAGTCCTTGTATGTAAAGTAAATGCATTGTAAGTTTTCACGTCGTGCCAAATTTCGTGACTGTTGGTCCACAAAGTACCCTACTGGCTTTGATTACGCGGCAATGCATTTACTTAGAAACTTTCCCAGGACTCCAAGGGACCATGACTTAAATAGTTGACATAAACTTCAACAAAGGTTGTAGGGTCGGTCTACCCGTGACCACGGACTACACACTGTGAAGTAAACCCTGGGTTTCCAAAAAAAATATAATAATCATATTACATTATAATATAAAATAATGGATTTCAATTTACTAATTTACTTTAAACATTTTTCACTTGCTCTATATATTTACAAATGGAATGAATGTTAAATTCATTGTATTTGTAAATAAATGTTTATTAATGTTCTTATTTTACCCTTTATTACGTATACATAACGGTTTAATATTTTCTGACTAATACTTCGGCTGCTTGCTTTATTAATGAAGCCGTCTCTTTTCACTTATTAATGTTATTTATTACTCAGTTTCTTTTAACAACATAACGAAGATCCTCGTAATTTTTTATTTCTTATTAAGTGAAGAAATATCTTTGCCTTATTCATTCTGGATTTATATAAATATATATATTCTCAGCTTCACGATGTATCCTGTATATAGCAGGGTAGGTGGTGGAAAGTGAATGTCTCAGTGTTAAGACACTTTGTTACCTATTTGACATTTCACGATATGCTGTGTGTTGAGTGGCGAAACTCAATACCGCACTTTGCCTCGTTACCAGATAGAGAAAATGAAATATAATTACTCAGCTACCGTACATGGCAGGGTAGGCAGAGGGAACTTGGGTACCTACAGTTAAATATATCATTGAAAAACGTCTGTCACGTTATAGTGAAATATAAAGTAAATAATAGTAATGGCACTGGACGGGAAACTAAGCACGTAGAACCAATGGCCCCGAACCATACAATGGTCAGTGGGCAAGCTCTCGAGCACGTGGATCGACGATTTGGTCAAGGTCGCCTGAAGCCACTGGATGCGGGCCGCACAAGAACCGATTAATGTGAAAAATCATGCAAGAGGCCTATGTCTAGCAGTGAACGTAAAAACAGATGATGATGATAATGATGAAACAATATTACATAATGATATATCACAACGTAATATTTAAATAATTATTGTCCGCAGCCTCGTTTGAATTTTGTATTTCTTAATATGTCTACTTGCGTATATTATTCATTATAATACATTTTTTTTTTATTAGTTATTGAACTGAAAAATAACATTGTAAGTAAAAGAATAGATTTATGTATTGAATTGGTTATAAAAATGTTTTTTTAGAGAAATTACCAATAATTTATAATATTATCTATATTACATTCATTTTGTATACTGTAGAACTCTTATATGTGTGGATATATGGTAAATTTGATAATACAGAACGTGAGCGTCGACATAGCGCTAGCTTAACAAATACCAATTTGTTATTCGTGACGCCACGGTTTTGTTCTTCGCTACAATCTAGCTTAAGATAAGTCAGATGAATTTTTTTAAAGGATTATAAAGAAGAAAGTTTAATAGTTCTTACATGAAGGTCAAAGAAATGTTATATTTAAACATCGCAGTAACATTTATACAATAAATATTTTTATTTATAGTTAAATAGAACTACGACAAAAAAATATTTATTAATAGTCACACAAAAATAATCACAAAAATCACTACCTCATCTTGTCAAAGAGTTCATAACTGTTAATACTGAGAATCCGATTTTCATAAGACACAGCTACGAACTACCGCTATCAACAAGACTTATGATTTAAAAACAACCCTCATATTTTCAGGAGCTACGTTGCCACAGACAGACATAAATTAGAAAAGTCAAAATTTATAGTACTCCTTTATTTTCTTCTTCTTCTCCCTAGCACAATTCCGGCGTGCTGTGCCAGGGTCCTTCCTACTTAATTTACACCATTTTGCACGATTTTTTACATCATCGGTGGTTAGACCATTGGATCATGACCTTCATCATGACATCCAACCAGAGCTTCCTTGGGCGGCCGTCCCTCCAGGGACAGACATGTCAAGGCACTTGCGTCCGACATAGATCCTAGGCCGCTCAGGCCGCTCAGATGCGCTTTTGGAGTTTCTTCGCTATGTTACAGACTCCAAGACTACTTCGAATGAATGTGTTACGTATGCAGTCAGACCGCTTTACGTCGCACATTAACCTCAGCATCTTCATTTCCGTGTCATGAAGCTCCCGAGAGTGCCGAGATAGTGGCCTAATGGCCATACTGGCCAGTATTCGCTGTCATATAAAAGAACCAATCGAATTATGCTCTTGTATATCAGCTCCTTGAGTTTGGTTGGTATTCTGCAATCGCAGACCACACCAGTGATCTCCTGCCATTTAGCCCAGGCTGCGTTTATTCGGCCACGAACATCGTGGTCGATGCTTCCAGACTCGTGCATAACGTATCCGCGGTACCTAAACTTTTTCGACTTAATGGCTGAGTTAGTACCTATATGGATAGTGCTCGGGTCCGATCTCCCGCAAGCCATGAACTCTTAACACATTTAGTTTAAGATCGCCGTATTTAAGCGTACCATTCTAGAGGTTCACTTTACGCTCTATCATCAGCCGATTCTCTTCAATGAGTGCTATGTCATCGGCATAAGACAGTATCTAGCACTACATTGGATAAGAATACACGATCCTGGCTGAAATTCATATTGAGAATCAGTATCATCTCATCTGGTTGAAATTCATATTAAGAATCATATCACTCTCGGAGGAGCCTGATATCGATCATGCGATCGAGAGCTTCAGGATGTGACTCATAAGCTTTATGCCCTTATAACTACCACAATCTTGAACACTGCCCCTTCCCTTGTAAAATGGCGCAATAAAACTAAGCAACCACTGGTGTAGCATCTTCCCAGTATTCAAGATATAGTTAAAAAAATAGCCGTCATGGGACGCCTGGCAGATGTGAAACATCGTGTATGTACAAGTAATATGCATAAAAGATAATATTATTACAGGAATTAAATATAGCCTAATGAGAAAATACGAGGCAACCTGCTTCATAGATGTGCACCCACTTCCCCTTGCTGTTTCGCCGTGCGAAATATATCGGCCGGCGGCCATCATTCATTTTAATACCAATTACAATTTTAAATTCGTAATATCTTTTGAATGGATTGTCCGATTGGAATAAAATAAAAAGTTACTTATAGCTATTGAAACAATCTTGCTCAATAAATAATTTATTTGGATAAGGATTAATATTCGACGATAATATGATCAATAAACTTAGGCTAATAATTTTAATTACTTTTATTCTATGGAAATTGGTTATAATGGCTAAAATATAAATGTTTGGTTTATACTATCGCGTACTTTTTTGTAGGCATTATTGAGTTCTACAACTTTTCTATACAAATCAACCATACATCTCTAACCATTTAGGCAGCGTTCGCGAGAATCGCTAACATACGGCAGTTTTTTCGTCGACTTACTCCACAATTTTCACTACCACGAAAAATCCTATCTATTTTCCGGGATAAAATATAGCCTATACGGATTCGGAAGAGTCCCTCTAAGTAATCGTAAAAGAAATTTTGAAATCGGTTCAGTACAAACATACAAAAATACAAAGGTTTCCTCTTTATAATATTAGTATAGATAGCAATGGCAAGCGTCGCCACGCCAACAATTCAGTGTGAGCACACCTTCAGAGCCCAACGATATCCACGCTTCGATTGGAATATCATCTGGTCCCATAGCTTTTCCGTTCTCCATGCATCGAAGGCAGTTCTGTCAAAGGTTATTGGGGCAACAAGTCAGAGTTTAGGTGGTGGGTCGTGGTGAAGACTGCGCTGATTCTAAATGTTCAGCAGCTCCTGGAAGTAGCTTCTCCATCTCTCCCTCATAGAAACGTGATTACAGAGCAATGTGCCCTGGGAAAATTTGACGTAAAGGCATTTTGCCATATCTTGCGCTTTATCCAGGGAACGTGCCACTTTGTACATGAGCTTCTGCTCCTCCACAGTTTCAAGTTGTTTGGCTCTGGCTACAGCTCTTTTTCTAGCACGCTTTGCTATGATGTACTCCAGTCTGTCTTCAGGATAGTTGGACTTCTGCCACTTCTTAAAGGTAGCCCTCTTTTCACGAGCTACTTCCTGCACCTTTTCATTCCACCACCATATACCAAGCATACTATGTTAGTGTTTGTCGTAAGATTCCGCAGTCTCAGTGTTATTTTTAAGATTCTGACTTTTTACCTCTGCCAGGAAGTCGGTCTACATCGGTTTATTCAGCAACCACCACTTAATCTGAGACCTACGTGTCTCAGCTAATTTCTTCTTTGGAGAGACGTTAAATTCCATGACGAGAAGACGATGTTTGGCCATCAAGCTTTCGCCTGAAATAACCTTACAGTTAGTAAACCATATGACACCGTCTGGTCAACAAGTAATCAATTTGAGTTCAGTGGGACTCACTCATATACGTGATAGGTTCCTGAAGATTTTTTTGGAAGAATATATTCACGACGGCCAGATCCGACGCAATACAGGTTGTTAGAATATTTTCATAATATTTATTGATACTTTGAAAAGAGCAACTGTTGAGTTTCTTGCCGGCTCTTCTCAGCAGACCCGCCTTCCGAGCCGGTGGTAGCTTCCTGTAAGGACTGACACCACAGACACTTATATGTAACTTGACGATTCAAAAGTGCTTAAATGGCCTAATTGAATAAAGAATATTTTGATTTTGATTTTGATTTTGATAAATCAATGTAATATATAATTCGTTACAGCTGTTTATTGTCGATTGACTAATGATGACAATGGTTGCATCATCATCAGTCAACCGACGTCCACTGCTGGACATAAGCCTCCCCAATGCGCCTCCAATACGGACGGTTCTGTGCGGTCTGCATCCAGCGGCTCCCTGCGACTTTTATCAAGTCGTCAGTCCATCGAGTGGGGGGCCGACCCACACTGCGCCGTCCCGTCCGTGGTCTCCATTCGAGAACCTTACGGCCCCAACGGCCATCAGTTCGTCGAGCTATGTGCCCCGCCCACTGCCACTTCAACTTGCTAATCCGATGGGCTATGTCGGTGACTTTTGTTCTCCTACGGATCTCCTTATTTCTTATTTTATCACGTAGAGAAACACCTAGCATAGCCCTCTCCATAGCTCGTTGAGTGACCTTGAGCTTTCTTATGAGGCCCATAGTTAGAGACCACGTTTCAGTCCCATAAGTCATCACTGGTAACACACACTGGTTGAAGACTTTCGTCTTGAGGCACTGAGGTATTTTGGACGAGAAGATGTGACGAAGTTTCCCGAACGCTGCCCAGCCGAGTTGGATTCGTCGATTGACCTCTTTCTCAAAGTTCGACTTACCTAGTTGGACCACTTGGCCTAGGTATATATAATGGTCCACAACTACAGACACAGAGTTCCCAACGGATATAGGGGTGGGCACAACATGGACATTACGACATGACTTTCGTCTTGTCCATATTCATTTGAAGGCCCACCTGTTGGGAGACTCTGTTGAGGCCTTGGAGCATAGTGCCTAAGTCCTCCAGCGATTCTGCCATGACAACGATATCATCTGCAAGTCGAAGGTGAGTGATGTACTCGCCGTTAATGTTGATGCCGAATCCTTTCCAGTCTAGAAGCTTGAAGGCGTCTTCTAGCGCGGTGGTAAACAGTTTCGGAGATATAACGTCTCCCTGTCTTACCCCACGCTGTAAGGGAATAGCCTTTGTACGCTCTTCTTGTACTCGGATCGACATAGTGGCGTTTTTGTACAAGCACTTCAACACTTCGATATACCGATAGTCAATATGGCACCGTTGGAGAGACTGAAGCACAGCCCAAATCTCGATCGAATCGAAGGCTTTTTCATAGTCCACAAACGCTAAGCATAATGGTAGGTTATACTCTTGGGTCTTCTGTATAACCTGCCGCAGCGTATGTATGTGGTCTATGGTGGAAAAGCCCTTTCGGAAACCGGCTTGTTCGGGAGGCTGGAAGTCATGAAACCTATGTGCGAGACGATTAGTTCTAGATTCTTGAAAACAGCTTGTAAACATGGCTTAAGAGCGATATCGGCCTGTAGTTCTTCAATTGGGTGTTATCTCCCTTCTTGAAGAACAAGACGACGATGCTCCTGTTCCATGCTTCAGGTGTGGTACCTTCAAGCAGAACGGAATTGAAGAGCTTCTGAAGGACTTTAAGCACCGGTTTTCCACCCGCTTTCAGAAGCTCCGAAGTGATTCCATCCTCACCCGGTGCCTTGTTGTTCTTAAGCTGTTTCAGAGCCATCCTGATCTCGTAAAGGCTGACGTCCGGGATGTCTTCGGTGGAGTGTCGGGTTAGCTTGGCTCTCGGATCTTTCTCCAAGCCAACATCAGGATTGATAGACGATGTGTACAACTGTCCATAGAAACTTTCAACTTCCCTCAGAACATCGGCTTTAGTCGACGTTATACTGCCGTCCTCCGTTTTCAGTCTGGTCAGCCGGCTTTGCCCAATAGAGGTGTTCCTAGCGAACATTTTTGAGCCTTGGTTTCGCTCGATTGTGTCTTCAATACGTTTAGTCTTAAAAGCACGACTGTCGCGTCGCAAGGAAGTTTTAATCTCTCTATTGAGCTGCCTATGCCTATATGACTCCACGTGGTCGGGCGACTGCAGCATCATTGAACGTCGACTTGCCATGAGTTCGAGAGTGTGGGCCGAAAGTTTTTGAGGTCTATCTTATAATAGGTAATATATAATATAACATTCTTTTACAAGATATTTTACAGGTTGTTTGTTATATTACAAACTATAAAAAAGGCATTTATAAATAAGTATATTCATCAAAAGAAATATGTAAAATACAATTTATTAATATTACACAAACTAATTCAGAAATACTTTGTATTCTGATAAAGATTAAACGCTAGCAAAATATTTTTTATTAATAAACATAAGAAGCAATCTAAATTGCTTTTTCATAGCTAAATTAATATAATATTTTTCTAAGTGTCTTTTGAATAAAATATTTAAATTTTAGACGACATAGAAATCGTCTTTAAAATTATGAAAAATATAAGTAATTCTTTTCTTAGAAGATAGATACTGAAGCATATAGCAAGGTTTTATTATAATTTTTAGCCCCAATGCAAAAAAGGGGTTGTTATAATTTTGACCTCTCTGCTATCCGTCAGTTTATCTTTCTGCGGCACCGTACTTTCTAAACGAACCATTTTACGTATGGTTTTGTTTTAAAGCTCTCGAAGCTTTATTGTTATTCGATAAGGAGTTTCGCTATGAAACTACTTATCGAACAACAACAAAGCTACGCAACAATTACTTTGATAGGTAATTTTTGCGTAGGTTTGTTGAGGTAGTTATTTTTTAAGTCTGGATTTTTGTATTTTAAATCTTGTACACTTACATATACATTTTATAGCAAGTGAACGTTATTTATTACTAAACGGATATCCATATATGTAATGCAAGTAAAATTTATATAAAAATATCTGTATTGACTTCTCTTTTAATACAGAGTTTATTAATATTTATATATTATGTTTTCATAAAATTCATGAAAAAAACTTAAAGCGTGAATATTTGTTTACAATGAGTTCATCGGCAAAAATTAAAGTGTTTTCTTTTAAAAAATTAGAGGAATGAACGGAGGTAACTACTCAGATATATGAATAAAAAGAACGTTTTTTTCTTTTATTTGGGAGAAATATAAAAAATATTGGCTATAAGCAAAATTTGAATCCTCTAATGCAGGTATGTGAATACAAACACCTGGTCACTGTCATAGTAATCAAACACCTGATTAACGAGGGTGATTTAAAACTGGAGGGCGTTGTAATCTCGAAGAAACATGATGGCTCGCAGATATGCACAACACAAATAAAGATAGTGTTGATTGGAGTGTACTATTATTATGTTTTTACATCTTCAGCCTGTGGGGCTAAATTAACGCGGCGGAGCAGAAAAGCCATGTGCTTAGGGCGGTGCTAGGGAGGTTGCTTCATATCGACGATGTTTACGGGGGCAGGAATAGAGGATTTCTAGACAATTATGCGTAAGCTTTCTCAATAAGTCACGGGCAATATTAACACTCTTCTCAGCACATTTAGTATTTAGGATAAAAAGACTGAAATAATTCAGTGCCTCCAGAGGGGGCTTTTCATCCTAAATACTAAATGTACTGAGAAGAGTGTGTTGTTGTTGTGTTATACTGATAAGATAAATAAATGTTTACTAACATAGTTGAAACATATATGTACTAATAAAAATTATAGAGTCAAAAGTCTCAAGTTTAATTTATTATTATATTAAAAATAAGTAAGTACTATACATTCCTAAATCTACGCATTAAAAGACGATAGTAATATTATTGCGTATAACGATTAACAGTTTATGTCATGATCGTAAGTTGACTACAGCAGAATTAATGAGCCGAACCGGATTAGCTTCACGCTGTATGCCACATACCTACATCACGGTAGACAGAGGAAACTTTGTAATAAAATCCCTCCTCTTACATTCCACGTAGCTACAAATAGCTACGTGGAATGTAAGAGGAGGGAATGAGAAGGGAAGGGATGGAAGAAAAGATGAATTAATTATTAGATGTGATGGATGGCAGAGATCTGGATGTTATTTGTGTGACTGAGACCAAGCGAAAAAGCAATGACACGACCAATTTACCTGATAACCGGATCGCTCTCTGGGCCGGCATACCAGAGAGCGAGCGAGGGAGTCGAGGCATAGGCGTGTTATTGTCCTCTCGATTGTTTAGTGCAATAATAGAGTACAAGGCGATTAACCCGATGCTGCTTTGGGTGCGCTTCAAGCCTAGCGGAAGCGGATAAAAAGAGTTTTCCTGTTAGCGGCGTATGCGCCGGTATCCTCAGCTCCATTATGCGAACTCGAAGAGTTTTGGGAGAGTGTGAGGGACGTTCTAGGTAGTGTTAGAGAGAATGAAAAACTAATAATATGTGGTGATTTGAACGGATGGGTCGGAACTGCGCGTAGCGGTTACGAAGGAGTGCTAGGGAAGTACGGTGATAAGAGAATGAATGTGGCTAGAAAGCTTATATTTTAAATTTGCAAAGTAAGGAATTTGTTTGTGGCAAACACGATGTTTGACCACAAATAAATTCTCATGTACACATGGGAGCGAACGGAAGAGAGATGTATGATATTCCTAGTGGTTCAGCGCATTCGTATCCAAGTTATGCACGCGTGAGTATTTAAGGGGTTGCTGAATTGGGAACCGACCATTATTTAGTCGTAGCAAGAATAAGGGGTCTGTTCGCAGGTTGGAGCAGCCGCACTGGTTGTCCAAGCTTGGCACCAAATCACCGCATAAGAAGCTGGAAGCTTCACAATCCACCGATCAGAGAGGAATATCAAGAAAGAGTTGCCAAGAAGTTAGACAGCTGGGAATCTGGAAATGGAAATATTGAAGTATTCTGACAGAACCTAAGGAATGGTATGACGGAAGTAGCGGCAGAGGTATGTGGTAAAGGGAAAAGAGGCTTTAACAAAAAGCGAGACGCATCTTTCACTTCATCATCCAACCATTGGATGATGAAGTGAAAGATGCAGTAGAAAGAAAGAAGAAAGCATGGCAGGACTATAAAGCCTCGGGTAAGGATAAAAGCATGAGAGAGATAAGAAAGAAAGAGTATAAGTTACAAAAACACCAAACGAAAGTACTGATAAAGATGAAGCGTGAAAACTCTGAGAAAGAAAGAGATGAAAATTTAACGAACAACTTTCGGGAAAATACGAAGCTTTTCTGGCGAGAAGTGAGTGGTTCCCGGAGTTGTTTGCTAACCTGTAGAATGAGAGGGGTGTTTGCGAAAGACGGTGATCTTTTAACAGAACAACCACAGGTTTTGCAGAGATGGCGGAGTTTTACAAGGAAATGTCACTCTCTGCCTCTACCTCAAGTAACAGCGAAATGCTGAGTTTTGATGTAGCTTATATCGAAATCAGTATAAAAGAAGTTGAGAATGCTATACGAAGTTTAAAATGTGGTAAGGCAGCGGGAGCAGATGGAGTTACTGCCGAGATGATCAAATATTGTGGGCCACGCGTCTTGGACCTGTTCGGGTTTTTATGCAATTTATGCTGGAAATCGGGGAAAGTCCCAGACGATTGACGATTGCAGTCATCGTGCCTTTGTATAAAGGCAAAGGTTCACAGATAGATTGCGCTAGCTATAGGGCTATCAGTTTGATTAGCTTAAGTAGTAAAGTTTATGTTAAAATATTAGCGAGAAGAATGCAAAAAAGATCCGAAAGGCTGGGAGGCCCAAGGAGGCTTTAGACCTGGAAGATGGTGTATGGGTCAGATCTTTTCCTTCCGCATGATCACAGAGAAATTTTTGGCAGTAAAAAGTTTTCTGTGCTTTTGTGGACTTAGAAAATGCGTTTGACAGGATTGTAAGAAAAAGATTATGGAAGATACTGCCCCTGTACAATGTGAGCGGACCCTTGCTACAGACTGTAAAGTCTCTTTACAGAGATTACTCAGCCTGTGTGCACGCAGGAGCTGGCATGTCGCCTTGGTTTTATATCCAATCGGGTGTTAAACAAGGTTTCGCCATGTCAGCGTGGTTGTTCAATTTGTATTTGGACAGCTGTCTCCATGGAGTGAGACAAAGTGAAATGAGGGTGAAAGTAGGTACCTTGAATATAAAATGCCTGCTTTACGCAGATGATGCAGTGCTTATTGCATCATCAGAAAGCGAGTTACAGGCGTTGGTTTCCACTCTGAAAGAAATATGTGCGAATAATGGTCTAAGCCTGAAGGCGCATAAGACGAAGGTTCTGATATTTGAAATAAATGAAGAAAGGACAGAATGCAAAATCAGTGTAAATGATACGATGTTAGAACAAGTGCATGAGGTAGTATATCTGGGAAGTATGTTTAGCTTAGACGGAATATATGAAATGGATGTGGAAAGGCGTATTTTGCCAGTAACAGACTTAACGGGGCCTTAGCTGCATTGTTGAGACGGCGAAACGTTAGCATAGCTGCGCATTTGGCCGTACACAACGCAGTGTTGGTACCGACACTGTTATACGGCAGTATTATAGAAGAAGAATGTTAGAAAGATGAAAACTGTAGAAATGAGATACTGGAGGAAGGTCACGTAAAAAGCTTGAGGACCCCCCGGAGAGCATGTATAAAGAGGCTGATGACAGTGGACGAGGCGAAAGAGGTAGGCCGAGACCGTAGCGTTTTGCGCTCCGTTCTCTCTGCCTACCCCGCTAGGGATAAGAAAAGAATGTGTATATAACGTAGGCTATATATAAGTAAAAACCAGAATTATATATATATATATATATATATATATATATATATATATATATATATATATATATATATATAAATATATATATATATATATATATATATATATATATATATATATATATATATATATATATATATATATATATATATATATATATATATATATATATATATATATATATATATATATATATATATATATATATATATATATATATATATATATTGTAAATCTAGAGCGTAGAGTTTGTTGGCAGGTTTTGTCCATTAACTGTCTCCCTCAGCTTGATCATTTATAAATCAGATTTATTGCTGAAATTTCTGTAGTAAAATTAAAAGTCATTTGTAAAATCAATATAAATTATAACCAAAAGTATAAATTATAATCAAAAGTAAAGAGATCTTACGAAATAGATTAATAAATGGTCACAGTGGGTTATAAAATTGTTAAATAAGAGAAATAAAAAATAATTAACGACTAGACATCAAAATATTTTATTTTATACGTTGCTTACAAATCACTCTATACAATATGTACAAATAGAAAAATTCGAGAAATCTCTACGCGGTGAAATTTCCTTGGTAACATAACATTTATTCATAAAAACTTATATGTACTTATAAAAATATATTTATATGTAATGTAATGACAGTCGTAACTTTGAAATCGTACTTGTTAATGCCGTAACAGTAAATGTTGTCAAAGAACGATATTGTTTTTTATAAATAAAGTATTGGAATTTTGTTTTTTTTTGGTATTGTTCAAAATTTCTATAATACTATTAAGAAAACAATGTTATTTTCAACAATATGATATACTAATTTATACCAAAAATTTTAATTTACTTTACTCATAATAACCAAATTAGATTTTTTTTTACATTCATAAATAAACATTTTAGAAATGCCATAAAAAATATTCGCTGTCTGAATCAGTGGTAAAAAAGGAGGAATAACCTATTTTTGTTATTATAGCTTTTATACTTTGGAAACTTTTAAACATAAAATTAGCATTAAAAGTCATTTCATATGAGAATTTCAACAACAAATATGTGACCCTTGGGCTTATGTAAACATCCATGAGCCCGATACTTTAATTACCATTTTCATACAAAAAATATTTAATCGTCATGATATAAATTTAAGCTCTTATAAAACATGAAAGTTATAGAATATTTTCTCTTATTCTTACTTATTATTGAGAATGTTACATTTATTTTCGTTTGTATATAACATATTTATTTTATACATTATTTTTCTTAGTTTAATCTATGTCTAATAACTCTGGCAAAATGGTAACTAAACATTGCTTGTGTGTGCTTAATTAAAAATTTTGTCTACTTAGTAAATATTTATTCTGTTTATGCTATTTAAATTACTAATAAACTAAATAAAGCTCTTACGAAGAGGCAACATTGTGACGTCAGAGAAATGTTCACTTCTGAATTTTAACCTTATCCCAAGTCGCAATATTAACGAAAATAGCAACACATTAACAATATAAATGAAATTAATGTGATGGTACTTTGTTTTTAATGAAAATTAGATAATACTTTTATTTGGTGGGATGTTTACTTTTATTACCCACGCTGATGATCTTTATCAAGCGAACTGCTGGTGCCTCAAATGCCAGAGATATGGCAAACGATGCCAAAAATGCCATAACTGCGTAACCGGCGTATATTGTGAGCTGAAATAGCAAGTGAAATAAAAAAATTAGTAAACATACTAACATTTTCCCAGAAAAAAATACCAAAGTTGAAATTTAATCAAAGAATGCAATAAATTTAAGTCGTTAATTCCATATTAAAATCTCCTCACTACCATATATAACTGAGTACTTAAATTTTATTTAGCCAGCGATGTCTAGAAGCTATGATAATAAATATGACAATAAAAACTTATAGCCCAGGAGACATCAATTAAAAGGTACGTCACAATCAATTACATAACATCGACTAATGAGTGCTTAGTGAATTTGGTCATTTTTTTTTTAGTCATTTTTTTTTTTAGTAGAGTGTAATTATTTCTACTCTAAGTTACTCAGCTGCACGCTGTATCCTGCAAGTCAAGGTGGGTAGAGGGAACTCGGGAATCTAATGTCAATACACTCCGTTCAGTTTCTTACCTTCTGCTGAATTTGAGACATTGCATTTTGAGTGGCGCAACTCAACGACGCGCTTTGCTTTATTACCACAGCGAATGAATGAAAGTGTTTAACATTTAACTTGAAAACATTAAATATTTAACTTTTTCGAGTGGGAACGAGCCCATCATCAGTTGTTTACAGTCACACGTCTGTGCCCTTGCGCCACGACAGGCCATAGGATAATATATTCAAGTTGATATTATAGATAGTTAATATATATTTATTAACTATCCGAACAATAGCATATCGGTACATAGCAGTATTATATATACTAAGATGTAGAATACATAAAATATGAAGCTTGTTCGTGCCGGCGCCAAAGAGCCAAGAATAGATTCTCTATTACGTAGATATTCACTTGAATGTGTAGCGGAGGTTAGGGGAGCCAGATATTACCAATCAGAATATATAGGCTTCACCTATTTAAGTTTTGTTTATATTTAAACAGCAATAAAATACAAACATCATCATCATCATGTCAACGTTATTATGATAAATTTAAAAAATAAATTAAATTATCTGAATATATCTCGCGGAAATCAAATATTCTATGAATGTATGTATTTTTAAATTCAATATTTAATGTTTTTATTTATTCGCTGTGGTAACAAGGCAAAGCGCGACGTTAAGTTCCGCCACTCAACACGCAATGTGGGGAACGAAAGTGGAACGGAGAGTCTTAACACTAGGTTCTCAAGTTTCCTCTGCCTACCCTGCCATATGCGTGATACAGCGTGAAGCTGAGAAATATAGTGTAACTTATCGTAGTTATCTAAAAATAATGCCCATTTATTTATGTTTTTTTTAAAAATCCACCTAGGACTCTAATAAAATTCATCTTATTACTAGTAAATTTTTCTAACTATATTTTTATTTTAATAATGCAATATTTTAACACTTTCTAATTTTTATACGAGTACTAATGATGTAAAGCTTAGGAGCTTCACAATTAACTACATACGTTAAACAACCCCTTACAGTAATTACTAAATTCAGCCTAAGTATCTATTTTAATTACGATATTATACTACCGCAGAACCTTATCAACGCATTACACATAAACGTCTATATGTTTGTACCTTATTTAATTCCAGATATAGATACAAATGTTAAAATATACCTTTTACTATAACTTTAGAGGGTGACGTGTTGATAGTTGAATTAGCTAGAGTACTTACGGTGTATAGAAAGACAGATATATAGTATATAGTAAGAGAAATTCGAATCTTATAACTTTATATGTATATAATAATTGAATATGTACATATTTTTTTATTATAGTTTTGATATAAAATATCTGTCCCTAATTAGTAGAGTTTTCCAATTTTATTTTCATTTTCTAGAGCACGTAGACGAAATTGCAAGCAAAACCTTGTATATAATAACTAAATATTTAGTTTGCTACAAATGAACGAGCGATATTTGATATCTAATGAATATAGAGTAGCAAATATGAATTTAATGCTATTATCCTATTACTCTATATTGAGATGATAAGTTGCTCGTAACAAGTCCAAATTGAATTATAAATTTCAAGCCGTTTGAGAGGGTTTATTACAAATATTTTAATTAAATATAAGATTTGTTTTAAATGGAGAAAGGAACGGAGTATCTTAACTACTCTTTCCAAGTTCTCTCTGTCTACCCTGTCATGTGCGGGATATAGCGTGAAGCTGAGTATTTTCATTTTGCATACCAATGAACTGATGGTGAAAAAGCAGGTGTAAGTTCAAAGATTACTAAGCGGTATAAGGGGAACAGAATTCTCTGAATCCTATCCCTAGCACCTGCGACTCAATTACGCAGATGCTTGTATCCCTCCGGGCATTGCCCACCCAAAGACGCGCTTATATTGATGAGCGGAGTTAGAAACCGTGGAAGAGGGCCTATGAAGCCCTGAATCCATCTCCCTGCTCTCGAGCAGGATGGAAGAAGATCACGCAGGGGAACAAAGTAAAAAATATGAAGTATATACATTTTAACCAATCTAATTAATAAAAAATAATATATTGGTAGTTCTTTTATTTATTTAAAATAAGTAAACATGTTACGCGTTAATTCTATCTATCCTTTAATTTATTGTGTGCATAATCTTCTTAAAAGATAAAGTACTTACGACAATAGAATTTTGTAGATGTAGAGGTCCGTCCAAAAGGAAGGTGGTATACATCATGATGGTAGGATGGACCAAATAAGAGCAATAGGTCAATCTACTTAGAGGTAAGAAGCCACGGTAAGACAGCGCGGAGTTGACGAGTCCTCCATATCCACAACAACATGCCACAGCTATCCACGCCAATGCCACTCCCCATGCTAGACAATACAATATATTTAAATTGCTAGCGACTTGCTCACGTCTTCGTGCGTTTGAACTTTAAAATTATATTTTTTTTATACGAATTGTTTTCTTCTTCTTTTTGTATGTACAGACAGTGATCAGTTACATTGTAACTATACGTATTAATTGATTGAATTTTATATATGCATTAATTGGTAAATTATATTACACAATTATTTATATAATTATTTTGATTACTTTTTATTACATTTTTGTGCATATTTTGAGGATACAGTAAAATTTTCTATAGTAACATAGAAGAATAATCAAAATCATAAAGACACTTATTATGAAAAGAAAGCATTTCAGTTTTTTTATTCTACATATACATTTACTTATGTCAAGAAGCTTCTTGTACTGACCTGTATGACCGATGCTCACATAGAACGCAGTTGGCCAAACCTCAAAATATCCATCAGTCATTCCAAATATCAAACTGCCGATGATGGCCAATGATACGGGCCAACCGATCACAACTAACCAATATGGTATGCGAATTTGACACTTTGTTTTATGTAAATACCATCCTATTATCATTCCTGCAAAATATAAGTAATAATGCAATAAAAACTTTATTTCACACAGTGGTCCTTATTATTAAATGCAGGAAAACGCATCATATAGCAGGTGATATTTTACAAGTTGTAAGGTTAAGATTATAATTTTGAATAAAGCTCCGGTATTAAAACAATGCATTGACATTAACTTCCGCCACTCAACACTCAATGTCTCAAAAATTGTACGAATAATGGGAAACAGCTTGTCTTAACTCTAGCATGTTTTACTTTTAGGAAGCATAAAAAGCTGATGCTGAATAATTTATCTTCTTTTAATTGCTATGCAAAAAAGATAAAAAAAACAAGTAAGTCAGATTTTGTAAAAATATTAATGTAATTTATCATATTACTAACCATATGACATATTCTGTGCTATTTATATATTATTAAAATCATTCAGAGGCATAGCTGGCATATAAAATAATAAAAATGGCAGTCTTGATAAAGCTACATATACCAAGATTGCCTTTTTTATTACTTTACAAAAGTTTGCTAATCGTGTTATAATTTGTTTTGTTCCATTTCGTTATCCAAACTTTGTTAAGATTTTAATCTTAATAGGATTTCTATCATAAGTTGATTAATTTTTTTTAAGATGTATTAAAGGTTTAAAAACTTGCTATTTTATACTTAATACTTATAATAGCGTTAAAAAGTGTAACTTACCTACTAAATACGGACCAATTCGAGACCAAGGCTTGTCGTATAGGGGGTCGAACATTTCGAACGGCTCCTGTATGCGAGCCTTGTACTGATGCCACACTGATATGTAAATGGTGGTTCCCCAGGAACTAACCATTAACAAAAATAGTGACACCATTGCAATTTTTGCGTGTCTGTTGATATAAATAAAAAAGCACATTATTGCATAAGGTAAAACAGCAGGACATTTTTAAAGAAATAGAAATTTTAATTATAATTCTCAATTATGTATTATTCAGTTAAATAATAAACAGTTACGCGTTGGTAAATTGAAAAGAACTTAAAATTCGCTAAAGGAAAAATTTCGCTTATATCTTATATCCAACAAAATATTTAAAAACGCAGAGAGAAAAAGCTCCATCGCCGTCCCAAGAGTCTAACTGACAATGAAGTATTAAATTGCTCTAACAATCCTTTCTGGCATTCGAACGTGAGCAATACGTCGAGATTTTCCATTTTCCCTACACACATATTTGTGTCATATAAAATTGGACCTAAGATTGCTGTTATTATTTATTATATACATAATTTAATATCATATTAAATACATACTTGACTGATATTAATAACAGTATTATACCGACGACGTAGAACTGTGTATCGTTGGCCATATACCAAGACCATACCATGCACATGTCTTTTTGCGGAAACAAATTGTTTATGTATAGCAAATTTCGCCACCAATAGTGATGGCAAGTAATATGGTCGAAGATAGCTGGTTCAAATACAGTATTATCGTATGTATATCTCAGTGCTAGTTCATTCAGTCCGATAACAAAAGCGTAAGCTGGCGTTAAACGAACGACTCTATATAGGAAAAGTACGAAAAATGACTTTGTCATTCTAAATATCTCTTGCTGGGAATATCCTTTAGGCGCCGGCTTATCGAGTAGATCTTCATAAAATGATTCTTGGCTTATGACGGATACCGATAGTGCGGAATTCGAGTAACCGTTGATATTCTTATTTATATCTTGTTCCGTACGTTTCGGTTTTTTATCAGTTTTTTTACTAGCTTTTTTGTCTTCAGTCCTCAAAAACAAAACTGTTACGAGCAGCCCACTGAAAGATTACATAAGGTTAAATTACAATATTTTATTAAACTGTCTTGTAATATATTTCGATAAGTCTTAAATATCATTTGTGTTACCTTATAAAAAAGAATGTGTCGACACAGTAAGAGGCGTTGCCTACGGATTGGTAAAAGAAGTTACGTTCCGTCACAACTCTCATTGTCTTATTGTCTGCTATAAAGAAAATAGTCAGGTACGTATGTACCATTATAACCCAAAGTACTGACAAAAATCTAGAAAGGAAATATACTTATAAGAAAAATAAAATATATAGAAAAAATAAAATTATGATCCTAAAACACAGATTTTTTAATTAAAAAAAAGAACAACGTAAACTATATTTTCAGCATTTAAATAAAACACCAGTAATGCAATGATTATACTCGTAGCTTTCAATGAAAGAATTTTGCTTTCGAAACGTTTTTAAGAAAAATCTATGTGCGTAGAATCGGCAAAGCAATTTTCAAAAGTAGTCGTTTCTCAAACGAATTCCTACCTCATGCCATGTAGACAGGTTAAAGCTCCATCGTTAGGTTTCTGAGTACCAAGAATTGCCCGGCCATTGGAAAGAATCGAGAACGATAATAAAATTTCAGACCACATTCCTGAAAAGGAAAATATTTATCAAATTGACATGAAACAAGGACTTAAAAAGGTTTCTATGTACAAGTGTGTATAATAGTTAGTTAAAAAAAAATATTAGTTCAGATAAACTAAACTTACCGCAAACATCTCGACGTATATCTTTATCTTGGGGTGTATCTTCTTCAACTTCTTTTATTTCATCTTTCGCATTGTTATTTAACTAAAATATTTTTAAACGTTTGTACATATCAAAATATAATTATAATTTTACAAGAGTTACATTATAAAAGGAACGAAATCCAAATAAGGCATTAATTTAAAAAATAATAAAAATATAAATGTAACAAAATAATGTACCAACAGTGGGTTTTTGGTTATCGTTGGCAAGCTCCAAATCTTTTTGCTCCTTTTTCCGGTATCGTCTCTCCAAATAACCCTCGTACAAAGATGCAACTAGCATCCATATTATCACTATTATTACGGCCACTCTAGAATATGTAAAATAAAACATATCATTATATAAAATAAAACGGATATCTACAAATTAAATACCAAGTTTAATATTAACATGAGCATCAATAAAATTTTGACCATAGTGGAAGAATAGATTAAAAATTACATTTTTTTAGCTTCACGCTATATCCCGCACGAGGCATCATAGGCAGAAGGAACCCGGGAACCTAGTGTTAAGACACTCCGTTCCACTTCCGTTCCCCACTTTCCGCCGAATTTGAGGCATTGCGTGTTGAGTGGCGGAACTCAACGCCGCGCTTTGCCTTATGAGCCATAAGACAAAGCTCGGCGCCGCACTTTGCCATATTTTGCCATAAGAAATGAAACATTAAAAAATTAAATTGAAAATATTAAATATTTCAATTCCTCGACCGGGGATCGAACCCAGAACCTGTCGGTTACAGTCACACGCTTGTGCCGCTGCGCCACGACAGGCCTAAAAAAAATATTGATTGGTGTATTTAATTTGTATTTATAGATATAAATTATTTCATCCAAAATTATTTTATAAGATAGTAACTGAAGATAATGTATGTAAAATAAGTTAGAAAAGGTGCAGTACAGTGTAATAAATAACATGTTTCTTGTGACAAATTGCGGTGTAATAGCTATCATAGATCCATTAATCACAATTACGTTCTATGATGAAATTTCATACTTAGGCCTGATTTATTACCGATGGTGGATATAATTTATATTGTAAGGGACTTTTTGTTTATAACAGCATATCGTTTGTAGTCTAATCGGATTAATATTTTTTCTCATTGAAATAAAATTTAGTCAATCTTTTAATTCTACTTATGTACATACTAACTACTATTTTTATAAAAAAGATAGTTTTCATATATTACAAAAAAATATAACATATCTTTTAATATACTAGACTTTTATGAAAGCACTATTTTTATGTGCAAAATAAATATTTTTATTATCTATACACATTTTTATGTTCAACACAGGCGACGTTGTGATCCCATCGTTAATTCAACAGCAGCGGATCGAAATATTACATTGCTTATCCTGCGGGACATATTGCGATTATAGTATAAAATAATACAAAAACTATTTTGTATTTTACTAGCTTTCATTTGCGGCTTCGCCCGCATAATCGAATAGAAATAACTAATTATATATTACCTCTTTCGGTAAATGGACTATTTTACATAAATATATTTTTGTCTTTCAAACCAGTAGGCTCTCAGATTGAAGCGCTTCATAATAATTTCGATAGATAATAATAGGTTTTATATAGGTACACGATATGTACCGAGGTCCGCGAGTCGTACGGCGTATCACGCGTGACGCGACGATAAGTGTGCTTTTATATTTTGTAACTATTTGTAATATATTTTTTTGGCATATCGTAAAAGGCAATTTTAATCTATATAAAGTGCACGACTTGCCTAACACATATTTAATTGAATAAAGAATATTATTTATAGAAGATGTGTGAGATGATTAAATCATATATGATTTATCATATATGATTTATCATAGCTCTTGATAGAATTTGATAATCCAAAATTAAAAAAAATACATTTGATGATGAAAGTTAAAATCAATGACAACATTTTTTAATTTTGAATACACATACTTACTCCTACTACTATTCATGACATCCTATATTATTGGTAGTCATTTATATACATAAGAAAAAAAAATTGATATAATATGATAGATATATAAGGAAGCTATATAATGTGTATATAAATGTCGTTCAGTGCAGTACAAAATTGCGCTGTTATCAGAGTATTGGAAGCGAGATGGTTATTATGTGAAAAGCCAGAACATAGCAATTTAAAATAACGAGTCCGCTGCAGACGATGCAACAAATAACTCAACAGATTTTATCTGGATTACGCTCATACGCTTTGAGAAACAAGGGTAGCTTCGATATCATAGGGTTGTTTGCTGATACACTTTTTTATTGTTATTATACTTATATATTTTTTACACTTAAGGTCTGTACTTTTTGTTGTGTTTTAAGTAATAGTTTATTTTGTAAAGAGAAAAAGTTATTTGTAGATACTTTTTCTTTCGAGCATTCCCCTATTATTTAACGTCAGCAAAAGAATTAATCCAAACCCTTAATAAAGACATTGCTTGATGGCTGGCAACTATCTCCGCATTCTGCCGTAGAAAAGGGCAGAAACGAGTGTAACATCTTTGGCATTTAGTATTAATATATTGTATTATTAGAATACCACGTAAATTATTTATGTACTCTATAGGCATAGTTTCACACAAATTTATGGCCCTAGTAACAACCGCCTTCGAACCATGCTTATCGTTTACCTTACTAGAAGTTTGTCAAATCTTTTAGCTGCTTTATAAAATTTTTACATAACTTAGTCGATTTTATATATATGATAAGTAACATTTTTATTTAAAGAGAATCATGTATGATATTTTGGAGCGTTGCCATTATGCCTCTACTATATCAACAAAATGTTACTCCTTTACAATGTAAATGAATTATATTTCATATCCACGATGAAGAATAGTTGTTCATTAATTACGGCAGATTAAACATATTTAATATAATGATTTATTATATAAGAATTGAATAAATAATATCATTAATAAAACAAGTGGATTTAGTGTCTTTTTATTGTATATGCTAAGCTTCGCCCACCAGTTTACATTGAGGTGCTTACTAATTTAAATTACTTGAATATGTAATAAAAATATCTTTTTTAAAAACCATTACTGTACATTGAAAATTAAAACTAACCTCGATTTAATAAAACAATTTTGTCAACCCAAATATTTTATATTGATATAACTTTTTTATTTATAAACCTATTTAAATAAAACAAACACTGAATGTTAATGGAAATTTACTTGAATATAATAGTAAAAACTGTATTTATATTGGTTTAGCTGTTTCTGAAGTTAGCACCTTCTTCTTCTTCTGAAGTATGGACACAGACAAACTGAAAAATGGACCAACAAACAAACCGACTAACTTACAAACAGAAAAAAATTAAGTAGTTGTTTGGGTTCTATTGCAAATAAAAGTACCTAATAATAGTTTTTCTCATAGGTATGTTTTCCTCCTAGTACTGATAGCAATCGACTACAATTTTATTATACGTACATATATCTGTATGTGCGCCATTTTAAGAACTACTTATATAACATACATACATGTAATAACACATAGAAGTATCGATGTCTTCACAAAACACTCGTAAATGTTGTTTTCATTCGACATACTCAATGTTTTTGTCAAAACCGACTTGATAACTACGAACCTTTTATTAATTGAAAATCCCGATAGCGTTCAGCAAAAAGCATTGCGTAACAACGTTAATTGAATCCCGTCAAAAACATAAATGTGAATGTGAGAGCCAAGTTAAATATTGAGCACTGTGTCGTTCTCAATTTCATCCAAAAAAAGAATCGAAGATCTATATGTACTCGTATCCTGAGTTTTCACGCCACATAATTCAAGCTAACTTACATTAGGCATTTTTTATGTATAGGTTCTTTATAATTATAACCTTTTTAAATTTGCACTTGAGTGTATTTACTGTACTGGACTCATAAAGTCAGGTAGTAAAAATTTTTTGGTATATGTTTGTAAAAAATAAGCAAGTCAAATTTTGAGCTCAACATTTATCCCGAGAGAACAGAATCCGACATTCATTTAGATTTCTGATACTGTTATCGGTTAAGTCGAAAGTATCAATCACCAGTCAATATCAATCACAAGTCGAGATATTTTGTTTTTTCCGTTATAAGATAGGGAAGCTTAAATAATAAATACATCAAATTTAGTACATGTAAATTATTAAATTATTAGTTACGAAAGGTTCGAAAATACTTTAAATTGATATTAAAAACAAATTGCACTTATCTACCTTTTTTTTAACTTGGCTGAACTTTGTGTATTGGTGTGTGTATTCATAAAGATTTGATGTTTAACTATGGAATGAAAGAATACTATATTTTATTAGTCGTTAGTAATCATCATATATGTTATTTTGTCATTTTAAAAACTTCACGTATTAAGTGTCTATCAAATATGCCCTATATTAAGTACATATTTACATATAACTACGAAAAGTGATCACGTTTAATTTCGTTACATATAGTTTTTAGGTGATATAATTAAGTGTATATATCTGGAGATACATATACTAAATTATATCACCTAACTACACGCGTACTTGCGTCATAACTGCACAGCTTAAATACAGTTCGCGAGGCTTAAGCTGAGCTTTGCGTTTGTATGATTAATTATAAAAATAAAACCAGAAAGTACTTACTAGCTTAAAATTAAAATATTTTAAAATGAGAAAAAACAAAAAATATGTCTTTCTTCGCCAGATAAGATTTCCGCATAATTTTTACTACTATATGAGGATTCGTTTAAATAAATAGATCATTCCATTATCATCAAGAAAAACGTTTTTTGCCGTCACTCATTTTCTTCTATTCTTTTACAATGATAGGGTCAACTTTACGACATTTAATAAATTGAATAATATAATAAAAAAGTACGAATGAAACATGTGACACTGGTATCAGTATAACTGGTGGAGGCCGCTTATCAAACTGCAGAATAAAGCGGTTTCGGTAAAATAATTGACTTTACACCCACGTCATATTATATGTTAAAACAGTCATACCCGTACATATACAAAGCTCAACGTAGCCTTTACGGACTGTACTAGGTACAGTCCGTATAGACTACGTAATTGTATATAACTATACAATTTATTCTATTTTATTATTAAACTATTATTTTTCCTAAAATACTTTTGGAGAAGACACGTACAGTTGTATACGGACAGTTGTATGGGTTGTTAAAATTTGTATAAAACATATTTCTTTTTTTTACTTGGTCTGAAAGAAACAAATAAATTTAAACGAATAAATTCGCATAATATAAACTAATAATATCCAGTTTTACGCTAATATTATAATTTTTCTTTCATTATTAATATTATTATAATGTTGATCACTGTAAGTATAATGGAAACAAATATCACTTTTTTTATAATATTTACTAAAAAGAAATTATACCAAAACATAATATAAACAAACTTACCCAACTACATGAAATTTTGGATCAGCAAATAAATTATAGGAGCCAGGCACAATACGAACATAGAGAGTATTGAATGTAGCGTCAAATCCAGCGCGAGCTGCCGCGGCTACAGCCATTACCTCAGCCGCATCCAATACTGTTTTCACGGCTTCCTTGCTACATGACGCTGGTAGACACTGGCCGACAAGCATTGATCTCGGCTATGAGAAAATTAAACATATATTTTAGTTAACGCTGCTTTCCGCAAATAGGCAAAGAGAAAAAGAAAAAACAGTGTTAATAATCTTCACTACTTTTCGCCTTATTCTCGAGTCTTTTTGTGGGTGAATTCAACGTAACGCTTTGCTTTGTTACTAGAGAAAGGAAATAAAAGTATTTAATATTTTTTTCCAGCGTGGGGATCGAACCCAAAACTTTAAAATGAAACGTAATAACACATAAAATAATATAGTACCTATTGTAACTAATAGAAACTACATATGGCTTTTAACCTATATTAGAGTGTAGTAGAAGTGGAGTTTGTCGAAATTCAGTTTGATAAGTTTTAAATAAATTTAAATTTAGTATAAAGGCTGTTGTGGCGCAGGGGCGCAAGAAATGAAATATTCTATATTTTCAATTTAAATATTTAATGTTTTCATTTCCTCGCTCTGGTAACAAGGCGGGGGCAGTAGAAAACGGAACGTAGTGTCTTAACACTATATTCCGATGTATCCTCTGCCTAACCTGCCAAATGTGGGATACAGCGTGAAGCTGAAAAATCAAATTAAAATGGCATATAATACATATTTATTTGTAAACCTTTGCAGGCCAATCACAATATCGTAAATCATGATTGCCTTTAAAACATATTGCTCACATGAACTTAATGGCTCATAAAATTAAGGCGCATTGTTCGGATATAACTGATTTATCGATAAATATAAGAGTTATTTTATTGCAGATGATCTTTTTGTCGAATTATATTTCCTATTTGAGATATTTTAATTATTGAATTTACAGCTCGATCGCATATAAAGAACTTATAAATTATCAACGAAACCATGAAATATTTGAAAATATATGTATGAATTTTGAAAAATACTTTTTTTGGACTTTTAACATAATAAAAATGATTGGACTAAATGAACTGTTGCAACAAATTAAATTACCAAAAATAGGGTAACAAGCAACGTCACCAGGTGATAGATACACCTGTTGACGTATAGCCAAAAAATCATTGAACTTTCAAGATATACAAAAGAATGTAAAATAAAAAAATATTTTTTTGTTGGAACGGAAATCCCAATTATAAGAGGCTTATTCATCATTCAACTTACTCATCTAAAGTCAACAGGCTTAGATGAGGTAATTACTATCACAAGCATTCTTTCATAAATTTGTCCCTATAAGTGACTTTATTTATAAGAAGGGTAAAAGGCTTGTAAAAATTGAGTCAATTTATGGCGAACGCAAGAAACAAGAAGTTTTAACATAAAAGTTGTGTTGCGAAACAGCCAACAGCAAAGAGTTATATATGTCGAAAGCCGTTGTCATGTCAGGAAAGTTACTTTGGGCTTGTATCTATTATTTACTGACATACATATACACAAGTACGTCTCTACAAAACAATGTTACTTACTTTCCAAGATTTTTTTTTCTAATTTGTTCTATGATTGATCTGATCTATGTTAATGAAAAGATACATTGGTGCATGTTGGATTTAGTCAGGTCACATTCATTTGTAAATTTGAAGGGTAGAAATTCAAATACAACAACACGTCCTTATCTCTAATATTTATATATAAATAATACACGAAAAATTGTGTTTTATTGCGTTTAATTACGTTTAATTTTAATTTTTCTTTGAGACTAGATATTTTTTCCCAACCAGCTAATGGTCCATTTTAATTACATATCATTTTTTTTAAATATATAAACAAATAATTGTAAGTATTGTAAGGGAGATGAGTATGGGAGATTTTATGTACATATACAATCATAGAAAAGGAAGACAGAACATATTTCCTAAGTAAATTAATGCAAAGAGATACTTTTACCTGAATATAAAAAAATAATAATATTAAATATGAATACAATAAGCTCATTAACATCATTCACATTATTAATTAGTTAGTGCAGGTTAATCTAGCCAAAATTTAGAATATCTTCATTAATTAATCATGGGATGATTTATATGAAAACTTTGATAACCTCGGATGATGGATTACCTTTATAAAGCATGATTAGTCCTTTTTGTGTTTTTAAATCAATTAGTAATAAAGTTATTTATTCTATATTTTTTTACGTACATTGTAAGTAAGACATTATAGTATTAAATATATTCACCTGTATATGATCCCCGTCAACGGTAAGGTTAACTCTGGCTACGTAGAATGCCGTAGAAAAAGGCGGTGTTTGTGCATAGTACTGTTTCAGTTGTAGATCCTTACATTCGTTCCAAGACCCCATCCAGTAGTCATTGCCGAATAATATATTGGGAATATATTGGCCGGACGCGTCGTACACTGAAATAAAACATATTTTGTAATATTGCTATTTTAATAAATTACATTACATGAGGCCTGTCGTGGCGCAGTGGCACAAGCGTGTGACTGTAACCGACAGGTTTTGGGTTCGATCCCCAGCCGAAGAAATGAAATATTTAATAATTTCAATTTAAATATTTAATGTTTCACTTCTTCGCTCTGGTAATAAGGCAATTCGTGGCGTTGAATTCCGCCACTCAACACGCAATGCCCCAAATTCGCCGGAAAGTGGGAAATGAAAGTGGAACAGAGTGTATTTACACTAGGTTCCCGGGTTCCCTCTGTCTACTCTGACTCGTGCGGGATACAGCGTGAAGCTAAAAATAAATTACATCTCATATGATCTATCAATGGTTATTCGGGGCAATGGGATTTGCACATATTTTCTCGTAAATAATATTTATAAATACATATGTTGTGTTTGATAGCACTAATATATTTATATAACTAACTGAGTTTAACTTTCACATTTCACAGCAACACAATTGAACATTTTTTCTTAACATTTGCTGTTAAAATTCTTGTAAAACTTTTGCAATAAATATTTAAAATATATTTTATTGCAATAATCATAATAAGTGGTACACAAGGTGTAATATTATAAAAAAAAAAAAAATATTACACTTAATCACACGACCAATAACTTTTGAAACATCGATCTGATAGAGTGGCTTCAATATTTCATTTATGACTTCAAAGGGTAAAGTTTCGGGTCGCGAGTCACGATGAACTTATGAATATAGCATAAAATAGCACTTTATACTTCGCTCTCTGCTAATGTTCATGTACAGAAGTTCAATACGAATTGACATGAAGATATTGATTTTATTAGTTAGTATTGAAACAATAAGAAATGCAGTAGTGATGAGCCAGATATATATATATATATATATATATATATATATATATATATATATATATATATATATATATATATATATATATATATATATATATATATATATATATATATATATATATATATATAATATATATATATATATATATATATATAT
Organism: Eueides isabella; assembly: GCA_019049475.1. Taxonomy (NCBI): domain Eukaryota; kingdom Metazoa; phylum Arthropoda; class Insecta; order Lepidoptera; family Nymphalidae; genus Eueides; species Eueides isabella. The sequence goes on from CM032385.1 coordinate 11,079,509, forward strand.
ATATATATATATATATATATATATATATATATATATATATATATATATATATATATATATATATATATATATATATATATATATATATATATATAAGGTGTAAGGATTATATTTGTAAGTTATTGTTCTTATTGTTCTCTGATTTGATTAACCGGCCTTTCTCATGTAGAATGTAAAAAAAAACATATATAACGAGAAAAGTCAAAAATAAAATAGTAGTTGTGTTGATTATAACTTAATTTCAAATTACTGTATCATCAGATGACAAATAAATTAAAGTTTATAAATAGTAAGTAATAATATCTAAAGTACTTCAAAGCTTACACTTAGAAGGAAAAAGTTAGAGAATGCATTACCGCTACTTATTAGGTCTTTTATTTTAAATTACGTTGCACAAACTCAACAATAATAAAAAATATATGTTCATGTCAAGTGTTTTTTTATTAAAAGTTAGCACTCTTTTCTCAATACACGTATTTAAATATAAAAAAGCTATGTCATCGCTCTACAATAAATTATAAATACCGGAAATTTTTCGTGAACATTAATTTCGGTTAAAGTAAATCATGCTTGCATTTCTTGTTATTTATTTCTCAGGCCATTTATTATATAGGTGAGTTATGGGGTGCGTTGAATGGCGATACTTGTGCTTCCTACGAACAAAGTCTATAAATATTTTCCATAACCACGACAAGTACTCGCCATTCTAACATTTATAAAATGTTCAATGGTGCTACAATTCCTTTATAGGGGATCGATACGTACACATGTCTAAACGTATTGGTTTATTTAGTTATAAGTTTTTATATTTATGTTATTATTTTTATTGCGTAAGAGCTAAGTCAGTTTTGACATAAGTAGTATCGTGGGCTACTAATTCAGAGTGTAATTTTGGATTTAAAAACAAACAATTTTAATAAAATATTAAAAGAAAAAATAACATAGACACAATAAATAAAATAAGAAATTGATGATATCTAAATCGTTAGATTTTCCTTTAAATATCTAAATAAAAATCCTAAGAGTAATGGAAAAGAATATGTTTATGTAGCCATGAGTAAGCACTAAGGCACCGAGTGATGAGGTCTTGGCCATTAGAAAAATCTATGAAACAACAAAAAGAACCTCCCAATACCGCTAATTTACGTAAAAATCTTTATATAGGTACAATCTTTTGTAACTAATTATTATGAAAATATTTATTAATAATTATTATATTCTGTAAAAAAAAAATTTAAGAAATTGTTTATTTAAAATTTTTATAAGTAAATAAAGTGCTTTATGTTCAGGTCTAGCAAGAACTAAGAAAATTTAAAAGGCACATGTTGTTTTACTTCCGTATGAGATACTTATATTAAAATACTTAAAACTTTGAAGTTTCAAATATTTTAGCTCAATTTGTTGTAGTCTCGAACATGACCTGAATTTATATTACATTAAGTATAGTATAAAATTTTAAATTAACATTCACTTACAAAATTGCTCACAAAATTCTTATCTTAACATTCATAAACATTTTTTTTTGTTTTATGCTACTCAAAGAAAGCTTTTACTGAATATGGCACAATATAGTGTCAAAAAGGTATCATAGCCACTAGCTATTAATTAAAGCGGAGGCGACGTCGTACAGTCACATCAACAGTTTTAATAAAATTTCCCTAGCGCCTTTAATATTTCACGGAGAGTCACGAGAACATAAATTGCTAAGGACATTATGGCACTAAGGTTATATTCATTTAGAAAGATTATGCTATTAGTAAATTCATTATGGAACGTATGATAAATATCTTATAATATATGTTGTGCGTTTTTGGATTATTATTAGAATTTCGCGGCTTTGTGGAACAGCAGATCACTATAAACGCACGTAGTGAGTTCGATTCCCACTCGGACAAGTGAATTGTATATGACTGGAACAAGAAAACTTAACTATAATAATAATTATAGTTAAGTTTTCTTATTCAACTCACAGTATCTGGAATTCAAGCGTAAAGCAGGAAATTGAGTGTTATAACGCTAGATTCTCACTGCCTACTTCAATGTATGCCAGATAAAGTGGATTAATGAAAATAACGCAAAAATAATAGATTAGCTATCCTATTTATTTTTACGACAGATCAATCAATATTTTGGTATATCAGAAAGTATGTTTTATTTTGGTATATCAGAAATTATGTTTTCTTTTTGCACAAAAACAAAACATAATTTCTAATATACCAAAATAAATTTATTTGTAAGTAAAGAATATATAACGAACTACACACTAATGCAGCAGAAAATATATTTAAATTGTTGTATTGGACTAGCGGATCGCTCGCGGCTTCGCCTGCTTGGATTACACTATTTTATTTACTGATCCCAATTACTTCCACGTTCTAATATTACTTTTAAGGCAATACTGATTTTTTACATAAATTAATAAAAAAAATGTAGCATTTCTTTGTTAAATACAATTTTCAAAATATATTACTGGAAACAGTATTTAAATTTGGTAAAGTGTTTGTAAGATTAGCACGTACAAATGCATAGACGAACAGATGAACATAGAAATTACTATTGACAGATCTACTACAGACAGATCACAGTTACAGATTTGTTATAAGTATAGATTTGCATAAATCCTAATGTATACCTAATAATGATTGAAAATCGAGGATATACATCATTCAAATAATAAAATTAGAAGCGAGTAATCCGCCTACATTACATTTATCATGTACATAATACAACCAACGACGTCGCAAAACATATTTTACACACCCTTGTCAATGTCGCGGCTAAGTGACGTAGCTGGAGTCGGTTTTCCTATGTACATTAGAGATATTTTGAATTTTTCTTTATGGAAATATAAGAAAATATACTTGATTTTTTCATAATTATTTCTTATACTACAGAATTGTGATCCAAATCATTTGTTATATAATACATTTATTTTTATAATTTATAAATTTAAATAGTCCTGTAAAGTTTATTTAAAAATAAAATTTGTGTGATTTTATAGACACAGTTTCTATAATTATATTACACTTAAAAGAGTCTAGACATTTTTAAAGGTTGCCAACTTGAATACACTAATATATTAGATTATATCAGACTTCATTATTAAATTTATGTATTAAAAATTTAAATATTAACTAGTTAGTAGATTATAGTTAGACAGTAAGTTTAAATACATTTTGTACGTCTACATAATAATAAATATTCCATAAATATTATGCAAAGTGATTATTTATTTTTTCTTTAGCATCAAGGCAGAAAGAACTTTCCTCATGTTCCGAAAAATTTGAAACATTGCATGTTAAGTAGCGGAACTGAACGCCGCGTAATAAATATTTCATTTCCTCGAGTGAAGATCGAAGTAACAAATTGCCGCGTTTGATCTCAAAGATTATTTACTTGAGACTCATATATAAATATGTATGTTATTAAATAATTGTTTAACAATCAGCTTTATAAATAAAATAATCTTCTACGCATTAAGCAATACAATATAATATTAAAACACAGAAACATAAATGTATTTATTTCTCTTGCGTAAATTGCATGCGATACTTAAGCGAGTATTCATAAGGTAACTTCAATAAATAGACACTATCGTAATACCTTGGTCGACTTTCATGCTATTGCATACTTGAAATAAACATGTATGTCATGGAACATTATGTAGAATTACTATATCTATCTTTTACTTACCTATTTTATTTTTTAATATGTAGTATAATAATTAAGAAATATTAAATATTTTTAGCAAACATTTGATTTCAGCTTAACGCTGTATCCCGCAGATGGTAGGTTATGCACAGAAAACTTGGAAACCTCTGTTTAGACCTCACACCTTTGTTTAACACACTCTGTTTCATTCCCCATTTACTGCCGAATTTGAGACATTGCGTATTGAGTGGCGGAACTTAACGCCATTAAATATTTTAACTGATATATTAAATATTGAAATTCTTCAAGTAGAGATCGAATTCACGACCAGTCGCGTTTACAGTCGCACATGTGTGTACCTGTGTCACGACGAGTAATAAGATATAAACAAACATATTAATTGTGTATGTAAGCTTTACGCTGTATCCTGCACACGGCAGGGCAGGCAGATGAAACTTGGGAACCTAGTATTGGGGCACTCCATTTCACCTCCGTTTCCCACTTTTCGCCGAATTTGAGGCATTGCGTGTTTAGTGGCGGAAGTTATCGCCGCGTTTTGCCTTGTACCAGGGCAAAAATATGAAAATTGAAAACATTAAATATTTAAATGAAAAATTTTAAATATTTCATTTTCCTCGAGTTGGGATTGATCCACAACCTTTCGGTTCAGTCACACGCTTGTGCCGCTGCGCTACGACATGCCTCCTACACATTAAGCGTTTTCTTAATTACAAATTTTAGTTTTGCATAGTATTACCTAGTCGAGGAAAGCAAAAATGAAATTTTAATGTAAGTATATAGATATAAGTAGAGCTTAGATAAAATGTCAAGTTATACCTTTTGAGAGCATCGTTGCGCATTTAAGGACCGTAAAATCGAAGTTTTTGTGTTTGATTTTTATTCGGGGGAAACATTTATTACCATTTTTCTGCTTTGATAAAACATAGTGGTGAATTTCGTCAAGCAACAAGCCGTCTCGCTCAGGATTTCAACTCGGTATCACCGCTAAGCTATACACACAGCGTATCTATGTTGTGTCAAGAAAGCAGTTAAATTACATGTGAATTTGGCAACTTTCATTATTTACCTTTCGCAACCGCTCCTTTGTACTTTATAATTACTTATGTATCTTACAGTCATTTAATAATGTCGCAAATGTCATGCTGTTTTTGCTCAGCCAGACGAACACTATAAAATTTTGTACACTGTTGTAACACTGCAAGAAAGCTTTTAAACTTTTTTCAGTTACCTTAACGTAGATTGTTAAACAGATTGTTCTAAATTTTAAAACAAATTTATATATTCATTCACTATTTATTTTGTAATAGGTTAGTGCAATGGACGTCCCCGGCGTGTCGGCGGTATGTCGCGTGCAGTCACGGCCGGCCATTGCCCCAAATTGCGGTCAAATAGCAATATTTTTTTATTTGCGCTATTATCATGCAAAACAATAGGAAATATAATGATATTCATGGTCATTACTTTTCATAGCTAAGTCCATGATATTATTTTCGTAAAATTAATTTTAAGCATTGTGTTTCTTAGAAACTAATACTAGAAATATGTAATTTGGTAAGGAATGTAAGTTAGGTTTAAGAAAATAACAATAATCTACAGCTTCTGCTTATTTGTAAATATGTTGAGGCCTGTCGTGACGCACTGAAAACGTGACAGTTTGAAGGTTCAAATGAAATAGTTTTATTTCTTTGCGCTGATATTAAGGCAAAGCGCGGCGTTGAACTCTGCCATTAAACACTTCATGGTTCATTCGGCGAAAAATTGGTTACGGAACTGTATTAATGGGGTCGGAGTGTCTTAACACTAGGTTCCCAAGTTCCTTCTACATACCCTACCAAGTGCAAGATATAGCGTAAAGCTAAAAAAATATTTTATATGTTGTCCGAGCAGAACAATTAACTTTTAATTAAAAATTCCTCCCATTAAGATTAAAACCAACAATAAGTAAGCAACGTGTGTATTACAAGCGCACCTGTTTGAAATCTACTTTAAAAGATGTTGTACTAACGCATTCTTTGCGTGACTGTGTAAGCAAAGTGTAATTTTCAATTAAATTTCATTTGAATTGTATTTTATCTACTTTATGGAAAAAAATAAAGTTACTTTTTTACAAAAATTTTTGGATAGCAGAAATTTGTTAAAATCTCCCTAGAGATGCTATCAGCATAAATAAATCGTACAAGCGTTATAACACGAATCATTTAAAGATGTTTAAAATCAAAAATCAATCACATATGTACTAATTTTTATAGGGATATATATATATATATATATATATATATATATATATATATATATATATATATATATATACATCTATATATATATATATATATATATATATATATATATATATATATATATATATATATATATATATATATATATATATATATATATATATATGTATAATGATTTTGGTAATGTATTTAATATTTATACATAAGCATAGCATAATTTATATAAGTTACTAATATCATAAAAACTCCGAGCTTTGCATAATGTTGATAAGTTACGTGATAAGAATAACAAAATTTTAATTTTATATAAATCTTATAACAAACGCGACAGTGATGCGGCAAAAAAAAAAGTTAGCAATCAGGAGACTTAAGAGGAATGAAGCTTATATTTTACTCTAAAAATCATTATGCTTTTTGAATCTGTCACTCCGGTCTCACTTTTCATTTGAATTCGAAAAAATGCTTATTAAGCGACGGAACTCAACGCCGCGCTTGTGTTTGATAAGAGAAAGCGCGAGAATTGAAAAGAATAATTTAGGACTTTTATTTTATTACATAATCTATACATTTTATTACATAATCTATATATTTCATCTAAGTAAATCAATAATTATTTCGGACATCAAAATTCAATTTCCGATAACTTGTAAATGAGTTCATTTATCTTTCACGTTTCCGCGGAACGGCACTAAGAAAAATTTATTGAGTAACATTTTCAGAGTTTAAGGTAATTTATACAGCATATATCTAAAATCAAGATATTTTGGATCTTTTTCTCTGTCGCTTTAACTTTTTAATAAGTAATTCTCAAGATAAAAAGACTATTTTTAAATGTAGGTATGTAACATTACTCAATCACTGGTCCTTGAAAATATATTGATTATAGTATTTACCAAGAAACAAAATAAATATATATTTCAATTTCTAAATATTTCTGTTAATTACACACATCGAAAATCGTTTCAAAACATATAGATAATCGTAAATAACATTACTTTTTTTAAACGAAACAAAACACAAGAATAAACGTTAATAATAAAAAATAAAAAATGCTGACAATTATTTAAAAACCTTTACTAAGAAATCAATTTCTCTCCATTTTTCATCATAATCAAGAGATAATTAAGAAATAAATACTACTTAAGAAAATATATAAAAAACATTGCCTCATCAAGCTGCTTCGAAATTCATAAGAATTTCGTATATCAGTTTATATAATATATAAAAAAAATATACTTTAAATGAGATCACTAGCCGTGAAGTCCGTATGATACTAAAGTCGACCGGAAATTGAATCTCTAACCTATCGCGCTTAAAGTAGCAAATTTGTGCCCATGCACACCACAGACCTCAAATATCTTGTTATTAAGAACAATAATGTATAGAGACTAGAAATAATATTTGCAATTAATTAAGCGTTTAAGAATATTTCTCTATGTAGAAGTTAATAGTTAATATAAATTCTCTCTCTTTTTCTCTTAATATAAACAAGTAGATATTACTATTAACCGTTAGAGGTATTGGTTTACAACTTTAATATGTAACACCAGAATTTCTAAAACGGGACAGTTTTTATGGTGTGCGTAGGTGAAAATTGTAGTCAAACCGGCCCGACGAGGTCGTATGTATGTATGAATGAAGAAATGATCTTTCACTTTCACGGATTACTTATGAAATTGGCGATTTACATTACACGGTGTAGTTTGCGCAAGAGTCGACCGCGAAGTGTACACAAGTCAAACAAGTGCCCCGTTATATTATGTTATGTCACGCTTGTCTGTTACTCAATACTTTTTATCACATCTGTGTTTTTTGTTTCATCTTCATTGGATATTTTTTATATCACCTCATTACTAGGTAACAGACAGTTAGTTTTGTATTAATATTGAAGAATATTTTTTATGACTAATAAGTACATGTTTCTTAGAACGTTAGGACCATAAAAGGATTAATACGTTACCCTTATCATAGATTACATTGTTGTATTTCAGTTCTGAAGAGGTATCGAGCTGAATTTTATATCAAATATTCAGGTGTTCCGTAGAAGCTTTGGAGTGATTGTATAAAAAAATACGAACATTTGTACAACGTTTATGCAACATTTGGTATGAAATCGCTGCGTCAGCGAATCCGACTCGAACTTGACCGGTATTATTATTATATGAAACCAGATGTGATTTATTATACATTCACTTATAAACAAGCATTAATTTAAAAAAGCATAAACCGAAACGTATTCACTCTAAATTATCTAATTATAAAGTTCGCATCTCACATAACAACTATATGTATTATTATCTAAATTACATGCGATTCAACGATTTCATACCTCGTTACGGTAGTAAGCCGTAAAGATAAGGCGATTATAGTGACTACGTATGTTGTAGAATCAGGTCAATTCACCCTAAGTGATTCATGAAACTATTTCTATTCGAAGTTTATAACACATGGTATTGGGTTGGTTGGTATAGGGACAGTAAGGCTTACAGTACGTATTTTCCTGTTACAATTTTGTAAGAATTTCATCAAGAAAGTGCTTGAAGTATGACATAGCTTGTATATTTGCAAAAGTAGATTTTTTATGACTTGTATCTCAAATATATTCAGTATAAAGTTCAGTGTGTTGGATGTACACGAAATCGGATAAGGGACAAGTAAAATGTTACAAAGATTTTTTATACGCAATATTTTTTAGATTGTTACTTAAAATTAGGAAAATATATAAAATCTTTACTTGGGAATTGTAGAAGAAAATATTATCAGTGTATATATGTACCTAAATAAAATAAGACCTAAAACTTATCTACAATCTGTACGTACGTAATTGATTTTACCAAGGTTAATGTACTTGCGTGATTAAGCCATAACACTGGTTATATAAGAAACTGTTGGATTTCTTTTATTTTATAAAATAAAACTCTTGTGCAAATTATGTGCAATAACGTTACAAATTAAAACTTTAACAATGTTGTATTCATTGGTAATTTTGTAATTATAAGTGCTGTTAACTATCGATATAATATCCGACCTCTATTAGGCAGCATTGCGTTTATAACTGTTTTGATAAAAGATTCTATTTTCATGTGTTCAAAAGTTAAGCAAACTTAAAACTCGTTTTTCTAAATACTCACTCACTGACCCAGCTTCACGCTGTACATGGCAGTGTAGACATAGGGAACTTGGGAACTCTGTTCCGTTCCACGCTTTCCGCCGAATCAGAGGCATTTCATATTAAGCAGTGGAACTGAACGCGCTTTGACTTGTTACGAGAGCGAACGAAATGCATCGTAAGCATGTGACTTTAAGCTATCACGTTTAAAGTCACATGCTTAGGCCCCTGGGTCACAACAGGCGTCTTATTTACACTTAACATAGAGACTTACACTTGTAAAAGATACAATTACGAGGATTTAGAAATAAATTTTCTTTAAAAGGGCTCAGTTGGAAAATAATGTTGCATAATAACATTCACGCCACCCACCGGCTGTTTGAGAGGGAGCGATGCAGAGGCACGGACCGGAGCGTCATTACTCCGGCCGGCGAGACGAGCGCTCCCCCAGCGCTCATTTTATTCTTAATGTAGGTCAATCATATATTTCATTCATAAACTCGTCCAATCACAGGTTATACAATCGCCATCAGGTTTCAATGGAAAGTGTTTTAGAAACCGCGGTTATGTAGTTAAATAATGTAAATTAAATTTCCACGGATTTTAAAACAAATATGACGCGGCCGGTTGATATTTGAGATACGTTGTTCGTTCTGTCCGCTTTTGCAATTCGTGATTTTAAACGGAGAATGGACAATGCGTTAACCTACAAATAATGTATTTTGCTTACTCAATACGTTGATAATGAAGCAATCATAAAACATATGTAGTTGCTTTGATGATTGTTGAATACAAAGATTCTAATTATATTGTTATACAAATAACTTTGGCTTTAGAATAAATAGGTATCTCGTAAGAATAAAGTGTTTTCAATAAATAATGGTGTAACCTGCATAATGTACTCTTACTGTGCCGTCTCGTTGTAGATTTTAATTAGAAATTTTATTATTTTTACATTTTACGAATCTGTCAAGTATCTTACATTTCAATCAGCGTATAATTAAGGTTCAATTTTAAAGGATCGCTTGCTATTTATAGCAGAAACGTGGTATAAAAGTAAGATAAAAGCTTTTGTGACTGTAATTACAAGACGTGCTTTAGAAGCTGTTAAAACGGAATGACTAAGAAATTACTAAGCAGGGGTGGAAACTAAGAAAATCAGGTGGCTTTATTAAATCCTACAAAGTTTTTTTCTTTTAAGCTTTCTCTGTTTAATATCGGATATAAATTATAACAAATTGCTTGCTTGTTGAATTTGCTCATTTTTCTTCATTTGTTTTTAATTCAAAATATACGTTGTATCCCACACATGTCAGTGTAGATATAGGGGAAACTTGGGAACGTAGGGTTAAGACACTCCGTTACCCACTTTCTGCCAAATTTAAGGTATTGCATATTGAGTGGCGGAACTCAACGCTGCGCTTTGCCTTGTTACCAAGCACAATATATTAAATTTTATTTAAGATATTAAAGAAAAAAAAGTAAATAAGAGATATATCTTTTAATGTATTTTACATTTGTTCTTCACATAAATAACATTTTTACGGATTATATATTTTGTAAACTTATCAATAAGCTAATATTTTTAATTACGATTAATTTAATTTTAATTATCGATCAATCTGTCAGTGTACACTTCGTACCTACACTGTGTTTAAGTATAATACATCGATGAAATGTGTTTTGCAATTATGCGTTACTTTTTCTCATTACGTCGATTGTTTATATAATACTAGATACTTTACTTCATTAACGAAGTATATAATTTCATATACGTGTCGTTGAAAATTGTGTGAAAGCTCATTATTTTCATTATGGGGGAAGCATTTTATTTTCTAGACAAAGTGGTTTATGTAACATTTTGTATTCCCTGAACCGCTATAAATAAACTCACACGCTTTGGCTAGTAGAAGAACACGCAATTGTTCACTGGTAAGAAAAGACCTGACAAACGTTTTATTGTAAATAAAAAAAAGACTAGCGAAAAACATAAACTAACGAGATTATTAATTCTTATACTACAAGTAAGTTCTGATTTTTTCAATCTTCTCGATCTATTTATTGTGATAAGACATACTGAACATATTTATTCAATTCATAGTCAAATAACGATAGAATCCACCATCATAATGTTTACATTCAGGCGCTATCACACTGCGTAATACATTTAATTAACAATACCATCATCGTGATCATCAGCTTCACGGTGTATCCCGCACACGGAAGGGTAAGCAGAGGGAACTTGGAAACCTAGTGTTTAAACACTCCGTTCCACAATCGTTTTCCACTTTCCGCCGAATTTGAGACTTTGCGTGTTAAATGGCGGAACTAAACACCGCGCTTTAGCCTTGTTACCAGAGCGAAGAAATGAAAACATTAAATATTTTATTTGAAAAAAATAAATATTTCATTTCCCCGAATGGAATTCGAACCTACAGCCTGTCGTTTACAGTCACACGTATGTGCTTCTGCGCCACGATAGACCTCAATTAGTAATAATTAATGTCAAATTTTAAAAAAATATGTATTTACTTATTTTACTTATCAATTTACCTCTACATTTAGGTATAACCACCACCATTTTATAGTTAATTTAGTGAAAACACAAAAGGTTAATTTATTATACAATAAACGTACAGTAATATATATTACAGAAATCATTTTGAAACGAAACGGGTGCAGAAAAAGATAACACGACAAGAGTTGACATTTAAATAAATTGTTCCCAAATGCCAACCGAATGAAATAGGGTAGGCTAGTACATTTTAAGGCAATGAACTCTGAAAATATTTCTAGACTTATTGACAAATTGTCTATGATATTTTAAGGTATTATCCTCGACAATTTTTTTTTACGATCATTATTAGGCTTCGCGCCATGGATACATGGATGTCACTGTAATCGCGACAGTTGTGGGTTCAATGGCCAATTTGGGGATTGAAATAATGAACATTTAATTTTTCTTGGTCTAGGATGAAGGTACAGCGCGACGTTGATTTCCATCACTCAGCACGTTGAGTTATGTCACTTATTCGGAACACGCTTTATTTAAATGAGTTCTTCAAATTTTAAAACAATATTTTATTGAGATATTCTTAATTAAATCTATCATGGTAGATATAAAATACTGCTTACTTTGTATTTATTAATTAAATATAACACAACGACTTCCAATAGACATAACAGACATAGAAGATCACTTCAATTGTACAACAAAAAAAATGAAATGCAAAGAAAAATCAAATCTGAAGCAAAAACAAACTCTATATGTAGGTTAATTTTCCTTATTAGATGATGGATTTATTCCAAGTACTTAAATAGTTTTAACTTAAGGCATAATCCTCATAAGGTGATTGTAATTGGCAAGTGATATAATATACTAGTAAACCTCGTTCCCGTTTCGCCTCAGTATTACATAGTTAAGTAATTATTATATAGCGTCGGTCAAAGATAACAACTAACCTTTAATAGTTAAATCCGTTTACTTGATTTAGTATTAAGATTGCCTTGTTTAGATTCATTGTTTAATAATCAGCGAGGGAGTCCTACAGACGTCTATTCTTAGTCCCTTTATCTTATTCCCAACGGCTAAGGAAAGGTTATTATTTGTGTGCACGTACGTTGTATGTATGTATGTTATATTCTTTATTACCTTATATCTCCAGAAATACTAAACAGTTTTATATTTTTGTGAAAAAAATTATTAATTATATTTTTTTAATATTTATAAAGGATTTTCTATTTCATGGTTCTCTTCAATTAGATATGTCAATTGAATAGAACCATGAATATTATCTATGACTCTGACATGATATTATCAGTGAAAATGTTTCACTGATTTTTATAATGAAAAGGCAAAAATCTAATAAGAATCGTAAACAATGCTCTCTCAAAAATAGTACCTAAAAAGAAAGAACAAATGTCTAAATTTCAGAACACAAAAAAGGTAAAGCTGATGTACTCTTGAATAATGAAGCTATGGATCCTGTTGATTCTACGGTATTTCTCGATATCAACGTTGACTCCAAATTACGATAGGGACATTAAATTGATGCATTGTCGAACAGACTTAGAGTTCAGGAGCTGTCGTGATTATAAAAATCTAATTTTAAAGAGTCGTGGAAATGACTCGCATTTTCGTTTTAGTTACTTTCATGGTATTATATTATTCTATTTGGGGTAATGCGGTATTAAATCAAACTTGAAGAAGCTACTTTTTTGCACAATCTATAACTAAGGTCCGAAATATACGTCAAGAGACATAAATAAGAAATTTATATTAACAATTGCATTAATATATTAAAAGTTGTCTCAATATATTTTTGAAAACGTTCAAAAATGTATTGAGATCATCATAACATCATCAACAATATTTTACAAAAATCGATTACATAATATGAATACCAGGAATAGTCTAAACAAGATAAGAGTCTAGGACTCTATTGCATCGAGTCTGTTATTCTTTCCCAGAAAACGTCCGAGAATATTTTATATCAGATTTTAAAAAATGTCCCCCTGAGCTTATTGCGCCATCTCAGGCAGTAACTTTTGAGTACCAGATACAGTTATAATATCAACAAACATTTTAAATTATTGTTTTATTTCGTTACTTCATTTATTACATATGAAATTGTGTCTAATAGTCTTGTCGATCAGAGAGAGAAAGAACTTATCCTGAAAAGTATTTGAATCCGCAACCTGGTGGTTCAGTCCGTCTCATGACAACTGTACCACATTGGCGCTTATTTAATATTTCATAGGAAACATATGACATGTTTCCTTTTGTAATCGTCATTCAACACGCATAGTCTAGAAACTGACATAAAATAAATAATGGAGACAGATCTACGCCCTGTTCTTACAGACTTCTTAAGAAAATTGGGTCTTTGTTACATCTGTCTGTGATCTTATATTAATGTGTACTTGGACTATCGAAGTACTTTTAGTTTTTACTTGTGGAATATTATGTTTTAAGGTGATTTATAAATATATTTTTGTCGCATATACGTTGTAATATTTATTTAAAAAAAGTTAAGAAAATATGTTACGAATACATATTGTGAAAAAGTATCTATAAAACATATTATTGGAAATATATATTTATATTTCAAGATATCGACAATATATAGACAAAATTATAATACATAAATAGATATAATACAGACCGTCATCGTTATAATGGCCAACACATCTGTGCGCAAATAAAACGCAAATTGCCTACCCGTAAATACCAATTTAATTTGAATTTATTAAGCAGAAATTGTATTTTGATGCAATTTCATTCAGTATACAGGGCAATTTTAAAACCCAAATAATGATCACAGTACAGAACGTAACGATACGTAAAGTAGTAAAAATGCAAATGTTGATTTAACAACTTCAAAGGCTATAGTAATAGTCATTGAAGTAAGTTGTTATTTTATTTACTGTTCCCGTCTAAGTATGTTTGTAAAGTAACACTGAATAAAATGAAAATTATGAAAGTAGGCCTCTAAATAAATTTGCAACAAAACAACAAAATGTTCTTTATCAGTGGATAGCGTTGATATATGAAAGTTTTTTTATAAAATACTTTAATATATGTATGTAAATAGGCGTAATCTATTTTACTTCATATATACATATATATTATAATGAAACGGTTTATCTATTGTTATAGTTTAGTATTACGTAAACGGTTAAATAATATGATATAATATGAAATATGTACAAATGTTATTGTAGTAATACGTATAAATTATAATATATCAAGACAACGGTGAAGTCTAAATGAGCAAAAGTATGAACAAAGGGATAACTGGACTTATATATGTACTGAAAAAGAAAGTCTTTTCTAACTGAAAGGGGCATAATTTTAAGGAAACTAAGGTTTGAGTAAATTTTATGAAAAACCTTTTATGATATTAGCGTAAGAAAAGCAACCTAAAACAATACAGTGAAATTATACTACCCAAATATAATACGGGCGCCAACAAATGTAAATCACTCGCAAAGTTTAACTTAGTCGGTAATAAAACAGTACAATAATATAATCCTGTGAAAATTTTCAACACGTTCTGAATACATGTGATACTTGAAAATATTTAATGATTCATAGTTATACCTAAACATTATAGAATAAAATTAATTATAGAATTTATTTAATTATTTAATTATATATATTTTTATAGGCCTGTCGTGGCGCAGCGGCACAAGCGTGTGACTGTAACAAACAGGTTTTATGGGTTCGATCCCCACTCGAGGAAATGAAATATTTAATATTTTAATTTAAATATTTAATGTTTTCATTTCTTTGCTCTGGTACCTTTGAGGCATCGTGTGTTGAGTTCTACCACTCAACACGCAATGCCTTAATTTCGGCGGAAAGTGGGAAACGGAAATGAAACGGAGTATCTTAACAATATTTTTCCAAGTTTCTTCTGCCTACCCTGCCATGTGCGGGATACAGCATGAACCGAGTAGAGTATATATTTTTTTATATCATATCTATATCATTTTGATAATCGTTTTTATGATAATATTTTTCTTATACTAAATTCCTTGGCACATGGCAATATTTTTGTATTTTTTGGCTTTAAAACGACACCACGTCAAACTGCAAAGGCGATAGTTGCAGACTCCATTTACATTCCTGGAGATGAATGGGGTATGGGGATGCTTTTTATTTCCACGCTCTGATGAAAATCCCTTTATTGGCAATGTCTCGAAGGTCGGTCGGAAAGTAAGGAACAATGTTTCTTAACGTTAGATTTTTTAATTACCCTACTTTATACGGGATACAGAGTGAAATACAAATATAATAATAATGTATCAATAATCATTCTAGTATCTGACATAAATTTTAATAATATTAACTTATAAAATATGATAGAATATAACAATAACAAAACAATCTCTTATCAGCGCTCTTCTTTTCATTAACAAAGAATTTTAATGAAAGGCTTTATATTTGAAAAAAGTCGAGGAAATTTTTGTCAAGCTGAACTAAAATGTCTCTTTAAATATCAGGTAAAATATGAGAAATGAGCAAAAATTTGTATGAATTATAAACTGAATTCTGAAGAAGTAGCACAATTGTCTACCTTTTTCTGATTTATATGGCTATAAAAAGAATACAGTAAAAGTCTCGTATTTATTATTGCAACTTTATATTCGTTAATCCCATCAAAGACATAAATGTGAACTGAAATCCAAGAGCAATGTTAAATAATCTGTCATTCTCGACTTCCCCTACAAAATAATGGAATGTCTCTATCGGTGCCGAGTTCATAAACAGAAAATTCAAGCTCTAAATTACACTGTATATTTATTATTAATACTTAGCTATTTTTAAAATATTTTTTTTTTTCTATGTCCTTTAATTTACCATTTTCACCGCACTTTACAGTTTTTTTTATACTTTCTTGATAGTAATGATCACTAATTATTATCTATATATTCTTTTATAGATTTTTTACTTTATATATGTATGATTGTCTAATTTGAGGTACATATGTTAAGTTTCTAGATGAGCTAGTTGTGTAAATTAATTGCTACTTATAATTTTGAATGAAAATGCTGTGTTTAAGGGTTAATATGTTAATAACCGTTTAGTTAAATTGTTAAAAAATATGATATATTTACGTGACGTTACGTTGAACGTGTAAACTTATTGATTTAAAATAAAATGCATTGGGCGTTTTCAACTTATCAACTTGGCTGGACACGCTAACGCGTGTCTTAATTCTACAGCAAATAGATTATACTGCTTGTCATGGCCTTCAACAGACAGGTGGCGTATATAGGCTTCTTGTTAATTACTTTATTATATTTTGATATAA
Organism: Eueides isabella; assembly: GCA_019049475.1. Classification (NCBI taxonomy): domain Eukaryota; kingdom Metazoa; phylum Arthropoda; class Insecta; order Lepidoptera; family Nymphalidae; genus Eueides; species Eueides isabella. Next base: position 11,096,347 of record CM032385.1, read on the forward strand.
TCCATTAATAGTTAGGTTAGATTGAGGCCTATCTTGGCGCAGGGACACAAGCGTAGCGAACTATAAATGATGACCATTAGTGGGTCCGATTCTAAATCGAGAAAATGAAATATTTAATTATAAGGCAAAGAGCGGCATTGAGTTCCGCTATTTAACACGCTATGCCCTTAATTCGGCGGAAAGAAATAAATAGAGTGTCTTAACGCTAGGTTCCCAAATTCCTTTTGCCTACCCTGCCATGTGCGGGATACCACGCAAAATAAAAAAAAACAAAAAACTGCACGTTTTCCCTATATATAGTATTTGTGCTGAAACAAATACAAAAAAGGTATTGTTCGAGGCAATGATATATGGATGCGCATATAAGGTGAGCTCGACAACTCATATAAACCTTCTAAAGGACTTATTCGCTATACTTCACGCGCTGAAAAATGGCTCTGTCAAAGAACTTTACAGCTGAATATTTTCAAAGGACTCATCGCAAATACACCGTTTGTATGTGAAATATGAGTCAGTCAAAACGTTTTCAAATTTGTATATGAAAATAAACGTGTTCATGTGAATATTAAAATTGTTATGATAATATTAATGAACAACTTTTATTTCTGTGGACCGTAAAAACATTTGAGTTTAACAAATATATCAAAAATTGAGAATACAAACATTTTTCGGTACTCAGAGCAAAATAATATGAATCTAAGTCAATACAACAAAGACCTCGTAAGCTAAAATTTCAATTTCAAATATATTGCCATGCTTCTAGGATATTTGTATAGAAATATTTGAATTTATGCAATTTTCATCCTGCTTGCTACGAAATTCGTTGACGGATCTAGATAGCTTTACTGATAAAATTGTCGAGCATTTCTCATTTCTCTGTTTTGATGTTTTTTAGTTGATGTTTAACGTCTTTTGAACAACGTGGTCGATATTAATTTTCAAGATAAAAGTGGGATTTCGAATAAGTTCCAAAAAATATATTATTAAATAGTTTTTCGTTCTCTACTATAATAAGTGACAACAACCCATCGTAATATACTTATTAAAAAAATATATTTGTACGAACTTATGTAAAATTAACATTCGAAATGTCAATAGTTAGGTATATCGAATTAATACATTTCTAAAAAAACCACCATAATTAAAAAATATATTAATAGAAATGACACTAAGAGAATAATGGAGTTACTTAAGAATAAAAGAATGAATTAAATTGAACATCGCCGAGTATTTTATTATTTTTTCATCTTCAGATGAAAAACTTTCATCTCTTTGTAACAGCGCTTCTTGGAAGTAAACTATTTTAATATTCAAAGAAATGTCAAAATAGTAATGCTTTCAAGTAAATGTATTAAGATTAAAAGGAATTGCGCGATGAGATTTTGCAAACTACCGGCACACCTGCAGGCAGCTTTTACTGAATACCGTAAACATGACTCGCGGCTTCTCTGTTATATAATAAGCTATGGAAAGGCAATGCGTGGCACATAGAGTATTGAGGTCAATCTTTTCAAAATATCTCGTATTACTTTTCAATGTAGTGTACTATATATCATATGGAACCTTCAAGAATGAAACAGTACGACCTTTATGCTATACTACTTATTGTTAAAGAAATATAAAGCAACGTGCCTTAAATAAAGCAGTACAATACTCAAAAACTATTAAAAATATTAATTTGCATCATAATACAGTACAAAATATCCAAATAATGTACTGTATGATATTTTATATGCTAACGCACTAAGCTTCAAACATAAATTGTTTTTTCCTTCACGCTGGTACCCGCACATAGGAGAATACGCAGAGGGAACCCGGGAACCTAGTGCTAAGAAACTTCTTTCTTATTAAGATACTTCTGTGCCCCACTTTCCACCGAATTATGGAGAAATTGCAAATTGAATGTCAAATTTAAACACCGCGCTTTTCCTCGTTAGTAAAGCGAGAGAAATAAAAATATTAAATATTTTATTTTCTCGCGATTGAACCTGTCGTAACCAAAACATTGTACAGTCGCACGCTGTGTCCCTGCACTGGCCTCTGAATAAATAGAAATGTAAAGTGCAAAACAACACTGACGCCCACTTTGCCAGAGTTGGTCAGAACGTTTCGTAATTAGTCACCGAAGAGGCTTTTACTACGCCGCGTCGTAATTATAGCGTAAATAAGGTCAATGATCTTAAAACCTCTTATACAATTGCGTATTAATTTTAATTAAAACTGAATCGAGTGCAAATTATTAAGTAAATTATGAATTTAATGAAAAATGTTGTAAACAATTTAATTATACGTAACTAAAAGTATAATTTAATAATCTTGAATTCATATTCAACAAATCGAACGCAAATTATATAAATATTAAGTAATTAAAATAGGTAACGATCATATCCTTTCGTTATACATGTTGTAATTTTTAAATTGAAGAATTGTAATACACACGCGATATACGTGTGAATATATATATATATATATATATATATATATATATATATATATATATATATATATATATATATATATATATATATATATATATATATATATATATATATATATATATTCACACGTACATATATCGCGTGTGTATTACAATTCTTCAATTTAAAAATTACAACATGTGTTATACATGATCGTTACCTATTTTAATTACTTAATATTTATATAAATTGCGTTCGATTTTTTGAAAATCAATTCAAGATTATTAAATTATACTTACTATAGCAGTATTGTTATAATATATCAAAATATTTAAAAGTTGGTTTCGAACGAGACGCAAACCGATTTTAAAAGATAAATTCCTAACCTTTATTGAAAAGAAAGGTAAGTTTATGCTAAAAGGAAATAGTGAGTACGTATTTAAAATTTAGAGAATAACTCAATTAAATGATCCCAATGGAAAGCAAACGGAAGAAGTTCAAGATTTGTGGCTTTAATTATCTCAATGCTATATATTTAATTTCATTCGGAATTCGCTTTTACAAAATCTCTAGCAAATCTCTATTGAAAAGAGATACCAGAATCATTTAATTTATAAATATTTTTATACAAGTAATATTCACATTGCTTGCTATGATGTAAGGCGTTTAATTTTCGTCTAATAACAAATATTTTATTATTGTACATCCCAATCAATTTCGTTACTTTCTTTAGATAAATCAGAAATTCGTTTAAGAATTTTTTAAAGAGAATAAGTCCACTTACTTTTAGAAGCCCACAGTTGACCTTGATTTAAAGCTTTGATATACTGTATCAAATCTTTTTCGCACTCTTGCGGTATTGAGTTATTTCCGTTCACAATGCTTAACCAGTCATGGTGGTCCACTAGTCTCTTCATCCACGCCATGCGGGACGCGTTACTATCTGTTGAGTTCACTTCCCCACAAACAACACTCACCAACACAAATAACACGACAATCATATTTATGATATACATTTTACACATTCTCAATGAAGCATTGCCAATTTGTTCCAATTATTTATAATCCGTGAAGGCTGTTACAATTTCACCCACATCGCAATATCTGAAACAATAACAGATATATATCAAATTAAATAGATTTATATTAAGTAATGCGTAACAAAAGTCAGATTTCAATGTGCTGATTTTGTTTTCGTAGTAAGCTATTTACGTTTTTTTGTATCCCAAAAAATATTGATAATTCGATTGTATTTAAATGTACAGTGGTGAACGCATTGGAGTGTTTTAACACTAAGTTCCGAAATGCCCTCTGCCTGCCCTGCCATTTGCGGGATAAAGCGTGAAGCTGAAACATAAAATAATATATTGAATAAAATAAAACATAACAACAAAATTAATAATGTTCTTATATATAAGAAATATAGTTAAAAAAAATTAATTGGATAACATGTGTAAAAAAATAACACGTGTTTATCAAAGCTTTCTTCTTTTCTAAATTTTATATGCATAATTTTGAATTAGTAAAAATATAAAATAAAATAAGTTAATGTAGTAGAAGCGTGGCGCAGCGGCACAAGCTTGTGACTGTAACCGACAGGCTGTGGGTTCGATCCCCAGTTTCGGAAATGAATTATTTAATATTTTCAATTTAAATAATTAATGTTTTTCATTTTTTCGCTCTGGTACAAGGTAAACGCGGCGTTGAGCTCGGCCACTCAACACACCAAGCCTCAAATTCGGTGGAAAGTGGGGAACGGAAGGGGGAACGGAGTGTCTTAACAATAGGTACCCAAGTTCTCTCTGCCTACTCTGCAATGTGCGGGATATAGCGTGAAATTGAGTAGAGTAGAGTTGAGTAAAATTAATTAAGTTAATGTAATTTTTAAAAAAAATATTTATGTTATTACATAGCGCCCATACGAGAATCTAGGGTCACAATCTTTATTTTTTTGTCCAAATTCAAATAATTATCTGTTGCATGTCACAACTTAACCACGCATTTTATTTTACTAACATGAAAATGAAAATCACACTTTGCACGGTAACTGCGAATAATTTAAATAAATCTTAGCTTCACGCTGTATCCCGCACTAGGCAGGGTAGGCAGAGGGAACCTGGGATCCTAGTGTTAAGACACTCTGTTCCACTTTCGTTCCCCACTTTCTGCCGAATTTGAGGCATTGCGTGTTGAGTGGCGGAATTCAAAATTCAAATAACAATATTTAAAATTGTGCTATATTACTTAAGTTTAAATAGAATAATTTATTTGTATATAAAATAATAACAAAACTTAGCAATCACCAATTCAAACTCAATAAACAATCAATCTTTAAAGCTTTAAGTATAAATCTTTTGTTCAAAAAGAAAACTTTTAAAACCATTACGTTAACTTTTCAAACTTTTGTTCGCGTACACGTATGAGAGGTTTCAATTGAGGATATGTTATTTTGAAGACTTTCCGCTTTCTCCAAACAGTGAATACAAAGCTTTTCGAGAGTCCCTTTTAGTTAATGTATTCTCTTTTACATATTATTCTATATTATACTTTCCTATTTATTTTTTCCTAAGTAACGAGAAATATATATAATTTTATATGATAAACATATATAATAAAATTATCTTATAAATCATTGATGTTTTTTTCTTTTATTCAAAATTTAAACAAAGATGTCAAGTATTAAATTATATAAGTCATTATAAATATATTGTACAAAAATTAACCTATACACGATCTGTAGAACGTTAAGTGCATCAGTATTCACAAAGCCAAGCTAAACGCTAAAAGCTCTCTCAGGCAGCTGACGCTAGAGCGTTCACTAGACATTGACATTGACGACAAAAGCATTTTTGGTAGTTCAACCTGCTTTCAAATTCTGTATCTTATAAAGTTAATATTAAACCATCGTAAGGAATTTCGTTTTCGTTTAAAGTTTACCATTATTTATCTTTAATCTTTTAAAGTTGATAGTAGTAGCAACAACTATATTAATTACTTCTAGTAAACGTTAATTAATCTTAGTGTTTCTTTACAACACAAAGCACGTTTAAATATCTCAAATTACACGAAATATTTCTATTATAAATTTTTACAAGCTTCTAGAAGGTATTATATTGTCAAAGATATAACTTAACTAACAAAACGCTATTCATTTTAGCCTTTATTAGATGACAGTCAAGGCCTTTGTTTTTACCGTCGTGTATATATAAAAAGTATTGCTAAACATAATGTAATATGATACTTTTATGTATTATAGAATATGAAGTATTAGCAAATATTTTTTTTAGCTTCACGTCGTATAAGTCACATCGCTAGGTAGACAGAGGGAACTTGGGCACCTAGTGTTAAGGCATTTCGTTCACATAATGATACTTCCGTTTCCCACTTCCTGCTTAATTCGAAATTTGCAAATATCATACTTTTAAATCAACTTGACTAAATCTAACTTTCCGATTGAGTGCGCTTAAATAATGAACCGATAAACCTAATTATCAAGAGCCATCAGCCGCATTGACGTTTGAATTCAACATTAAACTAAGTGGAAGCTCGAAATAAATGTTCAAATTAAATTATTTTGATAAAATATTTTCTAGTTAAATTTTCTCGTTTTACCTGGACGTGAAATATTGCCTTAATTCTTTAGACAATATCTATAATTATAATTATAATAAATCTGTAACTGATGAGTCTGTAATGGAAGATATATTTAAAAAAATATATTTTCCAGATTTTTTTAATTTTGTCGTTATTTCTCTGTGCGTTTGTATGCCGTGACGTCCATGTTATATGTCACTTTGATATTTTGACCACAACATTTAGTGTTTGTGACATTTCATTTATAAAGAAAGTTACGTTCAATTAAAGTATTATGTTCGGCAAAATTGCAACACTTTTTAATTGGCTGAAATTTTAGTATGCCTCAAAAGTGATAATGTTATTAGAACAAGAAAATAGTTGGCATTAGTAAATAAAATAGTGTAATTCTAGTGGGTAAAGCCGCCGGCGGGTCGCTAGTTCAATATTAAATTTGTTTGTATAGAAGCAATAAGAATAACCTCCATGTCTCCATTTATTTATATATATATATATATATATATATATATATATATATATATATATATATATATATATATATATATATATATATATATATATATATATATATATATATATATATATATGTAGCTAGCTCAATCTACAATTTGGGTGTCGATTACTGTCCAAAAGGCTTAAAGATTTTTTTCTATTTTTTATTGTATTTGTACATATTTATGAGCAACCAATGTTAATTCAAACAATGTTAACAGTAATGTATTTTTTTTTAAATTAGGCTCTATACTCTCTCAGCTTCACGCTATATCCCACATATTGCAGGGTAGGCAGAGGGAACTTGGAAACCTAGTGTTAGGACACTCCGTTCCACTTCCGTTCCTCACTTTCCGTGAGTGGCGGAACTCAACGCCACGTTTTACCTTGTACCTAAGCGAAGAAATGAAAACATTAAATATTTAAATTGAAAATATTAAATTTCTCATTTCCTCGAGTAGGGATCGAACCCAACCTGTCGGTTACAGTCACATCCTTGCGCCGCTACGCCACGACAGGCATATATTAGGCATATGTCAATATATGAGCTTTGTTCTTAATTTTACAACTTTTTATTGTTACATGGAAACAACATAATCTTTGTGCTCTTGCGAAGTTTGTCCGTGTTTCCTTAGTACTTCGATAAAAGAGACTCTAACAAAAGGATCTTTTGAAGCTTATGATGGACTGACCTTTGGTGTATATAAAAAATGAATATAGGACGAGTTCACATTTATAATTCTCTTCACTCATCTTATAATCATTAATCTTATCATGCCATTTCGTGGGAACTTGACTCTGCTTATACTTAGTATTTCAAAAAATATTATCTTAAATTAAAAATTAATTTAATTATTCCATATAGGTATATTGATATTGACAAATGTTATGTAAAATTTATAATATTTCACTTAGTATCAATTTATCACAAGCACGAACTTGGCAAAGTCGAAAGAAACGTATGGAATAGAAAGTTTTCTTAAGCGCTTAGAGCGGGGAACTATCTAAGTATACTAAAGCAAACTCATTTGCCACGGACTTGGAAGTTTCTATTAAATTTAATGTTAGCTTCAGAAGAGTTTTTATCCAATAAATGTTGACTTGTAAAACGTAACACTTAAACTTGGGCATGAACAATACATTAAAAATTCTTATTAATGTATAATTAAGTAATAGAGCCCAATTTGATTTGGTTTTTCTATTTGTCTGTGCGTTGGTAGGTACTTGCTAATCTTAGAAACATTTAACCAGATTTAAATGCAATTTTCCCTTAACATTTAGTGTTTGTTTTATATAAATCGGTTAATAAATAAAGAGGTAACGTAAAAGCGGGCGAAGCCGCGAACGGCTCGCTAGTGTACTACCTACCTAAACTACTTTAATCGACAACGTTTGAGATAATTTAAGAAATTGTTTATTACAACTCTGAATAGAGATAAGGTATAATTTCATTAATAATTAAAAATGTCTTACAGCCTCTTTACGTAATGTTTAGTCAAATTAGAATTTTTACATTTAACCTATTCGGTTTTTCGTAGAATTTCTTCAAAATAATGTCTAATTCTAATAAGTAATCTCTAATCTAATAAGTAGCTGTGGTTCAATCCCTACTTGGGAGCATAATTTATATTTATTTACTCAGCTCAAGAGATACAGTGCGACGTCGAGTTCAACCACTAAACACGCAAAATCTCGAATACACGAAGAGCGGAATGTCTTGAATTTGTCTTCGTTGCTTGTGAAGAAATCATATACATATGTAGCTACTTTCATTAGGGGGAAAGCGTTGTGCTGTCATAAGCATTGGGTAGCATATCGTAAAAGAATATTGGACATGGAAAAGTGGGCAGAGATTATCTGAAAACCTAGTTAATACTTTTCGCTGAACTTCTTAAAACATTGCGTTGCAGTCAGAACTTTTCAAGTTCAGCTTCCCAAATCGAAAACAAATTTATTGTAACTAAAATATATCCAAAGATTTCATAAACATAGAATTATAAAATATAGTAGGTAGGAATGTAAAGTAATATTTTATACACCAAATTTATTTTTTTTACAAAATTTATTTTAAAAAGCAGTGATAAAACGCCACAAAGTTACTTTGAATATATTTAAACTTTTGTGGATTAGTCAAATATTTAGTAAAAAATACAAAAGAGAAGAAAATTCTTATTTATATGAATTTGAATATACATATATTGACTTTGTAGTCCATATATGTAATTGTATTTCTTCAGTTTACATTCTTTATATAAAGTAAGTCAACTTGATCATTTAGTGTAGACCCTTTCACGATGTTTGCGAACATCGCGACTTATTTCATTACGACTCGTGTGCAAACGGTGGATGAATTAATATCACAGTAATTACATACGAACGTGACACGAGTTACGCTTGGTACACACTTGGTTTTATGTTATACCGTATACGCAATCAACACACGGCTTTGGCTTTGCGCAAATTGTAATGCGTTAATTGTATGCATATGTTATTATTGTTTGTTATGAAGATGTTTCTTATTACAATATATAATTAAAATATAATGTTAAGTTAAGTTTAATATAATGTTAAGTAAGCTTGCAATTCATATCGCTTGCTTGATTAATAGTGTCAATTTCTGTGCTGTTGTTTTTATTTCCCTTATTATATTCTGTTACGATCATTCCTATTTTGCCATTTAAGTTTTGTATTTATTTATATTTCTTTACACTTACTTAAGTAAGTAAGTAAGTAAGTATAATGTTAAGTTTTTACAGGTTATGAAATACAAGATGTGAAATATACCTTATAAACATTTATCAATTCTAATATTACAAATCTGTATGTATGGATATCAGTCCAAGAAATAATAAATGGAAATATAACTTAATACAAAACTTAAATGGCAAAATAGGAATGATCGTAACAGAATACTCGTATAATAAGGGAAATAAAAACTACAGCACAGAAATTGACACCATTAATCAAGTAAGCGATATGAATTGCAAGCTTAAAGTTTTATTTTATGAATATAATTTTAATGCATTGACACATTTTCGAGCCATATTTCACTATTTTAAACGAAAAACTTCAAATTGAATTGATTATAAAGTACTTAATTATTCATTATTCAATTTTTACAAACAGGAGTTTTTGTTGGATTATGCAGTTTAAGCTCAAACCTGTCTGGACGAACAGTCTGCATAAAAAATATTTATAACCATCTACTTATTTGTGATAACGTTCAAAATCTCCTCAAGTTCCTTAATAGCATTTTATGTTATTTAAATAATTACATAATAAATAATATAATACTCAGCTTCATGCTGTATCCCGCACTAGGCAGGGTAGGCAGAGGGAACGGAAGTGAAACCTAGTGTTATGACACTCCGTTCCACTTCCGTTCCCCACTTTCCGCCGAATTTGAGGCATTGCGTGTTGAGTGGCGGAACTCAACGCCGCGCTTTGCCGTATTAAAAGAGCGAAGAAATGAAACATTAAATATTTAAATTGAAAATATTAAATATTTCATTTCCTCGACTGGGGATCGAACCCAGAACCTGTCGGTTACAGTCACACTCTTGTGCCGCTGCGCCACGACAGGCCTATAATATAATACCTAAATACTTTTTCTTTTTTTCTTGTTCATTTTTACCTAAATACATTTTTTTTTGTATTTAGGTAAAATATATATAAAAGTAAAAAATATATATAAATAATAGGATTTTTTTTTTCATCTTTACCTAAATACAAAAACAATATAAAATGACTGTAGGCGTATTTATGTATTCACTCAAACTCATTTATTGTTGTCAGTTCTCATTTAAGCAATAGATATTCGAATATAGAATGCAATTGGAAAAGCTTGTTTTTTTGTTTTCAATACTCTTATTTTTAGATAGGTTCTATCAATCTGAATCACGATAAATTGCTTTCACAATACAAAAATACCTAGACAATATTGAAAATACATACATTTTTCAGAGCAAAATAAGCTGCGCGGCGGTTTGATTACATGTATTGTCAAACCGAGATTGATTAGCATTACAATAGAAGGCTTAAATGAATGTCAATTAAACGGCTTTGGCGGACTTGTAAAGGAAAATTTTGGATGTGGGATCAACGTGACATAGTAAATGATATAAAAAATAAATAACGAATTAAAAATAAAAGCAAACACACAACGTCTAATCTATATACTTTAATTGATTTCATATAACAGTATATATTGTGACAAAATAAATTTTGCAACGACAACGTCAATATGGCGAGGACAGAATGAAATTGATGGCGTTACGTTATCCAATATATAAATTAATTAAAATTTTTAGATAATGAATTCTCCATCATACAACATAAACTGTAAAAAAGCTTCGCTTTGGATATATTTGAGTTTACAGAAGTTTCTTATCAAGCAATGTCTACTGTGTTTTTCATTTCTTTGTTCACTTTTCGCAAATCTTGCTGGATATTAGCTCTAATACTGCTACATATTTTTAATGTATGTGAAAGCACACATAAAACTAACACATGCACTATTGTACAACTAAATACATTATTTTTATGAGTCATTGTTCAGTGTTTAAATAAAGCATTATTTAGAAGGTCTATTAGGTACTACGTAATTTTCGTCAACGCGGTTTACTAGAATCGTCACGTGGGACACATTAAATATGTTATGCGACCGAGATGGATGGCAAACGGATACCAGTGGCCACAACTGTCGCAAACCCCGCTTTTGCATGTATGTCTCTGGTCATCACGTATGCTGTTGGACGAATTTGAAACTTGCGTATATGAAAAATTACTTTGTTACGGAAAAAAATTTTATGCCATTTAGCATAAATTTATGATTTTCATATATATTTAATACATATGCACATAATTCTAATTTTTTAATACTTGTACATTAATACTATTGAAGTAAAGGATATAAGAACTAAATTAATAAAAAATGTTAATACATTAGCATTATTTATTAATATATTTCTTAAAATGGACATGTATGGGTTATTTCCAGTTACCACCACATATGTCTTTCTCTTTGTGATTCAAATACCGTCGAGAATTACAAAATTATTAACTATTTAAATACTAAAGTGAATCGGCATCTCGATTAGTTAAACCCCTAAATGTATGGGAATGTAAAGTTATCTTTAGGTTCATTTTTAAAATTATTTTTTCTCAACATTTATTAAACACTATGAAGTTAAATCCGACATTGAAAACAACCAATAGGTAATAGGTAATATGAACTGCTATGCTGAAATCAATATTAACTGAAACGATATCTTTATAATAAACGATTTTTGATGGAGGCAATTTTTCATGGAGGAGACAGGATGAAAACGAATCGTTTGAGTAGATGCCTTTACACATATATACATATATACATCAGTTGAGATATGTTTGATTGACTGCTCCGACAAATCCTTTTAATTTACTTAATATAGAAAATAAGATATAGATTAAGATTCTGTCTCAAAGGCAATCGAATTTTGCCATTACAAAACGTTCTCAAAATGTAATAAAATTTAAAGTCAAACTACTCCAATATTAAAGAGTTACAACATCCTCCAAGCTATAAATGTATGCATCCTTTTTGTTCAGGACTGTAATACTCGTAGAACTTTCCATTTATTTTTAAAGGGTCCCGGTCTAACCCGTCCCTACGTAAAAAAGTATTATTGGATGAGGGTAATAAAAGAAAATGAACTTTTTCTTCTAAGTTCAATGAAATATTAGGATTTAAAGTAAAACACTATTAAATTTCACATTAGGAAAATACATATTTATACTTATATATAGGTATAATTGTAAATCGTCATGATTTCAATAAAGAAAAGGTAAGCCATTTGGGTAATGAAAATTTCAAATTATATTATAATCACAAAATTGTCAGAGTGCCTTAGGGAAATAAGATGAGTTATGTTTAATGAAGCGCGAAACAAGGCGTCCCGACAGTTTCTGCTACAACCAACTGCCAACAGATTGTGTATTTTTATTGTAAACTTATATTATATCTGTATAAGCAGATTTAGTATGTTAAAATTATAAAAATCATTCCAGTAATATTTACTCGCATGTATATTTTAAATAAAATATAACATTGTTAAATCTGTTCCGTTAAAAAAAAACAATAAATACATGTTTTTTGATTAAATCTTTCTTCTATCAAGAAGTTATATCTAAAAACAAATATAATTCTACTAAGACATGTACCTACGTGGGAAACATATTCTTACCGTATGGTACTTGTAGCGGAAAATAAATGGGTATTACGCGGGCATGTAATATGTGTCAAAAGTCGGAAAGGACAGAAAAGTGCTGAATGAGCGTAGAGTTGCGATCAATCGTGCAGTATCACAATGTCGTAATTCATTGGGAGTGTGAGGGTACGAGTGAGTGCTATCGTTTACTAATGGTGTCCATCGTTCACTGAGACCATTTTCTATGGGACGCACTTTTTATTGCTTTCGCCTAGATCCCTTGATGTACTCTCTGTCTTTATCTATTCAAAGTAAACATAACGGAGTGTTTATATTAAATTTATGAACGTAGCACATGTCCATGCAATGCTTATATATTAAGAAAGAATTGTATTTTCATATATATCCGAGTATATAAAAATAACAGATTGATATTTTTTACTGCTTATCTAACACATAATAGTTGTAACTTTGAACAGTACTACATTTAATAACTTCTAGACCAACGCAAATTTATAGTGTTAGAAATGATGCAAGAACCATGACATACCTCGTAGTAGCAAAGCTAATAAACGGTGAAAGTTCAACGTTACGGGCCGTCGTTACTTCGTTTAGAGAATCATTTTCGCAAGATATTATCGTTTATTTGAATGTCATTCTTATATCGTCGCTCTCTCTCTCTGCGTAAAAACGATCCAATGGAGGGAGAGAGTATAAATTTTGATACTTTTCTGCGGAATGAGTGTAACAATTTACAAACAACCTGAAATGGAGCGGCAACTTAAGACCAGTTCTTTTGCTTCACTTGCGCAATTTACGCGTTGCAATTTCACCTCAATTGCGGTGCTGATTAATTCGGTTATGATAATGCTACCTACTTTTTACGTGTACTTGGTCCGGGAAATACCGACAAAATTGTTAATGAGTATTTTTATATATAATATTAATTATGTAACGCGACCGCATTTGTTGTTCACAAAAACCCCAAATGTTACTTAATTATAAAAGTTAATATTTTATGTGAAAACTTTACCTAAAATTACTTTCGATAATCACAAATATCGTAAAATATTTCTTTCTTTAGTAAAAGTAGCAGTACTAGTAGTTTGTAAAATATACATATTATATTTCAAATATTTCACGCTAATGCCCTATTTCATTATAACTTATATCAGTTGTTGAATTATAAATAATAGATAATTAATTCAAAAACGTTATATGTCTAAGTTATATCACACTTGGTCTGTATTAGTTACTAATTAAATTACGTGAGCGAAAAGATTCATTGCGAAATACCAATACATAACTCATTGTAAGACAAATGCATTTTCTTGAGATTTTAAATACACAGCCTTAACCTGGTTACACTATTATGACCTTAACAAACGAAAATTTACTAATTCAAAATAATACAATATTATCAGTTGCAAAAAAATCCAATCAAAGTACGATTTAAAAATTTCGATAATTTTAAATATTAAAATTTCTAATATTTGTATATTATAAAATCTTAGGAATATATATTTAACTATTGAATGTTAAGCTTGATACGTTTTAATAACATACTAAATAATCCATTTAGGTATATATATATTTAGTTATATTAAAATATTTTTTTTTAGTTACGCTAAGAAGCTCGAAAAATTGATTATTAAAAATAACTAAATGTAAAAAATATTGTCAAGCAGATAACTAAACACCTAAAACTTTATAAATGTACCTACTCTATAATTGCAATATCACCTATACTGTAGTGTGGTGAAATCGCCTCAGATTGCATAACAGTAATATAATAAATTTTATCCATAATTATAAAAGCAAATAGTAATCGATAAGTTAAATAATTTTAATAAATTATTAAATTAAACAAATTAATTACTCACATGATTATAGTCCTTTTAAGTTGTTTTTATTATATTTATTTAAAGAATATGTCACGAAAACACCACTTCCTTATAAACTAAGCAAGTTATTGGGAATGTTTTCCGATGAAAATCAACGAATCGGATGAGCGATCACTGGGCACTGAGTGGTGCGCTGACGCCGGTCGTGTGGCCACTGAGCCACCACCAACCGGTATGAAAGTATGCTGCAAGCACAATTAATTTCGTTTACACAGCATCCTAACACTGCCTATTATGACAGATTTGCCAAACCTTGATGTTTCTAGTCGCGTTTTGTCCTCGTGTAAATAGAAAGTGTAACGGAAATATAAGAACCAATAATCCCACGCTGATCATCAGCGAAATGTGACGCAGCCTTTATTATGATGAAATACGACATTCTTGATTAACAAGAAATTGGTTTCTTTGAAAATCACTGTATTATAACGACTTTCCTGTTCTATTTGGTTATTTAACAATATGTTTATTAATATATAAAAGTATCCCCCTTATGTCATACTTTGAGAGACATGCTAAATGTATTCGTTTGAGAGATATACACTTATTACTTCGGCCACTTATATATTTTTAATTACACATTTATGACTAAATATATTTGGAACTAGCGATCTACCCGCAGCTTCACCCGCTTAAATTACACTATTTTATTACTGTATACATAGAATATTATATTAATATTACATACATTTAAAAAAATACATTTGTTGCAATTTTGTATAACTAAATAATTTAATATGACGTATTTTTTTATTTATTAATCTATTTCAATAAAACATATAGGTAACATATAATAGAGAATGGTTGCCAATATATAATAGTGAAGACTTCATTTAAATCTGGCTAGCCATTTCTGAGATTACAAACACACACTAATTAGCAGACAAACAGACAAAAATTAAAAACAATCACTGTGTTGGGCCCTATTACATTAATAAAAGTCACCTAGAAGTTTTTGTTTAAATATATTTTGCTATGTACAGACAGAGACGGGCTAGAGATTATTATAAGTATAAAGATATGTATGACAAGACAATATTTAGTCGATGACAAAATAATTTTTAAAATACTTTTAACTAAATACTTAAAATCTACAGACGATAAGTATCTATATAAGGTTATTCTAAAAAGAAATAGAAGGTTTTGTTTTAAACACACAAAAAAATGTTTTGAGCAAAAAAAATAAACTTAGCTCAAGTTGACATTTTGTGTAAACAAAACCTCGTTATTACAATACAAGAACAAGACGTTGTTTAACAAACACAAACAGCTGGCATCATACGATTGATTTTTCTTTTCATATTTCTTTTCTTGTATGAAACAAAAGCGCCTAATTAAAGCTACTTGCTGAACAAAAAGGTATACTATGCTGGCATAATTATTCAAGCTTTGAAAAATAACACCACTTCAGTAGACGTCGAGTGCAAACTGTAGACACATTCATAGTTCTCGCCGGACCTGACAGCATTGACATTATTTTTTTAAAAGCCTCTCTTTTCCATTTACATTCGCTCTGCAGGTCGACACAATAGCAGCTGAAATTTATTTTTATTTACGAGTCGCCAACTTCCTCTGTTATATAATTTTAGAGCAGTTTGCTAAACAGAAATAAAAGTATAATACGATATTGTATACCGATGTTTTTAGAGATTATAAGAAAAAGATTTATTAACGAACCCATAATCTAGTAATAAGAAGGTAAAATATTTATAGAAATCTTCTCATAAATATTATGAACATTTATTAATGACGTAAAAATAGGGGTGTCATAAGTTTGACCTCTTTTTTGTGTTTAACACTGTCTGTGTGTGCTTGTTGTGTGTCTATTTGCGTCTACATCTTTCATCGTAACTCTGGGATATATGAGAATGAACCGATTTGAGTGCAATTATTGTTATCGAATTTTTTCTTCATTACAGTGGTTCTTAGCTATGTTTTATGAAGACGGATCAACAGTTTAGGAGCAACAAGCGTTTTATCAAGACATGAAAGTGATACTTTGCGACGAAGGTTTTTAACATTTTGAATATTGTGTGCTTGTTTTGTAACAAGCAACATTAATGAAGTATATATGTTTTAATTCTTATTTAAAGCAATGTATAAAGTCCCAAAATTAGTACGTTATGTCGATTATTTGACTAAGCTTCACGCTGTGTCCCGCACATACCAGGGTAGGCAGAGGGAACTTGGCATCCCAGTTTTAAGTCACTCCGTTCCGTTTCGATCGCCATTTTGCCAATTGTATTACCTATTAAGTGGAGAAACTCAACCGCGCTTTGCCTTGTTCTTGAGCGAAGAAATGAAAACATTAAATATTTAAATTTAAAATATTAAACATTTCATTTCCTCTAGGAGTGATCGATCCCACAACCTGTCGTTTACAGTCACACGTTTATGCCGCTGCGCCACTACAGACGTCACTACAGACAGACTACTGAAGAATAACGCCGATATGCCAAAGAATACTTAAAAAGACAGTCACTAGTAATAAAACATAAGTTTAATATTATTATCAATTATATGAGTTTCTATTTCATGTGAAAATGCAGATCATAGCAGAGCGATATGGCTGCTGTAGTCCAAGTAACAGAATATTCAATGATATTGCGTCGTACCTTCTGAACGATCCTTGTTAAATATTTTATAATAAAGCGCCGTTGCTGTTTGAATAATCGCCGGAGGGAATTGCTTTTCCGTATTAAAATTTAACTTACTTTTTATTGTAAGTTACAATTGATCAATATGTAAAACATCTGTGGTTTTAATTAACAACAGTTACATGTTTACGTACACTGTTCACGATTTACTTTAAAAGTTTAAAATTATCACTTATCAATCATTTTTGTTATTTGAATAAAAAAATATATTAAAATATTTTTAGTTCCTGAGTTTTTTCTATATGATAGTTATTAATATAAAAGTTTATTTAATATTTTTTCAAATGATAAACGTATTTCTCTATCCCTTTTTTCTTTAAATTTATTCTCAAAAAAACAAACTGGTATTCCAAGTATGCTGGAGCTCCTCTAATAAAAGAATTTTAATGTTCAGCACTCAACATTCAAGTAAATATGTATGATTGCAAATAGAAACTATTAAGAAAAAAATAAATACAGGCTTGATTTATGACAATTAATCCTACGACGAGCCTTTTTTTGTTACTTTTGGGAAATATTTGTGTTGACGCTTGTTAGATTGTCGCTCGATCACTACAGCATTTATATATTTATCTTATTTATATTGAGATATTTATACATTTTCCAATATAAATAAATATAAAAAAATGAATTTAAAAATAACTAACTCTACCGACGGCGAGACAAGGACCCAGGCCATCGGTGGTTACGCTTGCAGAATGAGGAACATTACGTGGCGTCTCAAGTAGAACTAGCTTCTGGTATTTGGTTCCAACAGTTAAACGATAACCTCTTATGATGTTGATCGGTAATCAAACCGTTAAACAAGTACCTGCACAATGATAGTCGCAGTAACATCCTACATGGCTGTAATTTTATGGGCCAAATGTAAATATTTAGATAACTTTTGTACCTTCAGCAGATAAGCATCGTGTGGGATTACTATTGCTATTATTTTATTATTTTATTTTTGTTGTTAGTCTGCATAAAAAAAGCTTGGTAAGGTACCTCTAAGGTAAGAGATATTTCTGTTCTCTAACTTTACCCTTGAATACAGGAGTTATTTAAAAGAAATTTATAATTAAATTTTAATTACTTATATCGTTAGTAAGATTTACTTATGATAACGTTAGTAAGATTTACTTGAGGCCTGTCGTGGCGCAGCGGCACAAGCGTGTGATTGTAACCGACAGGTTGTTTGTTCAATCCCCGCCCGCGGAAATAAAGTATTTAATATTTTTTTTAAATTAAAATATATATTTTTTTTATTTCTTCGCTCTGGTACAAGGCAAAACGCGGCGTTGAGTTCCGTCACTCAACACGCAATGCCTTAAATTCGAGGGAAAGTGGAGAACAGAATTGGAACGAAGTGTTTTATAACTAGGTTTCCAAGTTCCGTCTGCCTCCCCTGCCATGTGCGGGATACAACGTGAACCCGAGTAAGATTTACTTGTAATGATATAAGAAACTCTATTATGAGTTCCTATTGCAAACGAACTTGAAGTTATGTTTTTATTGTATATGATAAACATATCTACCATTATTATTTAAAAAAAATACATATACATACAATTACTATTTATCTTATTTGAACAGTTTGGTTACTTACTGCAGTTACTTAACAATGAACAAATTACCTTGCAGTTTTTAATAAAAAAAGCATTTGCCACTCGCTTCCATGTCATATGCACAATAAACAATAGAAACTGCGTGAATTTGCATATTTACATAAGCTTAACTAACCTTTATATATGATTTCTAAAAAAGTTCAATTGTATTTAATATGTATATGAGTATGAACGCGGATATTTCTTTGTGCGATTTTACGTAATTGCATGTTAGTAATATATAAAATTGTGTGCCTATTTGTCTTACTTCGATATATTGTTTATTTTTGATTGTCTGTTGGGTGACGGAGCAACACCGCGCTTTGTCTCATTACCAGAGCAAAGAAATCAAAATATTAGCCAATAACAAAACTAAATCTTTGCGAGTTTTACATTTAATATGTGGCCTGTCGTGGCGCAGCGGCACAAGCTTGTGACTATAACCGACAGGTTCTGGGTTCAATCCCCAGTAGAGGAAATGAAATATTTAATATTTTCAATTCAATTTAAATATTTAATGTTTCATTTCTTCGCTCTGGAAATAAGGCAAAGCGCGCGGAGTGTCTTAACACTATGTACCCGGGTTCCCTCTGCCTACCCTGCCTCGTGCGGGATACAGCGTGAAGCTGAAAAAAAAGAAACTTTTCCTCAAAATCTTTCGTTCTTTTTAATTAAATTAAGGTGATTAGCGACAACAAATTTATACATATAATAACATGTATAAATTTGTTGTCGCTTTATAAATTGATATATATAATATTATGTATAGAAAATCAGATTCTACCATCATATTAAAGACTCAATCATCCGTGATGCAGTTGTAGTAACACACAATTTAACAAATGTTAAAACTGTCGATGGTCATAACTAGTAGTGGGCGTCAAAAAGTGGTGGAATAAGTATAATTAATATCTATAACTTGAGCCTCTAGAAAAGTCACCAATATTTAATCTGTTAATATCAAAAGACATAATTAAATTTTATATTTTGTTGGCATTATCTGGTGAATAATAACTAATATTAAAAAAATAACGTATAATAAATCTATTTAAAAAAAAATACCATTTTTCCGCTTCACTATTAGGATTTCTAGATCTAAATATAGCGGTTCTAAAATTAATTTTATAGCTAACTTTACTGGGCTAACAATAGTTATTAAATTTTGTTACAAGCTTTTATTTAACTTGCCACATTAGTGTTTTAGTGTACGTATAATCTTGCAAGCTTGCTTTGACCTACTTCTCAGTGTCCGATTGAACAGAAATTTGGCTTACGACTTAAGTTTTAAGTTCTGATAACAGTGAAATATCATATAATAAATATTGTTGCCGGAAATTACGGCAAAATAAATAAAAAGATGTTGCCCAACGTACTTAATATAGATAAGAAATTTATAAGGCTTGATCTGTAAAATACAAGGGATTTTAAAAAACATCTAGACAGAATATGGGGCCATTAGGGACTTCTAAAAAAGGCAGACAGGTCGTTTTTGGAGTCGTTTGATTTGTCTTGTAAAGCACTCTGGTGTTAAATGGTACTCCGTTCCAGTTCCGTTCCCTTGGACTCCCCACTTTCCCCGAATTTGACATTGCGTGTTGAGTGGCGGAACTCAACGCAGCGTTTTGCCTTATTATTAGAGCGAAGAATGAAACATTAAATATTTAAATTGAAAATATTAAATATTTCATTTCCTCGACTGGGGATCGAACACAGAACCTGTCGGATACAGTCACACCAATTGACAAAAGCTTTTATCCTAAAGTCATACTGAAATGAAAATAATATTTTTTGAAAATTTAAAAGCTTGTAGTGCATATAAAAATAGGGACTTAAAACTATATGACACTTTCGTTCTCTGCTTTCACCCGAATTGTGGCATTGTGTGTTGAGTAGCGCAGCTCAACGCCGCGTTTTGCCTCATTACGAGAAAAGTGCTAAAGATCTTTTGAATAATAATCGCGTCCACAGGCAACAAAAAAATCAATAGTAACTGATAGTAAATTTAATAAGTATTGGAGGGATAATGTATATATCTTTAGAAAACTAAGTTACGTGCGGATACTATTATAAACTAATAATTTATTAGTATATACATACCTACTTGTATACTATATGTGATACACGACGTAAAGGTACACCGTAGAGAGTTTGGTATGGAAATAGTTTATCTTTGATGAAGGTACGTTTAAAGTTTAACTTGTTGCTATGACCCCAAAACCAACTAATAACAACAATACAACAATCTTTACTGCGTATTATTTTTATAATTGTTATTTGCTTTTTAAAAATCATTTTCTTACACATGTTATAATTTTCTGTAGCTGGGCATACCTAACAAAAACATTTTTGTATTAATTAAAATAATATGTTACAGTCAGTTATTATTTTCGCGAATTTTCAAATAGACTTAAGTAATCATATTGAAAACTATAACTAAAAAATATTATTACGTATTATATTCTATATGTGACAAATATATAACAACCAAAAATAAAACTTAAATATTTAGCTAATTTATATTAAGTAGTTAAGTATTATAAATATTTATTGTGTGGCCGTATTAAGCTTCACGTTGTATATATATGCTCTAGCGGGGCAGCCATACAAAAAACCGTTTATTCGTAGATATTTGCAATTATAATATCAACTTCTACCAACAACCACAACAGGAAAACAATTTATATTTACGCAAGACCTAGGGATGGCGTACAATTCCCGCAAAACTCGTTTTGCCCCAGCCCGTGTTCTACTGCTGAATTTACATTAGTAATTTGTTAAGTAAATTTGTACACATTACATTGCGTCGTGTTAATCTTTACTCCACACTTATATTCATTGTCTTACAGTAATGTATATGCGTTATGATCTTGTCTACCCAGTGGTTGGTGTGGTCGGTTGCGCAACTGTTGCGTGGCGCGACGCGGAAGCTCTACACTCGGCCAATAGAGCACTGCGCAATCGTCTGGTACTTTATCACGATACTCATAATGAAAAATTATTTCTTATTAATATAGCATTACTTATTTTTAATTAACAATTTAATTTCGTTCATGCTTGTTTAATAATGTTTAAAAGAATTTATTTATATTTTATCTTTTTAAGCAGTCTATTGTAGATACTTACATAAATATGCATACGCTCTACGTTAACGATAGCTTTTAATTTCGCTAGAACGCTATATGCTAAAAGCTTCGAAATTTAATGTCCTGACCACATTAAACGGTCACCAAATTTCACTGGCTGTAGTAATTTTAGGTGTGCTATAATTTTCATAGTCGAGCAAACGCTCGCATACTATTTTAGAAATTCCGAAATAATCAAATACAAACCCACAAATATCGCTTTTAGCAAACATGAATCATGTTTGGCTAAATGCTACAATATTTCAATTTAATTATATTATTCTGTTTTATTTATATTAGCATGTACCTATATTACAAATATACATATTTTTAAACTCCACTCTGTAACCTGCACATATTAGGCTCCCCACACAACGGTCAATTTTTTAAACAATGCGTATTAAGTGGTGGAATTCAACAACACAGCGAGGAAATGAAAATATTTCGTTCCTTCTACTATGAACTTAAATTTATTATAAGAAAAGTATGTATAAATTTATATTTGTACTTAGTTTTTTATGGTTTAACTATAAACTGACAAAAAAATGACGACCTAAAAGAGTTAAAAAATTATTAATTATTAAAATTTAATTCATATTATCTTAGTTAATCAAAAAAATATTTACTTTTAATACCCCATTGAATTCTATCATGTTTCTTATTCTTACGGTCACATGTAATATTCTAAATAGCTAATTATCTAGGAATTATTTATATTTTGAAGCGGAATTCCGTAATTGCAATGTTGTTGTCTAATGTTGAATAACTGAAGGTCGTAATGTTAACTTTCTGCGTGCGATATGTGTACATAATACGCTGAATGAGTAATGACTCGTAAGTAATTGTCTAATGACACGTAAAATTATAAATTCTTTTTGTAAATATTTTCTTTGCATATTTTTTTTTTTGATATTCAGCTTTAATATTTAGTAAAAAAATATCATGTCTCTATTCTGTTTTCTTTAACTTTTTATTACGTAATGATTCTAATGTACTCGTCGAGATATCAGTCTAAAACTACTTTTTAGGTCAATATATTTGAAAAAATGTAAATCAGATTTTATTTAATAGAAAGATTAAAATCAAAATCATTACCAAAAGACTACATTACCCTATAAGTGCCCACTGCTGAACATAGGCCTCCCCTAGATTGCCACATTGCTCGGTATTCTGCTTTCGTCATCCAGTATCTACCTGCGATCTTACAAATATCGTCAGACCAGCAGATCGGAGGTTGTCCTACACTACACTTACCGAGACACGGTCTCCAGGAATCGTCTGCTCCAGTGACCTTCTGTCTTACTATAGATACGGCCCGCACACTGCCACTTTAGCTGCTTATTCTCCGAGCTATGTCCGTTACTTTAGTTCTCTCACGGCTAACATCAATCGGTCTTTTTCTCTGGTCCTGAACTTACACGGTCACCGTCGAAGCGTTGTAAAGGCACGTCTAGTAATAGCATTTAATCCGTGGTCATAGACGTTGAAAAGTACTACATGAACTGCGGTGGGTGTGGGTCTCATACACCTATTTTTTTATATATCTGTTACTTGTATACTTTATTTATAAAAATAGCAAAATCTATTCGTGTTTAATTTTTGTTAGTTAAAATAAGTAGTAAAATAAATAATGTTTATTAAAAAACTATTCTAAAAAATTTATGAAAATTTTATTAAAACATTTAAAACAGATGACAAAAACAATTAATGGTAATTATTGGTAAAGTCAGTCCAGACATAAATTCACGGTAAATAATGCCCACATAATGGTGCGGAATTATCACCTAGCGGGGCGGGTCTACCCTTTTTAGCTTTGTACTCAAATAACTGTGGTAATCTCGGAATAGAGCAATTTAACAGATCCAGTTACTGAAAGCAATAGCAACGTTACCTGTATAATAAATAAGTGAACTATGGCTAAGTGAAATAAAACCAACCGTGACTTTCTCTTGAAGTTTTAATTTTAGTATACCTAATAATTACGCTTGTGCTACATCGCCACGAATGTCAACAAGACATATATGTATGTAGATCCCTTTCCATTTTTTCACACCGATAAAATGTCGATCGCGATGTCGATTTCCGCTAGTTACCGCGCAACATCTTGAGAATTCAGTAGAAAATAGAGAACAGTGTCTGTTTTCTATTATATGCTAAAATGGCCTGAAGCTAAAAAGAATACTATAAAATTAATTATTTGCATTATGATATAATGGCCGCGGCTTCAAAAAGGTCGACTAAATTACACAAGCAATTGTAGTTTTCCCCTCTTATTTCAGATTTCCGTATTATATCCTTATACGGTAATTCATGAGCAATTCAAGTGGGTATTATGAAATATAATATTGCCCAACCTTATTATTACAAGCATTACTGCTTGTTTATTTTTATTACATTACATCACGCTTTTTTTTAAGATTATGTGCTACTCTTTGACAAATGATAAGAATTTTACATTCTTAAATAGCTTGGTAAGGAAGGAACCTAATTTTATTAAGTAATTTGAATGGAGCTTCTGGTCCGATTTGAAAAATTCTTTCAGTGTTAGATAGCCCGTTTATCGAGGAAGGCTATATATTATCACGCTAAGACCAATAGGACCGGCGCACCATTTAAGAATGTTTCAAAATCGGGGATTTTTTTCCTAATTAAAAGCTTCCGCTGCGTCCGTTGCGTAAATAAATGGTTAGTTTCGCAAAAACATGTATGAAATAATAGTTGTCCTTTAAAATAATACATTGTTTGCGAAAGATTTTCTTATTTAAAAATTATTATCCTAAAAAATTCGTTGTGCAGCTGGTCACATTTGTGAGACCCCCCCCCCCCCTCCCTAGTGTGACGTCACATATTTTACATTTTTACATCTAGAAATAATTATTTAGTTAAAACAGCAGTTCCGATTTTTTTTTATTTCAATTTAAATTATTTTTTATAAAATTAACATCAAATCAAACATTTAAACGAATTAACAAAATAAAAACGATTAATTATATTAATTAAAGAACAAACTTAATCATCTTGAGTCCATGGACTTTGAACCCACTCCTTTAAATTATTTATAACTGGCATAGCAGTCAATTCATTCTCGTTGGGGAGTTGCTGACAAAAGAATTCGAACCTTATTTGTTTACAGATAGAGTTGCAAATGTTTTTGAGTTTTTTGTTAGTAGTTAATAGTTCAATGTTTGTGTTTTAATACTTTAGATTATGAGTTTTGAAATGTGACGTCACGAAATTTAGGACCCCTCCCACCCCCTTGTCACACAATGTCACACTACGTCGACCAACTCCCTCCCCCCCCCAACGTGTGACGTAATTTATGGATGACCCCTTATTAATCACAAGTAAGTATTTAATTTAAAACAATATTGCTCTTAACATCATTCGATTTAAATAAATACGGCTACTATCTATTTCACATAGTGATAAGGGTTGAACAAACTTAACAATTTTCCCTTTTTATAGCAAAACAACTTTGGCGGGGTCAGCTAGTAATTATATATACCTACTTACGTTTTGAGAGCTTGACAAATTATACCACCTTTTATTTTCACGGCCATAACAAATTCTTTGCTAACATAAGAAAAAAAATGTAACAACACATTTGTAAGACAATAGAGCAGGTCACAGCAGTCCTCATTACTGTTCCAAGCAGATGAACTTATATGTCGTTAGTTTGCGCAATCCTTAGTCTCTACGTACTTGACCCTAATGATCATACAAACGAGTCCTTTCTGCGCTTATAATAGTTGTTCAAATGTAACACGGCCAGTTTAGTGGGGCGTTTCATAAATCAAGTTTAGTTTTCGTCAAACATTCTTGTTTATGCCTTTTTATTAAGTATTTTTTTGTTTTATGGAAAGAAAAGGCAAATGGGCGTACGGGTCACCTAATGGTTAGTGCTTAACGCCGCGCATGGTCTCTTGTAACACGCGCTGTTGTTTGATGAGTTATGTCTTCAAATTTGGAATGTGTTGTTGTTATCAACTAAGGTACGGCTAATTGCTGAGATAATTCATTTTTTGATTAATTTGATTAACAATATGTGAAAAGATTTTTAATTTTTGTTAACCAAACCAAGTTTCTCATTTGATATTTTTACTACCATAATAACAATGTCTAAATATTTATAACATATTTAGAAACACTTTAACATACATATACATATATATGTAAGTACAGTTGTCAGGGATAAAAAAATACACAAGTAAAGTCGTCATATAATTTTATTTTATATAAAAATCAAATGCACGCATCCATCCTTCCTCTCACTATATATAAATACAATAATCTTGCATACGCAAATATTCAGAAAATAGCATTGGCTAATAACCACGTATAGCTAGCATTTAACTCTACATAAGATTCATTTAACGTAATATTTTATAATACATGTGATACGGGGTAAGTATTCCATTTATTATTTTTTATCTAATGTTTTTTTTTAATAATTTCAGTTAAATTTCAAAGTTTACATATATTACATGATAGATTTTTGCTATAATTTCGAATATTCGGCAATCACATAAAGCAATTACAACTATGATAAGTACGAAAAACCTTAACACGAAGGAGCTGGCACGACGAAGTTCTAAATGTGTTACAATAATATTAAGTTTAACACCTACATTTCGACGTACATGAAAATATGTACGCCACATAAACGACAATATACACAATAAATAAGATCATGGAATGTTATTATGATTTCCTTCCGACAGCGGGATAATCAGATATACGATAAAAAAATAATGCTAATTTCGATAATGATAAATTATAGCAAAAATACTTAGTTAATATATAGGCCACAAAGAACGATATCGTATGCTTGCGCCGCCATTGCACGGATCCGACTGGCGCCGCTATCACTACTACAAGTACCGTGACGTTCATACATACCTGAAAGGAAATAACAATAATATTATTACTAAAGATATAACGCACTAATATACATATCACAAAACATAATTATAAGCATTTTCCTATTATCTATATTTTAAATGTAAAATCTTAAGTGAAACAAAGATATAAATTACGTATTTAAAAAAAATAAATAAATAAAAATATTAAAAATAAATAAATAAACTTGAACTGTTATTAAGGATATGTTCACCTTATCTATAATAAAATATATTTCAATTTATATAAGGCATTATAGCCTAATGCAATGATGATAAAATGATGCAATATATAGGCAGAGGCATGTGTATGTTACTGTTTCATTACGTATAATTAGAACAATGAACGCTTTGCGTGCATATAATTATATATTACGAATGTAACTTAAAAACGAAACGGCTGTAATGTTGCTAATGCTGTACATAACATTTATATACTTATATCATTCGCTAGATATAATTTCAATAAATTGGTGCAAATGTTGATTGATAGACGTTACTTAATATTTATTGAGACTTAAATAAATCAAACGTGGGAAGAAGAACCTTTTATTAGACAGACTATTCTGCTTACAACAAGGTAGGTGGACGGAATCTAGTGTTAAAACACTTTGGTTCCTACTTATTAAAAAAAATACTTTTATATCTATTTAATATATATGAGTCTACAACCATAAAAGAGTCAAACTTATAATCATGGTGTTCAGCTAAGCACATCCTAACTATACCATAACGGTACAAAATAATTATATACACCTAACCTGTTTCACGTCGATGACCGTTCATTGAGCAATTATGACGGCATTACCAATTGTATAGATAATTGTTTCAAGTGCGTGAGAAATTGTGAAATTAATAAACGCATAAAGCTATTATAGAATTATGTTACATTTAATTTAGTTTAAAAGGTATAAATGTTACGATAATATATACAATCACAAAGCCACAGTGTTATAATAAACGCCTAATTATACTTAATATGCACCTATAATACTGATATGATGGAATTTTTTTATAATACAAATTACAATTATTTCTATTGAACTTTTACCTATATACCAAGTGCTTTTGTCTTTTGTTCTTTTGAAAATATTTATTCTTTTTTTTTGGATTCTGTACAAAACTAGAAGTGGAGGATAAATTTGTTTGTGTGTCTGTTCATTTATCATAGTAACTTTGCTCTAACAGCAAACTTGAAATTTAGCCTTAAAAACAATGAACAGCATCACATTCCACTATCTGGAGCAGTTTCTAAAAAGGTGAAAATAGAAACTCTAGATATGCATCTAGGCGTACTCTCGTGACTCTGCCTTTACGTAATAATATATGCGACGATGCATGCGAGAACTGCATAATAAAAAATAAATAAATAAAAAATAATAAAATTACGTTGATCTGTCATTCGTTCTATTTGATTCGTTGGCCTGTCAGGGAGCAGTGGCACAAACGTGTGACTATAAACGCGAAATGTTGTGGGTCGCCACTTCAATAAATGAAATATTTAATATTTTCATTTCTCAAATCCTGCGGAAAGTAAGAAATGGAACGGAGTGATTTAGCACTAGGTTTGCCTCTGCCTACCCAGCCATGGGTGGAATACAGCGAGAATTAAAAAAAACATCACAAAACAAAATTATTTATAGTTCCGACCATTTACAGGCATTTTTTTCTATCATTTATTAAAGTTACACCAATTTTCATCTATGATTAATTAAATTACAACAACAGATCCAGACAGTTGTTGACCACGGTGAAAGTGAATATTTACCGGCTAGTGCGCGTGCGCTTCGGCGTAGAGCGTGGTCGCGATGTAGGTGGTGGGCACGAAGCCCTCCTCGCGCGTGTGCTGGCGCCGCACGCGCGTCCAGCCGTCGCCCGCGTCCGTCTCCAGCACCAGCAGCCGCTCGCCGCACTCCATTTGCATCGTGGAGCCCGTTCCGTTCGCTGTTCACGTGGACATACATTGTTATTTACAATACTGGTATTACATAAATGTAAAACTAAAACATATACACAAACTCAAACAAAAACAACAAACCTTCAAAAGCATAAAGCGCTTTACAATAGCCGAGCGGCTGTAAATCAGCTTCGTAATAGTAGTCAAAGTCGGACTCGTGGTCATCGTGGTCGTCGTGGTCGTCGTGGCCGTTGGCGTGGTCGGCGTGCGCGGCGGCCAGCTCGCCGCCCAGGCCGGACTCGGGGGAGCCCCCGGTGCGGCCGGCGGCGGGCGTGGCGCCGGCGGGCCCCGTGCCCGTGCCCGTGCCGGTGCTCACCGACGACTCGGACGCGGAACGCGACAGCGACTCGCTGTTTGATCCGATGCTGATGGAATATATAGTTTATTGTTAAATCATTTATTATGAGGCCCTCGTGGCACAGGGTCAGGGTATGAATTATCATTTTTCGCTTTAGTAAAAAAGCAAATAGTGGTGTTGAGTTCCGCCACTCACCATGCTCTATTACGAGAATACGATAATAAGTAGAGAATAGAGTGTGCTTACTCTAGCAAGGTTTGCAGAAGGGTATGCGGGTTACTGCGTGAAGCGGACAAAATATATACATACCTTGTGGCTTGTGTAGGCCCTGAACCATTGGTCCTGACGGTGGGGTTTAGTGCAGGAGCGCACACTTGGTTGTTGGCTTCCGCTAGAAGTTCTTCATATTTGCGTAATTGCGCCCTCAGCTTCTTCAACTTATCACAACATTCGTTTAACTGACCTGCAAATAATTAAATAATTTAATATATATAAAAAAATACCGACTTAACACCTAATAGTTTAAATATTTATCATGTAATGTAAAGTTAATAATTTTTCATGTGTATTATCAGCTTCACGCTGTATCCGACACGTGGCATTCTAGGCAGAGGGAACTTTAGAATCTGGTATTAAAACACTGTTGCCTCGCCCATCTTCCGCTGAATTTGGAGCATTTCATGTTGAATGGCTCAACGCTGCTCTTTACTTTATTACCAGTACGAAGAAAAGAAAATAATAAACATTTTATGTCTCACTAATCCTCGAGTTAATAAATAAGATAATATAAGATATGTATTTGATAGGGCTCGTAAAGAATAAAGAAATAGATTTTTATCTAAAAAGAATCGCTGACACAATCAAACCTTCTACAGTCATTGGATCTCCTAGTGTGGGGTTTGTTTCGTATACACCTTTCATTTTCATCAGTCCTTCCATAGCAGCTTGCTCTTGAAAAACCTGAAATAATGTATCAATAATAAAAATTTACTATTACTTTTTCTTTAATATATATTGTAATGTTTCTGGCATATATTCTACTTTTGTTACATTCACGAAAAATTTTGAGACATTACGTGTTGAATGGCGAAACTAATCGCTGCAGTATTGACTTCTTCACAGAGCAAAAAAAATGAAAAACAAAATACCTCCCAAAGGGAATTGAACATGCATCCGTCGCATTTATGACTGCCCCTAATCATATATTTAATAACTACCTGTTTAGTTAATTCCTGAACCTTCGCTTGCAGTTTCTTTTTCTTCTGATTAGGTGGCAAATCTGAATAATCCTCCTTTCCGTCCGTCGACATGTTGTTCTGTAATTTTGTAATACTATGAAGTAACATATAGAGTAATTATATGTGTGAGTAACATTTTTTAAAACACTCAAGAAAATAACCTTTTTATGTATTTAGTGAACGTTTATCATAGGTGTATTTGAAAATAAATATCATTGTATTTTATATAATAGCAACAAACTATATTATTCTATACATAAAGCTCGCAAAGCAGAAAGTAGATAAACAAAGTTAATAGTTTATTAGGGTTAGTAGTAGTTAAGGATAATAAAGTAATTCATATGGAAGTTAGTTATATGAGATTTGCGAGTATATTATGTTAAAACAAATCATTCCTTATTC
This sequence comes from Eueides isabella, assembly GCA_019049475.1. Classification (NCBI taxonomy): domain Eukaryota; kingdom Metazoa; phylum Arthropoda; class Insecta; order Lepidoptera; family Nymphalidae; genus Eueides; species Eueides isabella. The sequence goes on from CM032385.1 coordinate 11,127,097, forward strand.
AGTATCTGGTTTACTGATATTATAAAACTGAAGAGTTTCTTTGACCGGACGCCCTGATCTTATGATATAGTAGTAAATTTAGAACCTAAATGAAAAAATATTGTTTTTTGAAATCCATTTACCATTTTTTTATGGAAAAGACAAGGCAAACAAGGTGGACGTAGACGCGCTTTTTGAAGGTACCCGTGTCGTATATATTAATATGTAATACATCACTTTATAGTTTCAATGTAAACCGTAGCAATGATCCAAGTAACTGACTAAACCCTGTACCTTGTACCATCACGCACAACCAATAGTTATTTTCATCAGACGTCACGAGCGAAGCCGCAAGTAGAAATTAGTATTGATATAATATAATTGAAACTTGTCCTATCGAATTATAGCAATTGTAAACATATTGAGTGTTGAGTTGAGTAATATGTATGACTAATAATGTTTTCATGTACCTAATAACTTATAAATAATATTTAAAACAGGTTTTTTTCCAATACACGATGACGTATATATGTATGTACGTTACAGAGAATTGTAGTTACAGAGCTTTGAAAATGTACAATGTCAATTATTTGTTCACATTCACAATAACTACAAAAGAAACCTAATTTATACAAAAGTATTCCCAATAAATCTATTTTAGTTCAAAACATAAAAAATAAATATAGAATACTTTGAATAACGTTTACTAGCTTTGAGAGGTTTCCGAAAACCACTGTAACTAAAAGTGCAGTGCGTTCAATTTTTTATATTTTCAAAATTATTTTTTTGTCCTTAATTCTGTAATAACATGTTAAAAACTCACACAGTGATACAAATGTGCACAATAACCGTGAGGAATGAACGAGACGTTTGCCATTGTGCTGTTTGCGTAGCAAATTAGTTTTCACTTGTTAATCGATATAATTGATAAAGAAAATAAGACTTGTTTATAAATGAAACTACATACTTGTATTATAATAATTAAAATAAAAATTATTACAAAGTAGAGCAACCAAGAATAAATAAAATTCGCATTTAAGTAAATTAAGTAATAAAATCAAACATCAACAAATTTATTAATATTTTTTTGTTCATTTGTCTCCTATACAAAAAAAGTAGTTTCATTTACAAAATCCATTTACGTAAATACAACAAAATGTAACAAATTTAAATATTTTGCAGCAAAGGAACGCATCTTGTGAGCCAACAAATATCGATATCCACAAGTCCACACCGACACACAAACTGACCTTGAACGAGTTGCACGCCTCAACGATCTTCTGTAGCCAAAGCATGTAGGCGCACGAGACGGAAGCAAACAAATTATGTTAAACAAAAGAAAAATAGTGAAAAATAAAATAGAAAATGCCAAGGATGGAAAATATTTATAAGATTGAAATAAAGAAATAAATGTGCTTCATGTGTTTTGAAATGATGTTCAATTTATCATGATGTTTAAATTGATTGATTTCGGACTATTTATTAAAAAGAATCTTTAGATTGTGGGTTCAATTCCTGTACAGAGTAATAGTTACAATTGCCGACGCCGCCATATATTTATATAAAACATATGTTGTGTGTTTTGTATATACACATATATTTTTTATAATTCCAAGTATTAAAAATATATTTCTCGTTTATTTTATTATATGTAATGCATATAGCCAAAATTTTAATTAGACATAACATACTCATCATTTATCAACCAAAAAACGATTTTAATATTTTTAAACATAATAAGAACACGTACAAAATCCACACTTCAAAAAAAAACTCAACCAATGGACGTTACTTATTAATAGCAATTAACATCATTATTGCGAGATATATTAAAATTGATTATGTTGAATGAAAATTTGTATGTAAAAGGATATAAGCCATATATCATGCATACAACTTACATCCCCACTAACTTACTTTTGTCCGAGACGCCGCCGCATTATATGAACGAATGAACCCAAGTTAGGTAGGGATCGGGGTAACAGATAAAAAAAATATTAGTAATCAAATAATAAATCTTACATAAATAAAAAAAATCAACTTAACAATATAAATAATTTTATAAATAACCAATATTTTCCCGCATGCAATATGTCAAGCTCAAGCTCATGACAGCCCCATTAGCCTTTATAAAAAATAGTAAAACATATACAACAAACATACCTACATACCAACAATTCTAATATTTAAGAAACTAAGTGTGTAGAGGGGTATTTTATTACTATATTTTTTTTATTTTACACAAATAGCTTATGAATTGTTTATAAGAAATATTACAATTCTATTAAATTGGAAAAATCGTCTTAAAATCAAACAAACTCTGGCTAACAAAAAATATATAATGCTTCTCAATCTGCCCCTCTCTCTCTCTCTCTGTATATATACGAAAATATTACAAAACCTATATTAATATCCAACTTACATTCTATACAATTATAAAATTATGAAAAGAGACTGAATTCCTCAAATGACTAAGTTGTTAATACAAAATAAATGAGGAAAACTCATTATCCCCAATTGATTTATAATAGCCTAAAGTATGATAAACTTAAATAATTACTATCAACTAAATGAATGAATATTAACTACTTTTAGTATGATATATAAAAGAAAATTTGTAATTCGAATATAATTATTTTTGAAATTACCCTATATTCATAAATTATGTTACTAGTATTGAGTATATAACCTTATATATTTTTTTTCAATACAATTATTGTTCGTAAAAAGGACAGTACTTTGGCAAATTTTCAACCCGTTTATAGTCTTTTCATAATTCTTAAATCGTTTAATACATCTATCGTTAAATAAATACATCACAACTTCTGAATAAAAGTAACCTAACTTAAAACTTTACCATTTTTGGAAGTTTTGAATTTAAATTTGCCGTACACAAAGCAGCAGCAGGATTTTCCTACATTGTTATATGAAAGCCAGAAGAAGAAAGATGAATAATGTGAAGATGGAATCAGTTTAGCTGAAGAAAAACAATGAAATCCGCATATAGAGATAGATACAAAGAATGGCAAGCACTTATAAAGATGTCATAGTAAGAATAAAAAAAATGCAGCAAGAGTGAGTTGTAACAGAAGTAAATAGCCTCGGTTGATTTTCAAGAACACAGTAGCGATAATACGTTTTAACGAATTTTTAAGCTAGATCACTTTTATTCTGAGTCACGCATTCTTTATACTAACGAATAAATATTTAAATAATAATCTTACCTTATTGGAGCTGAATATCGACAGAAGTCCCCCCCTTTTCTTGATCCTGTTCCCGGAGACGGTGCCGCGCGCGGCCGTGAGGTGGTTGTGCGTGTTGTGCGGCGCCGCCGAGTCCGTCGCGTCCGCGCCCGTCGCGGGCTCGTAGCGGAAGTCCTCGGGCGGCACGAAGCCTGATTTGTACCTTTCTATTACTAGTAGTGTGTCCTGAAAGTTTATTTTTGGGATCATTTATAATACATTTATTTAAATAATATTTAAATTGAATTGCCTATCGTGGGCAGGCGCAGGGGTACAAGTATGTTACATTAAACACGATAGTTTGTGGGTTTGATCTCCACTTCAAAATATGAAATATTTTCAATTATTTAATGTTTTAATTTCTTTGCTCGGGTCAAAAGCGCGGCGTCGAGTTCCGCCGCTCCACACGCAATACCTCAAATTCGGCAGAAAGTGGGGAACGAAACGAAGTGTTTTAACACTAGGTTAAAACACTTCGTTTCGTTAAGTTTTCTCTGTCTACCCATATGAGGGATACAGCGTGGAACTGAGAAAAATATTATTAATCTAAACTGTGATTATATTTCAGTTTTAATTATAATACAACAAAGGCGTAAAATTTCGTCTCACGCAATGGTCCAAAAATGAAGAGAAAGTCTAGAAGCGTTGAGATTCGTTTTTTTTATGCTAAAGTTGCGTAAAAATTAAAGGATAAATTATAATATGTGAAGAAACGCATATATTTTATTTCAAAATTGCATGACAGGAAGTTTCACCCTATCATCATATTAAAAATCAGCTTTTATTTAGCGATAGTACCCCCATTACAACCCCTCCGCGAGATGTATTGCCCCTTAACCTCTTCAGTTATGTTGTTTTACAAAGGTCGGAGCTAAAGTCCCCACTTTATAGTCAACTAAAATGCTTTAAAAAAGTAGTGAAATAACTTATACTTCTAATAAAAAAAAGTGCAAATTATTAGATTTGTTTAGTGAACACTTGAAATTTTGTGACTTTAAATTAAAACGTCCGATTGAAACGCATATTGGAGCATCAACTCCTACACAAGAGAATGTTTGCTTAAAATAAATTTAGTACTTTTTTTTTTGGTAAGACAAGGTGGCGACAAGCTATTTGTCCAAAATTGGTGCAAAATTGACAATATTACCTAACTGTGTTACTCAATATTGGTGTTTGAGAAAATAAACAACTTTGGAAATAATTTATCGAAATATTTTTTTCCATAATTTTATTTATAGAAATAATTATATATTATTTTTTGGAATAAATTAACTTTAAAAAAATCCATTGCAACAATTTACAGTTTTTCTTACGCTGTATGCCGCTTATAGCATAACACCTTTACTCCCCACACGCTCCCAATGTTGGAGATATTTCATGTTGAATGATGGAACTGAATGTCTTTTTACCAAAGAGATTTCCTGAATAGGACTTGAACCCACAATTGTCGCGATTACAATCAGACACGGCGCTGCTACGTTACGACGTCCTTATGGTTCATATTTTAGTAAAAATAGGCAATGTTGTAATATTAATTAAATAATTTATTAAATAAAAAAAAATATGTTAAGTGCTTACCTCTTTTTCATTAATACTCTTGGCTGCTTGTTCCATTCCGTTAAGGCACTGTGTGATTATTGGAAAAACCTTTCTTTCCACATCTACTGAACTTATCATAAAGTTCTTTACATTTTTTATTCTTTTTTCATCTAGATCCTGCAAGAACGGAAAAAGAACTTATTAGCCTTTTTTTGCTTCATGATGAATTCTACTCATAGCATGATAAACCGAGGAACCTAGAATATATAGCGTTAAGATACCTTACATAAATAGGCTTATGTCCAAAAGTCAAAGTAAATGGTTATTTTATCGAAATACGTTTTTATTTTGTTTTAAAATAATATGGTTACCCTACAAGCGACCCAGTTGGCTTGTTGCCAGAGTGCAAGCCGTAGGCGCCGTACTCCAGAGACATTTCACAGAATCGTGTCAAAGTTTAAATTACTTCCTATTATTAAAACATTGTTATGTAAGCTTATGGTTGGAGCCAAATAGATCATGTTATGAAAACAAAATTGTATTGTGTTGCTTTTTTGTTAGATTTAACCTCGTGTTAAACGAATTCAATTTAACAAATTCTATCTAAAATTTATTTAAATGGGGAAAAATTGCAAATAACATATATAACGAAATGGTTATATTACGGCTAGTTTTGTATCTATTTTGCAGGGCTTATACAAAACCCTTACATAACAATTTAAAAAGCGTCACAACTGCACGTGGGCAGTTAATTGCAAGACCAACAATGTTTGCACCAGCCTTGACCTCAAACAAATAAACTAAATTTAAATTCGATAGTAAATTGGAACGACAACTGCTAGTGATCTAAAGATATAATAGTAAAGTAATGTTGAATTGAGAGAAGTATAGAACAATTTAATATTATAGGTAAAAATGAAATATTTTTTGTCGCAAGGTAGATTGAAAAGGCCTAATAAAAACATAATTACTTCTATAAAACATACATATAACAATAATACTTACAAAGTGATAAAATGTACTTTTTTTATGTATCATTTTTATACAATTAAATTAAAATAAATAAGCGTTGATAAAGAATATTTTCCAATAATTATCTAATAACAAATTAAATGACTAATATAAAACATTTACCTGTAACTGTTTAAATACGTGCGGCAATCTCTGCTCGTAGTGCTGTCTTTGCGCTTCATTAGTTTTCCTGAGTTGGTCCATGTACTCTTGTTTCGCGTCCTCGCACGCTTGGCTTCGTAGTTTCATGTTTGTTTTCTGTTTCTCCACTTCCGCTCGACTATAACACACACGAGAGACATGAAAAAAAAATACAAAACCCATCGCTTTGTCTACGTAAACATATTTTTTTCCCTTGTGTAATATATAATTTTTGCATAGAGAGCGCCAATAATACGATGGTAAATTCAAGAAAAATTTAAATACATATATTACAAAGAAAATTGAGCACTAAAGTAATAAGTATATAAATAGACCTATATTATACCTATATTAGTATGCACGTATACACGGTATATTCAAACCAATATTTCCAGCCATGGCCATGTTATTTCATTAGATATCAATCAAACAAGCAAACAATATAATAGCATAGCTAGATTGTTCACATCATTTCGATAACAAATGAGACATTCATATAACTTTAGGTAATAAACTACAACTGAGTACGCAAAATATTATTGTTAACGCTCGAAATATCGAATATTATGCACGATAAATTTGCAAGTATTGTTATTGAATCTAAAGCAAAGCAAAGCGGGCAAATAGCGGCATTGAGAGCCGCCAATCAACACGCAAAGTCTTAATATCGACATAAAGTGGGGAAAGTAACAGTGTAACGTGGGTAACTTAGTGTTTAACAGTAAGTTACCCAGATCCCTCTGCCTACCCTGCTATGTGCGGGATGCACCGTGAAGCTAAGTGAAGTTATCTATGAAAGAATCACAACATAACATAACATAGCTTCACGCTGTATCCCGCACACGGCAGGGTAGGCAGAGGGAACTCGGGAACTTAGTGTTAAAGCACTCCGTTCCACTTCCGTTCCCCACTTTCCGCCGAATTTGAGAAAAGAATCACCATACGAATTAATAAGTATAATAATAGCAGGGTAAGGTACGTCATTGTTGTTATATCTATGTAAACAGTTGGGGAAATATGATGCGTTAAGTCACTAAGTGACTAATTATGCCTGAAGCAATTACAGTCACATTAGCAGTTAGCTGCTCTAAATATAAAACTAAATAACGCTTAGACATGATGTCGGAACGACACACATAGATAGTACAAGTCGTGGGTTTTATTGCCACGCACTGTCAATATTAATATGCCACTATTACATATACATTCAACTGCAATAATAAAATTTAAGATGAATATTTAAGAGAATCATATCTTCGAGTTTATTTTTTCAATAATTTCAATAGGATTTAGTTATCAATTAGCAGTAATTAGTGATAAGTTTAGAAATTATCAAATGTTGTACTAATCTAATGTGCCTGTCATGGCGCAGCGGCACAAGCGTGTGACTGTAACCGATAGGTTGTGGGTTCGACCTCCACTCAAGTTAATATTTTCAATTTAAATATTTAAATGAAGACTTTAATTCGCTCTGATACAAAGCAAAACGCGGAAAGTGGCGAACGGAAGTGGAACGGAGTGTATTAACACTAGGTTCCCAAGTTCCCTCTGCCTACCCTGCCATGTGCGGGGTTGTACTAATAAATTAATAAAAAAAATGTATATTAGAAGACAGATCAAAACGAATATTCTGTTACAGTGTTTCTCAACGTCATTCGACCGCAATACTAACCACTGGCTATTTACTAATATTGTGTGAACGTCATTATATTGTCTACCCTCCAGGAAACATTGAGTATCACATAGACTATGTAGAATAAAACGTTATTTTCCTTAAATAATTCAAACAAAAATGGCTTATTTTTAAATAAATATTCAAATGAAGTATTTAAATTGGTTACATACAGTACATAATGGTTGTATGAACTAGTATTTAATCGATGTTCGTTCGCAGACTCGTCAAGCCAATCGCTAAAATTTCCTCACATCCTCCTGCTTGATTAGTAAAGACTAAAAATAGGTACTTAAACTCTGTGAGAATTATAGGTTTATTTAAATCATGTTAATTTACCATTTTCCTTCTAACATTTTTTGTGACAAATTCCTTATGTTACCTAACATAGAGCCTCTTATCTTGACCTTTTTAAAACATATAAGGACTCTAAAAAAAGATTACACTGTTGTTTGAAACTGTATATTGCTTTCATGTTTCATGACACACTTTTTCATATACTAAGTGGTTTTGATATTTAAGTGATAATTGTACGACCAGTGAAGATTATCTTTTTAAATATCAGTTGTATTACCATGAAAAAAAAAAAACAAATCAAATGTGAAAAGTCATGATCATTTATGATAATTTAATACTAGATCCAAATAGTAACCTCATTTTTATGTGGCGTCTACACGAAGAACCTTATTATTTTAACGAAGGCTATATGGATATTGTATGCTACATTTTACATTTTTATGACATAATGAGAAATATTTATTACGTGTCTATTTATTTTTAGATTTACCTTACTTTTATGTTTATTTATTTTAATAAATAACACTGTTTGTTAAGAAAATATTAAGAATTTCATCATTTACCTCAGATTGAAATCTTTATCAGCTTTTTGAAAAGCGTCAAGTGCTCTTTCAGATTCTCTCGCTGCTCGTTCATAAGATCTCCGCGCTCTTTCCAACGCGCCTACCGCTGTGCTTAACACCGCCATTTGTTTTGCGCCTTCATTTAAATGTTGCTGAAAAATATTTAAACAAATAAATACCATCAGCCACGATGAAAGCGACTTTATCGCACAATGAAAATTTTAAAATAAAGATATATTGTTATGTGTCGGTTCAAATTCTATGCATTGGTAATTAATATACCTAGATTAGAATAGGGGAGGGAGGTGAGGAATAGGAGCTTATCTATATCAAAATGCAAATTATCAGTCTAGAATAGCTGGAAACGAAATAATTGCAACCCTTGTTTCAACTATAAGAGGCAAATGGCATAAAAAAAATTGAAAGAGTAGTTGACTCCTACCTTTCTCTCTTCACGTAGTTCTTTGGCAAGCAGATGTAGCTCACGCACTACATTGGACTGTAAATTTTCCGCGACCACTTCCCGTTGGCCGGCGAAGTCGTTTAACTCCAGAAGAAGCTGTCTAAATGCTTTGCATGCGGTATACCTGTGATTATATTATATATTCACTTATTACATATTTAATAACAAACATAAGTAAATAACAGTCTCTCAGCTTTACGCTGTATCTCGCATATGGAAAAGTAGTCAGAGGAACTTAGGAACCTATTGTTAGGACACTCCGTTACGTTCCCCACTTTCCGCCGAATTTGTGAATTCAAAGCCGAAAGCTCGGCGTTGAAAGCTTCGATACCAGAGCGAAGACATGAAAATATTAAATATTCTCACTCAGCTTCTCACGCCACGTCTTTTCTTTGTTACCAGAGCAAAGAAATAAAAACATTAAATATTTCATTAAAAGAGAGTGTGAGAGAGTGGTGATAGAACCCACAACCTGCCGTTTACAGTCACACGCTGGAAAACTACGGAAATGAAGTTAATTGTTAACAATTATAGGACATGACGTTGCAGAATCGTCAGAATGGCTCTCTCATTTCTTTTTCCATTACCCACTTTGAAAAAATAGTTTTTATAAATTTTAGTATTCTAAATAACTTATTAGTCAACATTAGTGTTATACAAAGGCGTTATCCCCCAAAAGAAAACAGTAAAGTAATCATGCAAACTAGTTTACTAGCACTAAAAATATCATAAACAGCAAGGTCAATATAATACATGTAAAGGCTAGATCAATTGGGAATTCAAACAAGTTTATATCAACAATCAATAATATTTTATTGTATGAGTGGGCAAGGCAAATTAAATAAAGAGCATACTAACTGGTATTCTTCTTCTTCTTTCCTTTTCGGCTGGTAGTTCTTGACTAGTCTCCTGTAAATATTACAAAGTATTAGACTGTGACATGACATGTATACTGTAAAATTTCTTTCAATAACACTGTCATTGAAATGAAAACTTGGGGAGAGTTGCATTATTTTTAACAACGTATTAGATGAGATGTTATTAAGAATATATGTACTGTAAAGACATCCCAATATATGTAAATAAATGTGTATAAAAATATGTAGATAAATGTGTATATTTATCTGAGTACGTCAGTATTTTCACTGACAGGCAAAAAGTATATTAAAATATAATTAGTATTATGTGATAGGAAGATTTTATATAATATTTCATTCTGCCATTACATTAAACATACTATATTCTATAATCAATTTATAATGTTGTAGTGAAAGTAAACATTCCACGAATTAACATAAGAAACTGGTAGGACTGGTTTAGATGACATCCTGTTAAATATATATGTATGTATAATATATCCTTTTAACAAAACAAAATTTTATATAAAATATGTAATGTAAAAATTATATAATAATACAAATGGGGCATTTGGGACGGTTTTGCCTTTAATATGTACTCGAAGTTTTCGAATTTATGTTTGTTTAAACATAAATTTAGTAATTTAGACGTGACAGTGCTGTGTTGAGTTCCACCACCCAACACAAGTCGGTATTGTACATGACGAGCAAAAATGTCGATGCATTTCTATTATGGGTAAGGAAAGATAAATAATGCTTACCTTAGTTTTCCTGCGTATTCTAATTCTATAGCACATCTTTCTTTAACGAAGTTTCCATATTTGTCTAAGAACTCAATTCCTTTATGTGTATGGGCGGCTAAGTTATCATATTGATCCTGTAAACAAAGAAAATTGCTTTTAGTGCATGTATGAGCTGTCGTCGCAGAATCCGGAGGATGCGGATTGCGATACCGGGTCATCCGGAACTGACGCAAAACTGATAATTCGCCGAGTACAATACTTTGTACAATTGTCCAACCAATATATTCATATTATAATATAATATTTTAACAGGATTTCATTATAACACACATAAATATACCTACAAAGAACATAAATCTATTTTATATAGTATTTAATTAATATGTCTTAGTGATCTCTTCGGTTTTTTTTATAGTTTTTTTAGGCAGTACGTGATGAGTGGCGCTACTCGACGTCGCTCTTTGCTTTGTTACCAGAGCGAAGTTACTGAAAATATTAAAATTTCATTTTCTCGAGTGGGACTTGAGCCTTTCACTCTGTCGCTATCATTTAAATATTATTTATTTTTCAATCTTTCTTAAACGTCCGAAATATTGTAACAATCCAAAATGAACGTTTACACATTTCAGTTAAATTCATATACAATAATAAAAATTAACATATAAATTATGGAAATGCAATAATAAATATAAATATATTGTATGACGAGGAAAAGATGTTTTCGCTGGTGAAACGCGTCGAGTCTAAGTATAATACGCAAATAGAAATATGTGAATATGTGTATGTAAGTAATCCAATTAAGTTCTAATGAAAATGTTAATAGCGATGTATCCGATAAGACAACGACGTTGCCCTTGACTCGCCTAGAGATTTGCTGAGGACAACGACACTTAAATGCCCACCTCCGCCTAGCTGGCAATTTAACTAATAATACCCATGAGAAAATATATCATCTGGATTATTACATTCTATATCATTTATATAACTCTTGATAATTAAGCCTTTGTGTTATTATTATAAATTATAATAAATAATATACGTTTTTTTATATTTACTGTGCACTCGAAGGAAATAAAACTTCAACAGGTAAATATATTTTAAAGACAATCGCACCAATACAAATATCTCACAACAGATAGTTTCCATTTAGTTGTATTGCATGCAGATATGAATCATGGCTTGACTTGTTTCATCTCATTTTCTCCCGGTTTTATGTATCATATTCGGTCTGAAAATAACCTCGCTAATTTATAAGCTCCAGTTATAGATACGATGTAAAGATGTTAAAGATAAAAAATTACATTGTCGTGTTTGTACCAAATATTTTATATCAGGTACTATAAAATATGCCATTTTAAGATAACATAATGTCATGCGGCGTTGAATTCCGCCAACGTCTCTAGAATTCGGCGAAAAGTACGGACGGGCACGTATCTTAACACCAGGTTCCCAAATTCCTTTTGTCTACCTTGCTACGTGTGGGATACAGCGTAAATTTAAAAAAATAATATCATCAACGTATTCGTAACTAAAATCATAGGTATTATTTAAAAAAATACGTTAACATTAACTAAGTATTTCTATTTTCACTGCAATAGACGATTATAAAATATGCCTGACATCGAACAATATCCGCCGAAGTATTGTCATTCTATTAGTGAGTCCTTTATCGTCGTGCATATAATATATTGCATTGAATGTTTTTGATTGAGTCGATGCGATCGCCTGACTTGCTCAAGGGAGCTTGAACTTACAATCATTGGATGAATGAGTAATTGCGTGTAAGTTCAAGCTTCCTTGAGCACTACATTTAATTCATTTTTTTAATTAATTTAAAATGTTATAATGTTTATTTAATGTGGCTTTAATACCACAACCAACATTACAATTTTTGTTATGGTTTTATAACATATCTATGGTATATATGACATAAGAAATACATCGGAATTAAGCAGGGAAACGATTTAAAAATTGTCTTAAAGGGCACGGAATGTCTCAAAACCAGATTGACAAGTTTCTTCTGCCAACCCTGTCATGAGTAGAATACAGCGTGAAGCTAAAAAGAAATCTTTATTGGTTTCCTTAAGATGTAATGACAGCACTCTACAATTGTTTGCTCTTTAATTCTTAATGTGCAATTATTATGATTTAATAAAGACCAGTTGCTGCAAAATTTATATCATATACTAGCTCTACCTGTCGCGTGTTGCTACGCCAACAACTAAAATAAAATTAAGAAAAATCAGTACTTTAATTTTCAATTCATTCTAAGCCATTTTATTGATTTTCAAAAGTTGTAGTGTACCACTTGGTGGCGAGTTACATCTATGAACATGTCATATTCGGTTCCTCTGTATAAAAATACATGGTCATACTGATTTTCATGACAATCGGTTAAACGGGCCAGAAGTTGCAACACTGCAGCGCCACCTGGTGGCAAGTGGCATCAATGAGCATATTATACAAACCTTCTCCGTGAAAAAATACTACTATATACCAATTTTTATGATAGTCGGTCCAGTAGTTTTTGAGATGATCGATGACATACAGACAAACATTCATTTTTATATTTCATATATAAGTACAAAATTACATCATCATTAAGCGCATTATCTTTGGTTAATATATTCCAAGATGTTTATCATATTGTAAGATTTGAACAGAAGCCCTATAAGGCTTCAGTTCAGTGACGTAATGCTGAAGTAATAGCGACTTGCGTGAATGGTCCAACTGGACGTGGGAGAACTGGATTAGTGACAACTACGAATATTTTCCAAGAGCGTTTAAGAGTTTCGCATTACTAAATGTGCATTTACTTGGTAGAATATTAATGCAAAAGCTATTCCTAGAGCCATTAAGTTACCCGGTTCCCCTCATCCACTCGTCGTCCGCTATAGACTTCATTAAACTGAATATCGCCATTCCGTGTGCCATAAAAGTCTGGACACGTAATTATTTACATTTGAAAAAAGATAATGTACTCATTACTTATTTTAGTAAATTCTTGCAATTTTAGTTTTCAATTATTAAAGAATATAGCTTATACTATGTAATTTTTTTATTTTATTGCTTTCCCTATAAATTAATACATATGTCCGGCGCTACTAAAGGAATGCGTCCAGTACTCGTCGAATCAGTATGCGGATCACACCCACACGGTTAGCAACACGTGTAACCATACTAGTTGGCTAACTAATTAATAATTATATTTCCATATAAATATTTTATTAGCAAGTTTTACTCGTAACGGCAGCCATTTTCACATAAGTCACTTTCTACCGAGGTGCGTTGTATAGAAATAAGTAAGAAAATCTTTTCTTTAACTTGTCTCTAGAATCTCACTCACTAAGGAAAAACAGAGTATACTAATGTATAAATAAATAACTTATTTCATTCTATAACTTAATTTTAGTCTTCCGTTATAATTATTTTTTTATTTATTTTTTATCAATTACAATGTTTATAAGTGTTTATAAGTCATTACTTACTGGAATTACAAAAAAATATGTTTACATAAAAACATCGACTTCATAAAACAACTAGGAACTACTTACTACATTTTTTATGAGCACATTCATATAATAGGGTCGGGTCGTGGCACAGGGATGCAAGCGGCAGGATTTGAGTTCGATCCCCATTTCTCGTTTTCTCACCAAATAAGTGAAGCGTAAAAAATTTTCTAGAGTCGTAGTCTTAGTTCTTTAGTTGTAATTCATTAAAGACATGGACGAAGTTTTTAAAATATTAATTAATATCTGGGTTTAGTGTTGCACATAAACATCATAAAGCTTAAAAGCTTTTCTTTTTTGAGGTAACATTAAAATGTGCTATTATTGGACAGAAGCCAAAACCTACTGAAGTAAATGTATAGCATAAATTAAGGTGTTTATCATCATTCAAGAAGTACCCAAATCACTTGAAGTATACTTAAGAGCTCGCTGGCAATATATGTTATCACCTAACCCTGATCTGATGTCTAGTGTGGCCGACTAGAAGTTGTAATAGTAAATATCAACGAAAGAAAAAACTACCTTCTTTTTAAAGTCGATTAAAATTTGATATGTAAGATAATGTTTACATTTAATAATACTAATAAAAACAAAGTTATCAAACATGTTAATATGTTACAAATATGTCGTCCACCCACTCATACTCTGCTTAATATTCATAGTAATAAAAATTTTAAAAGATAATATCCACACAGTACACACTAACACCTACTAATTCATCACATAAAATAAATTTGACATTGAACTTTTAACTAACGGAAAACAGCTGTGTTTTGTTACTAAAATTTTTACGTAGACCATAAAGTAGGAAGAATTCCTAATTTTACAAGATTTTTTGGTCAATAACGAAAATGGTAGAATCATGGAAAGTAGAGCTGTTTTTACTTTAATTTCAATTTAAACAATAATAAAACATTGTTTAAATAAATATATGTGTATATGTATATACGCTCATTTATTTATTATATACTAGAAAGTTTGAGCATAGTCTTGGCAAAGCACGGCGTTGGGTTCCGCCACTCAACACGCCTAAAATTCGGCGGAAAATAATTAATGGAACGGGGTGCCTAACACTAGGTTCCAAAGTTGCCGAAAAAAGATACTTTTAATACTGTCCATTTTTCTTTTAATTATATTATATTATAATAAAATAGCTGCTGAATAACATATTCAAACAATATAAATTACCATAAATATATAATATACCTCATTTACACTTGTCTTGTTGCAAATGACTAATTTGAATAAAAATAAGAACAAGTCTCGCACATTTTCAACGCCAATGTATTGTGTACGTACTTCCACGTTTCATCTAATTGTTTTACTAGTTAAACACCACTATGTTAGACACGTCCGTCGCAGTAGGAGGTTAGTTTTACCCTTTATTCTAAATTGGCAAAAGGCATTCCAAAGAATTAATTCAAATATGTATGTGAATGCTTCACACAATCTATTGATTATGAAACAAAAACTACGCAGAATTAATGACGCCTTTGTGTATACTGCAGTAACCTTTCACACGATGTTCAAGCATCATTTTTACTTCCGTTTCATCAGGAATGAGTCGACACAAGTCGCACATTTTTACCGGAACATGGTCGCCTGGCAAACGTTTGATGGACTCATGAATCACGCCAGAGGAACGCCCCGACCTTTACTAATTAGCACTCATTACTCATCCTATCTTTATCATTCAACAATGTTACAGTCCGTGTGATAAGATAAGATTGATGTCCGAGAATCAATAAGTGAGTGCAATGACTTAACGTAATAGATCCTGTTGAACATTATTACTTCATAATTCATAAATGCCGTCGACCAGGACGACGAAGGACCATTTATCTCTAAACTAGTTGTTGAATGCAAATTCAGGTTTCTTGACCTTAAAAATATGAAAAAAACTAATAATCAGTTATAGGGTTGTTACAAATGCAAATTTTAACAATGTCTAACTGTCTTCGCGTGGGAACTAGGGGTAGCAACATAGAATTATTTAAGCCAAACCAGTGCTTTCGGTATTGGCTCCTAATGAGTCCCGGAATTCCATTCTTTGCGGTAATTTTAATAAAGTCGGTAGTTATTAAATACATTTTGGGTAGTACAGTGCTTAATGTAATAAATTTATAAATTAAAATAGAATTATAAAACAATCAGAAGGCATGCCACTAAAAAGAAAAAAAAAAACAAGCCAAATAGTTCATTACGATGTATGTAAGTAAACCCATTCAGCTGTTTTAAATGTAGGAGATAATTAAGAATATATTATACATACAAGATACGTGCAAAAAACATAACCCTCCCTAGCAGTCAGAAATAAGTCATTTTCTACATAACATTTCTCTAATAGTGATAGAGAACCTTGTGGATTGCAATGCCCACTAGATATATTGACGAAGACACACAGTCAGTCATATTTTGCAAATAAATTAAAAAGACCGAAAATGGCATTCATAGTGGCTACTTCTGGTTGTAATCTATATTAACACTCATGGTATATGGAACACTCCCGACGCAGATTAAGGTCGGTCTACACGGTGTGGATACACACAATAGGGATAAAAAACTGCTTGCGGCTTAACTCCAGTGTTCAAGATTTTGCTAAAAAGTCCCTTTTTAACCGATTTTAATATAATATAACTTTATTTACTTTACTTTAAAATTATAAGGAAATGTTGCTAAAATATAATGATGAAAATTGCATTTAAATCTAGTTAGCCGTTTCTGAGATTAGCCCGTAAAAACGCACAAGCAAACAGGTAAAAAAAATAAAAACCACTGTTTTGGGCCCTGTTACATAAAAAAATCCCGTATAAGATTTTTTTTCATATATTTTTCTTCTGCGTACAGACAGAGATTGTTTACAGATTTATTATAAGTATAGATATAGATTACATTTGAAAATATTAAATATTTCACTTCCTCGAGTGGGGATTGAACCCACGCACGTTCTCCTGCGCTACGACGGGCCTCAATCAATTTACTAGTTCAAGTTATAAATACCAAAATATTATATAAAATAACACGTGACTGTGAATAAAATGTTGAAAAATATCACTTCATTTAAATTGGACACATATTATAATTATATTATGGCATAGTCATATAAAAGATGGATTTATTACTTTGGCTTCACACATAATATACATAAAGAAAGTAGAAAAAATCATTACTGTTCGGTGAATAAAAAGTTGGTTTATAAAATAAGTTACGTCAGGCACAGTGGTGATACAATTTAATTGTCGCAGCTTGTTTATATTTAAACTACGGGGCATAAACAAAATTACGAATGTGTCCTTTTTCTATTACGATATTTAAAAAAACAGATTGAGTTTATTTAATATACTATGTTACTTAATGTTTATTTTATCAAAAAGGCACACGTGTATGTGGGTTTTGTAATAGGAAAACTCATTTTGTCCGTAACGTAATTGCACTACATTCCACATATGCAGGCCTAGAATGATATTTACAACTATTCCATAAATGTTTAAGGTTGGAACTTGTAGGTATGACGTTCAGATAAGAAATTAACAAGATATGGACCGTTTATTTTGAAAGTGGTGTAAGTCCATTTTTTAAAAAAAAAATAGATATGACGTATTTCATGCTTAATTTGATGTATTTTTTTTATGTATAACTAGTTCGAGTTTAATTTCTTAAAAAATCCCATGTTTTATACAACTTAAAATCGGTCGGTAAATGAAATTACATACTTATCGATTATGAAAGTGGTGTAAGTCCAATTGGCAGATGTTTGCCGATCAGTAGCCTGTTATTTTTAATTCATTTGTTTTATCATACGTGTCATCACGTGCTAAGAGTTGTTAATTTAGGTTATTTATTCTATTTTTTTTTCTAAAAATAAATAACTCCATACAAATATCACATAGTGATATAGGTAAGAACAAATGGTAATATTATTTTGTAATAATTTAAAATATTTATTTTTCTTAATTATAAATAAATTCACGCAGACGTTAAGCCCATGTATATAAGCAAAAAATAACCAAATATTCAGAGGATGAAAATAATTTCGCTATAAACAACAAATTAACGACCCTTGAAAAGAGAAGAAGAATAATAGAGGTAGATTCCTCAGATGAGGATATTATTATTGAAAATTAAGAACGAAATAAAAAAAAAATATTTGCAACGAATAAACAAAACAGAGCGATATAGTGGTCGATAGTATTATACAAATAGAGGAAAACTAATTCTAGCAAAACAATTTGAATCCAAAAATTGTAATTGCTCAAAGAAATGTATTAACATGTTACAACGTATAGAAATTTTTAATACATTTTGGAATATAGGTGATTTTAATAAGCAAAATATATTTCTATTTGCTAGTGTTCTACGATAATCTATAAATTTTACCTAGTCAATTTTGGTGGACGGATTTTAATATGTAAGAAGTTTTTTATGAACCACCTCCGGTGCATCATGCATATTTCGAAACACTGCCACATGCAGCGCATAAATAAATACTATCAATACTATATAATTTTGACAACGTAATTAGTGTCTAAAATTAAATTTTATGTCTTTTCATGAGTATTTGTAAATAAAATTGTATTAAAATGAAGTATATTTTAAGTGATTTTTTTTATTGAAATTAAACGATATTTACAGTTGCCTAATTTTGAAAGTGGTGTAAGTCCATTTACAGCCGATAAATATGTATTATTGTAGTCTAATTCACCTAAAACAAATCTATATAATAAAATTAAATATTTATAGAACAATAGAGACATTGCCAGACTTCATACGAATTGCCTGAATTTTTTAATTGACAGATATGCTGACCTCTAATTTTCTCGAAACTAGAGAATATGGACTTACACCACTTTCAAAATAAACGGTCCATATATATGCGTTAAATATAAAAGGTGTATTACTAACATCAATATAGCAAAAACAGAAAACAGACATTTTTTTTATTGCACCATAATTTTAATAAATATAGAATAAGGTCAATTACAACTGAAAATAACAAAGAAAATAATAATGGTCATTGATAGATGTAATAAAATTGTCAATAATAACACGGCATACGCCAATAACTAAAGTATTAATTAAATTGTGCAAGCAATCAATCAAATGTTACGTAACGAGTCACTGGCACAGATTTCGTATGGTGATCTCGATATAGACGACTTTCACATCCACCTGTGTTATTTTTTTTAATTTCTCTTGCCCATGCAATATGCAAAGCTGTGAGGAAATTGAAAATTTCACATATATTTTATTACATTCTGTGTATTACATTCTATGTCACTATTAAACATAATAGTAGATTCATTACTTATCATTAAAAATCGTAACGTAACCTAACTTTCTCAGCGGCTTTCCAATACTTTTACTTATTGATATGAAGTCCCTGTGGGGGAAATTTAATGACTTCATTTAAATAAGTTGCCAATCTTTTTAAGACTTAAAACAGAATAAACACTTTTCATACTTTTTTTTTCATATACAAATATAAAAAAGCATATTATTATTTTTACTAAATAAGGACTTTATATTTCATACTAGGCAATACCCAATTCCCTGATGAACGGTCATGTGTCAATCAATAACCGAATACGAAAGCAATATCTATTATCAATGTCCGATTTCGGTTTCGAAGTCTCGGTTGAGTCACGGAGGGTGTTGAGGGTGTATATTGGGTGTTGGGGTGAAGTGCCGACAATTTATGACGTCACAGTTCGTGACTCACGTCAAAAGAGCAGTCTAGGGATAAATATTTACAGGACTAGGCGACTCATGTAGGGTTGAGAGAATAAATTATTATAATGTGGTATATTTGGTTCTCAGAGAAACTAACAAGGTACTCCACTTTCCTCTTTTCCGCTCAAATTTGACATATTTCATATTAAGTGGGGTAACACAACGCCGCGGTTTGTCAAAACGATCTAACAATCCTTCCCCCAAGTTGAGATAGAAACAACAAACGCCGCATCACGGTTGTGATAGACGCTGCTGTCTCCCTGAATGTACCCCATAATTAAATATATACATAATTGTCATTACATATTTTTTCACCAGTAGACATTAAGAAGGCGTAACCACCTTCTTCTTCTTCTACTTACAGTATTGTGAATTATTATTATAAAAACTTAATTATACCAAAAATAATTATTAGCCCTGTCGTGGTGCAGCGGCACAAGCGTGAGACTGTAACCGACAGGTTCTGGGTTCGATCCCCAGTCAAGGAAATGAAATATTTAATATTTTCAATTTAAATATTTAATGTTTCATTTCTTCGCTCTGGTAATAAGGCAAAAGCGCGGCGATGAGTTCCGCCACTCAACACGCAATGCCTCAAATTCGGCGGAAAGTGGGGAACGGAAGTGGAACGGAGTGTCTTAACACTAGGTTCCCGGGTTCCCTCTGCCTACCCTGCCTGGTGCGGGATACAGTGTGAAGCTAAAAAAAAATATATAAAAATAATATGTATTTATATTTTTGTAATGTTTATTATACTATTTAGACCCATTGTAATGGGTGCCGCTAGATACCAGGGCAGTGGGGTTTACTCTCCCGAAGCCTTTTCCCAGCTCCCCCGGACCTGGATGTCAGAAATCTTCAATTATACTATTTAGTTACCTTTAATATATATTCTCAAAGTTGAATAAAAATATACAAATATATCTGTGCTTATAATAGAACCCTACCAATGAAAAAATATAATGAGCACTTGAATAATCTTTCGAGAAACTGAAAAATATTTTCGTTAAAATGTTTTGCACATTTTACGGCGGTTCCTTCATTACAACAGGTACTATTCTCGTTGAATATCCCTTTTAACTGGGAACCTATTACGTGGGAAGAAATGCAAGGCGCGGGCGTATTGCATTGTCTGGAAAGTGTATATAAAAACTTTTTGTCATTCTGCTGCCTATTGTATCTACAAAGGGCCTGTATCCTGTCATCAATCCCGTTCGAATAGTCAACAAACTAACAAATAAGTGCTACTCACAATGTGTAGGAATAATACAAAGCCAATTAAGTCATATTTAAGCTAATAAAAGAAAATATAATAACTTAAATTCAGAATTTACTTAGAACATTTTATAAAAATAAAACTCAGCGCAGCAGTCAAAATATTTTGTATAAGAAAAACTCTTCGTTGAGACATATAGACAGTACTAAAAGTATTAGTTGTGAGAAACAAAATATTAACGTAACAAGAATTTGTCTCAGGTTACCCGATGTAGACTTATGATATTTCTAAGAATAATATACAATAGCTGTATAGAATGTGGTTCAACGCGAGCCTCGAGCCATTGTTGAGACACGCGTGTTTCCGCTTTCTCGTGGAAAAATGCAAGCGCGCTGTTGGAAAGTAAACGTATGAACCGATTTCGAGAATAACACATCATAATTACCTACTTAATATAAAGTGAGTCACTGTAACTAATGATTGTATTCAATGCAGTATTCTTAAATAGGCTCAATTAACATTCCTCTCGTTTGGTTTATCATCGAAATCGAAATCAAATATTGGGAAGTAAAACAGGTTTGTCATCAAACGGCCTAACAAAGTGCCTACCTACTTGCTCGACAATACAGTAGCAAATGCGAATCACGATCAGAATTCAATCACGATCTCAAGGCAACACGTTTTGAATAGTTGTGGGACATTATTTGCATTACAACGACCGTTCGAAAGTTAGGAAGACTTATACCAGAATTAACAATTTCGTACGTAGTTACACAATAGTGATATCGTCTGTGTGCTGCGGTCAATTCTGCCGTGCGATGTAACAGCAATAAACAACACAAAGTATGTTATTGTGTGGGTCGATGCGGACGTGAAACGATTATTGATATCGAGGTATAGAGTACAATAGATTTTTTTTTGTTAGGTTAGGTTGTAAAAATAGGTTTTAATGTAGCATTTGGCAGCACTGGTCGAGGCGGCAGACAGGCGCCGTACCGATTACAAGAGCCCACTGTTTTATACTTCTCAATATGAACAGAATGACTACATTTACCCTTCGGTCGATCAACCACGACCTTTATTCTAATGCGTCATTCATTTTTTAATTTAGTTTTATATATAATGTTTCCTACAACGTTCCACGATATTAAAAACGGCAAATACAATGAAAACACTAATTAGACTCAATTTAGTTCGCAGATCTCTTAAAATTTATTAATAGAATACAAGAAGAAGAGTTTGTATTTATCACAATATTATGTGTATTTACGCGCCCCTGTCGTGGCACAGGGGCACAAGCGTGTGCCTGTAAACGGTTGAGGGTTCAATCCCCACTCGAGGCAATGAAATATTAAAATTATTTTTTTTATGTTTTCATCTCTTCGTTTTGGTAACAAGGCAAAGCGTAGCGTTGACTTTCGCCACTCAGCACGCAATGCCTCAAATTCAGCGGAAAGTGAGGTACGGAACCAAGTGTTTTGACACTGGGTTCTTAAGTTCCTTCTGATTACCCTGCCATGTGCGAGATAACAGACTGAAAAAAAAACGGTATTTTGCCTTAATACAAAAATAAATAAGTTAGAATGTCTAAGACACAGGTTTTTTAATGTGATCAAAGTATGTATATTTGAACAATGGCAGTGGGTAGCAGATGTGCATAATTTCACAGTCGAACGGCTATAGTGGAACCGGTCAGCGGGGTCGAGCGCTGCAGGTGTAACTTAGCTTTCATTACATGACTGGCAATACACGGAAACTATTAATTTAAAAGTATCACCAACTTATCATTAGAAAAATATCAAGTTATAACTTAGTATTTTTCTAATAATAAGTTTGCGATACATTTAAATTAACAGTTTATTTTTTTGTAATCATAAGTAATTTTTCTTATCATAAGTACAAGAATGTTGTACTTAACAGAATTTCATGTAGTGTCTCTTGAAAGTTATCTGGGTTTGTTATTTTTTTATTATTAACGGAGTATCTTAAATATCTCTTATCTTATCTTAAATAAACATAATATGACCTCAAAAATAATTATTTCTTAAAATTATTTGTTCTACACAAAAATATTTTTTTAAATTCAAAACAATTATGTAAGTAATGTCATTTGTATTCTACGAAATAGAAACAAAGTCTTAAAAAGTCTTAATTTTACGTACATTTTTATCATAAGGTTACTTTAGTTTTCATTTTACCCTGTTGTTCTCTGGCTTTATTAGGATTTCTTCGTCTATTTTTGTGCGCAATCTATACGATTTATATTTCAAATAAGCTATTTCCTTTGTTCAGGCGACGAGTTAGTTATCTGAGTCACCATTGCGCATAAACCTAAAGATAACCTAATCCTGACACCTAAGCTGAAGCCAACAACGTTCATTAAAATACGATTTCATAAAAAAACGGATGAGTGGCCAATGAAACTGATGAGCATGAGTGCGTTAACCCAGTCGGTACCTGAGACTAAATGCGTACCGGCTACCAAACTCCCAGCCACTGACAGCTACGCGAGTAAACAATCTCACTCAAAAAATAAACTTTATTTACGAACAGTATTTTTTTACAAGTTCAATTTACAAGAACAACCGCTTCAACATTTTGGTATATGGTATAAAACTAAAAGAAAAACTAGCAAATATTCCCAAATCACAATAGAAGGTTTTTATCATTGTTATAAATATGTTTTGTAAACAGTTAGTATAAGAAAAACTTGGTTTTAATATCAACAGTTTCACCCTGTATCATGGGAGGGTAGGCAGAGAGAACTTAATAGGCACTTAGTGTTAAGACACTACGTTTCGTTAAACTCTATAATTAATAATAACGTTTTTTTTAATATGACCAAATTTATTTTATAACATGTAAATCATACGGCGCGTAATTACATTTTACCTTGAGGATGCTTTCCAACCTTCCAAATATTACAACAATCTGGAATGTTTTGCATTAGCAAGTTTTGGATTTAATCATGAATTTAGTCACGAATCAATAATACTTACGTGACGCTATGAACGTTTGGAAGGTATGACGCGTTAACATTGTTATGAGGTTATGGTCTCGCCTTCCAATGTATGCTAATACAATTATTGTTGGAATATGATACGGGAATACTCACAGGTAATGCGTGGTAAGTTAATTTACAATAACTTCTATAAAACGCAAGTGGCAACGAAATAATCATAAAAGAACATTGTAGTCGTTGTGTATTTCCATTCAAGTAGTCTATGTGTAACGTGTTTCCATCAAACATCGCTCAAGCCATTCATCTCTCTTCTGAATCACAAAACGAAGTACATGCACTTGTGTTGTTAACAGGTGACGCATTCAATACTAACTCTGAGGGGAAAAGTTCTCATTCTATATTTGCGCGTTTATTTAGAGGGGGAGTAAACTGTCAAAAATGGCGGATGTACTCAACTGAAGTAAAAAAAATCCCCCAGATTTTTTAATAGCAAGTAAGTGATACATATATCCATACAAAAGTCAATGAAGCCTTTTCAAATTCCTTTCACGAAGAAGCCTTGACTCGTAATTCCAATGAAACAGTGGTGCGCAAAAAAATACTTTTATTAATTTGATTTGGAACATTGACAAATAATGATTTATTTTAGTAATTTTATAAAATCCAGATAATATTAAAAAAAATTGTCACGCGTAAATTATAACATTTGGAAAACAGCTGGAAATGGGAGGTTATTAAAAATGGACTAATATAATAAGCAATATTGAAATATGCAATCTAAGGTTTTGTGACCTTCTCGTTAATTAAGAATCGATATATTAAAATACTTATAACGAACTCAAGGAAAGCGGACGAAGCTAGCTAGAACGCAACTAGCGGAGCGCGACACATCGCCCACTTGCGGAGGTCCGGCCATGCAACTCACTCTGACACTTTCGCTGCCATACATAAACAGATGCCAGTAACCTCGGAGCGATCATCTTAAGCTGATTTACTACTAGCTCGATAAAGTTTGTACAACATTGATTTTTCAATAACAAACGTGTCGCCAATAAACTTATTGGTGCCGAGGTTAAAATACAACAATATTCATGTTTTATGTATCATTTTAGGTAAATCATTGTAAAATATTTTATAATTCATATAAATGTTTTGTAAGTTAATACATAAAGATAAATAAAGCTGTGACTGGCATGAATACTAATGAAATGAACCGGCAATATAGCCTCAACTATCGTGTCCTTGAGATGTGGTGGAATATTCTGCGATAAAATAATCAATAAAATCTGGTATATTTTTATTTTTATTTTATAATTGAAATAAATATATTATACTAATTTGAACGCCATGTTAGGTATAATAAGCAAAAACACACGGGAAGACTTCATACAAATGAAGTAAATAGATCGCAAACATTTTTAGAGTTTAAATAGAAAATACTTTTTAAATATATACACTATTGCAGTTTATTTATTATAAAGGCCATATTATCACTTAAACTTATCTAATAATATTTTTATATATTTCATATCCGAATATTCTCACGATCGAAGCGATCTGATAAAACATGATGTAAATGTAGCTCACTTCTACCGTTTTAATAAACGGTCAAATAAACTAATTGGTACTAAAGTTAAAACTAAATAAATTTCTGATGATCAAAAATAATTGACACTTATTAATTCATTGGCAGCAAGTTAAAATATTATTGTATTTATAAAAAATATAAAAAGTATACACACATAAATACTGAAAGGGTAAAATGAATGATTGCTCTAATGCATAATTAGCTGAAGACATTAAGTAGGACAACCTTAATTTTCTATACACTAGCTGGAAACGACATTCTACTCAGTAAGAAATAAGCAAGTGACCTTCACAGTTCAATTGCTTTTAAGTATTCGCACAACCTCTACTTCCACTATTTGTAGCTAATATTTTTATATACCTATAATACGATTATAATACACAGGAATGAAACGTGGCTTAGGTTACGTGTTGTTTCTAAAATAATAAAATAGTGGGTGAGAAAATTAACAAATATAAAGTATTCATGTGATGTTCATTTACACATTATTTAAATATCACAATATAAATAGTTTTTTTTTTATTTATATAAGCACCTGATCACTATAAAATTAACTTTAATAAGTAAATATGTTATGTACAATGAGATAATTGGTTTAAC
The DNA here is from genome assembly GCA_019049475.1 of Eueides isabella. Classification (NCBI taxonomy): domain Eukaryota; kingdom Metazoa; phylum Arthropoda; class Insecta; order Lepidoptera; family Nymphalidae; genus Eueides; species Eueides isabella. The sequence goes on from CM032385.1 coordinate 11,153,209, forward strand.
CTGTGTGACTTAACTTATATGGTTTTTGTCGCTGTTTATAAATCATGTCGATATTTAATCAAATAAATCAGATTAGGAGCACCGAAGAGAGTTCTACTAGAATTTTTATAACATAAAAAATAATGTTTCAGTAGTAATTATTTAAATTGATATTTTAACTAATTACTAGTAAAACAATTTTTTATGTTATAAAAATTCCTTCCTTATGCTTGTGTTTTATTTCTGTTAGGTCAATATACTTTCTAATTAATATGAGGGGTTTTAGAGAGATATCGTTTTTGAGCAAGTGAACAACCTCGAACTTGAGCGCATCTATCGTATGTAAACAAAGGCGGGGAACGAGTTTTCTATCGAAAAGTTAACTTCCGGCTGTGGGCTAACCACCAACACGTGCCAAATGGAAGAACCCGGCTGCTATACAAATAAACACTTACACTAATAACAAATCCAAACCAATAACCACGTTTAAATTTAGGCATTTAAAACTTTACCTAGAGTTATAACCGTCTTGGGTAAGCACTCTATGCTCATATTCAATAATAATTTAACCATTCTTGTTAACGGTGAGATCGTAAACCATATTAACTATATACATCCTCACAAGCATTCGAAGTTTGTTTATACTTGACCCAAATCCACAAGATTAAGTGTGTCCGTTGTGTGAGCTCAGGATCATGAACATTTCGGTGTTGACACGGTTAAGCATTGATATTACAATATAAAGTTCCGCTTAAAGGTTCTTTTCAGTTATGTTTTTATTTTAATCATGAAAATTCTTCCAGCAATAATTTTATTTGGACATATTGAATGTATTATGCTATTCGTTAAAGAGAATAATATAAAAAAAATATAAGGTATCATGATATGTTATGAAGATAATTACAATGTTAACTGTAGTCCAGGTACAGAATTAGCGTGGACCGATAAATATGATTAACCTATCTAGTTGCTTCATGCGACATTCGAGAACTTCCTGTTTTGAACCACTAAGAAATGCGCTAATAACGGTAAATCAAGAATTCTTTATAAATCCAGATATTTATAATCTTGCTTAGTTACTGTATGTTCATCTTAAGGGTTTTAATTGAAAAAAAAAAAATTAAGCCAGTTTGTTAAATTAAGCATAATATTCGAAATGTTCTTTGATAACAAAAACAACAATAACATTCCTGTTAATATCTGATTCCAAGAATAATATTATTACATCTTAACCCACCACGTCAACAAAAACCGCTAACGAAATTATCTCATTAATTACTTAATTTATTTTACTTTATAATATTAATAATTATACGTAACTAGCTCATAAAAGTAATAATGAATACAGAAATTAGAAAGCTCTATCATATAAATCTCACCAATATAGGAAATATAGTTTAAAAATATGGTTCCAAAAACGCTATGTAACTTAATTATTATACTAAAATGTTATGTAATCCAATTATGAATATGCATGACGAATATGTGGGATAATAATCATGAAATAAAATGTATCCATCACAAATTTATATTATTTTAGTGAATTTTAGTAAAATTTTCGCTATAATTAAGTTAAAGCTACACAAATAAAAATCTCGTAGACCGAAAACACTTAAGAATCAGTTACCGTATGAAAAAAATGTGTTAAAACATTATGATGAATGTTCAGACGGAGGCTTTTACTATAAAGTTGCTTACTATACTGTGAAAACATTTTAGAGTTCCGACTTGGACTACTTTTTATTTCATATTTCACAAGTAACAGCTCGCTTTACAGTTTTTAAACCGCCTTGACTGCTGGCTCAAAGTTGCTCTTTAATTTACATTTGTATAAATAACAGGAAAATATTACTTAAAAGTATTATATCTTGCTTTTGTTGTAAACATTGCCAAGTACTAGTAACTAAGAACCTTTAATAGACCGATAGCGAGAAATATATTAACTGAATGGAAATCTATAAATAATGTTTAATTAAAAAATATGTTATCATTATACATATATATTATTTTTAGTGGCACTATAAAACAAGCGACATTTGTAAGCACACAACTCTATGGCTAAACAAAGTCAACATATCAGACATGCTTGTTACATTTGCTTACACTTTCTCTTAATGTGTGCACTTTTACATTTTATAATATATACTTAAGATTCTTCTTCACGTCGGACTTCAAATAATAAAATTCATAATTTGTTATGAATATGATATACAGTTTTTTTTGCTTTACGTTATATCTCGCACATAGAGGGAAACTCGGACCTCACTTTCAGCCTAATTCTGAGGCAATGGGCGTTCTTAACTCAACATAGCACTTAGCCACGTTACCAGAACAAGAAAAAGAAAACATGAAAGAAATATTTAATTTCTTTGAATGGGGATCGCACCTACAACCTATCGCGTTTGGTCGCACGTTAGCACCTCTACGCCACGACATGTCTAAGCCAGCCCCCGATAGCAATATTTCTGTGATTTGAATTAATAAGCATTCTATATTATCGCCTTATTTAAAAAAAATAGCTTTAGGTTGCAATTACAAGAACAGATATCGAATTTAAATCCTGGTTACTACGACATTGTTGCATGGGCTAGCTTAGTGTTATGGCGAATCTTGGAAAACTTACATTAAACTAACATTTAGGTTTACTCAAAAATAGCCCAACCACATGCTGTGTGAACACTAAGAATTGCGCACATTGATTTGGAACCTTATAGTTATGATTTAAGCGTCTCATATTGCAAATATTATTAAAGCACACGACGCCATTTTATTTTATACAGCTCTGCGTATTCTGGTCAAACCGGTTCCATACTAAAGTCTACGAATGGACCTGCTGCCACTCGCCAAATGAGGCGCACGCTTGCATTGCAAATAATGGCAACTCGTTCTGGATGGATGCCAAACAACAAGAAAGAAAATTTTAACTGGAGAAAATACGTCACTATATATTATATATAATAAATATAATAATACTCTCATATATCAATTTAAATGTAAATGTAAATATACTTAATAAAACATGACAATGAGTAGCCCTAATAATTCACACTCGGGATACTCTCTCTAATAAAGCAAAGAAATGAAGGTGCGGTAGTAATTCCAATGTTTTATAGTGTCGGAACAAAGGTTAGGTCTAGGTTAATACAAATCTACAAATATAACCTAATTAGATAAAAGCTCTCGCACCCTGTTCGCAAAATAGTTATAAAGCATTTCTATTCTAATATAATGAAGAAAATCAATGTCATTAATTAAACATGAAACTATTGATTTGGTTAAATTAATGATTATTATGTAAAACTTAAATTTTGTTTGTAATTTACTACATTAAAAGTAACGAACATAACAAGCTCCATCGCTATAATAAATAAATTAAATAGCCTTATCATCTTACAATATTTTGGCGGTGACATCATAACATAAGGAACCATATCGAGATCGAATCGACTGTTGTTTCGTATAGGATCTAGACTCTCTAGCCTTTTTAGGACGCCCGCACATGTGGCTTGAAGTTGTATATCTCTATTAATGATGTTTTTAAAACGTAGTTACTACTTAAGTAATGGATGTCTTAATTCCTGTGTGGTTGTACCTACATTAATGAACTGCAATACGTTATTTTTTATATTATAATTTAGATTTATTAATATGAATAATTTTTATTACTGTACTTTTAAAATAAGAAAATAGAACTAGATATGAAACTATCTATAAAATGTTAAATATTATATTTTGATGCTAAAGAATCACGGCGCCTATCCAACTATGGCGAGTTTCCAGGTCGCGGTTACAAAATGCTTAGCGAACTAGTTCACGGACTCTACAAGATAATTCAATTGTGTGACACCTGCTCGTAAACAATATAGTTAGCTCTTAGTAATTCAAGCGTGTCATTTAATTGTACGGCTACTTTTTAATAGTTATAATTTAAATGATATCCCCTAATATACGAATAAATGTTAACCCAGTTTTTTAAGTTACCTTATATCATCTTTTATTCGATCGGCGCTAATGCATTCTCAATCTCTTCAAGTGCACAGATGCTCGAATACGCGTTGTAAAGAAAAACGTATATATATACCGTAACGTTATTCATATTGATATAATGATACGTTGTTTGTATTTAACGGCATATAGGTAACAGATAGGCACATTTCACAACTAGTAAGTAGAGTGAGGAATGCGGACCGGCCGTAGCAATCGGCCTTGCATCTTGCCAACTGACCACTCACACTCTAGATTATGTACGAACACAACACTATAATTCTATGTCTCTATGAATATTACAAATATATAAGAAGGGCAATGACCTGAAACAGACGAATTCTAAGCTCGTGATATTAATTAGGACAATGTAAATAGAATTTTAGATAATTTAGTGGGACACTTGTTTATAGTAAGTGTTATGTTGAGTGTATCAATAAAAAAATTCTAGAAAATTATCAGATTTCAGAAACAGTTTGTTGTTGCTAAGCTTCCACGATTTTTTTTATTTATGCCAAGCAAGCTAGCACTAATGAGTAATTGAAAGACATTTACATAAACATCATTAGAATAACTATATAATCACTATTAATTACCTAATTGATAGTTTAATCCTTATTAACATAGTTCTGTGAATTTTAAATTAGAAAGTTTAAAGAACAATAAAGTTTCAAATTAAATAGAGTTGGTTAAACATAGTCAATTCAGTCATAAATATTTATGATTTACCATTTTCCCTGATCTAAATGGCAATAATAGTTGGCTGTAAATTAGTAGTGTTTTCAAATGCCTAATAAACTTAATCTCTCAGGAGCTTCTCACACACACACAACAAAACTTGTGTAAAGATAGCTAAGTTATGTTTTAGCAATATTATAGGTCTGCCTTTGATGGATTAAAACTAATGACTCTTACTGGCCAGATGAGAGAATTCTAAATTTATCAGAATTCCATTAAACTTTATAAGGTGCAAAAAAATAGTTATATCTGCTGTTGTGTACTCTCTTTATTTTAAGTTTTATTACCTAGTTTTATCAGTCATTATGATGGTTTAAGATTTTAAATTTAAGCAAATATAAATGTTATACACAAAATAATACTTTCCTCAAATAATTACGAACATTAATATACATAGATTTTTTTTTATGGAAGAGACAAGGCAAAAAAGGGTACAGATCACCATCAGTGATGGTGAGTGATCACCGTTGCCCATAACTCCGCATCACACCAGGGGAGCTACAAGTGTGTTGCCGGCCTTTGTATAAATATAAATACTGCTGCGGGTAGGCTGTTCCACAGAGTGTGTGGTGCGTGATAGAAAATTCTTACGAAACTGCATAGTAGTCGCGTGCCACAAGTCCAGATGATGTGGATGGTACTTTAGTTTCTGACATACTGTGCGGTTGGGAAATTTGGTGGCAGGAACCAAGTCAAACAGCTCTCCAAAACACTCCCCATGATAAATGCGGTAGAGACTGAACAGGGTGTACTTTACACAAAACCAAGGTATCAAGACCCACACAGACCATTGGGTCCCCAACAATACGAACAACTCTATGTTATGTGTGATCAAATGGTTCAAGCTGATACTGAGGTGCACTAGCCCAAAGGTTAGAACAGTATTCCATATGATCAAAAATATAAGAAAAAAAAAAATCCACCCAATCCATTCATATAATCATATATAAATAAACAATCCTAACAAACACAACCTGCATAAATGTATAATAAGCATTAAAAACTAGAGAAGTATATTTAACAGATTAGCTTTTATTAAAAAGTTTTAGAAATTTCTTCATTCCAAATTATAAAGAATTGTGTAAATTTTCTTGTCAGTTCTATATAACTAAACCATTATACTGAAGCGAGTCCTATTTTGAAGACAAGTTAATATCTACTATACCAATGAGTAACATGATAATAGAATTGCATTAAATTGGCATAGAGTTTAATGCTCAATCTGCATGTTCAAAATGCCATAATCAAAGAACAAATGGGAATATAGTTTATTAATATCATAATCATTATTATATGTAAAAAGAAATCCCAATTCATATTAACTTAACATTTTTTTATGGTCATAATTTGGTAGCACCATGGTAGCTTAAGACAATGCAGTACCAAACACTATAATACCTGCACATCCTTTAGCTTTGTCCAATATCATTATTGAGATTATAATATGTTATTATATAGAACAAATATTTAATCAAAATTAAGGTATTTTACATTTTTTTTATGTAAATCAGCTAAGCTTAATGTTTTATAGCTCATTACAAAATATAAAAGGTATGAAGACAATATTGGTTTGCAATTAAGGTATAATTAAAACTGTTTAATAATAAATAATTATATCATTAGAAATTGTTTAATGTGGTGTTTATAATATAAAATATGGCAATAGTAGGGTAGGCAGAAGAATTCTAGGTAATGGTCCTTATGTTTAAACTGCCATCTCAAAAGAGAAGGTTTATGGAAGAAAGATATAAAGCTTCACTTGCTCTAAAAGAAATCTTTCTTGTGTTTTGTAAACTTTCTTACTTAGCATGTCAGTATATAAGTAGTAACCGTAACCATAGTGTTGAGACACTTCATTCCCCACTTTCCGCAAATTTCTCAATTACGTGTTAAGATTGAAAAAAATACGGTTTCATTTCAATCATTAAGTTCGAGCGTTTTTCAAATTGTTTAGATTCAATTATTTGTTTAGGAATAAATTATATACATAAACCACTGTTTATATTTGTAAAATGTATATATAAGTAAATACGCTTACAGTAATATAACAAACTTTATATACATATAAGAAACTAAATACACTTTCTTTTCTTAACATACAAGACAGTAACAATTATTGGTTTGCTTGCGGCGTATGGCCAACATATAAAACAAATATACCAGTTTTATGAACCACATTAATATTTCCGTTAGTATGATTATTATAAATTATAAAGGTTGCAAACTGACTAATTCACATAGTTACTTTACTTACCCAAAGCTCGGTACCCCAGTTCATTGTTACGGCGGGTTATCACTCACTTTTCACAAAAAACATTGAAAACCCACTTACACTATATTTAACAATGTAATAACGGCAATATTTCACAATTTTACAATTTTTGTCACGATAAATCTGTAGGCACCACCATTTCAAACACTAAACATGGCTGACTGACTGAATCACAGATTACATAGACAAAAATATCTGATGTTTTCATCCCTTGACAAGCGAAAGTCGACTGACAGAAGCTAAAAAAGGCTAGTCCACACTCCAATTGTTAATAGAGTTTTCAAATGTTGCTAGCTAAAATAATTATAACTTAAGTTTTTTTTTCTATAAATTTAAAATTATTACTATATGGTTAAATAATTTACACAAATACACACTAATATCATTTTAATTTAATAATAAAATTAACAATTAGAAGTATCATTTGATACATATATTTTAATATGTCGTTCAGTATTATCAACTCTAGGTTGGATGAGTGATCCATCTGATCTTCGGCGAACCAACGTTGCCCGAAGAATTTCCTGTATAAAAAAATGTGTTATATTTTATATATCATCATATTATTTATTTTATTATATTTTTTTTTTGTTTATATAAACACATTCAAAATTTAGAAAATATTCTTGCCTGAACAGGTTCTAAAATGATATGATGGCTTGACCTTCTTGAAGTTGGTGGTCCAGTTATTGATGAATTGCGGGATGACGGCATTGGACTCTAAAATAAATTATTTCAAACTTTGAGAAAATTTGTATTTTAAAATATCTTTGTATTATTGAATTACAATCACCTATTCCTATATACCAGTAATTCAATAGCTTTTTCAGCAATGCTGCTCTTCATATATGGAGTAAAACATCGATGTATAATTTTAATTTCGCTTACCTTGATATTAGGAACAAAACCGAAGTCAATTGGTAAAGGTTGTGTTTGAATATTGAATATCCCTTCTTCTGATGCAACTGATACAATCGATGGACGAGCTGATAGTTGTTGAGCAAATAGTAATGGATCAGCATCTGCTTGAATAATGAAATATGTATAGCAGTGTGTTTGTTACAAAAGGCCAATGAATATATTTCTTAATAGTCCTCTTACCAATATTCATTCCTTTGACAACTCTACGTGCTTGAACTACTCTACCAGCACTTCTCCTAAATCTTATACCTTTCTCTGCTTCTCTTCTGAGTTTTTGAGCTGCTGCTGCTGACTCTGCTATTGCCATAGCCATAGAACCCATTCCCGATCTTTTGAGATTAATGTCCACTAAGTAACTTAGACAAATCGCATTGGATAAAATATGGTCACTAGGCTAAAAATTTAATTTAGATTAATAAATAAAAGAAAATGTAAGCAGCTTTTTATTTCAACATTGATATTTTATGCTAAATGTAGGAACTATATGCTTAAAAAACTATGTTGATTAATATCGTTACTAGATTAATATGGTTAGTACGTTTTTTTTCAATTTAGTTACAAATCAAAAAATGTCATACACTTACTGATCCGATGTCATTGACACTTATATCTAAATGTCTTAGAGGCGTCTTTACTAAGCCTATAGCTCTTGCCAAAAGATCACCACACGTTGGTGGATTCTCAGCATTTATAGCCGACCAAACCCCTGCCGGAGGTTTTTGTAATGGTTGCGGCCTTATTCCACAACCTGAAATATTTAGTCTACGAAAACGTAATCAGTTAATTAAATTTTATATCAAATAAACATATGTCATTTTACTTCGTTGTTTATATTTTCAACGTTGCAGAGAGAACTCGACAACAAGGAGTAACTTTGGTATTCATTCTATTCTTTACACTTCGTCCGAATTAGATACGTCATTAATATCAATGTTATCTAATCATGTCGAAGGCTTACGTTTATAATTATGCGCAGTATGCATAACCTGATAATATTACATACACAATAACAAATTCAATACGACTTTATATACGATAACTAAGAACCGTACTCGTTACAACAATGCTTATTTTTAAACTTACGATGTTAAATTACACCCTCTTGCAATTGCAACAGCCAAATGAGCTATTCCCTCTGAACCAAGTCGGTTATTAAGTCGCAGATCTAAACTTCTCAATCCACAGCTAGTGTGGTTTAAAACACATGAAATGTTTTCTAAACCTATAGGACCTGTAGAAAGAATAAATAATATTTTTTTAGTCATTTTATTGATCTATAATTAAATTAAATATTGTTATTTTTACCAAATATATTATCTGCCAAAATTAGACATCGAATTTTATCGCGTTTTGATATAAATTTTGCCACCGATAAAGCGCCGTCATCGTTTATCTTACAATGACTAAAATCAAGAGTTTCAATTTTTTGGTTATCCAACAGCCCACGAAGAATATATTTTAATTTTTGACAATTCATATCACTGCGCGTAATTCTGTAAGGAAAGAGATGAGAAAAGTATTAATGTTTTATTTCGCTGTAAACGTAAAGTCACCATGATTTTGAGGAAACATAAGCTTATAGTAACCTTAAAACTCGTAATTGTAAGCAATTTTGTAAACCTCTTGCTAGATTCTTGGCATCGTTATTTGTAAATTGAAATTGATTTCTACAATATGATACGCCAATATTTTTTAATTGATAAGTAATGTGTAATTCAGTTAAATTATCTAGGCTTCCTAATGCTCCATGTAAAGATATATGGTCTGAAATTAAATAAAATAACTTCCTTCTTATTATTATATTGAAAGTATTCATTCCAATTAAATATTAAATAAGTGTTAATGTTTACCTCGATATAATATTTCGTTCTTTTTAGCTGCATATTTACTTAGATTTTCCCTTTGACCTGATATTATACCTACCATATCTGGCGAAATATTACGTTGATCTGGTATATCTGCAGGTACTAAGCTTCTAATAGATAAGGATTGTATGTAAGGGCCACAAAGTTTCACTAAACGGTTTACCTGTAACATTATGTCCTAGTTTTAAGGTTTCTTTTATAACATTCTGTGTGCTATGCAAAGAGATTCTTACTTTTAGAAATCATCTTAAAGTACTCAGCTCACTATTATAAGGAAATAAAGATGAAATCTTCTATTAAAATAACAATTCTTGGCAGAATAAGAACGAAGGCAGTCGTCTGTTGTGTCGCACGGGCAACTTTTGGTTCAATCCCCACTTGAGAAAATGAAATATTCTATATTTTCAACTTAAATATAAACATTAAATATTTAAATTAAAAATATTAAATATTTTTTCGCTCTGGTAGCAAGGTAAAGCGCGTTGAATTCTGCCAGTCAACACGCAAACCCTCAAAATTGGTGAAAAATGGGGAACGGAACACAGTGTTTACGGAATGTTAAGACTAGGTGCCTTAATTCCTTTTTTCTACTCTGCCATCAATCAGTACAGAAAGCTTTTACTTTATTTTATGCAAAATCTGGCTTCTATTAATAACATAATGGTTAAGAAATATTAAATATAAGTTACTTACCTTCTCAGGGTCGTAATGACGTGGATTCATATTTTCTAAAATATTAGCATAATATCTTTCCATAAATATATTTATCCATGGCTTTTGATATTCGTGTATATGACAATTCGTCCACTGTGAAAAATAGCATCTCTTCCAAAATGTATCACTTTTAATATTATCCACAAGAATTTGTAAAGGAATATCTGTTTTTAAAATTTGTAAAAAAAAATCTCTATCTTTCGCAATGAAATCTTCAAGTTTTGGAAAACCTGAAAATAACACCTTAAAGGTTTATCTGTTTATATATTTGATTTTTATATAATTAAAAATATTATTTATTTGTATGTATCGATTTAATATAAACTTTTACCAACCTGTCCAATTAACACTTAATTTTTCTATACATATTTCTACGAGAGTTCTAGGATGATACAAATTCCAATCAAGATATTCTGATTTTAGTTTTCGATTTGGTTCAATTTCTACTTTACTTTTATATGCTAAATACGTATTTGTGCTAATTGTAAAAGGAATGTTCATATTTAAAGAAATAATGTGCTTGAAATCAAAATGGATTTCAGTTACTGTGGTGTGGTGTATATTCGTAAAAATATTAAATCAATAACACGATTTCATAATTTATACTTCTTTCACTACGATAGTTACTATGGATGCATTATTATATTAATTGTTATTTAATTATATTGTTAGTGTTGAGCGAAATAACTTCAATAATAAATAAGATCTACGTATTTAAATTCTTTTATTAATTTCCTTTGCTACGCAGCATTTATCTTAACGTACGTTTAGGAAGCTAGCGTCTAGCGTCGTCATCAATACTTGAATTAAATGAAAAGTCAAATGCAAGTCGAACTCGCTCATCAAGGATTCCCTTTCAAATTCAGGGGGAAGTACAGTTTTGTAAAGTTATATGAAACGATAAAATAAACATTTATAGTTTTTTTTTTCGTGAAATATCTATTATTTTTTTCAATATATTTATGGAAGTTCTTAGTTTGTGTTTGGCAGAAAGTGACCACACATAGTGTGTCTTTGGCAAAAAACTATAAATGTATATTTTATCGTTTCATAACTGTAAGTGCACGGAAAGTATAGAATTTGATTACGTGGTGAATTCCATACAAAATTAAGCAAAAGATATTTATAAATGCTGGTCATTCCACAATAGAGCAAATGCACCGAGTCAACAATGAAATCAGACGCTGCTTTGAAAGGAAATTGTATTGTTCGGCGGCATTCCTTGACGTCCAGCAAGCTATGAAAGGCAGAAGAGTCGCTGGTCTCTTCACCTAACCGCCACCTTAAGCAACACATCTGCTTATAGTCTTGCGGCTGATTGCAGATCTAGTTGAAAAAAAAATTAAAAAATAAATGCTGGTATGTTTTGACTGCATTGAATTAGAAGCTTGATTTTCTCTTTTTTTAACGAGCGTACGGGTCACCTGATGGTAAATGATCACCGTCGCCCACGGCCCCGTGTAGCGCCAGAGGAGCTACAGGAGCGTTGCTGGTCTATAGGGTGGATGGGCACCAGGGCTCTGCATAACCCAATGCGAAACGTAGTGTCCGAAGCCACTACTTAATGCCTGTTTTAAATGCCGGAGGTGGCCATGATCCGGTCGAGTCTGCCCATGCGTGTTGCCATTGCTGTCAACGTGTATCTTCCACACGTAAACTATGGATAGTTTAGTAGATTTTCTCTGTGCTCCGAAGGACGTGAATATTTGATTTTAATTTCACGTACGAAAAACACAAGATTTTGAGTATTTGTCCCTCAGTTGCAGGCATGTTAACGTAATCTACAACTGAATTTTACAGTGGGATATGAATTTTACTAGGGATGAACCCAAAATCGTGAGCTTTGAAATTAAAAAAAAGTTCGAAACTATATAATTTTACATAGCAAATGAAATAATTTGATGCAACACGAGTTTCAAAAATATTTAGAATATAGTTCTGCATTAGATAATATTAAATTCTAAAATAAAAAAATGTCACTAAACATGTATGTATGACCCAATCTTAAAAGGACATATTTTAAACCGATACTGTGTACCGAGTATATTTATTATTTTATTTTCAAATTCACATTCTGGCAACATCTTTTTTGTTATCTATGATGGTCTGATTAAAAATTTGTTTCGCCCTAGTATGTAGTCATGTCATTGATTGAATTTTGTTTATATTATTTTCTCATATTAATATAAATACCTAAAATTTAATATAAATAACATATGATCTTAAACTAAAGTTCATCATGGATAAACATAACAGTACTGAATTATTAAATTCAGACTTTTCATTATCCAAGAATGCTAGTTCCGATTCATTGGATTCAGACTCTAAATCAAGCTCACTGAATTCTAAACACGGACAAGATTCCGTAAGTTTCCTAAAGGGATTAATTTATGCTTATTGAATTTATATGACGGCACAACTTACGAAGCCACTTCCTAAAGCCGCGAAATTAAAGTAACTGGCGTTCTAATAATAAAGCATACAATTTGTATCAATAACTTTTTTACAGTTATAATGAGTAAAAATAAAACTATCCATATTTGTTTGTTTGTGAATCGCATACTTAGCCATAGAGAGCAATTAGAACTTTCAAAGGCTTGTATCGAACCATTTTATAGTGTCTACATGGGATGTAAATATGTCACCAACAAATTAATATAACTCTATTAATTGTTATAACTAATTATTATTGTTTTAGACTCATGTGCTGGGAGATATTATGTTATTGGATGGTGAAAGGGTGATGGGAGTTGCTCGAGATGTAACATACTTATGCCCGTATAGTGGGCCATCTCGTGGGGTACTTAAAGTTACAAATTATCAACTACATTTCCGTCCAACAGAAGCAACATCTCTTCAGACTACTCTTTGTGTGCCTCTTGGAGTAGTAAGTACTAGTAAAATATAATAATAATAATAATAATTAAGCCTTTATTACTGATAAACATTTGTAACTTATCATATATAATGTTATAAATTTTGCACATGAGTCATCAGTGTGTCCTGTTGACACAAAGGCCTCCTCTAGCTTCTTCCATTCTTCTCTATTTCTTGCTATTCTTACCCAGAGACTCCCTGCTGTCTTAAGATGCGGCATCCATTCAGTAAGTGTCTTTGCCCATCTCTCTGCTGGCTGCCTTATCATGTGGCCAGTCCATCTCCACTTTAGTTGCTTGCATGTCATGTTGACATCCTCAAATTTGGTGATCTTGTGTAGGTCAGATGCACACATCTTATCTCTTCTTTTGTATCCAAGGATGCTCCTTTCAATGCTTCTTTAGGCAGTTATTAATTTACTGTGGAGTTTTTGGGTTAAGGCCCAAGTTTAACAGCTGTATGTCAGTATGGGTAGTAGACAGGCGTTGATGAGCTTTCGTCGAAATTGTCGAATATTAATTTTGAACTTTTTGTTGTTTTTTTTATTTTTTTGTGTTTACTAGTTTATAGTATTTAAATTATATTATAAAGATTATATTATATATGTGTATTAATATCAGTGGTTCAAGGTGAATTTAAAGCCATTACCATTAAAATAAACTACTAGCTCTGATGGTTGTGGATTCATTAACTATTCAGGCGAATAAATTATTCTTGTAAAACAAAGGGTGGCATTGAGTTCCCTTACTCAGCATGCATGCTCTTAAATACTGGCAAAAAGTAAAGAATGGTGCCCTGAAATTTTCTCTGCTTCTTTTACTATATGTGGAATATACTTTGAAGTTAAAAAAAATAGTAGCTAATAGTTATTTTGAGATAAATAACTACAATTTTTTTATGTACATATAATCACCTTTATTTGGTTTTTAGGTTTCTCGTATTGAGAAGGTAGGAGGAGCTTCATCTAAAGGAGAAAATTCATATGGTATTGAAGTATTTTGTAAGGTATGTTATGAATTTTAAAAATATTTTGTGTCATGGTTATTTTTAACTTTTAATTTTACAACTATTATTATATGTTTCTTAGAGATATATGACAGTATAAATTAATAATAAAAAAAAATATTAATGTGTCTACCTGTACATCATTATGATTTTAAGTAGACCTTATGTTTTTGAAATAATAAAAATTATTAAATAATGTAACAAATATGATATGAATGTTTTTTTATAGGACATGAGAAATTTACGTTTTGCCCATAAACAAGAAAATCATTCCCGACGTGGCATATTTGAAAAATTGCAACAATTGGCATTTCCTTTATCACACAGGCAGCCCTTATTTGCTTTTAGTTATTCAGAAAGTTTCTCTGATGATGGATGGAATGTATATGAACCTATTGCTGAATTAAGAAGAATGGTAAGAACAACAAGAGTTAATTGAATAAAACAAAATCAAACTTATATATATTTATATAGTGATTAATTATTTAATTTATTTGTAAAGCAATGTTAATTTTGCTGCACTTTAAAATGTTTACATATTATTATATTTTATATTTGAACTATTGTCATCTCATTTGGATTATAATAAATAAAAAGTGTTATTTTTAAACATATTAAGTATTTATATAATTAAACTTTCAGGGTGTGAACAATGATATGTGGAGAATTACTCGGATAAATGATAAATATGAAATATGTGATAGTTACCCGTCAGTGTGGGCAGTACCAACTGCAGCTAATGATGATCTCTTAAGATCAGTAGCAGCATTCCGTTCCAGAGGACGTATACCAGTTCTGGCGTGGATACATCCCAGTTCTCAAGCGACTATTACAAGATGTAGCCAGCCTTTAGTTGGAGTTTGTATTATTTTATAAAACAATATATAATAGAATAAAAACAAAGCAATGCATTGAGTTCCATAGAGATTGTCTCGAAATTTGTAGAATGAAAAGCTTACAGTAGATCTAACAGTAGATTCTTTCTGCATTTTTTGCAATAGGCTCGAGCATCCAGCAATGCAGCGTAAAGCTAATAATGAATAGTATACTGAGCTAAATTTGGTTATAAAATATTAAAATGGTGCCACAATTTGTATAAATAATACTAACAGTGTCTACACATGTAACTAACAGGCTAGCCACTACTTTTAAAATCAGTATGTTCATTATTCAATTATTCTATTACAAGCACTTTTGAATTGTTGAGTTATATTGAAATATATATCTGTAGTGACAGTCCTATGGAAAGCTACCACTGGCTGAGAAGGCAAGTCTAGCAAGAAAAGCCAGCAATAAACTGAACAGTTGCTCATTCCAAAATATAATTTACAATATATATTTATACCATAACTAGCCTCCCTAGTGAGCATCAACAGCATTTAATTCCACTTTTATTACCAATATAGTCTTGCATTATGCTATAAGCTTTGTTTAATAATATATTTTTAACTTTTACTTTAAATTGTTTAAGTGGCAAGTTTAGATACAGTTGTGGAATTTCATAATTCATAGAAATTTTGTGTCCCATAAAAGATTTAGTTACAAGACAAAAACTAATAGTGATCACTTTGTTTTTTTTATAAATATTTAAAGGCTTGGAGTTAAAATCTGTTTATTCCGTTTTTGTAGTTCTTCAATCAAAACTTGTATGTAAAATACAAAGTTACCCTTTTTTTTCAAATAGTAGAAAATAAGAATCAATTTATTGATTATTAGAAGGTTTACATGAAAAGCTGAACACTAAACTTATACAAGTCATATTTGTATTAAATCTTAAATTTCTAAATATTTATCACCTAAAGTTAACTCTTCTATATATTCTGACACTCTCTTAGAAAGATATATATTTTTTAGAACACATTATTAATATTAAATACATTATTACCAGGTAAGTGGTAAACGCAGCCGCGAGGACGAGAGGTACATTCAATTAATAATGGATGCAAACGCGCAAGCCCACAAGCTGTTTATAATGGACGCGAGACCCAGTGCTAATGCCATCGCTAATAAGGCAAAGGGTGGCGGGTATGTGGAATATTATTATTTTTTTAGCTTCACGCTGCACCCCGCACGAGGCAGGATAGGCAGAGGGAACCCGGGAACCAAGTGTTAAGACACTCCGTTCCACTTCCGTTACCCATTTTCCGCCGAATTTGAGACATTGCGTGTTGAGTGGCGGAACTCAACGCAGCGCTTTGCCTTATTACCAGAGCGAAGAATTGAAACATTAAACATCTAAATTGAAAATATTAAATATTTAATTTCTTCGACTGGGGATCGAACCCAGAACCTGTGACACGCTTGTTCCGCTGCGCCACGACAGCCGTCTGTCAGGTGGAATATTATGTTTGTTCTACTGTTATTGTACCTATCTATGCTTTCTATTTCCACTTGTTTATATATTTATTGGTTTTTCAATCTCCACACTCATATGTCTGTGTGTATATTTATATATACATGAAAGATACATGAGTTAGCCATGAGTTAACCATTATTGTAGACTTAATCGATTGAAATGTTTTTAATATAGCCTTTTTACAAACTTTTGCCAACACTGTCTTTATCTTATTTCAATCGTAAAAAAAGAAAAAAAAAGGTCGACAAATCTGCTACAAATTAAATGTTTTATTGAATAGGCTGTAACTTTACTTTTTTGTGGTAATTAAAATCATAATATTATTGTACACGACAATAATTGAGATTAGAAAATAAATAATCGGGTAGCTTAAACAGACAAAGCGGCGAGTACGTCACTAGATAGATATATTAATATATCTGATATGGAAATTTAAATTTTCTATGTTTATTATATATTCTTATATGATAAATTAAAGAATACTTAAAAGGTACTTTGTTATGTGTACACTGTTTGAGACCTGTCGTGGCGCAGCGGCACAGGGGTGTGACTGTAACCGACAGGTCGTGGGTTCGATTACCACTGGAAGAAGTGAAATATATAATGTTTTCAATTTAATTTTTTAATGTATTCATTTCTTCGCTCTGGTAAAATGGTAAAACGTGGCGTTGAGTTCCGCCACTCAACACTCAATGCCTAAAATTCGGCGGATAGTGGGGACTGGAAGTGGAACGGAGTGTCTGAACACTAGGTTCCCAAGCTCCCTCTGCATACCAAAATTTAATTTATTATGATGATTTGAGAAATTATTATGATTCTATAAATTTTATAACATATATAATATTATTTTAAGTTATGAATCAGAAGATGCATACCAAAATGCCGAACTGGTATTTCTTGATATCCACAACATTCATGTGATGAGAGAGAGCTTGAGAAAGTTGAAGGAGTTGTGTTTCCCACAAATCGACCAAACTAGGTATGTAAATTAATTTCTTTTATAAATACTTTGACTACCCCACAAAATGTAGCAAAAGTATCAATAATATCTTTGATATCTATTTTAATCGGATTTGTCGCGTATAACAGTATTTATACATCTTTGATAACACTACATCGAACACTACATCTAATTTCATTTAAAATACTTTATTACATTTATTTTTTGAGCTTCCCCTTGTATTTTGTACATAGCAGGTTAGAGAGAGGGAGATTTTAGAACCTATCTATCTAAGACATTCATTCATTTAAAATATTTAATTTCTTCGAGAAGAGATCGAAGCCACAACCTTGCGAACTTACAGTCGCACGTTTGAGCCCCTGCGCAACAACATGTCTCCTTTATGTTTGTGCTTAAGCGCCATTAGTATTAACTATCACCACATTGTATGATAAAACTGCGTCGCTTCGATACTTGACGCCGCTGTCTCAATTCGGAGTTTATACCAAAATATTGCAAAGGTTTTTGCAATATTTTGGTATAAATGTGTTATTTATTGTTTTTATTACACCACTACTAAAGCAAATCTTCACACGAACCCCTTTCAAAAAAAAATATTATTTTCCTTTCTGGTAAGGTGACAAAGCGCGGCGTTGGGTTCTGTCTCAACACGCAATGTCTTAAATTCTAAAGAAAGTGAGGTACGGAAGTGTCTTAATAGGAGTGTCTAAACACTAAGTTTTCAAGTTCCCTTTGTCAAATTTGTTATGTCCAGGATACAATGTGAAGCTTGAAAAAAAATCTGCCACATGACTAGATTAACTCCTGAAAAATATACATGAAGGATAAATAATAAGATGTCTGATCTTAACTCTGATCTTACCAACAATTTTCTAACAGCGCCCATGCATCTAATTTTATTGTTTAGCATCTCAGGTGTTGCTGTTTTATATTCATTATTAGAATATTTTAGTTTTCATATGAATAAGAGACGTATTTAGTTAAAAGCAACATTGAATCATTTTAAAACCAAGTACTTATAAGACCAGAGTATAAGATAATTTAGAATTTTAATATTTTCAATTTTTTAACAAGATGTGAACGTATTTTATTTTGTTGCTTTATTCCTTTAATGGGTAAATACATGTTACGATAAAAAACCCTTGTACTTATTTACGTAATTTAAGGAAAATTTTAAAGGAAATATCTCTTATTATTTAAAATACTTGGTAAATGGGGTCATAGCGAATGTTGTCGATTGTCGACTGGTAAACAAAAAGTTCAAAAACCTATAATTTTATTATACTTAAATATGTAAAAGGAGATTAAGAAATGTTTGGTAACGCCAAAAATGCTTATATAAATTATAACATTTCTTCTCCTGTTTCTTCAGTATTAGGTTCTTTTTTTAGCTTCACGCTATATCCTGCACATGGCAGGGTAGACAGATGGAACTTGGGAACCTATTGTTAAAACATTCCGTTCAGTTTTTACTATGTTTTTTTAAAGTGTTATTCCACACTTAGGACCGAAAATACTATTTCAGAGGAACGGTATTCCAGAGGCGCGGGTTCAAATCCTGCTTCGTTCAAAATTTTTATACGCTTTTTAAAATTTTAAAATTTAAATTCCGTTCAGTTTTTTCTACTGAATTTGAGACTTTACGTGTTGAATAGCGAAACTCTACGTGCGCCTTGCCTAGTTAACAGAGGAAATAAATAAAAAAAAAAATTAAATATTTCATTTCGTCTAGATCAGTTTTCCCAAACTTTTTTAGTCCACGCCCCACTTTTGAATTTTTAAAACCACCATGTCCACCCTAAGCCTCGAGGCCTGTCGTGGCGCAGCGGCACAAGAGTGTGACAGTCGAGGAAATGAAATATTTAATATTTTCAATTTAAATATTGAAAGTTTCATTTCTTCGCTCTGGTATTAGGGCAAAGCGCGGCGTTGGCTTAAAATGCCGTGGCGAGAGGGTAATTTTTCTTTTTAATCATTAACTACCCCCCTCCAATTACCAAAACGCCTGGGGGGCTGGATTGGGGAGCGTTTTGGTGATTCCTAAAGTGGGGCGTACGCCCCACTTTGGGAATCACTAGATCGAATTCACAACCTGTCTCGTTTACAGTTAGACGCTTTTGTCCCTGCTCTACGACAGGTATTAAGTTCTCTTATAAAACTTTAAAAAAAATATACAATACATAAATAAAAAATAAAAAAATATACAATACATCACGCCGTATCATGCGTATACAAGGGTAAACAGAGGGCCTAATGTTGTGACACACCGTTCTCTACTTCTCAAAACGTATTTTCTAGTTCTAAGTTTCATCATAATCCATTCAGTACTTTTGGGTTTTAGTTTTAAGCGGGCGAAGCCGCGTATTTGTCTTTAGTGGTAAATAAATATTTAAAATATTTTTTTCAGATGGTTCAGCGGCATTGAAGCAAGTTGTTGGCTAAAACATATTAAGTGCATATTAGCGGGAGCTGTTCGCATTGTTGATAAGGTGAGGCTAAATAACTAAATTTATATTGTGATATCATTGTTTACATACCAACTAATTGCGTCGGTCATTCATTTGATTATTTATGTTTCATTTGTTTATCGTATTGTTGTTTTGAAGTCTTAAATTTAACTATTTTTTAATATTTGGTATAGTTCATTAACATGTAGAAACACAACAATTAATAAATGCCCACAAAAATAGCACACATCTTTCGAGTGCATTCTCGATCGTATTTATCACGGGGAGTTTTCTGGAGAGCTGTTTGACTTGGTTCCTGCCGCCGAATTTTCCAACCGCACAGCACGTCACAAACTATAGTACCAGCCACACCATCTGCACAACTGGCACTCGACTACTGTGCGGTTTCGTAGGAACTTTCTTCCATGCGCCACGCATCTGTGGAACGGCCTACCCGCGGCAGTATTTCCTGGTCTTTACTTTAAAAAAAACGCGTCTACCTACACCTTAAAGGCCTTCAACGCACCTGTGGCTCCCCTGGTGTTACACGGGGCCGTGGGCGGCGGTGATCACTCACCATCAGGTGACCCGTACGCTCGTTTGCCTTGTCTTTTCCATAAAAAAAAGTACTGATTAGTTACAATTTTATAAACACAAGTCTTGGAAAAGATTAATATTTTCCTTTTTTGTATTTTATTTTTTCTTATTTTTTATGTTAGATAAAATACCACACGGTATATATGTATACTTATAACATATCCGATCACTGTCTGTGCATAAAAGATATACATATTGAAATTATAAATATTATAGCGCACATTTTATTTGTTTCTTGTTTGTTTGTTTATCTGTCCGTTGGTACGAACTTATTTCAGAAACGCTTAAACAGTTTTATTTTTTTTTCTATTATATATTGGCAACCTTCCTTCAACATTTAGTGTTTATATTTTTATTTGAATAGGTCAATAAATAAAAATGTAACCCGTACGCTCGTTAACCCTGTCTTTTCCATAAAAATAAAATAAATATGAATATTTTAATTCCAGGTGGAAAATCATAAAACGTCAGTATTAGTGCACTGCTCCGATGGGTGGGATAGGACGGCTCAGTTGACTGCGCTCGCGATGCTCATGCTGGACCCGTACTATCGCACTCTCAGAGGGTTCCAAGTACTCATTGAGAAAGAGTGGCTTTCATTTGGACATAAGTTTCAATTGGTAATATTAAATATATTGATTTTGTATTTGATTTTCTTTAATTTTAATTCGACACTTAAAAGCGTGTGAATGTAACCGACTGGTTGTGGGTTCGATCCCCACTCGAGAAAATGAAATATTTAATATTTTCAATTTAAATATTTAATGTTTTCATTTCTTTGCTCTGGTACAAAGCAAAAACGCGGCGTTGAGTTCCGCCACTTAATACGTAATGTCTAAATTCGGCGGCAAGTGGGGAACGGAAGTGGCAAAGTAAAACGTAACGTAAGTGTCAAAGTGAAACGAAGTGTCTTAACCCTAGGTTCCCAAGTTCCCTCTGCCTACCCTGCCATGTGCGGCATACACCGTAAAGCTGAGAGTGAGAAAAAATACCTAATAACAGCGTAACTTAAACCTGTGCATGTTGGAAACTTGGCGTTAGCAAATCGCTATGACCACTAAGCTATACGTTCTCATCAAGCTACTATGGAAATTATTATAAGTCTCGTGCCAAATGATATTTCTAAGTACCTTTGGATACGTGAAGTTTTCATATGTATTTAAAATGTAATTTTCCAGCGCATAGGCCACGGCGACGAGCGTCACTCGGACGCCGACAGGTCCCCAGTCTTCGTGCAATGGGTGGACTGCGTATGGCAGTTGCAACAACAATTTCCCACTGCGTTCGAGTTCACTGAACGATTGCTTATCACTATAGTGGATCATTTGTACTCGTGTCGATTTGGAACATTCCTATTTAATACTGAAAGGGAGAGAGTTAAGGAAGGTGAGTGGATCTTAATAAATAAAGGGTTGCTCAGACGTAAATGTAAATAAATAAAACCTGTCTTTTTAAATAAATTAATTTGATAAACCAGATTAATCGCATATATTTAGTATTATATATTCATTTCCCTTCATTTTATGCAAGAAGTGGTAATAAAGTAATTAACATGGGTTTTTAATTGAGTCAATAATTACTAAATTAAATGTTTATATTTGAAATAATTTATTCCTTTTTATATGAATTCATTTTAAGCAACTGTTTGTTTAATAATTAAGATGTATGATGGGTCAGATAACCGCAGATGTCGAAGGGCAAGGAATGATCTTAGACGAGTTTTAGGCTAAATGATTAACTGATTTAATTCACTGATCAGCTGATAATATTTTCTATGAAGAATATTTAGATGGCGAACCAACGAGACTTAATCACGAAATTTAATCTTACCCCTATTTTAAGTAGTTGGAAGTGGAAATTTATTGAATTCTATTTTGGTTGCTGGTATTTATAGTCCGTTCAGTAAAGATTTGTATAAGTTTTTCGTCAATTTGACAGAAAAAATTCAAAATATCAATATTTAGTACCGTTTCCGCGGATATACTTTGATAGCTATTTGGCACATCACTAGTCTCTATATAATAAACACAAGCTTTCTTACGTACAACAAATAACATAAAAGATTAGGTAAACAAGTATAGTTTATATTATGTTCGTAAAATTTACTATTTTTTCTTTCTTTGCAGAAGTAAAAGCCAAAACAGTGTCCCTGTGGTCATATATCAACAGTAGGCAGAATTTGTATCTTAATCCGTTATACTGGGGACCTTCCTCATTCAGTCCAAATTCTCCGCCTTCACCTAATTCCAGACCTCAAATGGTCCTAGTGCCAGTTGCTTCACTGAGAATTATTAAGTTATGGAAAGCTTTGTACTGTAGATGGAATCCTACTATGAGGCAACAGGTGAGAATATTTTTCAACTAAGAAGAAAATCTATTGTTGTTATTATTTTTTATTACTGCCATTATAAAAATATATAAAAATAGGTTTCACCTGTAAAGTTAAATATTGTGAATCAAATTTGTGTCTATATATCTTGAATTTAATTTCATTTTTTTTAATTTCATTAAATAATTTCATAACCGAAGTTAATTATAATGATTGAGTTGGATAAATTCCTTCTGCATATCCGGCCATGTGCGGGATACAGCGTAAAGCTGAGTGAGTGAGTAAGTGAGTTCCGTTATAATATCTAAAAAATACCTACCTACGTTGCCATATGCGGGATACAGTATGTAGATATAAAAATGGAACGTGTATCTCTAACTTTTTAATTTTCCCTAGGACCCAATATACCAACGCACTCGAGAACTTGTAGCTCTGCGCGCGCAACTGGAAGCAGCCGCTGCGGCGGCGGCCGGCGACCACGCGGCGCGGCAACACCGCCTCGGCCTCACGCCGCCGCGCGTTGCCAGTCCTCATCACGTGTGAAGGGGACGCTCACCTGGTATGTGTACTAGGAGATCATAACTACTGAGTAGGTTTTGTAAAGTAATTATAACATATTATGCAATTGGTAGGCTGGAAATTGATTGATGTCTTTTTTCCTATTTATCATTGTTCAGCTTAAGGGCGATCGCTACTTGACAAGATTCTGTACATTATACATACCCATCTTTTAAAGTATTGTGTTAAAGTTTATATGTGACTGGAATTGATATAAGTTGGTTATGAATGTTTAATTCTAAATAACGTGGCAGTTAGTAAACAGCTTCCTTCACCAGTAAAGGCACTAAATAATAGCGACGACAGGAAATTTCACTGCTTGGCAACACCATATCGGGCTCGTACAATCGCGCGTTAGTCCCTTACCATGTGTTAAGTAGACGCTAATAAAGTAACTATATTAGGGATCATGTGTAATAAAGTGTTAACGTATTGTGACGCAGTATGTAGGACGCCGGTACACGATTGGTTAAAAGTGAATGTTTATATTTACATTATGTTACAGCTCGTGGCTTAAAAGGAGCACTTAAAAACCACTTTACATATTTATCTTCAATAAAAATCCTTATCAATATTATATTTTGTTTATCAGAATAGCAATATAATTTTGAATACATATTATTGTATTAAAACTGAAAAATAATTAGCTTATTTTGTTTCAGGACACCATTGCTTCTGCTTAATTATGATTAGAACAAAAACTGCCTTTATTATGTTTCTTTATATTGATGTTTAGTGTTATGTTTAAGATTTATAAGCGCCCATCACTGTATGTTATTTGCCAAACTAGTATCTTCCTTTAGTATTTTAAATTTTGAAATTTTATTTTTTGAAACTAGATACTTACATTATATTAAAAAAAAAAACAATTCTACTTATTTAATTTGTTATATTAGGGACCTTTATTCTCTCCAAATTCTTCAACTTCCCCCTTATTCTAGACCTCCAATAGTCTCAGTACCATTTGGAAAGCTTTATACTGTCTATGGTAGACGTAGATATATTTTGTTAAAAAAATATTATAGTTTATCTGTTTATTTGATTGTACCCAAACATATGTTTATGAATAGATAAATTACGTAAGACTCAACCTCTGTGTTATTTACTTATTTATTTAATATCAGTTCAATTATCATATAGTATTATTGTAAATATAAAATAAAATTGTAATCATGTATCATTGTTTTATTTTTGTTTTGTATGCAAGACTGTGAGTATTTTCTTAGTGTACTTAGATGATAGTAGATTCGGTTCGGTCGTCTGTTATGGCTATTATTGTCGTTAACAATATGTTGAAGCCTGTCGTGGCGCAGCGGCACAAGCGTGTGACTGTAACCGACAGGTTCTGGGTTCGATCCTCAGTGGAGGAAATGAAATATTTAATATTTTCAAGATAAATATTTAATGTTTCATTTCTTCGCTCTGGTAATAAGGCAAAGCGCGGCGTTGGGTTCCGCCACTCAACATGCAATGCCTTAAATTGAGCGGAAAGTGGGGAACGGAAGTGGAACGGAGTGTCTTTACACTAGGTTCCCGGGTTCCCTCTGCCTACTCTGCCACGTGCAGGATACAGCGTGAAGCTAAAAAAAACAGTATGTATATTATATTAAGGCTTGATGCAAGGGCACATGCTTGTGACTGTAAATTCGACAGGTTGTGTGTTCCATCCCCACCTGGGAAAATATTTTCTTTTTCATTTTTTTCACACGCAATTCCTCAAATTCGGCGAAAAGTGGAGAACGGAACAGAGTGTCTTACCACTAGGTTCCCAAATTGTATCTGCCTTCCCCTGCCATGTGTGAGATATGACGTGAAAATAAAACAATCACATACATGTAACTATCATTACTAGTTTACTATGCAAGCAATCTGTTTATTCTAAACGTTATTATTCTATTTTATTAATAGTTTCGATAATATGTCCATAAATGTTTTACAATCACAAAATTGTCGCTTCTACCAATATTTAAACATCTTATAAATTAAAATTAATACCTTTTTTAGTGTAACTCTTAGAACCATATACATATATATTTACTTTGTTTGTTATACTATTCGATAAAAGTACGTATTTGAACTTTAACATAGTATTGATAATATAGAAATGATTAGCTTATCAATGTTTATTTGCTTGATTTTCTTACACTATTTGTATCTTTGCTGCTAAAGAACTAACACCAGTGCTTATTTCCAGTATTAAATATTTTTTATTTTAATATGTTTAAAGTAATTACAGACCGATGTATTAGAACAAAGGCAAATAATTTTTTGAAAACTTTTAAATATAGTAGATCTTACGCCTCTAACAATGAAGTGGTGACATCAGCAGATATCGTTATAATTGGTAAGTGGAGAAAAATAATCTACTTCTACCAGTTCAATATATATATTTTTTATATATCTGGTTAACTTTCTAACTGTATATGACAAATGGTATTTCATTTTTGATTTATCGCTTAGGCCTTTGAATCTGCCCATAATAAGTTTATTATGGCTTCTAGTTAGAAGATATCCACAGTATCATTATTTTTTAGGCGGCGGCATTGCGGGGTGCAACACATTATATCAGCTGACAAAACGCGGGGTGAATGCAGTCCTATTAGAGAGAAACAAATTGACAAGTGGAACTACTTGGCACACAGCCGGTAAACTTTATAGATTATTTAATAATTAATATCTGGCCGCATCAACAGAAATTATGTTATAATAACAACAAATGTTAAAATGACTTTTGCCATGTTACTTTCGTATACCACTTATTACCATCATGGAAGCATCAGCCTGATGAGGCCTGTCGTGGCGCAAGGCAAAGCACAGCGTTGAGTTCCGCCACTCAACACGCAATGCCTCAAATTCTACGGAAAGTGGGGAACGGAAGTGGAACGGAGTGTCTTAACACTTGGTTCCCGGGTTCCCTCTGCCTACCCTGCCTCGTGCGGGGTACAGCGTGAAGCTAAAAAAAAAAATAAAAAAAGAAATTTCAGCAAGGTATATGCTTAGAGAGAGAGATAAAGAAAAACCACTCTGTTCTACGTTTTTTTTATCAAATATCGAGTCTTTCTCCTGTAGAATTGTAAATTAACCACAGTTTGTCTCACGGGAGCGGGAATGTATAATACTTTATTTGAGTGAATATCAAATTCATAACCAAGCAATAACAGTCTAACGCTATCTATAGAACGGTACTTATTATTCATTATAATTTGTCTAGGCTACTAAAGTTCCATAGCAGATATTTTAGATCTTTAATATTTTATTATTCATTATAATTTAATATTACGTTGAACATCTTTAACTAGGCGGCATTTCGTTGTTGTCAATAATAATACGATATCAAAAGTTACTTATTACTTTTGATATTGTATTATTATAATAAAGTAATAAGTAGCCTTTAATTTGCTTGTTTCAAATATTGGCTTCGATTTGGTTTTAAATTTCGTAAAACGAACATTTAATTTAGTGTCTATCTGTCAGCTTCACACTTCCGCACATGGCATGAATGGCAACGAGAACTTGGGAACCTAGTTCCCATCTGAGCCATCGCGTGTTGTCTTTTTACCAGAACGTTAAAAATAATATTAAATAATTCATTTCTTTAGTGTGGTTCGAACCCCCACTGGTTCCGTCTACAGTCAGACGTTTATACCTCTTCGCTACGACAGACCCCTAATTTCAATTTAGAGTGCTTTTCTGTATTCATAATATTAAAAAATCTTGAATAGCAACAGCTATTTAGATTGTTGCTTACGTCAGGAACCAGGAAGAGGTCATCTGCTTAACATTTCTAATTATAATAACATACGTATGTTTCTTATCGTTTATATGTTGTTGATAGTCCTTAGGTAAATGAACCAACTGACACCGATTTTAACAAGAGCTTTTGGCACGTTAAAAATATCTTATTGTTTTTTTATATCTCATAAGTAACTTTTAAAATTCCGTTCCGTTATTTGATTATAATTTGCCGCTTGCACACTAATCACTTTACCAATGCAATTGATATAAGATTTTTTCAAATTGACATGTATCTATTAATTATTTCTCTATACATTTTTTTTGAAAAATATTAATAAAATAAACTTAAGTTCTCAATTTTCTTTCTCACTGCCTTTAGAAGTATGTTTTTATCAATCTTCATCCAATAATACAAGTTCTAACAATATCAATTTTAGGTTTGGTATGGTCTCTTCGGCCGTGCGATCTTGAAGTTAAACTGCTTCAAGACTCAAGGGATGTTTATAGTTCATTGGAGAAAGAAACGGGAGACCATGCTGGTTGGATTAACAATGGTGGCATGTTTATATCAAGAAGTAAAGTGAGTATTTCTTTTTGTGATTTTTTTTTATTATACGTCTCCTTTGATGTACATAAGTAATTATTTGCCTAATTACCAACGTTCATTTATCTTATATTTAAAGGAGGTTATTTCATGCGCCCCTGCATTGAACGATTACTCAGAATACGGTTAATAAAGATGGCTGCGATTCGATATTCTTATTTTTGATTATTTTCTTACCGAGTGAAAAATGCGCAAAAGAAAACCTTACTTTTCCACAGCGGCTACAACTTGCTGACCGTACTGTAGCTTGGTTTAAATATTAATTATTACTGTAAATACAAGGAGTGTTGCTCTCGTCGAGCGTCGAGCTATCACATACGTTTAGATATGCTCCAATTTATTCACGATGGTGAAAAAAATTAAAAAAGTTTTATTAGCCTCTCGCTTTATCCCGCACATGATAGGGTAGGCACAGGTAGAAGGTATAGATTATTACATTAAATTTTTTTGCATACAATTTTGGAATGCGGAGCAATAACCTTGAATAAGTACGTTTAGCTGTTAATATATCTACTTTTCGTTAGGATGTACGAGTATGTGTGATGCTTACGAGATAGCGATAAATACACTTCACTGCTTTTTTCGTTCCTTAACTTACTTCGAAAGTATTCTAATAGATTATTATTTTATAAAAACTAAAATTATACGTTTACACTTACTTTTTAGTTACGAACGGAAGAATACCTTAGACTGCACACATTGGGCAAGGCAATGGGTATACCCAGTGAAGTTTTAGATCCAAATGAAGCCCAAAAGCTGTTCCCACTTCTGGACCCGTCTGTATTTAAAATGGCACTTTATTCTCCTTTGGATGGTACCATAGATCCAGCAATGGCGTGCAGCGCCTTGGCTAAAGTTGCAACTAAAAATGGTGGAAAGGTAAAATGTATTACAGTACTAACAGATTCAATACATCTGGCTGGTACCAAATCGCCCAAAATCCGACACCTTTCAAGTATAATTTTTAGAAATGTATGGAATAAGATTCACAAATTAAATTTTTCTTTATTCAGTAAGGCCATTATAAGCACTTCTAAATCGTCGTTGTTTTTCGTGTCTATCATCGTTCTTTTAATAATTATGAATATTATATGCAAACAATTTGCTGTTTATTATTGTATATACAATGTGCTTAAACCATAATATTTTTTTAAAAAAATTGGAACAGCTATGATGTAAATGGCCCGCACTGCTCTTTTAAAAATTATGAATGTTGATTTGATTTCTGAATTCATTGTACCATAGTAATATATCATAAGACAAGATGCTATGAAAATTACTAAATCAAATCAGTCGAATTGTAATCATATTACATATGACTATAATTTTCAGAATAAAAGACCTCTAAGTATAAATGTAAGAAGCCTCTAAAAATTAAAATTATAATTTTCTTTTTTGAATAATTATATGATTTTAACTTGAAAAATCCAGAGGCAATCGTGGTGCAGCAGCACAGCGTCCGTCTGTGAGCGCGACGGTTACGCGTTGAGTTCCCCTACTCAACTCGCAATAAGTCAAAAATTTAACGGAACGCCTTAAAACTAGGTCTCCTTTATTCTCCGTACTGTATGTAAGACAGACACTGTGGACAGACTAATAAATCTTCTCTCATTTCTTTTCATGAAATACTTCATTTACTGCACTATCTAGTCGAGTAAGACTTTAATTTGTTCTTGACATTTTGTTGTAAAATTTCAATTATATTTATTTTTATAACGTCAATTATATTGTCATGTAGTGTTTCCTAAAAATTTTATCTTAAAGAATTATATGAACGGTAAACGCTCGGTTGCTGTTTATAAATTTCTTACATTGGTTGTCGACATCATAAAGATATTATGAGATATATGAGATATTATTTAATCATAACCGTAATAGTTTAGTTCAGCAGTAACTACAAATCGAAGGAAAAAGTGAAATTGTTTTGTATTAAGTACTAAAAAAAAAGATAATTTTAGATATATGAAGAGTGTCCAGTAATAGATGTTCACTATGCACACAACCAACTTGGAAACAAAGAAGTCACGGGAGTACATACGGATAAAGGCTTTATAAAGACGAAATGCGTTGTCAACTGTGGAGGTATCGTTATTAAAAGCTATTTCAAAAACATAAATGAATATAGATATTTCTTTTAAATATAAAGTCAATAGACAATTATATCCTTAAAACGATATTTTATCTGTGTTGATTTTTATTTTCTTTAGCTTTCCCATTGTATCTAGATAATATCGTCCAATATCCCCTGTAATGAGGCGTGCATCTTGAACTGAGTCTTTAACACTATAAATTACTATACGTACAGCGTACAGTTGTACGTACGTTTTGATCGGCTGGCTTATCGTCAGATGATGTACAACTGTGCCAAGACCTCAAGGGTTCTTCCGTTGCTGAAATGTTCTTTATTTAATATATTATTTTCTCATAATAAATGCCAATTTATTGCAGGAGTTTGGGGCCCTCGCATAGCAAGGTTCGCGGGTATACCTTCTTTACCAATAATACCATTTAAACACGCCTACGTTGTATCCGATAGCATATCTGAAATAAGGGGTTGTCCAAATGTCAGAGATCATGATGTCAATTTATATTTCAAAATTCAAGGCGAAAGCTGCAACATTGGTGGTTATGAAAGTAATCCGATTATGCTTGATCAGGTAATTTACTTATGAGTTTTTTTTTTATCAATATAAATTAGTGTTTTTACACAGTGAGAGGCTAGTCGTAGTGTAACTTGTTAGGTTGTGGGTTATTTACCTACTCGATCAGACATACAAAATATTTAATATTTTCATTTCTTCTCTCTAGTAACGGGACTTAAACGCGGCGGTAAGTTCCGTCACTCCACACATAATGCCTCCGGAATTCAGCGAAAAGTCGCAATTGGAATTGTTTAGTGGGAATTTTGTGAACGAAAAAGCGAGACGGAAAAAATCTCACGAAAAGTTGTAACGACAGTTTTTGTTATAGTGTAATAAGCCATGTGGCGTGCGCATGTTTCTCCGTCTCTCTCTCATAGAAAGCAATTGGTTTGTTTTTGCAATTGAGAGAGAGAGCGACGGAGAAACATGCTTTTTCTTGGTCGTATTTTTGTTTTGTTCAGAAAATAATAACAATGATTGTTATTTTATAACAATTATATTTTTACTACATTTTAGCCTAATGATCAAGTTTATATTTATATTACATTGTATTTGTTAATAATAAAAAAATATTATTTTATAACTTAAAACAAATTAACAAATATTATAACAATTCCTTCACTAATTAATCGAAAGAAACTTCGTTCCATCCTGGTGTCCCTTGACACCTCTGATTGTTTTTTATCTTCCACTTTTAATATCATGAAACCAATAATGAAATATTTTAAATTCTATATATTCATGATAGATATTCTACGATGTTATCGGTACAACATGTGTAGGTGATGGCCTATACATGTACCGATAGCAGCGTAGATTTTTTGATTGAGCTTTTAGATTACAAAGAAGTATAAGCCAGGTCTCGGCTAAGCAAAACAAGCGCCTCGCTTAACGTCCCATGTTCCACTTACACTACATATACACTCACACAAATACTTTAATGAATATTTTAGTTATTTATACGTTTGAATAGTGTATCAACACTATATTATATCTAATAACCAGGTCCCAGAACAACAGCATTTCCACCTATACGACTTAGATTGGGATGTATTCGGCGTTCACATGGACAGTGCAACTTCACTGTGTCCTAAGTTAAGCAAAGTCGGTATAAAGAGCACCGTGTGCGGACCTGAGTCTTTCACACCAGATCATAAGCCTTTGTTGGGTGAAGATCCTCATCTTTTTGGTAAGTTTTTTAGTTATTAAAATATATGTATGTAGCCTTTTAAGAATATACTGTTTAATAATATAAAGTGTTTTTGAGTGTTTAGTTATCTACTAACACGTAGCACAATATCAATGTGTATTAGGAATGATTCTATTGTAATGTTATGCTACGCAGTCAAACCTGATAACGCTAAAATTATATGAAGTAAATATTAATTAGGATTTTTTATTTTCGCGATTCTTATACATTTTAAATGAAACAATTTTTAACGGATTAATCGTGTATATTATTTTCTATACATTTTTGGGAATCCGACGTTTTGAACATTTTGCAGCTATCCCCAGTCACGGGTAAACCTACACGTGAGAAAACGATTAGTTCAAATTTTAAATTAAACAATTTTAACAACATTAATCGCGTATATTGTTTTCTAAACATTTTTGGGAACCCGACGTTTTTTAACACTTTACAGTAGTCCGTAGCCACGGGCTGACCTACAGGTGAGAAAACGATATACGCGCTTAACTTCTCATAGTCCAGTAAAAAAATATTAATCTAGTTAAAATTGTTTCATTTGAAATATTATATTTTATATTGCAATACAGCAATTTTATATATTGACATATATAAATGATATGCATTAATATTAACAGGCTTGTACCACAACTGCGGCTATAATTCAGCTGGTATGATGTTTTCCGCTGGCACTGCGATACAATTAGCAGAATGGATTATAAGTGGACGGTAAGAGTTTTATAGATTAATACTTAATAGGCTTTTTAATATGTTCGGTGAATATTTATTAATAATTGAATATTGTTTATTATAATTAAAAATTAATGCATAAAATATTTTTGTAACCTGTCGTTGCGCAGCGGCACAAGCGTGTGGTCGGTGGCTGTAATCGACAGGTTGTGGGTTCGATCCCACTCGAAATGAAATATTTAATATTTTCAAATTAAAATATTCAATGATTTCATTTTTCTTCGCTTTCGTGGCAAAGCGCGGCGTTGAGTTCTGCCACTCAATACATAATGCCTAAAACTCGGTGGAAAGTACGAAACGAAAGTGGAACGGAGTGTCTTAACACTAGGTTCCCAAGTTCCTTCTGTCATGTATGGGATACAGGGTAAAGCTGAATGATTTATAAAATGACCGAAATATTGTCATATATAAAATTTCTGCCAGATGCTTATATCCATTGTCAGGTTAGAGTACATAATTACATGAAATTATTATTATTTCAGACCGCACTACAACATGTTTACTTTTGACGTAGCACGTTTTACAGCTGGGCAGCTCTCTCGACCCCACTGGGTAAGAGAGAGTAGTCATGAATCGTACGTGAAGAACTACAGCATAGTGTTTCCTAATGACGAGCCTCTCGCCGGGAGAGATGCCAGCCATGACGCACTGCACCAGGAACTGATAGACGATGGTGCGGTGATGCAGGCCAGGGCTGGATGGGAGAGGCCTGGGTTCTTTATTCCTGGGGAAAAGGTTTGTTAATTTTTTTTATTACCTTGATGACTACGATGAGAAAGAATTGTATTTTGTTTTAATATTTTGTTTATTTATGTAATCTTTCGCGTTTATTAAGTTTATTTTATTGAGCAACTGTACTTTTTGCTGACGCTTTTCAGCAGTTTTTCTTGCTACCATTAAGAAGTACTTATAAAAATCTACTTGAATACATATAATTTTTAATTTGAATAGTTTAATTGCCACCATAATACTATTTTCTTTTTCGGAACTTAATCAATAAAAACTAATATAATTGTAGATTCGAGTGCAGCAATACGATTGGGGCGGTGTCAATGATTATCCTAGAAATTTGGATCAGCGCTACGAAGATGTCCTCAGAGGAGAATACACCTTTGGATTCTCTAAGCATCACAACATTGTAATTTGTTATATATTTGTTAAATATTTTTAATAAAAAAATAAATATATACACCAGTTCGCAGACAGGAATCAAGTAAAATTAATTAAGCAGTACTTTTATTAAGTTATGCGTTCGTAGCTTGTAAAGTAGATTAAAAGCAAATAACGATGTTTGTGAATACAATATTAAAATTATATATATATATAGTTTGTCTGTTTCTTTACAAAATTTAATGTTGCAGATTGGCTCAGAGGCACTGGCATGTAGGAATGGAGCGGCTTTATTCAATATGTCCTATTATGGGAAATTTTACTTGACGGGTCCCGACGCGCAAAGAACTGCTGAACTCGCTTTCACTGCGGATTTATCAAAGAAAAAGGACAGGTAAGATTAAAACAGTTTTGTTACGCTAGGAAATGGCTAGAATTTATATGTTATCAACTAATGGCGCGCTTTTGATATATCACTAGGAAATGAAAAAAAAATATAAATTCGGCTGAGACAGTTAGTTAAGGTATATATGTCACTGTGCCACGACGACCTGCTCTCGTATGAAAAATATATTTAATAATTAAATTTGTTAGTTTATAATTTTTGAAATTTCGTAATGCTACTTGTAACTTAATATTCAATCGTATTTATATTTATGGCCGTGGTCCGAAATGTGCTCACAGTGCTCATAGCGCGCCAACGTGCGATCAGAATTGTGCTTTTCACGCTCACTGTTAGCGTTAAATATTATGACGTCACATGTGACGTCATTATATTGTGTTTACAGTGCTGACTGCTCGGAGCGTTAACACCGTGGGCATTAACGTTATAATAACGTTTATTTGACGTTTAATATATCCTCCACGTCAATGTCACTATCGTCTCTTTCCTCGATTGCGGAAAATGCTTGAATAGAAGCATAGAAGCACGCATTTTATAAATATGCTCTGTTAACTTGTCAAATTCGTAAGCACGCTCACAAGTGGTCCGAATTATTGGTACTGCTAACAGACGGTGGCGCGCTCACTTATATTGAACCGCACGATAGCAGTGTAAGCGTCTTAAGCACAATTCGGACCGCAGCCTAAATAAGCCTACCAATTTGATCTTTAGGAATGTTGTTCTTATATAGCAGTAACATATAACATTATATATTAAATTGCAGAGTGACGTATACGTTAATCTTAAACGAAAAAGGCGGTGTAGAAGCTGATTTAACTGTTACCATTCTTGATGGTGGCAGTGGACAATTACATGAACCTATATTTAAAGTAAGATTGTCTTCCTTTTTTTTTCTTTTTCTGTATTACTGCAAATTTGTCATCTAAGTTCAGTAATTTTACATGAACGTGGATAAACAAATCGTTTATCCTTACAAATGACGGCTTGACTTTTTATATATAAATTAGTAGAGGAAGCATTTCTGTATATAGAAAATATAAAAAATGGCAGGGTGTTGAAGGATAAATAAATTGGAATTTTTTAACACTTTTCGAATGATTTGATAATCATTATTGGTTTTTGCAATTTTTATGTGACACATGCACAACTAAACTCATGTTTAGTTGTGCATGTGTCACGTAAAAAGTGCAAAAACTAATGATATTGAGAGAGTTAGAGTAATATTTCTTGTTTTGGCTTCATTATAATCTCTTAAATCTATCAAATAGATATATGTATTGGAAGTGTTTAAAAAATTCAAGTGTTCATTATTATTGGAAATAGAAATAGATATAGGTAGGAAGCACTATTTATTAACTACAAATAGTACTAACAAATCATGATAACTAATAAAATATCAAAATAATTTGTTAACTTTTTATGTCTGTATAATTTTTATTAAGTCGAAAAATATTTATCAATCTTAAATCGTTTTAATCATGAATTCCATCAACGCAGAAGTTTAATGCTGCTTTAATGATTCCAATTGGTATGATCCTTTTAAATTTGTGAAAAATATATACATTATAGGGACACGAACGCAATTTTTGCATATGAAATAAACAAATGTATAGTTCTAAACTTAAATTTAAAAAGCGTAT
The DNA here is from genome assembly GCA_019049475.1 of Eueides isabella. Taxonomy (NCBI): domain Eukaryota; kingdom Metazoa; phylum Arthropoda; class Insecta; order Lepidoptera; family Nymphalidae; genus Eueides; species Eueides isabella. The sequence continues at coordinate 11,188,882 of CM032385.1, forward strand.
AAAAAATTTGAACGAAGCAGGATTTGAACCCGCGCCTCTGGAATACCGTTCCAGCGCTCTGACCAACTAAGCCATTCGTTCTCACCGAGCTCCGTCGAAATTCTTATACGCTTGTTACAACTTATTTTGTTGTTAGCATCTCTGTAGGGAGATTTTTACAAATTTCCGCTACCCAAAGACAACTCGTAAGAATTATCGTTTGGCAAGAGAGAATACTATTTACTTTAATATTTTTACTATGTTTTAAAGTGTTATTCCACACTTAGGACAGAAAATACTAAACTTAAATTTAACGGTATTCCAGAGGCGCGGGTTCAAATCCTGCTTCGTTCAAAATTTTTATACGCTTTTTAAATTATGCAGCACAGATCAGCAGCATATTATGCTGTATATTTAAACTGTATTTTTTTGTCTTAGGGTCGAGGCTATTATGTAGTGACTAGCGGATTTAATGCAAACCACACAGCTTCTATAATACGTCGCATAATACACAAACATAAATTGCGCGCTAATTTGACGGATGTCAGCAAGCAAATCTGTATTTTAGGTGTTCAAGGACCTGACAGGTAAAGAATCACCTTCTACTAACTATGATAAAATTAAAAGAACTAGTTAATATTGATATATTGATATTTTATCTTATTAATTATTCATTTACATAAAAAAAATAAAATAAAATAGTATTAGGTAAGCTATGGTGACAGACATGGCTAAAAGGTACTTAAATCAATCCGCCCATTACCAATCCGTAGAATCTTTACTGGTTTTAAATACTCATATCCATTCTAAAATAATATAGTTTTACCAGTCAACACTGAATGACTCAAATTCGGCGGAAAGTAGGGAACGAAACAGAGTGTCTCTCCAAGTCCCCTCTGGCTACCCTGCCATGTGCAAGATACAGAGTAAAGCTTAGTAATTTTACCAGTTTATTGAGACTAAGAGCGATGAAAAATGGAGAGTACAACCATTTTTCAAAGTTTTCTAATATATCATTTTTTATTATAGGATTATCGTAAGGAATTAATAAAACGATTGTTATATGTAATAATTTCAGTCAACGCGTCCTCCAACGCTACACGGACGCGGGCCTATCAAACGACGCGTTCCCATTGCACACTCAACGGAGTATCAAAGTGTCTAAGGCGCCCAACACGCCGGACAACAAGACGTACACGTGCCGCGCGTTGCGCGTGTCCTGGGCGGGCGAACTCGGCTGGGAGTTGCATGTGCCTTCGTCGCACGTGGTCCAGATATACCAGGCTCTCAGGAAGGCCAAGGAGCTGAGGAATGCTGGCTGGCGGGCGCTGACGTCACTCAGTGCGGAGAAAGGTGCGACAAGCATGATAAAATCGATCTATTTTTTTTGGTGATCAAAATTATGAAAAATGTTAACAAGAGCAAATTATGAAAAATGTTAACAGAGCAGCCTCGATTCAACTGTTTCACACAGGATCACTATGGGCTGTTGTATACATGCTGTACCAAGTCACGGAGTTAAAGGATGTAAAATGTTATGCACTGATGTTACTTGTATTTGGCCCTATTTCACAGTGTTCGTACTGTTATACGGGGTTTTTAATTTTAGTTTTTAAAAAAAAGATTTTATTTCACTACACATTTTATTAATTTTTGTTAATGGTTGATAAAACTTAATTATTGTATAACACTTAGAATTAGTAAAAATGACATAGTATAAAGATAGAAATATAAAATAAGAAATAGTATGAGTGACTCTCGCCACTGCCGACTTATGAGTGACGCTATTCCTTAAGCGAGCCTCTGGCCTAGGGCCCAGGGGGTCAACTCAGCATTGCTTGCTCACAGGTCAGCAATTTATCATACATAACCCATATATAACAACCCCCCCTTTAGGAAAAAACTTATCGCTAAAGGGTAAGTTTTACAAATTTATTCAATTCTCAATTGAGGTGGATTTACAATATCAGCATCAACATTTTGTTCTTTTTTAGATAACATTGGGGTTATAAATCTTTTATACAAATACAGGGCTAAGATACTTAAGACTGTAAGAAAGGATAGGATACTAATTATATTAAAACTTATTTGATTATTATAAAAGGGAATAAAAGGATCGCGCAAGTCTAAATCATCTAATACCCTATTAGATTTCTGTTTGAATAATTTAAGTTTTCCTAAGTTAATATTATTAATCGTCAAATTAGGAACTGTAAGTTGAATTTTATTGAAATTAATAAGGTTACAACAACTATCATTTATTATATTGTAGTCTGATATTATTGTTGGAACATTGATCTCAGGATTTGATTTCGGAATGAATTTAAATCTTTTAAAGTATGCTATACAGGTTGATGGGATATGAAGAATTCCTGTACCTGATATTATGGTTTCATGAATTTCTTTTTGTTCACATTCAAATGTGAGTTTTGTAGCTTTTGACTGCACAAATATCCATTCATCATTGTGTAATCTATGCCAAATATCTATAGATCCTTGTATATATTTATATTCACAAGTATTAGGCAAGATAGAAACGGCTTCAGTCATTATTTCTACTTCGCAGGATGGATTACTAGGAATATTGAAGATTTCCGTTATATCACAAAAATAAGTTACAGGAAGGATTGTTTTACATGAACTTAAATCTTTTAGATAGCTATATGAGGTTTTATCCTTGCTTACAATAAAGTATTCTTCAAAGGGTAGTATCATAACATAGGAGTGATTATTAGGATCGTGTGGAGTAGGTAAAGGTATAGTATTGTACATATTGTATTCTTGAGCATCTACTAATGGTATTTTAACAACAAAAACTAACTTATTAACATAATAATAACAAACTAAACTAGCAATATTAATTAAAACATGGATGTTACTTAACTCTATGCTTACTGGAAAGTCCTTAAATTTTGGAATTAACTTAAGATTATTTAATATATCATTATACATTTCCTTCGGAGATAGAATTGAAGGGTGTAATACATTATTCTTCACAAACAATATAGAGTTTACAATATCCTCTATTTTAAAAGAAAGAGTCAATAAATGAGACTGTAAAATATTTAAAATATAATTAATTTTAATCTTAAAACTATCCTTTTTTATTATCTGGCTTTCATTGTTTATAGCCATAGTCAACTCATCAACGACACTATTAAGTTTGGCTTGATTAATATTCATTTCATTAAAAGATTGATTGATATTGGATATAGCAGATTGCGAAATCATGACAATATTTCGTATAGAATCGCCCAATAATTTATCATTATCATATAAAACTTTAATAGCTTTGTTATAATCTTCAGCATCATCTTCGTTTAATGTTCCAAAAATATGTTTAAAAACGACACCTACGCCAGAAAACCATGCGGATCTTTTATTTACGTTATTAGAAATAATATGGGATAAAGAATTATAATCATGAAGCACATCTTTATACAATGATTCTAACGGCTGCAGCATATTTTGACATTGCAAATACTCGATATCTTTGGTTTCTCGGCATTGAAACCGAATAATATTAAATACATGCTGGATATTTTCAATATGTTCTCTAAAAGAAGACAAGTCTAAAGGAATAACAATGTGAAACTGATCATTCATAATCTTGACAGTCCCTACTGGGTCAAAAAGTATACCAGGACTTCTGTAGATTTGAGTGATGAATGGGCTTTCTCTATTAGCAGTCGTTAAGACGGTGAACGTCACGATCATTCTGCAAGCATAAGTATTTATAACTATTATTGGATATAAATTTCAGTACTTCAATTTTAAAGTTTAATAAAAATAATATTGATATAAAATGTAAAGTTGTAGATAACATAAAGGTAAATTAGCTAATAGTATCATATGCTGGTTTTACTTCGTCGTAATGATGTTTTACGTGTCTCCTATTTATAAGTAAGGATAAGGTATTATTACCATGAATTTTTACGATCTTATAGGGTCCTTTCCACTGTGGGGATAAGGCTTTACGGAGCCTTAAATGATTTTTTAAATAAACATATTCACCTACTTTGTATTTTATTGGTTGAGAGTGTTTGTCATAATATGTTTTAGATCTTTGTTTTGACGCATTGATATTTTCTAAAGCTTTTGCATGAGATATTTTAAGGCGATGTTGTAGCATTTTAATGTAGTCTGGATAAGTTACGTCAAGGGTTGAGTTGAAAATAGAGTCTGGTATGAAGGGTTTATGCCCAAAAACTAATTCGAATGGGGTGAATTGTGTAGTTGTGTGGATTGTACTATTATACGTAAACATTGCCGTGTACACAAACTTATGCCAATTTGTTTGATTTTCGTTTACATATGACTTCAAGTACTCTTTAAGTGTTGAGTGGCTTCTTTCAAGAGCACCTTGGGTTTGTGGGTGATAAGGTGAGGACCAAATTTGTTTTATTTTTAAGAACTCACATGTTTTTTTGAATAGCTCGGCAGTGAAGTTTGTGCCTTGATCAGTAAGAATTGTTTTTGGTATACCGAAGAGAGAAATAAAATGTAGAAGGCATTCACAGGAATCTTCTGCTGTGGCATTAGAAATGGGATAGGCAATTGAAAACTTAGTTAAGTCATCTTGAAGAGTTAGGATATACTTTAATGAAATAAGTCCAGCCTCTGGAAGAGGGCCTACGATATCAAGACTAACTCTGTCAAAAGGTCGAGTGGAAGTGGTTGTTATTTGCATAGGGGATCTATTAATTTTACGAAGTGCTTTATTGGATTGACAAAATTTACAATTTTTTACATAAGTTTCTATATCTGAATTCATGTTCTTCCAGTAATACCGTTCTCTAATCCTTTTTGTCATTCTGTTAGATCCTAAATGTCCTGCAATCGGGATATCGTGATTTTCTTTCAAGATTTTAGCTATTTCAGTTGGGACAGGATAGATTATCGTATTATGGTAAATATTTATATTAACATTGGTATTATTAAATAAATACATAAGTATACCATAAATTTTAACAAAAGAATGTTGTTCAAATGGGTTTTTAAAGTCAGATATAGAAATTTCATTGATAGTGCCACTGAGTAAAATATCATCTCTCGCCGATTTAACAGTTTTAAATAAGTCTGGATAAGTACAATTATCAAAATAGTATACTTTAGTGAAAAGGAGATAAAATGATTTATCTTTTATAGTAAACTTTTTGAAAGAATAAAGTTCACGTTCACCTTCAGTTATCATACTTGGGTTTTCAGAAATAGATATAATATCGTGAAGATAAGGATTTGAGTCATCGAAATCTATTGATACCGGAATCAGAATAGTTTTAGAAGCAGTTTTGAGAAGATTTTCATTGTATTCTTTGATATAAGTATTATATGAAGTATTCCTTGCGCTAAATGATTTAAGGAAATTGGAATAGTCATTATTATCATGAATAGGACTGGGAATCATGGAATCTGGGGAATTATTCATAGGTGGATTTGTATTTTCAACTACAGGATCCGGTATTAGGATAGGGTCATTATTGGAGGAGGAATCTATAGAAGGAAGTTCCAATGGGCTGAAGTCTATGTTTTGTCCCTCCAGTGGGCTAAGGTCTAGAGCACCGAGGTCCGTCAATTCTTCGAGAACTTCTTTAGGTATTTCTGGTTCTGGATTCAAATTTGGATTATGGGAATCTTTTGACGTAGAAGGTTGTGGATTTAGTATAGGATTTACTGGAAATCGCGATAGTGCGTCTGCATTACTATTTATTTTACCTTTTTTGTACTCTACTTCATAATCAAACTCTTCTAATTTTAGTCTCCATCTGACAAGTTTAGAACCAGGATCTTTACAATTGAATAGCCATTTGAGGGGCCTATGATCAGTGACGATTTTGAAACGTCTACCATACAAATATGGTCGAAACATCTTGGTTCCAAATATTATGGCTAAACATTCCTTTTCTGTAACGCTGTAATTTGATTCAGCTTTGTTTAAGGTTCGAGACGCATAAGCAATCGGGCGGTCATGACCAATCAAGCCCTGAGAAAGGATAGCTGAAATAGCAAAGTTCGAGGCATCGCAAGTGAGAACAAAAGGTTTAGTAAAATCTGGGTAAGCAAGTATAGGAGCGGTGGTAAGAGCAATTTTTAGGGTTTCAAAGGCATGTTGTTGCTCGTGTTGCCAGAGGAATGAGACATCTTTCTTTAAAAGATTAGTTAAAGGTTTAGCAGTTTTAGAGAACTCAGGGATAAACCGTCTATAATAGGACACTAGTCCAAGGAAGGATTTAATGTCTTTGGGAGATTTTGGGATTGGAAATTGTTGCACAGCTTTAGTCTTTTCAGGATTGGGTTTCACTCCTTTGTCTGTTATAATATGGCCAAGATATGAAACTTCTTTACGTAAAAATTCGCATTTGTCTGGTTGAAGTTTCAAATTAAATGTGCGAAGTCTATTAAAGATGCTTGTGAGGTTATCTATATGTTTATTAAGGTCAAAAGAATATATTACTATGTCATCTAAATAAACGAAGCATTGAACACCCTGCAAGCCAGTGAGAGCAGAATTCATTAGTCGTTGAAAAGTGGCGGGTGCATTTTTAAGGCCAAAAGGCATGCGTGTAAACTCAAAATGACCTTGTGGGACGGAGAAGGCAGTTTTGGGTGCGTCTTGCGCTGCCATTTCTATCTGGTGAAAACCAGATGCAAGATCGAGAGTAGTGAAGTATTTGCACTTTCCCAATTGGTCAAGAATTTCTGAAATATTGGGTATTGGATATGAATCTCCTATTGTGATGTCATTGAGTTTACGGTAGTCTATGACAACTCGCCATTTCCGATGTCCAGATGCGTCGATTTTCTTAGGAACCACCCAAATAGGGGAAGACCAGGGAGAGGTGGAGTTTTTAATTATTCCATCCTCTAGCATTTTATCAATTTGGGATTGGACTTCTTGCTTATGTACTTCGGGAAATCTGTAGGATTTTGTATTAATAGGAACAGAGGAAGTAGTTATTATTTCATGTTGTAAGGCGTCAGTACAAGTCAGTTTATCGTTAGGTAAATGGAAAATATCTGAAAACTTGGAACAGAGGTCAAATAGGGCATCAGTTTCCTCATCATTTAAATGTGAAACTCGTAATAATTTAAGAACTTCTTCAGTTCGATCTACAGCATTTAAGTTATAATAGCATTCTGCTGAATAGAAGATGTTATGAGCATCATCTTCATGAAGTGGTGTAATTTTTAGTTTAAGATTTGAATTGACGTTAAGAACAGATTCAGAGGTGTTCACAACAGATATATTGACTCTACGATTTGGTTTTACTGTGACTAGACAATTTGCTATAAGGAGATGATCTATAGGATTTTGATCAACGATTAATCCTTCTTTAATTTCAGGGTTAGACACGGAGCATTCAATCACTGTTTCTGTTCTGGGGGAAATGACATAGATTGGATTTTGGAATTTAAGGTCAAATTTACTTCCGTCAATGAATAAAGCATTTTGGATATAATCGATTTTGCTTTTTGATGTAGAAAAATAGTCGTTACCAAGTATACCATCATAAGGAAAGCTTAATTCTGGCACAAGATGAAATTCATGTTTAAGCTGATTAAATTCAATAGTAATTTGTCCTAAAGATTGTAATGGGTTATTTGAAGTACCTAGACCGCTGAAAGAAACAATATTTCTTTTTATTTCGGGCATTTCTTCAATACAACTTGCTTTAATAAGACTAATAGATGCACCACTGTCAATGAGTAATTTTAAAGGTCTTGTTGAAAGAGACGTTTTGATTTCTATAAAAGGTAAGTAGCTTTTCTGCGGATTTGTTGTAATATTGTATATTTTTCCTGGTTGAGTGGAAATTCCGTGGGAATGAATGTTTATTTTGTTATGTTTCGTATTTGCCGTAAAGTTATGAATAGAGCCACTAGTAGACGGAACATTGAAATAATTTGATGAGGTGAGACTAGATTCAGAGGGTTTACAAAAAATGGAATTGGATTTAATAAAAGCAGAGGTATTTGACTCAGAGGACTTAGTATAATTGGGTTTAATGGATATGGTAATGTTAGGTGTATTAGATTCAGTGGAATTGGATTTAGTAGAAACAGCGGTATTTGATTTAGTACAATTGGATTTGGTAGAAACAGCGGTATTTGATTCAGTGGAATTGGATTTAGTAGAAGTGGTATTTGATTTAGTACAATTGGATTTAGTAGAAACAGCGGTATTTGATTCAGTGGAATTGGATTTAGTAGAAGTAATATTTGTAGATTTAGGAAAGGACCAGGGAGTGGCGTCGGATTTAGTATATACACGGTGTCTCGCACGACACCTATGCGAGACCACTAGAAGTTTTTTTTATTGGCATCATTATTCTCATTTTCATCACTATTTTCGACTTCATCAATAAAGTTTACTCTATGTTGAGTTTGCGGATGAGGTCTATTAAAGGATGACCTATTTGAATTTACAGGATGCTCAAAATTACGGGCTCGATTTCTATTGTATTCGCGTTTTCGACAGTTTTCGATGGTGTGGCCAGGATTTTTACAATATCGACATATTGGAACATTAGAAGTAGATGATCTGAATTGTGCTTGAGGCCTTGAATACGAATTTAAATTATAATTATGAGAAGATTCATTTTGGCTAAGAGTATTTGACAGAGAGTTTGAGTGTTTTTTATGTGTTACCCCTACAATTTTCTCTTCTGCAATGGCCAAATTAATAGCTTCGTTGAGAGTATTTGGATCTCTGCATCTCACTATCGTGGCTAATTGAGGATGCAGACCTACTGAAAATACATTTAATGCTAGATCTTGCATAGCTGCAACCCTACCTGCTAGTTCATCCTTTTTTTTAGTAGGGATTGAAATATTTATTTCAGTTAATAGCTTCGATAAGCATGATTCTACTCTAAGAGAATATTGGCTAACTGTTTCAGTACGACCTTGTTTACAATCCTGTAATTCAGACAATAAATAGGCATAATGTTTCCTATCTCCAAATTGTGTTTTTAGAAATTCTTCTAACTGTGCCCATTGTGTAAAAACTTTTACAGTACAAGCTGCTTCAGCTTTACCCTCGAGTCTACTTAAAATATATTTAAACAGAATATCGGCCTGTGATGAGGAAGCTAAGTTAATAGCATTCCGGCAATTATTTAAAAACGGGTTAAGTTTTTCCCGGGAACCATCGAAAGTTCCAATAAATTTAATAAGCACGTTCAAGTCTATCTCAGACATCTTTATATCCTCGTCTTTAATTTCCCTAAACTTACTCATATAGTCTAGTAAAAACAATATTAATACAATAAAAGCAAATTAAATAAACTGCCTGTAATTTAAAATAATAAAAAAAAAGGACAAAACTTATTAAATATATATAGAACTAGAATAAAGTAACAGTATTATAGTAAAGGTATTGTCAAGGTTATAATCTTAAAATTAAATGTAACTTAAGCACTGCACTGAGACACGTCGTTATCACTTTAGGTATGCGGCTTCTTAATGCGTGGAATGTCTGGACAAAGTTTATTGTAATGTTTTAAATTTCTAAAACATATGACTTACAGGTATAGCGGGAACATGTTTTTCACTGTTGTAAAACTCTGGATACTCGGGATACGTAGTGTGAAGCGAGACGGCGAATTGTGACGAACTTACACAAAATGTTTCATTTTTTTTTTGTAACAAATTAAGTTCTTTGTTTTAAGTTCACACAAAATGTTCACACTTTCACTTTTCTTCAAAAATTCACAGAGGCGTTCCCGGATTTCTAAGAAATCCCTTACGCTGCCACCAAAATGTTATACGGGGTTTTTAATTTTAGTTTTTAAAAAAAAGATTTTATTTCACTACACATTTTATTAATTTTTGTTAATGGTTGATAAAACTTAATTATTGTATAACACTTAGAATTAGTAAAAATGGAAATAGTATAAAGATAGAAATATAAAATAAGAAATAGTATGAGTGACTCTCGCCACTGCCGACTTATGAGTGACGCTATTCCTTAGGCGAGCCTCTGGCCTAGGGCCCAGGGGGTTAACTCAGCATTGCTTGCTCACAGGTCAGCAATTTACCATACATAACCCATATATAACAGTTTGTACCAATCACTTGGATAGGCACAAGCATCGAGTCGAATCTTGCAGGATAGGCGTTTGACGCCTAAGACCTTTTAAAAATCCACATAAAGCTTAAGATTGAATATCCATTTTTGACCCCGCTCTGTGCACAGATCCTCAGTTTAAATTATTATATATTAATCCTGTAGTGTCTAGCTAACACCATTAACTTTAGTGACCTCAAAAAAAGTAAGTTTTGCTTTGCTTGCGTGGAAGTACGATATCGCGCGTTGTCCAGAAGTACCAGTCTCTCACAAACGCTAAGCAGTACCAGAACATAGAGTTTGCTGACTTTCAAGCGATGAAGTCGCTGAGCTAAAAGTTAGCAGAGCATGGAGTGGCAAATTGAACTTGAACTATCACGTAACACTATCACTATAATATTACGTTTATCGTTCTTCAGTTCGTTTTCTGTATTCTTTTAATTTTTTTTATGAATACACTACTTACATTTCTTTTGCAGGTTTCCATTTATGGAATTCTGACTTAAGAACCGACGATAATCCGATAGAGGCAAATCTAGGTTTTGCATGTCGTAAGGATGGGGAATATATCGGAAACGAAAGTGTTACAAAGTTTAGAAAGAATGGAGTCACCAAAAAATACGCTTTCTTCACTCTGGATGACAAGGTATGCAATGGTAAATTTAGGGCCAGTCCGGAGATTAGAGCGGACAAACGAATAGACACACAAACAAAAAAAAATATCGTGTTTAAGTACCGTGTAAATTATATGTGTTTAAAAAAACAGTTACTTGCGTAATAACATACACACAAAAGATTTTTTTATGTATAAATAAAGCTAATAAGAATATACACAAGAGTAAGCATTTATCAGAAAATATATATATTTTTTTAAATAATCTATTAATTCTGTTTTGCAGAATTTGTAGAAAATATTAATACAAAATTAAATTTAAATTTTTTCAGGTTGCTATTTATGGTCAAGAAGCTATATATAGAAATGGTGAACCTGTAGGCTACGTACGCAGAGGTGATTACGGATTTTACTTAGATAAATCCATAGGTATTGGCTATATAACCAACAATAATTCAGCAGTCACTAAGGACTACTTAGAAAAAGGCGAATATGAAATAGAAGTGATGGGGAAAAGATACAATGCAAAACTTCATTTAAAATCACCTTTCGATCCTTCTGGGTTACGGCTCCTTGGAAACTATGGCTCGCTGGGCATGGATGAAAATACACATGAACCACATGCTGGTCAGAATGAAAGGGCTGGGGGTAGTGAATAAATTAGGTTGATCTCATTAATAAATAAAAAAAAAGTTTTTGTAATAGATTGTTTTATTTATTATTTTAAGTAAAAATATTATGTCATGGTAACAGTAATGCGTAGATTATATTTTATAATGTTGCAAAAATGCGTAACAGTTAGAAAATTATACATTTTTATGTTTTATATATATTTTCACGTTTATCATCAAATAGACGTTTTACGCTAGCATGTTTTCAACATAATTTTATTTCTACTCTACTTAGCTGTCACTTCATTCATGATGTTAAGTCACTCCGTTCATCTTCCGTTCCCCACTTTCCGCCGAAATTAAGACATTGCGAGTTGAGTGGCGGAACTCAACGCCGCGCTTTGCTTTGCTACCAGGGTGAAGAAATGATAACATTGAATATTTAATTTAAAAAAATATATAAAATATTTCATTTCCACGAGTGGGAATCGAACCCACAACCTATATTTCACAGTCACACGATTGTGCCGCTGCACTACGACAGGCCTACTTTCATTTAATAATATATTATAAGTATTAAAACACTAAACTATGTGGTGAATAAACTAATAATAGTATATACCATAAAATACAATGTATTATGTAGATAATAAAACTGTAAAAGAAAAATACCTTTGGTGTATTATATTTTTTTATCTGTTACATTTAAAATATTATCTGTTATAGAGCAAAATGACAATAATGAAAATTGACGTTTCGTGGACTTAGACAGTTTAATGTCACACATGACATAAGTGATACAATATTTTATAAACAGTGTTTACTTAACAGAAAAGCCACAATTGAGGAAATGAATGAATAAATAAACAGTGGTCTTGTGTAAGGTTAAAGTTAAAATAATGTCTGTAACTTTGCACACCGATATTGGGGATATAAAAATTGAATTGTTTTGTGAACAATGTCCAAAGGCCTGTGAAAATTTTTTAGCTTTATGTGCAAGTGATTATTACAATGGATGTTTATTTCATAGAAATATTAAGGTAAGTTCTAAATTTTATAACTTAAATATTCCAATATTCCTTTTTTTTTGCTTTCAGACATCCTAATCACAATATTAAAATAATTCAATGTGTTTCAGGGATTCATAGTACAAACGGGTGATCCTACAGGTACTGGTAAAGGTGGAACTTCTATTTGGGGCAAAAAATTTGAAGACGAATTTAAAGAAGAATTAAAGGTAAGGTGAACAGAAGTAATAAAATTCATACAAATACAGATAGGTTATAACAATTTTTGTATGAACTAAAAAATATTGGATATTTTTCAGCTTCACACTGTATCCCGCACGAGGCAGGGTAGGCAGAGGCAACCCGGGAACCTAGTGTTAAGACACTCGGTTCCACTTCAGTTCTCCACTTTCCGCCGAATTTGAGGCACTGCATGTTGAGTGGCAAAACTCAATGCTGCGTTTTGCCTCTGGTAATAAATAACCAGAGAAATAATGTATTTTTTCTTTAATGCTATTTTTATTTCTACAGCATACTGCAAGGGGTATGGTGAGCATGGCTAACAATGGACCTAATACTAATGGGAGCCAATTTTTCTTTACATATGGAGAGCAACAACACTTGGATCTAAAATATACATTATTTGGAAGGTATTAAACTTTTATACCAATGACTTAAATACCATGTTACAAACCACTGGTGGTCATTATGTGACATCATGTACATATATTGTGCATAAATAAATAAATATGTACATGTATAGTTTTGGTTTGGTTGACAATTATCTATCACACTTTATACAAACTTGTTTTTTTTCAGAATTATTGATGGTTTTGAAGCACTTGATGATTTAGAAAAGATGCAAGTAAATCCTAAAACATTTAAGCCATTGACTGAAGCAAGAATCACATCAGTGACAATACATGCAAATCCATTGGCGGGATAATTTAAACAAAAATAAAACAAACTTAAAAACTTCTGGTTTTATTTGCTTTTTAACTTTTGAAATTTACATAATGATCCTCGTAAACATTTTTTCAGATTATTTATCATAGATACATAATTTTCATGAAAGGACTGGTAACAATTAAACTATATTAACTTACATTGTATAATTTAAAGATTCATTAGTCTCTCCAAATGACTTAAAAAAATTGTGCATAAATTAATGGAATCTGCAGTCTACATTAAAATAAATATTGAGATTCCTTGCAGAATTATTAAGTTTACACTTATCATATTTACAAATATTAAAATTAGTAAATGTTATTCTTAATAAATAGTAAAGTAAACAGGTGGTACATAATTCTAGGGCTACTTTTATTTTCCAAACCTAAGCCTATAAGTACATAATGTTTAGATTAAAAGATCCCTTTCTAATATTTTTTAAATACTTATGTAAGATTAGCAAGTTATTTTAAAATTGATATTTTAAATAAAAGGGTATTGTTATACTAATATAAATTTTAAATATGTTTTATGATGTTGTCATGTCAAGTCTTAAATCTCAGGTCTCTAAGTCATAAAAATTCTCATCAATAGGAAAGTCTGGTTCAGTTTCTTTTTTTATTTCAGTTTCAGGAATTTTCTCATCAAAATTATCATTAAAGTGAGATTTAATGTGTGCCACTAGATCAGGCTTCTTTTCAAATGTGGCTCCACATTCTATACAAGGCATATTCACAACCAAGCATTCATGAGTCTGTTCATGTTTATCAAGTTTATCTTTTCTGGTAAACTTCTTGTCACACTGATTGCAACTAAATGGCTTCATGCCAGAATGTATTGTGACATGACGATCCAGCTCCCTTTTACGTGGGAATTTCTTGAAGCAAATTTTGCACTGAAATACTCTTGAGCCAATGTGAGCTATAGAAACATGAGTTTTGTAGGCATCTAGAGAAGAAAATCTCTTGGGGCATTGATGACATTTTATATTTTTTGGTTTATTTTTGTTTGGTATGGGCATTTTATTTTTTGGTGGGGATGGCTGTAACTGTTTGCCAGAAGTAGAAGGAGTCTTTTGTATTTGACTCAAGAAACTACCTTCACCGGCAATGTGATCTGGTACTCTAGGTAATTCATAATCACTAGGATGGTTGGCATTATCTGGATTAATTGGAGTAGGAGAGGTCATAAGATTACTAAATGGATTGACATTCACAACCATGTCATGTGTGTTTTGGTCACTTTCATATTCTTTGCGCTCAGGACTGACTGGGCCATGTCGAACTTCATGCTTGAGAAGTTTATCTCGTCTGCCGAATGTTAAAGGACATTTGCGGCATGCATAAGGTTTCATACCAGAATGTACCAGGACATGTCTTTGCAGGTCTCCTTTTGCAACAAAACTACGAGGGCATAATGGACATACATGTGGCTTATGACCTGCATGAATTCTTAAATGTTTGCTCAAATTTGTGTTTCTGGAGAAACTTTTTAGACAATATTGACATTGGTAAGGTCTAATACCAGTATGAACAATAGAATGTTTCCTCAAGTCAGATCTTCGTCCGAAACATTTGTCACATTCAGGGCAGTGATATGGTTTGTCACTGCCATGTACTTGTTTGGTATGCGCTACATATTGAGTCCGCTCTGCAAAAACTAAGCTACACTCAACACACTTGTATGGATGGTTAGGATCATGAAAACCTTGTTCATGTTCCTTACATTTGTCTTGAGTTATAAATGCTTGGTCACAATACTGACACATGAAAACATTCTTGTAAAAAGAAGGAGTATCTCCTTCAGGTGTATTGTCCTGCTCAGCATTATCAACTTCTGGTTGATCAACGTTTTCCGATTCCTCGGAAGAATCGTAATCTAAACTCGGGTCTACCACCATCACTACACTGTCTTCAACAATATAATCTTCTTGCTTAGGTTTTTGTGTTTCTTGAGTATTTTTGTAGTTAAAACTACTTACTTCGGAAGAGTTTGAAGTCTCCAGCTCTTGAGCTCGATTTGTTATTTGGCGCAATCTTGCTTCGCTTTGAATACATTGTGATTTGAACTTAGAGCACTTGTTTACTTTAAACAAACATTTATAGCAAATTCTCGAAGGTAAGCCATCATTTGCTTCAATCTGCAAATTGAAAAAGTAAAATTACAGTATAACAATTTTAAAATATATATATAATATGATTCTTAAGGACATGAATTTATTACGTACGTGGAGTTCAAAACACTCAGCGATTTTCGAGGTTAGAGATAAATTTGCATCTTCATCAGGGGATGTTCCAAATATTGATACGGTAAGTCCACTTTTGTTTAGACAAAGACGACATAGTGTATGAAAATTTGCAATTATAAAAGAATCATCCATTTTGAGCACTGAATGAAAACGATATAGATCGCCTAAGCGACTTTCGTTGTTTAGACACTTAATTTGATCGTTTTTCTATTGTTTCGTTCTTTGAATTAGTAATGGAACGCCATGTCAGAGCTGCGAAAAAGTCTTCAAAAGTCGGAGGCTACGGTCCCTTGTAGCGACTACGCAATCGTTCGATCCGAACCAACTAGGCCGATGTTCCGCGGCAGGGCTGCGCTAAAGGTATGTCCCGCCGCCCCTGCCGTTTTAATCATTAGGCATACATTAAACGCTAATGATATTTGAGATTTTTTTTTCCACATAATTTTTCCGATGGTTTTTGAAGTTTCAATATTTAAAGAAACAAGTACATGAACCTATTAGAAATTTAAAATTGTAATTATACCGCGCTACTTTCGCAGAAAAATAAGGTTTTCTATTTCTGCTGCACTTGTTTTGGATTGCTCCCTCTTATTGGCTATATATTCAAAATGTTATTAAAAAGGATGAATGGATCGTTTTAATTTGTCAGAGTTATTGTTGCGTTAAATACAAACACATTTAGCCAATAAGAAGTAGCTTACGTTGATTAAATTGAAAATAGTTGCTATATGAAAAAATATACTAAATTCTCCCATAAATTTTCAAACAATATTTTTTAAATAAATTATTACTTATATCATTTATTTTTATATATTTTATTATATATTTCAAGAAATTATTTATTTTTTTCCAAAAATGTGTACTTAATATCGAATCAGCAATTTATTTCGATTCTGTTTTTGGCTTATTAGAGCACGGAACATGCCACCACCTGTTAATCTGATATATCTTAAATCCGAAGAGGTATCTCTTCTACAAAAAAGGCCGTGGGTAGTATTTACGAGCGTAGCGACACTAAGCCGCATATGAATGTCCAAGGCAAATTTTCTTAAGCAAGATCAATAACAGTGCTATCAATATAACATTTTGAGATTATTCAAAAGTTTTTAAAATATCTATCCTACAATCCACATTATTTTACAATATATTTTCTTTTGCAAGCTTTATATGTAAATTTGAGCAGACAATGCCAATAAATGGTCAACTATAGATTTATTATCAGTATATCATCATCAGAGAAACAAAGAGACAGAAACCAGGAGATAGTAAAAACTTAAGTTGGCGGGTTTACAAACTCATTTTGTATTAATTGAATTATGCTTTATATCGCACCAAGGTAGAGGGCACTTCGAAATTTTATGGTAAGACAGTCTAGTTTACCACTTTCCACCGAATTCTAAAGGCATTTCGTGTTGAGTGAGTGGCGGAACGCTGCGCCTTGCAAAGTTAAATAACAAAAATAAAATATTAAATATTTCATTAACCTAAGTTTTCATTCAGCGTTTACAGTCTCACGCTTTTGTGCTAGGAAAATCTTAAAAAAAAATCACATTTTGGGTATTAGTTCTCATTTTTTCTGTTTTATGAACTAAGTTGTCACTTCATTTTAGTACTAAATACCATGAATTATTAATATTTTTATAACCTCCCTCTGTTAACAAGATAAAGTGCGGCGATATAGATATCAGGACATTTTGTATATAATACGTAATTACAACAAACATTATAAATACATATATGTACTACTTAAAAAAATCATATTTCGGGTATAAGTTCTTACTTTTTCTGTTCTATAAAGTAAGTTGTCTCTTCGTGCCAAATTTAATACCTGTAGATCCACGGGAAATTTCATATCTGTACCCAATAGACTTTGATTTGAAAATGATGCATAAATGCTGGTATCTTTTAACGTTGACTTTAACATTTTTCTGTCCTCCGACCGAAATGTCCGTACACCTAAATATTTGATAAAGATTTCAGTGTGATACCTTAACGCGGTCGACAAACTGTTACGGGATACATTTTTCCCTTTTGTTGTACGGAACTAATTAGCTATTAGCAATGATAATGATGATGTTACTTTTTAAACGAATGTAGGGAAAAATGTTCATATTATTCATAATCACGTAAAAGATCTGCTTCAATTTCAGTACTAAGTACCATGAATTATTAATATTTTTATAACCTCACTCTGTTAACAGGATAAAGCGCGGCGATATAGATATCAGGACATTTTGTTAATAATAATATTACAACAAACATAATAAATACATATATAAAGTACTCAACTGGTACGCCATAACTTAAGGACGAAATTGAATGTTATCTACTCAATTTAAATAATATGAATAAAATTAAGTTCTGGTAACTTTACCTAATTAATGATTTAGTATTAAAGCTTGGAGCAGTGATTGTAGACAATATAGGCTTTAGGGGCTCCTTTACGATGTACTTACACTTGCTTTCACTGCTCTTGTCCAGTGTCCATAATGACAGATCACTTACTTGAAATTATAAATAGATCTTAACCACATTTACAACTATAAAAATAATTAATTGATTAAACAATTATCCAAAGAGTCGAGGTTAGCCGTAGTGGCAGAGCACGAGTAGTGCACCTCTACCGCTCTCCTAGAGCCAAGACAACTTATTCAATGCCCTTGCGGCCTTTTATATAGTCGTTAACAAATAAGTTGTAGGGTGCCCTGAGTATTTAGATGGTGTCCTGACATAACTATATCTTCTTATCCGATATTTGTTCTTGGGTATACGGGTACGTGAGCCCGGTTCCTCGAGCCAACGCGGTTATATTTCCGCCCAGTCCATAAAAGTGGTGTCCCCCCTTCTACTTATACTTCTCCCCAGTTCTACTTATACTATTACTTAACTCAGATTGATTACTTGTTGACCAGACAGTGTCGTATGGGAGGGGTTACTAACTGTAAGGTCATTTCAGGCGAAAGCTTGACGACCCAATATCACCTTCTTGTCATGGATTTTAGCGTCACTCAAAAAAAGATAGTAACCGAGAAATGTAGACTGAATGGACCGCTGCAGACCGACTTCCTGACAGAGATGAAAAGTCGAAATCTTACGGCTACCACTGAGACTGCTCAGGATGCTTGAGATCGAGCTCAGTCAACAAGCGTTTCCAAGGAAGGAAGTGTCATTGACGGGGACCCATGGTGGTGAAATGGACAAAGTGACGCGTGAAAAGAGGGCAGCCTTTAAGAAGTGGCAGGAATTCAACTTGAAATTGTGGAGCTCATATACAAACTGACACGTGTCCGTTATAAAGCGACGTAAGATATAGCAAAATGTACTTGCGTCAAAGATGTCTCGGTTCACATCCCAGACCAGCCTTCGTGGCTGCTGATGTATGTCGATGACATAGTAGTCATTGATGATAACCAGAAGCGCTGATTGGATGTCATGACTCAGGACATAAGAATCAGTATATGTCAGGTCTAACCACCGAGGACATCAAAGATCGTAAAAAGTGGGGTATATTGGCATGGCGCGCCGGTATTAATGCCAGGAATAGAGAACTTGTAACATATACCGACACGGCCATTCTGACACTCGCACGTCCTCGTGAGATGTTCTTCTTAAAGACTATCAATGAACTATTAAACTACACTAGGCATGATTTTTACACAAAATTACTAGTCTCCTATACTATACACTAACAATAAAATTACTAAGCAAGTTAACAACAATTTTTTTTTTAAGAAGTATCTAGTTTCAAATGAAACACTTTTACCGGAAACACTTTTACCCAATAGTAGTGACGAGAAATAAATAGTCAACCCAACGTTTGTATATTTATTTTTGATTGGAATGGAATTTGTTCAGTAACCAAGCCAGTGTAATTTACGAAAAAAAATGTTTTAATAATTGTTAATTAATCATATTCTGGACTTAAATTTTTCAGACAACCCATTCAGCAATTTATTTATTGACATATTTTTTTTGATTAAAAATATCTTTCATCCATTAACCAGCTCGGTAAAGGTCATTTTACAGCGGGATCCTATATTAATACATTATTATATTTAAACAAATTATACTTTAAAAGTTTATTATGTTAATATAACTAGATAAGTAATTATCACATATAAAAGTTCCTTTGTGAATCATAAGCTTTAATAAAGGAATACGACATATTTCAGTTTTTACGAAATCTCCTGTAAATATTGTATCATTTATGTGGTTTACAGTTAATATTGTTAAAATTATATCTTTTTTACTGATGACAATCCATGACTTGGTCTGCGTCGACACAGGTCTCGGACTGTTCGTCAAAGGACATGCCGGCGTCACAGCTGAGGAGACGGGGGTTTCCTTTGTGGCAAACAATGTACTTCTTACAGCTTTTTCCATATCTGAAATTAGCATATTGCATATTTATATCAAATTATTTAATACATTTTTATTTTATTAGGACAAAAATACAATTTTTTTGAAATTCCGGGTTATAAATGGTGTCATATACTTTATTTACCTGAATTTGGAGTCGTCAAAGGTTTGCCTGCCGTATTTGTCCACTGCCGATGGCGGGCAGGTGTACTCTCTAAATACTGTAATAATATTAATTTAGTATAGAAAATTTATATTCATCTAATGCATGTAATTATTATGAATATATTTTTTTATATATTCATAATATATTTTTTATATATTCATAGTATCACTAGCGGGGTAGCCAGAAAGAACGGATCGTCAAACGCTTTGGTCTCGGCATACCTATATCGCTCGACATCCTCGCTAGTACGTACCGTTCCATGAATCTCTTCATTGGGTATGCGATCAGCTAAACTGATTCAAAATATTTTATGAAGAGATCACGTCTCCACAGCATTCATCTTTCTTACATTCTACTTCTACAATACGCATGTTTCGTTTCCGTATAACAGCGTTAGTACCAATACTGCATTGTTTACGGACAAACGTGCTACTATGCTGACGTATTGCCGTCTCATCATTACAGCTAAGGCATCATTAATTCTGTTACCGGCAGCAATACGCCTTTTCACATCCATTTCGTGTCTTCCATTTCTATATATCCATACTTCACAGATATACCATTCATTTACTTGTTCTAATATATTATCATTTACGTTGGTCTTAAATTCCGTAATAATATAATGCTTATACAAACCGAGAGGACTGCAGCCCGGGACATTTGCTGGCCAATCGCAGCTGCTGGTTATTGGGCTAAAAGCTAATCCAGGAGGACACGACATTACTGTAGCCAAGCCTTCTTGACACATAATATATTGTCCGCAATCAGAGCCTGGCATCGGGTAGAAGCCATAACGATGAGGACACTGATCACTCGGTTGTGGCTCCTCTACAAAATAATGTGAAAAACAGTTTTATTACTTGTAATACTATTTCTACCTATTTAATTTAGTAGATGAGTTATATTACTATCCTTTTAAAGACAAACCGCAATCATCACATATTCTGATAAGTGACTATAAAAATATAATTTTCACTTGACTTTCATTTTTAGATTGTTTTGTATTTTGTATATACGTACGGATGACATCTTGGCTTCTGCATTGAACTTCTGAAGGATATCCACAAGGGTACTCTGGCCATTGCGCAGATGGATTAAAATGAAGACCATCCGGGCATGTGTTCTGGAATGCTAGGTTGCTCTGCAATTAAATGAATAAAAAGTAACAATAAGAATATAAATACGTAATACTAAATATTGTTTTTTTTTACTATTATGTACCTTGCATTCAATGTAGGTATCACATTTATTTAAGACAGATTCATATCCGTCCATAATTTTGCAAATATAATCATGAAGTCGGTTAACTGTGTAGGTGTTATCGACTGGTTGAGACCATGGTTTGGCAGCTGAAACAGGCTTCTTAGGTTTCTTGGTTATCGTTGGTTCATATATTTCAGTTGTTGTGGGTACTAACGTTGTCCTTGGTTTTTGCTGAACAGGGTGCCAGATCATAGCAGGTTGTCGGGAAGGTCTATTTCCTTCGATAACAACACTAGAATCAGGTCCAGATGACACAGGAGGGTTGAAAACATCCATATTAGGACTAATAATTTCTACTGGAACTTCACTAACAGGTGGACGTTGTGGAATCACTATTGTAGGTTGCACACTTTCAATTGGTTTCTGTGTAACAGGTGCTGGAGGAGGGATTATAATAGGAGATCCCGTACTCATAGGACGTTGGGTTGCTGTAGGAACTGGAATAATGACTATTGTAGGTTGCACAGTTTCAATTGGTTTCTGTGTAACAGGTGCTGGAGGAGGGACTATAATAGGAGATCCAATATTTATGGGACGTTGGGTGACAACTTCTATAGAGATGGGTTCTTTAGAAATTGGTTCTTCAGAGATGGGCTCTTTTGAAATTGGCTCTTCAGAGATTGGCTCTTCAGAAATTGGCTCTTCAGAGATTGGCTCTTCAGAAATTGGCTCTTCAGAGATTGGCTCTTCAGAGATTGGCTCTTCAGAGATTGGTCCTTTAGAAATTGGTTCATCAATGTATATAGGTTCCGTAGAAATGGGAATTACTGCTATCTCGGGTTGCTTTTCTGTTGATATCACTAGCTCATTAGACGGAGGGGCACTTGCAACAATATTAACAACAACACTTTCGATTGGCTTTTGTGAAGTTTCGGGAGTTGGTTGTGGTGTGGTTGGTCTTGGATGATATAACGGAAGTCGAACAGGTCCCCTTCCTCTAAAAGATGGAACAGGTGGCGAAGAAGTAGATGCTGGCTTATAGTTTTCAGGATACACAATAGTTAATTCAGTCGGCTTTACGTTTTGAGCACTACTTATGATATTATCCTTTGGTGGAGGTACAGGAGGACTTTGTACAGTAACAATTTGATTATGTTCTGTTACTGTGGGTACAACTGGAACAGATGTGGCAACAGTAAATGGACCCGGCCGACCACCAGGTCTAAAAAATGGCAGTCTCCGCGCAAGACCAGGTCTCCATGGTGAATTATGTTGAGCTTCCACTATGAAAAGAATATAAATAATAAGATAACAATTAAATATTAAAATATACAACATCTCTTATTATTTTACAGGCAGATTTGCTTACCCAATAATATTGGTACGAATATTAATAATAATTTTGTACCTATCATTGTTAATGGTTGATGATGCTCTTAAGTAAACTGATTATAAGCGAATAAAATATGGTTTTATATATCATTTCTTATCACAAAACGAGATAGAATTCACGCTTAAATATTTTTTATCATCATTAAATTGACTGTACAATTAAACGGTATAAAGTAATGTGGTTTGCCGCAATATTTACTCATTAATATGCAATAAGTTTTATGTATAGAGAAATAACTGTTATAATTTTTTTGATTATATATTTATATCTATGTAAAAAAAGTAGATATATTCGCGCGTGTGAGTGTGTGTTGCTTCGTGGAGCCGTAAATTCGTAATGTAGTTTAAGATTTGGAGCGCAGAAGAAAAGAGGTCTTTTAGATTAACATATAACATATGTTTTTAAGAGCTACATTGTATAAGCTTAACAAAATTTTGCCCTGGAAAGCTGTATAACTTCTGTAAAAGCTTCTTGATTTCATCACATCTAACAATTGAAAAAAGTCTATGTACGCCGAAATGAATATAGAAGGGCTATGTAGGGCCAAGTAGAGATTATAGTAATGTCAACCTACTAATGTTGAATAATTTAACAGTAATTAGTGAGCTTGCTTGCGATGTTATGTTCAATAAAACAGTTATTTAGTAGCAGTTTTGTTGTACAAACTACCTTACATTGACACAATATTTGGATTTAATCCATTAAGAAGAAAGCTGGAAATTAAATTATCGAAATTTAATATATAAAACTGAAGTTAGTACGTCTAAAGAAATAAAAATAAAAAGAAAACTGCTTTGATCAAGGATGCTTTGAGTGTCCACAGTCCGAGTCTCCACATTAGGTTGGCGTGTTGAGCAGGCCTTTTCCTCTAAGTGTTACCATATTTTGTAATCCAACGGATTTAAGTCTGGTCTGGAGGAGGGCCAGTCTTCTTGCCGGATGAAGTCAATTTTGCGCGCCGCTAGCCAGTCTTGCGTGCTTTTCGCTCTATGAGGTGGTGCAGAAAATTACTGGAATACCCGGGGTCTGTTATTGAACATTGTATGGGAAACTGGTTCCACAAGGTTCGCGAGGACTGTATTTTGATACACAATCACATTTGTTTTTACACCTTTCTCACAAAAATGTACCTCAGTTAGGCCTTAATATGAGAGGACGGAAAATAACCTCGCTGGACACGTGGAATACGGTTGCTGGCCTCTTCACTGCTGTGGTCGTACTCCTTATCATTTTGTTTATTGTAGTTCTCCTCCACAGTATTTTTTTTTGTCCGAAAAGAGAATTTGACGATGCTTTTTTCCGTGTACCGCTTCAACAAAACGCGGGAACTCTTCAGTCTCATGTCAATTAGACGCGCATCTAAATGATGTCCTGTTTTTTTGCGATAGGCTCGTAGCCCTCGTCTTCACTCAACACCCTTTTGGCCGTGGTTCTGCTTAATCCCATTTGAAGGGCTAACAGTTTATGCTTGCGTATGGGATTTCTTTGGATTCGCGCCTTCACAGCTTTTATCACTGCTGGCGTCCTAACAGAGCGAGGACGACCACTTCCTTTTCTATCTTTCAAACTTTAGTCCTCATTATACCGTTTGATGGTACGATATACGAATCTTTTGGTTAAATTTAAATTTTACAATATACCAAAAATGAATTGGCGCGTAACCATATCAATATAGCGCGATAACCATGACACGGTCTTCTTTAAGCGTCCACTCCATATTTAATAATACGCCAAATATGAAAAAAAAATACATTCTTATTTTCGAAAAAGATTCTAAATTCAAATTTAAGAAACATTTTTGTTGCCAGCATTCCATAATTGAAATGTTTCAATTGTGTGACAAAACTTATGACCTGACTAAGTATATATGTATGTATGATTCACATAGTGCATGTGGCACTTACACACTACAGACGACCAATATGCATTGTAACTCACATTAATAGTAATGTTTTTCATGTACACAATTGTTTTTCTTTATTTTTTTATATTATTGTTATGTTTCATCAATTTGTATTATTTTTTTTTTTTCCTTTAAATTGTTTTTTTTATTTGTAAATAGTTTAAATTTTAAATTTCACTATTTTAACCGAATTAAATGTGTATATTCCATGTTAGCCATTTTTTGATCCGTTTCGTAATATACATGCCAACCAGACCCACCGCAACACCAACCACACCAGAGGCAAATCAGTCAGATCAGACCACGAGGCAATAAAGAAAATGAAAGCGATAGTTTGATATAATAATGATGTCAACTGATCGAAACATGCTCCCTCAGTCCGCCCGGGTAAACGTCCAGGTCCACAGAATACTGCTGACATCAACTTGTGTTGCGAGCTAATAATAAATATATTAAAAATATTATTGAGGCTATCGTGGCGCTGGGGCTCAAATTGCTGGAATAAAGGGGGTATTTTCAATTTACGGCCATCAATTCTGCTCTGTATGCTAGCATACAGTAAGAAAGAATCGATCGCACAAGAGCGTAACACACCATCTTTAAAAGCTACATTTTAGCGCCGGTTTTAAGTTGCTTGAAAATACAACACTTGTCTCACTCACTCACAAGGTACTCATATACCCTACCTGTAGTGTAACCGTGTCAAAAGTTTTAGAAACATATCAAAAAATGCCGGGAGCATTCTTTCTTTTATCAATGTTTTGGGTCACTTGGTCGACTAAATTAATGAGTGCAATCTCAGATTATATACAATTTTTAAAACCATATTGATTATAACAAATCATTTTGTATCTATTAAAGTAAAAAACAAGTCTTTTATTAATAAGGTTTTCGAAGATCTTTGTTAGTGCATTCAGAACATATATGGGTCCATAGTTTATAACGTTTCTCTTCAATATTTTCTATTAAATTAGATAAAAGCCTTTTTCAGAAACTTTGGGAAATATTCCCTGAGACAAGCTAAGCTTACAAATCTCAGTATAGGGACTCAGGAAGAGTAAATACGTTTACATAAGTTTTAAGCACAGAGAATGGTATATCACCACACGATACAGCATAGTGAGCTTCAAGACCGCATATTATGGATCTGATTTAAACTTTGAGATACAACTGGAGAAGTCTCCATATATTACCCATAATTATATAAAAAAATATCTTATTTTTATAAAATGCCAATCCCTTTAAAGGCTAATTAAACATATTTTGATAGAATTTTACCTATTTTGTTTAATAAGTTGGTGTAGTTTTTGCATAAAAATCTAATAAGATCTACCTTAACTTATTTCACATTGACGATTGAACTAGATTATACATCATTATCATTTCTACCCACAAATCAATAAATCAATAATAAAATATACAGTAGCCGGCGTGGTGTAGGGTAACAGTATTTAGTTGTAAACAAATCTCTATCAAAATGATACAAACTATTAATATAAGTATAAAATGAAAAAGAAATGTTTTGTGGAACACAAAATTATCACAAAAGTTATAATTCCACGAAAACTGACATCACTATTTGGTTAGTTTTAATGTATTTTAAAATGAAAATATAAAAAAAACAGAATATTTCTTTACTGTGACCATTGTGTATCATAAAATATAATGTTTTGTCTATTGTAACTTTAACATCTTGTTGGAATTTATATAAAATCAAATAAATATTACAGTTCATTTTTTTTATTGCTTTTCGACGTTACATTTCTAAATTATTATTGAATTTATAAAGGAATAGGCTTGACATGACACGCAACAAGATCAGCGTCCAAGCAATGACCGGAAGCAGCATCGAATGCAAGTCCCATGTCACAGGATAGGAGGCGAGCTTTGCCCTCCATACAAGAGAAGAAACTGAAGCAGTCGCCATCGTAGCTGTTAAATAAAAAAGAAAATAATATAATCGTATTAGCTTATATTTACAAAGTCACTTGTTTATACTTTTAAGGCCTGTCGTGGCGCAGCGGCACAAGCGTGTGACTGTAATCGACAGGTTCCGGGTTCGATCCCCAGCCAAGAAAATGAAATATTTAATATTTTCAATTTAAATATTTAATGTTTTCATTTCTTCGCTCTGGTACAAGGTAAAACGCGGCGTTGAGTTCCGCCACTCAACACGCAATGCCTCGTCCTTTTCTGCGGAAAGTGAGGAACGGAAGTGGAACGGAGTGTCTTAACACTAGGTTCCCAAGTTCCCTCTGCCTACCCTGCCACATTTGGGATACAGCGTGAAGCTGAGTACGAGAGTACTTTTTTATACTATTGTATCACGACTATAGTCAGAATGGAAAAATATATTTCAGTGATAATATTAATTGTAACTATAAAGTGTGTATATGAAAATATTGAAAATTAAATACCTATGGTTAGTCACAATCGGGTTTCCGCTTTCATCCAATGCGGCGGCTGGACATGTAAACCCGAGGTATTCTGCAATAAAGTATACATGATTATGATCATCAATATGGTAGTACAAAAATGACTTTTAATAAGCTGTGAGAAGTCATGTTGTAAAGAAGATATTAATGTTACGAGTATATCTGTACTTAGCAAATCTTTAAATAGTCTTACCGTTTGAGTTACAGGTTGGTACATTTTCGGGCCAGTCGCACTGAGAAAGTGCTGGGTTAAAGGCAAGACCAGGAGGACAGATCATGTCGATAGCTCGGCCTTCAATACACATTCTGTATTGTCCACACTCTCCTCCTTGGTTCAATGGTGAAGGGAAGTATCCATATTGCCGAGGGCAGTCGGCTGTTGGCTGCGGTGGGCCTGATGACAAAGTTTTGTTCGTTTATTTTATTACAGAATTAGGAATATAAATTACGTTGTATATGAATTCAACCATAAGTCTATAACAATTATACCTAAGCTGAAGATAATTAAGTCACTTGCTGTTGTTACAAGTTTGTGAGGCCTATCGTGGCGCAGTGGCACAAGCGTTTGACTGTAACCGACAGGTTCTGGGTTCGATCCCCAGTCGAGGAAATGAAATATTAAATATTTTCATTTTAAATATTTAATGTTTTCATTTCTTCGCTCTGGTAATAAGGCTAAGCGCGGCGTTGAGTTCCGCCACTCAACACGCAATGCCTCAAATTCGGTGAAAAGTGGGGAGCGGAAGTGGAACGGATTATCCTTAACACTAGGTTCCTGGGTTCCCTCTGCCTGCCCTGCCTCGTGCGGGATACAGCGTGAAGCTTAAAGTTTTGTTGTAAAGTTTTTTTAACTTCATCTACGTTTAAAAATATTGTTCGGAATTCTGACTGCACTGCTTAATTCTAAATACTAAAAAATATTATGATTCTCCGTAGTAGGTAATATTAGTAAGACTCACGAGCTCGCGACCGTCCGCTGCACGGCACATCCATGGGGTAGCTACAAGGGTAATCAGGGAATACAGCAGCAGTGTTGAAGTTAAGACCATCAGGGCAGACCATTTGCGATTGAACATTTTCCTAAAAAAACAGACGATTAAATAAGTTTCTTTTTTTTTATTTATAGCATTTTTATATACTTTTTTTTAGCTTCTAACTGCGTCACATATGGCAGGATATGCAGAAAAAACATAGGAACCTAGGGCTAGGACAGCTCCCATTAGGATATGTACCTTAATCTGTTCCCCCTGCCTCCAATTTCAGTTGTGAAACCTTGAGCTTGACCACTTTACATAATATTATTATATTTTCTATAACCATGGACTACTTACTCTACATTCGACGTAAGTGTCGCAGCTTCCGTCTATTGCGAGGTACGCATTACGACGCGGACACGTCATGGTAGGGTCGAGACCGTCCCCTTTGCCTGAAAATAAACGAAGAATAGAATTACAAAAAAATTAAGTATTTTTAAATAACATAATCAGTTTTTACTTTTAAAATGTTATTTATGTTCTATTCTTCTTTAATTAAAAACGATTAACGAAACAAGTAAAAATCAATCGACAAACATTGTTTTTTTAAATTATCTTTTCATTTGTAGTTATTAAGGTTCACCACTTTACAACCACGATACTCATTACTTACACATGGCAATCACAGCTGCGGCGAAGATCACAAAAAAATACATTTTTATAATTTACACTACTTGTTGTATCTATTATTACTAAAGTTTGAATGATACGTAAATCGTATTAGTTGATCGATTTATACTAAAATAGCTAATTAACTTAAATGAATATTAAATTAAGAATGGTAAGTTATAGCCCATTTAATGTAAAATGTCAATTATAAAATATGTTACATATATTTTTACTATTAAAGGTTGCGGTTAAAATATGTACCTAGAAACGACTAATCGTTACTTAATTATATGTAAGTTTGCACACATAATATTTCAAAGTCTCTGTTTTATTGAAATAGAAAGTTATCAAGAAAATATGGGACAATTCAACTGTAGGGAGATTCAAGTATGTATAAACTACTTCTCTTTTTTTACATTTGTTCCGTATATCAATAACGGCAAATAAAAGTCTTTTGCTAAATTCTTTATTTTTTTAATAGTTGTTTTTGTAATATTGTCAATCAAAATCTCTCAATATATTCAAAACATCCCTAAAGCGTTACTATTTGGCACAACAAAAATAATATATGGAATATTTATGTATATATCCTACCTATAAATATGATATACATTATGTATATATGTGTGTATGTATGTATGTATATATATATATATATATATATATATATATATATATATATATATATATATATATATATATATATATATATATATATATATATATATATATATATATATATATATATATATCTATATTATTTATTTATTTGTTTACGTTTTAGTACGTATTTTTTCATAAATATTAATATTTTAAATTAATTTAGTTTATGTTTATTTTACTCTTTATTATTTTATGCACAACCAAGATTTCCTCTACTACTTTGTTTTCTTTAAAGGTTACCTGTAAGAGATCACTAATAGTGATAAGGTCGCCTTTGCATACTATATCTATGTGTAAAATGTTAATGTATCGTTTTTATTGGTTATTTTTTTTAATTTTTTTTTATTATTATTATTTCTTTCTTGTCATGTAACGGCTGCATTATTATTATGATTATTATTTTTTGTATGCAATAAAGAGTTTTATCTATCTATCTATCTATTGTATGTAAAGTGATATTCAATCCAAGTAATATTTTAGTTAAGATTAAAATATTTTTTTTTGGAATGAACATAACTAAAGTAAGAGTATTTCGTGTTAATGGATACCGAATTTGATATTGATACATGTTAGTATCACATTTTCCATTTTCTTACTTTATTTGTAAATATAAATGAATTTCATTAAAATTATTTGTGAGTTAAATGCCCCTTTTGGCATTCATTCATTAAATTAAATGCCAAGGTATCAATAATATATGTGATTAATTGGCGATTAACTTCCATAATGAGCTAGTAATATTCGATCTTTTGCTTTACTTTTAATTTAATCTTGTCGTCACTAGAGGTTTTTTGTAATTTAGACGACCACCCTAGAAACTAATCATAATAATGTAATAATTTTATAATTTTATAATGATAGATGGTACAATTAATGTTTAACGAATTTCTGGCAAATCTATTTTAGTAAACAATAATATTAATTTTATTAGCGTACTTATCCCAGTAATTAAGAACCTGCTAATATCTAATGAGTAATATCTAAGATAGTTCAAAATTGCTACACAAAATAAAATTTTAATTTTAAACACATTTTTCTTCGTTCGAATCTGAAGCAATGTGTGTCCTCTTATAATATTTATTATAAA
This sequence comes from Eueides isabella, assembly GCA_019049475.1. Lineage (NCBI taxonomy): Eukaryota > Metazoa > Arthropoda > Insecta > Lepidoptera > Nymphalidae > Eueides > Eueides isabella. The sequence continues at coordinate 11,219,209 of CM032385.1, forward strand.
TGGTAGCTGGAAAAAAACGTATTACTAAGTACTTCCGGTATAGAGATATTATCCGATTAATTATTCGATGTTTATCGTTATAATATTAAGTGAGATTTTCTGCACAATCGAGTCAACATAATACGTAAACTCGATTGTGCACAATTCAAATCTTTTTTGAAAATTTACTTAAGCTTTTTTTGCTACTAGGTTTCCGGATTCCTTTTGCCTTTATGTTATGACCCTGACAGACATTATGTTTACTTTAAGTCTCGACTAGGGTGGTCAATGTATGTAAGGATCAAATATGCAACTGTCACCTAAAGGCTTTTTACTTCACGCCATAGGAAACATTAAATGTTTAATTTGAAAATATATATTTTTTTTTCTCGAATGGAGATCGAACCAAGATCGAAGAGATTTTAGTTTTCTTTTTTTTAATATCCGAACAAAAAATGGTTGTGTTCTTGTTTTAAGGGCTATGTCCATGATTATTTATTGTATATTTGCACATTTCTTGACTATTTCGGATCTGATCTAATCACTGGAGGATTTTGATAACTTATCATTATATGTAACCCCAAAACCCCGAATGTCCTTGGCCAATAGATAGTGAAATAAAAAAAAAATGGTGGATCTTTATTTTTTTTATGGAATAGACAAGGCAAACGAGCGTACGGGTTACCAGATGGTGAGTGATCTTCATCGCCGACAGACATCCTGTGTAACACCAGAGAAGCTACAGGTACGTTGTCGGCCTTTGAGGTGGAGGTAGACGCATTTTCTGAAGGTACCCATGATGTATTGACCTGGAAATACTGGCACGGGTAGGCCGTTCCAGAGATGTGTGGCACGTGGAAGAAAGTCCCTTCGAAACCGTACAGTAGTGGAGTGCCATGTGTCCAAATGATGTGGATAAAATATTAGTTTTTGACGTACTGTGCGGTTAGAAAATTCGGCGGCAGGTACCAAGTCAAACAGTTCTCTAGAACACTCCCCGTGATAAATACGGTAGAGAATGCACAGTAAAGATACGTCTTTACGCAAAGCCAAAGGCAAAGTGTCAAGCCCCTTACAGATCATTGGGTCCCCAACTATTCGAATACAATGCAGACAATGTACAGGGCCAAACGGTGCTTTGGCGTGAAGTACTGTCTTGCTCTGCTGATGGCCCCCAGTTTCTCTGAGACCAACTTGCCCTTGCTTTCCAGATGATCGTGATACTGGCAGTCGCTCGAAAAGCTGACGCCCAATATACTTATGCTGGGCGCAGTTTTAAGGGGAGTGTTCTCGAAACTGGTGATACAATAAATGGAGTTTTTTTAGTAGTGAAAGCGCAGACTTGTGTGTCTTTTTGTGGTTGAAGTGAATAAGGTTCGTCTCTCCCTATACGGAGACATTAACGAGGAATACCTCAACATAAGACGCAAGTTGATTTCGGCACTGGTGGACGTTTTCCCGAGAAAGACTTGCACGGCTGAAGTATACAGCGTCCACAGTGCTATCATCTGCATAAAAATGTATGTTAGAGTCCACCAACATATCTTTGACATGCAGAAGAAACGGCGCAGGGGAAATTATGCAGCTTTGGGGAACGCCGATGTTTACGGGCTTGTATAAATTCTCGGGAAGCCGGTGAAATTGAAGTTTTTATTCTTTAAGAAGTATAAATACCTTCATTAGAAATCATTGATTGGATTGGAGGATTATTCTATATACCTTAATAAGTACGAATACTCACTATTAAAAATCACAAAACTACAACAGTAAAAATATCTGAACATTTTTTGATTCATCAAGCAAAAAAAAAACATCTTAACTATATTAAGACTTACTTGGAGAACTGTTTTTGGTTTTTAAGTTAATTTATTATTTATATTGCCTGTCGTGGGGTTTATATCGGGTGTCGTTTATATCGCAGCTGCACAAGCGTGTGATTGTAACCGACAGGTTGATCGATCCCCACGCGAGAAAATGAAATATTTAATATTTTTAATTTAAATATTTAATGTTTTCATTTCTTCACTCTGGTATAAGGCATAACGCAGCGTAGAGTTCTGCCACTCAACACGTAATGCTTCAAATTTGACGGAAAGTGGGGAACAGAGTGTCTTAACACTAGGTTCCCAAGTTCCCTCTGCCTACCCTGCCATGTGCGGGATACAGCGTGAAGCTGAGTGAGTGATAATATATTACATATTTTAAATGTAAAAAGTTATCGTTAAAAATAACAGTGAAACGATTAGAATCGTAAGGTATGCAATTTTGAAAATAAAATATCTTAGTAGGTAAAATATTTTTATTTTTATAATACGAACGCTATAAATATTGGAAATAAAAAGGTTCATTCAAAACACATGTTTATATGTTATTTATTCAGGGATGGCAGCGCTACGGGTGCAAGTTACAGTATCGGCGTCCTCGCAGCGACCAGTAGAGTCGTCGAAAGCGTACCCAGCGTCACAAGAAAGCAAGCGGGGCAAGCCATTTACACATGAGAAGAAAGAGTAGCAGTCGTTTTCATATCTGAAAGATATAACAGTATATTCGCTATTTTTCGTAAATAACAAGGAAATAAGATGTTCAAAATATTTACATTTTTAAATTCTTAAAGGATAGAAAATATTTATGTTAATACAATACTTACTTGTGGTTTGTGACCATTGGGTTGCCTTCCTCGTCTAGGGCTGCAGGAGGGCATTTGTAACCCACATATTCTGAAAATTAAATTAAATTCTAGTAAGTTCAAGTTGAATATAACGATAAATACTTTTGTTTTAAGTATAAAATTATTTAGAAGTAATTTTAATTATTTACAAGAAGTCAATCAGAATGTATACAAAAAATAGATTTTAGTAGACACTTTTGTATTACAATATATAAACATGCCTTCAACGTTGCAGCTAGGTACGCGGTCGGGCCAATCGCAACGGGCAGTAGCAGGATTGAAAGCTAAACCACTTGGGCAGTACATTTCACTGGATTTGCCGCCATTACAGATCCGATAGTGTCCACAATCGCTTGCAGAAGCCAGAGGAGATGGGAAGTATCCATACTGATGAGGGCATTCAACAGTTGCAACAGCCGGTTCTAAAAGTAATAAATTATAAGTCTGTATTAAATCAAACAAAATAAGTAATCAATCAGCTTCACAGTGCATATGGAAGGGTAGGCAAAGGAAATTTATGAACCCAGTGTTAATACACTCCATTTCGTTACCCACCTTCCGCTGAATTTGAGGCATTGCGTGTTGAACGAAATTCAACGCCGCGCTTGTGCCACAACGGGTCTCAAATAAAATAAGTGATTTTAACATAATATATTTTTAGACTTACATGTACATATTTACACGCTCATTTAGTTTTGTTCATAATGCCTTATATAAACCGAGACACTTAATATATTAATTACAAATTGCTAGAATGTTATAACGTATTAACTTACGGCTAACGCCACGACCAGTGCATACGACGTCTTGAGGATAACCACAGGGGTATACAGGCCATGGCGCTGAAGGATCAAAATGAAGACCATCCGGACATTGCATGTTCAATGCTTGGTAATCCTAAAGAGAGAGAGAGAAAATTTTACAGACATGTGAATGAAAATTTAATTCACAAGAAGAGTAAAATACTTACTAGACATTCGATATAAGAATCGCACTGCCCATCAACTTTTAGATACATGTTTCGCGACTTACAAAGTGAGCTGCGTTCTTCTGCAGCCAGGCCTGTTAAAATAATATGTTATTTGACTTCTACACGAATCAAATTTCATTCCATTCCTTTATCGACATCGAGTAAATTAAAAAAATACTTACAGGAAGCCGCAATTAACAAAACACTAAAACATATAAAGGTATACATTTTCAAATATGTATTGTTGTATCTTATTCCGACGAAAGAAAGCTGATTAGAATGTTTAAATGTCCAATATTTTTGGATTTTATACTTTACACATAATTATTTTTAAACGAGCTAATGTTGATAGTTGATGCGTATCTTATTTTGTGGCTTAAAATTGCTGAGGTCATTAATTTAGAGGTTTGTTAAAGTAAAGACTTTTCTATGGGTAATGTTTTATTCAATGAATTTAGCTATCATTAATTTATTTTACATAAAGTGGTTACAATGAAATATATTCAACAGTGATTCGATATGATATTACTTAGGTAGGTTGCTATAATATATACAAAATATTTTTACAAAAAGAAAAAAATAATTACATTATTTTTTACTAAGGGCTTTGAGTTTCACTTCCATAGAATTCGTATAGTTCTGGCTCGTTGGTTGTGGTGGCATATGTGTATGAACTTTTATGAGCGATTGTTTTTATAAATTGAAGTCGTTGTTTTTCTGCATCTCTCGATTTTGCAGCATTATTGCGTAGTTCTTGAGGACAGGCAGATACTTCGTCTGCTGCGACGCAGGATTCGGTTAGGTCATCGAAAGCGGAGTATCCTCCACACGTGAGACGACGTGGCTTGCCGTTAATACAAATAAAGTATATTTGACAATCATTGGGAGACCTGTAACATAAAAAAATATATATGCAACAACAAACATAAACGCACAAATGCAAATATATATATATATATATATATATATATATATATATATATATATATATATATATATATATATATATATATATTTATATATATATATATATTTATATATATATATACATATATATATATATATATATATATATATATATATATATATATATATATATATATATATATATATATATATATATATATGGTAAAAAAATGTATTTAACGCAGTGTTAAATTATTTAAAGAATGTGTTGACGACGTAAGTATATATGTTTATACGTAGCCATATAGGCATGTCATGAATAATGATTTGAGTCTGATCTCTTAAGCCAAACGCCTTACGAGAATTCGTAAGGTATTTTAAATTATGTGAGTACTAGGTACCTAGGTCACCTACCTAGGTACCTGGTACTCACAATTCACAATAGAATTTTTATATACATACTTTTGTTCTAATATGAAATCTTTTATAATGCATTTCTTGCAGTCTTACACTGGGCGGCCAATTTCAATAATTATTCTCTAAAAATACTAAGGAAATATTTATATAATGCTAACATTTATCAGGGCAATATGACATTCAACCAACACGTTAATTACAAATGTTACATTTGTATGATAAAAAAAAATCTCACGTCTGTTGTTACTATTGAAGATGGACATCTTCAATAGTATTAGCATTTGTATTAAAGATACGATTTGGTATTTGTGGATACAAAATTACATAATCCCAAGGTCTTATGGTTGACATTTAACCACAACTAACCTGACCGGTCATTAGGTAACTTGTTTCGACTGTCTTTTAGCACTAATGCTATAATTGTAGGTATAAATTATTATTTCTTTATACCTTTACTTTAAAACATTATTTAATAAGTCATAATAATATTTTTTTAGCCTTACGCTGTATACTGCAAGTGGCAGGGTAGGCAGAGGGACCTTAACAACCCGGAACGAACGTACAGTTCGTTTCGTTCCCCACATTCGCCGAATTTAAGGCATTGTTCATTGAGTGGCGGCCATACATTGCATTATTTCCAGGGCGAAGAAATAAAAATATTGAATATTTGATATTTTTTATATTTCGTTTCTTCGATTGGGAATCGAACCCAGAACCAGTCGTATACAGTCACACGCTTGTGCCCCTGCGGCCTAAAAAAAATTAAATCGCTCGTTGAAGAAATTAAACAGATATCATCTTAAAATATTGTTTTTTCCTTCGTCTTACTTAAAGTTATGTGAACCTTCATTTTAGTGTGATGCAAACATTGAGGAAGATGCTGCAAGATTTATTGTAAATTTTGCTCGAGGCTTGTTGACTTACTAGATTTATGCGAGACACTTCAAGGATGAATAAGAAATAACGAGAGAATATACATACACGAACACCTAATTCGTATCAAAGTATGAAATAAATTATGAGGCACTTTACTTATTGCCATAAAAGAATTAATGGTTATATGTACCTAGTTAGGCAAGATGGCTATGTATGTAAATATACTGTAAGTTTCATATTTGTTATTTACAACTTCTGCATAACTGTCACATAACACCACTTTTAGATATATTTTCGTAGACATAAAATGAGAATACAAAAATATTATATAAAATGTATTTGCAGTTAGTGGGACTCAAAGTTGCGTTTACTGTTTAAGTGCTCTAGCCTGTGTGTGTGTGTGTGTGTGTGTGTGTGTTTTTATCAAGCTTCGTAAATTTTTTATATGCTTGCGAAAATTTATTAACGTTGAATTTATAAATATAATAAACCATTGTAAAATAATATTATTATATGTGATATACCTATTATGTACATACATATCAAAATGGCATTAAAATATTTTTTTAAAAGTTATGTCTAGTAAGATTGGAATAGTTGAAAGAAGGTAGGGACTACGCATCAGTATTGTTAAGCTAGAATATTTAATATTTATATAAAAACATTTTACAATACCACGTTAAAACATATAAGGCTTTGGTTGCTCGTGTAACATTTTCTATAGAGTTACAATAAATTATCAACAATTGCTATCACAAGCTTCCATTGCAATATAACATTTTCAGTCTATTATAGAACTTACTTGTGTTCAATGAAAGCTGACATAATGATGCTTTGAAAAAAAAAAACCCAGTACATACACAAAAATTAATACAAACAACATGGTGTCATCTTTATCTTGTCGGTGTTCGTAAGAAAGGTATGATGAAACTAAATTGTGAAATTCTCGCATATTATATAATTTTGATGTACGTATCCATGAGAAAACTGTTACGCATTAAAAACAAAGATATAAACATGTTATGATAAATAATAGTCATTGAAATTAGTTCTATACTATGATTAAGTAATAAAGCCTTCTGGTATTGAATTTTTATGTAAATTTGTAGCTGGGTCAAATTTGTACAAGGATAGCAGAGGCATTTATATAATTTTAGATCTGAATTAGTCAGCGTCCGAAATAGTTCGTGCATGCATAGGTGTTCTTTTTTGAAAAAATTAATTCAACGAATAAACTATTTCAATATAATAATATACTAATATTTACGCTTATAATAACGCTTGTTATAAACAAAAAAAAATCCGTTAAGTTCTGTTCCATCAAGACATTTCTGTTCCCCACTTCCCGTCGAATTCTGGAGGCATTGTGTTAAGTAGCCGAACTCAACGCCGCGCTTTGCCTCTTTATATAGCAAGGAAAATTAAGATATTTAATATTTTATTTCCTCGAATGAGGATAAAAAGCACAACCTGTCGCATTTACAATCAAACGCTTGTGCCTGAGCGCCATTGAGCGCTTGACACTACTGTACGTTTATATTTTTAAATGTGACTCTATATAAGGTTTATTTTAAAAATACCTTATTATAAGTTAAAACAACGTTAAGAGCAGCTTATTAGTTATGTAAATAGTTGAATATACATGTTTTTTTTTATGTCAAAGGCCACAAATGTCATTAAAATTAGGTTGTGTTCGTAGTAAAGGCTTTACTTATTATGTTTTAATTTAATTAGTGATTATTTTAAAAAAAAAACAATTCTATGAATTGTATAGATTGAGGCACAGTTAAAATGAGACGTTATGGTGCAGTGTTAATAGTTTAAATTTATTATGTTCATTTTACCGCTGTACCAACAAGACAAATCGTGGAGCATTGAATTCCACAACACAAATTTGCGCAGAATTGTGCGGAATACAGAGTGAAACTGGAGTATATATATATATATATATATATATATATATATATATATATATATATATATATATATATATATATATATATATATATATATATATATATATATTTTACCTTTCCAGTTTCACGCAGTACTCCGCACAATGGCAGTACCCTGCGCTAAGTTAGGCACCTTAAGGTTTCTAGATAATGTAAGTTAAAAATTAAAATATGCAATAAATATATTATTACCTGTAAGTCCTGTAACCAACTGGAGGACCTAGTTCCTTCGAAATCGGCACTTCTGGGCAACGGAAGCCGAGGAAAGCTGAAATTTTAATTATTTATAACTGTTAAGCCATCGATAAGTTTTAGTCTCACGTGTTTCTAGGCAAATTCCATTTGTCATGAAAAGCATCAATAAACAACACTTATACAATAAATGAATATTAAATATTGTACTAATGCTATTAATTTATAAGCAATAATCGAATAGGTATATTTATTGTAAATTCATATTTCGATTTTAATTAAAAGTATTTTAATTTCAAATATCTTGATACCAAATTATGAATGAAAGAACTTTTTCGAATGTGAAATTAATTGTTTAAATTCATATTAGTATATAAAATTTCGTATGTCGTATTTTATTGTACCTAATTTTGTCATTTTATAACATTTTAGAGCTCATCTTTAAATTTATTAAATAATAAATATATATCACTAAAATATTTAAAATAATAATAATAATTTTTACTCATATAGTAATATTTATACAATTGATGTCTATCCTTAACTATTTGTCATACTGATCGCTTATTAAGGCCAAAGTCAGATATTGCAAATAAAAGATACGAAGTCAGACATTAACATAACATGCAATGTTCAATTGGTCATATTTATATAAGTACTGGTAATGTAATAGAATATTTTAAGTGTTTTGTAGAGACTATATCTTTTATACAAAGCATATATTTACAAAATTTACATACGTATATTTAAAAAACCCTAGGATATGAACTAAAATATTCTACATTTCTAATATTAAATAAGAATATTATAAAAAAATATTTGTTAGACAACATTTATCTTGGAATTATATTGGCATATTATTACCTTCAGCATCACAATCTTGTACTTCATCAGGCCATTCACAACGATAAGTGTCTAAACTAAAAGCAAGTCCTTCAGGACACGTGAAATCGTAGCCAAATCCGTTAACACAATTCCTGAATCCACTGCAGTTGCGTGAGTCTCCTGTCTTGAAATACCCAAACTGGTGCGGGCAGTCTGCTGTTGGCTGTGCAGGTTCTGCGATTGAAAATCGGTAAAATAAAATAAACACCTTCGTTGGACCATCTTTTAAATTTATAATTAAAAAAAATATTTTTATTTTCGCGATCTTGTAAGAAAAAGTGACCTGTTTAAGCAAGCTATTCATCATGAAACGAATTGACTTGAATGGACGTAAGAGAGCCGAGAACCGAATGCTTTGATACTACAAATACTCTTTCCGTTTATTATACTCGAGCCTCATTAGTGCATGGGAGTTCTATAAGATGCCAAGGAAGATTTTATAAAGAAAATCAATATATAATCGATAAACGTATAATTATAGCACCCACGGAACCATGTAATGTAATATATACAAGAATGAATTACATTACTCTACTATCTTAGCGTAGTTGTAGAGTGTCTTATGGCGGATGTCATGCTTTTAGGTTTAATCTTACTAGGGGAAGCAAGTATTTATATCTAAAAGAGTTATCAATTCAATGGGTGAATAGCGTGCGTTCTGTGTAAAAAAATATTACATAAATGCCAATTCATGCGTTATTGTTCGACGTTTATTTCGTTCTCATTATGGATTACATGACCTAAAAAACAAGTCAAATCAGTATCCTAAGGGGATCAAAAGGAAAGAGGATAACATAAACAAAGTCGGAGCTTCCGTACTACGCAATCCTGGGCAATCTACTGGCAAGCGATCAGCAGAGCTCTCTGTCTCAAGAACGACTTTGCGTCGAAAAACTTTTGCGTTTGCGTATTGAAAAAAGATTTAAAATTGCACTCCTATAAACTTCAACTAGTGCAAGATTTGAAGCCAATTGATCACTATTTACAACTTTGATTTTATCGAAACAAAAAAATTGAGCGGTTTCGGAGCTTCAACAATATTCTTTTTTCAGACGAAGCCCATTTTCTTGTAAATGGACACGCTAATAAACAAAATAGTCGTCATTGGACCTCAGACGATCCACATTTCAAGCACCAAAAGCCTTTGTACTCGCCAAAAGTGACTGTTTGGGCAGTTATTTCAGCACACAGAATCATCGGACCCTTTTTCTTTGAAGACCAGCGAGGGAACTCTGTGATAGTAAATACTGAGCGATACATAGCAGATCTCGTAGATACGCATTTACGAGAGTTGAAAACTCATTTCGCGACAAGGTGATATTCCATGGCCACCTAGGAGTCCGGATTTCACCCCACTAAACTTTTTCTGTGGGGCTACATGAAAAGTAGAGTCTATAATAATAATCCGACAACAATTGTCCAGTTGAAGACCGATATCCGCTGCTATTCCGCGCGACAAGTGCGAACGAGTTTTCGGCAATTTGAAATTCAAAGAATGACGACGAGATTTGAATAATGTTTGTAGTGGGATGGTGCGTATCTTGATGATGTTATTTTTAAGAAATGATTTTCCCAAACGTTCACTTTAATTTAAAAATAAATTTGTTTTAGTATTACTTTTGTTTGGTTTTTTTTTTATTTTCATATCACCAAGGCCTCGATGGGCGAGTATATAGAAGCGGCGGAAATTTGTGTAGTATAGCAAAATATAGATTGTATACAAATATTGACATTATAAATTAACTATTAGGAAGTACAAAGATGCTTCTTAATGTTAAATATATGCAGCATTTGCATAGCATAGTCCACAGGTGTGAATAGATTTTTTGGTAGTACTTTAAATTGGCTCCGTTTGTAATATAAAACAAGTACTATATTTTGTGATTTTTTTTAAATAAATAACTTGGTTAAATTACATATTTACAATATTATAACGATCGATATCAACACTTAAAATATGCAACACGTCTCAAAGTTATTCCAGTTTATTATTCAAAGTTATTATAATTTGAAAAGAAGAAGAATTTAAATAAATTATTACTTGATGATTTGATATAAATACCCAAGGCTTTTATGAATCAGAAAGTAAATTGTGAGGAACCAAACATCTCTTATAAGAGTCTGACCTTGACCAAACGCTATTCATAATAAATAAGCATATTCGTAAACTTTTATTTTATCCTACGTTTTGTACAAAAATTATGCTAGTACTTTTGTTAATTATACCAGAAATTACTACTTAAATACGTACTAACGATACAATAAAACGTTAAGATAATAAAGTACTTAATTTAACCCATCAATTATCAAAAAATGTATTATTGTAATTTTATTAAGGTCATAACTTTATTGTCCTGTAAATAAGTAATTTATTATAGACATGATAATATATAATGTGCCTTGATTTAAACGGCAAAAAGAGAAGCCTTGGTGGTTCGTCTGTTTGTCTGTTTCTCTGTTAAGTTCTTTTTTATGGTATCGAGTGGAAATTCATATTTAATTTTTAGAAGTACATTCCTCTTGAAAACAAAAATAATTAAACTTCTGATACAACGATACAATACCAATAACAACCTATAAGGTTCTTCTTGGTATTGTATCATTGTATAAGGTTCTTCTTTAATTACTTAGAATTATGAAATTTGGCAAGAAATGAGAAAGTGAAAATAAATAAATTGCAAAAATATATATAACGTAAAAGAAATCACAAACTTAAGTTTGTAGTTTTTTTACTCAACATTTCTAATTTCATTAGTTTATCAACGTATCTAAAATGTCAAGAAATTGGTATCCTTAGTCGGATGAATTCAAATTAAACTTGCACTTTATAATTAATTTTGTCAATAAAAGAAGAGAAATTCTCCAAGCAGGATCTCTATCGGACTTTTTAATAATAAATGTGAATTTTTGTGCTGTGACTCAAGAGTTACTTACGTAATGCCGAGCGTCCGAGACAAGGAACGTCAATGGGGTACTGGCAGGGGTAAACATTAAATTTCACATTAGGATTGTAACGAAGACCATCTGGGCATTGCTTTTCCTCTGCTGTACCGTTCTGCAAGCAAATATTATGATTATAATTTGTATCGAATTTAAAAAGGTTTCTAATATATTTTAACAAATTTCAACTTTTTTAACTATCTTATGTCTCTTATTCTTATATCTTAAGTATCTGATAATAAGTTACAAGGAAATTAGTCGTATAGATGTACTCTTATTTTATTGTTTCTTTGTTTAATTTCATCACCATCACAACGTAGTTGATTTGCGGTGCTTGTAGGATGATGATATGTATTTCGATCTTCATTGTATACAGAGATACTACTATAGATGCTTAAAATAATTGTTTCAACGTCGAACACTGCCAAAATTTGAGAAATACAAAAATGTCAAATATAAAAATGTATTAGAATATTAAAATTATTTGTAAATTTACTGCTTAAAATAATTAGTTTACTACTTATTTATATAACAGACAGTACATCTATTAGGTCAAAATAGTATAATTTTGTATGTATAAGAAATTAAATATATTGTGGAAAATATGTAATTAAAATATGTATTCACATACCAAACATTCAATATATCTGTCACAGCTACCAGGAATGGAATATCTTTCATTTTTTTCCCTACAGTTCTTGTTTCCGACGGCTACGGGGGCAGACTCCTCGATGTATTGATCAGGGAGTGCTTGATAACGGCCTTTGCGTTCATTAGACTTGGCAACGGCGTTAAATGGACTGACAGTAGTACTGCTTTCGTCGTAGTATTCAAAATTTGGATTTACGTCCAAATCACTTTGACTTCCAAGATCGTACGCTACAGTAGATCCTTGATTTTGGAATGAATTATAAGCTTGCGCATTTGCTGGAATAAAAAAATAGAAACTATGAAGTTTTTCTTTATATTGCATATATTTAAAAAATAATAATTTTATAAATTTAATATTATAAATCAGAAATGTGTCGAATTAAGAAAAGTACGTTTATGTAGCTATACATTTTTACACATTTAATAAAAAAAATAGCCAATGTGTGAAAAAATAAGTAACAGAACCCATTTCCATCATTTTTAAAAATTTTGTCTGTGTGTGTTTATTTGTTTGTTTCTGCGCACATCAAGTAAAATCTACGAATGCGTTGCGTAAACAGTTAAAGTTTCGTAAAAGTCATGTATGACATAATTGTTCTCCTTTAAAAGTTTAAAAAAAAGTTCGCGATAGCATATGTCTATCTTTTAAGGTTATGCTAACCAAATTAATGCATTTTAAAATAATGCATTATTTGCGAAGGTGTTTTTATAAACAATTTTTATCGAAATAAATACGTTATTCATCACAAGTATTTAATTTAAAACAATATTGCCCTTAACATCACTCGATTTAAATGAATATGGCTACTATCTATTTTTCAAACCCCAAAGTGATAAGGGTTGAACGAACTTAACATGTTTCCCTTTTTATGGCAAAACAACGTTTACCGAAGCAGCTAGTTTATAATATATAACGTATTTAATAATTTGCATTAACGTAGGTATTATTTCCTATTTGTACATTAGAACTAATCTGTAATTTACTAAAGGCATACTATTTTTAATATTTATATGTTTTTTTATGTTGCATGTTCATTTATGTGTTAAAAAAAATCTATTTTGTTCTATTCTTTAAATCCAATCTATAAAAATGGACGTTAATATAATATAGGTAGCATTGCTCCTATAGCCTCATCTGTACTTATAATAAATTTGTAATTGATCACTGTCTTTACGTGGAAGATATTTAAAAAAGATCTTATGGAGGTTTTCTAATGTAAAAAATAGCGATTTTTAAACGTTGTGTCTGTTTGTCTGTGCATTTGTACGCGTTAATCTCCAAACGGCAAATACAGTTTTCCCTATTATATTTTTTAATCGTCCCTCAACATTCAATATTTGTTTTGTTAAAATCAGTTAGTAAAAAAAATACTTGAATTAAAAATATTTAATTTGGCAAAGTAGCTATATTATTTTATTAATTTAGATAAAACTTTGTTTATATATTTGTACATATTGTGAAAATTATTATGTTATTGAAATAAAAAACAAATAAGATTAGTAAATTAAATAGTGTAATTCAAGCGGTCGAAGCCGCGGGCGGATCGCTAGCATTAAATATATATATATATATATATATATATATATATATATATATATATATATATATATATATATATATATATATATATATATATATAAATATATATATAACATTTTTAAAGTTCATTAACGTCGCCGCTTTATAAAAGTTAATTCATATTCAGATTTTATGTCAATATTATAATTGGTAACGTAAATTAAAATTTACGGATGTTAGGCTGATGGATAGGTCACTTTGAATATTAATAGATGAGATGACATGTTAATATTCATTTTAGTCTAGTTGTCCTTTAAGTTGTAGGTCATATTACACCGCTACATTTGTTTTTTTTAAGATGATCATAGTATTTCATTACGTATCGTGGTGCAACTTTCGGTAATACTCAAAATTTGTATTTACTTTGTAACAATCTAGTACTTTATTAAATAAAAATGTGATAGTTCTGACTAAGACAACGGCTATGAATATCCGCCTACTCTCACGCAATTGAAACCTTATCGTTTTAGTACATATAATTCTTCTATGGATTCCACTTTTGACCGTTAACTACACCGTGTATTTAAATGAGAAGAATATGGCAACGGAGCAATGACAGACTAGGTTTGTTATTGCTTTAAAAATCGTGGAAGATGCGTAAAGATGGGTTTTATGCATATAACTTTCAAATATAATATGCGATATATTAAGATTTGTAAAGCAAATTTGGCATAATATATGCATTTTAGAAACCTTTTCGTTTATTTTCGTACCTGCTATTCTTCGAAACCTGCTCCATTAGGATTCAGATAGTCATTTTACATAATCATTTTGTAAAATTATGTTTCTTTTTTACTATAAAACCTAACTATTTTTAATCGTGCTTGTTTGTTGAGCATCTAAACATTCACAGGCTATTGTTCAAATGAGATATATTGCGGAAGACAGCTAATTAAAAGTTATAATTGTAATAATTGGCTTTACATATTATAGCCCAATAAGATACACTTCAGTTCTATTTACGAAAATATGATGAAAATCATTTTGTATTTTAAATATTTTTAAATTAAGACATGTTATATTTTTAAAATAAATTATAAAAAAATCAAATGCATATTTAAAAATATTTTCTAAAAGTTTCATCCATTTAAGAAGTAAATAAATTCAGAAAATAAATAATTCAAACTAATATCTAATATTATACACCTACTAACTAAAGAATCTACAAATTTAAATTTTATGACGTCTAGTTACTTACCAACCGCAAGAATACACGCCAATACTAAAGGAGTCCTCATTTTGAACACAACACTACTGTACGAGGTCCACACTTCCAATGAATAGCCGGAGATGAGCTGCGTACTGACCTTGGGGACAGACCGTTGAGAAACTTGGTCTCATGCCCCGCCTCGCGTGACAAGGAGTTCGTCATACCAGGTAGTATATGAATCCTCTATAGGTGTATAAATATATATCTTTCAACATGTTTGTATGTTTGATGCAATAGTTACATACATAATTATTTTGGTATTGATTGTGTATGTATTAGAATTTTATTTTTATAGTATAATTTGTGCAAATACAATCTTTTTTCTGCTATTATTGTATTGTATATACTAAGTTTCACGCTGTATCCCGCACATGGCAGGGTAGGCAGAGCGACCTTATAAAACCTAGTGTTGAGACCCTCCGTTTCGTTCTCTCAATTGAGGCGTTGAATGTTTAGTGGCGGAACTCAACGCCGCGCATTGCCTGTTATCAGAGCGAAAAACTGAAAACATTAAATATTTAAATTTAAAATATATAACGAACCCACAACTTGTCGACGCTTGTGCCGCTGCACCAAAAATTTCGTATAGTATCTAATATAAATAATAATAATGTATTGAATTTCCATTATTATTATTTATGTTACTATATAAAACTTTGAATGGTACTTGGTAAAAACTTTAATAAATGTCTTTGGACATCTTATTGGGTACGTCTAACAAATAAAATATTCTGTGGTATATTGAATATCTTGTATGTACATTGTACATGATAAATAATAGCAATTTCGCTAAACACACATTGTAATATTTACACAGTACAGGCTTTACTTTGTCAGTAGTTTCCAAAACTGCATATACTTCATTAGTATGCAATAATCGTTGGGAAATATGCCATATCTAAATTAAGTTAATGTTCCCATTTCTTTACTCTCATAACAAGGTAAAGTGCGGCGTTAAGCTTCGACAATCCAAATGCAATGCCTGAAATTCGGCGGAAAGTGTGGAACGGAAAGGAGTCTTAACACTAGCTTCCAAAGTCCTTTTGCCTACCCTACCATGTGCGGGTTACAGTAAAAAGCTGAGATATATTTATCTAATTCTTAACGGTGACTTTTGTTCTCCTACGGATCTCCTTATTTCTTATTTTATCACGTAGAGAAACACCTAGCATAGCCCTCTCCATAGCTCGTTGAGTGACCTTGAGCTTTCTTATGAGGCCCATAGTTAGAGACCACTTTTCAGTCCCATAAGTCATCACTGGTAACACACACTGGTTGAAGACTTTCGTCTTGAGGCACTGAGGTATTTTGGACGAGAAGATGTGACGAAGTTTCCCGAACGCTGCCCAGCCGAGTTGGATTCGTCGATTGACCTCTTTCTCAAAGTTCGACTTACCTAGTTGGACCACTTGACCTAGGTATATATAATGGTCCACAACTTCGAGAACAGAGTTCCCAACGGATATAGGGGTGGGCACAACATGGACATTCGACATGACTTTCGTCTTGTCCATATTCATTTGAAGGCCCACCTGTTGGGACCTTCGAGCATAGTGCCTAAGTCCTCCAGCGATTCTGCCATGACAACGATATCATCTGCATATCGAAGGTGAGTGATGTACTCGCCGTTAATGTTGATGCCGAATCCTTTCCAGTCTAGAAGCTTGAAGGCGTCTTCTAGCGCGGTGGTAAACAGTTTCGGAGATATAACGTCTCCCTGTCTTACCCCACGCTGTAATGGAATAGCCTTTGTACGCTCTTCTTGTACTCGGATCGACATAGTGGCGTTTTTGTACAAGCACTTCAACACTTCGATATACCGATAGTCAATATGGCACCGTTGGAGAGACTGAAGCACAGCCCAAATCTCGATCGAATCGAAGCCTTTTTCATAGTCCACAAACGCTAAGCATAATGGTAGGTTATACTCTTGGGTCTTCTGTATAACCTGCCGCAGCGTATGTACGTGGTCTATGGTGGAAAAGCTCTTTCGGAAACCGGCTTGTTCGGGAGGCTGGAAGTCATCAAACCTATGAGCGAGACGATTAGTAATGATTCTTGAAAACAGCTTGTAAACATGGCTCAAGAGCGATATCGGCCTGTAGTTCTTCAATTGGGTGTTATCTCCCTTCTTGAAGAACAAGACGACGATGCTCCTGTTCCATGCTTCAGGTGTGGTACCTTCAAGCAGAACGGCATTGAAGAGCTTCTGAAAGACTTTAAGCACCGGTTTTCCACCCGCTTTCAGAAGCTCCGAAGTGATTCCATCCTCACCCGGTGCCTTGTTGTTCTTAAGCTGTTTCAGAGCCATCCTAATGTCGGGTTAGCTTGGCTCTCGGATCTTTCTCCAAGCCAACATCAGGATTGATAGACGATATGTACAACTGTCCATAGAAACTTTCAACTTCCCTCAGAACATCGGCTTTAGTCGACGTTATACTGCCGTCCTCCGTTTTCAGTCTGGTCAGCCGGCTTTGCCCAATAGAGATGTTCCTAACGAACATTTTGAGCCTTGGTTTCGCTCGATTGTGTCTTCGTTTACGTTTAGTATTAAAAGCACGAATGTCGCGTCGCAAGGAAGTTTTAATCTCTCTATTGAGCTGCCTATATGACTCCACGTGGTCGGGCGACTGCAGCATCATTGAACGTCGACTTGCCATGAGTTCGAGAGTGTGGGCCGAAAGTTTTTGAGGTCTATCTTTACGTTGTGTAAAGAACTTTGACCCCACTTCGTGGACAGTTTCCACAAACCTGTTGTTGATATCGTCCACTGTAACACAATCCTCTAGAGCACTGAAGCGATTCTTCAATTCTAGTTGAAAGCTCTCGGGGTTTTGAATATGGGCATAAGATGGTCGGAGCGTAGACATCAGTCGAACCCTTTCGACTTTAACGTCAATCTTCAACGTGCCTCTTACTATTCGGTGATCACTTCCGGTTTTCACCCTGTGAATCACAGAAACATCGTTGAAGATGTGTCTCTTGTTGGTCAAGATGAAGTCTATGTCGTTTTTTACCGTGAAGTAATTTAGCAAGTTGAAGTGGCAGTGGGCGGGGCACATAGCTCGACGAACTGATGGCCGTTGGGGCCGTAAGGTTCTCGAATGGAGACCACGGACGGGACGGTGCAGTGTGGGTCGGCCCCCCACTCGATGGACTGACGACTTGATAAAAGTCGCAGGGAGCCGCTGGATGCAGACCGCACAGAACCGTCCGTATTGGAGGCGCATTGGGGAGGCTTATGTCCAGCAGTGGACGTCGGTTGACTGATGATGATGCAACCATTGTCATCATTAGTCAATCGACAATAAACAGCTGTAAACAAGAAACAACAAACAATTCTTAACGATTTATGATAAAACGTTAAGTTAAAACGACTTGTTTTCTTTATGATGATCAATGTATCATCTCTCAGCAATGTAAAACTTATAATAAAACAAAGGTTAAGAATAAAATCACAGATATGACTAATAAATATTAAACTATAGTATAAAAATGAAAAGAATTTATAAGGATACAATACTATAATAGTAGATAATATTTTTTTATTTCTGTATATTTTTAAATTTAAAGCTTATATATTTTTTCAATAAGGTCTCATAAAAATATTTTTATTACTTCAAATTATACATAAAAATTTTAAAAAATAAACGAAATTATTAACACTTATACCTATGAACTGGTGACGACAATCATAAATACTTTGTGCTCGCTCCAAGAGAATATATCGCCACAGAAGTTTAATATGAATCAGAAAATCCATCCGTCCAGTAAAATGCGAATCACGTAGTTCGCATATCAGCTTCTTGATCTCCATCAAAAGTGGTTTCGTTATATGTAGTGAAATAAAACTAAGAGTGTTCGGTTAAAAGAGTCTCCTATTTTTTTAACGTTACAATCAATATAAATGATTCAGATATTGCGTTCTATTGCTGTAGGTATTTACGTATATATTTTTAGTTTCACGCTGTATCCCATATTTAAAAGAGTAGGCAAAAGAAACCTCTAACGTTAAGTCATTTTGCTTCTCAGTTTCTATCAAATCATAGAGGTATTGGGGCATAAGCATGTCATTGTATATACAAAGGTCCTTGGCTCTGGTAATTTGTGCTAAAAGATGCAATGCCTCAAATTCTGCGGAAAGTAGGGAATGGAACGGAATGCCTTAAACACTAGGTATTCAAAGTGATTTTTCAGGCAGAGAAGTTCAGTTCTCATCATTTTCAGTAAAATTGTATTTTTTTTAGTTTTTGTTTAATATTTGATAACTGATATAATTGTATTCGTGATTTAAAATCATATTCATCGTCGTCTGAAGACGTATATTTAGAGGAGTTATCTGTATTATTTATTGATGTGGTGTTCTTTTCTAGTAGTGTTGTAGTAGAAATAATATGTCATATCGTAGTTCTTTTAATCGCAGTGATGATTATGTCAAAACTAATAGGGAAAAAAAACGATTCATTTAAATTGTTAAAATTTATTTGTTTGCTGTTTGCAGCTTTTGCATTCAAATAGCAGTCTCGTATGTAGGGTTCGAAGAAACACTGAAATGTGGTACTGAGTAAACGGAGAGAGGTCAACACTAAATCAGTTTAATCCTATTTTGATTTTGTTTTTAAAGTTAACAAAATTGCATTCAATTCGCCGTAAGTGTTACAATTTAATAAGCATAATTTTCATACATTTATTATTGACGTTGACGTGACACTATTATATTATGGTCCCCTCCACCTAACAATTAGTATTTGTTTTAAATTCGTTAAGAAATAAAGAAAAGTTACGCCAATATAAAATAATAGGTCGACAAAATTGCTACAAAGAGATGATTTAATTTTCTCTTAAACAAAACTTACTAACAGTCAAGAGCATTTTACAATGAAATACAATATTTGAGAACACTTGATGAACAACCTTAACAACGCAGCTTGGCTTTTTACCTACTGCACATTGTGGTAAAGTACAAATTGTATCAAAAACATTCAATTAAATAAGGAAAAAAATTCTATAGTTAAAAGTAGTTGCGTAATGTACGTTTTTATTAATTTTTAAATCATTAAAGTTATTACTGTATGTTATCTCTGAAGGAAAAATGATGTCGATTATAATTTTTACGTCACTTCAAGCGCAGTGCATGCAGTTGAAGATCCAAGATTTCATATTTTGCCACATTTTTAATTTATAGGTATATCACTCAGTCTTCATAGGGTCATATTATATTCTTACAGTCTTCCTAGATACATGAAATATTCAATATAAAATAATTACTGCAATTCAAACCAGCAGCTTTGGAGATTATACATTTTATATTAGAATAGATATTTGGTACCTGCTCACGTCGTATCTGGTACAACGCTTGAGTGATAACGCGATGAGCACTATGCTCTCGTATTTTAAAACTGAGATATCTTTTTTGATCAATTTTATCACTAAGTCCCAAATATACATAGTGCTCAACATATCAAACGTGCTCATGTGTTTTAGGAGATACTTTATTGTTTTAAATAGATTTGAAATCTGTCTATCCCTTGTATTTGTCTTTTATTTTTTTTTATTTTTTATTTGTCTTTATTGCAAACGAAACAATCAATAAAAAAGGGGAAAAAAATAATATAAAAAAATCAGAAAAAAAGCATGCAAAGGCGGCAGGCGGGTAATTGGTTCAAGCAATCTCTAACAGGCAACCTTTAGGATTTAAAATTTTTATATAAAAACAGACTTGAAATAAGAAGAATGGCGTAACAGTGCAAATTTATTTAAAAAGAATAAATAAATACTATATAATAAATAATAAAATGGAAATACAAACATATATACACACTCACATACATACATATACATACATACATATACATACATACATATACACATATATATTATATATATTGATCTAAAAAAAAAAACTAGGGATCTAAATTAAACAGGTACTCTTTAAGAGGATATTTAAAGACGAAAAGTGATTTGGAATGTCGGACTTCAGTGGGAAGTTCATTCCAAAGAATCGCAGATTTCACATAGAGGGATTGGAATAGAATTGAGTATGGGAGGTGGGCAGTTTAAGGAGATTGTCACTACGAGATCTGAGTTCGAGACGAAGAAGTGAATCAGAGGAAACATAATCGATGAACTGAACTGCGTGAACGGGATTTTATATTGAAATAAAATACCGTTCACGCAGCGTGCGCAGCGCATTCTTCTATTTTTTTGTTCGTACTCCATTTCTATTGGTCATAGGACATATTGAGATGTATATTGTATATAAACTTCCTTTCATTTAACACAAAAACAATTTATTGACACTTTATTGATGTCACATATTATTATTTATCTATAGGTATCAATAAAATTGAAATGTCTGTCTATAATTTTAAGGTAACCGCGTTTTTGCAATTGCAATAATATAGTTATTTTACTTGATACCAAAATTAATATAAAAAGAAGTGGGCGAAATTGTACGGGCAAAGACGCGCGATAGCTACTAGTATTTTATATTCATTATGTTAATATTATTCATTTCCATAGCATATTTATATTTTATTCTACACGTATTATGTTCAAATGAATACATTGTATGTTAAAATAATTATTTTAATGAATAAATAACGTTATTCCCAATAAAAATGTTATTCACAATAAATGAAGATGTTGCTAAATCTTGCATAGAGGCATGTAGAAAAAATAATTTCTCGATGATTTGCAAAAAGCTGTATGACTTCGGCTTCAAAGAACCCCAAAGCAACATTTTTTAGCTAAAGAAAAATATATAATTAAAAAATTTATGGTATGGGATGACGCTTTAATTATGGCGTTCCAAACCTGCCAGTTGAGCAATTATAGTGCCTGTAAGTGCTGATTGCAAAAAGTAAAAAAAAATCACAAAACGCTAGTAAAGGATCACGTTTAGAGGGTATGATTTAAAAAAAATCTTTTTGTGTATTTTTATAGTGAAAAAGAGATTTATCACACATAACTAATTTCTTTTAAATTAGAGTTAGGTCGCTTAAGTCGTAATCCCTAAGAAAATATCGCTGTAATATTAGCTGCAATTAAAATAAAACATAATATTTGCTAAATATTAAAAGTTTATTTAGTTGGCTTTAAATTTAAAACAATACAATTTAGGAAATACTGACATAAAAGGCTTTATTTACAATTTTCCTTAATATTCCTTAGGTACGAATAAGGCACCTTACTCGTACCAGTTATAGCCTAAGTCGTACTTAGAAAATAGACTTCAGTAAAGCCGTTTCATAAACTATATAAGAGTATATTTAACAAAAGAGATCACTTCAACAATTACAAAGCTAATTCAAATTAAGTCCGAGATAAAAATAACGTTATTTTTGGTTACATGATATGTTCAATAGCTAAAATAAAATTAAAATGTCTTCGAAACCGAAATAAGTGTAAACACATATATATATTCTTTATTGCACTTTAAAAGACATAATAAAATAAACAATAATTAAAGTTAGTTCACAACGGTGGACTTATTTCTAAAAGAAATCTCTTCCAGCCAACCAATGGGAGTGGGTGACTGTTAAATAGCGGGGAAAGATTAAAGTGCAGTAATACAATTTGTAAAATTATAAATACACATATTATATATATCATATTAAAAACATACATTCACATATAATTATAATAATATGTAAGTAGATATATATAAACAAAATATATACTTATATAAATATATATATATATATATACACATATATTGACATACACATATAACCATACATACATATATATATACATAAATATACACAGAAGTAAAAAGTGGCTGTTTTGCTCAAAAATAAAAAAAAGAAGAGTAAGTTAAAAGGTAAAAAGAATAAGAAAAAAAAACACTGAATTTTAATTAATTGTTCAAAGTATCAAATAAATATTTCTTTAATTTAGATTTAAATGATATTAGGGAAGGACTTCTCTGAATTTGGATAGGGAGTTTGTTCCAAAGTGATGCTGCTTACACAGTAAAGGACTTCTGCCAGAATTTGGTATTGCTCATGGGTATGTCGAGAGTCGGTACGACACACGACCTCCTTGAGCGTGAGGGAGGGGGAATATAACATACATAGGACGTGGATCCAACTTTAACAATTTTTGTATTCGATCATGTTTTCTTCCCTATCTTCATTACATTACTGGCATAACCACATCATTTTTTATTTTATTTTTGGTTATTCTTCTTTTTCTTTTCATACCTTTTTTTAATACTTTTTCAGTTTTGGCTTTATTCAGTTTTAATACAGGCTTCTCCTTTACGCCTTCCTTGGCTGCTGTTTCATTTTTGTAAGGTGTTGAAATTAAGTTCCATTATTGGCTTAGTACCTTTTGTAATTTTCTTAATAAGTGTGTTAATGTTTGGAACGGGAAATAATATAGTCAAGTGAGACTTTATTTGGTGACTATCGGTATTTTTTCAACTGTTGTTGTGAATATGTTTTCATAACGTGAAGTATTTTGTGATTGTGCAGAAGGTCTAGGTTGAATTATGATTTGTGTTGAAACCCTAGATTCTAGCTGTGGAGTTGAATATGATGACACACATACACACAACATTTATTGATGGTAATTCAGCTATTTTTGGTATTAATGTCGATGGTATTGTATTCATTCATTCAGCTTCACGCTTTATCCCGCACATGGCAGGGTAGGCAGAGGGAACTTGGGAACCTAGTGGTAAGACACTCCGTTCCACTTCCGTTCCCCACATTCCACCGAATTTGAGGCATTGCGTGTTGAGTGGCGCCACTCAACGCACGTTTTACTTTGTACCAGAACGAAGAAAATGTAAACATTAAATATTTAAAATTGAAAATATAACATTTTTAATTCCCTCGGGTGGGGATCGAACCCACAACCTGTCGGTTACAGTCACACGCTTGTGCCGCTGCGCCACGAAGGCCTCAATGGATGGCATTGTAACGTGTAGTATCTGACGATATTGCAGAACGTTCAGATGGAATGACGGGTGGTGCTAAAGTGCTAGAGAGTACAAGTGTTTTACTTTCTCGTTGCCATATTTATTACTGATAAAAGGAAAGGTAATTTATTAAACAATTTTTATAATACCTAAGTCGTACCGGTACTAGTAAGGGTTTGCAATAGTACGATTTAAGCAACAGGGCTATCTAAGTTTTAAACTAAAATCACAGACATAACTTAAACAAGTAATAATAATTGAGTATGCCAAAACCATTGTCAGATAAATATTACAAAAACATGTTATCACTAAATAAATGCAAAAATCACGTGTCTGTATAAAAAGCTTACGAGCCAGTTATGAAATTTAGTGAAAAATATGTTAACAACTTACTTTTTCATTAATTTTATTTCACGCGGCCGACCGCCACTCCGTTTATTTGTAAATCTTCGGTCGACTTAGTAAGTAAGATGCCAAAACCCTATAACCTAAGCAACTAGAAATAAGAAATTAGTCGTAACATAAATAGAATATCAATGTAATATTGTTTTTGAAAAAAATAATAATAATAGTAATAATAATAAATAAAAGAAAACATCTATTGTGTCTTAGTAGTAAGTAATGAAAAAAAAAAAAAAAATGTATGAAAGTAAAAAGTCCATGTAAACCGAAACAAAGGCCAATGATAATGCATGTATGAATAAATTGTAAAATATTATAAGTAATCAGGACCTAGAAACCTAAGTACAACTAGATTATATAATAAGATTAGAAATATAATAATGTCAAGTAAGCCATAGGCTATAAGAAATCTGTATTGAAACCACAAATAAAGAAAATCCTGAGTTGAGTCAATATGAGCTAAGAAGTAGTATTAGAAAAATAAAAAGAGTAGTAGTAAAAATAGAAATAGAATTAGAAAAGGAAAAAATACTTTGTAACTTAAATCACTAAAATAAAAAATGTCTTTGGTTATGCCAAAGGACCAGTGGGTCATTTAAAAAAAAAAAAAAAAAAACCTTACCCTATTTTATCAAAAGTAAAAGAACTACTGGTCCACCTTGTACAATGTTACAGATAATTGTAATAAGTAAAGGTTTACAATAATTTACTATTCATAGCGTGTTAAAATATTAGTTCACCAATTGCTTTTTGTAATCTTTTTAATATTTTGGATAAGAAATTATTTTCGGTTTACGAACTCGCCTAGAAAAAGACAAGCCGGCATGCCTGTTATTTAAGTATCCATCACCGTCATCGTAATCTTGTGTATTTTTATTTTCTAAATACCTAGTTCTTCTGTCTTCTTTTGCTGCTAATTTTAATTGTATATCACACTCCTCTACTCTATCAGCTGGCGCACAAACACGACTGTCTTCATCAAAACCCATATATTTTCCACATACTTGACGACGTGGCACTCCGTATACACAAACATAATAAACTTGACAGTCTGTAGGTGATCTGCAACAAGATTTTAATTTTAATTTTTATAAGAAATTATCTGACAAATTATTATAATTCCTATTTTGCTCTCTGCTTATAAATAATTTTTATTTCGCTATTAATCGCATATAAGGCGTTTATATTGAATCTTAGTGAGAGCAGGGTGTCTTAACATTAAGTCCCTAAGTTTCTCTTGTGGTTACTCTCAGTCGCGTGCAGCGGGAAACTGAAAAAAAGAAATAAATCTTATTTGTAGGAAAATTTTGAATCATACCTAAAAAATGTATATTCTTCGTTCTTATCTGGGCACTGAAAACCAGCGTAACCTGAATACAAAAAAAGATTTTACTATATACCTTGAGTTATTTTATAGGCTATTTGTCAACAGTTTAACTTACAGCTGACTAGATACAGAGAATTTGTTGCTAATATACTGTGTTGTTTATTTTGAACTTTTGGAGCAATTAGATGCTGAGTGGTGGAATTCAACATCGCGCATTGTCTTTTTGCCAAAGCAATGAAATAAATATAAATAAGTCATTCCTCCAAGTGAGAATCACACCCACGATCATTTAATTATAATAACACAGTTTTTCCATTGCGCTTCATTACCTTCAGCATCACACTCCGGGACTTTGTGAGGCCAATCACATCTTAGGTTGTCCGATCTAAATGCAAGGCCATTAGGACATTCAAAATCGTATGCAACTCTAAATTCACAGATCCTGAAGCTACTGCAGTTATATTTATCTTCGATTTTGAAATATCCAAACTTACGCGGACAGTCTCGTGAAATATATTGAGCTAAAACAAATGTACACAAAAACTTTATAAAAAAATATATGTATTTTATTGAGGCATACATAATAATTGAAACATACGTATTAACGGTGTTTCGTTCTTGCAGGGAACATCACAGGTATATTGACAGGGATTTTTAGCATTTTCTGGGTCAAAATGTAATCCATCATGGCACAGGAAGCTCGTAGCAACTCCTTTCTGTAAAACATGTACGTAAAGCTTAATACAAAACTGAACATTTTCACAAAAAAAAAACATGTTAATATGACGAAAGATTATAAACATTTTAGTTTCACAACAGACATTTGTGCTTGAGACAATATGTAAACCAACAAAACAAGATATCTCAAACCTTTGCCAAGTTTAATTTCAATGAAGTTGAACACGATAACAAGACTCTCTTGTCCTTAATGGAGGTATTTTTCTTCGTCAGAAAAGAAATGCTAACATTGTTTTTGTTCAGGGTAAAAAAAACAAATAATTAATAATATCTTTATTCTCAATAAAACAATAAATTTTATAAAAATACTAAAAAAATAAACAACGGAATAACAAGAACTGTGGAGATGTAGTTAGGAGCTATCAACATGTACCGTGGTATTTTACTTTTATACTACTTAATAAATAATTATCGAAAATAAAGAAACAATTTAAGATCTTTATAATATTATGTATGTCTAAAAGGTTATCATAACTTCTATATATAATATATCATTCAAAGAGATTATACCAAAACGATTAACTTGTTGTAAAATATCCTATAGCATTATTTTATAAACACAAGAAACAATAAACCCAGAGAATAGCTTGTTTCAACCAACCGAATTTTTCATAAAATCAGTATTGATGTAGTACAAGAAAACTCATTTTTCAAACGGGTTTAAAAAGTAGGTGCATCGCTTAAAAGATACGCGTAGCTTAAAAGAGACTATGTTCAGAAATAAATCAACACTTTAAAAATTTTATTTTTCTTTCCTAAGTAGGTACTTATCGGACCGCCCTTGTATTTAAAACTATATTTAACTTTATTATTCATAGAACAATAATTTGTTGACATTGCTATTTACTATTTACCGACATATGATAAGATGTTACAGAGCGCAATAAGAAATAGATATTTATAATAAATATATAGATAGGGTTTCCAAAAAGTTTTAAGCAATCAATATACGCGATTAATCCGGTTAAAAGCATTTCATTTAATATTTAGATAGTATTTAAGTTTTATCGAAAAGCTCACCTTGCATTCAATATATCCATCACAGGTCTCAGGAAGAGAAGTCCTCTCATATTTTTCTGTACAATTGTAATTATTTAGTTGTTCTATAATTTCTGATAACTGATAAAAATGTATTCGTGATTCATCATATTCATCATCGTCTGAAGACGTATATTTAGAGGAGTTGTCTGTATTATTTATAGTGATGTCCTTTGTTTCATTTTTTGGTATAATTTCAGTTACACTATTTTTTACAGTAGTTGTTGTTTCACTAGTAGTAGAAATTATATTAGATTCTTCTGTTTTTGCCAGTGTATCGATATTTGAAATTTTATGATTCCTGTTAGTTTTGACACAGTCATTTCTGTGGTAGGACCACAGCGTTGGCACGTAGGCTGAAACACACCATCAATATCAAATCACAAATGTATATCTCATATAAGTATTTCAATTCAAATTGAAGGGAATCATTTACTTGCATCAATTCATTTAAGTTTGTTAAATTAAACTATTTTGCAGCTTATAATTATTTTAAGTCTCAAGATTAGCGGCCCGTCGTGGCGCGGATACAAGCATGTGACTGTAAACGGTTTTGGGTTTGATCTCCACTCAACACGCATTGTTTAAAATTCGGCGGAAAGTCCTCACTTTCCGTGGAACGGAGTGTTTTAACATTAGGTTCTCAAGTTACCGACGTCGGAATACACTGCATGTTCAGACTACGCGTGGGTGAAGCTGAAGAATAGAATCTTAAGAGATACTGAATAGTGGAACTGAGCTTTGTTTTAGCTTTAAAATGACTCACAAATTAAATCTATTAAGTTGTGTTTTTATGAAAAAAAAAAACACAAATTTGCTCTCTGTTTGTCGTAAATATTATAATTTAATAAGTAGTTTTTATACATTTCTTATTATATTGACGTCATTCTACAAGATGGTGGTGGTTTCCAAAATGTCCAGAGTTTCTATCAAACTTTAATATGTATTTTTTTCAAAACCATGATGCGGCGGAAAGATAATTTTATGGCGGAAAGTTAATAATTGTAATATTTTAAAAAACCTTGGTAAACAATTCACTGGTTCACTTATAATTATATTTAAAATGTTAATATTATTCATTTTCACAGCTTATCAAATTTTTTGCTATACATATTTTCAACTGAATACATTGTGTGCTAATATAAATTTTACAATGCAAAAAAATATACTTACAAATTGCAAAAATAAATGTTATTCCTAATAGGATTTTCATTTTAAACACAACACGTTCCAAAGGAGTTTAAACCTGAAATGGCTGGTTTTATAGAAGTTGGCCTTCGGATGTCAAGAATATAATATTATGACTTGTATGTAGCGTGCGAAATTGATGGATAAATTAAAATCAACAAATGACTATCCAAATTAATATCGACGTTTAAGCAGACAATTTGCTGACCTTAATAATTAATCATATTATTATTTTGAGGTGGTGAAAACTAAATTAACTTTAAGAATATGTTGAGATATGTTTCATTAGGTCGGGAATGTAGAAAAGAATAAATACTAAGGGGCTTAAAATTATACACCTGACCAACAATAATATAAAAAAGTAGACAAGAAACTGTAAAATAAATACTATTAAGTATTTATTATTTGTTATTATTATTTGTGTAATTATTATACATTCTAGTGATTAAACTGCGATGATAAAAAATAGGTAGGTTAAATAATGTTGCTCTCTGCCCATCTAGATATTTTATTTGGCAATACAGGTACCCACAATATAACTATGTTTGAGACAGACATTAGGAATACTGGACCTTGCCAATCAACAACTTTAATAAGTTTAAAATAATTATTACTCCTTCAATGCTGTATTTAAAATTTATTCATTAATGTTCCTTGAATTGTAATGTCTTGTTCTTAGGCACACGGGTACGCGACTCCCGTTCCTCGTGCCACTATCATTACTCTATCATGCTCCTATCCTATCCATTCATAAAGCTTGTGACGATAAAGCTTCAAGAGTGTCTTAATATGTCTGGCCCTTGCTTTAGACAGTTGAACGCCCAAGGTAGCAAAGGCTGGATGTCGAGATGCAGGACGCGACCAAAAGTCCAAGGACATTGACGACTGGTTAAAATGGAGTAGATGTAGTCGGAAAATAGGCTCTGCTAATAAAAGCCCCGGTTTTTTGTTTGTTAATGTCTTGTGAAAGAAGCGTTACATACGTCTTCTCCTTCTTCTTTATCCAATAATTATATTTTTATAGTTCTCTGCCTATTTTAAATTTAATTAAAATATTGTTTTTTCTATACCCTTTTTCAATACCATATTTTTTATATTACTCACCAAAATACCTATGCAAATAATCACTTGACACAACTTGAATGAATCATGTTAACATGCTTCATAGGTATTAATTATTATTATTTTATTTTATTCCACAACACAAATAAGGAAAACTTGTAAATATAAAATCATGGACTTACGTTACGTTATTTTATTTCTTAATATTGAACGCTTATTTGGCTTTTTTTTGTTTGTGGAAGAAAAAATAAAACCGAATAAAGAATCATAACATCCAACAATTTAATATTTAACTTTCATTTAATTATATACAACCTCAACCTGCACGGTTAATACTTAAATTGGTAAATATTGATAGATATTTTTGACAAGTTTTATAATAGTTGGTCTACGGAAAATATTCTATAGGTTTTGAACGTATAAATTTTAATTTGCGCGGTTTACACTATTAAACTCTATTAAATAACTACAAATTTTATTTGTATTGTAAGTCTTCAAATTTAGGTCTATGATTTTTATATTACGTGGCGAATTCGTACTAAATTCAGCAAGAACGAAGCATAAAAATGCTGGTATCTTCTGATTGCGTTGACTGAAAAACTTGATTTTATTTTTGCTCCAAGGGTCCGTAGACTTAAATTTTAATTTTGCGATATTAATTTGAGCTCGATAAATAGAAAACTTTTTACCCATTATTTTCCGAAGAGACTGGTAGCAGATATGTACTTACATGTCTGCTACCAGTATACTTAAATATTTTCTATTCAGATTCAGAATCATATTATATAAATTCATATCGAAATATTCTTTATCACTTTCAATATATATTTTTATTCTGTAAATATTCTGGAGTAGTATATAGTGTACTATAACAGCTATATATAGTAAGCTTGCCGCTGCATAAATTTAAAGTAATTTTGAAAATTATACTACCAAGAAATGATAGTATAACTTTCAAAATTACTTTAAATTTATGCAGCGACAAGCTTAGAATACATTGATGTATTGTATTGAAAGCCTAAAACTCAGACTTAAAAATATTAAAAAAAATTAAAACGGGAGATTAGGCGTCACAATTTCTTTTATTTAGCTTTATTTATTGTTTCTATTGTATGTGTCACTATTTTTACTGTAACTTTTAATATGATGTCGGGACAAACAGAATATTATATCATACATATTGTAAAACACCTGTAGCTATCTCCATCTTTAAAAACATCTCGAAGAGAATATCGGGTTCTAATGTTATAAATAGAGCTGACGGCTCTTTTTTGGAGAATGCCTAGATAATTTATATCTGCAACACTGCGCCAAAGACAGAATACTATGAAAATAGCTTAAATAGACCAGTAGGGCAATAAACTTCCGATATTTGTCTTATTTATTAGATTGTAAACACGGCTGAGCTGAGTTTATCCTATATATGTATATATAAAGTGTTGATGCCAGATAAGAATTCCGCTGAAACTTTTTGACTTCTACACATTGAGTTTGTCCTTAAATTTCGAAACTATAACTATGACCCTTTTGATTTGATAAGGAAATTCAATACATTTACGTTTTTTGGCATTTAATATAAAATTATTATCATCAAAAGATGAGTGGAATTGTTTTATTAATTTATTAAATGTGGTACCAATATTATACTGTTAAATAAATAATATAATGACAAAAGTGATTTTTTTTGTGAAAATAAGGACCAAGTGATTTGCAAAGATATACAATTTACGTACGTAAGAATAATAACGTAGAATTTTCAACGTATAGAAAGATTATTCAATTCATATTTATGAATTGAATAATCTACGTATATGTTCTACAGCTATGTTACCCACTTCCAGCATAGAGCTAAAGAGACTTGCTGTTAAGACACTCTGCTCTTTCTTTAATTATTCATGAATCTTTGCGTGTTGTGTTCGCCGCGTAACGAGTGCAAATATATTTTGCCAGAGAGGAAAATTGTAAATATTTTAATAATTATTTCCCCGAGTGGTATGTTATAATTTCATTTTAAATGACTAGTGTAGACTAATCATTTAAAATGAATTTAATATACAATCAATTGAATGTCATTACGGACAGTGGAACTGACCTAAATTTATTTAGTAGCTTAGCTTATTTAGGTGTTACCTATCCGGAGTATATAAATTTGAGCAATACATTTGGGAAAAACACAATTTTAAAAATTGAGGCCTGTCGTGGCGCAGCGGCATAAGCGTGTGACTGTAATCGACAGGTTCTGGGTTCGATGCCCAGCCAAGGAAATGAAATATTTAATATTTTCAATTTCAATATGTAATGTTTCATTTCTTCGCTCTGGTAATAAGGCAAAGCGCGGCGTTGAGTTTCACCACTCAATGGAAATGTTTAATATTTTCAATTTCAGGAATTTGAGGAAATGAAATATTTAATATTTTCAATTTCAATATGTAATGTTTCATTTCTTCGCTCTGGTAATAAGGCAAAGCGCGGCGTTGATTTCCACCACTCAACACGCAATGCCTAAAATGCAGCAGAAACCTGTGAACGGAAATGGAGCGGAGTGTCTTAACACTAGGTTCTCGGGTTCCCTCTCCCTACCCTGCCTCGTGCGGGATACAGCGTGAAGCTAAAAAAAACAAAATTAACACTTTTCCTGGTTCACAGTTATTATAAATTCGGCGTAAATGAGATAATTGTGTTGATATATCTCCTGCCACACAGTATGCCACACACGTAGAGTGTAGATCAAGTTCCTTATCTCGAGCCGCTACCTGATCAGCATGCACTGTACACGCTGTCTGGAATGTTGCGGTCATTTAGGATTTCGCACTATGGTTAACATTTTGAACTTTACTGTCTTCTTTTGTCAATTAAATATATTTTTTAAATTCATTTGATTGATAAGTATATATTACACATTTCAACGTCTTTATTTACCTTATTATTCAATTTATATAAAATTAACCTTTTTAGGAAATAAAAGAGGCCTGTCGTGGTGCAGTGGCACAAGCATGTGACTGTAACCGACACAGGTTGTGGGTTCAATCCCACTCAAGGAAATAAAATGTTTAATATCATCAAATAATTAAAATGTTGTTTGTTGTTTGTGTACAATTCTGCGCCCTGGTACAGGTCAAAACGCGGCGTTGAGTTCCGCCACTCAACACACAATGCCTCGAATTCGGCGTAAAGTGAGGAATGGAAGTGGAACGAAGTGTCTTAACACTAGGTTCCCAAGTTCCCTATGGCTACCCTGCCATGTACGTGATACAGCGTGAAGCTGAAAAAAATATTTATAGCTCTTTGAACACAACATTTTTCTGTGTGGGTATAATTTTGAATACAAAATTATTTAGCTTTTCACGCTTAATATAAAATATCTTTCTTTTCTTTTTTTCTACTAAAGTTGACCAAAACACAGTTGAACAAATAACGTATGTCAAGGAAATCATACATCTAAAATAAAAAGAAAGTTTTTACTATGTTTTAAAGTGTTATTCCACACTTAGGACAGATAAATAAAACTTAAATATAAAAAGCGTATAAAAATCCTGCTTCGTTCAAAATTTTTATACGCTTTTTAAATTTAAGTTTAGTAAAAAAAAAGTTTATTTTTTTTATTTCCAATCACATTAGATCTGAGCTTTTATGAAATTCAAATACAAATTCTTAGTGATAGATGTTTAGTGCTCATTCAAAATTTTACTTCCTCTAATGAAAATACAACAATTTTAGCGTTTGTTGCAAAAAAAATACATTTGTGTGAAATAAATTAATTAAATGAGGAAAAGTGAGGATATAGGAAGGTGGTACAACAGATAGACAGCAGGATTCTTCTGTTTTTGACAGTGTATCGATATTAGGAATTTTATGTTCCTTATTAGTTTTGATACAATCATTGCTTTTGTAGGACCACAGCGTTGGCACATAGGCTGAAACACATCGTCAATATTAAATTACAAATGTATCTATAATACATTTCAATTCAAAATGTAGGATTTAGTTTCATCATTTCATTTACTTACATCGATTTTTTTAAGTTGGTTAAATTAAACTACTGTGCAGCTTATACATTTAAATGAGTGTCAAAAATAGCGGCCAATCAACATGCATGCGACTGTAAACGCGACAGGTTGAGGGTTTGATCTCCACTCAACACGCAATGCTTCACATTTGGCGACTACTTACTTTTCGTAGAACTGAGTAACTTAACATTAGGTTCCCAACTACCTATGTCTAACCTGCCATGTTCGGGATACAGCGTGAAGCTCAAGAATAGAATCTCAAGAGACACTGAATGGTGGAACGTTGCTTTTTTAAAATGACTCTTACACTAAATAATTTAAATTGTTTTTCATGGAAAAACACAAACTGAGAGCAAGTTTCTAACGTTTGTCGTAAATGTTATAATGTAATAAGAATAGTCCTTACACATCTGTTATAATATTGACGTCATCGAGGTGCAAATTATACAAGATGGTGGTGGTTTCTTAATCCAAAATGTCCATAGCTTCTATCAGACTTCAATATGTATATTTTCCAAAATTAATATAAGTGACCACGATGCGACGGAATGCAAAAGATACATGTTAATAATTGTAATATTTAATTTAATTAAATCTTGGTAAGCAATTCACTGGTTTACTCATATTTATATTTAAAATGTTAATATTATTAATTTTCATAGCTCATTAATATTGAGGCCTGTCGGCTGAGCGGCACAAGCGTGTGACTGTAACCGATAGGTTCTGGACAGAATGGATTTCAGGTGAAGAAAACTAAAATATCTTTAAGAAGGGATATATTTCGTTGCGTCGAGTATTAACCGACGATGCTGAACCCATCACTAAGCCGAACGAAACGAAATATGTAGGTAGGGCTACACAACATCGCACACAAACACGCTACATACACCGTCCCCGCCGGTGAAGACGAGGTCCCAGTTTTTCTGTGGCACAATCGCGCCTAGGCGCGAGAGGAGCTTGCAATTAAAATTCCAAAAGGGCATCAAAAGCCCTACCTAGTAGGCTAACCCGGAGTGAGCGAAGCAAAGTCCCCTTCTACAAACGGTGTACGCAAGTCGCGGTCCGAGTCTCACAGGAGACGCCCTTGCACACAGTGCTCTCTATTGTTGGTGCCTTCGATGGTAACCGAGGTAAGGATCCCCAAGTCCGGTGACGCTGTAGAGGCCAACAGCATACTGCCCATTCGAAAAACGAAAAAAACGAAACGTTACGTCGGGAATGGAAATCGGGAAAAAATTAAATACTAAGGGGCTTAAAATTTATCTGATAAATTCTTAACCACCGTAAAATAATATAAAAAGTAGACAAGAAACATATAAATACATATAATTAGATTAAATTGCGGTGATAAAAAATAGGTAAGTCGAATAATGTTAGCCGTCAGCTTCACGCTGTATACCACACAACGCAGGGTAGGCAGAAGGAACTCGGGAACCTAGTGTTAAGACACTCCGTTCCACTTCCGTCCCGCAGTTTCCGCCAATTGAGGCATTGCGTGTTGAGTGGCGGAACTTAACACTGCGCTTTGCCTTATTACCAGAGCGACGAAATTAAACATTAAATATTTAAATTGAAAATACTAAATATTTCATTACCTCGACCGGGGATCGAACCCAGAACCTGTCGGTTACTGTCACACGCTTGTGCCGCTGCGCCACGACAGGACTCACTGGATGTGGAGGATGTTAGCCGTCCATTTACATATTTTATGTGGCAATACTGGTACAATGTAAGTGCGTGCCAATCAACTATCTTATTTATTTCAAAACAACTTTATTTTCGATATATTTAAAATAGATTTATTAATGTGCTTTAAAAGCCAATTGCAGCTTGTTCTTGGGCATGGACAGGTACGCGACTCCCGTTCCTCGTGCCGCCACTATCATGCTTCTATCTAATCCACTATAATGGTGACTTACCATTCATTTGAAATAGTCTTAAAGTTTGTGACGTTGCGAGTAAGCTCCAAGAGCATCGCCCGGAATGCTCTGATCACCTTGCACGGCAGTCTAAGAACTATGTGAGAAGCAAGTGTCTTAATATATCTGGCCCTTGTTTTAGACCCCCTGGACGCCCAGAAAGCAAGGGTTGGATGTCGAGACGCAGGACGTGATTGTGGTCTAAGGTTATTGAAGACTGTGTCAAGTAGAGTAGATGGAGTCGGAAGGCTTTTTTTGCTACTTTAATGTCTTGTCGTAGAGGCGTAATATACGAGGGGTAATCCAAAAGTAATGATAATCGATTATTGCCAGTATATATAAAAATCCAAAAAACAAAATTTTTTGCTAGCTTATATACCCACTATTGCAGCCTAAAAAAATCATACAACTAAACCATGATTTCCAAGAAGTGCATTTAATTGAATACGGGCCGTCGAAGATATAACATCAAAATGGAGAAAAAGTTGCGGAAAGCCATCAAGGAGAAAAGATGCGACAAACTGCGAGCTGGAGTGCCACACAACGCCCCAGCTCACAAAACTACAGTTGCGATGGCTGACGAAATTTATTATTGGCTGCCTATTTCTTCCATCTTAATTTTAATTAATATATTGTTTTTTCGATACCCTATTTCAATATCATATTTTTAATATCACCCAACAAAATACCTAAGTAAATAATCACTTGACATACCTTGAATGAATCATGTTAATAACTGACTCATATGTTTTATAAGTATTTATTAATATTAGGGATGTCATGATTAGTCGGTAAAGCCAACTATCCGGCCATTATCGTATTTAGCCACTAGTCGGCGACTATTCGGCAAAGACCGCCGAGCGTTTTTGTGAACAAAATGTATGTAGGGGGAGCTACAAAACATACCTTGATTGCTTATTATTTATTATTTTATAATCAGACTAACACTGTTTTTAAATTTAAAGCAAAGTAATCGTTTCTTTGGTAATCAGTTTTTAAAATTTTAATCAAAATTAGTAAGTATCTATTTTTTTATTAATAAACAAATTATCTTTTCAAATAACAAACTATTCCAAAAGAACCGATTTCAATATATAAGAAGTAAAAACAGCTAACAAAACTGTAGTGATTAAACTTTTTATGTAACCCTAACAACCTTTGATGTTAATACTATAATATGTTCTTAATACTGATATGTATTTTTACCATATCTTATAATTGTTGGAAAATATATCCTGGAGGTTTTATACGCGGTAAATATAATTGATAAACTTTATTTTGCGGTGTATGCACATATTTTTTATGATATGAACTACAAATATAAATTTGTAATGGTTTTTGTAGATAAAATAACTACAAATTTTCGTTCTTTTTCCTTATTTGTGTTGTAAGTTCTCATTTCGTGCCAATTTAAAAACTGTAAGTACACGGGATTTGATTACGTGGCGAATTTCATACAACATGCAGCAAGAACGAAGTATCAAAATGCTGGTATCTTCTGGTTGCGTTAAAAGCTTGATTTTTCTTTTGCTCCTATATAAGTTTGAGCTCGATAAACTGAAAACTAACCATTTTTTTTAAGTGACTGGCAGTATCTTCTACCTTATATACTTTAACATTTGCTTTACGAATTCAGAATCATATTGTATAAGTTCAAATCCAAAATAATCTTTATTCTAAGAGATAATTGGTTAACACTTTTAAATCGTCGAATGAATATAAAGCTACATACAAAATGGCACGAGCCCGTGATAAAGCGACGCAAGATTTCGCAAAATGTCTTTGCGTCAAAGATTCTCAGGGTACGCTGCTCTGTAATCATGCTTCTGTGAAGGAGAGATGGAGAAGCTACTTCCAGGAGCTGCTGAACACTCAGCATCCTTGTAGTTTTCATCACAACCCACCGCTTAACTTCGGACTTATTGTCTCAATACCCTTTGACGAAACTAGGAATTGCCTTCTTCGCATGAAGAACAGCAAAAGCGGTGGGATCTGGCGAAATTCAGTAAGCATAAGTGCTTACTGACCTTTTTAACCATATATTGAACACTAAAAAGATGCCACACCAGTGGCGGCTTAGTTTCATTACCCCTATCTAGAAGGAAAGGGGCAGTGTTGAAGACTATGGAGTTATAGGGGCATTAAGCTTATGCGTCTCACCCTGAAGCTTTTGAGCGCTTGATCAACATCAGGCTCCGCCATGTGTGTACTGTTTCTGAGTTTCAATATTAATTTCAGCCAAGATCGATTACTATGGACGCGAGTTTCACCCTCGGAACTTTGATGGAGGCATACAGGGAAAAAAGGAGAGCTCTGCATATGACATTTTTAAATCTCCTGAAGGCTTTTGGCTGTGTTGAGATCCCACTCACTCACGAATTCACTCAGCTTCACGCTGTATCCCGCACAAAGGGAACCCAGAGGCCTATATTAGATTATCAGAAATATTTATCACAACTCTCAGTCTATTCTTATTTCTCCTCTCAGTCTATTCTTATTCAATATAGTGCTAGATACTGATGATGTATGTTGATGGCATAGCACTCATTTACGAGAACCGGCTGGTGCTAGAGTATAAAGTAAACCTCTGGAATGGTACGCTTGTAAACGGTGGTCTTAAACTAAATGTGTGGAAGACCGAGTACATGGTTTGCGGGAGCTCGGAATCTAGCACTATTCATATAGGTACTGAACCAGCCGTTACCTACCACCACGGATTCGTTATCGGTTACTACGAGTCAGGAGGTATCTATCACGATGTTCACGGCCGGATTAGCGCTGCCTGGGCTAAACGGGTGGTCA
This sequence comes from Eueides isabella, assembly GCA_019049475.1. Lineage (NCBI taxonomy): Eukaryota > Metazoa > Arthropoda > Insecta > Lepidoptera > Nymphalidae > Eueides > Eueides isabella. Next base: position 11,257,849 of record CM032385.1, read on the forward strand.
GTGGTGTGGTCTGTGATTGCAGCATACTGACCAAATTAAAGGGAATGATATACGGGAGCGTAGTTCAAAAGACGAGGCAAACGAGTGTACGGGTCTCCTGATGGTGAGTGATAACCGCCGCCTATGGCCCCATGTAACACCAAAGGAAATAAAACGGCAGCGTATGCTGACCAATATTATCTTGGCAAACTCAGGAGCTTCACGTCACGGAAATGAAGATGCTGAGGTGGTTGTACGGCATAAAGCAGTCTGACCGCATGTGTAACACATTCATTGGAGTGGTAGTCTTGGAGTCCATGACATAAAGGATAAGCCAAGAGTGTGGCCTGAGATGGTATGGCCACATTACACAAGTGCCTTGATATGTCTGTCCCTGGAGTAAGACCTCTCATTCAATAAATATTGGAATAATGAAAATGAGTATTTTCGTTAAAACTTAGCTGAGTAACCAAAACGTTTTAAATTCGTAAAAACAAGGACCAATTAATTTGTAAATTGGGATTTAAACACAAACTTAATACTTTTCTTATCACAGTAATAATAAATTAATATATAATACTACACCAAGTGTAGATCAAGTTCCTTATCTCGGGCCGCTACCTCATCAGCATGCACTGTGTACGCTGTCTGGAATGTTGTGACAATTTGGGATTTCGCATCATGGTTAAAATTTTGTGCTCTACTGGCCGCTAATGTTTTTGTTGTACATTTTACATAAACCGCACAGTAGTGGAGTGTTACGTGTCCAGATGTTGTGGATGGTATTTTAGATTGCGGTGCGACTAGATAATTCGGCAGCAGGTTCAAAGTCAAACAGTTTTCCAGAACACTCCCCGTGAAAAATGCGGATAAGTAGGGAATGGAACGGAATTCCTTATCACTAGGGTCCCAAGTTCCCTCTGCCTTACTGTCATGTGCGGGATATAGTGTGAAGTTAAAAAAAAAACACAAATATTCTTACTTTTCTTTATTTGCAATCTTATTATTACCTGTAGACTTTTATGAAATTCACATACAAGGTAAAATTCTTAGCGACCTTACTTAGTACACATTGATAAATACATTTTTATAAATGATCACATTGAGAGACTTTTTATAGGTTATTGCACTTAAACTAATGGGCATATTTGCCTTTAAAGTGAAAACTCACCACATGCGTATACCATAACCAAACCCCATATTTATATTTAGGCTAAGAATAAGCTAAAATATAATCGAAAGAATAAAGTACAGTCATACATTTAAAACTAAAATTATTCCGAAATAGATTCATCTAAAGCGTATGTATAAGTAGATATAACCGCGCAAAATTAAAATCAAATAAAGATACAAAATATAAAAATATAAATTGTATTGAGACAATCTTAAGAAAAATATAGGATTGTTAAAATAATTAATAACAATATATGATCTATAATAGTTTTGAATGTAGTTTTTACAAATGTAACCTTTTTTTTAATTTTACCAAAAGCTTTCTTAGGTTAAGGCATTTTTTTATAAATCTGTAAAAGGCAGACATATATATTTTTTTATTTAATATAATATTTAAGTATGGACGTAAGTGATCTGCACCCACACTTCGGAATACGTCTATAAGCATTAAAGTTACATTATATTGGTACAAATATATTCAATTAATTACCTGTTCAATATCAATGATGACTATAAGAATGCAATTTTTTCTAGCATTAAAAACTAAACTAAAATTATTTCTTAAACTATTTCGAACGTGGTGAGTTTAATCACTATTATAAAATTATCATCACTAGTACCATAAGGCCCGCCATTTTCCAACTAGCATGTAGGCTGTATATAAACTTTGAACATTCATATCAAAGTCACTTAAAATCTACATATGTATAATAGGCATAAATAACCTTACAACGGTATTATAAATGTACATATGCACTTTTTAGAAACTTGTTGCAAGCAAATATGGACTTACCGAGTATAGAGGGATTGACTTAAAAGAATGCCATTAAATATAGTAAAATAAAATGCATATCAGGAATATTTCGTACATTATACGATTAAAATGTTCTATCATAAAATTATATTCACCCTAAGTATCTTACAGAGATTTTGATTTCTAATATATTATGTATAAGCTAAGTAAAAGAAAACTAGAATAGCTAATAAATCACTGGCTATCGTAAAGAAGCACTTAAATATTAGAGTCAAGTGTGTCTTTACTTGCACCGAGTACGTAACGAAAGCAACGCACTGAAATAAAAGCAGATAATTAATTAGTTATATACAACTTAGATCTAATTTTATTTGACTTTAATTGTTTTTCAGTATAGGCCTCACATAGGAAGAACAGTCTAGGAAATTCGGTTTGACCATATTTTGAAATCGGAATAGCGTATGATTAATACAATACAAAATTACATTTTTAGTATAAACACACAGGCACTGTGTTACTCGCTTTAAAAGTCAGTGACACGGATTCGAGGATTTTATTGAATATTGTCTAAGTCTATATAATAATTATATACGAATATTAGTGATATGTATAGTTCCGAGTCGACACAATCGGTAAAGGTCTAAAAAATAGAGGCGGATGTACGCACCCTGTTAAGCAAATGTTGGCAACACTGCTTTCCGTTATCTTAAAAGCGAGTGATGTTACAAAATCGATTGCTTGGTTTTAATATCGATTAACTTTTACATCAAGCTATATTCGAAATATGTTGTATTTTAATGTCTTGCAGTTCAAAAAATCCTGCTACTTTAATCACAGTGCACACCCATTTCGCGTACCGAATAATATTTTGAGCTGTGGCATAATAATCGACTTAATGTATAGCGATTGCTTGCCAGCTATTGCATCCCTCTTAGCGTTTTTCACGTAATGTTTGATACCAGGCTTATGTATGAGGAATGCGTTGTTCAAAATCATGAAATCGTAATCCTTCACACAGAGCACGTAACCCTGTAACATAGAAATAGTATCGTTAAATATTGTATAGCTAGCGCTAAATCATGAATCTATAAATATAGTTTATTATTAAATATTGTCGTGGTGGACTTGAAACATGCATTCGATTCTTGGTAGTGATATAAATAGATATACATATATTTAGAATACATTTAATGTGTTGCTTGGCCTCAGATTTTTGTTTCAAATAAATAAGGGAGGCCTAAATGAGCTTTTTTAATATTATTGTACAAATATTTCTTTAATTTAAAAAAAAAAGAGTAAAATTTAATAAAAACATTTTACTTGTGTCATTTTATCTTTCTTGCCTTCCCAACTGAGCCGCTCGTCGTAATATGGGTCTTGATGTGTTCCTATAAATATTGGCTCCCAATGTACAAACTTCCCGCGCCGCTTTCCGACGTGGAATACGTCCATTTCTAAACAAAATAAATTTAAACAATATTAAATTAATGATAGTTATCTAGATAATTATATACTATTAATTACTTCTTACTTTTTTGCTAACAATGAGGACTTAAACGAACCAGAACAAATAAAAAGACGTCATTATGCAGTCTATATGACTCTTGAAAATTTAAACACCAAGTTAAAGATTACCTTTGAAAAACATTAAATCGATTTCATATTTCTTTGTAATATTATGATTTTTTTTATATCTATAATTTTCCATATATAAAGTATAATTTCTTAATTTATTTTTCAACACACGTTTATATAATTAAACAAATCAAATATTTGCACTAAACAATTTACATAACAATTAAGCAGTAGCAATGAAAAGCTAGCGATTTTGCAAATTGGCGTAAGAATAGAGCGAACTAGCTTGTATTTCGCGGTCATTGAACCATAATACGCAATTAGAATGCCCCATACGACCACTCCATACTTTTTATGGCATAAATAGCTCACGAACGACACTGCGAGATTAATTGGCAATGCATCGCAACTAAACAGTTGTATACGGATCGACCTTGTTTCAAAAAAGTGCAGTGTCACCCATTTATTTATTTATATTCTGTAACGCACGTCAACATATTCACATGCACATTTTCAAGGTGACCCACACAAAAATGCGGTATTCTGTTACTTTTACAAAAAAAAATTAAATATCAAACATACTGGGGCATTTGTCTGACGACCATTTGTGACTCTTAAGCTATAAATGTGCGATATACACCAAAAGGTATATCGTGAGAATTGTTTAAGTGATCACAATTGTAACACGATATTGTGATTAAACTGGATTGGCGTGATCGTAGGTCGTAAAATGCTTAATTTATCTGCAAATATTACTGTCTAAATTATTGTATTTTTAGGTTACTTTTTGCTAATATTAGTAAAAAGTAGCTCTTTTTTATTTACACAATTAACAACAAGTCAAGTCTTAACTATAAAATTACATTGTACATTAAATAAGATTGTGTTATTAACTTCTAAACACTTACGATTAGTCTCTGGTGCGTTCATCCATTGCTGTCCTTGGGGTATGTTGTGGCAGTTGGGACACACGAACTTATGGAATGGAATGGCAGTCTTGTTTGCCAACATAGTTTGAAGCTCCGTCTTTGTCGATGGCACCTGAAAACGAACATTTTAGATTTAAATTATTATTTTACATTGCGTTTTTAATGCTCAAAATTAGGCGCAGCTTTTTTGTATAGATTAAAAGACATGGGCGTAGGGAGAATGGTCGTCCCTAGAATGTTCTTGTACCGCCGACAAAAGCCTAGAAAATTTAGGACTACAAAATTTACCCTGAAAATTAAAAAAAATCACACAAACAGATTTGAAGTCTAGGCCGTCCTGGAGAATGTTTCTAAATACAGTCATATTAGTGGTTTTACTAATATATAATATAAATGGCATTTGATTAAAAGTAATTAGCAAAAGATACGGTACGCGTGAGCAAACATGTGCACGTTAATAATAAAAACACCTTGTTTACAAACTACTTACTTGAACTTTGGCACCAACTTCAAATATGCTTATAGGAAACACTCTTGGCTTAGTAGAGGTGCTTAATGGCTTAGCGTTTCTGGCAATCATATTTAGGAACCTGGGTACTAAATTAGGACTAGGATATAGCTCTATATCAGATGGCAGAATAAAATGAGTGACTGCAGCTTCTCTAGCGATGTTCCTTGCCACGTTCACTGGATACAGGAGACTTTTCGCTTTCATGTATGTAGAATTGGCGTTGACATCGTATGGAGGTTTTGCTGTGCAGTTGTATGGTGTTTGAAGGACAGTGTCTGGATTTGGTATCTGAAACGAATTTACGATAGTAACATTGTATTAATTTGTTTATATTTTATGTTTCTTTATAACTAATAGATAATATTATGTATGTATATAAAAAAAACAAACAATATTAAAAATGATTTTGTACTTTTATGTTGATATATCTTCACAAGGTCAGAGAACAACCTAACGTTTATTCAATTTAAAATTTTCGACAACTCTGACATGATAATGGGAAAACTCAATGCTACATGTTGAAATTTCATTTGCATTTTACAACTTTCTGCAGTCAAAAGTCCACAATATGCTATATATTCATTATATTGTAATGATTCCATCTCAGTGTTATGTTGACAACTTACCGAGCTGGGTATATGCTTATTGGAAAAAAAGACGTGGAATGTGACAAATTGTTTGATGAGCTCGTTGCCCAGACAATCTCGCAAGTATCTGATGCTGTTCACGGTGGGACCCATGTCCGCTCCCGGCGCGTGAATAGCAAGACTTACTGGAGCCATCCACCTGCAAAAACGAACAAAAAAATATAAATAAACTAGTTTTTCGCTTTTTGCCGCATACTTTGAAATTTGAACTTAACTTGCGCTAGGCTAGGGTTAAGATATGATCAAAATTAATATTTACTTATATATATATATATATATATATATATATATATATATATATATATATATATATATATATATATATATATATATATATATATATATATACATACATACATACATACAGACATATATACCTCTATATTCAGTTCTTTATCTACAACCCATCTTATGAGTACGTACGTTCCGTTACATTTGTAAAAGTGGAGCAATTTTAATTATTTTAATTTTTAAATATAAACTTGTTGGAGCGGAATAAACTGTCGTGACTGGAAAGGAATCAATTTTGTTGTAATCAATATAATGTTGTCAGTCCCAGGCGAGTAGCTCGCGTGCCTAAAGACATTTACGCCTGTTTTAGGTCGCTTCAACATCTACAACTAACTACGCCTACAAACCTATCTGATTAGTTAGAAGTTAGAACCAAGAATATTCACAATTGCTTAATAGAAGTTTTTTTTTTGTATAACGCTTTCTGTGTGTTATGTTACAAAACAATCTGTACTTGGAGCGTAAACATTGGCGAGCGTTTGGTTGTTTTGTCTTTACATAAATTATAACATTTATTATTTTAAATAAATTGCAAGTAAATATTTTTGTATGATTTTGTTATACCTGATATAATGTTAAATTTAAAACGATCAATAGAAACAATAAAATATAATAATAATAAAATATATTTTAAATATAAGATGAAAGCATTTAATGAAGCTGCGGTATAAAAACTAATACCTATAGTCTTACCATTCAGACAATTCCTACACATTAACAGACACACGACAAACGTTTAGAGTAATGGCAACGATAATTCAAGTGTTTATGAACTATAAAAGAACTGCGAAGTCGTCGTTAAGACTATATTGATGGGGTCAGTCGTAAAGGGGGTGAAGTGTGCATCGTCGCGTTTTCAGGTCACAAATTTCCTAAAGACATGAAACATTGACAGTGTTGTTTACGTACATGTACAGTACCTCAATCTCATTTCGCTTTTAATACCTAATTAGACACTGTTTATCTTTTCTTAAAAAATACTAATGAATAAATAAAATTAAATTAAATTTCAGTCTGAATAATGTATATTAATATTTAACACTAGACTACTCTTAAATATTTCGTCTACGCCAAGGATGTTATATAAATAGAATTCAACAACGTTGTTTGAAAGATGATCCGTTTTCCTGTTTTGAAACATTCGCACAAAGATGGCGTTGTTTTGCGTACCTTTACCAATAATGGACGTCTCTTTCTTGGATGTAATGGTAAACAAAATTGCTTTACGTCGAAGTTTCACTGTAAACATTGGAAAAAAGCTGTAGATTAAAAATGTAAGTAAAATACGTGTTATAACTCGTAATCTAAACTTTGCTCAGGATATAAGACGTTTAAAGCGATTGTACAACGATATCGACAATGTAAACATTCCGCTAATACATATTTGCAAAAGCGTCGACAATATTATCTGCGGCAAACAATTTCACCTCTGCACACTTTCGCAGAGTAATTCTAGAAATTATTACTAAATAATGACACGTGATTACCACTGCGTAGAACATATAAATGTATATTTTTTTTGTTATTAATAAAAGGGAATTCTTAGAAGCTAAAAACTTATTGGTTCTGTAGTTTTGTATGAAGCATAATTTGGATACGATAATTTGTAATATTGCAAAATAGTTTGTTGTTGGTTCGACAGTAGGTAATATTTCCTGTCGACCTTTGAAAGAAGAATTTTTATTTATATAAATTGAAATATTGTATTGATGAATTGAGACATTGTGATATTGTAAAAATTACTACACAATAAAATAATGTATGAATAAGTTACCTATCGAAATGTTTTGAGTTCTTCGTATACGTTCTTATCAGAAACATGAAAGATTGTACTTAACTGACAGATCCTTAGTATGTTACATGAAAAAATAGTAATAGAAATGTTGGTCTCAGTTAAAATAACCATTAAAAATCCCACAATATAAAATGATTTAATAATATCTCATCGACAGACACGGGCTAGCTAGTCTGCAATATAATTAGTCGAGTACACAGGTGGGGTGAGGGCAGACGTTGCTATAGCTATTTAAAGTGATTGGTGTATACTTAGTGGGGTTCAGCTGTTAGATCAATAATCCGTACCTTGCTCATTTCTTTTACTATTTGAGGGTTAACTAACTAAACTAATTAGAATATTTATAAGCGGATTTTTTTATTACAAAAATGTGTTGTATTCTTCCTTAACTACCAACCCTTTTGGATAAGTAGTGATAGAAGCAATCACTACACTGTACCTTTCACATATAGATAGTGTCTTATTTATTACTTAAAATTTGATTATTTCAACACATAGCTCTATAATGTAAATATAAATCCAAGCAAACTCAATATTAATCTTTAATTTGCATAATAAAAGTCGTGTTTATCGCATTATGAGTGTGTATATCGCAACGATTACATGTAATAGCGCTTACATTACAGATCAACCTCATCGTGGAAATTGATGGCGTTTTCCTTAGATGAGGATAGAATTTTATAAGAACCTGTAATGGATGTACAAGTATATATATCGTTTCAATTAGCTGTTGTATCGCATTAAATTTGAATATAACCACATTATATTTACGTTTTGTTATCTAAACATCTTAGCCAAACTGTAAGCCTGTTTCTACTATGAAAGATATTTCAATTACTTTTGTTATACATAAGCTTCCTGTTATAAGACAAATCTTTAAAGCTGTTTGTTTTTTAAAAACTCCTGCAGCCTTATTCATTATATTTCAAATTAATTAATGAAATTAGTTTAAAAGCTCCACGAACTTCATTACCTTATTTCATCATTGCAACGTAATTCATGACTGTTTCCTTACCAAGTAAATAAGGTTATTAGATATTTCATTCAGTTAATTTGATGGCAAATTTACTAAGTTATTAAAATAATTGGGAACTTATGCATCCCGAATTGTTATTATACAAATAATAATGAAGTGTACATACTGTTTGTTAAATAAATATTTTTTTTATTTGAAATGATCTAATATAAATAGATATACATATAGCACACATTTATCTGACTGAAAATCAATTTATTTACAACTTTATGAATAATTACAAGCAAGACAAACACAACATTTCTAAAACGAGCAGTTTAAGGAAAGTTCTTTCATAAATTTCGTCATTTTCGAAAACGGTTTTATTCATTCAGGAGCTACGGTGCCACAAATAGATAGACAGACAGGTCAAACACATTCCCCTATCCTCCTTCTGCATCGGTGGTTAAAAACAACAACTATTGTTGTAGTTCACATATAACAACTAAAATTAAATAGATGTTTTACACACAGAAATCCTATACCAACAATATTCAATAGAAAGTGTTACATATACAAATGGTACTAACAATTTGTTAATAGCCGATCTTTCACAATAGATCTAAATATACACGAAAAGTAAAGCATGTTTTTAAGAGGTTAGGAAAATAATCAGTTCACACGACCCTTGGTTAGCACTCGATGCGCTCGTGGGATCCGCGGTAGAGTCAACAAGGCTATGTTTAAGCGTCTGAGCATTGTTTTTTAAACATGAATACCTTGCCTATTATACGTATATGAGTTACTTGAGGCTTATTCGTTTGCTCCAAGCCTTCTATGAAGCATTGATAGAGTATTGCAAATCGTCCTTAAGAAAAAATATATTGAGAAGAAATAATGTAAATAACGTTTACATTAAAGTTAGCAATTTATAATAAAAAATAGACTGAATTTGCGTAGAAATTTATCAAGGTTGATACACAAAGGCAAAGCGAATCACAAAGATATTTTTATATATAATTTAATAGTAATAAACCAATTTGCTTAAGTAAAAGTATTAAATAGTGGATACAAATCACCAAGGTTATATACACAATAATACCCTGCATCTGTTTTTATTGTCTCTGAATCATTTATTATTAAAAAAAACCCCGAATACTGGCTATACGCTTCAATTTGAAAGATATTTAATGAACATATAATATGTTAATGCAGGAATATTATTCACAAGAGGGAAAGAGCGCAATATTTGTGTCACAAGCACGTGTTCTCATTCATGTTATTAATATAGAAAATGAAATTCTCATTTCAATTCACAATAAAATAAAATTAAGCAACATTAATATAAAAAATATGTAGTCGAAATATGTAAATTGAGTAGATTAAAATATTTGTTTAATTGTAATATAGCTAACATTCGTATATTGTAAATTGTAAAACCATTATTATTTTTATGTGCGATGGATGCAATTACGCGGTACATAAACTCAAATGATGATAAAACTTCACAATTACTTTTATAATGCGAAACAATGTAAGCTTTTATGCGGCACATCACGTACAAATTTCACATTCAATGCAAACATTTTAATAATAATTCTTTTCAGCTTAACGCTTTACGTAATATTATTATTTAATAATATACGCAATATTATTATTTAATAATATTAATAAACCGATTCCAAATTTATTATTTTCAATGTTATTTATTTTTATTACAAATTCCATATGCATAGTATGTTCTGTAGATCTCATTTTATAAAAAAAACTATACCTATGAGAGTAGGTACCTATGCGACGATATTTTATGTATTATTGTAATTAATCAAAATCATCTATTCAAACTAAATATTACACTGAATGTAGATTAATGAAAATAACTAAAACATGAAAGAGAATTTTAGGTTATTCACAATGATAAATTATTAAAAAAAAGATTAGAGAAAGACGGAAGAGAGTCTTAACACTAAGTTCCCAAGCCATCTGCCTACTCTGCCCTGCGCGGAATAAGCGGTAAAGCTGAGAGAGAATTATAAGACTTATTAATAAATTTAGGCATTTGAAATTGAAAAACTTTCCTAAAATATAAATTAAAAAATATTTCTTAAGGTACAAAAGGTTGTTAAGGAAAACAATAATCGAATCAAACTATGAAACTGTTCTGACATTATATTATTATAGCTATATTATTATAACAACATCGTTTATACATGCATTTAGCGCGCAATTTCTTATTATTCAAGACAATGCAGCCATAAATCCATTTAACACCGATCGAGGTTCAATTGTCAATGCCATCACGTAGCACAGTGATAGCAACTCCCTGTGGCCGGCGCCTAAGTCGGACGTTCAAATACTTGTACCATATGTGAAATTCATTACTAAATGTATGATAAACTTTATAGTTGGTGGTACATTACCCGGTCTTCTAGCTTGGTAGCGTTTTAATTATGTTGTGTGAGGCCTATCGTGGCGCAAGGCCAGATACAATTAAGGGACTGAAAGCGCTATAAGTTGTGGGTTCGAGTCCTACTCGAAGAAATAAAATACTTCATATTTGCATTTCTTCGCTCTGGTAGCAAAGACAAAGCGAAAAATGATTTCCGCCACTCAACATGTAATGCCTCAAATTCGGAAACGGAGTGTCTTAACACTAGGCTCCCAAATTCCTTCTGTCTGGTCTACCAAATGCGGGATACAGCGGGAAGCTGCTAAAAAAAACCTAACCGTGTGTCCAGAGTAAGTTCTTATCTCTTATAAATATACTTATTTAATAATTTATTTATATTTAGAATCACTCTAAAAGACTACAAAGAAATATAAAACCAATTGGTAACTTTTTACCAATAACATTTTTTACTAACAGTTATCACACCTACGTGTGTCACTATATAAAAAAAATGTCAAATATATCGTAGCGTGATTACAATCCAGCATTCTGGAGAAGAAGGAAGGAATTTCTTTTAAAAAAAAATAAAAAATATATTTTTTTTACCCCACAGAATTATTGCTCTACATATAATATGTAAATAATTCTGTCGATACCTAGATTTGGCTTAAGGCTTGAAAGACTTGTTATATGTTGCATAAATTTTCGTCTTAAATTATAGTGTGCCTTAGGTAAGCTAAGCTAGGTTTTTGCTTTCGTTTATTATGACCTTTTTTATTACACGGACAATGACATTACATTCGGTTATTTAATATAATTAAATAAAACACATTACTTATTATTACCTATCCCTTGAAGTGAGCCTTCTACTTAGCCTTCTACTAAGTACATAATAAGAATATAGATAAATATCTTCTTTAGACGACATTTTTTTGTAACGTTTACATAACATAAAACACAAAACGAAATTATTTCGTAGTGGGCGTAAATTTTTTAATGCAAACTTCAAATATTTGCTGTGTATATTTTTTTGTGACAGTGCGCAGTCTGATAAGATAGGATGTTGTAACCTTTAAACGTTATTGTATAGTTTCAGTCAGAAATAATAGCTGAATATTATGAATTATGACTTGATACAGCAAAAACATTAGAGCAATGCACTTGTAAATTTAGAAAAGCCACTCGTTATTTAAAAAAAAACTGAAACAATAGGGTTCCATAAATCGATAGTAACTATAAACGGATTACTTTAGTGAGTTGGCACGAGTGATAGATGGGGCCGAACCCTCTAAGCTTTTTCAATGCCCTTGGGAATGCAATTTTGTATATATGGGAATGTGTTATAAATATTAAACACTGTTCAATATGCTGTTGAGTCGCTAACATTGAATGTTATATCTATTTTTTTTATTAAAAAGATAGTAGAATAAAAAATATTTATAAAACAAACAAAATTTAAAATAAAATAATTTACAGAAAAAATAATAGGCAATGCAGGATGAACTTTTAAACAAAATGTTCATCATCATTTAACGGTAATTGAGAGAAATATTAGATTACGAACATGAAAGAGTAATTACGTTTGTAAGTCACAACTCAGAGCGCAATAAACTAATTGTTGCTGTATGTCGACAAATGAAGAAAGCAATTCCGAGCACCCTAATAACAAAGGCCTGTCGTGGCGCACCGGTACGAGCGTGTGACTGTAACCGACAAGCTGTAGATTCGATGCCCACTGGAGGAAATGAAATATTTAATATTTTCAATTTAAATATTTAATGTTTTCATTTCTTCCCTTTGGTACAAGGCGAAACTCGGCGTTGAGTTCCGCCACTCAACACGAAAAGTCTCAAATTCGGTGGAAAGTGGGGAACAGATGTGGAGCGGAGTGTCTTAACACTAGGTTCCCAAGTTCCCTCTGCCTACCCTGCCATGTGCAGCGTGAAGCTGAGAGACTTGATTGAGTACTAATAACAAAGCATGCGATATCTCAAAGCATCGCAATTAAGCGGGGAATTCTCACAAACGATAAATTTAATTTCACGTTCAAGTGCCCGACCTACATGTACGACCGCAGTCGCTATGCGGATAACTGTACAAACATACTGAGATGGTGATTCCGTAATGGGAGCCTGCACTTGACGACTCATCTGGGTTGACCGCAAGGCCTTTCGTTCTCCTTGCACCTGTTTGGATGTTACTACTATCAGTGCTGCATATTTATTTTGGTGATAGAGCTGCGACTACAATTTGATCACATTTTTAATTTAATGGTGTACCTTTATATCAATTGTAGAATTCTAAGCAAATTAATTTGCTCTAAGTTTGTTGAACACCACGATTAGGACGACCTTTTGCCTTTGCTTTTTTAAGGTGAACACAATTACGTTATTTTAACAGCAGTAATTGCCTAAATTAAATGTTATAAATTATAATTCGATAATAATTCCTAAAATTCTTAATTGACCAAAATAGGTCACGACTAACGTATAATCATTAATGATATTAAAAATAAACATGAAATAAGCATGCAAAATATATTAATTTTAAAAAATATGTTACTTTTAAATAATATAAAATATCAAAAACTTTAATGGATAATTCAATAGCATGAAAAGTATTCTCCGTTAGTACAAGTAGAACCTAACTCCTTGTGCCATAGGGTAGTTAAAAATATTATAAAGCAATAAAAATTAAATCACAATAATGGCTTCCGGTCAGTACTTGAATATGGAAGTACCTAAATCAAAATAAGAACCCATTTCAAAGTGAAGTAATATGTACTTCAAAATCACATTGAATGAGATTGGGCCTGGGCTAGCTGCGCTAGGCTTATGAGTTTCTATAATAATTTCCTGTGTTCTAAAATCAGTCAAGAGCATTTGCAGGTAATGTTACGTCATTAGTAATCAGCTATGGCGCATAGAACGGTTGGCCCAGATCGAGTTCATTAAAATAAAACATACTTCAATTTCGTCGTGCCATCTCGTGGCGTCTCATTACTCAAAGTCAGCATTGCTCACGCGAACTGCTCCTTAGTTTTCGTATTGCGGTTACTTGAATTCGTCTATTTCTTTGGTACATAATAATTTTCGTGTTGGTTTCCTTTTCAATACTAAAAATAAATGTGTGCCAGCATCATTGGTCGTTTATTGAATCATAATGTTAACAAGTTAATTAATCTTTTTTTTTTTGTAAACATACTCAAAAAAGTTTTTATATACCTAAAGGAATTGCTGATTAATAAACCTTAAAATTAATTATTTTTTTTTGTTTTGTTTTAATAGACTTTATCTTTTGCGAAGTGTAGTGATTTTTTAATCACCTCATTGAGAAACTTTAAGTGTGTTTTACAATTCTCTTCTTATACTAGTAATGTAGAGATTGTGGCTGCAAGCATTATACATACTGATGTATATCGAAGGAATATCTTTGTTATGTAGCAAAATTGATCAATGTGAATTTTATTAGACTGGTGCTGAGACCATTTGGACGAGTAATGCAATCGTGACTGTATGAAAGCATAATAACATACTTGCCCGTGTAGCATTATTGACTACATTTCTAGCAATCTCTGCTTTGTACATTCTTTCTTGGAAATTCTAATTTACACAGGTCGTTGTAGGGCCAAATGAAAAGAAATAACAGGACGAATTTAAATATTCATTTTTTGTTTTATTTATATTGGTAGGTACCTAATATTGTGTTATATTATTAATAAAAACCAGTATGAATATTGCTTAAAATTAAAAATATTATGAGCTTATGACATAAGTGCTTTTGATTTTGAAACAATCATGAGACTGGTAACACGGATGTTATGGACTCGATCCAACTTGGGAGAATGAAATATTTGACATTTCTTCCCCCGATTTAATCATTCTGGCCAAGAGCAACACGCAATGCCTCAAGAATTCAATGGAAAACGGAGAGTTTTAACAAGAGCTTCCGAGGATCTCTCTGTCTATCCTACAGGACATAGCGTGAATCTATAAAACATATACTTCACAGAAGTTTTTTTGTTGTATTATTTCCAAGGTTAATTTAAAGGCATAATTTACCTCTGAGCTATTACGCTGATTGAATTTAACAATCCAAACGTCGACGAATAATCTGAACACGTGGCAGCGTCATGGCATAAACAAGTTTGAATCTGTATATATTCTATCTACATGTTATAATTTAATACGCATCAAGAATTGATGAGGTGACGACATTGTGGCAATATTCAAAGAACTTTGCTAATTAAAAAATATATTTACCTTAGTTTATCTATATTTATAATAAATCTGTAACCCATCAATGTCTACATGGAACATATATTAAAAAGAAGCATATTAAGAAGAGGCATATACGTTTATTAATGAAACAGGGCCCAAAAAAGTATTTTTTTAAACTTTTGTGAGTGTGTCTATGCGTTTGTATGTTATTAGAACAAAAAAGAAGTTCAATTTAGTAAATAAAGTAGTGTTATTCGGTGATGGCGAAGCCGCGGGTAGGTCGCTAGTGAGCAAAATAATCAAATATCATTCTAAGCCCGTTAATGTGTTTATGGGACCAAATTAAATTGCATCAGTCAGTGAAAATCAAAACAACGTGGGCTAAACTAGATGATAATGGCAGTGTAGCGAAAGTTAAAGCAATAACCGTACTGGAAGAGCTAGCATTTATATTGTTACATCATTTGCCAGTGCCTTTCGACGACTTGATTATGAAATGTGTGATTCAAACCGTAACGACAAAACAAAACCATTCTTTTAATTTATATGATATAGAAAATATAGTAATTTATATATGTAAATGTATCAATGAAGCGTTTAGAATCGACTTGGCATGTTAAATATATATCACAAGCACGAAATATATGCGTGAGGGTTGCCTTTAGAATGATGGTATTATAGTATTTCTCGTAGATAATCGTGACCGTTAGTTGAAAACTAGTAAACACCTATTCTTTGAATATGCCTATTGAAAGTCAATTGTACATATATAAAAAATAAGTATTTTTTTTTTTTTTTTTTTTTTTTATGGAAAAGACAAGGCAAACGAGCGTACGGGTCACCTGATGGTGAGTGATCACCGTCGCCCACGGCCCCGTGTAACACCAGGGGAGCTACAAGGGCGTTGCCGGCCTTTAAGGTGGAGGTAGACGCGCTTTTTGAAGGTACCCATGTCGTATCGACCTGGAAATACTGCCGCGGGTAGGTCATCCCAGAGATGTGTGGCGCGTGGAAGAAAATTCCTACGAAACCGCACAGTAGTCGAATGCCACGTGTCCAGATGATGTGGATGGTACTTTAGTTTGTGACGTACTGTGCGGTTGGAAAATTCGGCGGCAGGTATCAAGTCAAACAGTTCTCCAGAACACTCCCCGTGATAAATGCGGTAGAGAACGCACAGGGAGGATACGTCTCTACGCAAAGCCAAAGTATCAAGCCCCACACAGATCACTGGGTTCCCAACGATTCGAACGGCTCTACGTTGTATGCGATCAAATGGTTCAAGCTGATACTGGGGTGCACCAGCCCAAAGGTGAGAACAGTATTCCATATGAGGCCGCACCTGGGCCCTATACAGGGCTAAACGGTGTTTTGGCGTGAAATACTGTCTCGCTCTGCTGATGACCCCCAGTTTCTTCGAGGCCAACTTGGCCTTGCTTTCCAGATGATCGCGATACTGGCAGTCGTTCGAAAAGCTGAGACCCAATATACTGATACAGGGCGCGGCTTTAAGGGGAGTGTTCTCGAAAACTGGTGATACGACAAATGGGGTTTTTTTAGCGGTTAACGCGCAGACTTGTGTCTTCTGGGGGTTGAAGTGAACAAGGTTCTTTTCACCCCATGCGGAGACATTCTCGAGGGATGCCTCAACGCAGGACACAAGTTGATTTCGGCACTGGTCGACGTTTTCCCGAGAAAGACTTGCATGGCCGGAGTATACAGCGTCCACAGTGCTATCATCTGCATAACAATGTATGTTAGAGTCCTCTAACATATCATTGATATGCAGAAGAAATAGCGTAGGGGACAGCACGCAGCCTTGGGGGACGCCGGCGTTCACGGGCATGTATTTGGAGCAAAAACCGTCGACAGCGACCTTGATGCTGCGCCCAGTGAGAAAGCTAGCAATCCACTTGCATAAATTCTCGGGAAGCCCGTAAGATGGAAGTTTCGCAAGGAGCGCTCCGTGCCACACACGATCGAAGGCCTTTGCCATGTCCAAACTAACTGCCAGGCCCTCTCCCTTGCTATCAATAGCCGCAGCCCAGCGGTGGGTTAGGTAAACAAGAAGATCACCGGTTGAGCGACCCCGACGAAAGCCATATTGGCGGTCGTTAATCAATCGGTGATCCTCCAGGTAAACCAAGAGCTGGCTATTAATTATGCTCTCCATAATTTTTGAGAGCAGGGAGGTAATAGCAATAGGCCTGTAGTTAGTTGGATCGGCACCATCGCCTTTTTTCGGAATCGGGTGGATAAGAGCGCTCTTCCACGAATCTGGGACTACGCCAACTGAGTAAGAGTGCCGAAATAGACGCGTTAGCACCGGTGTCAGCTCAGGAGCACACGAACGGAGCACAAGAGGAGAAATGCCATCTGGCCCACTCGACTTGTGGATGTCCAAGGAAGACAGAGCTCGCCTAATGGCTTTCTGACTAAATTTAATGTCAGGCATTGAGCTCTGACACCGCGGGATGGTCGGCGGCGTTGTTCCTCGGTCATCCATAGTCGAGTTTGAGGCAAAGAGAGCGCCCAGGAGATCGGCTTTCTCTTTCGCCGTATGGACCAGGATGTCATTTTCTGTGCGTAGCGGTGGAAGCGATGGCCGGCTAAAGTTGCCAAGCGCAGCCTTTGAGAGGGCCCAAAACTGTCGAGTTCCGGACGGATAGCTCTCAAGCTTCTCGCCGATTTTAGCGATGTGCTCGGACCTTGCTCTGGCAATTTGCCACTTAAAGTACCTAGAGGCACGGTTGTACTTTCTTTTTAAGGTTTTCACCTTCGGATCCTTAGTGGCAAGTGCCTTGGCCCAGATTCGATATGCCTCGCGCTTGCCAGAAGCTGCAAGTTTGCAAGACGTATCAAAATAAGTATGAGCCATTTATAAGTTACTTACAACTGCTATTATTTATATTGAATACATTAAATTCTAAATGAATAGCGTTTACGACAGAATAACATATCGTTCGTAGGAATATTTAAGCAAAAAGAAACGCAATATAATTCGATTAAATTTACAATGTACTATGAAAATAGTGAAAAATGCTGTACTGTTACTTGTAACTGTTGCATATCACCCTCTAATGGCACACATTTTAGAATTTTAAATATTGATATTTGAAAATATACGTCATCACTTATCGATTTTATATTAGTAAATTACAAAGGGTAGGCAAAAAGAAACCAGTGTTCCCTAATTTACGTCTGGTTTCAAGACTTTAGGTGTGTGTTGAGTAGCAAAACTCAATGCCGCAATCTGTCTCACCAAAGCGGAAAGATAAAAATAATATATATAGTTTTGTATATTGTTAGCAATAATCTATTTAGATGAAAACCTCACATACACAGGTATTATTTATATAAAAATATTATAGTTATAATTAAGCATAATGATTCGATTACGAACACAGTTATTCCATGATATTTTTTTTTTTTAATTTCACGCTGTATAGCGCACATAGCAGGCTAGGCAGAGGGAACCTACAGTAAAGACACTCCATTCCGGCTCTAGTAGAGATCAAACCCACAATATATCGCGTTTACAGTTTCCGTTGGTCGACCAGTACTTAGTAAATAGTTAATTATAAAATAACCTAATTATTTTATAATTCATTATTATCAACATATCTAACTGTTAATGATAAAAGAGGCTATAGCGAAGGCTATCAATGACAATATATCTAAAATCGTTTATGTACACATACATTATATATATTGCTTCGTATATTATAGCAGGAAGTATACCATATTTTAATCTTCGAATGCCAGACAGTCAAAACAAGCCGGGCGGTCTATTGATTCTGTGTAATAAATAGCTTAGAGCATCGTTCGATGCGGGCATTTTCACTTTTCGTTGATAAATCCGAAGAATCCGACCAGCAAACTGGTTAAGCAACCTTTGAAAGATGCAACTTACGTTTGATCGCGTATTAATTAATAGTTTCACATAATAACAACTTAAGGATGGACTTAAAAACACTTAAGAAATGGTTTTGCTTGTCATGCCAACATTGCTTACATGTTCAGTCCCGTTTTATAATAGTACATATTTAAAAAATATTACATACTTCGGTATAATATATACATATTCTGTGTTAAATATTAGTTAAAATAAATGTTGAGTTATTTAACATTATTTAACTCGTATGAGTTTATTTACGACATATATACAAGCATTGATATAAAGTAGTAACTAAAATTTTCTTTCATTAATAATGTACTTCTTTAAAAATGTATATATTTTAAGTTAGGTCTTGTTACACTTGCGATTTCTATTTATATATAACGTCACACATTGCCCTTGGCAAAAATTCTAGCGCAACAGTAGCTAACTGCCTTTCTATGTAGTAGCTACCACTATACTATTACTTTGATTGGTTTTTTCATTTAGGCTCAAAATATATTCCATCAATTTATAATGTCTAGATGAAAAAGGTTTTTTAACGTAGGTAGGCTTTTTCAATAAAAAAATGCACAGTACATCTTTAGGTAGGTACCTTTGTATATTTGACTTTATTCAGTTCGATTGCTTTGTTTAGACAAAAATATAAAATATCGAATGTCACACTTCGTTATACAAATTACCGTCTTATTGTTCAATTCATTAATTAGTTATAAAATTGAGTCACTGTTACACGTGTGCCTTCTTACATAAGCAGCGTAGCGTATCAAAACGTTCTAAACGTATGCAGATATAGTCGAGGTGCTTGTTCGAGCTTTACATGACGTATAACCGCTTTTTAGGAGGTAAATTATTTTAAAAATATAACACTTAATTATTATTTTTTTGATACTACTTAATATACTAAACTGATAATAGTGTGTGATCGAATAAATGATCTTCATTCTTCACAACTATTCACCTTGAACTCGCAACATCCTCAAACGCTAAGCGTGCTTTATTTCAATCCAATATGCCACATAAACCTAAAATTTCTAGAACAGGCGTAGGCATATGTTGCAAAGTATCGGCTGATATACATCAAAGTAGTCATGCATGAATCCGTTAAGTCGAAGCATGTTCAGTGCAGCATTGAAAGGGGAGCATTGTGCGCACGCGTATGAATACGTGTCTCTAATGTTTCCTCGCCTGACATTCGACATAAATAATTATTTAAATATTTGAAATTTAATTATTTATTTGCATTGCCATGTTATTCTTTTATATAATATTTGAATAAACAAAATAATAAAAAAAACTATACACTATGTACTTAAGCATAATTTTTAATAAATGAAAAGGGGAGATAACAAATCCTAAGACATTTAATAAATTAATCTTAACTGTCACATTAACTTCATTTACATCCTAGTAATAACGTTGCATGTCAGGAGTCGTTAGAGCGTACATATCGCATCGCATAATTGGAATGAATCTCTATTACCACAATTAGATTATTAGATAGACCCTTTGACTATACGATCTATTTATTAAAGAACAATTGTATGTGCACTAAAGAGAAAATAATCAAACTTCATTTGAACATTTAGATTTAGAATAATTTTTAGTAAAAGATTTTTAGTAAATACATTTCAACTTTACGCATTATCCCGCACAAGGTAGTGTAGGCAGAGGGAACTTGGGTTCCGTTCTCCATATATTATACAATCAATATCTATTTATTAAAAAAAATCTATTAAAAGTTTACGTATGTTGAAATATTTGAATTTATTTCATATTTTTAATGTCATTATAATTCAATGTCAAAATTAATAACGTTTCAATTTAATTATCATAACTATGATACTCGTTTCCGGGTTTGATATTGCCAATATCGGACGAGTATATTTTTCTTAAACTAATAAACGAATCCACAACGTTCCAAGCTAATTATACAACTTGGAATTCTCTACTTTTTTCATCTTCACACTGTATCCCGAAGATAGAACTTGGAGGTGGAACATGGGAACCTAGTCTTAAGATATCCGTCCCCATTACCGCCGAATTTGCGGCATTGCGTATTGAGTGGCGGAATTCAACGTCATTTTTGCCTCGCTGTCATAGCCAAAAAATTAAAACATTCAATGCTTAATTTGAAAATATTAAATTTTTCATCTCCTCGAGTGGGGATCGAATCCACGACCTGTCGCGTACACAGTCACACGTTTGCGCCACGACTGGCCTTAACAAAATAAGAAAATGGTATATTTATATCAAAGAAATAAATATTCAATGCAAGCCAATTAAATCACTTAAAGCAAAACCCTAGCATATTAATAAACTATATTTTAACTAGGTCCATTTATAAATAAAGTAAAATACTAAACAGGCTATTATAATCCGAGGGCCGACAACTTTTACCTTCGTAACTCGAGCACAGACTGTTAATAGTGTTAATTGATAATTGTTAAACTTAAGTTATTTTTTTCAATTTTAACAAATATAATGTCAGTAACATTCTTTTAAAATTTTGCAAAATATATTTTAAAAATAAATAAAATAACTAAATCTTTATTTTTATTATATATATAAATGTTACAATGTTTTTTGAAAATAAGAAACAACTGCAACAAAATTATATAAACATACCTGTACATTAGCCTATTTCCAATAATAATAATATTGTTTAGAGATAAATTAATTCTGTAGTTCCATAGAATTCACATGGAAAGTCGTAAATACTAATATTATCATTGATACTTTCAACATACGAAGTACTTTGATCATTAATATTAATGCACAGATGTTAGGGTGCGGGAAGGTCACCTTTTCAACCCTCACAAGGGCAAATGTTTGTTGTTCGAACATGTTGACGCTTGGTGTGACCCGAATGAGTAATTTTAATGGCGAAAACAGTTTTGCGGATAATAATTTTATTTATAAGTATCAATAACTTTAGCTTTAGCTGGTAATGTTCTAATTAATACTGCTAATTGTGAGCTCCATATAATATTAAAATAAATGTTATTAGATATTGAGGCACTCGCGTTCTGATAGACAAATTAAGGCGTAGAGTTTCGCCACTCAATACTCGGTCACTTTATATGTCTTAATAAATGGAACATTTGCCTAGCCCGCTCTTTGTTCTGTTACGTAGGTATAAGTAATCAAGTGCGAGTCGGACATGCCCACCGAGGGTTCCGCACCAATTTTAAGCTTGTAGGTCATCGAAAAATACAATTTATAAAAGTTGATATAGGTACTTTGTATGCACTTCTTTTGTATAAAATATACTACAAGTAAAAAACGTTTACTCTACGTAACCATTTTTATATGAAATGCTTATATTTTTGTTTTCTGAATTTTTTCTTTATGTATTGCAAAATGAGTTGTGTATAAGTGAATTTCCCGCAAATGCTGGAATCTTTTGTTTGAGACTTAGAAGCTTGGTTTCATCGGTCCTCTAAGTGACTGAGGATTTTAATATTTGATATCAAATTCAGCTTAATACACCAACGCGATCTTAAAATGAACGGTCTAATGGATAATTGTTAGGATAATTGACAAACAGCCAACAAAATACTTCCATTTTTATATTTTGACTTATATGGATTCCTAAAAATGAATAAATATTTAACTCGTTAATGAGGAGACCAAGATTTTCATCTCTCAGGGTTTATCTACCTAATTTATAAGCTATGTAAGCTTGTTAAGGCTTATCTTTAGAGTAAGTTTTCTGTTAATTGAAAAATGATTGAAAATTTGATAAAAGAAAAATTATGTATAATTTTAAGTTTTTAATTTTATTTACCTTGTTATATTTAACAATATATATAGTTTTTTAAATATAAAATAATAACAATAATAATCATCTCACAGTATTTCGAAGGAAATACATACTATTTAAGTACAAATTCTAAGAGAAGAGTGTTTCTTCTATAAAACTTACAATCTTACGTTGTATGTTTTCTATACAAATCCTTAATTTGTTTTAATAATTGTCTTTGATAAATAAACGTCTATTCAAAATAAATTCTCACAGTTAATGCCCCACCATATAATTATTAAGTATCATTAAAAACCGTTACCTTCCGTTGACCGTTGATCTTGAAATTAGATTAAAAGAGGTTTTGTGCAACCAAGAGACTGTAACATTCGTTGGTATCGTCATATATTAATATATTATATGTGGTTAATTATTGCATATTAATAATTTATAATATATTACATGTGGTTATATTACAATTTAAGACTATTAAGTATTTATAAACTATAAACATTGCATTACTTTTTACTAAATATATACAAAGCAGGTTTAATTCCAACAAACTTGACAAAAAATCAATATCATTTCACAGTTATAAAGAATTAATTCGACCTTTCACCGAGGCCGTAATTGTTAACGTGCTTGGAATGTCACGGCTGTCATTTATAATACTAACGCTACCCGAGCATGTAAATTCGCGCTAGTATGATAGGTGCTGTCGCATAAATCTTCTATCATCTTATGGTATCACATACTTGGATTTATATAAAAGTGGAAGACACTAAATTATTTAGCAATCATTGCTTTAATTTAATACAGTATTTAAACTTACGACTGATTCAATCAACAATCGGGGAAGTATATGAAAATATTTTCATATCTCCGCTCTAGTAGACAAGGCACAGTGTAAAGATCCGCCTTATCTTCTTATTACTCAACATCTTTATAACAATTTCTGGTGGAAAGTGAGAATAGAGTGTCATAGCACTAGATATCTTCTGTTTACCCTACTATAGGGGAAAAACATTTTTTTTTATTTAAGAATGCTGGAAAATAATAACAAAAGACTTTCATTTCATTAAAGCTTCTCTCATTAAATCTTTTTCTAAATTATGAAATTTCTCTTTCCGACAAAAAAGAAACTGAAGCTATATCTATTGGATACTCTTACTTGTTAATTTGAATCTGTACCTCGACTTATCATCCTTATACAATAGATGGTTCAGCAATTACCTAGTAAGTGGAGGGTATAATTTTCTAATTTAAACACATGAACAAAGCTTTTTAAAATGAAATAGGTATATCAAAAATTAGCATACTGTTGAGGCACTATGTTGATTACAGCACGTTCATGCTTGATACAATAAATACGACTATATCTGAGAAATAGGTTAAATGAGAGCAAATATTTTGTGAATGGTTCTGAGAATTAAAGCACACTTGAATAGTAATTTAGCCATCGCCTAGATTCCGAAGCAACTATCCTATCATACTGACGTGCTGAGCTTAGCTAATTTCTTCACTTAATGTTATATTAAAAATAGAAAGAATATAATGTTATTCACTGTGATCTAAAGAAAAAAAATCAGCATCACGCTGTATCCCGCACACGATATGAGGTTCAGAGAACTTGGGAACCTAGTGTTAAGACACTCTGTCCCCATTAATACACCCTAGTTGATTACTTTTCGCCGAATTTGAGACATTGTGCGTTGAGTGGCAGAGCTCAACGCCGCGCTTTGCCTTGTTATCAGAGCGATAAAAATTAAAATATTAAATAATCCATCCTCAAATGGGGATCGAACCCAATGCTTGTCGCGATTGCAGTTCGTTCTTTACAGCTCTGGCCCCTGCGCCACGACATGCCTCATATAATTTATAATGTAATGTAATTAATAACATGTAAATCATTGTATTCGAATATAGCAATATCTTTACTAGTATACTTAAAAATAATAAAATATTTTTGAAATGTTAAATTAATAGAAAAAAGAAACGCTCTCGCTTTGAAGAATTCTTAAACACATTAGATCACTCTTTTGGTAATTTCGGTATTACTATGCTATAATGTAATAAAATCGGCAAAGTTTTTATATTACCTACACCTTTTGGTAATCTAATAGGCATTATAACGACGAAAGAAACAAAAACTAAATTAGAATGTACTTAACGTCCACCAACCAATATTCAGAAAATTGCTTTGTGAAATAACGACCTTGATTACCGAAAGCCATAATGGACGTCAATTTTATAGGTCCAAGCAATATTCTCATTATAAGCATATTATTTAATGTTTCAGACTAGTGTCCACACGTTCGAAGGATTTATCTGATATGTATAAAAAGAGAAAATCTATAAATAATTATTTTGAATTAGAGATATTCTTTAACAGGATTAATCGCGGCCGTAACAAAGTGTTCTAGCGACAGGTGTCAAAAAATGTATAATTAATAAAAGCGTTTTTATTCGATTAACTCGTTTCATTATAAATATATAAGAATCGTTAAAATTTCAACAACACACAGTATTTCTTACTATTAAATTATCAGCTAAAAGAATTCTTCGGAAAAAATAAAACTAAGATACCAAGATAAGTTTTTAACAGTGCCCGTCTAATTGAAATTAACGAATTTAAAAAAAAAAACACGTATGTTTTTTAAAATGTCGTCCTAAAATATGTGCACTTGTTTGTTATAGTTGAAAACCGGTCGTTATAAAAAGAGAAATGTTAATACTAAAATATCAAAATTTTACTTATCATTTAGTTTCACCTCCATCGTCTCATTACTACTAAGAATGTTTATGTCATTGAACTTATAAATCTAACGTATGTAATCAACAGATCATAAAAAATCTTTATAATACTCGTATATTCCTTGCGGTTGCGGATATTAAATAGTAGATTTTCTCGTTCTTTATTTATAATGTTGACAAAATCAAAGGCAAATAGTGTTTCAGTTTTTACTCGTAGTTAAGAGTAGAATGGATACACGCTTTACCAATGCCACGATGAGATTATAATTACATTATAATTGGTACATTTTGCACTGTGCATATTATCCGCTGAACAACTAAATGGCAAAATTATTACATTGTCATCTTACAATAACATATTTACTTGACTCCTAACATATTTACTTATATTTATAGTGTAATTTTTATTTATTTTAATAACTACATTTAGATCAATAAATTCATTAGTAAATAATAATTATTTTAATTTAAAGAAAAAGTAATGTTAATTTCATATGATGATGCATAGGTGTAAAATATTAGTGATAACCTAGACGATATGAAATTCAAACCAGAGGCTATTATCCACCCTTGTTTTACGAATCAAAGACCTTATTTAGTTAAGGTATTTTTTATTTAATCTTATTCTATATTTATACAGCTGAACGAATTAACAATAATAAATACCTACTTCCCTAGCGTTTTAGGAATAATTTCAGAAATATCTATCAATTAACGACTTATCAAATTTTTTTAATTTATAAAGATATATATCTTATCGTAAAGTAAAATTTCAAAATATCTAGTCTTATTTAGTACATAAATAGTATTGTTGCAGAATTGCTAGCAGAATATTAAGGCTACAAAAGTAAGACGCGTCCGTACAATCATAAAGCGACATCTTGTTCTGTAACTGGATGGTCATAAAATGTACGAGGTCAATCCGTGGCAGACAGAACATAATTTACCATCGCGGGATGCGATCTATGTCGGACACTCGATGTTCCGTATCACGAATGAATATTGAGAAAGCCATTGCTGTCATTACAACGGAGATAATGCTATATACTGATTTCTATATTTAGTTGTTCTTTTTGCTATAGGCAGTGACAAAAAGATTTGTTTTACCAATGACGAACATTTATTTTTGATTTTTGACATATTTACATATATTGCATGCTATGGCGTACTGTTTATTTTTTATAAACATTACACACATTATCGATCCTGTTTCAATTAATTTTAATTAGTAATAAAAACGTGGGCCAATTGAAATCAAACCAAATGTGGGTTTAATTGCATTGCAATTGCCGGGAAATTTTAGATACGTGTACATGTTGTACAAGCAATATCCTGATTTTGAAATCAGGTTTGCACTTATCTAATAGCAGCTTCAATATTTTTTTCTATTTTCCGACTATTTAAGTTATGGCTTTAACATATTTAAAGATTAAAACGTGTAAACGTAGTGGTAATTAAAAAGGAAAGAATATTTTTTTTAACTTTACGCATTGAAACCACCGTTCCCACATTCTGCCGAAAGTGCCGCCATTGTTCAGTGGCAAAAATCAACGGAATAAAATAAAAATAGAAAATATTTCATGCCATATATCATGGAAATCGATCCCGCAACTGTCGCGTGGTAAAAAAAAATAAAGTCGTGCCCAGTTTTTATTTTTAAAATGAATTTAAGTGTTCTAAACGCAATTACTATAAATTATTATTTAAAAATGGTAAGTTACAAATATTTAATAGTCGGCGCAGAGAGAAAAGTGAGAAGACAGGCATGTAACTAAACCGTGCAAAGATTATGGGTTCGATCCCCACTCGGGAAAATTGTTACTCAGCTTCACGCCGCGTCCCGCACATGGTAGGGTAGGCAGAGGGAACTTTGGAACCTAGTCTTAAGGCACTCCGTTCCACTACGGTTCCCCACTTTCTGCCGAATTCGAGACATTGCGTGTTGAGTGGCAGAACTCAACGCCGCGTTTTTCCATGTACCATAGCGAAGAAATGAAAACATAAAATGCTTCAATCAAAAATGATAAATATTTTATTTCCTCGAATGGGGATCGAACCCAGAACTTGTCGGTTACAGTCACACGCTTGTGCCACTGCGCCACTACAGGCCTTAATTTCATCGCTCTGGTAACAAGGCAAAGCGCGGCGTTGAGTTCCGCTACTCAACACGTAATGCCTCAAACTCAAGTTTCAAAGAAAATTTTAATTATCATAACCCAACATTACATTCAGAATAATTCCGCACACACCTCGTTATTAATGAATATAAAAGATATCAACAACGGCTTTGCAATTATTCAAAGTAGTTTATTTTAATTGGCATATAAAACGATCATATAACAAGCCATCATCTTTGTCGAATAAAATGTTTGATCTTGCAAAATAATTGTCCAGTTTTTATGGAATCGAGTTATGTATTAGTTTAACTGCTACATATGCATTCCTGTTTATTTTTAACATATGCAATACACGGTAATGATTATTTAGTGCAACTGGTCTCAGGTTACGTGTTACGCAGCGTTTATGCTACACCGGTTGGTTATTTATCAGTATATCTACAGGCAAGCTACATGCAAATACAAAAATCTCATTTTATTTAAAATGAAAAATATTAACGAACGTGTTCGTGTAACAAAATTAGAAGTTTAAAAGAATCATAAATACTGAATAGAATTTAGTATATACATATTTAGTATATTATGTAGAGTAATTCAGGAACCTGGTGATATAAATAGTGTAAAATTGTACACCTACTATAATTATAAATATAAGTTGTAATTTAATATATTAACTTACTTATTTTTTATTCTATATTAATGCATAGATGCGTTTGTTTCTTAATCATCTTAATATATTCGTATGATTCTTGGCGATTTGCGTAGAAGTAAAATCGTCAATCTAGTTTAATAAAATTAGAAGCAGTCTGTATATGGGGACTGGAGAAAGTTGATTAATTGTAAATTGCCAATAAGTAATTGGCATTTCTAATACTTTTAAAGTTAAAAAAAATAGATCAATGTAATTTATAACTATAGCCTTTATGTATAATTATTGGACATTCATATTGATTAATGTTATAAGCTTAAATCAGAGATACCGACAGGAAACAAGCTGCGAATATAACTATAGGTATCTACTTTTTACAAGGCCGCAGGAAACCAGTAAATGTGTCGTCAGATGACGGAAAATATAAAATATTGAAGGTAAACCAGTTTTAAGAGAAATGGCACAGTCGTAACGGTTCTATATTCATCATTGAAGTTAAAACATATTTAACTAATATGAAAATGAAAAATATTGAATATATAACTGAAAAAGATCTTTTAAACAATAAAAAATATAAGGTTTTAACTTAAAAAATGGCCTGAAGCGAAGCAATCATGTATGAACAATAAATGAAAATCAGAGTTAAGCGTTATTATAAGTGTTAGTTCTTCAATGTATTGATCTAAAGTTCCAAATAAGTTTTAAGGTGTCTAATATTATTCTTACCTTTCCACTAAAGGCTGAACGTTGTCAAGAAATTCAAATCCAGCGTGTGTTGTGTAGGTGATGGATTCATGACATTGTATTATCCCATGATCAGCCCGAACAAAGTTCTTAAGCACCCAGTAATCACCACGTTGCACAGTTTGAGGCAGCATATCTTTGTCGTTACAATCCAGCAATGTACGAAGATAGGTAAGGGTCATTGGATGTAAGGCATCCTCATCATCAATTTCCAATACTGTTCCATTGGATGTGTCAGCTTCAGGCAAAGCACTATTAATCTTTTTATCTGTCTCAGGTATTGAGGCAGTGCTCGAGGCAGTTTTATTAGTGCTTGGCATAGTAGATGGTGTTTTTTGGGACGTAGATTCTTCAACATTACGCACGCTCGACTCCGGTGGCCTGGTGTCCGTGTAGTTTCGCATTTCTTCTCTATTAATATATCTGAACTCTGCAGTTCTCTCTGATCCATCAGATGTTATGGGTACCCAT
Organism: Eueides isabella; assembly: GCA_019049475.1. NCBI lineage: Eukaryota > Metazoa > Arthropoda > Insecta > Lepidoptera > Nymphalidae > Eueides > Eueides isabella. The sequence continues at coordinate 11,287,445 of CM032385.1, forward strand.
TCTACACCGGGCGAGGTGTTGCTAGACAAATGCATCGCCGCGTACAATAGCACGGCGATATTAATCACTATACTCACTCTAAAGATAAAATTGCGACGGTTGTTCAACATTATTATAACAGTTAATTAGGCACTTGTTATTAGAAAAATATTTCGTTTATTAAAACGTCCTTCGCCGTCCTCTAGGACGCAGTTTTCTATAGGGACCTGTGCGTGTCAGCATCACAATTTATTGTGTCATCAGCAGGCGTTTGGATGTTGGCGCTAAGCCAGCGCCACGTGCTGATTTCGTTCCTGTAAAAGAAACAACACTTATATTTTTTGTAAATAAATATTTTTTTATAGTTATAAACGGAAATTATTCTAAAGGCATATCCAAAAAAAGGATTTTTTTTTTCAATTTCCTTATTATACTATTCTCCTTCTAGTTTTGAAATTCTTCTTGGGTTGTCTTCTATATATTATACAAGCATGAATTCGATATTCTAATTTGCATCATTATTTGAAAAATAAATATATTTTCTATGAACTTGAATATTAAAATTTGTTAATTGAACTGGCACTTAAATTTTTTATACCACTTTTAATAGTAATTAGAATTACGTGTACGCTGATAACGAGCTAATAATGAACGATTTCGTTTTAAACAAACGGTTCGATACGTTAATTTCCATTGCAATGATTTGATAAAAAAACGTTAATATAAAAAATAAACTAACAGTTTGTTTCAAACTACGTATGTAAAAACCCACTAACACTATATTTGTAAACAGTCAGTAAACTACTTAGGTACTTGTTCTAATTTGGTGTTTAAATAACTACTAATTACATAGAAGATCTTCTTGATAATAGATAACTAGGAGACCATGTTCTGATAAGCAATTATAAGCGCGGGAACGCGTTTCGAGATGAGTAATCTGAATAAGACTTAAATAAAGTTTCCTTGGGGAAAACCTGATTGAATAGCAAAGTTCCTAATGTCCAGATAGATTTAAATATTTCATTATGTCAATAAGACAAGATATTAACATATTTATACTACATCTCTGTTATTTATAACGACATATAAAAAGACAAAATTACGACTAGGTGTATTCTATACAGCAAGTTGTTACTTTTATGACATCAAGAACTTTAGATATTTAGTTTAGAATTTAAACGAAAAATACTCGCATATATTGTACCTATATTTGAAGCAGACTAAGCTGTTATTGTTTTTTGGTCTGATATTAAAACTCAGGATACAGTCTAATTGAGATAACATTATTACTATCTGAGCGTTGAAATTGATTACAATAACTTGCATTGACACTTAGCATTGCGTAACTTTTTTTTCCATCAGTGACAATTGACGTATGATGTAAGGAACATACTAAAGTAATTATCAGCCAGGATACCTATATGTAGTTAAATAAAACTTTTTGTTCACTATGAATAATTATTTTACTTTACTGCGTAGAAGTTTTACCATTTGTGGTTAGAATAACGTTTTATAGTATCAAGCATAGGAATATAAATAAGTTCTCGATAAAGACGTGTTCTAATAAAGCATATTTTATCATATTAATCTCGTCTGCAAGTTGTCAATATTTATCTGTACGTTCTGTTTACTCCACGCCCCTAACATGATTTAAATACAATTTTGCCATAAAAGGGATCAGTCGGACGTTGAACCTGTTCCTGCTTCATTGAAATAACATTCTACATTAAGTAAATCTCTTGTATATACACATTATTTAAAAAAATATTTTTAAGAACCTTTGTAGTAATTTATATTATAAAAATCAAAGTATCATGGCTAATAATTAGAGAATAGAATGTTACAATTAGCGTTTGTCTACAATACTAAATGGGGAAGGAAATCATTTTATCGCATTAAGACGTATTACCACTATGTGGGTTTTTTATGTGTTTACCAGTTAAACATGGTACAATTAATACACGACTATCATCAAATGATTACATTTTTTTTTAGTTTTATATAAATATTAGATTTTTTTATACGTTATAAATGAGGCCTGTCGTGGCGCAGCGGCACAAGAGTGTGACTGTAACCGACAGGTTCTGGGTTCGATCCCCAGTCACGGAAATGAATTATTTAATATTTTCTATTTTAATATTTAATGTTTCATTTCTTCGCTCTGGTAATAAGACAAAGCGCGGCGATGAGTTCCGCCACTCAACACGCAATGCCTCAAATTTGGCGGGATGTGGGGAACGGAAGTGGAACGGAGTGTCATAACACTAGGTTTCACTTCCGTTCCCTCTGCCTACCCTGCGGGATACAGCGTGAAGCTGAGAGAGAGTATAAATGAGGCCTGTCGTGACCGGAAACGATAGGTGGTGGGTTAGATTCCCGCTCGAGGAAATGATATTTAATTTAATTTTAAAATAAACTATTTGATGTTTTCGTTTCCCCACTCTGGTGACAAAGCATTCCACACGCAATACCTTAAATTAGGCGGACAGTGGGGAACGGATGTGGAACGGCGTGTCTTAACACTAGGTTCTAAAGTTCCCTCTGCCTACCTTGCTATGTGCGGGATACAGCGTGAAGCTGAGTTATAAATAATAAGATAAACATCCAGCTCACGTACGTTTATTAGATAAAAGTCATTATAGTATCGTTTCCCACAGCAATATAAAGTGTTGGCATCGCTCTAAACCGCAGTTAGTATAAACGTTTCGCAAAAGTAATTCGACACTAAACTATTGAGTCCGCAACCTTGACCAGTGTTAATGGTATCGGAGCGTGAAGTCAACGAGAACAATATGACATCTATTAAATCAGTACAAACCGCAAAGCATCACATTTATTGATGTTACATTATAAATAGGGTCCATCTAATCCAATTTGTAGCTGATTTAATTGTACCAGCTTTTCCAGTATAAGCTGAATTCTTTATAAATGTGTTAAAATATCAAAAATGCTTTAAAATTCACGATGTGTCTAAAGGGTTATAGCTGGGGTTTAGGCAGAGGAAACTTAAGAATCTACTGTTAAGACACTGTTACGTTCACCAACCGAATTTGACGAAAAGACGGAAAGACGAATCCGAGGCATTGCGCTTTAAGAGGTGAACTCAACGTCGCGCTTTGCCTTGTTGCCCTAGCTAAGTAATGAAAACAAATATTTTAATTAAAAATATTAAATATTTCAGTTCGAGTGCGCATCGAACCCACAATCGGTCGTTAACAGTCGGAGCTGGCGCACCTGCGTCACGATAGGCTTAAAATTAGTCAATAATTCTACCTCAATCATTGAAATTTCGTTACATCAACGTGCTTTAAACCATTGACGGCACTCAGCACTTCATTTCAAAATTGATTATGATAAAATATGCTTTTGCTGTCACTTTGTCTTTAGCATTTGATAGTACTAAATTATTTTGAGAAGTCTTTACTACGCCAAGAAAAAAAAATCGACTTTAATAAAAACTGGACTTTTCGAAAGGATAATCTACCCAGACATATTGAATATCTAGTTACACTTTTGCTTTACAGAAATTACGTACACCGCTGATCAGTAACGTATTCATTCAATTTATTATTTGAGAGCAATATTGACAATTTTATTACCGCTTTTTTCCACTATATGGTATCTTTTAGGTTTTTATCATAATGTACCTCACTAAGAAGTTATAAATATTTTTAATGGATTCCTTGCGATTGGTAATATTATCGTTATGAATAAATTTAGATATTCGTTTATTTTTAATTCACGATAAAACTACATGTATATAAAATGTTAACATTTGTAAGTCGAGCTGCATCGGACTAAGCTTATTTTATTTATTATAATTTAGTGAATGCAACGATGCGATGCGACGAAAACACTAAATCATACTTACTAGTGGTTGAGGCCTGTCGAAGCGCAGCGGCACAAGCGTGATACTGTAACCGACAGGTTGTGGGTTCAATCCCCACTCGAGGAAATGTAATATGTTATCATTTTTCGCTTGGTAAAAGGCAAAACGTGGCGTTGAGTTCCGCTACTCAACACGCAATGTCTCAAATTCGGCGGAAAGTGGGCAACGGAAGTGGAACGGAATGTAGTTCCCTCTGTCTACCCTACCATATGTGGGATACAGCGTAAGGCTGTGTGAGTGAGTGAGTACTACTAGGGGTTAAATTTCCCTTTCCTATTATGAAGCCTCAATTAATGTGGAAGGAAGTATCAAAGTGAATTTAAAAAGCATAACAACCATAAAGTGAAATAAAAAGCTTAAAAAGTTACAGGGCGGTCAAGAATTTTTGAGTAACAGCCATAATTTTCCAATACAAAAGGTAGTTACGTAGCTATCAAAAGGAACGAAGAGGTCTGACGTTACTTTGTCGCGTTGTATTTACAATAGCTCGTAAGTCGCAAGTCGTCAACCAGGAATTCATGATTTCAACTATTCGGCTTCCTACTGGAAACAAAGCGTTTGTGGTTTGACAATTTGAAACAGAATGTAAGTATAGGTAGACTGAATGTATGGATATAACAGATTTATTTCAAACGAGCGACCCACCCGCGGCGTCGCCCGCTTCAATTACATTATTTTATTTACTAATCTTAATTACTTTCGTATTTTTATAGTACTTTTTTTTAATGATTTAATATTATTACTTTTCAGACTATATGTATACATTGAAAAATAAAACGGTTTTTAGGATTTTTTTCGAACTGATACATATGAGATGTTTTTTTTAGCTTCACACTGTATCCCGCACGAGGCAGGGTAGGCAGAGGGAACTCGGAAACCTAGTGTTAAGACACTCCTTCACACTTCCGTTCGCCACTTTCCGCCGACTTTAAGGCATTGCGTGTTGAGTGGAAGATGTCAACGCCGCGCTTTGCCTTATTACTACGAAGAAATGAAAAATTAAATATTTAAACTGAAAATATTTCATTTCCTCGACCTGGGATCGAACCCAGAACCTGTCGGTTACCGTCACACGCTTGTGCCGCTGCGCAACAACAGGCCGCCATGAGATGTTCATCACATAAATCAATATTTTGGGCCTATTACATTATTAAACGTTCCCTATGAGTTTCTTACTATATCTTCCATGTAAATACAATGATCAGTTACAAATTTATTATAAGTATTGATAAAAATCAATTCTAAAAACTGCTTATGAGACAAGTTGTTATTATTAACTGACGGCTAATTCGCAGCTTCATCCTTTTGAATTGCACATTACTAAATATTATTTAAGTGGATTTCAGAAAAAAAGACGTTTGAAATTAAGAGTGAATGTGTGAACTCCTCAATGATTAGAGCAGTTATCTTGTGTACACAAAGATGGATCGTGTCTGTTATTAAAAGACTGATTAAAAGAGAAAAGGAAAGTTAGTGGAACCCCTCACCTTGCGTCTAGACTTAATTCATTTATATTGATTAAAAGCTCGCAAATCTTTACAAGAACACCAGGGAGATTCAACGTTTTGACATTTTTTACGTTTTAGTTTATTTTTTAAAGTTGGTTTTTGTGAAAAAATTGATATTGATGTCATGTCAAAACAGTATAACTAGTGGAAAAAACGAAGTTGCTTAAAATTCCGTCGTATTTATACTTATATCTAAGTTTTACAATCGTGAGAAAATTAGTATTCACTTAAATTTTGACATGCGTCACAAAATTTTGACAAGGCTTTGTGAGAAGCAGCCACTTGTTACGATTGTATACTCATCTCATTATGACAGAATAGCTATGCATTCACTACTACTTAACAGTTACTGCGCGCGCGCAGACAATATTCAAGGCACAGAGGCGACCTTCAGGAGGGAAAGTGTTTCACTTTAATCACATTACGGTCATTATGCCACTGTTACATTATTCTCAAGATGCATTTAAAGCTTTACTCTTAGCAAATCTATTGTCCATTGTTTAGCTTTCTTAAGAGGCCTTGTAGCAACAAATTAAATAAAGTAAAACATTATCAAATAAAATGTAATCGTTAAATTTAATTATATCATTTTATGGCATTCACTTTGTTTCTCATATTTTTTCGCCATACTTGTTACTATGTATGACATGCAAAAGATGATAATTAACCTATATGTCAAGGTTCAATTAAAATAGAAGATTAATAAATATATAAATTTTTGATCTAAAAGATGAAGTAATTGGAGTGATGCATAATGCAACAGGTTCATTAATAAATAATTCATATTATATAATTTATTGCTTATTAATAAATAATTTTGTTCATGAACTGTCAGTATGTGATGGAAATTAGTATTTTAAAATTTAATTGACATGATAAAATAGACTTTATTGGCTTTTTATTCATTCTACATTAAAAAAAACGACGATTTGTACATATTTTGTCTCATATCGTTACGATTATAATATAATATTCTTGGCAAGAGCTTGTTAATGTTAAGTAGGTAAGCATATTTCCTCAAAGGATTTATTTCCTCATCGAGGTCAGGTTCCTTTTGGTAAGAATACATTAGATTTTATATCAATTTATTTGTTACGTTATAATTAAAGAACTGTATGATATACTGAATATATATGTATATGTATATGTATATGTATATATATATATATATATATATATATATATATATATATATATATATATATATATATATATATATATATATATATATATATATATATATATATATATATATATATATATATATAGTAGGTAATAATCTTTATATATCTTACACTTTAATCATAAAAATTATGCAACGAATCTCAGTGTTTTTATAAGTATAGACAAAGTTAACCAAACTGAGTACAGAACTCTAGTAATACAATAGACTATTATAAAAAGGTAGGTATGATAAGTTCAACATATTATTATATAGTCCTGCCTGTATTTTATACATGCGATTATATTATAATATAGCCGCAAGATTTTCTTGTTTTACTACTCTTTCATTACTTTTTACCATGTGTACCACACTTATAATAAAAATCTACAGGAAATGGCCTTGACTAAGCTCCTTGACAGTGTCCTTAGCTAAACTTGTAAACCAGAAGATACGATTACGGCACATTTTTCTAATTCCATATTAAATTTTGTATGAAACAGAACGGAGTCTCTTAACAGTAGGTTCCTTAGTGCCCTCTGTCTACCCTCCCACGGGATACAGCGTGTAGCTGAGTATAGAGTAATATTAAAATTAGTGATGATTGATTAGTGGGTTTTGACGCAGGGCCTTATTTTTTTTTTGTAACTAATCATTTTAAAACAAATATTTTTGTGTCTAAGTATTTTATCTGTTTCACTAAAATTACCTTAAACTGTTACAATATTATTTTTGTAATAATTGCCTTGTCAGAACGTGAAAACACTTTAGAAATTAGTATTTTTTATTTTTTGCATATAAAAGTCAAACTGGCGATTATAATGAAATGAACCTAGCTATCCATTCATTGTCGAATAACTGTATCAAAATCGACACTCATGCTATCAATTTCACATTAAATTGATTAGCATGACATTCCGTTTAATGTAATAAAGCTAAAAAATCGATTTATCGCAACCATTATATTAAGTATCTTCCATGAATTGGATTTTGTAAAGAATGATGAACAAGTATTTTCAAGCTTTCTATGTACATGTAAAAAAAATATTACTATTTAGTAGTAATTTATATACGCTTAATATATTTATGGTTTGCAACCTTCCTCCTTCTTTTAAGTTTATATAAAATGTATACACGTGATTTATATTTCCATTTTTCTGTGCCAGATGCGTTGGTAAATTAAAATTTGTTATGCTCTAGTCTATCTTTTATATGACACCTATATACTGAGTACTATATAGGTAATAAAGAATAGATAGTTTTATTTTTAATAGAAAAAATATTGAAAACTGTTCCAGCTACTCTCTCATCTCGTTTTGAAATGTAAATAACTATAAAGATAATTTAAAATCGTCGTAACATCCTTGCTTACTCAATTATAACATTTATGTGTGTAACTATCAATATTAAAGTAGTGAATGTTTCATTTAGGTGTAATTCTCGGTGGCTAGACTTGCGGCCACTCCATTAACAGGAAGCTCCATACACGCTGCGCATACGCAATCGTTGTCAGTTGTCTGTTTCCACTGCACTCCATTTGGTTATAAATATTTATATATATTCTTTCATACGTCATATTTTATAGTTATCATAAATTAATAAAGAAAAAAAAAATGGTTAATTTTTTCAGGTTCACACTGTATACCGCATATTTCACGGTAGGCAGAGGGAACTTGAAAGCCTAGAATTAATGTACTCCATCCCACTCACGCACTCAGTGTCACGCTGTATCCCAAAAATGGTAGGGTTGGCAGAGGTACATGAGAACCTAGTGTTAAGACATTCCGTTCCGTTCTCCACGTTGCGTATTAAATGGCGGAACTCAACGCCGCACTCTGCCTCAATAATAATAAAAATATTCCTACTTATTTACAAATGTGTAAAAAAATACGCAGCAGGATTTGAACTCGCGTCTTGGAAACCGTAAAAAAGACGTGGGTATGCAGCAAATAATAAGTCCTCATGCGGAGTGCGGGTCCTACCTGTCGCGCTTACAGTTGCAACTTTGTGCCACTGCTCTATGACAGGCATTATAATGTAATCATTATTTAAAACCGTACTTTACATATAATCTGCACTAAGAGACACCAAACTGCACTTAGTTTATATTAACACACATACGTCCTTGTTTTGTACAAAGTCAATTAAATCTCAGTAAATTTTTGAAAAACTGTTTTCATTCAATGCAATGACGTTACAGTACAGTGCAAACAGATACATACAATCTATGTGGAAGCCACGAGTCACGATTGCAGACGACCTAGCGTCGTACATTACTTGAAGGTAAAAGGTAAGGAGACGACCTATCATTAAATTTGTTTGATACGATAATCAGAATGTGTAGAACTGACATTTACTTCGGGTCTATTAGAATGTCTTTCTATTGCAATACAATTCATGTATTTCATAATAAATTTGATGGATATATTTCATATATTGAATAGTGATATATCGTATTTTGATGCTAATGTGTTGTGTAAGCATTGCGATGCTAGAAATAAATCACCTTTACATAAAATTCTTGTTCTTAATAATTTGCATGAGTATCGTATTCTTTAGTGTATTTCATTGTGTAACTGAAGCGTAACCTTTATTTAATAGACACTATCGTGACGTATTTGAGATGTGCCTGACTGAACACGACGGTCATCGGTTCAATATACACTTAAAGTTGGAAAATATGCATTATTATATCGTTTTTTGCTTAGATAAAAAGTATGTCAGGGTTATTACTTATAAATTATTACATTGGTAAAACTTAAGAAGAATTACAACAAAATGTTTGCATAATGTGATGCGATTATATATGATTATTATGCACATAACTTTTTTGTATCACTAGATATTCGGTTAAGGATCAAAAAAGATCGGTCACCAAGCTTCATTATTGACTAAAAAGTTTAAAAGACCATATTGCTATAGCATAATATGTATACAATGATACTATCTCGACGCTGCTGTCAGGACACAGTGTGTCTGAACGATGACCGAAATCAATCACGCGGTTGTACCATCCATCAATGCGAAACATTCTATTATGTGTTATGACTTCCGTCTATTCTATTTCGTTCCAATGATCTTAATCGTGGGTGTCGCAGTTTTGTAACAATTTCAAAACAAACGTGCTTAGCTATTCTCATATTTACTTACGAAATCTATATCTTATTTAAATTAAAAAATATTGATAAACTGGTTACCATAATTTAGAAAGAAAAGCATAATTTAGGAAAAATATTGAAGGCACAGAATTTGTACTGTTTAAGCAAATCCGAATGAAAAGAATCGCGATTTTATATTATGTTATGAAATTATTTTAAGCTTTACTACATCGAAATAAAGTTACTAATCATAACCGCAACAATTTGTAAATTACAACAAGATTACAAAATAAATAAAAAAATATAATTACGTTTTCAAAGTACCTATATTTATATTTACGAGTGAGTCGAGTATTCATTTAATTTTCAAAAGCAATTATTCAAACAAACTAATTTCCTACATATTGTAGTTGTACCGCAACCATTAAAGGAAAATGTTACAATGTTAGGTTTTAAGTTCAATAAATACTAATAACGTGTGGTTAAAGTTATAAGGTTTTAACGTTGTGTTAGGCATAATTATATTTATTTCCTTCAAAAACAATTAGTTAAAAGCAGACCAAATGCACTCAGAATTTGAATGGCTAGGCCTATCGTGGTACAGTGTAATAAGCGAGCGACTGTAAACGCGATAGGTTGTGGGTTTGATGGCTCCCGCTCAAGAAAATATTTTTTGATAGGACGCATTTGTACTTTTATTTTAAGTAGAGAGAGGAGCTTAAATAGTAGAGACGATTAACTTTCATTTCAAGGAGGGTACTACGAATACACTGCTACACTATAGACGACACATTCAGTGTAACATCAAGTGTTTCTGTTTAAAAAAGAGTGTCTCAGATTACAAAATTAATTGTGCCGCGTTAAGTAATCACATCAACAGTTGTAAACATATTGTGTCCACGTGTCTAGTCAATAGAAAACAACGTGCAGAATAAACGCATTACATTATCACCAGTATTCGTGTGAACAAACCGGACATAATTTCCACTTATTGGTAAGTAGACACTAATTCAGACACAAGAAATTGGGATGTCTGTGGCATTTTTTTTGTAAAATTAGACTTAGGTCATCATTTCCAGGCACTGCTCTATTCCAGAGTCACACTGTATCCCGCCCATGGCAGGGTAGGCAGAGGGACCTTAGAAACCTATTGTTAAGACACTCCGTTTCATTTTCTTACCACTTTCTATATAAAGAATATCTATAAATAAATGTATAATTTAAAATACTGGCGTTACAAATAGAAATCTCTAGGCAAACCGCAGAAAGATGATGTCAAGACCATAGATTGTACAAATCTATGATGCCACAATAGTACAAAGAACAGCGCGTGCCAGTTAACAAAGGTCGCAGGTTGTAATTTGTGGCCCACGCGCTGTTGCGGCATCTTGCGGTTTGTCGTCTCCCTCAATGATACTAGAGAACGAAATAAATAACAATAATAAAAGAATAGGAACGTTGTGCCTGCCTGCGCCATCATAGGCCTCAAAACAAAAATAATAATTCTGTATTATTTTTGTTTTGAAGGCCTATGATGGCACAGGGGCACAATTGTGTGACTGTAAAAGCGACGGATTGTGGGTTTGACGACTACTCAAGGTAATAAAATATTACATATTTTCAATTTAAATATTTAATGTTTTTTTTTCTTCGCTCTGGTAATAAGACAAAGCACGGGCTTGCGTCGTAGTGAGGAGCAGAACGGAGTTCCGGATCTTTAAAACTAAGTTATAAAGCTCTCTCTCTGCCTACCCTGCGAGATACAGCAGGAAGCTGAAAAAAAAAAGTTTCACCGTAGAAAAATAATAAGCTTAGTTGGCCATGAACTTAGTACATGTTACTTTGAATTCCACTAAGTGACGTGTTTATGAGCGTTTTTAATAACCAACTTCATTACCTACTATACCTACCCTGCTTATGTAATGTAAGATAAATTTATATTTTTCATTACTATTTAAAAGATGATTAAAAATTTTAATGTTCTTGTAAAGAGTATGATAACTTCATTGACCTTTAAGTGTATGCTTTCCAGTATATAGCACAATAAAAAAATTCTAGTCATTCGCATAAAACTTTGCAAGAATTCACAAAAACTAAATTTACATAAGCACACACTTTTAGCCGTCTAGAACTGTTAATTCTATAAGCATTCTACAAACATAAAACTGTACAGGAGAGATACTTAGGTGTAGATAATTGAAATCGTGATGTTGGTACAGCATTTTTTAATCTTATTGTGATTCTTGGCACTTCCTGTAAGAAGCATCAATTTGCCGCGGTATCGCTTCAAAACGGTCACAGGCCGTCGACCTTCATTATCGTGAGTCATTTGCACGGTGGTTAGCTTAAAATTCTCGGAACCCTCGTGGTGGGACAGCAGACTTATTTAATGGTTAAGTGCGTGAGGAAATGCATAAATTGTTGAATTCGGTTTGGGCAATTTAAAAAGTAGTTTGTACGTTTTAGCGTGATAAATGCGATTTTCGTTTGCGGAAGCCCGAAATGTTATCTCAAATATTTTATCAAAGTTAACATAGTCATTCACAATGTGTTCGTTTTTGGTTCAGTCTACTCGGTTAGCAGTAAATTGATTCTAGTTGCGACATTCATTAAGGCGCATACGGCGTGTGATGCAAATAATTTGAGGGCAATTGTGTCAAGTGAAATACATTTGTAGCAAAATCCATGCAATGTTGCCAAGGCCGGTGAGAACAAAATGTTTAAAGCACTCACAGCGCTTATTGGGCGTTCAGCACTTAGCCTGTAAACGAATTGGTCGCCGTACAATTGATTATTACGCGACAAGACGACGCAAAATTGTTTATGAGTTCCCTGACCTTTGTTTTTACATAGTATCTTTAAAATATGTCTCTCATATGACTTAAAGTAATATGTATGCGTGGACGGTAGTAAATATTTATGGCGTTTACAAAACGGTAAATGCACTTGATGAATATCGAGAAATCATGATGTACTCTTAGTCTGTTCATGCACGAATCAATGTTGGTCAAGAGTGAAGAAACAAATGGATAGATTTTGATGATCAGATTTTACATGTATGTATGAAGAAGTAAAGGAAAAGTTTAATCATAATTTTACTGTAGTATCTGTAATTTAGTTTATTTTGTAAATTTCAGTGTAATGTGTTTTTGCAGAAAATATTGAAATGTATATTATATCATAAAAAATGTTTCTGAGTTTATTTTTTATCTGTCTGGCGTATTTGAATACAGTAATTACGACGGTAAAGAAATGGATACATTTTGATAATCAGATTACATGTATGTATGAAGAAGTAAAGGAAAAGTTTAATCATAATTTTACTGTAGTATCTGTAATTTAGTTTACTTTGTAAATTTCAGTGTAATGTGTTTTTGCAGAAAATATTGAAATGTATATTATATCATAAAAAATGATTCTGAGTTTATTTTTTTATCTGTCTGGCGTATTTGAATACAGTAATTACTCAGTAAGTGAAGAAGCCATTACCGGAGAGAAGATAGGAAAATATTAAATATTTCATTTTCTCGAGCGAGGATCGAACCCAACTTGTGCACCGTTGCCACGAGAGACTCATCTCATACAAATTAAAAATAATTGGATTCTTACATAAAATGTTACTTACGTAGAGACATAACCTGTCAGCCATAACCAAATTTTACGACTTCACCTTTACAAAATATTGACATTTTCAACTATTTTGCTACTCCATTGTATTTTATAAGCCTTGCATTCTATTGGCCTACATTTCGAGGTACCATTCGGGTATAAAAAGCAGAAAATAATATGTCAACTTGCAAACGTTTCATTTTCCTGTAGTGTAAATGATAAACTACTAAATGTACGTACTTGATCACGCAATAAAAAGTGTATAGAACAGAATAATTATAAGCGTTTCTCAACTAATCATAACATATTATTATTTTTTGTTAATATAATAATGATTTATATCGCCATATTACTGCAATAAATCAATTTTCTAAGTGTTTAGACCATTATGGTTCATTGTCAACTAAATAAAGTTAATAAAATGAAGGTTATATATTCAATTTATAATGTGATATTAATAAATTCCATATTCCTAAGCTAAATAAATAAACACAGGAAGTGTATTGAATGAAGAGCTCAAGTAATGGTGCTTTGTACTGTGACATGTGAGCGTCGCGACGCCCTTGTATGCCATCGTCTCATATTGAATGTCATTGTCTATAGTATTGTTTTAATATGTGAGCCAATTGGTAACATTATATACGCATTGTAAGTATACACACTATATGAAAACTAAGAACATAGTTTAAAAATTTTACACAAAAGTTTTTAATGCTTGTAAATGGTAGTAATTTAGGTAATAGAAAAAAATAAGTTGTCTTGGCAATTTTTTTTATATATTTTTTATTTATTAAGGGTAATTTTCATTATAATGAAGATAAAAGATTGTATTAAACACCATAATAATATAATTTTCTGTTATTATAGTTTTTTTCATTGCACTAAATGCCATCTGAACACAATTTATTTAAAATTTTACAATATAGTTAAGGCGGCTGATGTATATATAACCTTCAAAGTAGGACTCGTGACCTTGCATTAAGTCTTCAGACAAACAACTTGTCTGAATTAAATAAGAACAGTTTATATGGGCATCCGACAGCGACATTAGATTCAAATCTAAGGCACAAAATTTACATAGAATTGACGTACCTACATACATATATTCTTGATTATTTTTGATACTTACTACATTGAAATTAGAAGAGGCCAGTCCTGGCGCAGTGGCACTAGTGTGTGACTATAAACGCTACAGGTATTAGCTTCGATTTACGATCGGGGGAATAAAATTTGTATTATTTTCATTTTATCGCTTTGGTAACGAGGCCATGCTTGATATTGTACCTCACTGCTCAACACGCAATACCTCAAGAATTGTGGGGAACGGAAGTGTGTTTCCCAGTTTCCTTCTGCCTATCATGCTATGCACGGTATAAAGCGTGAAGCGAAAAAAAATAAAGTATAATATCTCTAATATCATGTGATTATTTAAGAAAAAATCTATCAAAAAAAATATTATTGTGTAAATATAAATCTTCCAATAAAATTTACAGCGTTCTTCTCTTCTCAAACTGTCGTCCACTCTTTCTTATAAAACGTACTAATATTTTAGTTTAAACTATATACAATTATATAGTATAAACTATAAATGGAAACAGTATTCGCATTAACGTTGAGTAAGTACTTGAGTGCACTTGAAAATCAAATTATATATTGCATTGCTCTCACGACTCAATACTATATGTGCAAATGTAAACATGTCTTGAGTAAAGCATACGTTGAACTTGAGAGTAAGCAGCTTCTCGAGAAACATATATAATTCTAATATAAATGGCCTTATTTAATCCGTATCGTTTACTAAACAGCTAACCAACCTTCATGTGTGAGAACAGAAAATAAAACAGAAGTGGTTCGTGTAACACCTTCGTTTTGCATGTTTAAAGAAGAATTTATGCTCATGTAGAATGCAAAGGTTTTCTTCAAACGTAACGAAGTATACTTCGGTATGAATATTTATATATTTGCTTTTGATAACATGACGTCAAATGCCATTTCTATCACCAATTGTTCTAAGGTTAATACTTGCGTATAATGCCTGGCTTCCCATGACGCATGCTCTAAGCTCAGCTCATAATGGTATGTATGAGTCAAGCTTTTTCCTTTTTAACTTACCCTGGGAATTCCCACGGTTATATGGGGTCGATATCAAGTTCGAAATAAAACTAATTTAATGATCGCCTTGTTTTTGCTAGTTTGCTTCGTCATAACATATATTTTATTGGTATTTCTATTGTTTAGAGCTACATATGTAGGTACATACTCTTAAAATATTTAACACCTTATAATATTTTTTTGTTAAGCTTTAATAGAAAAACACCATACTATTTTTAATTTTAAGTGTAGTTTTTAAGCAAAAAATTCAATCGATTTAGATCACATTTTATTTCATTATAAAATTTTAAGGACTTCTTAGTGAAACACAAACTTTATAAAGTTTTTTTCAGCTTCACGCTGTATCCCGCACTAGGCAGGGTAGGCAGAGGGAACAGAAGTGAAACCTAGTGTTACGACACTCCGTTCCACTTCCGTTCCCCACTTTCCGCCGAATTTGAGGCATTGCGTGTTGAGTGGCGGAACTCAACGCCGCGCTTTGCCATATTACCAGAGCGAAGAAATGAAACATTAAATATTTAAATTGAAAATATGAAATATTTCATTTCCTCGACTGGGGATCGAACCCAGAACCTGTCGATTACAGTCACACTCTTGTGCCGCTGCGCCACGATAGGCCTCAACAAACTTTATAAAGTTTGAAATATTTACATCTTTTCAAAATCTTCCACTCATCACCTCATTCAGCTTTACGCTGTATCCTGCACATGACATGGGAAAGTAGTGTTAGGACACTCCGTTTCGTTCCCCACTTTCTGCCGAATTTGAGGACGCAGTGCCTGGCTCTCTTTGAGTGGCTCTCTCTCAACTCAACGCTACGCTTTGCCTTGTTACCAGAGCGAAGAAATGAAAACATTAAATAAACGAAACTAAATATTTAATATTTTCAATTTAAATTGAAAATACTAAATATTTCCTCGAACACACAACCTGTCGTTTTGTCTGTCGCGTTTAGTGACATCCTCGTGCCCCTGTGCCACGACTGGCTTCAATTATAATACAACCTGCCCAATATAATACATTTTACATTTATTTTTTAATTATAATTTATTAACATCCACAAAATAATTTAATATAGTGAATGTAAACCACAAGATACAGGATACTAGCGTCATACTTATCGTGTGGAGTGGGCGTTGATAAACGCTAAATAAATTTACGCATGTGATCTAACTGAGATACTGCACAGACTAAATAAATTACTACATATAAATTGAAAATGAGAGGACTGGTTGATATTTTCCTTTTTGGTGACTATAGATATACATATAGATTTTTTATTATAATATTTTGCTGTGTCGTTAAAAACCGAAATAAAGAATAATTTTAATAAATGAAACATGCTTTTATTCCACAAGTTTGAAGCATATCATTTATACAGGTACAAGCTTAATATTGTAAATGCTTGATCATTCCTGGCGTACGTCTACGGTAACTTTAAACAGTTCTCACGTCCAGCACGAATTTAATCAATGAGATAACTAAATTAATACTGATTAAGGAAGCAAATTAGCACTTTTACTACTTCCACGAAGTAAACGGGACTTCATTTCAATACCTGAATTGGCAGGCAACCAAGACAATACGTTCGTAGCCATCTGACGTAAGTGTCTCCATTTTATGCTCAATGTGGCAATTTTTGACGGCATAGTACATGTATACAGAGCTGCTCTTTTGTTTTATGTCGCTTCTTCTTTTATGTTTTATACTGTTTTAATCGACATCAAAAAAGAAATACGTAATAAGAACGGCGGTAGTTTATGTATTGTTCCTCCACAATATCTAATGACGTGCTAATTAATGTACTTATTTCTTTAAAGTAATGTTAACCTCTTAAATTATAATATAATGGATTGATTGCAAATACAGTGCATAAATAGTTTTGTCGTTAAAGAGAGTTATCGTTATTTGGAGTGAACAATCAATATGTGGGTTTTAACGCAAACCAATTATGAAGACTAAAGGATAACGTTATGAAGACTTTACAATGTACGTTAATTATTTTAAAATTCAATACATTTTGTTATAAAATATAACAACACTCCCCTTTTCTATGTAACCTGATTATAACGCAAATGTCGTTTCAAAATACAACTGGAAATGAGATGTCAATATTAATAGGTATACTATTCCTGTAATCTATTCATAGCTCTCTGGATAATAGGAGAATATATAAGCTCAGAGGATTAAAGCCTTTAAATACTAGGACTTAAAGGAGTATATTCGCATTTGTCTAGTACATCCTCTACTTCGTATTGTATTGTACTTTTATTATTGTCTACAATCGTTAGTGCAGGCAAGGAGTCAATAGAGCCCACTGGTATGGATACTCGGAATCCGACCTGACAGTCCCGTTATAGTTAAGTATCACTGGATGGAAATGCAATGAAAAGGGTTCTAACGTTCTTACCAAATAATTACTTTAATTTGGCAAACGTTACGTTCGTCTTCGTTAAACGAAGCTCTAATAATATTTTGTATACCTATACCTATGTAATTGCGGAAACATTTATTTGTATTTTTTATGGATGATAATTATTAAATGCTCGTTAACTTACGTGTTGAGCCAATTTATGTTTACTAACCGGATTAAAGGTATTATCTATCTAATTCAGCGTTATTGTATAAAAAGATTATTAAAAACATTTTATTTTATTTTTACTATTTTTCATTGTTATTGTTAAAGCAAATTGTAACAATACTTATATTTTATAACGGTACATGTCATTTAACGTTTACGAAATTTGGATTGACACTTCTATTGGCTTACATAAAACAGAAACTAAACAGCCAAATGAGTCAAAAAGATATATTTTAATTCAAAGCAATTAATTGTAGAAGTCATTTTTGTTTAAAAAACATATAAAAATAACTGCATAATGTAAATACATCCCATTTAATTTAAAGAGGAAGCGCTAAAAACCTTAAGTAATTAACGAGGAGTGGTTTCTTACGTCACGCTAAGTAATCCGACCCCACGTTTTTATATCACTTTCTGTTCAATGACAGTAGTTAAAGCTTATTCTATTTAAATCTTTTGTTTGAATTAATGAAGCGAGACATTTAGCTTCTGATTCGAAGCTTGTCTATAATTTGTCAAGCATGTCGTTCTCGAAGAATTGACGCTTCAGTTAATACAATTAACGTGGCAATAATTAAATAAATGTAAGTATTTAACTGTTATGACATAAACAAAAAACTAACTTTTAGTATCTGTTTCTTACTGGGTATATTGTTACAAAAATATGAACATAAGATGAGTACAGCAAAATATATATTTGTAATAGATTATTTGACTTTGAGTCTGGCTATATATTGCTTGTTATGTTAAGATTTTCAAAATTTTTATATTTTGTATATATATATATATATATATATATATATATATATATATATATATATATATATATATATATATATATATATATATATATATATATATATATATATATATATATATATATATATATATATATATATATATATATATATATATATATATATATATATATATATATATATATATTTTAAAATTGACGTTAATGCATATAAGTCATTTATTGTATATTTAATGATGTAACTATACAATTATAGTTTCTTTTTTACATACATAACAACAAATTAGAGGCGTAATGGCTAATTAAACTTTTTGTATTTCGTCAAAAACAGCAAACATTTCCTGTTCTTGCTAATTATTCTTAATATCATATTTATATATTTTATTCCGTGCCATCTCTATTTGCGTAACCCCAATATGTAAAGTTATTACGTTTCTATGTTAATTTTTGTAATGTTTTCTCTTATTAATGTTGAATGAAACATTAACCAAATTCATCTTATTTAATATAGATGAAAGTTCATGTACCTTTTATGTAAATTTGTTATATAGTTTCATAATACATGCAAACAGATGATAATGTATATTTTTTTAAAAGAATTTGTGAGTTTTTAAATGAGAATACGTGATAAAACAAAAAAGTTGTAAAAACTGTAGTTTTAAGTATTTATAATTATTGATATCATAGTATTTGTAAATAAATATGAGTCAGGTATAATTAATGTTATAACTAATTATCATTTAAAAAACAAAGAAGAGAACGGAATGTAGTTACTATTTTAAAATTAAGTTTGATTTAAGTGGCACCTTACTGCCTGTACACCCGTGAGAAACAACATAACATTTGTTACTGTTAACATAAAGTTTCTATTATGAATATATCATTTTGTAGTTTTATTTTTTATCCTGCGTCACAGAAACGTAAAATTGCAGGTAATATTTGTCTCAGTTCGATCTAGATATAAGTATTACTAATACATTTAAGAACACAATTACACGTATTTAATTAAGTAGAAACAAAAAATAAGAATTATTTATTTTTTATTCTTCTAAAATTTACAAAAAATGACATTTACTTTTTTTTCATATAAAGTTATTATTATATATTCATATTAAATTATTAATAAATAAAGCCAGAAAGAAAACATTAGTTTCAATTCTTGTCAAACGTCTTAAGTGCGTGGCATGCACTTAAGTTTTCAAATAAGTTATGGCTAATTCCCTTTACTGGGTGCTGTGGAATGCAGCCGGCATTGTTCAGTTATCTAAACATCACAACGGCGCTCAGAGCTTGAAACTATTGACCAGTACATTGGTATAAACTTTTACATTATTTATATATATATATATATATATATATATATATATATATATATATATATATATATATATATATATATATATATATATGTATATATGTATATATATATATATATATATATATATATATATATATATATATATATATATATATATATATATATATGTATATATATATATATATATATATATATATATATATATATATATATATATATATATATATATATATATACTTTGAGGTAATGTTACTATAACAGGATAATCTATTAAAATCTGCATCTGAGTGATAAGCGAACCGCGGAAATCATCTTTGCCATAATTAATCCGCGGCCATTATTAACTTGTAGTAAAAGTTGATTAATTAATTATTATTAATAACGCGTCAATAAGCAGATAGACTATTTATATCTATCTTTGTATTTACATTCACTTCACTTTTTCACTTTTTGTGCCAGAGGGTTGACATTAAAACGTATTGTCAAATCACTCACCACGAAAAGCTTTACGTAAGCCAAGATTTTCCCAACTTGGATCGTATCTACTATCACACTTGAAGTAAGGGGCTTTCCCACTGCACCACAACGGTCACATTATAGTAAAATTGATTTTGATTATTCAGTTAATAAGCATTATAACTTTGGAGTAACCTTCTCCTTAAGCACTCAATTCCAATTACATTTATAAAACAGATTTTTTACAGATTTACAAATTATTTATTGTAGAGACAACACATGTGTCTACAATCACTTTTAGGTAGTAAGTAGGCTCTTGAAAATTAATCCTCTAGATTATAATTTGAAGTATCTTCATTATTGTAATTTAATTATATTTTATATATATTTTAACTTCCGCCAAATTTAAGCATTGAGTGTTAAGTGGCAGAACCCAACGCCGCACTTTGACTCGTTACCAGACCGAGGGAGTGATAATATTAAACATTTCACTTCCCCCAGAGTGAGAATCGAACCCACGCTTGTGCACAGCAGCTACTACCGCCTACTATATTTTCATTACAAGAAATCGTTATTGCTTAGAAAATGTGTTATAAATTACTGTGAAAATTTTATATTTTAAAACTTATAATGAAGATGAAGTACCATAATATTTTTTTGTCATATCTAACTAATCCTATTATTTATTTGACCTGATAATTCTACTTTAAAATACTATACAATACTAGCAAGCGGACTTTAGATATTACATTTGTAGTGTAAAGGCGTAATGAGCTTAATGTCGGTGCAATTTAATCCTTATTTGAGATTCGTCGATATATGAGCTTTTGAAATAAATATTGAATATTTTAAAAATGTTGTTTTCTAAAGAGATTTTTTTAAAATAATACTATATAAACAGTGCAGTGAAACATATTTCTTATATTTTTTGTTTTAAAAGGTTGGCATAATCTGTATTTTTGAAAGTTACAATATTTGCACAATTTAGAGGTGTTGTAAAGATTGTTTTGAAATCTATCTATATAGAAATATATCTAAAGTGGTAAAAAAATATTTAAATATTTAAATCACTGCGCTTTATATAACGTTTTTTTATTCACATGGCAAAGCAAAGTTGTCTGGACATGAAGTTCATTGACCACTGAACAGTAAACTTTTAAATTATTACAATTAATGTATCCTTTTATTGATATTGGTTCTAACCTGTATGTAAAAAGTTTAGTAACATAAAATGGTTACTTTAAGCTTAAATAAGCTGTAAAAATGTCAATTATCTTTTATTTTAAGTTAAATATAACATAAAAGTAAAATAACGGTAAACACTGTTTTAGTACGCTTCGTTTTATGATATGTCATATACCAAGTATTTTATAAAATAATTTTTAGAAGTGAACGGATGATATGTTTATGGTTAGTTTTATATACTAAATATCACATTTATACTCGTATGTTTAATTTGATGTTGGCTAAGAACATCTATCGTTTTGAGTTTATTTACTGATTCCGTAGTGCAATAGGAAAGACAAAACCTTTATCGGATCATACAACCTGATTGTATGATCCGATGTATTTTGTTGTCCGTCTCTCCGTCTATCCATCTATCTAGATCATTGATCATAACATCATATGAAGGTAGCAAACTGAAATTAATATAAAATATTTAGACGTCACAGTGCCTTGGAGCACAGACAAAAACCTCTATAGGTAAGTCAAACCAATGAAAAGTTACGATTATTAATGTATCGTTTTTTCTTGTATGAAGGGGTACCTGCCGGGACCAAAAATTATGCAATTTTGCACAAAGTGAAAAAAGTTATGTCAATTGAGAACATTTAGATCGACTAAATTGATCCAACATTTTTATTCCTATAGCTGAAATTTCAACCTTGAATTTATAGATATTATCCTAAAAGCGATAATGTTTTTCACAACACAAAAGTTAGTAAATAAAATAGTGCATAATGATTGGGCAAAGACGAGAGCGGGTCGCTAGTAGTTATAAGCTTTGCCAAATGTCGACTGTATAGTGTTGAACGCACAAATATTATATTGGAAACATTCCAGCTATTGTTTTTGTTTGTATATGTTTAATAAATTTATTAGGAGTCTGTCTTGTCCAAGTGTGCCAGTCTATTGATTTGAAACAGCGAGAGGGGGCGTGAATCCCCGTGTGCATTGGCGACATAGAATAACGCAGCTACCGTCGTCACACGGCCTTGTCAGTAATGAAAATGTGTTAAAAAAAATTATTAATAAATTTTTGTCGTAATTTTTTTTAATAACTATTTATATTATTCTTATTTGAAATTATGTTTTTATATTTGATTTTTTTAAACTTTTATTTGAGTTTCTTTTTTATTATAATATAGAAGAAAAATCTTTTTTTATAATAAGGTAATGTGTCAACCTTTCGCAAACGCTGTGGAGCAAACGTGTCGGGTCGACCATTATAGATGGGTCTTTTAGATGTCTCACAAAGATTGTTGCTCTGTTTCATCAATCTTAAATATCATCTGTATAACGAAATCAGCTTAATTTTACAACGGTTCATTTTTTTTTTGTTTTCATATTTGGCAGGTTAATCTACACGACCTTAATACAGGCATATTACAGTTTAAAAGCTTTTGCTTTGCATGCCGATAGTCGGCCCTTTTACTATCACGTAGTTAACCGGTTTTTTACTGCTTAATAATAATCCCTTACCATTTGCTATATCTAATATAGCTTTATAAGTGTTTTTGATAACGTTTCGATATAATTTTTAAAAGTTATTTATTATTATATATTTATTGCTTCGAAGTAAGAACAACTATATATCTAATAATATTACTTATAACAATAAATTCATATATGACAATTTTTAATTATGTCAAAAATGTGTGATTCAGCTGCTTGCAAATACGCTACAACGTGTGGAAAGACCAAGTCGTTGATCTATTTTTAAGCCAAATGTAAATAAATAGATTCACTTGCTACAATCGAAAAACTTTTGTGACCAAACACGTTTTGCCCAATAAAATATCTATATTTTGCCTTATAAAAACATGCACATGTAAAAATAATATGTAGGTATTGTTACAACTAAACAACAGAAAAGCTGTTTTTCTTACCAAATTTGTTTGTCAATAAATACTAATGTTGACATCTAGTGTTTTATAAAAGAAACCTAAAAACTCTCAATACATGAATGGAATCTGACTGTCGATATTCAGAATTACGCTTTCGCTGGAATTGTTAGCGCGTTCCGTGAAACTATTATCACCGCTCATTAACATAACATGTTGAAAAATTGCACAATTCCATATAAAACTCTTATATATTAACCTTAGACAATGTACTATTTAGAAAAATCCAGATAAATTAAAGACATTAGAAGTATGAATGGATAACTTACCGGATTGTTATGTATCCTTGGGCAGATGATCCGAGCGCACATATGATAGGACGAGCCAGGATGCACGCTATCGTGTTGCACGTTATATATAGTGGCACTATCCAAAAATAACGCAATAATAGCGATGTTATGCACTTGTACAACAAGTGAGTAGCACAGGCGCACCGAGTGGCGGCGCGCGGTGAACTGCTGGTAACCGCCTGCCTGTGCCTGGTGCTATACGTTATACGTATTTGTACGACTGTCGACTGTCGGGTAGGATACACGCGGCGCGGCGGCACCGGGACGAGGGACCGTGAAAGAAGGGCTACAATCCGACGCCGTTTTTTGCCCCGTCTAATATTAGCAACAGTCTGGCTCACTTCGTTGAAGGGATTGAAGTACACTTTGTTGCTCGTCACCGTCAGTCAGTGTCTAATGTGTGTTAGGGCGAGCGAGAGTAAAACCGTTAACACATTATAAAAGAATATAATTAATTCTGTTTTTCGTTTTTTTTTTTTTCTACTATTGGAAAGACCGATCGAACGAGCGATATATTTATATACTTAATATTTGGCATGAAACTCACTGTTACGATAAAATAAACTACTTTCAATTATTTTTTTATGAAATGCTTTAACAAAACGAACTCTTATTGCTGTTTCTGTTAAATATAATATATTAATACATATATGTATGTTAAATGCATAAGTATATATTAAAGATATAATATAATATGAGGATAAACATACATTGTTATTGGCTTGAATGTATTGCATGGCAAAAAAAAATTAAACTAAGAAGAAAATTATAAAATTTCAGGCTTACATTGTTTAAATAAAAACTTTATCTACTTGGTGTTTAATGAACAACCTTGTTAAATCTATATTTGCTAGCAAAAACTTGTATATATCTACCTCTTAACAGTGATAACAAGTTCAAAATTTAGATTCTGTTCTAAATATTTTTTCACTGTACTATACATAGAGCGAAATTGTATGAATTGAAATCATTGTGTATGGACATATATTGAAGGCTGCAAAGGTATTACAATTAGGTATAACAATATTTAAAATAAAAGAGATTTTATTTTGTAATATGTTTTTGTTAGCTGGATTCTTTATGGAATTCAATTAATTTTTAACTAGATCAGTAAATATAATACATTTGTGTCCATATTTGCATTCCGCACGTAGGTCGCTATCTCACTTCCGGGAGCAGTATGTTGGCACAAGGAAACATAATGTGTGTAACCGAAGACAAATTACACAATTTCCTAGAGCAATATTTTAATGTGATTACAGTTTTATTTTTTCATTTTTAAATACCTATGATAGTTTACATGGTAGTAATTTAAACGTATCCTTGGACTTTTAAATTATTGGAAGTTAACAATTGTTACAGTTATTATGACAATTTAAAATTTAAAACATAAAATAAATATACCTTAAGAAAGCGTTTAATACAGAACGGAGTGTGTAACACTGTATTGATTTATAGGTTTTGGTAACAAGATAATGATGATAAAAATGAATCTTAGTTAACTCTATATACTCTTCGCCTACCCTGCTGTTGCTAAATTATGTTTGTTTGTCTAAAGTGTTGTGAAACTGGTGTGTGTGTCAAACTAGATAGAATTATACTTAAATTTTAAAATTTTAAAAAGCGTATAAAAATTTTGAACGAAGCAGGATTTGAACCCGCGCCTCTGGAATACCGTTCCAGTGCTCTGTCCAACTAAGCCATTCATTCTCACCGAGCTCCGTCGAAATTCTTATACGCTTGTTACAACTTATTTATGTTGTTAGCATCTCTGTAGGGAGATTTTTACAAATTTCCGCTACCCAAAGACAACTCGTAAGAATTATCGTTTGGCAAGAGAGAATACTATTTATTTTAATATTTTTACTATGTTTTTAAAGTGTAAAAACATAGTAAAACTTAAACTTCGAATTTTTTATCATGGTACCGCGCTAAAAATATATGTATATATACACATTTCATATAATATCGTACAGTTTCATTTAATTTATATTGAAACTTGAAAGCAATGTCATAACAGCATTTTAAGTCATCAACGCTAGGTGACCGATGCTACCGGTTTTAAAATTTCACTTTAAATAGGTAAAGTGAAATTTGTAAATTTTTATCTTCTCCGACATACAACAAAATACGGAACCATATTTTTTTAAAAACATGAGCTATACTGTGAATTAGTATCAATAACAAATTTAATTTGCGCTTACGTGGCCAATATAAAAATCTTCTAAACAGTATAAAATTAACCTTTTAGAAATTAATTACAATATCGTGCGTTAGGTTATTGATTGTTCCGGATTATTTTTTTTTTTTCAAATTATACATCATAAAATATGATGTGGAAAAGATAATTGCAAAAAAATATATAAAATAGGTGGTTATCAGTATAATTATTAATATTTATGAATACATGTCTATTTTAATTTGTTTCTAAAATAATTTGTATAATATTTAGTCACTAATTATTTATAAAAATAAATAATTAACTAAATGTTATGCAATATAAGAATGAACATTGTTTAACTAAATAATGTTCATTCTTATATTGCATAATATGTATTTCATATGACAGAACTCTAAGTTCACCTTTTTTCTGTTAAATATGCCGATTGGGGATAGAATCAATTTTGACCTCAAGAAGAATTCACCAGTTTATTTGTGATTCTTCAACATGTAGACTTAAGATGTCGAATTCAATATGCTTTATTAGTAATACTAATAAAGCAGTAAACTGCAGAGTCGATTAATGTAAAACAACTTTCGTTTAGTCCATACTTTCGATCGATAAAATATTTAGAGTATTTCAACTTTGTGTACTGATTTATTAATATGAAATTTGTATTAATTCGGAAACTAAGATTAACTATCTTATTTAAAACCAAAACATACAGAATTATAGTCTTGTTTTATTTGTTTTAGATATTATATATTATACACTTATTTTATATATAGATATAGCTTGCAAGTTTTTCTTCTAACCGTTACAATTTTATGAGTTTTAAAGTACAATTTACAACAATGTTTCATGTACAGTTTTAGTAATAGTTGATGTAATGCAAATAAAGATAACGTTACTTTTTATACTTACACTTTATATTATTATTCAATATATAAAGTACACACAGGTACATTTGTACATAAAAAAAAAAATTAAGTAATTTTAAAATAATATATCGATTTGATATACGGCAAAAATACGCTTATAATATTTTCATATAAAACATTTTTTTCAGCTTCACACTATATCCCGCACATGGCAGGGCAGGCAGAGGAAACTTAGGAAGCTAGTATTAAGACACTCCCTTTCGTTGCTCACTTTCCGCCGATTTGAGGTATCGTGAGTTGGGTGGTGCAACTCAACATGGTACTTTGCCGTGTTACCAGAGCGAAAAAAATAAAATGTTAAATAATTCATTTCATCGAGTAGGGAGCAAACCCACAATTGTCACGTTTCTTATAATAACTTTATTAAAAACGTAGTACGAGTTGGATGCACTGAGGATTCCATACCAGTTTGAGCATACGGGAAATAAAACTTGTAAAAGTTAACAAGCGTAAGGTAAAGCCTAAGTTTGAAAGCCTAACTTTCTGTGAAATACTGTTAAATTTTAAATAGATATTTTTAGTTTATAGTAATTTATGTAATTCACATATTTTTATTCGAAATAAGCTTCATTTTTTATGTCAAATAATTTACCACCGGTTCACTAAAGTTACTGCCTCAGACCTGAGGAGAGACATTTCTTTTTTTTGTAATCAATAGTTTACATCATATTATTGTAAGAGTCAATGGCACATTTGAAATAGCCTGGAGGGAACATTTAAATCCCAAGGAGTGTCATAATTTATAAAATCGGTAATTTGGTAAATAACCTTTCCGATTGACACGTTTCCACGTCTGTTAATGTTCAAATTACTCTTCAATAACCGCGAAAACTGCTGAGCTAAGTCTATTCGCCAGTACTTAAATATGAGGTCCCCGCTGTAATTTTGAGTCAATGCTGATACTGTAGAACCACGATCGCGATCCACGGCGATCACTAAACAAGAGTACTTCAACTTTCACAGTTTTCTGGAATACCGTTCCAGAGGCGCGGGTTCAAATCCTGCTTCGTTCAAAATTTTTATACGCTTTTTAAATTTAAGTTTAGTATTTTCTGTCCTAAGTGTGGAATAACACTTTAAAACATAGTAAAAATATTTATTAATACTTGAGAACAGGATCAAGAATAGATCCCTGTGGGACTCCCATACAGATTAATGATAATGAAATTCCTTGCTATTCGCATCGATCCTCTGAATCCTATTGGTAAAATAAGGGGTCAGAAGATTGAGTGCAAGTCCTTTTATGCCGTAATAGTATAGCCTCATGACCAATGTCGAGTGTTGAACGAAATGAAATGCCCTAGACAAGTCACAGAACATGTCAAGAGCATCATGCGATCCTTCATATGCCTATGAGGCATACCTCTTTAAGAGACCTATCGCAGCGTCGGTAGTAGAGCAACTCTTAGTAGAACCATACTAACATAACCACATTTATCATGCATGGGTTTATATTAATTAAAATGCAATAATATTTCATTTAAAATATTTTTTTCAAAAATGTTACTAAAGAAGGTCTAAAATTATTAGGATCTTATTTACTTCCCGATTAAAATATAGGTATTATTTTACTAAATTTCATTAGGTCAGGAAACTCACCATACCCTATATCTTGTCATTTTAATTTGGTTAGAGGATTTTTTAATACACACTCTCTTTTTGATTTATCATTACATTGTAAGTATTGGCATTTTGCTATTATATGTATTTGTTCTGAACGTTTCTATACGATTAGATGTCATCGGTATATAAACATTTTTTTTTACGAAAGTAAAATAAAGCCTACTGGCCGCATTAATCTAAGCTTATCATATTAATTATTGATTTATGTCTTGGTAAAAATCTTGCCTATACAAGTGGCAGTACAACTAGTTATTCTTGTTGGCTGAAGAAATAATTTGACTAGGTTATATAAATTTAATAAACACCTACCAGTACTAGATTCATAGTACAGGTGGTTGAGTTCTCTAGTAAGTTAATATTAAAATCACATTATATATATTTCTTAGATTCAGATAATGTCAAGTACCTGTTATAATATAGTTTCAAAGTATTCTTATAACTCAGTGGGAGGTCTGTATACACTTACAA
This sequence comes from Eueides isabella, assembly GCA_019049475.1. NCBI lineage: Eukaryota > Metazoa > Arthropoda > Insecta > Lepidoptera > Nymphalidae > Eueides > Eueides isabella. Next base: position 11,316,522 of record CM032385.1, read on the forward strand.
CAATGAAATGCTCAAGCTCAACACAGGCCATTTCAATAGTTTACTCAACAGAGAGGCACACAATATCTTTACAATCTTTAAATTTGTAAGATTCTTTGAAAATTATTGAAGGACCACCGCGAACTGCGTTTTCCTGTTGTTTCACAATATTCTAGCTACTTGGTGATCATTGAATTTAAAAGCTTAGTAACTTTTCAGTCTGTAGAAAATTTTGTATTTATAGATCCAAACGCAAATTTCATACAAAATGCAGAAAAAAATGATACAATGCCCGTATCCTATAACAGCGTTCAAGTTATAAGCTTAATTTATTGATATTTTAAAGGAAATGTATAGCTTCACGCTGTATCCCGCATTAGGCAGGGTAGGCAGAGGGAACTCGGGAACCTAGTGTAAAGACACTCCGTTCCACTTCCGTTCCCCACTTTCCGCCGAATTTGAGGCATTGCGTGTTGGCGGAATTCAACGCCGCGCTTTGCCTTATTACCAGAGCGAAGAAATGAAACATTAAATATTTAAATTGAAAATATTAAATATTTCATTTCCTCGACTGGGGATCGAACCCAGAACCTATCGGTTACAGTCACACTCTTGTGCCGCTGCGCCACGACAGGCCTTTTTAAAGGAAATGGCTATCCTATAAATGTTTAATTTATTTTCTTTTGAGAGACGGAACTCTAAATACTAAGAGAAAAGTAGATAATAACTGCTCATAATAAACTTAAATAATAAAAAATATTAGTTATAAATATTCTCTAAAAATATAGTTTGCGGCACACTATAGGATTGTGTACCGTTAGCTATATTTTGAACCATCAACAATATGGGAACAAAATGTCTAAACACTAGGTTCCAAGGTTCCCTTCGTCTACCCTGTCATTGTCAGGATGCATTAGGAATTCACAACGAACATTTAAAATTCATATTAACACTAAAATATTTTATTTTTACTATTACTAAGATACACTACTGGTTTTGACACGCAACAACCAAGTAAGAAGTATAATTTAATCAAAACAGTTCAATGACCATTTAATGCAAAAAATATTCAAGATTTTACTGATAGCAACATCGGTATCAGTATAATTATTTATCTTGAAAGCTTAAAGAGTACGTGAAGTGAAGCGAAAAGAAGGACGTGACGACTAAGTTATAGCAAAGCGTATATTGTATACACTAATCATTTATTAGACTAAGAATTAGAAAAGATTAGAAAACTGAGTGGGATTCTTTGCTATATAATTCTAATTATATATATATATGTTAAAGTATAAATTTGTAAAAAATAAAACTTTGCCCTTTGGCACAGAAGAAAATCATGGCAAACCTTAACTGGTTGTAAAAGACAGCGAAAATTTACTTTAGATAGTACTGGAGCCAGGTAAACATTTCATCAAAGGTTATGCTCAATTTTATATGTCTATGGATCTCGTTTATATAGCACAATGGGCAGATTTTTTGCATGGGATATTTGACAAGTTAAAAACGATAGATTTTAGTTCAAGTTATTTGAGAAGTAGTAAGTTCAAAACTATCGTTTTTAACTTCTCAAATATATAATGGGATATTTGAGAAGTTTTCAAATAAATATCCCATTACATGGTGAAGAATGATTTTCTATTATTTTATCAGTTTCACGCTGTATTCCTCACATGGCATGGTAGGTAATAGAATAGGAACTTCAGACTCTTGCGTTAAGACACTCCGTTCTATTATCCCTTTCCTGCCGAATGTGAGGCATTTTGTATTCAGTGTCGGAACTTAACGTCGCACTTTGCCTTGTTACCAGAGCGAAGAAATTGAAATATAATATATTTTATTTAAAAATATCATTGCACTTGTAAATGTCACAACTCCCTCGAGTGGGGATGGAACCCACAACCTGTAACGTTTGGAGTCACATGCTAGATCCCTACGCCTAATAAACTATTCCATTTGAAAATATTAAATATTTTATCACTTCAAGTAAGGATCGAACCATCAACCTATAGCATTTACAGTCATAACCGTGTTATTTCATTTAAATATGTTTATACTACAAATTCAATATCCAGAATTATGAAGGAAAAGTCGGGGGTAAGAGAGCGAGGCAGAGACCTCGGTTGACCTTCGAAAATATAGTATCTTTGATACTGGGGGAGGGTAACGTAAAAAGCATGAGACCCCCCCGGACAGCATGTATAAAGAGATTGATGACTGTGGCCAAGGCGTAAGTGAAGAGAAGTAAGTAACTAGTGAGTTTTTGTTTTAAACTAAAAATATTCAAAGTTGTGATATAGACAAAATGCACAGTTCATTGTGTTTAATATTAAATAGGTACTAGGTAATAGGTACTTTTTATATCAAAATGATTTAGTAGTATATACTGTATTTATTCGCACGTTTATGTAAGCAACATTCAGACAAATTACAATATAATTAACTTGTCTAAAATTAGATTCCTTTTAAGCCTTTCATTTCGATGAGTCCCAAAATAAAAATCCAGATGTTGAAATGTCATTTAATATGTCTTATATGTGATAAACATATTTAAAGGTTACCTACCTGTTTATAGCTTGTTAATAATAACTAAAGATTGTAAATTTCGTAAACATTGTATTTGTTATAATTTCCAACAAAGAAATGATTTGCTATTTTAAGGAAGTAACGACACAAACACGGCTTTGTCAGCTTAAAAAACCGTTAAATAATTGTTTTATAACAGCACTGTACAATATTTTGACGAAAAAACTATATAAAAATTTACAATAAAATGTTGCAAAGTTTTACTTAATTCCGTTCAGTGATTTTGGGTGAAAGTGAAACAAATATCAATGTCCATAAACGTCCCGTTTATATTATTAATATAATATTAAAAGGACCATCCATTTTTGAATTCGATCTCCACTCAGATAATACTCAGAGACTATTTTCATTTTTGCATTGATAAGACAAAATGCTGCATACCACACTTCGTTTACTGCCTGGTGCCTTTTCTCTGAACCACGAAAGTAGTAGTAATTATGTTTAATCGTATCTAGAACGAGCCATCTGGTAAGTTGTAATAAAAATTAAGCTAAAAAAAACAGTCAATTGTGTGCTCGAAAAACGATTGGTGAACGCACCAAGTATACCAATTTCAGGATTGTAAGTCAACGGGAAACATAACTTATAAAAGCTGACAAACTAATGGCTTAAATGCAAGCAAGTAATGGGTAGATCAAGTTTGTTCTTACTGACCCTGTATACCTAGCGGGATAGGCAAAGATAATGGAGCGCCAAACGCTACGGTCTCAGCATACCTCTTCCTCCTCGTCCACTGTAATATATTGCTTTCCGGGGTCCATATGCTTTATACGTGACCTTATGACTCACTTTATAAATCTTTTTTGCCATTCTTTCATCACTCATTCGCCATCTGATCAAGTTCTTACTGTGATTTTCACGCTCGTACCCTAGTATCTCTTCATGGAGTATGCGATCACCTAAGCTATCCCCGCATATCCTAAGAAAAGATCAAATCTCCACAGTATTCATCTTTCTTACATTCTTCTTGTGTAATACCGAGAGCGTCGGTATTAATATTGCATTGTGTACGGCCAAACGTGAAACTGTGCTGACATTTCGTCACCTCAGTAATAAATAATAAATAAAATAATTTATTTAAGATTAACATCCATATATTCTTAATGTGCTAGTAACAATTCTTCTTATAAATATTATGTTAGTTAAAGTTTTTTTTATGGAAAAGATGGTAAATGAGCGTACGGGTCACCTGATAGCAAGTGATCACCTTCGACTACGGCCCCGTGTAACTCCAGAGGAGCTACAGGGGCGTTGCCGGCCTTTAAGTTGGTTGGGCACCGGGGCCCGGCATTACCCTATGCGAAACGCAATGACCAAAGCCACTACTTAACACCGGTTTTAAAGGCCGGGGGTGGTAACAATCCGGTCGAGTTTGCCCATGCGTGTTGTCATAGCTGACAACATGACTCTCCCATACGTACTTTAGTTATCTCTTACGACACCATCAGTACCAGGATGATATTCTTAATGTGCTAGTAACAATTCTTCTTATAAATATTATGTTAGTTAAAGTTTTTTTTATGGAAAAGACGGCAAATGAGCGTACGGGTCACCTGATAGCAAGTGATCACCTTCGACTGCGGCCCCGTGTAACTCCAGAGGAGCTACAGGAGCGTTGCCGGCCTTTAAGTTGGATGAGCACCGGGGCCCGGCATTACCCTATGTGAAACGCAGTGACCAAAGCCACTACTTAACACCGGTTTTAAATGCCAGGGGTGGTAACAATCCGGTCGAGTTTGCCCATGCGTGTTATCATAATTGACAACGTGACTCTCCCATACGTACTTTAGTTATCTCTTACGACACCATCAGTACCAGGGTGATCCTATTCTAAGCCGGAATCACACAGCCGAATGCCGGACTGTCGGATCAGCGTAGCATTTCTTATTTTTTTTCAAATATCAGAACCTTCATATTATACGCATTCAGGCTTAGATCATTATTTGCACATCTTTCTTTCAGAGTGGTAACCAATGCCTGTAACTCGCTTTCTAATCATTGAATCGGCACTGCATCGTCTGTGTTCAGCAGGAAATTTTTATTCAAGTTATCTACTTTCACCCTACTGCCACTTTGTCTTACCCTGTCAAGACAGTTACCCAAATATAAATTGATCGAGCTAGCAGACATGGTGCAACCATGCTAACACCCGATTGGATGTCATACCAAGGCCATAATATATTTGTGGTCAAACATCGTGTTTATCACCAATAAGGTCGCTGCGAGCAAGCCTTTTATCATGGAATAAGTTTGTCAATACAGGCTTGCTCGCAGCGACCTTATTGGTGGTAAACACGATGTTTGACCACAAATATATTACAGATATATTTTCTAAGAAATATCAATAAGATTTCACTATTCGGTTTTCACTATTTTTTTGCTTTCATTCTATTGTAAGATCTAAGTTTGTATCAAATTTTACAACTCCATTGTTCTCCGTTGTAAATACTTAATAATTATGTTCGTTGATTAATCTGTAGAGTTTGATTACTCAGTGATTTTGATATAAAATGTAGCAGAAACTATGCTCGTTAACTTAAAAGCTTGATTTTTTCAATGCTGTCAGACATCGAAGATACCACGTGATCTCGAAATAAATGAAAGGATAATTTGGACAAAACGAAGGATAATTTGAACCAAACGAAGAATATATTGTCTAAATGATCCTTCATTTAGTTGGAATATTCATTTTGAAGTACGGTATGCTATAAATATAAATATACATAATTCATGTATTCAATGTTGTAATTGAAAGTTATTACATAAATTATACAGCTAGGACCATTGCAGTCTTTATAATGTATATATAAAGACTTGCGTGGTAGAATGTGAATAAGCTACCAGGGAGTCTGATGATCCTCATAACGGCAATATTGTACTGGTTTAGCTACTAAGCTACGCGTCTTATTAAATGTTTATTACATGTGGATTTCTTGTTTTCTTATTTATAATTCATTGGTTTGCGGGCCTATGCAATTGTTTTGAATGAAATGTATTACATTTACAAGTTTAGCTTTTATTCCTAATATATATATATGTATATATATTTTATTTTTTTTTTGATATTAGATTGTTATGATGATTAGATTGTTCTCGTCAGTACCTATTGCAGGTTCTTTCTTCTTTAATTTTATAACTGTATTTCCATTCTGTGTCTTCGATGGGTATGCGATCAGCTAAACTGACTCCGCATATGCGACGAAGTGATCGCAACTCCATAGTATTCATTTTTCTTATATTCTTCTTCAGTAATACTCACGTTTCGCTGCCGTGTAACAACGTCGGTACCAAAACTGCATTGTGGTTAAACGTGTAGGTACGCTGACGTTACACCCTTTCAATAATTTAGCTTAGGCACCGTTAACTCTGTTACCGGCAGCAATACGCCTTTTCATATTCATTTCTTATCTTCCATCTATACCAAACAGACCTATGAGTACTCCCTCGTTCACTTTTAAAATCTGATCATTTACGCTGATCTTGCAATCCGTCCTTTCTTACTTTCTTACAAATATCAGAACCTTCGTCTTATTGGCAGTCTCTTCTTTCAGAGTGGTGCCAATACCAATGCCCGAAAGTGGCTTTCTGATGGTGCTATAAGCACTGCATCATCTGCGTACCGCAAGCCATTTATATTCAAGTTACCTACTTTTACTTTTTTAACTCTTCGAATACATAGTAGAGCTAAATATTTAATATTAACTCCAGTTTAAATTTCTCCTCGTGATATAGAGATAAATGATCGATCTTGACAGACTGACAAACAAACAATAATTATTTTATAAGGGTTCCGTTTTTCCCTTCTTTGATACGGATCCCTAAAAATAAGACTTAAACAAATCATATCAAAACCATTTTTTGCAATATGTTAATTACATTTGTACTGTTCCTGTCATAAGAACACTATTCAAACAAGAAACATAGTTATTTATAAAAATATACAGGTGAAAAATTATAAATGGATGGAAAGATAGATAAAAAAATGTTAATTTAGTTATATGAATAGGTATATAATATAGCAGTAAGGCTTTACGTACATAAGTATGAATCGCCTATTCATGAGCATGCTTACGGCTCAAGAGTCTTCTAGAGTATGATGTAGTACTCACGGACTGTTACGATTGCTATATATATTTACAGCAATGTGATGAATAATATTATATGGCAATGAAATAAATCCAAGGCGAGGCCTGTCGTGGCGCAGCGGCACAAGCGTGTGACTGTAACCGACAGGTTCTGGGTTCGATCCCAGTGGAAGAAATGAAATAATTAATATTTTCAATTTAAATATTAAATGTTTTATTCCTTCGCTCTGTTAAGCAAATAATAAGGCAAAGCGCAATGCCTTAAATTCGGCGGAAAGTGGGGAACGGAAGTGGAACGGAGTGTCTTAACACTAGGTTCCTGGGTTTCCTCTGCCTACCCTGCCTCGTGTTGGATACAGCGTGAAGCTAAAAAAACCATTCGTTTTTATGTACCTATAAACGTAAACTGATTGATTATTTTTCACTTTTTTTCTTTTAGTTTTGGAAATATGTTAACCTCAAATTCAGCCGAAAAGTGGGGAACGAAAGTGGAACGGATTGTTTTAACACTAGAATCCCAAGTTCGCTCTGCCTTCCCGGCCATGTACAGGATACAGCATGAAACTAATTAAGTAAGTGAGAAAATTTCCATCGTACTATAGACGATATAAGCGGTATGAGGAATGCATGCTGCTATTTATATATGAAAATTCCGCATCATAGCATAAACGTATAATAGATATTTTATTTATTATTAAAATGTGATTTTTTTATATTAAATGATATACAATAGCATAGCGAATTAACAATAATATAAACAATGCTAGTTTCGTAAGCTTAATTTTGTTAAAGCAAAATATGTTATTAACAGCCACGTACACTTATTACAAGGACAAAAAAGGAAAAAAAATATTATACAGTAAAAAATATTTCATTATGATAGACATCACGCTAGCCTCACTGATTTTTTTAAGGTTGTGACGTCACGATATTCGCAGTTTATAAAAGGATAAGACACGTTTAAAACCCGTGATGAAGCAATTATTATGAATAGCAATGACCGTCTTACTCATCTAACCATGGAAGTTGCATGATAAAAACATTATGTACTCATAAAAAGTCTTAATTCTATGCTTTTATCTTTTGTGTGTTTTAACGATAACTACACTAGCGTATATTTTCTGTGCTCAATATAAATCTTTACATAGTATAAAACAAAGTCGTTTCCCACCAATGTATAATGCAACTTATACGTAGATTTGTAAAAGCGATTGACTTTAATATGGTCTTCACTATAGGCGAAGTAGCGTATGAAGAAGGTTTAAATGAAGGTACACTCGAAGAATATTTGACATTTTCATATAAAATATATTAATATTTTCATTTCTTTGCTCTGATAACAAGAGAAAGCGCAGCGTTAAGATCCGCCGCTCGACAAGAAATGTCTCAAATTCGGCATAAAGTAGGCAATGGCATGAAGTGTCTAAACACAGGTTTCCAAGCTCCTTCGGCCTAACCTGCGACGTGTGCAGCACAGCGTGAAACCAAGAGACAATGTTGAATATATAAATAAAGCAAACAAGATTACTTGAAGAAGTCTAGAAAAAAATCCTAAGTTTCGATATTAGATTTTTGTAATACACAATTCTTATACCACATAGAAAAGACAATTTTCAACATTGCGTCTTTAATGTGAAGAGCACTTTAAGTTGTTCTAAATGAGTTTTTCTAGGTACATCTTCTCATACTAGAAAGTAGCTAGATACTGTAATGTGATTTGTTTTTGCGCCATTAAATGTCTAATAGGTCTATATTTGTGCTCTATTTATTACGCTAATGTTTAATGCGTACTGACTGAATAAGAGGAAATTATTTTACTGCCAAATAATACATTTCGTTTGTAATATAATTTCAGGAAGTACCAGATTGAAATTAATATAAAACACCCAGGTCCTTTGGAGTACAGAAAAAAAAATCAGCATAATCATCAAAAGATATCTGGGCTTATTTAATTTTAATTTTTTTAGGAACTTCTATAAGTGGTACATATTTCCCTGTGACATGTACCAATTAAATTAGCACAGAACCTACAGTAGGCGACTCAACTTTACGTTTATATAACCTACTAGATTTTGCATTTTATTTAAATAAAATTTCAGAAATAGTTAATCCCACATATATTATATTCCTTTTTTGTATTAGCTGAGCGGGTTAGTTGTATAGCTATACATTTATTTAACGGCCGTATTACTATGTAAAGTAGGTTAGTTTATATATTATTTTATGTAATGATTGACAGGAAATAATTGGCTCTCGTGTTTCTTTGTATATTATTTTTTATTTTTACGCTTTATACCTTTTGGGTTTGAACGAACGGGGTGCCCAACGCTATAATACAAAGATATCTTTAATTTAAATAAATATATAATATATCTTTAATAAATATGTATATATATTTTATTGCAGATAATATAAAATTCACATTTGAAATTTAACTTCATCATAGACTGAAATTGGCAAAGTTCCGACGCGACGAAAAATGCTTACCATGTGATATCGATCTACGGTGGTGTTATCGGTGGGGGCGTCTAGTGTTTACCTGCTTGGCTACTTGCTGGTGTACGATTAAACCAGACATTGTTATGTATAGAGTAGAAAATGATAAAGATAAAATAGATGGCTATATATTTTTGCTTCTTTACTCTTTATATATCCACTCTAATTCTGTTCTGTTGGTTTCATTAAAGCTTAATAATCGCTTCAGATTTTTTTTAGCTTGATGTTGTATTCTGTATAAATAGAAATACCTTGCTATAGCAAAGTAAGCAAAAAACTAGTGCAAAAATATTTGAAATAATAAAGTACTTTTTTAATTTAATAAATAATATTTAAAATACAGCTAAAAAGTAATTTAAAGAAATAATCATTTTGATTTTGTTTAAACATTGAGTATTCAGTGGCAGATCTCGATAGTAAGAGAGGGAAATGAGCCCACAACCGTCGCGCTTATAGTTGGCCGTTGTAGTTCTGTACCACAATGACCTTAAAAAGCCTTCGTCTAAAGCTCTTTATATAGATGATTTTTTGTATATTTACATTATTTTATTTTTTCTTTATGAGTTGTTTACATCGACTTAACATATAACAAAGACTGAAGACTTAGCAGCAATCCTACAAGGGTTCTGTTTTTGCCTTTTAAAAGTGCGAAACCCTAAAATTTTACAAATCCATTAATTTTACCTTTCTAAAGTTAGGCATCACTTTCGCAAACATTTTTCTTACGATTTCCTGTATGAATTGACGTACTTACTAATTAACTAAGCAGTTCTTGTGTGCGTAGTTATTGTAGAGAGCTACAGCAACGACCTTTAATACCTCTTAAAGGCAAACGAGTTCGTAATACTTAACGTATTATCTAACAAATACAAACATCATTTCTCTTAGTTTCCGCAGTGTTCATCTTCCTATTTTTATTTGAATTTCTTTATAGTTTTTTTTAGTGGCATTTTTTTAATAAACTTTATTTGTAAAAATACATATAAATAAAGAAACGTTCTTATAGTTTACTTAATTTGTTTTCCTCATTGTGTTTTCTTGGCAGGGAAGGCAGAGGGGACTTGGGAGCCTAGTATTAAGAGGCCGTGCCCAAATTCCTCGGAAAGTCAGAAAGTAGAAACTTCTGCCTACTTTCCGACTTACCGAGGATTTTGAGACATTGTATTTAGACTTCTTAAACCTATCGCGTTTACAGTCGCAAGCTTGTGCAGCTGCTTGTGCACCTCTAGGAGATAAATAAACAACTGGCAACAGGATTAGAGACTTCTATGTCTAACCCAAAAACAAAAATGACTATCAACTTCATGTTCTCTCTGCCTCCCTACAGACTTTTTTGTTAAATATAAAAATAAAGCAAATTTTAATTTTGGTGTGACCAAGCCGCTATAATACAGCTGTGTATGTTTGTCAGTTCAAATCCCACTTTTGGTAATTTTATTTACTCGCTCTGATAAGAATAAAAGGGGTGTTGAATTTCGCCACTCAACATGATGATTTAAATTTGGGCATAAAGCGGAGAACAGAGAGTTATAATAAATGATGAAACAGAAAATTAAAATGTTATTAATTTCCTGTTTCATAAATTACTAGACATATTATACTTACTATAATTATGTCTCGAAAAGTTCATTCAACTTTTCATTTTAATATAATTATTTCAACAATGTATTTTTTAAGTTAACAAAACCGTTAACCGTAAAGATACATATCCTTATTTGACCAATTGCTTCAATAATCAAGCGTGGAAAGTTGACATCGATACTTGCTAATATGCGGGTCTTACATTAACTAATCATAATGGCACAGATGATATATTTGAATTTATTTTCATATTGAAGTCTGAAAAAAGCGACTTCTTCTCAACTAAAAATATAAATTTATAACTTCTCGGTATAAAAACAAGAAGAAATTATTATTATTAGTAAACACTTGAAAAATATTATAATACATTTTAATAAAATATGAGAATCGTAATAATATGTTAATTTAAGTATTGAAAATTTCAAGTTTCATATACTTGAAATGTTCAATACTTAAATTAACATTCCATTGATATTTTTAAACGACCTAGACCTGGGCCTATTCAGTTTTTTAATACTCTTAAAAAAATACAAATTTGTATGTAGTGTGAGATCATCAACATACATTGAAAACGCATTGCGTGACCGGTGCCTAGGCTACCCGTGTCACGATTGCTGAGTTCGCTGCTGCTCGAAACCTATTATTATATTATCTTTTTTTATAATATGTACATAAATTTGCTAAAAAAACACAACCAGATCGTTTTATTTCAACCATCACTTACAAGATGTGGGAAAATACTTTCGAGTGAAGTAATGATATTTACATTAGTATTTATATTACTATATCATTCTCAGTAAAAAAACTATTTTACATAGCTTAATTTAATAACGTACTAATATTGATAAACGCATATTCACCACGTTACGATTTTTTTATCTAAATTGATCGATTGATCTGCAGAGCACGTGTATCATGAATTCATTTTTAATGAACTTAAAAAAATAGATGTAAATGAATCGGAATAATTAACTCTAGTTACGATTATATTTTTGGCGTTGAGTTCCGCCATTCAACATATAATTCCCCAAATTCGGCTGAAAGTGGAGAACAGAATTGAGTGTAGACGGAGTACGGGTTCCCTCTGTCTATCCCGCCATGGGTGGGATACAGCTTGAAGTTGAAAAAAAAGTTGCTTACTAAATTGCAAAATTGCAGGTGCACGTGATATACCCAGTAGATTTTGAAAACACGGAAAATTAAGTTGACAAGCTTAAATTTGCAAGTCTATCTATTAATTTTGAGTGTAATGAAACAAATATAAGTTTTTAATTATTTTTTTCATTTAATATCTGTAAATTTTCACTTTTATAATTATTTCTCTTTATTTGTACGGTAAGTTCGGAGTCGCTTACTTTTGTGTTACATTTCATAAGGTCCACGGTAAGTACACTAAAGGAGCACGCGGCGAATTACATACAAAATGCAGCAAAAATGATGCATATATACTCGTACCTATTGATTGCGTTGGCTTATATGATTGATTTATTCTATGCTCCATGAACGATAAATCTTCGTGACAAACAGATAGACAGATTGCAGAGTATAAGGGTCTGTTTTTACTGTTTGAGGTACGAACTCCTAAAATATTACTTGTAACGGATGTTTGAAAACATTTGAATCTGTTCATTTTGGATAGCGTCCAAGCGCTTTAGCCAAGTAAGTCATTAATTTATGTAGGTTACATCCCGTACCGTATCAATATTTGTCTACAGCTTTTGAAACATTCCTGTTCTTACCTTAGTGATTTAACTTTATTCCTCTCGGCTGAGAATATGTAAAAACATAATTTTCTGAGTTGTTTATATTAACGTATAAAACCACGTACAAAGACGTGAGTTGACATGAAATTTAATACATCATACATAATCAAGTGGTATATTATATTGAAACATGCCATATGATCTGATAAAGTGTTACATGAACAGGGAACAACTTTTAACTTCCGTAAAATAATGATGATATTATTGGAATATTCGTTTTCCTTTTTATTTTTGTTGAAATCGTCATATTTTGGTGGACAGACAAAGAGCGTAGGCAATCAATGTCTAGTATATATTAGTAGTTTTTGTTGTATTTGAATCTAAGGCTTTACTTGTGTCTTACCAAATTACATAAATTATACCAACCACAATCTGTCGCAACTTAATTAGGACAACTTTTTAAGTACTTACGAATTATAAAATATAAGTAATAAAATAACAAAAGGATGAGTGAAGTAGTACATGTAAATTTAATTTAATTTTACAGTTAGATCTGTAACCTTAAAATGAGGTTTTTTTTAATATAGTAAACACAATTTAGTAAATGTCAGAACATACAGACATTGACTTTACCCCCATTTAATTATAATATAGTGTTAATATATCAACAGCATCTTTTGAAATTAAACTATTTTACATTCAATTACGGCCGAAACTAATTTGGCCGCAAAAAACGTCGTTAGCATGAAACACCTACACTTGAAACTGGCACAGAAAAATGTTATGGCGCCGCACCCGCGGTCGCATCGTGTCAAGCAAAGTGTATCTCTTACCATGGGTTACAATAAGTACTAGAACAAATTTTATTATAACTATAATGAAAAAAAAATATAAATAGTTTAAACTTTTGTGTGTAATTGTACCTTTAAAAAATACTTAGATCTAAAGAAACAGATTATACAAGAACATATTTATAGACATATAAAACTGGTTAAAAACATGAAATAACATATAGCTGTGTATTATTATAATATACATGCATTTGTGTATTGCAGGTTTAACACTATCGTAATGATGATACGAGAATAATATTGATGGTAGAGGCATTTATCGAGGTCTCCGCAGCTGAGCAAAAAACTGTCCAGTTAGACGCCGAAGGCAATGAACTAGTGAACGGGGACAGGCCACAAAAACATTTTGGAAAAGAAAAATGTGATCACGTCTCAAAAATGCAGTTCACATGTCCGATATTATCTGGAAATTTACTGTTACACAATACAAATATATGTACTTTAAATATGAAAAATAGCTAATATCTTCGAATTGCTGTTTCGCACCACCTTTTTAGACTTCTGATCGTTAGTATGTCATAAAATATATAAATTTTTATTTTAATTCATACTTTTACCCTACAACTCTTAGATCTTTGGACCTAATATAGTCGTCAAAGTAATCATCTAACGCTATAGGTACTCGTAAGCGCATCGTGAATGTAGGTACAAAGAAAGAACCCATCTATATTTGTTCTAATATTTGATCAATGTAATTCCTGTATACAGGTGTATATAGCTAAATTAATTGACTGTATTTGCAAACTTAATTCATTAAATTTTTAAATCTAAGGCTGTCTGTCATTCGTATGGATGCGTTTTGGACAGCAAGACGAAATTGCATTTAACCGTCATAAGAGTTAGGTAAAACATTTCGGCTATAAAACACCCCTTTTTAATTTTATATGCGTGTTAAATGTTTAGAATCGGTAGAGGATTACTGTTATTTACACGTGTTAGATGATTTATAGTTTCATACTATTTTTACTGTGGTACACGTAACTCTTTCGTTTTCTGTTCTTGCTCATCTGTAAAAGCAAATAGTTTTTTATATTTCATAACTGTGTAAACAAGTTTCTCCGGCAAAAGTGATAAAAAAGTGTGTCTAGAGTATTGTTTTTAATTAACCTTGCCTTTAAGTACTTATTAATTACTAAACACTCTAATATAGTCTCCAAATACCACAACAGTCAAAACACTCTAATATAATCTCCAAATATCACAAGAGTCAAAAAATTAACATTTCATTAATAGCTTAGATTTCTATAAAACAGCATTGCTAATTAAATGAAGGCCATATTACCTTGAAATTAACAAATAAAACGTGACTAGAAGGAACGACGGTAAATCATCGTTTTCCGTTATTAAATACGGAAAACAACTTGAATTATACACAACGAGATGGCACGAATTATAATTCAAATAATTATTTGAATATACAAATTCATAAATTTGTGTATAATTGTATTTGTTAAGACATAATATATTTTTGTAAGGAAATATATAACTACAATATTTAATTCGGAATTTTAGGATTCCGTTCTCGAAAGAAAAAAACAGAAACATTATTTAGATTTCTTTGTTGTTCGTCACGCTAACAATACAATGAATGAAACAAATATACAAGTGTGCGGTTCCTTGGAGCTCATAAAAATTAAGCTTTTAATTCAAGGCAACCGAAACATACGACCATTTCTGCATCGTTTTTGCTGCACTTGTATGAAATATACCGTGTAATCACTATCGTGATCATACAGAATAAATAACGATTTCAGTTCGGCTGACAATAACTTTAGATATAATCAATATGACGCCGTAAATGACGGATCCGGTAAATTACGGATAAAAACATTTTATACAAACAACCTAATATGGATATTAGACAA
The DNA here is from genome assembly GCA_019049475.1 of Eueides isabella. Classification (NCBI taxonomy): domain Eukaryota; kingdom Metazoa; phylum Arthropoda; class Insecta; order Lepidoptera; family Nymphalidae; genus Eueides; species Eueides isabella. Next base: position 11,331,668 of record CM032385.1, read on the forward strand.
AGATGTCAGATTGTTAAAATATATCTAGAAAGCACGTAAGTAAAAAGGTTTGTTTTCTCAATTTAACGCTGTATCCTACCCATGGTACGGCAGGCAGTACGACATTGGGAATCTACTGTTAAAACAATTTGTTACGTTGCCTACTTCCCGCTGAATCTAAGGCATTGAATGTAAAATGGCGGAACTCAACGCTACGCTTTGCCTTGCAGCCACAGCGAAGTAACATTAAATATTTCACTGCTTCGAGTAGGAATCGAACCCAAAGCCTGTTGCTCAAAGTCAAACGCCTGCAGGTCTCTATTTATTTTTAATTTATTTCTATTATCAAAAGTATACCACAATATTACAATTAAAAAAATTAATTTAATAACTTAAAAACATAAATTGCTTAACGTCGTTTTTTAAGATGATTTAATGACCCAGTCACTAAAAAAAGCACATAATTTTGTGCTCAATTCAAAATCAAATTTGTGTATGGCTGGCTAATAAAAATAATTTTGTGCTTGGGCGTACTCTTATATCTTATTGTAAAGTATCATTTTGTTTCGCCTTTCCAATTTTTTGTTACAAATATAAAAAGGGAGTCTGATTTGAGTGCCACGTCTTTAACAATGTTTATCTGAAAGATCATCGCTCGAACACACAGAAGTAAGCAAGTCTACATGCATTCTATACCTACTTACCGTGCATAGGTGGCCCTCAGGCAGGATGTAAGTTTCAAATACTATCGATCTGCTTTAAGTAAAAAAAACAATAAAGCATCTTATTACCAAGGCATCGAGTTATGAAATAGTGAACGGTAGTGCATCGTCGTGGCGTCCATATTTGATTGTAATCGGTGCAATAACTGGCTTAGTCAAACATTTCCTATTAGTCTAACCATTAGCTCTTGTTTAAAATGGGCGATCTATTTAGACACGTAATGTTTTAAGTTTGTTAAGTAATCTTCGTGTAGGTATAAGAATTTTATAGAAGTGTAGGTTAGTGTTGAAATTGTGTACATTACAATGTAAACGTTGCCACAATTTTTCGAAATTTACTTACAATTCATTGTATGAAAAGAAGCTTCTTTTCGCACTTAAATCTTTAATTAAAACATTGTTTCCACATTGACCCGCTCTAGTATTTAAATCTTGATAGACTATAGATATTGTTTACCAATGTTTTCTAAAGAGTTTTGTTATATGAAATATTTATTTAGGATTCAAGATCAACAGGATCTACAAACTTTTAAACGCAAAAAATCCGTGTATTGTACAATGACAAATATATATAATAAAACATAATATTTTAAATCGAGGCCTGCCATTCGATTCCCACTCAAAGAAATGAAATATTTAACATTTTTTAAATTAAAAATTTAACGTGTTAATTTCTTCGCTCTGATAACAAGCCAAAGCGCGGTTAAGTTCCGCCAATCAACACGCAACGTGCCTGAAATGCAGCGAAAAGTGGGAAAAGGAAACGAAGTGTCTTAAACTGTCTACCCTGATAAGTGCGGGATAGAGCGTAAAGCTGATTGAGTGAGTCAGTAAGCGAGAATCTTATAACACTTTTACTTTAGTATAACCAGTAAACAGGTGTACCTGATGACGCAAACGATCCTATTACGAAAACTGATGTACATATTTAAAAACATATCCTCACATAAATATACTTAGATGATATATAAATATACGACTCACGTAATTGATTAGCCTCCAAAACTAGGCAAGTCACGGCAATCAGACTCACCTTCGTTCGGCGTATTGTATACCATTGTCATAACGTATTGTTTCATTCACACTTATATACTAAATATCTTAGAACTCGAGGCATTAAAGTTGTTTTCTTAGAGACTTCGAAATCGGTTCTTAGGGTTGCGGTTGCACAACCAAGAAACCAACTAGTGTAGGAACGTTAGTGATAGTCGATTAATTTAAAATATTATAAAATGAAAGATTTAAAATTAATATTACGATTGAAGTTTCTATTTCAATATATTGTTTTAACATCTCTGCCTTACTTGATGATCATATCTTGATAATTTTGTTGGTTGATAAATTTCAAAAGTTCAAATCATCAAGGATATGACGTGAATAACATTCTTCTGTTCATGAACATTATACATATATGCCGTTAAGGCTGTAAAGAATGTTCATAATTTAGTAATTTTGATTTTAAATACTCATGTACAAAATTTTTCCATTTCACTTTATGTCAACATCCAAAATTGTTTCTCTATATGTTCTAAGATGGAGAAGACGTATTATGTAATAAAAGGAATGTTGTAAATACTATTTATTATATTTAGCAAACAGTAAAACGAAAGTACAAATCGAACACAAGTTGTGACACAACAATTAGAGCCTTATTATATCTTACGACATAATACAATCGGTACTACTTACAAATATATAATATGATAAATATGTATAAGCTTTTATTACATTTAAATACTATTTCATTTTTATTTCATTTCGTTTCTAGGCATTTTTTAAAGTTTTCTATTATATACCTACTGACTAAACGATTAGACCTATATAATTTACAAGATATGCAGAGAATCTTAACACCTTGGTCTAACTTCAATAATGTAACGCTTTTTGTAACTTTGCTTCACTAAACCAGAGAAAGCATTTACTGCAAATAAGTATTGTTAACATTACGTATAGTCAAATCAATTTCAACATCCGGTTAGATTTTATTTACAAATATTCGTAATAAGATGATAGATATTACAAAAAATCTCAGATAGTCGAGATTAATTTTTCTTCTTGTTTTATAATCTATAAATTAGACCCCAAAGATTCTTAGTCATATTTTATAAAATATTTTGTATCAATACATTTTATAAAATATTATTTGTATATTAAGAAAAATGTTAATGAACGTAGCAAAATCGAGGTTATACATAGTATTATTACTAGAAATAAGTTAAAACTTAGTGCACCTATAACTCGATTACATCGAGTCCGTTTCTCATCTCACTCTTTTATGGGAGAAAATGTCTGAGAATTTTCTATTTCACAATATAAAAAAGTTGTAAAAAGACGTTCGTGTGTTAGATTATTACCAAATTAACGATTTAATAAATGATTACACGCCTTGAGAATTAAATGCTCGTTCCAGATTGTTTCAAATGTATCATTGTCATTTATAAATAATATAATGTATTTGTTTAAAAAAAAAAGGACACGTCTCACTGAATTTGTTGCGCCGGATCTTCTCAGGTCTGAGGCAGTAATTTTAGTGAACAGGTGGTAAATTGTTTGACGTTAAAAAAATAAAGCTTGTAACTTCCTATTTTGAATAAAAATATTCAAATTTTTATTTGAACTTCTCCAGCTTCTTTAACGGAGATGTTTTTATTGTAAGTTAATTCTTGTAAGACGTGTAACAATTGGCGTCACGATACATTATTTTAATTTACATAGCAAATGCTGTTAGAGAAAACGTTTATTATAAAGCTAAGAAAAGGAAATGCATAATGAAATGAGCGTGATTCAAGAAACTGTCACGTTTCATTACAAAACCATTTAACAGACAAATAAAGGCTTATGACAAAACAGCGGATAATAAATACGTCTTGAATTTAAAATTATGTACATAATATTGAGTGAGGTATGAAATGTAGGTTAATCTGTAATTACATACCCACAATTGTTGTATTTCACCGTGAATGGTAAGAAAATTCTTGAATTAATATGAAACCTACAAGTTATGATACTTTTTACATCATTATAAAAATCTATAAAACTAGTGTAAATTGTTTAGGTAGTAGAAATTTCGCTGCGTTGACAGGATTTGTATACATCCTATTAGGTATAGTATTGTATCTGGCTGGCGAAGCAATGATGCAAGTTTTAAAACACTGCCCTTATGTTGGAGTGGCACATTGTCCGAGTAACCGATTGTAGATACTATGTCTAAACTGTTCATCCACACTTAGAAAAGAAATATATTCATTTAGTAAACATACATCAGTATTTAATTTTGTTTTGAGAATTTTAATTGTTCTTTACAAATTTAAAAGATCACAAATAAACGTGCAAAATTTGAATTTACCCACCATCATTACCCATATCAATATACTTATAATCAAAAATTTATTTTTATATTTATGACGCACGTGGGAGATGATATCTATTATATTGTGCTCTGGTTGTCATTGATTATTCTTTACGGTATATTTAATGTTGTGTTTCTATTATAATGTCAATAAGGTATAGGTACATTCTACGCAATTAGTAATTTTATCACGTTATGATTATTTAATAGAGAGAGCTCTGACAATGAAGATGTATTAATGCGCAGTTTTAAGGGGATCCTACTTGAATCATAAGTCCCAAGCACTGCTATAAGCTCTTTCCACCACAACACGAACGTTTTCTCTCTCTCTCTTTTCTGGATGGAGGACCAAAGGCTACAGTATTTATTTAAAAAACATACACCTATTGGTTTACCAACTACTAAACCAATAAATATTAAATAATAATATCATTATAACTTCTAGAATGAAGAATCTATACAACATTTTTAATAGTGTTATTAGCAGATTCAGTGATTAAAACAATTATCTGAAATTAAAATATTGTTAACTATTTAGCAAAAAATACCTACATGGGTGGTAATTGCCAAGAGTCTGTACTTATTACAAACATTACAATTCACTGTATTTTAAGTAACTACTTACTTAACAAAGTTCAATATCCAGCAGTGCTCAAGGATACGTGACCACAAACAACTAGCAAGACAAAAATTACTTATTGTTATATTCAATATTTATTCTACAGTAGGGACCCGCGCGCGGTTTCGCCCACTGAACGATTTTTTAATGTTTAATATAATATACTATATACAATATTACTACATTTGTAATTTAAGCCATTAATAATATAATTAATTGGCTTTTGTTTGTAAAATACCAATACTTAATTATCTGCCAGAGTTATAAGTTCTTGCACGCGGTAAACGCGGTTTTTCCCAATTTACTAAATAGATTTTATTGGGATAAAATAAAATTATCAAATAAGTATATTGATATAGTATAATGATATTATTATTATTAAAAATATCTACTATATATTTTAAATAAAGAATATAAATAAATTAAAGTCAAAATAAGATTTATTTGTTAATAAATTATTAATTTTATTGTACAGCACAAATGATTTTAAAATGTTTGAAATAATTATATTTTAACACATCAATAACTACATAAATTATATAGGTTTATTGTGTTGATAATGTGAACCGTAAAACGTAAAAGAGACGTATGCTTTGCATTCGTGATCACTAAAAGTAAGTGAAAATAACATTTATTATTAGATGCTATAGAATAAAAAAGTAGACAAGGTAGAAAAAAATATATTAATTCTTATGTTACACTGAACATTCATTCTCATAATTTTTACTCTCATCTGTTATGTTAGTTGTATATTGAAGTCTCATTTGTTGTGTTAATATATTATGAAAGGCGTTGTGACAACGTTTTTCTTCTTTTTATACTGTATGGTAACACAATTTTGTTCTTTTATTACTTTTGATTTTTAATGGATCAAAGAAAAAATTAAAATTTAACAAGAGACGAATTATCGCTACTAGCTGCCGGCTAGTACAAAAAACAGTATTAATAGGATTAAGCCTAGCAAAGGATTAGTCCCGTTCCAAGCCGTCATCACACCTGCATAATCTGTGCACACTCACTCAAATGCAAAGCTCAACTTACGCCTTCCAAACAAGAAATTCTAAGTATTTACTGGTAATATTATTACTGGCTGTTAACATTTTAACTACACTTTTTTTTCTTTAAGTCAAATGAATTGTCATTTATGACTTACCAGTTTCCCTTAGGTATTATTTATGAATATTACTTATCCTTCCATAATACATTATTAGTTTAGTTCGTTTTATCAGATTATTCCCTGAGAGAAGAAAAAGAAAGAAAAGCATTACATATTTAAATGGCAAGAGCAGCGAGAATTGCATTAGATATGGCGTTAGGTGCGTAAAGTTTAAGTAAAATCTCAAAGAAAATTTGCAAAACAAATATTTGCACTGTATTTCATAAAATAATATTTATTTTAAAAAATATGCGTAATTATTTTTTTATATTTATAATTGGCACGTTTGTTTTGCAGTTTCTCTGAGAGTAATTCGCCCAGTCGTATCAAAGTTGTGGCTTTCAGCAAAAACTGCTGCGCAAAAAACAGCAATAAAACCTTTGGTATGTAATTTTGTAGTGGAAAAGACAGAATATGCTTTAGATATATTAACCGACAAATTGATATTGGTGATGACTGCACTCCGTGATCGTCAGCTACCAAAAGAGAAAAAATATTTAGAAAAGGAATTAGAAAAAATTAAAGAAAGAATATCAAAGACAAAATAATTATTATTTATATGATTGTAAATCTATTATGTGCAGAAACAAACAAAAACATGATTTATTTAGCAAAACATCACAATAAATATTATTTTTGTTTTAGTGCTGCGAGACCAGCACATATGTACATATACATACACGGGTACTGGTAATGGTAATATATATTTTTTCTATTTTAGAAGCAAGCAAATCCTTGAAATCAGCTTCAGTATTATCGTGGCAATATTTAAAAACTGAAGCCGTACCACCTATGACACTTAGTTTTTTCCACGGCCCTGGTGGTAAGAAGCTAGAAGACATGGTTTCAAGGGCTACTAACAATTTTATTGCTGGAATTGAAAATCAAATTAAACAAATGGAGCTTGAGAAGTTGCGAGAAATCCAACGTAAGGAGGCGGAAGCAAAACTTTTACAAGAAAAAATCAAAGCAGAAGCTAAACGAAAATCTGAGGAGGCCAAGAAACAAGCAGCTAAAAAAGTTGCTGAAAAAGACAAGGCAAAGGTCACAGCTAAAGCGGCGAGTGCTCCTGAAACTAAGCCAAAACAAGCTGCTGCTGATACTAAATCAAAAGAAACTGCTTCAGCAACAAAACCAAAGCAAACCGCTCCAGGAACTAAAACAAAGCAAACTCCCGATAAAAAAAAGAAGTAAATATAAAGCGGTAAAATATTACACACAAGTAAAAAATAATCTGCTTATATGAATGTATTTTCACAATGACTTACTGTACGTAATTTTAATATCCGCGTTTGTATTTTTTTGTCGTGTTGTTATATTTTTTTAAGTTTTCTGGTGGATGGATGTTTACAGATGAAGTATAATCAATAAATCCAAACGCTAATATAATCAATAAATCCAAATGAAGAATTCACGGGAACAATTATATTATATAAATTCAACATCAGTAAAGTTAACGTTGATTTAATAAATTGATATAAAGACATCCAGCGGAACTGTATATTTTTTACTTTACATTTAAAGCAGTTAAATCATATTTTGGATATTGACAGACGTTTTCGTGTAATTTATAATTAATAACTATGCAATTATTAACTACATTACACGTTTTTGTTTAAAATAGGTACTTTTATTTTATTATATTAATGTCACAAATTTTATAAAGGTAACTTAAATTCATTAGTTTCTTAATTTATATCATTTTATTAAGAAAAATAGGTAACCTTTATAGGTTCACGTTGTCCGTTTGTTTGCTTGTCTGTCCATTTGTCAAGAACATATATCTCATCATGGTATCAAGCTAGAAGCTAATATAAAATATCCACAATCTCGTACCACCAAAAAAAGTTTTTCAGCTTCACGCTGTGTCCCGCACATGGCAGGATAGGCAGAGGGAAGTTAGGAACCTAGTGTTAAGACATTCCGTCGTACATCCTTTCCATGAATTTGAAGCAATGCCTCTTAAGTGGCGTGCCTCTTAAGTAACTTAAGTCTTGTTACCAGGGTGAAGGAATGAAAACATTAAATATTTAATTTGAAAATATTAAACATTTCATTTCCTCGAGTGGGGATCGGACCCACAACTTATCGTTTACAGTCACACGCTTGTGCCACGATAGGCCTCAAAAAGTCGCTAAGCCATATGTTCTCATGAAGCTAGATAAAAAATCTTATTCCATATATTGGTTTATGAAATAAACCGAAAAAAGGCGTTAGTAGCATTTTTTTTGTATTAAAATGCAAGGACATATTAAGTAGTCTATAGGTTTTGATTGCGTGGCAAAACGACACGAACAAAATGATACAGCCAAGATAGGAATCTTTGCTGTATCATTTTGTTCGCATCGTTTCTTCATCGCATTGACTTCAAGTTCTACTGCAAGATACAGTAGACCTGAGTTTTTGAAAAACATGTCTAGATATATGGGCTCCTTTTTACTGGAACTTAGCTTGAAAAAGCAGTAAACGTAATTATTACAGTAGTTTATAAAATTCTTAAATACACAATGATGACTTGACCCCGGAATGACTTAGTTTAAGGGCTCAGTGGGATAGTAATTCCCAACTCGGAAACCTGAAATTAAACATCAAATATGTCAAAAGAGTTTGCAATGTTATTTTCAATATGAAATCTTTTACGTAACTGTCAGACAAAGAAAAAATAAATTAATGAAATAGGTACAAGTGTCGATGTATATATCGGTCATTAGATACGGTTATATAAATTGTAAAAATTTAAAATCCATATTAATATCATGACTTCAGGTGTTCACATTGCAAAATATGCCAATATTCTAAATAGTAAAAAACTTTCCTATTTTCACTTTTGTACTATTGTTTCTTAAATATAAACAAAGTAATTATTATCTAAACATTTTTTTAAATAGGATATAGAATGAACATGTCTAGCCTCATGAGTAACATTTTCATACCTGCCCTAAGAGAACGCCAGAATGAGATAACTGAAGTGATAAAACAAAAATCATCAAATATATTACCGTCGGACTTAGCTCAAAAGATGCAGACAGCTAAAGGGTTTTATAGACTAGAAATGGCACCACCGAGAGTTGACGAAATGAAGGTATCAATATTTTTGTAATTTTATGTAGTATTATTGTAATTATTTTTTCATACATATAAAAATCTAAAAAAGTCTGTTCATCGAGTTTGGCGCGGTCAGTATATCAGTGCCCTACACGTAAGCTTTAACAAGACGTATTACTAATGTACACAAGCGAATCTGCAGTATCTTTTGTGATATAAAGGGATTGCATTATTCTGGGGTTTTATTGGGTAGCGTAGAATCAGAACCATTCGTACTTTTGTCACGTAAAAGTATATTAACTAAAATAAAAATATACTTTTTGTCAATACTTAATACCTCCATAAATCGGCAGGAAGTGGAAATGTGTCTTGATGAGAACTGGGTATCATATTTAACACAAAGCTCAGGTTCCCCTTGAGCTTTCCCCGGGCTTCAGCATATAACCTTAAAAAATAAAAAACAATTATACATATTTTATTATATAAAGTGTTTATGTAGCAGGTACAATTAAAACTTGATTTCTTTTAGCAAATGCAAGAAGATATTGAACTGGTTAAGGAATTTATAAAAAAAGGTTGTTTTAAATATATTACTGTTAAACAAGCCTGGTTAATATTTTTAGTTTGCATGGAGGTAGGATTATGGTTTTTCTTAGGGGAAACAATTGGAAAATTTCATATTGTTGGATACAAAGTTTAAGGATGCCTCTTAAAATAAATATTTCAGCCATGTTTAAATAGTTTTTTGGTGGTCATAATTGTTTTTTTAAAGAATAAAATAATGCCGATTAATATTTTTCGTTTGTCTTTAATTTTTCTACAATAGTACATATTTGTTCTGGCCTAGCGTAGCGCAGGACCTTGCTTTTAGACGGGTGCTTGATGTGACTGAAACCGACTTAGTAAACTTTTTAGGTTCGATTCAATCGATCCTCGATTGATTGATCCTCTCAAAGAAATTAAATATTTATTTATTTTTCTTTGCGTTGGAAATTCAGCGGAAAGTGGGGAACGGACGAGTTAAGTCTGACAGAATTTCTTAACTCTAGATTCCCAAATTCTCTCAGAACAGAGTATAGCAGTGCGCATACTAGTCTTGATGTGTGCAAGATATAGCGTGAAGTTAAAAAACATCTTAAGTCAATTAACAACATTATACGGAACTTTCTCACTAAGTCAATTAAGTATAAATAAGTAGGTATGTTGTGTCTTCAAATTTCAGCTGGAATGATGTCTATTTTCGTTTACCTTTTCTGAGTTTCTCAAAACTTGATAAGAAAGTACATCTTAACATCTTATAGCTAAATAACAGCAATTTAGAGTTGAACGGTCACCTATCATTTTGTAAGGAGATAAGAACATAGTGTTCATGTGTATGCTGAATTTAAATAATTTGGAAATGTAAAACTATAATTTCGACAATATTATTATAAAAAATTCTAAATATTGATAAATCGTAATAATGATCAAACAACTATTCAGTAATAATTTACATAAAATTAATTCCTTTTTTCTGTTAAAAAAATTATATTGTTTTTTCAAGGCAGCCAGACAGTGTTTCCTATTATATCACTGGTTTATTACACAGTTTTAGCGACGGTTAACATGACGTGAGCGATTTTTTACCCTGAGAGCTATTTTTCACGACTGCCAAGGAAGTGTTCTGTTTTTCATTCCTATCTTTTATGTATGCAGGTATTATTCTTTATTACCTGAAATCCCCGATTGGTGAAAAATAAAATATGAAGTTGGCTTTTTACTTTTTCGGTTTCCATGTCACACGACTGGGACAAAAGGGCTCCGAATATTTACTTGAGCATTTGCGAAACTAGAAAAAAATGTCCGTAAATATATGTGTGCGTTATTGGCCCTTGTCGGGATCGAACTATCTTTTCAACCGATTAACCTATTCTTCAACCAATTAACTTCGTACAGAGATCTTTGTAAAATTTAAATAGATCCCATCCCGAACGTCCCGAACTGTTAATCCTAATAAACTATTTGGTTTGTTTTTTTTCTCTTTTTAGCGTTATGTAGTCGGGGTTTTTAATTTTCTGTAATATTTTTTAATTTCTATTTTTTTTTAATTACAAAAGATATTTTTGAAGTGAAAACTTCTTTAGGCGCGTTGAGCGTTTTGGTAGAGGGTAAAATCCTCGGTACGCGTCACCGACATGCTAATGATAATAGTATATCTATCGCTATGGAGACTTTTGGATAAGTATAATTTTGTGAGTCACGACAATGATGTAAATAATGAAAATAATGTTCAAACTTGAATTCATTGAAATTCGTGTAAATATAAACACTATGTATAATTAAGATAATTGTATATTAATTATTTTTTCAACCACTTTGTATTTATATTTTGTTCATGATTTGTTTAATATGTAACTAATAAATAAAACATAAAAAAAATCATAAGTATAATTTTTGCATATAGTTTTAATTACTCTCAACTTAATAGTTTTTATTAACTTTTTTATGAAACTATTTAAAAGTGTTGATTACTAGGGTCCAAATGTCGAAAATAGGAGATCTCTATTATTTAGCTAACAAAGCAATTTAAACATATTTTCATGTAAAAAAATGTTTCGTAACTTAATATTTATTTATTTATTTTTGCTTATTATAAGTATTTTAAATTTGATATATTTTTCATATCTGTTTGAAACATTTGCTGTTAGTTTAAGACATCCATTACTAGAGGCTCCCCATAGAGTTATGTGATTAATGTGCATAAAAACTAGTAAATTATTATGATTTTATATAAAATTCACATTTGCAATATGCTACTTCACACACTAGTAAGTAGATAATAACGGTTGCAAACAACTGTATTAGGTTGAATTACTGTAAACTCGCTTACCTACAGAACTCAATTTTAGATTTGCACTCGTCTGTTAGTAAATGAAGTTTACATTTACTGACAGACTGTTAGTAGCGGAGGACGTATTGCACTTTAAATAAAGACATAGCGATTAATCGCCAAGTTTAAAATTCATACAGAAGTAACAGGAAAACTTTTGCATTTAATATAGTTCAATGCCGTGTGTAGCGACAGATAAACAAACTTGACAGCAGATTTAAAAAAAAATATTTGACAAGTGACAACCGAGCTTTCAAAATGGCGTTGAAGGTGCAATGCGGTGTTTCCGCGGAAACGCGAAAGCGAGAATCATGATTGAAAAAGGCCAAATAAGTTATAAAAAATGATAGTGCGTGTGTATTGGAAGTGTTTGTTTTGAATAAGTCGCCTATTCTCTATTTGTAATTTTTGGCAACCAATTTTGTTCGTGTTTTTAATAAGTAATGTTGCGGCGAGTTAATTTTTATTCAATATGCGTTGCGTTTGGTCTCAGTGTCCTTTTAATTCTTGCTGGAAGTCGGTATACAGATAACGCTAATTACCGTCCGTCTCCTGAGAGCCGAAGAAATATAAAAAACTTTGTGAAAGATGAAGTTTTAGATGACGACTTGATGCAGATGATCCCCACTATTCCTTTCGATGGTTCCCCTGATATTGAAAAAATATTAAACAAAACTAGAATTAAAATTAAACATGAACTGTGGGGTTACAACTATACGATATCTGGAGTTCAAAAATTTGAAGACTTACATATGGAGTCAGGAGGACAGCCTTTGAGGAGCTTAATCATATCTACGTGGAGGTCTGGTACAACTTTTCTAGGGGAAGTGTTGAATGCAGTCCCAGGGAACTTTTATCACTATGAACCATTATTGAACTATGGCATTGTCCAAATAAGAGGGACTCCTGATGCTGATAAAGCATTAGGAACTATGAAAAAGATGTTCCAATGTAAATATGATGGTATGGAAGAATATTTTGAATATGGAAAAACTCATTGGCACCAGTTCAGTCACAATACTAGATTATGGGACCATTGTAAATATAAAAAAGAACTGTGCATTGATGCCAATTTCACTTCTAGGTTTTGTAAGTTATTCCCATTTCAAAGTATGAAAGTTGTTCGTGTGAGGTTACGACTTATTAAGAAGCTATTACAAGATAAAGAGTGAGTATTGAAATATTTATAAATATATATAAATTAAGATTTGTTCAGTATAAATATCATATTTTTTGATTATGTCTTCTTAAATTTATGTAAAATTATAAAGATCTATTCCATGAAATCTTAATAATATAACTTGTTCAATATAAATATTTATATTTTTGCTAATAGAAACTTAGCAAATATTACAGAAAAAAAAAAGTATAAACTAACTATAAAATTCCAGGCTTAATTTGAAAGTTATTTTGTTAATTCGGGATCCTAGAGGAGTCATGCAGTCTCGACAGCATCGTAATTTCTGTCAACCATCTCCGGACTGCTGGAAACCTGAACTGCTTTGTGCTGATATGATCAGTGACTATGTAGCAGCTGGACGGCTTTTACAACAATTTCCTAATAGGTTTATGTAAGTAACCTTTACTTTGAAAATATACATTTTTTTAATATTCTAAAATCATCATTATCATTGTTGGTTGGAAATGATTCATTTTTTGCTGAAGAAATAAAATTAATTACCTCATGTGGAAATTACCTCCCAATCATTGGTTACAGTATCTCAATGTTAATATATTTTTTTGACTTCAACTTTCATTGCATTAAGTATAATATAATTATGATCATTTTTTTTATAATCAAATATATTTGATGTAAATTAATAGTAAATAGAATAATTTGTTCAGCTGCATGGTGGCAGGTATAATAATGTTGGCTCTGACCCAAATATATTTTAGCTAGATGTACAGTAGTATTGCAATATCAATGAGGCACATCCTTCACACATATGGGAAATGTAAATGAACACCAATATGCTTGTTAAACTGATATATTAGGTTCATGTGTTTGTGTGAATCATTTGAATATATTGAGTTATTATCAAGATGACACAAAATTGAAATGTTACTGAGTATTGGCTTTTATAACAACACATTTTTTAATCTTGTCATGGTTTTATACTTTCTAGTTTTTTCAAATATGTTCATTGAAAATGTATTTTTTTACTTGCCACTTATTTACTAATAAACATTAATTACTATTTGTTTTCGAAGAGCAAAACTTTTAGCTAATGCCAAAATAAACCTGAGTATCAAAAGCTACACTAATAATGGCATTATAAAAAGTTTGACATAAATATTTATTAAGTAATCATATTTAAAGTGCAGTCATTGTATATAGTATTGGTACCAACTTGGGGAAATTAATTATTTTCTATTCCTAGCAATAAGACTATTAACACAGAACCTAATCCGTAACACAATAATTATTGTCCTGTAAATAATACATATGAATGCTGGTCGAACACAGGATTGTGGGTTCGATCCCTACTCGAATATTTTCAAATTAAATATTTAATGTTTTCATTTCTTCGCTCGCATAACAAGGCAAAGCGCGGCGTTGAGTTTCGCCGCTCAACACGCAATCGTTCAATTACGGCGACAAATGAGTACCGAAACGAAGCAGCTTAAAAAATGTGTTAATATCATTTTTTTTATGTTACAGGGCTCTTCGCTATGAAGAACTAGCATTGAATCCCAATAGTACTTCATACAACCTTTTAAAGTTCCTAGGTTTGGGTGTAACACAGTCTATTGATGAGTTTCTCCATTCACACACTAATGTTGAAGTGGCTGGTGTCAGTTCCACATTCAGGGTCTCCCGAGATGTGCCTTTCAGATGGAAGAATGTTCTAGATTTTGATTATGTGGAAGAAATACAGGTACATAATGTATTTATTTTCATTATATTTTATGTAGGTATTACTTCATTATGCATTACTCTTAATTATCTCTTTCAATATGATTATTACTTATGATATCGATTAACATTTTTTTTATACGAATAATTATGTGGCTTGTGTTATTTTATGGGTCTTCTGATGATTTCAAAGTGATTACTTTTATATCGTAAAGGCATATTTCTGAATTATAATAAATATTTAAATTAATTAAAAAGGCAAAAGAATAGTAAAATAAAATATGGTTATTGCGAAAATTTGAACTGTAGAATTCTTTTATATGATCAATCAATAAATATTTAAAGTTGAAACGTAGGTAAATAATAAAGTCTAAGATTGTTAAATATACTGAAATAATCATTATAAAATACACAATATGGCGTACTATTATAATGATTCTGATTTTTATCACGTGTGTCAAATTTTTAATTTTCATTAGTGAAACTTGCGTAATGTTTGATAGAGGCTTAGTGGCCTTGAGCGTTGTTTTTATTCGTGTTTCGTTAATTAATTCATTTGACTAATTAACACTACCATGGTATTATGATAAGAAGCACCTTTTAAAAAGTCACATGTGAAAATATTTTAATTAAAGTGTTGAATATTAACTAAGTTGTTTTTATGAAATTTGATGTTTTTTTGTTGCGAATGTCACAGGTAGCGTTAAGGTTACTTACTCTCATTTCAATATTCAGAAAGACCGTATTTAATTTAAATAATAAATCAATGTGATTGTCTACTTAAAAAAAAAACACAAATTAGCATTCGACACTCAATACGAACTTCAAATTCGGTGAAAAGTAGGGAACGAAACGGAGTGTCTTAACACTAGGTTCCCAAATTCCTACTACCTAGTCTGCCATGAACGAGAACAGCGTGAAGGTGAAAAAAAAATTAAATTTCAGAAATATACAAAATAAAATTATAAATGCTTAAGTTAAGTTTCAATATTATCTTCTGTCAGCCATTTTTGTTAACAGCAAAGTGCGCAATTTCCATTTATATATTCAACTCTTATACAACAATACAGAATGCTTACAACAAGGTCGCAACTTGTTTGGAGAGATCTCGAGTCCGAAGGGCGCTTGATCTATTTTACCTATAGAATAATAAAGATCAATCTTACACCTGTCGACCTACTATTTTTTTTATTATAGTTATGTTTCCGCTGATTTAAAAAATTGTCTAAATCTTTAAAATTAAGAATCTGATTCTAAAAAAAAAAAGTTTTTAATATAAATAGTAATGCTTATTTTTGATATTTTCGTTGCGTTTGTACAGTGTCGTCGTTAGACTGTAAATATGGTAATAGTAGATTCGATACCCAGACAGAGAAAATAATTATTTTCATTTTCCCGTTCTTGTAAATAGAAACGTAACATCGAGCTCCAAAACTAAACACGCAGGGCACGAATTCGAGAACAGAAACGGAGAAAAAAGTGTTTTAACACTACGATTTATGAGCCTTTTCCTTTGCTAGAAAAAAAATGGTTGCAAAATCCCCAGTATATTTTTCTTCGTTGTAAAATTCTGTTATCAACAAGTATATATTTATTTATTCAACAGACTTATTTGTTCATTGCCAACTGTCGCATCTTATTATAGACGATGATTTCTTTTAAAACTGCGTTTGTTTAAAGTGTACAATTACAGTCACATTATCTTATTTACAAATCGTTAATATTAAATTAAAAAACTGATAAAAACCTAATCAAATATTTAATTTATTTATGTTCTTTTCCTTCTTTTTTAATGTTATCTTGTTTTTTAATTATTTTACCAAACTTCTCGTTTGTTCCTTTTATTTATAAGATTAAAAGAAACAAAAACGCGTCTTTGACTTCAGCCACTTAATATTCAAAGCCTCTTTGAGCGGAGCATAATAAACGGCGTTTCTTGGCCTTCTTGTTTGTAAGATAAACGTGTAAAAGTATCATTTAATAATACATAAAATTTAAAAATTCCAGATGACTTGTAAAGAAGCTATGTCTTTATGGGGATATCGCAACGCTTTCAACGCAACGCACATGACAAGCAACGACTTTAACCCATTAGACGAATACATACTCACCCAGTGAAACGTGCCTCAGTGAAATTATTCATTATATTATTATGGATAACAAGTTTTAGATGGAATAGTTATTTTCTATAAGGTATGTTGTAAGTGTGACAAGTGTTTGTATGTATGTGTGCATCTGTTTGTCTGTATGTGGTGGCATCGTAATTGCCAAAGATATCAACTGATTTTGACTTTATCATTTTTTTCCTAATAGTATTTATTTTTTAGAGATTTTTGGCTTGGAGAAAGAATATTTTTCATATTTTTTTACTCTTACCCTAACAATTATAACTTGAATATGTATGACCCTTAGTAATTTAAATAATTTAGGTTGTAAAAGACAATAATGATGTTTTCATGTTTTCCTTAGTAGGATTTCTTATCACTTGAATATATTTTTAGAAAATAGTGTTGGATGGTGGTGGACTAAGGTTACAATAATAAAATCGCTCAAAACTAAAAATTAGAATGTTTGAGGCATTCTTGCACACTTTTTATTTGAAATATATTTACTCTATATTTTTCTTTTTTCAGATTCTGTGCAACAATCTCCATTTTTATTGAGAGCATTACCGGAAAGAAGAGGCATACTATAAAAATTCAAAAACAGTATTAAATATGGAACCTGTCTTTAAGAGGCAGTTAATAATTTAAATTCACATTATAAGTTTTTGTTTATTACGAAAGGAATAACTTAAGTTGTTATAAAATAATCAACATTTATTTGATGTAGACTGATTACTTTTTGACGTAAAGCACAGATTATTAAAGTATATATTATGTATAATATAAAATCATAGACAATATTCTATTAATAGGTCGATTTATATCGGTTATAAAAAAATCAAATATGTCAGTTAATATTGTGAATGCTGATTAGAATAAGCGATAATTAATTGAACATCTTAGTTAAATAGATAGATATATTGAGTTGAATGAATTTCATATGTTATAAGATGTTTTTTTGCCTTCTCGATATATCAAGTTAGGCAAAGGTTTGAGACACTCAGTTCGTCAATCACGTCCCGAGATTTTGAATTTAAATTGGCGTAACCCAACGCCGCGTGAATATTTCATGTTTTATAGCATATGAAATTCACTTAATAATCTTAAACGAGTTTGGTTGTGTGTACACAATGGGTGTGTTATATATATCAAAACGTAAAAGAAGGACCAGTAGTTAGGTGTTCAAATTACTTGAATCAATTTACATTCAATTGTTTGAGTAATTTTAATACCTTTTCAATGCATAAGCTTAGGCGTGTACTTGTTAATTTTAGCACTCACGGAATTGATGAATTCGATGCTTCCAATTTAGACACTATTGTAGTTAGTATTGTATATCTACTTTTTTGGTGTTGTCTATGGAAAACTGGGGCAAAATAAAATTTCTCTATTGGAAACATTTCCAAATGTATTATATGAAATATATACATGATGTTTGTACATATTGTATCATATATTGTTTATGGCTGTCACTATGTTGACTATTCAAATTTGGAAATTCATCATAAATGAAGAAAATCTTTAAAGTTTACTTATATTGTAAATGATTAGGAACATATTTTAAATGGTTGACAAGAATATATTTTTACTATATTTAAAATGTTAATCCACACTTAAGAAAGAAGAATACTTATTTAGAAAACGTATAAAATATTTGGACCCATGAAGATAACGCTATGGCTTAGTAGTCATAGCGGAAGGCTTAAACAGATTCAAAGAGGCGTAAGTTCAAATTTCGCTAAAACAAAAAATATTATACATTATCTAAATAAATAATGTTTGTCTTTTATTCATCTGACTTTAACCATAGCATGTGCTATGTTTATTGACAACGTTGTAAACTTTTTTCTCAGTTTCTCATAGACATATTGAACCAAATTGTACATAAGTCTTCGCTTTAGCACTGAGGCTTTAATATAATTATATCGCCTCATTACGAATGTAAATCTAACACCAACACAATGAAGTGCCTCCGTTTATATGAACGTGTACGCAACACTAACGATAATTTGAATTATACATGTATATAGGTTCTTGTAAGGTATTTTTTTAAACTAATATTAAAATATGATATTTACGTTAATCTTATGATAATATGTTTTTTTTTGAATTCGATATGTGTGTTCTACTGTTATAGTTCACTTTATTATCTGGACGTCAAAAAAGTAAAATAATGGGAATTAAGGAAAGGAATGAATTGGAAAAACAAAACTATCCTACGTTTTAATACAAAATATAATAATTAGTACAATTTATTGCATTGTATCATATATTTAAAAAAAAATGCCTAAAAACCTTACAAGAAACATATGTTATTAAATATATTATAAATCCAAAGTACGTAAAATACGTAAAGTGCACAATCAAGGCTTCCTTATACATATATAGACGCACTGCAATGTTTCCTAATAGCGTAAAGTAGGATTAAATATATCATACATAGAAGGGGTTCATGGGTAATTTGTATATCCGTCCATGTGGTAAAGTTACTAATCGTGACGTATAGCCCCAATATATTTATAAACACTTTCCGTTTTTGATGATCGAGCCATTTCAAAAGTTTTAACGACACTTCTATATTATTATAGGACACGTATACACTAAGTTGACCTAAGATGTCGGAATGTTGAATCTTTAATACAAATGCCATTAAAATCTTACATAATTAACACATTCTAAAATGGTTGACTTCATACAGAAGATAATTATTAAAATCTTAGAGGGAAACAGTGCTTTAGGTCGGTTTTACAAAATAAACAGCGAATGGAATTCATACGCCCAATTTTTGTCATTTTTGAGACAAGTTCCATTCATTGGTAGATGTCAATTGAACTGCGATTTGTATTTTGGTAAATATCGATTATTATCATTGATGTAATATCAAAATCGATATCTAGAATTAATTTTTAAGTAAATATGCTCAGTGGTCATATCTCGAGACGCCTACACGCGTATACGTTTAATCTCGCAACAATATTAGCACTTACGGACGGTTTTCGATACCGTATTTTGTATGAAATAACAATTTTATCGCATTAGACTTTAAGGCTAAATTAAAAAAAAAATCAAATGGAACTAACGTAGTGAGAATTCATTAAGTGCACTTGATTGTAAGGCATTTTAAGACTTTGTCTATTAGAAGAGAGAGATAGAAACACGTGCATAGACAATTGTTTGTGGCTAGTTTGTAGCGCACGTGATTACCGTAGTATAGCTTGCGTATACTCGGTCTGCAACATTTTGACAAGGAATTGTTCAATGTGTGATATTTTTACATATATTATTATTATTTAAATGCAGCTATATAATGCAGTTTCGTTGATACATGGTTAAAGTAGGACTTCCATTATTTTTTGTCCAGCTCACATTGTTATATACACTAACAGATACTATATGTAATTAAGAGGCTTTAATCGATAATTTTAAAATAATGTATACTAAAATATTGTGGAAAACGCGTGTTCACAGTTGCTTAATCTGATATTTTTAAATATTTGACAGATACATTACAAATTATGCCATTTTTAGTAGCACCCATAGATGATGACATTGTTAAAGATACAGAAAGCAATTGAATAAATATCTAGAAATAACTATAAAAACAAGTCATTTAAAACGCTTAAGAGACAAAGTATACTTATTCCATTTTTTTTGTCTTGTTAATGATGATTGTCAAGACAATATTATATCAACAAATCAGATTGACTCGGCTAATATGCAATGTAATTTTTTTCACAAGAAATGTCAAAAAAATCGATTTTAGTGAAATTATTCGTCATTACGTCGTTGTAATTATTATATATATGTATATATATATATATATATATATATATATATATATATATATATATATATATATATATATATATATATATATATATATATATATATATATATATATGTATTACAAAAATATTTTTTAATATTACTGTGAGCTTTAAAAGTAATATACGTGGCGACTTTTTGACTGCCTACATAATAACACATGAGGATTAAATTTGTGTCGCTTTTTATATACTTCTTATTTGTTTCTATATTATTGAATATCTTTGCTTATTTTTTAATTTGCCTAATGAAACCCTTAAAAAAATCGAAGAAAGTAATTTGAAGTAGCGCAATTCAAAAAAATATTCTACTTAATTGTACAAATTAGACATTTTTATAATAAATAAATATATTTCACAGCGACAAAATTTCAATCCTCGAAACGAAAATATAAATTTTATGTATCAATATGCAATAATCGTAGCATAATTGCAATATGCATTGTCCATATTGCCTTATAATATATAATAATACAACGTAAGTCAATAAACCATCAATTAATAATTAAGAAACATGCTTCCTGATAGATCTGACAATATGAATATTATGTTATGCCTTAAATAAATATTATAAATAGTTAGGACTGTGCATGCTAGTGACTATAGATACAATAATTATTATATTAACAATGGCTCTGTCTCATAAAATCACAGTATCATGGGACATTTCGTACGCACAATTTTTAAATTTAGCCTTACGTAGCATAGCTTTAGTACTAGGTGTAAGGCAGTCGGTAAAGTTAGTGTGGAAAGGTAAATCGTTTAAATTGAAATTAATAATGAATTGACGTTAATTAAAGAAGCCATTTTGATTTTGTGTGTAATTATGTTTTATCATCAATTGAAGCAAAATAATGGAATGGCTTTAAAAAGTACTGTTAGATAACACTAGAATCTCTTTAGATATTATATGAAATATCGATATAAACATTAAAAAATAATGTTTGAGGTTATGGATTAGTCCGTTAACATCATAACCTCGAAAAATTGCCAACTATTTTAAGCACTGATTCCATTATTGGACTCTTATTTTGGCTATATTTGAATGTGTCCTAGATCAGAAATACAGTAGTTATAGCATAAAAATATAGGAATTGAACTGAAATATGGTATAAATAAGATATATACATTTTTAATAAATATTTTTATCTTACAAATTATTTTTGAAGTTTGAATCATGGTTGTTTTTCTTTAGCGCACAAAATTTACGTAATGGAGAATTGATAAACATTAATTAATCGGTAATCGTTATAAATTTAAACTTAAATGCAAGTTTATACTGTAATTTTAAACTTCAAATTGGTTGAAATAATTTAATTACTTTAATATTGTATATTTTCTATCGATTAAAAATCTATTTGCATAATATTAAAAATATATCTTATGTTATAATATTTTTAATCTGTTGTTTTTATGACCAGAGCCGTTTCAACTGGCTAGAACCAGTAATATTAAGTAGGTTTTGTATCATATCATTATCATATCATAAGGTATAAAATATTAAAATATCATTTTGTTCATGTAAGATTTGCTTGAGCTTCGAATTTTACTATAACGTTTTATGAATATATTTATGTTGTAGAGCTCTTTTTAATTTTTAACAATATAGATTATATAATTTTTAAATATAGAATGTTACTTTGAATAGATGCTTGTTTTATCTGTATTTACATAATGACATTTTTTATTATGTCGCGAATTTATGTTTAGGTTTATTTTAGAATTTTATATACTCGAAAGCAATAATAGAAGATCTGCATCAGCCCATGTCAGGTAGAATTAAGGGTAGCCTTATTAGGATAAGAATAACGGTTGTTTGGTAAGGGAAGTTGAATTTTACTCGTAGTCGATTATAGCACGGCCAGCGTTATCGCATATATAATGTATTATTTTTATTTCAAGTTAATAAAGGTTACAAGTCTAAGTTCAGACTGAAATGTGCTTTTTATTTTAACCCTTGATATATAATAAATAATTTTAAGTATATATGAGCATAAAGTACTTAATTTAAATTATATTGACATATTTTCTTGCTTGATATTGATCTGTTTTGCTTCAGGCTGTGTCTCGCTTATCTCGAAAGCCTAAGCGAAAGCCTGAAAGCCTGTTAAGACGATCCGTTTCCCACTTTCCTAAATTCTGAAGGCAATGCGTTTTCAATGGCGGAACTCGAAACCACGCCTTGTCTCGTTACCAGTGCGAAGTTAAAAAGTTCAAGTGGAAAAGATTTGAGGTTAAATACTTTAAAGTATCACTATTAACTTGTGTTATTCAAAGAAAGACTCTTTAAACTCCTCCTTGCGACAACCCTAACTGGTAAAAATAAATTTCGTGACATGAACATTATCCTTTGATAAATTGAACCATAACCATGTCCAAATCTTCGAACAGTAGTAGTAGTACAGTATTTGACTGATTATGGGGAGTTTGCACCTCCATTTGCCACTGTAAAACGTTAGAGCCGAGAATTCAGTCATGGCTGAGAGTCGCTCAAAGATGATCCCAGGTCGGCACGCTCGAATAACGCCGTTACTGAGGAGAACACTGAAAAAGTGAATAAACTAGTCCTCGAAGATTAGCGAATGAAGATGTGGCATACAGCAGAAGCCTAGGAACGAGTCAGCGATACTTTGCATAATCATTAGCAAATGAGAAAGGAAAGCGCGTGATGGGTGCCGAGAATGCTCATGCCACTAGAGAATCAGCATCGACTCGTAACTTCGCAGTAGTCCTAGACATCGTAACGAAGTATTTTTGTCACCGTTGATGAAACAGTATGATCCAGAGCTAAAACAAGAGTCAACGCAGTGGATAGAAAAGGGAGCAAGTGCACGGCGGAAATTTAAATTGATTAAATTGGCGTTCAACCTCGTGGCCACGGTTTCTCGGGATTGTGATGTTCATTGACTATCTTTCTAAAAACACTACGATGAACGGAGATTATTATGCTGACGAAGATGCGTCAAGTGGTTGTGCAGAAACAAAGAGGCAAACTGAACGCCACGGCCGCGACAGGATTTAAAGAACTTAACCACCCACCCTGCAGTCCCGTCCTGGCCCCCTGCGTCTATTTCCTCTTTTCTCCTCTTTTCAAATTTGATAAAAGACATCCGACGCCAAAGATTTTCGGATAAGGCGACCGATCTATACGATAATTTCGAAGTCAATGACAGCGAATATTTTTTTACCGAGCTTCACGCTGTATCCTGCACATGACAGAGTAGGCAGAGTGTATAACCTAGTGTTAAGACACTCCGTTCTACTTCCGTTCCGCACTTTCTGCCGAATTGGAGGCATTGCGTGTTGAGTGGCGAAACTGAGCGCCACGCTTTGCCTTGTTACCAGAGTAAGAAATGAAAACATTAAATATTTAAATTTAAAATATCTTAATATTCCATTTCCTTGAATGGGGACAGAATTCAAAATTGAAATTAAATATTTAATATTTAAGTGCAATAAAGAATCCACAACCTATCGTTCACATTCACATGTTTGTATCGCTGCGTCACAACAGGCCACGAATATTCTTTTACCGGATTAAAAGCCCTCATAATAACAAATGTCAGTAGTGCATTGTAGCACAGGGAGATAATAATATTGAAGAAATATTTTTTATACATTTTTATTAGCATTTTTAATAGCTTGGGCTCAAATCTATAAATAAATGTAAGAAATAATTACCTTTATACTAGTTTTTATCCACTTGACGCCTTTTAACTTTCGCTACGGGCCTTAAAAAATAGGAAATTAGATAAAGTATGTTTATCACTGGATTTAGACCAACTAATTCAGTATCAAAGCAAAAGTTTATTAAGACGCATTAAAAATGCAATAAGCTTCAAGCCTTCAATAAAATAGTACAATATGTACCTACTCTCAATAAGATATGATTCCTAACATCATTATTCATAGCACCTAAATATAAACAAATTATATAACTAAAGTGGTAATATTTTTTGCAATACATCAACTTGTACAGGACATTTATTAATGTAATCGATCAATTTGTAATCTAATTAAACACGAGTGTCTGTTGCTAATAAATAATTAAAAATAGACGTATTATGTACGTTTTTTTTTAAATTTTATCAATAACACAACATACACTTGGTTCGTACCTTTTTTTATCTTATTATTATATGTAATTCTCTTATCGTATATATTTATTACAATATTATTTTTAGACACAATTAATATCTGTCATAAGAAAGTATAATTTTTATCTTTACATTATACACTTTTATTTAGGACTAAAGTGTATTCTAAATGAATTTTTTATCACTATTAGGCATATCCATTCAATCCAGCAAAAACTTAGGTTTGGTGGTGAGGAATTTTATACATGGATAGGGGCATGACCGCTATGATGGAAGGGATGACCGCTACGTTCCTATCTTTTAAAGCCATCTTTAAATTAGATATATTCGACGATTTGTTTTGTCGTAGAACTTTAAATTGGAGAAAGAATATATTAAACAGATTTTTAGTTTAAATAATAACTAAATTCTTTTTGCAAGGTTTAACATAATCTTGAAACTTGACTTTTATTATTCATTTTATTAACAACTTTCTCAGTTCCTTCAAACTCTTAGCAGACGTATAAAACTTACCTGTTCCGACAGTTTGAAGGATAGAGTTTGATAGTTAAACGTAAAAAGTAAAATAATTTTGTCTTCGTCAAGGCCGGTCGTGGAACAAGCGCACAGATGATTGTAAACGACCGGTTGTGGGTTTGATTTCCACTTGAAGAAGTGAAGTATTTAATAGTTTCAAATTAAATATTTAATATTTATTATTTTTCAAATTAAATATTTTATATTTTAATTGTTTCGGTCTGGTAACAAGTCAAAGCGCGGCGTTGAGTTCCGCCACTGAACACGAAATGCTTCAAATTCCACTGAAAGCGGGGAACAGAACGGAGTGTATAACTGAAGGGCGTGATTAAATACTAGGTTCCCCAAGTTCTCTATGCCTATCCTGCCATATGCAGGATACAGAGTGAAGCTATAATACAAAAAGTATGTATCGGTAAAATAAAAACAAAAAATAATTTCGACGCCTCGTCATAGACAAAAATATTAATAATTCTTTATTCTGATATAATAAATATAATGATGGATATTGCAATCAAGCAAGCAGTGAGACTTATAGGAAAATAAAAAACTATTTTTTTGTTAGCTTTACTATCCCGCACGAGGCAGGGTAGGCAGAGGGAACCCGGGAACCTAGTGTAAAGACAGTCCGTTCCACTTCCGTTGCCCACTTTCCGCTGAATTTGAGGCATTACGTGTTGAGTGGCGGAACTCAACACCGCGCCTTGCCTTATTAACAGAGAGAAGAAATGAAACTTTAAATATTTAAATTGAAAATATTAAATATTTCATTTCCTCGACTGGGGATCGAACCCAGAACCTGAAAAAATTGAAAAAGGCCTGAGATGAAAAATATAAATTATAATTTCTTATTATACTATTTATATTCAAATGGAAATCCCTTTAAGACGATACTGTACATCAACAATAAACAAATTGTAACTGAATACTTACCGATTACATTTGTACGAAACTGATATATTCGACATGGGTATGTTGTTAAGCATTGTGTTACCCAATATTTTTATATCAGCAAAGTAAGCATCTTATTATATATTGCTTCGCACGAGGATTGTCTTTATTTTGTATTTTGTTTTAGTATTATTGAATCTCTTAGGACTAATTTCACGTTTTGTTTTACTTTATGTTGAATCTCTTATGGCTAACTAAAGAAAGTCAAACACTTACATAAGGACACAGAAAAAATATTAAAGCCTAACTGTTAACAAATGTAAAGTATATTTTCGTCAATAGTAGAAGTTAAAATTGTCGCCTTATTTAAAATAGATCTTTCTGCTTGTGCAGTCTCACGTATACAAACTAACTAGCATCCGTTGGGAGTAATTGTTTGTTGGATGAAGGATCCCACTGTTCACATTGCCGAATTAACCCTGGGGAGACATCTATTACCTACAAATATTCCCGCAGGTAAGATTTGTATTCAGTTTCATAAAATAATATTTAACAAGTTTCAAATATCTTTAATTTTACACCATAACCAAAATTATGTATAATTATAATATATTAAAAATTATAGCTAAATTATAAAATCCTTACATAAAATGTAAAACATATACTTATTAGTTTAGTATTTTTTACGTGAAAGAGGAACAGACATCCTCACAAACCTTCTTAATCGAAATTAATTGAATTTAAGCAATGTTTTATTAGTGATTTTGAAACCAGTCGCGGGTCAGCGGCATAAGTGTGCAGTTGTAAACCAAAAAGGTTCAGGGTTCGATTCTCATTCGCCGAAAAAAAAAAAATTAAATATTTTCATTTCTTTGCTCTGGTGACAAGGTAAAGCGCGGCGTTGAGTTATGGTGGCGCGCAATGCATCAAAGTCAGTAGAAAATAGTAAACGGAACGGAGTTTGAACACTATTCTCACAAGTTCCTTCTGCCTACCTTGCCTTGTGCGGGATTCTATGGCGTCTTTTTTCTTTGTGCATATTGAGTGGTAAAAATTGGCCACCTTGCTTGCCTACATTTTTTAAAGTGTCCATTTATTAAAAGGAGCACCACTTGCGCTCCGCTAAGTATTTGATCCTTTGTCACGTAGAAGCTATTACCAACAAGTTCACGTATGCTACAGTCTACTTTAATTTTTGAAATTAAGTTACGAAACTGATAATATTTAAGTGAAAAGATAATGATTTAAAATTATAACATCAGTGTCCTCTTTATCGAAAAAAAACAGTTAATTTTGCAAGCATATGCACTAATTTTGTATGAAAAGAAGTAAAATTATGAGTTGGTGTTAGTTTTAATGCTTTAGTTTATGTGCAAACTCTTCTTCTCACTCACTTCTTTCTCACTTTCAGCCACATTTAAATGTTTTAGTTTGGTAAATTTTCTGTAGGATTTTAACAAGACAAATTTCAGCCACTATAAGCGCAATGGTCCAAAAATCCGGTGGAAAGTGGGAAATGGAACGAAGAGTGAAACAGCGTGAAGCTGGAAAAAATAATTCTTCATGTCTAATTTTCTTGATCCTATTTTCTTCTGGTTCCTTTTTTACATTATAAGGCGCATACAGCCAAAAGTCAAATCTTAAAACCATTAATAAATGTTGACGTAGAATTTTTTATTCGATGTACAAATTGTACATTGAATTGTACGTTACGTTTTCTCATTTTGTAGTTCAATCATCAACACCTAAGCTTCTAAAACGCCTTCACAGCAACGCCACACCTTGGCAGAAATAAAATTACAATTTACATCACAAAGCACATGTTGATAAGGTGTTCTTGGCTTTTGATATTTTTTATGCACAGAAAACATCTGTCGCCTTTATTTATAAAGAATTAAATTCAAATACCTATTATATAGCTGATCTGAATTTCTTTTAACAATGTTCTTTTCTTCAGTAGGATAAACGTATTTACTTTTGTTTTGTAAAGTAATTGTTATTCGATTTTCCATCTCTTTTTTTTTCTTTGAAACACGATACTAAAAAAAATAGTTCATATTTATTATAAGATGAAATGATTTTAGATGTTTAGTTTCCGGACTGTTTAATTCAAATCAATAAAATATATACTGTCTTTATTTAAAAAGAACACATTTTTTCTTTTAGTTCTAAAGAATATCACAAACGTTACGTATGTACCTACTATTTTTATTAACGTTATGCTTAGCAGATATATAACACTATAAAATTTGAGGCACAGTTCCTGTCCGAGTATTGCGTCAAAAGTGTCGTCTACAAATATCATATCCTCTGAAATTTCGATTACGCATTTGTTTTGAAAGCCAACAGATTCATGTGACGCAAAAATACCCTTATCAAGGCGTTCGTCCCTTGCTTTTGTCACGTGAGGTCTGTCGTCTAGATTGGCAAGACATATATATGTATGATATTTTAAAAAGTATGATTTAGAAATTGTGCTTTTTTATTATTATTATATGAAAAAAATAAGGACAGGGAAAAGTAATGTTCTTTGCTTTGTTCAGACGCATACGAATTATATTAAGACTCCATTAGGTGAACAAAAAGAAGCATCAACGTTAGGGTGAAGAAACTTATCTCAGATGTCAAGAACAGGCACGCGATGCAGAGGACATATCCAACCAATAATGATCTTATCAGGTTCAAGGATTGATGAACCACACATTCCTGTAAGGACAACTAATACCTAATACCTAAGTATATGACTAGAATCCGCGATGCTGTTCAATTACCAAAGCAAATTTTAAAGAACTTAATTGGATAAAGTCTCAATTTTCACAAAGATTCACAAGTGTTATCACTTTTTGAAACCACTCTTAACCATACTATATTGACTTAAAATAACTAGAAAAGAGTGTAAACAATTGTATAGTAATGATATTAAAACATCATTATAGTTATCGCCTGTTTATATTTGAACAATGTCTTGATAATATTGGAAATAAATCACGTTTAAACTAACTTTCCAGATATATAGTATCTTCATTATATAAAATTATCTATTATCACAAGTTTATCCGGTTTAATTAACTAAAGATAACCTTTTTGACTATTAACGGGATATTTTATAATACTTAGTTTATATATTCTACTTGTATACTGAATGCTAGTCAAAATATTTTGTGACTTTTTGCTAGAAATAGAGTCCTATATGCCGAAACGTTGTTTAATATGACGCGTCGTTATGTAATACAGCGGATTGTACAAATCAACTTCGACAAATACTTTACTTCATTACTCTTAGAACTATTTATACACACGGGTGGTAAATGGAAGTTGCACTGCAACAGTCACAATGTCTACACAAACAAAAATTGCGTGATTGCAAAAATTGCCAAAATTTCAGATGGTTACTGGTATCATATTAAATAATATTATTATATTAATATTAGCTTCACGCTTGCATACAGCAAGCTAGGCAGAGGAAACTTAAGAACCTAGCGTTAAGACAGTCCGTTCCGTTTCCACATTACGCCAAGTTTGAGGTATTGTATTCGCGCTTTATATTAATATTTAATACTAGCAATTTGTTCCTAGCTTTGCCCGCTTGGACTTTGCCATTATTGATTTATTAAACGTAATTGTGGTTGTCTTTTAGTATGTATTTGTAGAGGCTTCTAATATGTACTATAATATGTCATTCTAATTATAATTTTTGATTTTTTTTTCAAGCAGTATTAGGTACTTATATTGATCGTTTCAATAGTTATTGTGTAATATATAATTAGATTTTTGGTTGATATATTTTCTCCCACAAGACACCAAACTAAATATCAAAAGTATAAGTCTATCTCTATAGTCTATACAAGGACGCGCACAATCAGTGAATAAAATAAACCCCGTTACATATAAAACCGTCGAGTGGAACTTAGAACTTGAATTATGTCCCAAGTTAGTACAGAACTCGGCACCCACATAGATCTTATGTCGGTGAAGTCGAAATCGACGCATTATTCAACATTTAACTTCGTTCTTATTTCGAATTTATGTTTTTGATAGGTTTATCCTATTGTGCTTGCGTGATAAAGTTGGCATATGACAGAAAAATAGATCTCAAACCAGTAGATATATTGAATAGAGACTACTTTTACAAAAACAACTTATTTTAAGTAATTTACATAGCATATCAACTAATGTAATTAAGTATTTAAAAACAAATTATCGCCACAAGTGGAGAGAGACAGAAAAATATTATGTTAAATGACAGAAGTCGTTAGCGTCTTTTATAAATAAATATTTGTTTATGTTCTGTCTTTTATAAATAAATATTTATTTATGTACGAATTTATATAATTACTGTTAAGTTGATATAAATTTATGAAACAAAAATAAAGATCTTATCTCGTTTTGGGTTCGTTTCATACTAACACTTTTGCTTAGACACCTCAACTAAAAAGAAAAATGTATGTAAAAGTATTAAGCTTATGGCAATAAATATCAGCCATTTAGGTCTCAGACACTTTCAGTACAGGAACAACTCTTTTCAAATTTGAAAAGACGATGCATTCAAAAGATGAACATTTATGCTTAGGTTTTTTTCTGCATTTTGTATGAAATAAACATAATCAAAATCTAGCAGTCCTAAAATATAAAAAACAAAATACGCAAACGCCAAAACTTTAAATGTTAAATAACCAATATAAAATTATCTTGATGACGATCAAAGTTATAATTTATTATTTGCATTTTAGCTGTATATCAAACTATATAATATGATGTTACCTTTACTTTATAACTACACGCTTTATATCTAGTATCAAGATACTCTGTTCTCTTTTGATTTTGAAACATTACATGTTCAGTCTCTCTGGAATAAAACTGAATGAGGAATCGATTGGTCCTGTTGCATTTCAAATGTCCTAATACCTTTGTAGATAAAAACTGTAACGAAAAAGAAACGACGCACTTTGAAATTAATAAATTTTGTGAAAAATGACATGCTACTTGGACATCAGGAACGCTTTCCTAGTTTGTCCCACAAAAAAAGAGAAATACGTCATCGTGAATGTCAATTGTTTTAATATAAAAAATATTGATTATTAATTTAGAAATGTGAGAATTATTTTAAAAAGAAATTGCACTATTGATTATAAACGGAGACATATGTATGTAGTACTCGTAGTAGTATGTAGTATACTACAAAAATTGCGCATCAGGCCGGTTTTGTCGGTGTTATATATATCGTTTTAAAACCACTAGGCCTATATTATGAGACCGGTATTGACTATTAAGATACATTGTACGGCAGTGAAGGCGTGGTTGGACGCACGTTCGAGTTTCACTCCGACCGGCAAGCTGCGCGCGCGCATTTCTCGGTCATATTGTTTACAAACAAACAACAAATTGACCCTCGGTTTTTTATCATTCCCGTTCACTATTGGCGATTGTGAGTTGCTTTTAACTACGTTTTGCGGTAAGAATTTATATTTTTTTATGTTATTTGATTTGCCCGAATGTTTTACTGGCTGTAACCGGGATTTTGGTTTATTTTGACACTCAAAAGCTATGAAACAACAGCAAATATTTTTATAATCTTAATTTGTGAAATATTTAAACTTATATAACCATGTTATTTATTTTATAATAAAATAAAAATATAAATACACTTGTGTAAATGAATAAGCGTGGTGTTATTGATTACAAATTATAAAATGTTTATTTTTAAACTGAGCGTGTGTAATCCTTAGCTTTCTGTACACTATACAGGTCAGTGACTCAGTATCGGGTTATAGATTAAATAGAGTTTTGAAAAAAAGAAAATATATTACTCTTTAATAGATTTTCTTAACAGTTTAATTAGGATAGTATAATATCATATAATTATGAAGCGCGTTAAGTTAATTCGCTTCGTGTCTTAACACCTGATTCCATCTGTCTATTCTGATTTGGAAAAAGCCAGAAAATTGATTATATTTTTTCCTCTTTTAAATTTTAATAGCATCAGTTATTATTTTAAATTAAATACACAATAGAATTAAAAATGAAGCTTTCAAATATCAAAATATCATAATTATTGTTGTGTTTCCTTACTAGAAGCTATCTTTTAAGTTAATTCAAAAAATGTTAACAAGTTTATTGAGGCGTTATTTAAAAGTTTAAATAAAACTTTAGGGTTCAGATATATCCTAAAATTTTTAGATGCTGACCTTTAAATAGCGTTGGTGTGGTTCCGACTTAAAGATTTATTGAAATAGTTTACGTGAAATTTTCCACCTCAGGCGTGAAATTGTGGAATTTAATTTTCAGAAACTTTCCGTATGTTAGAAAATTTGGTCTTCTGACCAGGGTTAAATTTTACACTCATTACGATCTATACAAATACTTTCCTGACCTAATTTATTAATTACATTCTAACAATAATTAATACAATATATGGTTTCTCCTGGCAATCAGTCAGCAATACCTAACAAGGTAATTATTTATATATCAATGTTTTTCAAAGTTACTTACAGTTAAATAAACTGAGACAATAAAACTAAATTTATCTACTTAAATTATAGCAAATTGTGTTATATGTTGTTTCCTTACAAACACCAGCTGATTTGATGAAGGTTATTGATTTCATTACAGTACTAAACAAATAATTCACTCTATTTACGACTATAATATATATATATATATATATATATATATATATATATATATATATATATATATATATATATATATATATATATATATATATATACTATATATATATTATATATATATATATATATATATATATATATATATATATATATATATATATATATATATATATATATATATATATATATATATTATATATTCAAGCTGATAAGTTAAAACAACATGATATATTATATGTATTATTGAACATAGCAATCGCGAATTGTAATTATTAACGACGTAAAAGATAATACCTGATGTAATACTTAAAACTAGCGACCTGCTCGCGTCTTCACGTACCTGAACTACACTATTATTTCTTAACTAATGTAAATGTCTTAAGTGTTTTATTTTAAATCAGCCAATTGAATAAAACAATATTTTATTAATTTTGTCAAACATATTGCTTATATATATATATATATATATATATATATATATATATATAT
The DNA here is from genome assembly GCA_019049475.1 of Eueides isabella. NCBI lineage: Eukaryota > Metazoa > Arthropoda > Insecta > Lepidoptera > Nymphalidae > Eueides > Eueides isabella. The sequence goes on from CM032385.1 coordinate 11,364,815, forward strand.
ATATATATATATATATATATATATATATATATATATATATATATATATATATATATATATATATATATATATATATATATATATATATATATATATATATATATATATATATATATATATATATATATATATATATATATATTGCATACATAATAAACCAAATTGAAACACACAAAGTAGACAGAAAATAATATCTAACCAGTTTTGTACCAAGTAGCAAATATTATGCAATATGTAAATTAAACAAGTAGATAATTCTAGGGTTTTTTAGTGAGATAAACTGTGGCAGTGACAATAATCTTTATATGTTTCAAATAAAATCGATATTCACCAAAGGTCCTTCTTGCAAAGTTAAATGTATTTATATATAGTATTTTATCAATTATAATTTATGAAACTTATCTCAGTGACTAAGTATTGGAAGAAGTAAATACCATTTAAATACATTACACAACGGCACTAACTTGAACTAACTTAAGTCTTTGATCATGATTATTACAATTCAAGGTCGACCAATCGGCTCAAATTCCAGACATTGTGCATTGTACGCGTTAATAATATAATAGTTTTAATAAGTTATTTTTGACAATGTTTGAGTTAATGGTCATAAAATTTAAGTTTTCTTAAAACACTCCGCTCTCCTTTTTTCGAATAAGTATATTGCATTGCATTTTGGGATGTGGAACTAAAGACTATTCTTTGTCTACCAGAGTGAAGAATTAAAAATAATTCCTCCTACCGGATTGTTGGTTCAATCGCGTTAGCACTTAGTAGTTGTCTCTTTTTCTTTTCTATTGCAATGACATCAAAGTCACATTGCAATAAAACAATAAAAAAAATAGTTGTACATAAATCTTATTTTTAGTGCAAAAACTGTTCCCCATTTTTTATATATGATCGACTCAAATTAATCTAGTGGCCTCGATTAAATTTTAAAATAGAATATATTTTTCTATTACACAAACAAAAAATATGACCAGAAGTTTAATTTATATGTTACAATTGACATTTATCAATGCATTAAAAAAATAATCTAAGAAATTATTGATTGAGGTCGTCGTTTTGCATTAGCACAGAGTATGAGCGACAACGATTAAAAGAACGTAGTGTCTTCACTATATCCCATCACTCAGCCTCACACTGTATCTCGCATATTCTATCCTACTAAATTCAGGCGTAAAGCTTAAAAAAAAGATTATAAATTCTGAATATAATGGAATTGATTTAGTGATTTGATCTAGCCAAGTTTCTGGTAATTTATCTGGATATAAGTTGGAAACTCCCACGAGATACAAGTAATTAATGATATACCGTTTGTCTTCTTCATCTATGGTGTGACAAGCACATTAGCGAATATTTGTGCTCATAATAACCTTTTTCGTGAAGGATGTATGGATGAAATTAAGAGCATTGTATAATCCTATTTCCTTATAAAAAAGATCTTAACACTACTGAGGCATGTCGTGGCGCAGTTACAAAAGCGTGCAACTGTAAACACGACAGATTGTGAGTTTAATCCCCACTTGGGAAAATAAAAATATAAATTTTCATGTTATCGCTCTGGTAAAAGGGCAAAGCGTAGCATTGAGATCCGCCATTCAACTCGCAATTACTTCTTAATTTATTCACTTTCTGCCAAATTTGAGGGATTTTGACAATTCTTTCCGTTCCGTGTCTTAAGACTAAAAGTATTACAAAAATATATATATTTTCTTTTTTACTTCAATTTATTGTTTTATTACAAATTACAAATAAGATAAAATAAAGGACAAACAAAACAAGTGAAATCTACAGCATTCATAGTAAAATTACGTAAAATAGGTAAGTAAGTAGTTCCAAAAAATAATTCTTGTCTAACTTTTTTCTTAGTTTTTTTATTTTTTCTTACCTTTTATATACACAATTGCACCATCAAAGGTATTAAGCATTGATTACTTTTCTTGTTTATATAACATTTACTATATAATGATAATTTTGTTAGTAACACTTATCAATGTAATAATAAAAGTAAATATAGAAATAGCATCAAAGTCAATCCACGTTAATCACGTTTCTCAAGTTAATCACAGTATTTGTTTGTACTCGTTTATCTGCTATGAATGATTTATACGTGTATGTGCTAATTAAAGGGATTTTTAATTATTTAATATCATAGCAATCATTAATAATAATAATTTATAGTTTATATATTGAAAACTACAAGAATGTAACTGATAAAGAAAATATAAAAGTTGCATTGTAAGGTATGTGCACCATGTACGTAATCAACATAAGAACATTTTTTTGGAAGAGACAGCAAACGAGCGTACGGGTCACCTGATGGTAAATTATCACCGTCGCCCACGGCCCCGTGTAACTCCAGAGGAGCTACAGGAGCGTTACCGTCTTTTAAGGTGGATGGGCAACGGGGCCCGGCATTACCTAATGCGAAACGCAGTGGCCAAAGCCACTACTTAACGCCGGTCTTAAATGCCGAGGGTGGTAATAATCCGGTTGAGTCTGCCCATGCGTGTTGCCATTACTGGCAACGTGACTCTACCACACGCACTTTAGTCGCCTCTTACGACACCATCAGTACCAGGGTGATCCTATTCTAAGCCGGGATCACACGGCAAAAACTTGTTCAACATCGACTTGTTCCTGCCTGTACATGTGTACAAATACATAAATATATTGTTCATTCGATTATGTATGTAAGTATTCTTGAAGGATCCAAAACTATATGATTTCAATGTTAAGAATCGTGACTTCTGTATATTTAAGCATAATTCTAAATAAATAAATTATAAAAGATAATTTATTAACTAACTTACTAATTATTAAATGTTAATAGTAAATGTTATAAAACAATAATTAGCAGGAATTAAACAACGTTGTTTACTGACAATAGCGCATAATTGCATGAAGCATAGAATATAGTTCAAGTGTGCTAGTTAATGCCTTTTACGACGTTGTGCATTTTTTTCTCTTGTATTAACAACAAGATTTTTTTATAATCTAAGTAAACACCGTACAAAAATATTATGTTGTCATAAATTAATCACTTATATAATAATTCACGCAGCGCCACGGTATATCCTGTACAAGGCCGGGTAGGCAAAGGGCACTTGGCAACCTAGTGTTAAGACACTTCGTTCTGTTTCCCATACTTATTTAAATTTGAACTTTTATAACATTATTACGAACAAGATATAATGAAATCGTCGTATCCACACAAATTCAACACAAAATACCTACTGACTTTATGTTCAACTTTCTCTTTATTTTATTCACATTGCGCTCTTACTGGTGGTTCTCTGTGTCATGTGTAACTACCGTGCTCAGTCAAGCACATTATAACCTGACACCTACTTGATTATAAATATGATATTAATGATTTATTGTGGGATAGCGTCTTTTTCTAAATATGGTAGTTGTAGGTTCGATTTGATCGATCGCTCTGGTAAAACAAAGAACAGCACTGAGTTTCACCATTCAACACCTTATATCTCGAATTTGGATAGAATTTTCTCCCCTGCTTCAATGCTAGGTACGGAATACAGCGTAAAGGTTAAATAATAATATATTTACTCTTAGAGAACAATCATGGAGATATATTATGTAAGACGTGTTCAGTACAAAGAAGTTGAAATAAAGGTAGCGTAATGACAGAATCAGTTTCTTTATAAACAAAAATGAAATATCCATAAAACCAACAAATACAACGTTTTTAATTTTCTTTGCATACGCTTAAAAGCTTATTAATGACATTTATAATTTTTCTGTGAAGGTAATTATGCTAATGTATACATTTCGAAATAACAGGAATTATACATTTTGTATTAATTATAATATTTTTGTAGTCTGTATCAAAACATCAACACAATAATATACACACTTAATATAATTTGCTGGGAAATAAGAAGTGATAAAATTTATTTATAACCTTACATACTTTTTGTAATTTTATTACTCTTTACCTCTGGTGCCTGTTGCGTTGCATCAAATATTTCGATTTTCATACTTTCTAATACTATTTATTACTTACTAATAAATTGTAGAGAAGTATTAATCTGGAAATTTAGAAAACGTTATTCTGTGTCATATAACCAAAGAAAAACAAATAAAGTTTAACAATGATTTTGAACTACGATCTATATGTATATATAAATTCATAACATGCCCTCAGCCATGATACGAATTTATGACATGACATGTGTTTTAGTAAATTTAAAAACGTAAAAATCCCTTTATTTTTCGTCAAAAAATTTTGAGAAGTCCAGATGTGAATCTATCCAAAGACATAAAATAACCATTAGATGGGATGTTGCACCTATAATTATATATAATGAAAACAAAGAGCCTTTTCCGTTACATTTAAAAAAAATTCCTTTAAAAAATATATTTTTCAAGTCAGGCGCATAGTAGGCATTTCTGGGCGTTTTGTTACTTGTTTTATATAAGACTAAATATTCATATTACTAATAATAACAGCAAATTTCAACATTGTTAGGCAATTATTCAATTTGCTTACAGTAAAATAAGGCCTATACAATTACGCTGAACCATACTAAATTGTAGGTCAATACCCTCAATCGGGATTGCAATACAATGTATATTTATAATCGAAATTAATTAACTTGATATGTCATAATATTATGATAGCCTCGCCTCTGTGACAATTATAACTGAATCAGTTCGTTGACATAAATATTAATCATAGTATTAACGAATACTTCCTATAATGTAGGATTTATATAAAACGCTTTTAAGTAACAATAAAAAAATCATCCAAATAAATTATAGATGTGTAAAGTAAATTGTGAACGTATGCTAGTTGACATACTATATCTAAATGGTAATAAAGCTTATAGATAAACATTGAAACAATAATGGTCACTTTCAATTGAAAAGTTATTAACTTTAAAAAGCTAATTAGCTTAGCTAAATTAGCTTAGATAAAAGCTATTAAGCTTTTAGAGAAAGAAATAGTAAAAAATAAACAAAAAAAGGTATTAATGTCGACTTTAGCTTCTTTTTCTTTTTTTTCTTGGTATTAATCCCTACGATTGCCAGAGTCTGACTCCTAGTCAACTAACTCCACTTTTCACGATCTTTACATCTTTAGTGGTTTGAACATCTTATATCATACATCACGACATCCAAACAGCGCTTACTTGGACTTCCGGGAGCACGTTCCAGGAATAAACTAGCAAGGCGTTTGTATCTGACATAATTTCTAGTCGACTCGCAACGTGGCCGTACCTGAAGCTCTTGGAGTTTACCCGCTTCGTGGCGGATTCCAAGACAACTTCGAATGAATGTGCTATGTTTGCGGTCAGACAGTATTACGCCACATATCCACCTAATATATTTTCATCTCTTAATTTCCGTGATGTAAAACTGAGTGATTGTGCTGACGATAGAGTGCGCTAAGATGGAGCTGGCCAGCATTCACTGCCGTATAAATAAAAACGGTCAGATGATACTCCTTGAATTTAGGAATATTCTGCGGTTACAGACCACACCAGTAAACTCGCGCCTTTTGACCTAGGTAGCGCTTATCCTACAATGGATCCTGAATACCTGAACTTTTCCGATTTAACGGCTAATTCAAGCCCTATATTAATACACGAGTCCGAGCTCTTGCAAGTTATGTACTCGTTCTTCGACCACCGATTTGAACACTTCGACAGCTTCTCTTTACGTTCTAGCTCCAGTCGGTTCTCGTCAGTCATATGAGTGTTATATTATCAGCATACATCATCAGCAATGGAGACTGGTCTTGAATGTTAGCAGAGTGAGTATACGAGCACTACATTGAATAAGAGAGGACTAAGAGTCCTAGTGAATCCCCATATAATCTAGACGTGTTTGGTTTTGCAAACATTATTCCTAACCGTAGAAGCGGAGTCGTGGTACATATCTCAGATAATGCACACAGACACGGCACACAGTCAAAGACCTTCCGCAGACCTAATAACGCCACATGCTCTTCTGTTTACCCTGTATACTTTCATAAAAGTGCTGAAGGCATCTTATGTATGGTGTCAACAAATTAATTATATGTAAACGTGCATTCTCTTGGATAATACGGCCAGCCTTTTAAACCAATAAACAGTACGATCACTGTAGTAATTATAATAAAAAGAAAACGAAACGAAACGACGATCTGTGTATATATATATATATATATATATATATATATATATATATATATATATATATATATATATATATATATATATATATATATATATATACATATATATATATATATATATATATATATACATATATATATATATATATATATATATATATATATATATATATATATATATATATATATATATATATATATATATATATATATCTATATATATATATATATATATATATATATATATATATATATATATATATATATATATATATATATATATATATATATATATATATATATATATATATATATACATTAATAAACGTCCCCTATAAGTTTTGCTTTATTTTCCATGTATAGATAGTGGTCAATTGCAATTTTTTTTATAAATACTTATATACCTACACATTACATGATTCATCTACACACAATACACTTAAGAAATCCTAATTTAAATGTATTGGGAGTTTTTATATTATTTTTCTCGCAGTAAATATCAAACTTAATAGAAAAATGTTTTAATCATCTTATATATACCTACACCCTATTCAGAAAATGGTAAATTAAAGATAAACAAACCAGAAAAAGATTACTTTGCAGGTTGGCGATTGGCGATTGGCGAAGTGAATATTTTCATGAAGTTAAATACGTAACGTATACTTCCATACGCTGATAGACCTATATATAATACTATTGAATGATATCTATAGAACTAATTAAATTATGCCAGACTTAATAAAAACGAATATTATAATTGCCTTAAATTATGCCTTAATGCCTTAAATATTTTCAATAATAAAAAATACACTCACTTCACTTTCACACTTCATACTTATTTAAATACTAATAAAGTGTAGAACACAATTATAATGCATACATTACACAATAAATTGACATGTTGTATTCGATAAGCACATTCGAAATCGAGCTGCACTTTTCTCCATCAATTTAAAAGCAATTAAAGTAGCAAGAAAACACTCCGGTACGGACGAGGTGGCTGTTGTAAGCATATTCAAACACGGAGAAGAAACTTGCCCGAACTAATATTATCAATCGAGGATATGTAATATTATCAATCGAGATTCAAGAATTTATTTTTTTATTTACATTTTATCTTATGCTCAATATATAGAGTATAGAGTATGTACTCGTATATAGGGTAGGGGTGCGCACAGAGACTTTTCCCGTGTATTTTTTTATCTCACGGGAACTTGAAAGTGAAAGTAGTGAGTGAGTTAAATGAAGTTAATAACACTATATGTATAACACAACACTATAAAAATTGGTTCGGCTGTTCGGAAAATAAACCTTTACAATAAAAACAATGGTTATTTTTACTGATAGAAACTTCTATTTTATTTATGTTTATACTTATTTATATATTAGGACAGGGGGGCTGCTTTATCTTTCAATTGTTTAATAAATATTGAAATGTTTTTTATTAGGGAACTGTATCAACGAAAACAAAACTCGATTAGATAAAGTACGTAGATACTCTTCATAAGTTTGTATTCTTTTCTTTAAAATACTACTTTTATTTGATAACACGTTGTACCGTGGTCGTGTAAAGAAACATTAGTTTATTTGAATTATCACAAGCGACATTGTTTTTCGCTAATTTATAAATGAAAGAATTACTGAATTTTTGGTTTTACCTTGTAAAACGTATATTTTTAGTTATTCGACATAAAATGTCTAGTGAATCTCAAGAAAAAAAGGTTATTTTCTTATTATTATGGTAATAGAAAATGAAAATTAACAAGTTGTTTTTATATTTTTATTAATTCATTATTTATTGTTTAGGTGTTGGTGAGTGAAGTTAAAGACATGGCGTTAATAACTGAAAATATGGATTTAGAGAGGGAATACTCTCCAAGCATGTGGTCGACAAGATTTTCATCTTCCCAAGAGGTGTTACAATATCATGTAAACTTCGTGACGACAGGTAGATTATATTATTTGTCAAAGTAACTTATGTGTGCAACGGCCATTAGAAATAATATTTAAAAGTATTTTAATACGATTCACATTTTTATTATTTTTAGCTTCGCGCTGCATCGCACTCATAGAATGGGTAGGCAGAGGCACTTGGGAACCTCGTATTAAGACACTCGATTCCCACTTTTTCAATATTCATTACTGAATTCTTAAAGCATTGCGTGTTGATTGGCAGAAGTTACTGCCGCGCTTTGTTTCACTACCAGAGCGAGGACACCAGATTTAATAAGGTTACATACGTTTTAAGCGCGTACCATACCAATATTTAAATAGCTTTGAAAAATTATTATATTTCAATGTTTCGTAATTAATTTAGGTAGACGTGGTTTAAAACAACTAATTATGTATATAGGTATCTCTTATATGCAAATGCAAGTGGCTTACAAATTGCGATAACATTTTCAATACTTATGCTATTATTACCAAACGTAACGATACTTATATAAATAAAACATTGTTAACTTTTAGTTACATATATTTTTTAAATATAATACATGTTATTATTTATAAAACTGAAGAATTTTGCTTTCGTAATATACATGACGCATTTAGTTATACATATTTATACATATATCATATAGCACAGCTATCGCATGCCTACACTAACATTATGTGCAGAATACAGCGTAAAAGTTAGATATAAAAAAATACTGTTTGTCATAAGCCCACAACCTCCTCTTCTTCGTAATCTTCGTTAATAATTTCTGTAACAAGTATTTTTTGTGAGAAAAACTTTTAAAAATACTGCAGTAAACGTAAATTAGTGTGATACTCCAAACATGCGCCAAAATCATCATAAATTTAAAATAAGCTATATTGTTATTCTTCCTTCTTTAATGTGCCAATAAAAGCATGGGTACTAATTTATAAACAAAAATAAATCATATTACAGACGAGTACATGTTACGGAGACGATAGATAATTTTAATAAGTAATTGCTAAGTTGAAATCCAAACCACAATTTCACTTTTAGAATCATAATAGCCTGTTAAAGAAATATTATGAATTAACTTTTAAATTTTATTGTTCCATAAATAATATTATTTAAACATTTATTTAACAAAATTGTCTTATTATTTTATTTTAGCAAGTGAAATTGCAGTTAACAACGTGCCTCATAAGTTGGAAATTGAATACGGATCAACCCCAGGGCAGAAACTCGATATTTTGGGTACGGATCTTCCAGATGGTAAGTGTAATTATGCTGAATATACTAAAACCTACAAATAACATTTTCGTCTTAGATAGTTGTCTCTATTAGGCGTAATATGTCCTATGAAACAATATTCCTAATGTAAATTATGTAAATTATTACGTAAATTATTGAAATACGTTATCATTGGTAATACACAACACTGCGATTAGGACAAGGATTAACTAGAGTTGAAGGGCAATTGTTGTTATTTGTAGTTGAAACATGAATTGGCACTCTTATAAAAACTATGGCCAAACTCAAAAACTGTTTATTTTGGTAAAAGCTAACAGTAAAAGCTTGTTTATTCTAAATAATCATAAGGTTATTGTCCTCAACCTGTTATTGTCCTCATGTCACTTGTATTCTGAAAGCACGAATTAATTTTTTACTTCGTCTTAATCTTGGAACTCATTATCACATTAAAATGTGATTACACGTACATATTTACTTAAGACTAGTGACAAAGACGCGGCTGCGCCCGTTTAAACGCCCGCTTAAAATATAGTTAAAACTATATTAAATATATCCTATATGTTATTTTGATATATATTATTACTGTAAATGTTCATCTACATTTGCTTTTTCGTTGCGTTCATCCGTCCGTTTTTTGTGTGAAAATGGAACAAACATCCATCCTCACTAACTTTCACATTCCTAACATTACTTGGATGGGCTCAGTTGGATAAAAACAATGGGATAACAGGGTAGACTCCACATAATTGATACACTTTTAAATAGATTGATTTAATAAACACCTTGTATTTATTTACATTAATACCTTATCTACATGAAAACATTTTTTTAGCTATTGTGTAACATAACAAATATTGGTTTCAAAACCATTAAAAAAGGATTTTCTCTCTCTAGTAAATCCTTTTTATTTGCCCTCTCGAAGAAATAGTGTCTTATTGTAATGGTATAGTTGCTTTACATTAAAAATAATTTTTAGAATTCTTGCCTGATGAAAGATAAGAAGAGGGAATAGAGCTCTTATATATTTTTTTATATACAAACATTTCTTACCTATTTACCTAATCCATTTTTGTTATTTACTGCAATATTCTATTAAATAATATATATGCTATCAATTAATAAATATAAAAATATATGAAGTAGTACACTTTAGAACTATTAAAATATTTTTTTTCTTAGTTCAATGCAACCAACATATTTAACAAAAAACAATGTAAATTGCGTAGTTTCTTAGTTAATAACAATAAGCATTTCCGACTTTTAATATTTTTTTCTTGGCTTTTATCAATGTTTAGTTTCCAATAACATCCCCATTATTATTACTTCCTATTTTTTTACGTCAGAACTATATATTATGTAAGAGAGAACGAAAAACAATGCGATGTCATAATTTGTTAAATAAAATAAATAATAGCTACGGATATTTTATCCACTGTATTAAAGCTTATAGACACAATGAGGTAGAAAAACATCAAAGAAAAAGCAAAGTCCTTATTTGTGGAAGAATTTATAACTATCAGCAAAAGAAACAAAAGCGACTATCCTTTTTTATATGAAAACTTGCTTTTTTTATTCAAAAAGTAAATTACAAAGAAAAAATCAGACAAAAATCAGTGTTAGTCCGATACAGTAAAACGTTATTACCACTAACAACCCTAATAGTTTAATAAAAATTGGGGCAACTATTACACTGGTGGCAAGCTTCACCTTCAATATATGTACACATAAGAAGTCACAGTAAAAATACTAAAATAAATGAAAAAAAAAAAAAAACATAAATTCCATAATAACCATTCTAATACTGTGATATCTAATGCTACAGTACTAAACTATGTTTTTAATTTTATTACACACACTCCACAACATTAACATCTATCTAAATCCAACTGCGTATTCTGTCTACGTCACCATCTAACCTTTTACGTATAAGTAGCCAGTAATAAAAATACATAACATATACCTCATATTGACTAAAATTTTATTACCCTACCTTACGCAACTTTACTTCATCAATAAATAAGATGTTTAAAAAATCAATTACGGCCATAGATGAACCAATTAAATATGGCCTTAATGAATGAATAATGTTTTGCGTTGGAGTCACGACATAAACATGCGTACCTGACCACCGACATCCTACATGATTACGCAAATGCTTAAAAAAAATAGAACTTGATAAATGCACTACTATTATTATCTAAGGTTTTTTTACCGATTATAGTTTGTGGCATAAGCACAGCGCTGCGCTGTGCTGTGCTGTGCACTCGAGGAAATAATATTTAATATTTTCAAATGAAATATCTAATGCTTTTATTTCTTTACCGTGGTAACAAGGCTAAGGGCCGCGTTGACTTACGCCACTCAACACGCAATGCCTCAAATTCGGTGGAAATTGGGGAACGGAACGGAGTCTCTTAACACTATATTCCTAAGTTTCCTCTGCCTACCCTGCCATTCGCAGCATGAAGCCAAAAAAATGTTGGTTTATAGATGAATATATTTCAAGAATGCTCTTGTTACTCATATTAATTTGTATCATGTTTGTAATATATAATTTCTAATTAGGCAGAAGATATTTTGACATAACAACGAAGATCGTAATTATATTCATTTAGGAATATTAAAGTATCACATGGTTATATTCCATGGAATGAATACAACATTGAATTCATTAAAGAAAATATTAACACATATGTTACATTTAATATAAAGACTATCTTTTATTAACTTAATGTTTTGCTCAGCAATAGAGAAGAGCGAGATACCACATTTCATTTACAAGACAATATCTTTATTAGACGCCATTCAAAAATTATTTAGATGTTTTGTACCGATAACAACTCACAATTCATTTAGTAATTATCAAAAACAGGTCAAAAAGGATAATAATTCATATTTCCCGAACATGCCGATATCACATTATTTGTCTAAGTTCACATAATAATATCATAGATAAAAATATTCTCATTATTGAAGCTTATTAAATTTTATTTGATCTATAGTTGTCATACATAAATAGCTACTTAAGAACTTTAAGAAACAACAAAGGAGATTAAGTTGTATCATACATATACTGTGTCTTTATAGTTCTAATACATTTTTATCATACTTAAAGAGTTACTCCTTGCTTAAGAAAAACATTATCTTTTTAATAACGAGATTTGGATCCGGGCCGTTCAATACCGTTCCGACCGTTCAGTTTGGTCATCGTGATGTAACTGTGACCTTAATTTCTATTCCAATAATCATAAAATTTTAAATTTGATAACCATAATCAACAGGTAGATAAATATGGATACCCATGTAATGAACGAATGAACATTTTGAATACGGTGAATACACTTCTCGATAATTACTAGTTCAGTTATTTTGCTAGGCATTTGTTTATATTCATGAAGCATAGCTCTAATCAAATAAAGTCGTGACACTAACATCTGCGCTATCTTTAATATTACTCATATGTTTATTATTAGATTTTTTATATATTAGATAAAGGATCAATATTATATATACTTTGCTACAAATATCATATAATCTAGTACAGGCCAATAATTTATTTCAGTAACTATATATTTACTGAATGCATATATATTTTTTAATAACATCGTAATAAAATGTCTGTCATGGATAGGCATGTTATTACTTATATATTTGTATAATCTGTATTGTATTTTTATTTTATTTACATTGAAAGTTAAAGTACAGACTTAAAAAATAGGAGAAGAGCTAAAAATAATATTGAATTTTAGGACAACAATTGCAATATTTAATAACAAAAATACTTAATTAATATGGAAACAAAATAGAAGTAGAAAGTTTAATAGGTGTAGAAACGAACGAAAAATATTAAAAGTACAATAAAGGGTTAACGGATTTTTGATACAAAAAATAAAAACTTAATAAATTTTTGGATATACCTAAGTAACTTTTTACGGCGAGAAAATATTTCATGTAAAAAATTGAAAACATTGCGGTCAAAGTTACGAGCAGAATGGCGACTTTTAAGATGTAAATATATCTTTTATGATTATGGTTACTATACGTAAAGGCCGACTTAAAATCTCGACAGCAAAAGGTGCTATATTTTCAAAATATCTATTATATAAAATTAAGCACCCCTAAGAGCCATGCAATATTTCATAATAAGTTCTACCTGGCCTCTACATCAAAATAAATATGTAAATTTGTACTGATTGAACGTAAATTTCTGGAAAATTAATGTTTCTAAGTACGTCCGGACACATATGTAGACAGATATCATTTAAAGCCCTATACCCTTATCTACAACCTCCATAAACGTGAAGTTCTTGAAATATCCCCAGCATATTGAGATTATTTCGTCTACTGCTGTAGTTGCACAACAGGTTGTAGTGTCGAAACAGCGCATAATACTATTAATTTCCATATAGAGTGGATTTCAACTTGTTTGGCCTAACAATACTAGCATTTTAAATGAAACACTTTTAAACGGATTAAGCGCGTGACCACGGACTACTGTAAAGTGTTCGAAACGTCGGTGTTCCCAAAAATGTTTACCATTCAATATACGCGATTAATCCGTTTAAAAGTGTTTCATTTAAAATGTATAACAATCGCGAAAATCAAAGACATTATTAATACTAGCATTAGCAGAAAGGTATTAATAGTTTAAATATTAAAATTACATTAATTATTCACTATTAGCGAAAGTATGAAGCAATAAATATAGTAAGTCAGTCCAAATGATATTATAAAGATAATAATGAAAGAATAAGAACAAAAGCATTTAAAACTCCGATGTTTTATAAAATACTGATTATTTATAAAAACTAGCTTGAAAGGTCTAATAGAACAATAACCTTGATATGTACCAATAAATTCGACACTACCACCAATAAACTTAAACCAACAAATACACAAAAAATGTAGAGACAATATTACGAATTATCTATTTAATGATACTAAATAAAAATAACAAGGTGAAATGTGCTCAATACCGTATAAGTAAATAGGTCTTCTTATCATTACAATACTTTACACCAATTGATAAGCATTAAGCCATGAGTAGTAATACTGTTTACCTATGTTATTTCTATAATACTTTAACTAGGATTAAAAAGAAACTACTTTACTTATTCAGCTCTAGCGCCCAATATGTAATCTAAAATTGATATTGAAATATATAAAAACTTCAATATCCTCCGAGATATATCCAATGTGACGACCAAACACTTTTTGTTATTTGATTTGAAAAATTCATATTGCAAGTCATAAGTGAATATAAACTTTAAAATAAATTTTAATATTTTACAGATTCTCCAATTCTAGTCTACGTACACGGAGGTTATTGGCAAGAGTTATCCCGAGAAATTTCTCGCTACCCAGCCCAACCCCTACATAGGTTTAGGATTAAAACTATAGTTGTCGGCTACGACCTGTGCCCCGCTGCTACTCTACCCGAAATTATTAACCAAGTACAAAACGCTGCGCGATTTGTATTTGAATATGCTGAGAAAATGGGATCAAGGTAAATTTTATCTATTCTTTTTCTATGATAAACGATAAGGTGGATTTTCCACAGAGATCCTCTTTTGTCATTAGTCTAGTCGTTATCACTATCATCATTAGTTTAACAATAAAATGACTGTGTTTATGAAATATTACAAAATATGTGTAAAAATTAAGTATCTATGTTAATATACTTAAAAACGACCTATATACTGTTTTTTTTATATTGTTAGGGTACTTTAAATATATTTTTAATATTTTTAAGTGTTATTCCACACTTAGGAAAAAGAGAAAGAAGAAACGTATAAAAATTTAAATGTATTGGAATTTGGCCCGGCTTCTTGACGGTTTGCAAGAGGCGAGGGTTCCAATCCCGCTAAGTTAAAATTATAACACGTTTTTATATTTAGTATTTTACTTGAAATATACTTGTTCCTTTCCAATCGGTTTCTTCATCGTAACTTATAGAGATAAAGTAAATCTCATAATGTAAATCAAGTTTGAAGTAATACACGTCATATTATATATCTGAAGGAGAACATATTACGTAATATCTAGTAAAGGTGCATAGGCAAGTTTAATACTAATAATAAAAATAATTAAAAATTAAATGTTTGTATATATATAGTGTGATACTAAAAACGTTTTTAATCGATATATTGTATTCAAATTCGTTTAATATTTTATTGGCATATTTATAAATTCATATACAAAGATTTCTAGTCCCAACAGAAAATTTAATAATATTCAAAGCAAGGCAAATTATTGTAAGGCCGTCTCCGGGATGTTATTTAATTTTTTCCTGTTCATTATTACTATTTGAATGTTTATGTCATAAGTTGTTATTGAAAGATATTTTAATTCATTCACAGTAATCTTAAATTAAAAGTAAACAACAGTAAATAATCTATATCTTTACACAAGATAAAATATTATAGGTCATCAAGGTCATCATATAAAAGGTAAATCAAGGTTAAAAAAATAAAATTTTAAATTATAAAAAAAAATCTCAATTTAACCTTAAATATATTTTTTTTTGTTTAATTCATATTGATTGTCTAAGCATATAAATAAAGATATTGTTTTAAACTTGCTTTCAATATTACATTGGTTTTTTTAAATTGTGAACAAACTGGAGGCCTGTTCTGTCACCGGAGCACAAACGTGTGAATGTAAACGCGACAGGTCGTGCGTTCGATCCCCACTCTAGGCAATGAAATATTTAATATTCTTAATTTAAATATTTAGTATTTTCATATCTTTACTCTAACAAGGCAAGGCAAAGCGCGGCGTTGAGCTCCGCTACTCAACACACAACGCCCTAATTTCGGCGGAAAGTGAGGAACGTAACAAAGTGTTTTAATACTACGTTCACAAGTTTCCTCTGCCTACGAGATGAATACAAATTATTGACCTATCCACAATTCAGAAAGAATATGATACTTAAATATAATTAAACAATAGTAAAAGATTTTTATTTTATTAATAAATTAAATACGATACTTTCATTTCCCAGCAAAATGAAATGAAACCAAAGATAAAAAATATAGTTTATTACATATATAAAAATATAAAATATATATCTAAATATTATAAAATAATTAACCAATTTTCCCTAAATCACACTTTAATAAATATTCAAGTAAATAAATAAGATGCACCAAGCGAGGCCCGCTAGTTTATTAAAATAGTTTATGGCTTTGATTTCTTTTTAACTATCTAAATACATTTAGGCATTGCTCAAATTAAAAGAAATATTAAGGTAGTCCCCTCTTAATATAATATAAAGAGCAATAATTTTTCATTATTAGGCATTAGAATAAAAGAAGAATACAATTTCTTTAACAAAAACTCAATTAAATTATAAAAATTATATAAAATCCTTGATTTATGAAAGTAACTTTAGTTTACAAGGTTTTTTTTTTAAAATTCGTATATGAAAATATAAATAAAAAATTATCCATCCAACCACATAATTTTTTTTTTAATAATTGAGATATTAATAATATAATTTATATGCCATTTGTGCATTTTGTATATTTCAAGATATCTTTGTTTGTTCGTTATATTGTGGTGTATAAATAAAGTGATAATAATAATAATACATATCATACGTTAAAGGAGTGTTATCAGTTTGAAAGTTTTCTTAACTATCCACTGACAAATAACATTTACTTTTCGAATTAATTCAATCAACAATTTGCTGAGTTTTTTTTATCTATCGCCATTTTCAATTTTTTGCTATCCAGTAATTTTTACGTGATTCACGAACAAACCAGACCGACAGAAAGGCAGACAAGCATAAAATTTCTACTGAGAGGTTTTTCAGCTTCCATTATCGATATATTATCGAAAATCGACATTTCTTTAATGTACAGTATTGACTTTTGTATCCTATTATTATATAATAGATTCTACCTGAAAAACCGTAAAGCTTTACAAAAAACTATGCTAGTCTGTTTAATTAGCGCTATAAAAATATACTTTGAAATTTGTAAAACGTTAACACAATTAGGACAGCCTTAACATCGGCCTTAAAGTGATTGAATAGAATTATATACGCTTCAATAGTTATCACAGATTTTAAATAATTAAACCTTTTATTATTACACATTCAAAGTAGTAGTGTACCTATATTTAAAAAAATGAGCTCTTTTATTTTAAACTTTTGGCATGGAACGCAAATTTTCAATTATGCGTGGTCATATACCGTAACAATACGAGATATCTTTTGTTAAATTCACTATCCGCTACAATAAAATTGTTACAGTATTGAAAGCGACACGTTGATTAAAAGCTAAAACATTTCAATGGGCCAACAATGTATTATTTAATATAGTTTCTACATGTCACATTTATCATTTTATATATCTTTTTCATCATATGGTGTAATTAATTTAGTAATCACACGTTTTAATATGTTTTAACAATTTATTATATTTATTTTTGCCTCTTGCATATCAGATTAGGCAGTGACTCTAGTAAAAAACATTTCGTTTAGTTTCTCGAGTTTAGATCGTATCTACAACCACTTGTAGTCATACGACATCCACTGCGCCATGACGGCTTTTTTATCATTTAGTTAAAAAGTATAACTCATATGATATATTTATTTGCTACCTATGTGCCAAAATATATATTTGTTATCATTTGATATATTTTTTGTTAGCTTTTCATTTCTAAACTTAATGCTAAATAGAATAATAAGGTTATTCTATTTAGCATTAAGTTTAGAAATTAAAAAATCACAATCTATACTGTGAACGGATTAACAAAACACACTAAATATTATTTTTAAGCACCTCGATAGAAATTCAACATGTACGAAAAAGCTTAAATACGCGACGTACGCATGTGCACGCCCGTTCTTTTATTGAAACATGGACTACGTTAATCCATCTATGGGATGCTAAAAACGAATATTTTTTTGATATTTTACTATATTTAAAATATAGTAACAACAAAGAAAGAGCAGGGAAACTTTTGGTGATTTTGTTTGAGAATTACAAAGTACTAATTAACAAGAAAATGTCGAGCCTATTGTAACCGCATCTTGTTGCCTCCAATACCTTTAATAGATTCATTGTAATTAAAAAATAATTGGAATTATTGATGAATTTTGAATGTTATCTATATTGTTTTTATACAATATTGTTGTTGTCTATGATTTTATCTGTTGACATTGAATTACGCAATAGTGATTGCTTAAAGTTAAATATTTCATGTTCAAGCGTTTTATGAAAAGAAGGTTAATTTATAATATTATACTAAACGGTTTATTAAAGAAAGCAGAATAATAAATATTTTATTTTAATTGCTGTTTGTAAATATTATTCATTGAATTTTAATACTATTTACTAAGTAGGAAATATATAGGAAACTTTATTTTTTTTTCAAATTACATAAAATAAGCTGGCCGGCCTGTCTTCGCACTGGTAATAATGTAAAGCGCGGCGTTGAGTTCCGCCATTCAACACGCAATGCCTCAAATTCAGCGGAAAGTGGGAAACACAAATGGAGCGGAGTGTCTTAACACAAATTCCTTCTGCCTACCGTGCTATGTGCGGGATACAGCGTGAAGCTGAAAAAAATAATTTCGGCTACTTATTGTGAAAAATAATTTATATTTTTTTTACAGAGGCATATACTTTGCTGGTCACTCTGCTGGAGCTCATTTGGTGGCAAAATTGTTGTCCAATTCAGATTTTCTAGAAAATACACCAGGATCTTACAGGCTTCAAGGAGCATTTTTAATATCTGGCGTGTTTGATTTGCGTGAGCTAATACACACGTCAATAAATATGGCGATACAACTACCTACAGAATGGGCAGTGCCTCTTTCACCACAGTTCGATTGCTTTACTCACCTTCAAGCACGGAGAGTCCGTGTTTATATTTTAGCAGGACAAAATGACAGCCCTACCTTCAAAAAACAATCTAGGGAATTCTACGAACTGCTGTACAATACTTGTTTAATGCAAAATATGTACTTAGAAATAAAAGATGATATGGACCATTTTGATATCGTCGAGTGTTTCGCAAACGACGATAACTATCTAAAGAATCTTCTTGTATACGATATTCGGAAACATTTGTAAATGTTTTATAAGAACATATATTTAAGTGGTTGTTATTATTGATAGTTATAATTTAAATCTCGAATAATAAACTAGGTTATATTTTTTTATTAATTTGCAGCCGTAGACAGAGATGTCACTGCCAGTAGAAGAGCCAGAGCTTTCTTAAATTAGTAATATGTACGTTTATTTCAGTTATACGTTATTTTACATCTCTGAGTGCGGCCGCTATCTATATCTACGGACCATAATTCAAAATACCTTATTAAATGTCAACATATAAACTATTGTGAGTAACATCCATTGCATTCTATTTTCGTGTTCAATGTCCGATAAAAAATATATTAGTCATGCTTGCTATCAGAATATACACTTAGCACTTAACCCACTTGTCCTGAAATTGTGCGAAATATCTAAAGTACAAATATTTATTTCTTTGCTAAATGAAATGAAAGATTTCAGAAATACATTGATTGTATTTTAAATGTTCCGTTCTGTTGTTTTCGCAAGTTTAAACGGTGTTTTTAATTAATTAATAAATAAGAGATAATAAAAAAATATATAAATTAAATATTTTATTCATAATTCAGTAATGCATTCGCAAAAAAATAAATATTTTATTCATAATTCAGTTGACAAATGTCACATTTGCATGTTTTATGGGTCCAGTTCCAATTAATATACATATACTATTTGCTATCAAAGATGGTTTTTTTAAATATTGATAAAATTTTATTCATCTGACGTAATTTTTATGCTAAGCTATATACATATATATGTGGAACATGAAATGTTTTTTATGTTATTAAAAACATTCCATATTATGATTTTAAATAAGAAAAATATATTTAAGTAATTATTTTTATAAATATTGTTAAATTTAACAGCGTAGCTGTCTTTTAAAAAATATGAAGGTGTGAGAGGCGATGTTCCTTAACTTTACGATGTTTCCTGCATATAATAAATATAATAAGTAAGCATAGGGCTCCTAGGCACCTAGTGTTAAGATACTTGGTTCGCCACTTGTCGTTACCACATCGAGGAAATAAAAAAAAATGAACATTTCATCCACACGTTTACGCGCGTTGTATGTCTAATCGAATTGTCCCACGCTTGTGCCCCTTCGTCACGACGGCCACATATTTCGAATATGCAAGATAATTTACGCAACAAAATGATATTAATAGTAAAATATAATTAGTATTACGTATAAAATTAAAATTTAAGGAATTTTGTATTGTATATTTTTAGGATTTTTCGTTCTCTGTATTGATATGTTGATGGATGTGTAGCTTTATAGTGTTTGTTATTATTCAAAATATTGATGATATAACAGGCGTTGTTGTAATTTTGTTATACGTACATGGTAAATATATATTTTTAAGAATATACTATATTTGCAATAATGCAAAATTTTTAATGAAAATTAATAAATTAATATAAAGTACAATGTTGTTTTAATTTATAAATTAATTAAGACGAAACCATAAACATTTTTTTTTTTATTATTTATTACTGAACAGAAATGTAAAGCACCTTTAGTTATTTTTGCCTGTCTGTTTGTTTGACTATTGGACGGATTGGATGCACCTTTTCTTCATAAAAGCTGTGAAGGCACTTAATATAGAACCATATTGGTCAGGCCTGCTATAAGAAATAATTAAATTTTATTTCATTCTTAAAAGTCATCGATTGTGACGAAATTTTTTCACATACATATACATCACTTTTCCACATACACACATATATATATATATATATATATATATATATATATATATATATATATATATATATATATATATATATATATATATATATATATATATATATATATATATATATATATATATATATATATATATATATATATATATATATGTTGTGTGTGTTTTTATTACAAATGTAAACAGAAGTAAATGAGGCGTGGCGGAGCTCAAGGATACAAATATGTGACTGTTAACACGACAGGTTTCGATCCTCATTCGAATTAAATATTCAATGTTCTCATTTCTTGGCTCTGGTAACAAGGCAAAGCACGGTTTTGAGTTCCGCCACTCAACATTAAAGTTGACGGTAAGTGGGAAATATCTTAATAGGAACAGATTGTCCTAAAACTAGGTTCCCAAGTTGTAAGCGATATGCTTGATAAACATTCTTCGCTTCTTCTCTTATAACTTATTTTGTAATACGAATTTTGATTTATTTTCTTAGAATCATGGTATAAGTGTAATTAATTACACATTATATGTACTCGTAGGTGGAAGCACTCAAAATTTCTGCCTTTTGTGTAAAATGATGACAAAAGCGTTGCCAGGACAACCCAGGTTTTTATGTAATTAGTTGAAGAATGTAACCCAATTCTGTCTTATTAAATTTTGCTAATGTACATCATGTGTGTGCCCAATTTTTTAAATGTTTTTACATATTCAGAAAATCTTTTCATTTCTATGAAATCCCATTGCATACCTTAAAAATATTATGCATATTCTTAATAAATATTTTTATCTTCAAGTGGAATAATACTTTAAACATGTTAGAAATAAAATGCTGTTTTAATATTAAATACAGGTACAGTATTACTTTTACTCGTATCAATAATTCCACATGAGCAGCTTATTCGGTTCAGTAGATGTAACAGTTCAGCCCTTTCAACCCTCACTTACACATACAAAATGAAACGTTTATGATACCATACTAGATAAGTATTATTTATATCTTCAATATAGATAAATATTTCCAATTTTAATAAAAAAAAACTCTCTTCTCTCTTTTTGCACGTTCTTATTGTCAAAAGGCTAAACTGTAGCCACACATTTTTTCAGAATTACGCTAAAGTTGTAAACTTTAGCAAAAATTAAAATATTTTAAAAGTAAAATATTACAAATTGTCTTGTCAATAATAAGCTTCTCTGTATATTTAATCATAAGTCATGGAACCAAATTAATATTATAAACGTTACAAACATAAAATGAATTATAATACATTTTCAGTGGCTGTGGTTTTACTTTGTTCACACTGTGATTTCAGGTGTGGTAACGATATTGTTATATTAAGAAATAATATAAATATTTGTAGAGGAAAATAAATAATGAGGCTTGTCTTGTCGCAGGGGCACAAGAATGTAACTGTAGTAAACGACTGGTTGTGGTTCACTCGAGATAGGGATTTCATAATTTAATTCCTTCGCTCTGCTAACAACGCAAAAAACACAGTGTTGATTTCCGCTACTCAACACAAATTGCCTTAAATTCGACGAAAAGTGGAGAACGAAGTCAAGTGTCTTGACACTACTGGCCTTTCACGTGTGAGCCAGCGTGAAGCAGAATAAAAATGGAACCGCTTGATCTGGACTTTTGTGAATAAAGAAAAACAATGCTTTAATAATACTTATTTCAAATTACACTTAAGTGATAAAATATATTTTAATATGTTTGTTTAGTAATTATGTTAAGAATATACATTCTTGTTCTACTTTGTTCTATGATATTATATATACAATCAGTATTAATAATATATTTGCACATTGAATATATTGGGAAAAAATCTATGTGGGAGGACTTAAAATAATGAATGAGGGCTTAAATATAATATGAATCTATGATTTTTGAATGTTTATCCGTTTGCTTGTCTTTAAGAAAACACACATTTTCTAAGCTATATGACTGTTTTTTTTTGTTGTGTAACTGTAAGATTTGGGCTAGAGGTAGGATATATTTCATTTAAAAAATCTTCTTGATTTTATATACGAGTATAGTAGTTGTAGTGATCCTAAACTATAATACGAGTGAAATTCCGGCTTAAAAACGTTTATGAACGTGACGAGCATTTTCCAGCCTTATATAAAAATTGAAGATCTGGAACACCTGATAAACAACTACAGCAGTCTAGCTTCCGCCTTAGTGAAAGATGTTTAAATTTTTCAATATTATATAAAAATTATGGATGATGATATGTGACGAAGAAAGCATAGCTCATAAATTATACGAGATAATATATATCAACTTAGTATAAGTTTTGATTGTCATACAGTTTTGATGTATACATATAAATAAAAATGAAATATCCGTATGTGGTTATATAATAACAGTGCAAAATGTGCAGAAACAAACAATTAAAACAACATTAAAATTTAACCAATTATTTTGTTTCACAAACAGATCGGCGAAAATATTTTTTAAGGGACTTTAATGACCGATAGAAAAGGTTATAGTTTGTGACAATGTGTCGCCTACTTTTTATTCCGGATTTCCTACGAAATATGGGTCTACATGACAAATCGCATTTGACGTTGCATAATTCCTAGAAAGACTAATATTCTTCTTTTAAATTATGACAAAATCAAAATTTTTAATTACAAATACCAAGTCATACCAACATTTTTTTCCTAAATGCACTTAAGTCACTTATATATCCATACTCTATAAATATTAACTACCAATACGATCAAGCTTTACTTTATATAATAGATAATTAGATATTTTTACCATGTTTAAAATGTTATTCTACACTTAAAAAATACAAATTTTAAAAACGTATAAAAAATTGTTATTTAAATTTTATATTGTGCTTTATGAAGTCTGGGGAAAATATATTGAAATAATCCACCTAGTTTCCTAAATAACATTACAAAAACATTAATCTAGTTCAAACGGGTAAAGCAGCGCAGGAGGCAGCTAGTTCTATATAAATATAATAATTTAGCAAATTGAAGTAGATAATAATCATAGTCACATTGATTTAAAATGTCATTGTAAAATATGTAAAATTTAAATTAATAGTAATAAAATTTATTTATTTGTTTGTAACTTGAATAAATTTGAAGTGCAAAAATGTAAGTGACTTTAATGAGAAAAAATAAATGTTTTAAGTGCAAAAGTTGTATAAACACACACTTCTTGTTCTAGGCAGTAACGATTATTGCATCTTTAATGATTCAGTTTTATAGTCAACCTTTGAAGTATAGACGAGTAACAATAGAGGCGTTAACCGCAAAAACGAAAATACATTATATGTAAATAATGATAGGAGGCTGTGTTAGACATTATAATTAAATTCCATCAACTATGCGAGATTTCAATTAAGCAAACATGCCGTATGTCATTGTATTTACGGTACCGCCAACATTAAACTGTGAATTTATTCATCGAGAATTATGAAAATCATACAATGGTTATCTTAAACTGTGTTCTACTAAAATTAAACCTTCGCAAATTAAACTTAATAAATCTTCCACTTCACGCTGTATCACGCACATCGTAGGGAACAAGTTCCCCCTACCTACCCTGCCATGTGCAGCGTGAAGCTGAATAATACATTTTTTAAGAGTTAGATTGAGTAAGATGTGATATTTATATTTTATATGTGTATAGAAAATTAATGTTTATAGTTTTAACATTGCACGTAGCAGGTTAGGCAAGGCTAGCTTGGAAACCTAGCGCTAAGATACTTTAAACCAAATTCTCGAAACATCAGCCGCGCATAATCTCATTACCATAGCGAGGAAATGAACATATTATATATTGTATTCCCCTAATAGGACTTGTATCCACAACCATTACCGTTACAAGCGAATGCTTGTACAAACGCACGTTTGTATCTCTGTGCCACGACGGCTTTAACCAACAAATAGTTTTAATAATTAATATATTAATATATAACTTTTTCTCTTGCTATGTGTTCTTATCTATTTCAACTATAAAACTGTAATAGTAATATACATTACTTAAATTATTATGGTCTGAAGAATTTTGTAAAAGCAACTAAGTGTTCATTATATATACTAAAAACTTTATTCTATGTTTTATTCGACGCGTATAATTTCTATATTGTTTATTTTTTCTGAACAATTTGATTTTGAAAAATCAGTTTTCACTATTGCTCTATGTCCAAGTAAACCCACATTTTAAAGCTTTTAGAAATTGGTTCAGAGATTTTGAACACAAAAAATGTGTATACTTTTACAGCACGATCAAAAATATAATAAATAATAAATTTAACTTAAAAGTTAAACAAAAAATTAAAGAATGAAACAAAAGTTTTTAGCTACATATTACATTTAGAACTTGCGGCGCTAAGTTGCGCCACTCATAAGATGATACCTTAAATTCAGCAGATAATAGACGTATGTCTTAACATTGGACTCCCAACTTCCCTCCGCCCTCTGGTTGCGCGTAGAACGTGAAGCAGAAAAAATTAAAAACTTAGTGGTAAAGATCAATGTTTAAAACGATTTTTTTTTACATTGTTCAGTTTTGTCACTTCAATTTTACTATTAAAAAGTGTTTATTGAATTATTTTACATATACTACACATTCAACGTTAAAAGTGTATGGCGTAGCGTTTCGTAGCAAACTTAGGGTCTACGTAGGGCGGCGCGCCACATCGCACCGCGCTGCCGACCCGTCTACACCACGACGATGTGTCTCGCGCCATTACGCTACTACGATCGCGAACATGCTTCTATACTAACTTAAATTCTTAAACTTTCCTCTTACTACGGGGTTCAAAAGCAATATAATTTAAAACTAGTTTAGATAATTTAAATATATCGACGACCACGTTCCTTATATCAGCAAAATGTTTAAGGTAAGTTATTAATTTATAAATTCTTACAGAGAATAAGCTTACATATTATATTCATATTCTAAAATATTTGATGTAGAATTAAATTGAACTACTGCATTTTTAATAAATCATTTTTTTTCTCTATTATAAAAAAATGTGTTGTAGTCTTTTGTGGTTTATTTGGCCTGATTTTTTTTACTGCAAAAAAGTTATTTAAAAAGCGAAACATCGTCATTGAAATCTTCTTACAAGAACATCGGTTTTTAAGAACAATTTAATATAATGAAGATTACATTTATTTTATATTTAAACAAGATTTTTAACAATTCTATTAATGAAAAAATGTAATAAAAAATCTAAATAATACGTAAATATTTTTGATTTATTATTGTTTCTAAAAACAAAACTTATACAAAAGGAAATAAGGAAAAGTAATGTAATAATAAACTTACTTTACTTCAATGCTTTAGTTTTCCTAAATTAACACTGGAATCCGCTACAGTAGATTAAACTCTAACTAATTCCAACTTAAATTAAAGGCTGTTGAGCTAAAATAGTGAAAAACTAAAGAAACTGCAGGCGACTATTTTTATTGTCATTATTTATAAATATATACTAATTATATATTTATAAACAATGACAATAAAAAATATTATATATTCGTAATATTTTTAAATATTTGAAACTTTACAAGTTTCATTTTAATTTAACTTCCTGCAGAATTACGTCAATATTTTAAATTATTATAAATTAATTGAAAATTTGAAGAAATTACCTATCAATTAATAACGTAACAAATTCACTTGTTCCAAGATCGATATATTTGTTAACTACATAGAAAAAAATAGTAATTTAATATAAAATAATTTTCTAACGCTATATCCCTAGCGAGGTAGGCAGAGAGAACGGAGCGCCAAACGCTACGGTTTCGGCATACCTCTTTCGCCTTGTCGACTCTCGTCTATTTCTTCATACATGACTTCTGGGGGGTTCTTGTGCTTTTTACAATTTGTTTTGTAAATTCATGTTTTCGAAGCTTTTCGAAAGCGAGAACTCTTACCACTTATTTTTCCTCTATAAATCTTCCACTCCATGCTAGTACCTACTGTTCTGTTCGATTCGATCAGCTAAACTGACTCCGCATATCCTACGAAGAAAAAATCTACAGTATTCATCGTTCTTATATTCTTCTTCTGTAAAACTCACGTTACGCTGCCGTATGTCAGCGTCGGTACAAATAATGCATTGAGTACAGCCAAACGCGCAATTATGCTGACGTTTCGCCGTCTCAACAATTCAGCTAAAACACAGTTAACTCTGTTACCGGCAACAATACGCCTTTCCACATCCATTTCGTATCTTCCGTCTCTGCTAAACAATCTTCCCAGATATATTACCTCATTCACTTGTTCTAATATCTTATCATTGACACTGAGCTTGCATTCTGTGCTTTCTTTATTTCTTCTAAATATCACAACCTTCGTTTTACATACAAAAAAAAAGTAGAATAAGTAATTTTAATGATTAGAATTGGTCGATCACCAAAAATATATGTAAATTATTTGCTTCATGCTTCATGCCGCATATAGCAGTATAGGCTTAGGAAAGCAAGTGTCAAAACATTCCATTTCCTACTTTTTCATTCATTCAACAAAATATTGCTTAAAAAGTGACAGCACTTAACGTCGCGTTTTTGAGTGACAATCGTCCGATCGACAAATAGCTGTCGCGTTTACAAACACTGTGCCACTGTGGCCGATTTGCACCGACCTGTAAAAAAAGCTATTTGCTAGCCGGTGGTCGATACTGCAAATAGAGAGTATATTAAAAATAAAACAAGTACTCTTTTCGAGAGCAATGTTCAACGGCGCAGAAATAGATGAACTAGTTTTTGATAGAAAAAGATTATTTATAGCAAAGATAGATAGATAACCTACACCTACACACCTGGACCTTTTTGCTATTTTAAAATTTCGTTGTCGTCGTTGTTTCTAAGCCAAAACATAAGCCTTCGAATTCCGCCACCCGATCACTCACTCAGAATTACAAGAGTGCAAACGTTCGATAAGAAATAACGAGGGTCATAAAGCAAGCAGAGCAAATACAACGATTCTTATTCTTGATTTGTATTCTTATATAAGAAAGACCAATAATAATGGAGAGTATTTTGAAAATTTTATAAACGCACTATAAAGCTTATACAAAAATAATAATGACAATTTCCCATAATATTTGAATTTCAAGAAATTTCCTGAATAAGTATACATATATACACAAAACAAGCATAATATATAAAATAAACTATTATGGCTAGGCTATAACAATTAAATAGCTTCATAGAAATAGTATCATTAATTTTGTAGACAAGCTTTCAATGAAGTTTCAGTTCCTTTTACTTTCTATCATGTAAAGAATGAAAGCACGTTAATAAATTAGAACAAGCTCATTTAAATATGATTTACTTATACGGGGTTTGAAGCTTTGAATCAATTTTGCCTGGGAAAATCAATTTTGTAATACTCGTTAATTTAGCAATTCATAAGTATATTTTCGTAGTTTCAATCCTAATTTCTGCGAAAATAGATGGTGAATAACATAGAGAAGCAATTATACTCGAAAATGTCAACAGAACCAAATCTAAGCGTCCTATAACTCTTTATGTTAGTCTACGTTTTAATTTGTCTTAAAGTAGCTCTTGCGTAGCGTTTGTACACAAATAAATTAATTGATTTGCTACAATGACCTTTTGTACGAATTTAAATTCTATGATTAATACTAAAACTACAAATTTATGTTACGATTCATGTAACCCTGAAGTATGGACCTTCTTAGTAATATGGCTACGATCACGATAATCTAAGCTGATTAATTAGATCCACAACAATCAATAAATATTTTTTCTGAATGAATAAATAATTTTAATAACCTTAATTAATTAATAACAGTAGTTTTTAGAAATTATATATTTCTTAAATATTCTGAAGAAATAAAAGGTTACGAATTGGATATGAAAACATAATTACTGTTACTGTTTTATATAAAATATAATAATATTTTTTCGTATTAGGAAGCTACTTGCTTTGATTGCCCATTTTCAGACCAATTTTTAATAGATTGCGAAATGAACGACGTCGCGCATCGCGTACCAAAGCAATGAAATAGAAATATAATTATTTTCCGAGAGAAGATCGAACCTACAATCATCTCTACTGAAAATCTGTAACAAGGCACCACGACAGCCTCTAGTAAAATATGAATATTAATAATAAAATATTTATAATTTTCGTTTAAGAAACATCCAATTTCATTTGAAATATAATTTAATCTCAATTTCAATCCATTTGTACATCATGAAAATTGATAGTTTTTAATATTTCAGATATAATCCGTCAAAAGTTTAATTAGCTTCAATCTTGATAATCCGCAAATTAAGTGAATTTATCAATTTTCATTAAAACCCTAGTATCTCTATTAGTACAGCAGAAAATTCATTAATTATTTAAGATTTATTTATCTTTTGAAGCAGTGTGCTATTTACAAATTTTAAATTTTAAATTAATTTGTAAATTCACACATACACACACCTAGTTTCACGCTGTATCCCACACGGCAGGCAGAGGGGACTTGAGAACCTAGTCTTAAAACACTCTATTCCGTTCCCCACTTTCCGCCGAATTTGAGGTTTTGCGTTTTGAATGGCGGAACTCAACGCCGCGTTTTACCTTGTTACCAGAGCAAAGAAAAGGAAATATTAAATATTTAATATCCTCGAGTGGGGATCGAGCCAAAAAGGGTTGTTTTTGAAGTCATACGTTTTTGCCGCCGCGCCGCGACACGCCAATATTTTAAAAAATCACTATAAATTAAACACTGACTATGTAAATCAATTCCACATTGTATCCCGCACAAGGGTAGACAGAGGGAACTTTGAGACTTAGTGTAAAGACTTCTGTTCCCATCTCGTAAATCAAGTATTTACTATATTTCTTCATCCATAAGTAAAATCCATTTATATTTTAAAAAAAATGTAGTTATCTATGTCTATAAATTGGCAACCTAGTTTTGATTTATTTTATTCTAAGCACAAATGATATTATATACCCTTGAGATGAATTCTATGAAAAAAAAAAAATATTTCATAAAAAAAATGTTATATGACTCAAGAGTAAAGAGATGTAGTTTAGTTTTAGATATTAAAAGGATAATAGAGGAGTTATTAAATAACCACCCAAAACACTTTAAATTCTATTAAGTCCTTGACACAAACTTATTCTACATAATCAATTTTTATTGCTAAACTTATAATAACGGCGAGTATGAAATGCTTATTGTGCTTATTGATGTTAATTTATATATATATTTTCGATAGTGTTAACACTTAATTAATTTAACTATTTTGAAGATAATACAGTACATATTTTTTATGTATTCTATGTGTAGAGTACCGCCATATACGTACATGTAGACGTGTACTTATCCCGTTGTTAGGTACAAATAAATTACTGAAATAATAAAAAAAATAACCTATCAAGTGCGAGTTGAACTTGCTTACCGAAAGTTCCGTATCAATTTCGCGATCAAATGTCAACAGGAGGTGCAACCGATAATATCTGACAAATTTGTATTTGCAGTGGCACTTGCATTATATATGAAATGAATTATAACTATATGATCATCATAGTTATTAATAACTTTAGTTTTATTACAAGTTCTCACTTCTAGCGAAATTTGTACGGGACACATGAATAATATTGATAAACAAAGAATTGTGAACAAAAAGGTGTTTTTTTCGGAATTTTTCCGTTTTCCACGGTCTTTATTAGGTCCACGAGATAAACCGACGTAGGTTTTAACAACGCGGCAATTCATACAATTCATACAATATGAAGTAGAAATTTTGAAATTTTGAGGCCTGTCGTGGCGCAACGGCACAAGCGTAACCGATAGGTTGTGGGTTCGATCCCCAGTCGAGGAAATGAAATATTTAATATATTTTCAATTTAATTACTTAATGTTTTCATTTCTTCGCTCTGGGACTAGGCAAAACGTTGCGTTGAGACCCGCCACTCAACACGCAATGCCTCAAAATCGGCGGAAAGTGGGGAACGGAAGTGGAACGGAGTGTCACTAGGTTCCTAAATTCCCTCTGCCTATCCTGCCATGTGCAGGATACGGCGTGAAGCTGAAGGAGAACTGATGCATAAATATTTTCATTACAATGACATAGAAGCTTAATATTTCCTGTGAGTGTAGTTCCTCTAAGAGTTATCCAGCTAAAATTAGTACCAATATCCAAGATTTGATACTAGTTTCAGCTTGTCACACCACGCAATCTTAATATATTAAGGTCTTCACAAACAAACAGATGACCAACAAAGTGTTCCTATAAGGGTTCCATTTTTAATTTTAAGGTACGGAACCCTAATTATGCGAAGTAAGAGGGAATTATGGCAAAATATAAAAGAGCAAAATAGAAAATATTTAATAGATGATATGTTACACTTAGCTTTACGACTTCATTAACAATAATTTGATAACAGTTTAACAGGGTCTGGTCAAGCTAACTGAAACTGAAACTAAACCTTTATAAAGTAGACTTCGATGAGATTTTTCTCTACTTTTCTCGAACACGAAACAGTAACAAATAAAATAATCCATATTTTCATCTAATTTTTAAAACAAAAAACGTATAGCAGTGTGTTCTTGAATGCAAATTCATCTTCGCTTTCCAAGTCTTTACTGCCCCTGCTTAATGATCTGTAAAACTCCTATTCATTCAAGCGTCGACATTCAGTCTGGATGTCTGCAGTGACATTTGTGAAATAAACTAATGACTAACCATTACATGCCTGTTAAACTACTATTTATAACTTTTTATGGTGTAAACTATTTAAAGCTTTAATTTATTTCTGAAATAATGTGATACTATATATTCGAAATACTATTCTTATCAGAAAGTTATGGTCAAAGTGTATTTCGTTTACATATTAATTATGTGCAACATTTATGAAATTTGTTTCATATTCCTACATTCTGTATTCATTCATTTCTTACAACAAATATTTGATATTTTAAATTTAATAATATTTTTAAAAATACATATTTTTCCACAAAAATCACATACAGAAAATATATTTTTACATTTTATATAGTGAATATAAGATGTAAAAATATATAACGTACATTTTTATTGTAGAAATTACATTCTTACATGTTATTTAGTTATTTTTGATTTAATCTAAGAAATATGTTTCTTTACATACAACTGGAATGTGAGGTGAAGTGTGAAGATTTACTTTCTTCATTATCAAGACCCATTGAAAATGTATATTTTGCTTAACTTGAAATTTTTAACTGATTCGCTTCTATGATTTTATAACTTTTTTATAAGTTGTCTTATTTTTCATTTTGTATTTTTAGCACAAAAAAAATGGTGCGAAAATATACTTAACGGGTTGTCGGTTCCTCACTCGAGGAAATGAAATATTTAATATGTTCATTTCCTCGCTCTGGTAACGACGCCGCGTTGAGTTACGCGAACACTGAACAC
Source organism: Eueides isabella (assembly GCA_019049475.1). Lineage (NCBI taxonomy): Eukaryota > Metazoa > Arthropoda > Insecta > Lepidoptera > Nymphalidae > Eueides > Eueides isabella. The sequence goes on from CM032385.1 coordinate 11,397,308, forward strand.
GGCTTTAGAAATAACACAGCAATAAATAAAAAATCTACATTTTCTTTAAATTTGCTCCAAAAATGATTAGAGTAAGTGTCACATTTACGAACAAATAATTTATGATTGTAAAGCTAATAAGCCTAAACATATAGAGTATAAATTGTTGTGGAAACTGGAACACCTGATGTAGATCGTTAAGGGACCAGCTAAACCATAACGAATATAAAATAGACGCAAAAACAAATGTATTTCAAGAGGAGCCTTTTCTGTTGACGTATGAAAATCAAGGATCTAAAATGTTTGTATTTTAACTAAAAGTAGTTTGTAAAAAAAATTCAATAAAAATTTTTCTAACCCATTAACTAATGAGATTTTTAATATTATCAAATATATTTTATATTTATTATTTCTATTCTTCGCTTTTGTAATAGAACAAAGTGCGGCGTCTAGTTCCGCCACTCAACACGCGACGTCAAATTCGTTGGAGAGCTCCTTACTTTCCCCCGTGGAATGAAGTATCTTTACTAGGTTATCGTCGTCGTCACAGCCGTGTGACGTCCACAGCTGGACATAGGCTTCCCCCAAGGATTTCCACGACGATCGGTCTTTCGCCTCCCGCATCCAGGTTATAATTGAATGTAATTTTCCTTGACTCCTTTTTTCTCACAAGTCGGAACCAAAGAAGCAAGTCAATAACATATCAATATCAATAACATATTTAATATAAATAATATTGAAAATAATCTTTTACAATTCACGTCACAAACTCGGTATGTGAGTCCGAAAATTTATATGAATCCTCTATATAATAAAATATAGATCTTTCCAAGTAACAGAGGAATATCTATCTCAAAACCTAGCCCCATACATGCATTCTAATTTAGTTGTACTTACGCCAATGATATATTTAGACTAGAGCGCTTGCACCTGCGTCTGCTTTATGTGACGTTAACGTACGACTTAGAAGACACCATACGTTCTGGAAACTCGTACCAAATTATAACTGAGTTATACCATAAAAATGATTATAAATGAAAGTATATCGATGAATATCTTTTTGTAGCTTAACTATAGTGATTATTAGAATTAGAGAATTATGTTTGTTGAGGCCTGTCGTGGCGCAAGGGCGCAAGTATGTGACGGTAAGCGCGACAGGTTGTAAGTTCGATCCCGACTCTAGGTAATGAAATGTTTTCATTTTTTCGCTTTGGTAACTAGGCAAAGCGCGGCGTCCTCCACTCAACTCGCAATGCTCCAAATTCAGCGAGGAAGAGAGAAAGTGAGGAACGGATAAAAGTGTCTTAACACTAAGTTCCCATGTTATATAATATTCTTTATTGTACTACAAAATGTAAAAACAGGAATAAATAAAAAAAAACAGTTAGTGTACAAAGGCGGACTTATCTCTTTAAGAGATCTCTGCAAGTCAACCAGTGTATGTGGATACGTTACAATAAGCGGGTAAAGCAAGCACAATTTCAGAAATTTTTATTTAGATATTATTAAATAGTCATATATTTTATATAATCCATATAAAACAAATATAAACAACGAATAAATAAATATATAAGCATAGCTATTACATACATATACATAAATAATTTATACAATATAGGTACATAGTATAAATATAAACTTAAATTGTACACAAAAGTTATATAATATATATCCATACATACACATACACATATATACACATACATTTATATATATACACATACATACACATATATATATATATATATATATATATATATACATAAGTATAAATACCAGGAAAAAGAGCTAGAAAGATTTTAACCACCGTCTAAAGTCTACGTGCTTAAAGTTGAGAGAAAATATTTTTCATGTTCCCTCTGTCTACCCTGCCATATGTTCCCTCTGCCTACCCTGACACAATCTGAAGCAAGAAACAAAAAGAACATTCATACTATTGCTGGACCAGCAAGTAATGGTCCAATCTCGCATATAAACATTTTTTCGTCTCATATAAGAAAGAAGATTTTAAAAAACTGAACAGCATTATTGTGTGAATCCACGCTAAGAGTACCTCCCGAACTGAATAGCAGAACCTAACATCTGTTCAGATTTGGTTAAAACAAATGCGCAGGTGCAACTATATTAAGCTAATTTCCAAATAGTTAAAACCCTTAACTACATCGCAATTAAATCATATGTCGTAAAAATAATAAATTTCTATGCTGTTTGCAAACAAAGGTCTTATTCAAATTTATGCAATTGGGGCTACTTTATTAACGTTATGGAAGCTATAATAAGTTTGTTTTAGTTACCTAATAACTATATAGGTGTATACACATTCGAGTGTATGGGGTACTTAATCAACATATACATTATTCAAATCCACCTTCTACTTTAACTGAAATCCACTTCGATCGAGTCTAACCTACTTTATACGACATTTTGTCATGGCCTCTTCTTTTAAAAGTCTTGGAACATATTATAGTTCAGATAATTTCAACAACGAAGGTAATATAAGTTTAGACTTCATACATGATACATATAAATAATTACATATATAGGTATCCTAATTATACTAAATCTGTAAAATTATAATTTAACATAATGCTTAAGTTGAATGTTGAGGCCCGTCGTGGCGCAGCGGCACAAGCGTGTGTAAAAGATAGGTTGTGGGTTCGATCCACTAGAGGAAAGGAAATATTTAATATTTTCAATTTAAATATTTTATATTTTCATTTCTTCGCTCTGGTACAAGGCAAAACGCGGCGTTGAGTTCCGTCACTCAACACACAATGCCTCAAATTCAACGAAAAGTGGGGAACGGCGGTGAAACGGACAACATTAGGTTCCCAAGTTTCCCCTGCCTACTGTGTCATGTGCGCAAGGTTGCTTGTTTTTAAGAACCAGCTAATCATACGTCATACCTTTTACAAAACGTGAAATCCTATGTTATCAAACTTAAACATATTGTTAACATTTTTAAAATATTATTCCACACTTAAGAAGGAAAAAATCTTATTTATAAAATGTATAAAAATATACTAATAACATAAATAAGTTTTGGCAAAGCCTTTTGGGGTATAAACTTGCTACTGTAAACGCTACAGGTTGTGGGTTCAATCTCCACATGAGAAACTAAAATGTTTAATGTTTTCATTTTTCCGCTTTGGTAACAATACAAACTGCGCGTTGAGTTTTGTGAACAGTCTGAAATAAAACAAATATTATAAGAAGCGTACATATTTTCATTGAATTTCCACGTGCCTAATACGTGCCCACGTCTGGCTTAATTAGTCAGAGCTCTTAAACGATTTCCAAGAGACGTGGTTTTAAATCTCACATTATTAAAATGTTAATACATTTTTGTGGAAAAATATTATATTTATAAAGCACATTATAAATCAAAATATATTAGGCATATCCAACATCTACATCAACCAATTGTGATAAACAAATTCTAGTAACAATAAATATTTCTTTCTTTTTCTAATATTATTAATATTTTGTTAGATCTTTGTCATGAATATACAAATTTTATTAGATAGATATATAAATTAATAAAATTCAACATAATAGGTACCTAGACGCAAAATTCACTTTTGTTTTGGCAAAATAAACACTTTTACTCGTAAATGTCATGTTCAAGAAAATGCTTGTAACTGAGTTGTTTGATCGTTTCTCCAAAGTTTCAATACAACAAAACAAACCAATTATTAAGAAATTTCAGAAAGAAACTCTATTTAAATTTAGATGTTTTAGAAATTGCTTATTTAAAGGCTTGTAACTTGCAAAGTAAACTTCCAAAGTGTTATTTAGTTACAAACCATTATAATTATAATTTTTATTCTCTTTTTTCAGCTTCAGCTTCTCTTTTTCAGCTTCTGTATCTCGAGCATGATAGAGTAGACAGAGGGATCTTAGGAACTTGATAACCTAATGTTAAAATACTGCGTTCCGCTTCCCTCTTTCTGCTGAAAATTGTTATTACAATATATATTTATGGCTATCATCGTTAATGAAAATTTGAAACATGCCATCTATCAAAAAGTAAAATCTATAAATAGGCGTTGCAATTATTATTGAAATACATTAAGACGCTATCAGCTTTTATAAAATTAAAATGCTTTTAATATATTAACTTTTTATAGCACCGAATTAAGGAAATCTCTTGCAAAGCGGATTTTCCTGAGTATGATATTAATCGAATAAAAAACTTTCTGATCAATAAACGAAAAAATTTAATTTCGACACAACTGGAATGAAGATATTCGCCGATGAGCAATTAACGAGCGCTAATGACTGGCCATAAATTACAAAAGGAATGCCGAAATTGTGATTTATTGAGTACTAACTCAATAATTATTTAGGTAGCGAGTTTCGTTCTCTGAAATTAATTTGATATTATGTTTAAAGAGATTAATTACTAGGTTCAGGCGTACTTTTTATATTATTCTGCTGATTAATAATTATAAAAAAAACTGGTAAAGTGCGCCCATGCGCCCAGTTGCATATCAGAATATCCTCAAATTGTGGGATAAATTAAAGAAAAGTAAAATTTATCAACAATTTATAGTTAATAAATTTAAGTTTATATGCGTAGTCATTCATTACTTTGTTTAAACTAAGCTATAATTATAATTTCTTAACACTTTTATGTGTATATAATTTTATAACTATGAGAATACCCTATAGGGTTTGATTACGCAACGAATAAAGTTGACTAATTTAAACTTGCGGACGAAGTAAACTGAAGGCATGAAGTACACTTTTACAATTATATTTAAAAAAAATACCACTTTGTATTTTTGCTTTATTCGTATACAATTTTTTTTGAAAGATCTCACAGGAAATAATTCACACGGGAACAGAGAATAGGAGAGGAGAAAAAGAAGAAAGAGATTTTGGTTAATTGTTCGTATCATTGGATAACATCGAAATCAATTATGAGCATTTATGTATATAATTTAACGCTTGGTTATTTTTGGATTCCAAGAATATTCACGGCTACCCAGAATATTTAATGTCAATTTCAACTTGATACCTCTACGCGAGAACTTGACAGATGGGCATCAAAATAATCCTATAAGGGTTCTGTTTTTTCTTTTGAACGTATCAATTACTAAAAAAAAATACAAGCTACACAAACCCTAAGTTATAACATATAATTATTTATGGACAGAAAAGAATTTAGGGTCAATATTCTCTGTTTCCGACTTTCTAACCAAATTGATACATTGCTTGATTAGTGTCTTCTTGTTAAAATAGAGCAAATGAAAGAAAACAACTTATTTTTCCTAGAGGAATCGAATTCACAACCACAATCGCTTCTAAAAGTATTTATAATAGTCTTCTCTATTTCCTCCATTGTACTGAAAAAGGATAAAGCAAGGGCATCACCGTTAAAATTGGTATTAAATGATACCTTGAAATAGGATATTGACATACCTGCTGCATTTATATAGAATATGTAGTTGTTAGTCATAAAAATATATAAATAAAAAAAATTAAGGTAATATATAAAAATTGTAAATAACCTTACATTTTTAAACATTAAAGTAAAAGCTTAAAAGCTTTTGCGCGGAGTTGTTTTGAATATAATATTATGCTGTTTACAACGCGTGAACTCCTACGAGTATTTACCTTAAATTAAATTCCTCAAAAAACACGACAAAACCTTTTAAATTTGGAACACGTCAGTTTTTATTGTTTCTACACACCACGTTCACCTGAAAAACATTCCACGGCATAATTACTTTCTTATACACGTCGCTGAGTTTATGGAGCTCCCCATAACCTGAGCCGTTACTGAGAGCTCAATGTAATTTAGTTCATTCATGGGATTCTTGTGAGAAAATGTTATTAAACTTTACATTTGGAAACTTTTCTTGTTTGAAAGATGTTGAATTACAAAGTTTTTATAAGTAAATTGTAAATGAAAGTAAAATATGTCGTCACATGCATAATTTTTTTGAGTTGCTTAATTTCCTTATCTTTTGAGGAGAATATTAAACTAAAAATATGCTTTATAAGCACTCCTGATATTATGAATTTTAAACTTATACTACTAATATGTTTAAGTGTTTTAATTATGCTTAAGCTGAATCACTGAATTAATCTTAAAACTGACTTGGTTTGTCCTATTGCTATATACTATGTGGGAAGATGAAATTATGAGGGTAGGTTTTGCCTAGGGTGATGGACGGGGATTCGATGCGGCTTTGGCGCACGTTGGTGGTCTTTTGCCGACTGCCGTTTTAATATCACCATCGAATCTCTGCAGCACCTACAACCTCATAGGTTGTAGGTCTCTTTATCTGGTCTGTTTTGATTTCGGAGACTACCGTGTTGATTGTCACCAATTGTTCAGATTTGTATTTTGTTTTGTATTTTCTTTCATGTCAAGGGAGGTTAGCTGTGCTTTAAGATGATCCAGAGTCTCCCTAGTTTTTGTCCAGATATTTTTTGTGTTTTTTAGGGCTTCATTGTTAACCCTTCAAATCTCGTGTAGCTGGTGCGATTTTTTAACACCGGCCTTTGTAAATTCCTAATTTTTATGAAAATATTGGATTTCGAAGTCCTTGAATGGTATGTTTTTATTGTTTTCCAGGGCCTCCAAATGAGCCCCTATGCTCTTCTTAATGTTGGCTATCTGTCCATAGGGTTTTCTGATTTTATAGCTCAGCCAGTCTTTCTTTAGGTTTGTGGTCTTATTGATCTGATATATGATCTTTCTATCTTTTCTAAGCTCAACAATAAAGACATTATGTAAATTAGCTATAGGATTTTGGTGTACACAAATAAAGTTGTGCAAAAAGCCTATATGTGACCTATTTTTTATTTATCTATATTGTAATCCTCACAAGAAAATATATACTTTTTGAATTGTGTCAATTTAATCTATATCTGTATTTTATCGACTTTTAGACGTAATTATACAAATTAGAAAATATAACAAATATTTTACATTAAAATATACAAATTAAAATTTTCGTCACCTAACCTAGTAGAGTTCATTTAACAAATAACTCTACGTAATGAACAGACTGAATTTACGTTTGTAATGTTTTATATTATTTGTCACAAAATTTGCAATTCACCTTTCACATTGCATTTGCAAAAATCTAATTTTGAAAGTACTTTTACTCTTTAAATGTCACGTACCAAAATTAAGTTACAATTTCAGCAATATCACTGCTGCATACTGATGTATGTAGGTACTATATGTACGTATCGTAACTCAATATGTTTGCTATTAAACAAATTAATGAATTTGGATCGCATTGGATTGGACCCAAAAAAATATGATACCTGCATTACTATCGACGTATTCTGACACAGACAACATAAAATTGAATTTTAAGTAATTGAAAAAAAGACTGTTTTCATTTTCTCATTTTTTTATATGTATTATATTTGAAAAATAGTCTATAATGAAATTTTATGATTTACTACTTGATGACTTCATATATGTTAAAATTTATAAATTGATATTATTTTTATAACATTAATCTACTTAATACGTTATAGCGTATTCACAGCTCATTAAACATACTCGTTTAAATAACCACACCTGCTACGTGATAGTGTATAAGTATATACACATATACTTATACTATCATATCTTATACATAGTATAAGTATATACATATGTATAGTGGTTTCCACGCTCCTAGCATCATCATCGACGGCCGTAAGCCGAAGTTCAAGTCCCGTAGAGGGCGCCCTAGTCACCGTCGACACATGCTTCCAAACAGCCACGTTGTGCTTGCAAATTTCTTAGTGACAGAGTACCTTTTCTCTCCTCACTCACGATACTGTAAAGGCGTAGTGTAAACAGCATTTCTATAAAATAAATATCGGAAAAAAGGTTTCCCAAACCGTAGACAGCCACCCAACACGCAGTTCTTGTCAACATCAAGCTTCCTCTACCTGCACTGCTAGAAAATATATGCAATATATGAACCTTATAAACATTTGCAATTTTTTACATTAATAAATAATATACTGTATAGAATTGTTTTAATACCTTAGATCAATGCAGCTAAGGCACCTATTTTCTGTAACTGACAGAAAATACACTTTTCTACTTCGATTTCATATCTTACTTCTTACCAAATGACATGAAATATTGCGTTCACTTGTTCAATTCAAAATTCAAAACCCTTCAACTTATATTTTCTTTTTATTTTTAAACGCAAAATTCTTTTCGGAAAATATTCTGGTGCAGTTGGCCGCCGATTCTCTGTATACACTAGATGTTTGTGATCAAATCTTACCTACCCTAATACCAAATAATTGATTATCACAAAACTCTTTTTAGTGTATTAAAATAGAAGTAAAATAAGAAATATGCTCATCATATTTAATAACCATTAGGATAATTTTTATTATTTTTTATTGCGTCTACTTTATAGATAGTTAAGATAGGTAGGTTAGATACTTTCACCTATGAAAACATCATGTGTTGATCAAATGAAAAAACATACAGGTACTGACAGAAGTATCTAGTTAAATAATGTAATAATATAGTTTTTTTTACAAATAAACGAATATAAATTTGAATATAGCGAGATTAAAACTCGCAACTCTTGGAAACCGTCCAAGCGCCCTGACTAACTAAGCTTAAGAATGTATTTCTCATCAAGCTACATCGAAATCTTTTAGACGTATATAATTGGTAGTACGAATATCGTACTCGTATCATAAGAAATATCGAAAAATACCAATATTGTTATATTCAATATATCATGGTAATTAAAATATTTAATTCACCTTTTTAACTTTAAACTTTCACATTACTTTTTCACCGAGACTAAAAAATTAAATTGTTCTTTAAAATCTTTTAGCAAATATCCTGTGCCACTTAGCCAAGTGGATGATATTCGATAAGATATCTTTCAAGGTAATGAATCCGAATCCATTAAGTTTAATAGGCGCAATCAGCCCTCGGCGACGCATTTTTATCTTTTCTCGCTGAACTTAAATATTCATTAATAACTGATTACTTGCAATAAATGTTTCCCGAACTAATATTACAGAATATAGGCTACTTACTCAGTCATTTTCTTTAAAAAGTTGCGAAGGTGCTGATAACGTACCAATATGTAAATGAACTTTATATTTCTACTTCCTTTAAGAAGACCGATCGTTATTTTGAAATGCTTTCAAAACATAGTCTCAATTTCGTAAAATAAAAAAATACTTTTGTCTCTCTTAAATTTATTCCTTACTTTTTATGTATTTAATGCTTACCTATTGTTTACTAGGCTTCATTATTATTAGACAAAATAATACCTTTCTAAACGTCTTGTAATAAATGTTTTTTTTTAATTCAAAGTGTGAGTTTACAGCAATTACATATAAGAGTATGTAAGAAGCTATATAATACTCCACGAAAGTAGCATTCATAGCGTATTTACCTAGAATAAAAACCGAAGCACTAAAAAAATACTAGTAGATTTGTTTTAAAAGCTTCCCCGGCCAGTCGAGAGTACACAAATAAGCAGCTGATCTGATTTAGAAGAATTACATTGCTCTGAGATTGCACCTAACTGCATTTAGGCTGAAATGAGACAGATATCTTGCCAGTTCTATTTTTTATTTTTATATTGTAAATATTAGTCGCAAAATATATCCTTCTTTATTTTTTGTATATTTTTAATTTAAATTAAATTCAAACTGTTGTATGAATAGACAGTTAACTAATAAAAATATATTTGCTCTCTCTAATAAATATAACTGCTTTTGCTTTTTTTTGGTAAGCGGAAATTTTACAACATGTAGTACGTATGGCGTATGGCACCGCGACCGTAAGGCGATAGTTATGGATTCGATTAACTTTGCTAACGAGGCAATGCACAGCGTTGAGTACCACTATTCACCGTGCAACGCCTACATAATCTTGCGGAGAGTGGGGAACGGGCGTTTCTTAACACTATGCCACCAAGCTCTCTGCTGGCGCAGGACGTTAAATAATGTATAAACAGTTTCTTAGTCTTATATATTATAACCGAATGTACTTTATGTATCTAGGTAATATACATCATACTTTTATTAAGGTTCAGTGCTCAAAAGAACTGAAAGTCAATCTTAGAATACGTGTACGTAAAATAAATTGGCCATATTATATAAGTAGATGTTATATTAGAAAAATTATCAAAAGTGAGTCGGATTCGCCTACCGAGAATTCCGTACCAGTTTACAGATTCCCAGAAAGAGTCCCAGATTGTGGAGAGTTTTCAACCATCTTCTGTATTGAAATTAGGATGTTAACATGGCCACAAAAAAACTTATGTCAGGATCCTTATTATTTTTTAGCTATTAGCTATTCTCTGACTCTGAAACTGACCATTTCGGTCAGTTTTCATGTCCAGTCGCTGTTCACCAGTATACCTATTAAGGACTGCATTAGTATTATCAGACAGAATCTAGAGAAGAACCTCATGCCTATAGAATATTTTATACTTGTAGAATATTTTAAACTTGTTTGGCTTACATCAGGATCAAGAGGCGTTCAATCAAGAATTATATTTACAAATTCTCTTATTGTTGTTTACAAACTCAACACATCAGAAGACAAGATACAGTCAGTTCATTCGGAAAGAATGCAGGACAGTACTCGAGGCAATTATGGAATCGTTAGCAGTAGTTTGATATCATAATTACACCAACTGATAGACGGATGCCACCTCAGTCTATCAATGACCGCCGTTACTGCAAAGTATTCGAAACGTTGTCAGGTCTCCAAAAATGTTTGAAATCCAATATACACGATTAGTCCGATTAAATTTATTTATTAAATTTATTTATACCATTGTAAGTTATCGCGTAGTTCAATTTCTACAAGTTGATAAATGTGATCTTATGCACTTATTTTATAATATAAAATATTATTACATTAAAATTTGGTATTAATTTTTTCATGTAGTTTGTAAAAATAAAAAAATCTACCATCTATGTATCCTCTATATCTTTGAATGTGTAGTATGTTGTTGGTCCTGTTGTCCTCTTCATCGTCACTGGATTTGGGAAGGATGAGCTAGGACAACTCTGAACTTAGCTTAGAAAATCTTTTATTCCTTTATTTATTCCTTTTAAGGCCTGTCGTGGCGCAGCGGCACAAGCGTGTGACTGTAACCTACAGGTTCTGGGTTCGATACCCAGTCGAGGAAATGAAATATTTAATATTTTCAATTTAAATATTTAATATTTAATTTCTTCGCTCTGGTACAAGACAAAACGCGGCGTTGAATTTCGCCACTCAACATGCAATGCCTCACATTCAGCGGAAAGTGGGGAACAGATGTGGAACGGAGTGTCTTAACAGTAGGTTCCCAAGTTCCCTCTGCCTACCCTGCCATGTGCGGGATACAGCGTGAAGATGAGCATTCCTTTATTTATATTGTAAATTCTAACTTCTCGCAAAATGTCGTTATTATATGTCTGCGATAAATATTACGATGAATTTGATTCAAATTCAAATATTTTATCATCAAATAAGATGTAGTATGATAATGTAGTTTACATTATTTTTTTGAATGTAAAAAATCCATCGGTTGACTAACGTTACCTGAGAAAAATTGACTCAAGAAACTTAGCGGATGATTTCTCTTTTTTCTTTCATCAAACGCGGGCAAATTTCATACAAAATACAGCAAAAACAATGCACCCGTAACATATAATTTAGGTACACTGACTAGATCCTTGAATCTTTTTCTGTATTCTAAGAGATCGTAGACCTAAAGACCTTTAAACGTTTTCAATGTCTGAAATAGTCACGACATACAGACAAACAGTCATAAAATTATCTTATACGAAAATCTTAAATATTCCTTCTGTTGCCTTTGCTTTTGGAATACGAAACCCTTCAACGGCTCAAGACGTTGGAAAATTTAGTAATATAATAACACCTCATTATTTTATACAACTTTACTTTCTGCAGTTTAAAAAAGTTTAAAATTAAGCATTTAAATTATTTATATATTTTTTTCATTAACAGCGCTTGCAGCTTTGCTCACTAGAACCATTTTAATTGTTAATTTACTTATCTGTTTTACTTTTCTTTCTAATAACAGTATAATCCTAAAATATATATATATACGAGTAACTACATATATTAAAAAAGCTAAGATTCAATCATATAGTACCTTTGATTTTCTCAATTATGACACATATAAAAAAAAATACACATTGTTAAGGTGGCATACGTCTGTCAATTGTCATTATTATTATATCTAAATACTTAGCCTATCCGTAGCCACAGACCACATCAAAGTGTTCGATACGTCGGGTTTCGAAATATGTGAATACGTGAATAATCCGGATTAATTTATACGCGTACTCAGCTTCACGCTGTATCCCGGCACGAGGCAGGGTAGCCAGGGCAGGGGGAACCCGGGAACCTAGTGTTAAGCCACTCTGTTCCACTTCTGTTCCCCACTTTCCGCCGAATTTGAGGCATTGTGGGTTGAGTGGCGGAACTCAACGCCGCGCTTTGCCTTATTATCACAGCGAAGAAATGAAACATTAAATATTTAAATGTTTCATTTCTGTATGTGATTAATTTATAAAACACTTCAAACAACCAACAATAACCACTAAGTAAGCTAGCAAAAATACAATCGTGAAAATTTCAACCAAATAGGCTAAGTCGTTTCTAAGATTAAAGTGAACAAACGCATAGACCGCGCAGACAAACATTTAAAAAATCATAGCTTCTGAATCTATTACGTAAAATAAAATCCAACATTTTTTTTTATATGTTTTAATAACGATTTTAATATATTAATACATTATATTTTATATCATATGTTTCTTTTATATAAATCACACAAAAAATATACATATTTCAATAGTAATATAATATTATTATTACTTAAAGGTAATTAAATATCATAGAAAGAAATATTTCGAAGTAAAGCGTGAAAAGAATGAAAGTTTCCTACAATTATTTATGACATCACTTTTGATATTTCACAAGAATGTTCTAGTTCTTTATTTTATATCATTGACATTTCTGTAAGTGTTTTGTAAGAATATATTGCTTTATTAAGCAGTTTTCTAAAAATGGATATTACCACCAACCAACATTTGATACCTAAATTGTAGACGGACTAAATTTTCTTTAAGATTTTACATTTAACAAACCTAAGTAAAAAACCATATTTCAATTGTGTCAGCCTTACTTGTAACCCTCTTGTCATAAAAGAATTCAAGCAATCAATATTGAGAGTCAATCTTAAATACTGAAAAAGAACTAAAAGTTTAAGAGGGTACGACATCTGCATTTATGTGATATGTCTTTAAAAATGTGCGGGAGATTTTCTGAATAGGCCGGTGGTACCCCCGAACCTCGCACTCAGCCGATATTGCTAAAGGGTCGACTTGAGTGTAGATCAGAGCTCGATAAGCAATCTATCCGCCCATATCATAATATCGGTAGGTATACTTGCATTACTGTCAAAAGATTTACTTTGAAGTTTAATCTTAAACTTATTGTGGTAAAAGTTGAAGCATCTTATTATTATTTAAGTATATCTAAGGGTCTTATCTTATCGATATTTATTACGTAAAGTATTAAACACTTAAGTATTTAATAATATTAAATTAAGTCAAGCTTTGTATTAGTTTAATTGAATTACAGTGGCAAAGCGGTATGAACATGACGGAAGTTTCTATATACCTAAACTAGTCAAACTACGCCGCAAACAGCATTCCTAAACAAACCGCAGAAGTCCCACAGACGCGATAATCTCAATTTTCGTGGTTCATCAAACATAATAAATGACCTCACTTTGGGAAGCAAATTTGTTTCTCAAAAGGAATATATTATGTGTTCCTTGAACGAATTGTGGAGCGGTACCTACTATACATATTTAAATATGGTTTTTTTATTTGAATCGACGTGTATTATCTAATTCATTTTGTAAATTTTAATGAACTTTTAATTTATTTCTTCATACAAAAGATGAATATAAAAATCGTTCAAAGGTTTATCGCCTAAACGTTTGAAAAATTATAAATAGGTAAGTGACTCGTCATTATTCATTTGACATCAATCCGTCAAATTGATTACATCTATTAATTATAAAAATATTTTTATATAACTTATTGTCAGAACTCAGAGGAAATCTAGTGTTAAAATACTCCATACCACGCTTTGAGAAAAATAATTGATTGTACCGAACATAAATCAAACTGACAACTATCCTATTTTCTGTAAGATATTGCGCCGCTGCGAATCAACGGTCTTGAACTAAATATATCAAATTGACGTTACATTTTTATTTATAAACCGATTTAAATAAAATAAAAATTTTGGGGGAAGGTTGCCAAAATACACTAGTAAAACTTGCGTAAAAAACTGATTAACAATTTTAATAATCACTATTTAATATTACTTTAATGTATAAGATTTCTTTAATGTACAAAAAGCGATCAGTTACACATTTATTATATACTTTATAAGTCTAGTTTAAACTATTGGTATATAGACAAACACTTACATCTATTTCTTTTTCTTCGCTAAGTCGTATTTCTAAGAATCGTAAATCGAAATCGAAATTTATAATGCGAAAAAAAATTAAGAATAAAAACATATACTAAAAGAAAGAAAGAAGCAAACTCGATTACAAATGTATACAGAGCAACAGTTTTCCTGATCATATTTAAATAAATTCGTTAGTTGATTTAAAAATATTTATACAAGAATATGTTCGATTTTCTTACTTTTTTCTCGAAATGTTTTGTTATTAATGACAAATGTTAATAATAGCGCTTTAACTTACAACTTAACTAGAATTTTAAATATTACGTTTAACCAATATAAGATAAAGTATACAAAAAAAAAAAAATAATAGTAGGTTACATAATTTATCCTAAAAATTATATTATGAGAGTTTTAGACATATGCTTACAAATTTTCATAAATTTATCTTTTTTTAAGCTATATAAATGAACGATCAAACGCGTAGAGACAACTGGTACAATATAGAACTAGCACACATGACTACCTTTAGTGTGCCAAGACCTAAGGGGCGTGGAGATCGATAGTTTAGTGGTGCATTAAATTTTTACAGCCGGACGGATGGTCGGCCTGGCACCCGTTATATCGATTTGACATTAAATGACTTCAATGTTAGATAATTTCTTTACGTGACAGAAAACTGTTCAAGTTCCTATATAGGCGCTAATAAGAAATGTGCATATGATTTGTTAATATTCAATTTGAATACTCAAAACGATCAAAAAAATTACGTCCAAAATTATGTACGCAGAATTTATATAATCTATACATATAAAAAAAATCATAACAACCTCATGTCTGTACATTATAGATATTAAAGAAAAACTAAGATGGGGATCTTCATACAACCAATAGAAGCCAAAAGTAGGATTTTTGATTTTTTTTTGTCTATCTGTCTGTTTTTCCGCTTTTCACGCAAAAACTCCTCGGACGGACGGATATTGATGAAACTTTTTTTTTATATAGCTATTGGTCCTAGCTAACATATAGGCTACCTTTTTTGGAAATTCGCTCTTTAAGGGGGTAAAAGTAAGTAAGTTTTTATGAAACTCCGCCAGTTTTGAAGCTAATTCGATTAAAATTAAAATTAGGCTATTCAGTGAGAAATTAAGAATGACGCAATAAGGATTTTTGGAAATTCTGCCATAACGGGGGCAAAAAAGGGAGTAAGTTTCTATTAAACTCTGTCAGATGTATTATGCGATATATTAAAATATATGCTAACTTTACTTTTATGAATAAATTAATAGTATTCTTTTGTTACGATCGTTATTATCATAGATATTTTAAATGGATTGATTATTATATTCGTATATTATATAACATACGAATGAAATTTTAAATGGTATATCTAGTTACAAGTTTAGTTTGATTTTATGAACATTAAAAAATGTAGTACCGGTTCATTTAGGCTACTTTAAAAGGCTCAATTCTGAGAAAAGTCGACACATGAAACTGAGCGGAACATTTTTTTATTCATCATTAATTTTATTCAGTTATTTACAAATTTTTCGTTACATTTCTCTTTCGCATCGTCTACTATCATCAAACTCAACTTGCTCTCCAAGAAGTTCTCAAATATTTTATTACGGTGAAAGTTTAAATGTATATACGGTTATTGAATTTAGAATAATGTGTAATAAGACAAAGCCAGATTCAAATAGACATCTAGTTTGTGAGCGTATAACGAACTTGCGAGTTAGTAAAACAAAAGAAATCGAATCATTTGGTACATGTAAGAAGGATTTTGCAAGATTTACCCTAATCCATGATTATTTGCTTTACTCTAGAAAAACGTGTCGTAAATAAGAACATTTTATTTTTTGTTATCTATGATTTTCTTACAAAAGTTGTTTTTTCACAACCAATATTTTAGACAAACGACCTCTGTGCGTATTGGAACAATATAAATATTTAATTAATGTTATGAACCGTAATTTCAATCTTTTGAGATGTTACTTGATTTTGCTCGCAAGAATTGTCGCATTATTAGAAAATTATTTAATTATTCGTATCGTTCCAGCAAAACAGATAATGTTTACGTGCAAAATCTCAATCCTGGGATAAAAATATCCGACTGACTCTTGACTGTTCCTGAGATTAGCTCATGCGAACAGAAAGACACACAGAGAAAAATTATATAATTATTTCATTTATAATGTTTTAGTATCGTGTGCTGCATGCACGCGTGATTGTTATTTTAAAAACGAAGATAGACTTCAATTTTATTTATATGAATTGAAAATAAATTTTATGTGGACATTCTCGTAAGAAAATATTTTTTATTTTTATTTTTTTATTTTTTTTTATAGCTTCACGCTGTATCCCGCACGAGGCAGGGTAGACAGAGGGAACCCGGGAACCTAGTGTTAAGACACTCCGTTCTACTTCCGTTCCACACTTTCGGCCGAATTTGAGGCATTGCGTGTTGAGTGGTAGAATTCAACGCCGCGCTTTGCCTTATTACCAGAGCGAAGAAAAGAAACATTAAATATTTAAATTGAAAATATTAAATATTTCATTTCCTCGACTGGGGATCGAAATCAGAACCTGTAGGTTATAGTCACACTCTTGTGCCGCTGCGCCACGACAGGCTTCTGCTTTTAATTAATGGCAATTACTTCTTACACTACAGACTCATGGTTATTTTCGTAGCTATTTTTATTATTAATAAATATAAATGTTGTTTTATATTTATATATATTCTCAAAAGAGTCCAAATGTTTTTAAATTTCCAATTTTAGTAATAATAATGGAAACGGAGTTAAAACACTAGGATCCCATATTTCCTCTGCCTACCCTTCTATGTGCGGGATACTACAAAAAAAAGTATTCTTATATAAGACTACTATAATAAATTTATACATTAACTATCTTAATATTAACTAATTAAATTAAATATTAGCCAAACATATTATTAAATTAAATATCAACCAAACAATAAAATTAGTCTGTGAGTGCGTGCGTGCATGCATGTTCAATTTGCTAAAACCAATAATATGCTTGCAATCTCGAAGACGATGTGGTTATACATGTTAAGATATATTAAAATATTATTATACAAATTCAAGCTACAATGGAGAGTTTTACATACCAAGTCAGATCTGTGTTTACTGTTAGTTAGATGCTTAATGGAAGGTGCTTGCGAGTGTTTACGAAGAGTAGTGTAAAGTATAAAACAAAATTTTAATGAAAGTGTACTTGTTGCTCGATAAAACGCAATCGTTGGAAATAATAAAGGCTTAGTTTATTTAACATAACTTTAAGAATACATCTCTAAGCCCGCTTTAAATATCCAATATATTTTTCTACGCTTAAAATTTATAAATCTATACATTACTACATACAAATTATGTTTAATATTATATTTTAAGTTTATTTTACGGGTAGAAGAATTGGGGCGTGGATGGCATTACCGCCGTGATGGTTGTAATGACCGCTTCCTTTCTGTATTTTATGGCCATCTTTAAATTTTACTTCACAATGCCTTTTGTCGTTGTTCTCTTTGCTTTCGGGATCGGTCTTTTTACCCCATATCAAATTTACCCCGTATCCCCGATTCATGACTTTTCCTTGTGAATAATTGTAAGATACCGTTAGTCTCTTAGGTAGCACGATACCTGGCGTTGTTCTCGAGTATGCTATTTGGAGCAAGTATACTCCTTTTATAAATGAATTTTATATCAGGGCGATGTCAATATGGTACAAATGGGTACATAATAAGTTTTAGTTGATGTTAATAATTTGTAATAACTGCGGTAAAACATGTCAAAGAGTTTCTCTTGGTTTAGATAGGAAAGATAGTTTATATGTTGGTAGTAATATTTCTTCTACTTCGGCGGCAGTAACATGTACACAATAGCTTTTAAGTGATTGATCATGGCATATTTCTTATCCATCCATTAACCAGCATTGATGCCATAGTGTGAATCCAACTTTTTACCAAACGCACGTTGGTCTGTATGGTAACTAAGAAGAGCTGTCAAAATTTCCACAAAATTTAAAGCTTTTGTAATAATAACATACATAGGAGATCAGGAACACCCTTAACCCACTGTATCCTAGGATATTATCTGGATTCTAGAGTACCATGAACATTTCTTCTTAAGCATTATATCCTCTAGCAACACGCGCGTTAACTTAAATAATACATCATTACAAGGTAATTACTGAGTGTATTGAACTAGTATTTGAATATGACAAGATCTATATTATAATAATATTCGTTGTGTGCATTACAACGAGAGCTTGTAATGCACACAACAAATATTATTATGATATAGATATATTTTTTCCTAAATTAACTATGTATGTATCTTTGGTTAGAAAAGTACTTAAGAAAAATGACGTAAAATTTAGCTTTGATAATATTAACGTATTTTTGTTTCTATTTTATCATTCTATCAATTATTGCTTTATATAAGTATTTTTAATATACACACGCTTTGTATTGTAATTGTATTACCTGAAATATTGTAAGCTGTATGTTTTCTTAAAAATAAACAAAATAAAAAAAAATATATTTATTTTATGATATGAAATCTCTCCTAAATATTTAGAGTGCTGTAATGAAAGACACATCACTAAACGCAAAATTGACTTTGAAGCAAAAAAGTGTATTTATGGTTTCAAAAGCTTTTAGCATTTCTTATTGTGCATCGTATACGCTTATTTTGTCTTATCTCATATAAAATTTAAGAAAATTTATTTAAAAATCACTCACGGAAACTCACTAAAAAAATTATGATGACTAAAGTTACAATGATCATGTAACATTGGTCATCATCAATTTTTTAATGAGTATGAGTATATAAGAAAAGCAAAATGAAACTACACATCTACTTAATAAAAAATATCATATAAATCGTAAATATCTCGAAAATCTTTTTTCGCATTCCGTGCGCATTTGTTGTAAGAGCAGTTCCTAAAATATTATAACAAGAGAGGACGTAAGATATATATATGCTGTTTGAAAGTTCAAAGATGTCTTTACACTTCGTTGAGTAAACTTCAAAGACGAAGAAGAGGGTAAATTTTGGACTATATTTTGATTTTAACAATTGGTTGAACTTTAACAAGCTTATTAAAATGAAATTTAACTTTAAATCTATATATATATATATATATATATATATATATATATATATATATATATATATATATATATATATATATATATATATATACATATATATATTCAAACGTAACATGAAACCACACGAAAGGATCGCAGTTCTGTACCATTACCTTGTGTGACTGTTCCCCGAGGCACTGAAGCTTGAAATGTTTTATATCTTTTTTATTTTCCTATAAGTTATTGAAATTAATAATTCATTGCCTTTTAATGTGTATAATTTAACCTTCTCTTCACCTATTATAGATCAGTTCGTTTCTAAAAGTAGAACCAATCTAGTTTAACAGAGAGACAACTAAAAACTAAAATTCATCTCCATACTTTACCATTATACGTTATATTGATTGAGTAGTTTGTGTTTAACTTCACCCTCTTTGTTGTAAGTAAAATTTATACGTCATTGATTACAAACACGGTAAGCCCTCGATACTGAAAACGATAATACGATTTTCTAGTATTTTTATATATGATTATTCCAGTCTGCCAATATATACGATACGAGTAGAACTAACCCACGTCAACGTCAACCTTTAGTTAATACTTTATATGTTCCCTTATTATTTTTAAATATACTTGGTAATTTAATGAAAAGACATATATTACAAAGGGTCTACAAATTATTATATATAACTTATAGATAAAAAGATTAAAATATTGAAAAAAAAATATTTTGTGAGCTTTAAATAAGTTTTAAAATAAACTAATTAAAAATTGTACAGTACGTATTAATGATTTTTTTTTATTTAATAGGTAATATTTTATTACACTTTAAAAATACATAGTTATTATTACTTAAAATTTTAAAGAAAAAGTTATTATTACTTAATTTATTACTTAATAAAAAAGTTATTATTACTTAAAATTTTAAAGAAAAAGTTATTATTACTTAATTTATTACTTAATAAAAAAGTTATTATTACTTAAAATTTTAAAGAGCAACTGTTGAGTTTCTTGCCGGCTCTTCTCAGCAGAACCGCATTCTGAGCCGGTGGTAATTTTATGTTTGTGACGATTCAAAAGTACTTGCTAAAGCCTATTTGAATAAAGAATATTTTGAATTTGAATTTTCAAATATTGATTCCTTGTTTTCCTGAATAATATATTCTAATACTTATTACAGCTGAACTCTATTTACATAGCACTTTACATGTAAAGCCACCGGTTTACTAAGAAATAATAATTAATTCCCAATTATTTAAATGATCTAAGCCCCTGTTATTTATGCGTGAAATTTTATTATGCAAAATCCTTCTGAAATGTCACATCCACCTTAATCCACGTTTAGACGCTTTCCGACAAACTTAACCTGTCCAAACTTTTGACACTAACAAAATGATGAACTTTTTTAATAGTCTAGTAATATATTGTACTACTTTCTGTGATAAACATTTGCTTTTTGTTGAGCTTACTTTATTATTTGATCTTATATTAATCATCATCATTATGACGAAAACATTCAAGAAAAATTAAATTAAATACTGAGCTAAAATAAAGTAACATTAAAATAGTAAGTATTTATAAGGCCTGTCGTGGCACAGGGGCGCAAGCGTGTGCCTATAAACGCAACATTTTGTGGATTTAATCCCCACTCCAAGAAATGGAATATTGAATATTTTCAAATTAAATATTGAATGCTTTGATTTCTTCGCTACCAGGGCGAAGACAAGATAAAGCCTCAAATTCGTACCGTTCTCCACATTTTAACACTAGGTTCTGCCTACCAGATGAAGATGAAGAAAAAGATTAATATTAATATTTAGGACATTTCTTTCTTCTTTCGAAGAATTTTCTAAAACAAAGTTTACAGTTACAATTATCACAATAAAACAAGAACTTAGTTACTTCCTACAGTGTATTATTTTCAAACAAAAATCTATATTAACTTTTTAAAATAATTAATTGCTTCTTACATTTCTTGATAAGGATAATTCTCTAATATAGATTTTTTCATAAAATATGTCTTAAGTAAAACCATGTGGCAGAGTAGACAAAGGGAGCCTAGTGTTAAAATATTAAAAAAAAAATAAAAGAAAAAAATCCTCTCCCCACTTAAAAGCGATTATTTAAGAGTACCTAATGCAGATTTTACCTAAGCTTAAAATACAATCGGACCAGACGCGTCTTATCCATTACCTGATATAAATGTTCATAATATCCCTTTAAAATAAATAAATCATAATATTTTGTATTTAACAAATTAATTTTCACATCAACTGCCTTATGCACTAAAACTTTATATAGAGTCGAACTAGTATCAACTTAAACTAACAACTATCGTGGCACAACTCACAAGGGCACAACGGTGCGACTGTTAACGTGGCGGGTAATAGGTTCGATTCCCACAGGAAGAAACGTTTTTAATATTACGAAACGTATTTAATATTTTCATACTAAATATTTTCATTTTTCTTTTCTATGGTCTGGTAATAAGGCAAAACGCGGCGTTGAGTTCCACCATTCAACACGCAATGGTTCAATTTCAGCGGAAAGTCGGGAACGATACCGAATGTCTTAACACTAAGTTCCTAAGTTTCCTATGCCTACCCTGCCATGTACAGAATACAGAGTGAAACATAAACAAATTCATATAACGATATTTAATCTAAACATTATGAAATTAGGTCATATGCATTAGGAAAAGCTATTTATGAGCATTGCACAATTTAGAATGATCGTGATTGAATAATGTAAGATAAAATGGCGGTTAGTATATTGAATTACTTGAACTAAAAGGTTTTGACCCGATTTCGCCTTAACGTTATAGCTTTAAGTGTTATACAATTTAATATACCCTTCCCTGCTATATGTGTAAGTGAACCTATACTATGAACATACAACTGTACGTATACTATGAAATATTTTATACATATTGATATTTATAGATTATCTTCCAATAAAAATTTCAATATGTTTTTATTTGCGTATAGACTTATTAAAGTAGGAAAATACAGTAATAGTTTCTACAAATTAGATATCTAAATTCTAAATGAATTAAAGCTTAAGTTACTTCCAAGTAAATTAACTACATGATAACAATTTAATCTCGTAGGGGTCTATTACAAGTCGAGAAGTCTTCTCCCGCGGTAACTTCATTTTGACGCTATGTGGGCCATAAGACGTCGGGAGATCTGTCGAGATTAACTGAATACGTTCAAAACGGAGATGGATGAGTCCACGAACACTTTCCGAACGGAAATCAGTTTTGTAAATGGTAATATACTTTCAGAACGTTATTATCTTCAAGTTTTTATGGTTTATGTACTTTATAAATACAAAATTATATGTAAGATATTATTTTCAAGGAAGTTTAAATTATACATTACTTTTAACATGTTGAAATATGCTGAAGTCGTTCAATATATTTTACTTTACTAGTCACATTTTATATGTGGAAATACAATGTTTATTCTTTCACTGTCTATCTTTTATTTTCTCTTCTATAAAGAAGCAGCATAGTGTTAAGATCTTTTTCTATTTATCTCAAAAAAAAAAAGATATTCTAAGTTAAGAGCCTAATTTTAAAGCAGCGATTTATCTTGTTGTCAGAGCGGGGGAAAAAAATGTTCCCTAAATGGCAATCGAACGCACAATAGTCGTGTTTACAGTGAAACGCTGTGCCGCTATGCCATTTCATTACAAATAGAAATAATTAAAGTCTAATAGTACTATAAGTTATTTGTCTGTTTCAGACTATATAACAGTAAGATAACAAGTGGAACAAGCTAAGCGGAAGAAAGTTTTACCGCTCATTAGAACTACATCTTACACTGATTGCGACGTGTGAATCTTCATTCTTAGTAAGACATCTGATAATTCATACATATAATAAAAATGTAATCTAATGACATGAATGTGTTCTAATAACATTGAATGGATCAATCTTTAATAGGATATCGGCAATAATCATTTTCGTTACTTATGTCATAATTACCTTTCTTTACGCGGGTGGTAAAAACGATCGTCAATTGAAATGAAAGTCAAATTTTCTTTATTCAAGTACATTTTTGCTTCTGAACCAACACTGAATATAATACTAGTATTGTCAGTTTTTCAAGATGAAACGTGATTCTGAAGAAAAATGGCGGTGATTGACCAAAATAAACTTCTTTTACTTTCGTTACGTTACGTTTATTACCTTTCCGAAAATACTAATTGATATCACCATGATAACGGCGCAATAATCTAGAATAGAATATTATACCAACATTAATTCATAAAGCTTTTAAACTGAAATAAAGCTTAAAGCTTTATTTCAGACTTAAATTGGTTGTAGGTTTATACAAAATATAGCAAAAACCATGCATAAGGTCTGTTTTTTTAACTGTTATGGTTTTTATGCTTTAAGGTGTATAACTCTCACTTTAGCTACAGAAAACTTATAATACTCGATAAATAAATCTCTTTGGTCTTTTAAGTGCATTTGTTAGCTAAATTATTCCAACGACGCCAACATATTGTACGAAATGTATATTCACTTACGCAGTTCTCGTGACACTTTTCTTTTATAAACCACTCGACCTCCTAAAAGCTTGTATCCATTTCATACATACAACGTCATATATCAACACAAGTTACTTTCCTCTGCAAAAATAGTTTCAACATTTTCAGATTTAGTTAGATATATTCTTCGTAAGCCATTATATATATTCAGTTATTATCAGCCTAATACATCCTTGTTTATAATAGGTGATCATGATTAATGAACAGTATTCGAATATTAACAAAATATATATAAACCTACATAAGTACTAGCCAAGGGCAATATAGTATATATTGAATTATAAACAAAGATAATAAATACTATACGATATTATCTCTTGTCCGCGCTGATGAGAAAAAAAAACACACAGCCTTAAATTCGACGACTCTATTCGTACATAAAAAATCAAAATTCATGCCTCGCTGTGCGTGTTAAAAATCGTGAAGCTAATAAGAGTAAGTTATTCTCTAATCACGTAACAGCCCTCTATTTATTTAAAAAAAATTTAAATAAAACAAATATCTGTATAAATTATGTAATTCAGCAAAATTATATTCGCAAATACAAACAACGACACAATTATGAATCTATCATATTTACGCAATTGTTTAATATTATCATTTTTCAGGGAAAATTAATATCACAAATAAAGTAAACAAACAGAACTGTTGATTATACCATTATAGAAGAACGTGCCGAGAATATAGCACCTATATAAATCAGAAGTGCTTGTCTTTCCTTGTTTTATTTACTTTGAGGGCAACCAGGGTAATATTAAAGCTGTGCACAATTAACATCTAAAATGGCCAATCTCAAATCCTACTGACATTTGGATTTTGAATATTTGGATGTGTTAGGATGTTTTCAACAAACAAGAATAAACCAAAAATAAAATTATAACCAAAAATAATATTCTTCCCGAAATAACATTCTTAAAGGAGTTTTGAATTAATGTCTAACTATGAAAAACTTTTAAGAGTTTTATTAAAACAATTGCTTAATAGTTTAGCTACGATATTGTATAATAAGTTTCATTATTAAATATACAAAAGTAGCATTCAAATACTTACATTTGTTTTCAGCCCTATTGTGTATATCACATATAACAGAAAAAATTGAGAAACCTACACTAATTTTCTAATATTTTATTAAGATCATAAATTAGATGATAACTCATGATAACACTTACCCCAAAAGTCGGGGGTTTGAATGAAAAATATTTACCTCAAAAGTTCTACAAAACTGTTTGTTTAAGTAAATTACTTGACAAAGTTGCTAATAATAATGTAAGTTAAACATTAAAACAAGAAAAATATACTTATCATAAAGTACAGGTATTTAGTTCGTGAGATACTCAATTAAGATTAAACGGTTTTTAACTTAACTTAGCTTCACGCTATATCCCTAGCGGGGTAGGCAGAGAGAACGGAGCGCCAAACGCTACGGTCTCGGCATACCTCTTTCGCCTCGTCCACTGTCATCAACCTCTTCATACATGCCCTCCCCTCCGGGGGGTCCTCATGCTTTTTACGTGACCTTCCTCAAGTATCGTCGATACTGTGTTTTCGAAGGTCAACCGAGGTCTCCCCCTCCCTCTCTTACCACTCACTTTTCCTTCATAAATTAAGACTTGAAACAAAAACATAGAATATATTTTTAATATTAAATGAGGATATATATTATAGAGTCTATAATATCTGCTCTCGTTTAACGTCTGAAGCCTGTCGTGGCGCAGTGCACAAGAATGTGACTGTAAAACGCAGGTTATCGGTTTAATCCCCATGGAGAAAACGAAATTGAAGGCAAAGTGAGGCGTTAAGTTCCGCCACTCAACACGCAATGCATCAATCTCATCGGCAGAAAGTAAGGAACAAGATGGTGTGTCTCATCGGCAGAAAGTAAGGAACGAGATGGTGTCCGTCCCTGCCATTTGCGGGATACATTAAAGCTAAGCAATCTCATTTAACGTGGTTTTTAATACAGAACACGTTGTTAACTAGACAACAATATTAGGAAATAACCTATAATCATTTTTCGTGTATTAGTAAATGCTTAGATATGTATGTTCCTTGCTATTATTGTTCTGCTTGTTTGCGGGGAACTCGAAATATGACTCATTCCACTCCATTGCGCGCTAAGGCAGAACGAAAGCGGAATAGACTATTGAAGCAAAAGCCAAGCTTTACAAACTCGAGAGTACAATTTTGATTCTTATGTCTAATGTAACAGGGGCACAATGACAATGACAGCACGCTAGGGTCCGTGATAAGTAGGTCACATTTGAACGTATTGTTCTGACAGAAAGCTAAACATTTTGAATATAATTTTCTTTGAATTAAGCGTCATCTCAAACACTTATCTTTCCAAATATGATTGTGAGAATACATACTTGCATATGTTCATGTGAACGTGAAAAGCCTTTGTTCGATATATACGTACACGTGTGTGCGTCGTCATAGAAATGTTCTTTATTTATCATTGTAAATATTAATGCGTTTTATCATTAGAAAATTATTATTTTTTTGAGCATCACGCTGTATCCTGAACGTGACTGGGTGAGTAGGCAGAGAAAACATGAGAACCTAGAGTCACGATTCTTCGTTCTGTCCCTCACTTACAGCGAAGCATTGAGGCATTGCGTATTGAGTGGCGGAACTAAACGTTGCGCTTTACATTTTAACCAGAGTGAAGAGATGATAGCATTAAATATATAATTTGAAAATATTAAATATTTCATTTCTTCACTGGGGAACCCACAACCTGTCACCCTGTGCCCCTACGCCACGACAGAAGAGACAAAATTAGGCTTATGACGTACCATATATATGTCAAAAACTATATTAAAGAAATAAAACTCACATAAATTTCCTTTAACCATGCTTGAATTACTAAATTAAATGATAACCAATTTATCAATTCAATGAAATCGTATTTTCTAGTTCGATAAGCAAATATGCGTATCGACATTTTCTAGACATCACAAATTAACTCGTGCATGAACCTCAAACCAACAAGTAAAAGGGTTCTCTTTTCATATCCTCAATATTATAAAAACCCAAACTTTTTATAACGCACCTAAATAAGTACGAAATTATTTATTTTCCCTAACAAATTCTCCTTATAGAATCTTTGATTATCGCGATTATTACACATTTTAAATAAAACTTAAAAATTTAAACTTTTTCTTAACGTAACTTTTATTAATTTTAAGATTAATCGCGTTTTCTAGACATTTTTGGAAACCCGACATTTTGAACAATGTACATTAGTCCGTGGTCACGGTTGCACTGAGGTGGATGGTGGTGGGTCTATGAGTTATTTTTAATTCTCTTTATTTTCAGCTCATAAATTTGCTCACGAACACAAACGATTGTTTATATGAACCTTCGTTCTAACGGACGAAGGTTCATATAAACATAAGTAGTATAAAACATAACTATAATATGAACTAGAAGTCTTAAATTTAAAATAGGGACGTACATAAGCTGCCACAAGTACCGAAGTTGATACAAACTATAACTCCAAAAACAATCCATTTGAGGCGAATTAGTAACATCCCACTTCAGTAAGTGGGACGTTACTAATTCACCTCAAATGGTCACAGTTTGCATCCACTTCGATCCTACAAGTGCTAGAAATCTTATTTTTTTTTTCATAGAGACTTATTTAGTAGATACGTGCTACCTAATACACGATCCTGCGAAGTTCAGAAGTCTCAAGTTTTGCAAGTAGTATAAAATGAAACATATAACAAAATTGTATTTAAACGCCATCTGTACATGGAAGATATATGAGAAAAACTATTATCGGGGCATTACTCAGCGTAATAAAACTCAAAACAAATTGCTCTTTTAAAAAGATTAAAGGTACCCAAAAAATATCATTATTATTTTTTAAATAAAGTTTAAACGTCTCTAAAAGAAAAAAAGTGATGAATAGTTTGGTAATGAGAGACTTTATGGTTAACCATAAAGTCTTGAAGTTTATTTTATTTATATAATCGCTTACTCAGATAGTGGACTACAATGAAGAAAATGAGCAACCTTCAGGGTGGTTGCAGAAATTCAAAAAGGCCTCCTCAATTCCTGACATCAGCAATTTGTCTACTTTAAAAGGTTGTATCTCATTTAGGACAACCATTTTCACATTCATTAACAAAGGCTGTCGTTTGACAAAGAAATAGGTCCCGGTAAATTACCTCAGGCGCTAGACTAATTTATTTTAATGTAGCGTTACTTTCATGGCGTTATACATTTTAAATAGTATCTTTAGATGTCAAATGTAAAATGTCAAATATTTATATTTAAATATGTATATAGAAATATTAACAATTCTGTGCACTTGAAATAAATAAAAAATATGTTTTCATTACACGTAATAAAATAAAGGAGGCCTGTCGTGGCGCAGCGGCACAAGAGTGTGACTGTAACCGACAGGTTCTGGGTTCGATCCCCAATCGAGGAAATGAAATATTTAATATTTTGAATTTAAATATTTAATGTTTCATTTCTTCGCTCTGGTAAGGCTAAGCGCGGCGTTGGGTTCCGCCACTCAACACGCAATGCCTCAAATTCAGCGGAAAGTAGGGAACAGTAGTGGAACGAAGTGTCTTTACACTAGGTTCCCGGGTTCCCTCTGCCTACCCTGCCTCGTGCGGAATACAGCGTGAAACTGAGTATTCAACGTAATATTTATTTTTTTACGGAAAAGAAGGCAAACGAGCGCACGAGTCACCTGAGTAATTGATCACCGCCGCCCACGGCCCCGTGTATCTTCAGAGGAGCTACAGGTGCGTTGCCGGCCTCTAATGTGGATGGATGGGCACCGGGGCCCGGCATTACCCTATGCAAAACGCAGTGGCCAAAGCCACTACTTAACGCCGGTTTTAAATGCCGAGGATGGTAATAATCCGGTCGAGTGTGCCCCTGTGTGTTGACATTGCTGCATATACTAAGCCGGAATAACACGGCAAATATGTAATGAAAAGTATATACGCAAACATATACGCAACAAGTTGTGCGTCGATGCACTTTTCGCATATTGGCACTTTGTCAAACTTTATGAGATATAACAAGCTAATGACGCACATTCCCGCATATTACAGATAGGCCTAAATGGAAAATAGAGAGACAGGTTAAATAATTTTCTGACATTTAACTATAACAATAGAAAAATACAATGGACACTGTATTCTAAATTCTTATCTAGTGTGATTTTATTTTCGACATAAACTATAATAAACAAAATGTAAGCAGAGTCAAATCTTGTACTTCATTTGCCATATTTTTATTTCACATAATTTTTCTGTCTCAATTGTCCCTACAATTCAAACAATTTAATCAATCAAGCAATTTTACCAAATTTCATTAGCACAATTTTCAGTAATATTTTTAAAGATAAATAATAAATCTGACATTTGAATTATTTTGTACAATACTTACTATACGTAAATAGTTATGTACAATACTTATAATAGTACATATTCATGTACAGTAGGTACTAGGTACTATAAAATGTACGCTTATCATTGTAACGCGTAACTTTATGTTTAAACTTTATAGTATCGTTTCAGATTTTTGATCATAAAACCAGATAACGGTTACGCTACATTACTCGAATTTTACAGCTTACTTTAAATATGCTACCGGAATGATTTAGTTGTTACTGTATGGCTTGATCATTCGATTTTATTTTATTTTATTTTATATACAAATTCCGATAAGTTACAAAACCAAACTCAATCAATTATTACTTTGTAATGTTTACCATTTTTTAAGTATTTGATAAGAAATATACTTAGTACCTACATTTATTATGATTGACTATAGCGATCGCAATGGAAGGTAGCTAATAATACAATAACAGGTCATCCATCCATTATTTTGTTAGGAAAATGCTAGATGCATTTTCCTAACGGTGTTTTTGTGAGACACGAAATGAAATCTGTCCATTTACTCTTCCATTTCTTTCATATATGTACTATACTAATCACAATATAATCTAAGCAATATGTTTCAAAGATAGAATTAAATAGATAGTATTAAATTTTTCCTATTTTTTTGGCAACTACATCGGATTCAATATATGAATATTTTGTATTGTCATCAGATTCGAACAAGTGTGCAAAGTTTGAAGTAAATCTGATGGATGAAAGGGAGTGGCTGTAAATAGTGTAGCATTTTTTTAAATATCGGAATAGTTAATGATAACAAGACGAGCCAAGTTAAAATAATGTAATCGTTTTTAAAACAGTTAAATAATGTACGTTAACATTGAACATGTTTATGAAAAAAATATACAATGACAATACCTAGTATTATAATACATTGAAATAATTTTTAAAAGTATATCAGTTGCCTAACTGTACATACGGAATATATTGAATAAACCTTCTTTCTTTTGTTCTTTAGCTATAAATCATTAACAATTTATAGACTATAATTGATTTTTAAACCCTACCTTATATACACAATATCACATTACATTTTAGAATATACTCGTAAGTAATAAAAATTGTACAGTGTTATTGGAGTTTGCTAAAATCAGAATTGATAAGACAAACACTTTTTAATTGTCGTAAAACATAATTGAAACTATTCAATGGGACTTCTTATTATAGAATTACAATAAAATTTTATGAAATAATTTATAACCTTAAATTAGATGACTTCTTACTATTTACACTTTTACTATTGCTATTTCCACCGCCCTGCCCAAAGTTATGGAGAGTATAATAAATAGCCAGCTCTTATTTTATCTGAAGGATCACCGATTGATTAGCGAACGTCAATATGGCCTTTGCCAGGGTGGCTCAACCCGTGCTTCCCCACTTTTCGCCTAATTTGTGGCATTGCCTGTTGAGTGGCGGAACTCATCGCCGCACTTTGCCTTATTACTACCAAATCGAAGAATTGAAAACTTTAAATATTTAATTTAAAAATATATTTTTTTAAGCATGTCGTTTCCTTGAGTGGGAATCGAACCCACATCGTGTCGCGTTTACAGTCACACCCTTGTGCCTTTGTGCCACGACAATTAGACAGATATACAGTTTTAAATAAAACAAAACTATTAAAACAGGGTATAAGAAGTCTTTTTTTTTTCATTGGTAATGTTTTGTTGGCATGCTTCTGTCAATAATGAGCTTTTCAACTCATTAATAACCTATAGCGTGTTCTAATTCTCACTCCATCGTTCGTGCTGCTAATTCTTAATGAAATCGATTTATTATTCCACTTTGTTGTCATTTAATTACTACCACGTGAACGTCTTTAGCGGTTAACAATATCTTCTTAATCACTGTCATGTTGTGGATAAGTTTTAATAATTTAGTATTAATATGATGATAAGGATATCATCATATTAATACTAAATTATTAAAAAAAATATTTCACATTTCAGTTTCATATCGCTGGGTCAATCTAATGGTAATTCTTTCGACAGATGGATAACAAAGGGTTACGGTTAGTCCTTTTTAGAATTCCGTTCCTCAAAAGGAATAAACAAAACTCTTTGATGTCCGTAATTTATTTCAATATAGGCCCGATGTTAATATCACATTAATCTGATTTTATCCGCGAGAGAGTCACCTAACATAGCTCGCCCCATTGCACGCTGCGTGACGTTAAATTTATGGACTAGCCCCACTGTCAGTGTCCACCTCTCGGCCCCGTACGTCATCACAGATAGGACGCAATGCTCGAAGACTTTCATCTTCAAACAATGTGTAATTGCCGACATAAAGACCCGGCGCAGCCTGCCGAATGCCGGCCAGCCCTGCCGAATCCTCCTATCAGCTCCTCTATCAAAGTTGTGCCGGCCTAGTCCTTTGTAATCATATTGACAAAACCCTCTTAGCAAAATTTGATGCTAATGTTGTAAACATATTGAGGGAGTCACAATAAGTTTGGTATGAAACTAAAGAAACCTTCAGAACTCTATAAATATCTTAAAGTTACTAAATACATGTGCTGAAGAAATCGAAGGACGAAGCAATTTATCCCTCCCCAAAGACAAGTGTGTTTAGGCCAAATTATTATGAAATTGATCCAAAAACAATTTATGACAGGTGCACAGATTAATAGAACAGAGTTGAGTTTAAAAAGGCAAGAGACCGTGATATTGTATTTTTTTCTACAAGACGAACAAAATAAAAACTCAGTGTACATAAATGCAGAGTGTGTGGTTGAACTTAGGCAAATTCTGTATTCGGTTAGCGCTAAAGTGGTACACACGTGTGGGAGAGTCCAGTTGTCGGCAATGGCAACATCCATAGGCAGACTTAACTAGATTATTTAAAAAAATGACAGAAAAAAATCCTCTCCCCACTTAAAAGCGATTATTTAAGAGTACCTAATGCAGATTTTACCTAAGCTTAAAATACAATCGGACCAGACGCGTCTTATCCATTACCTGATATAAATGTTTATAATATCCCTTTAAAATAAATAAATCATAATATTTTGTATTTAACAAATTAATTTTCACATCAACTGCCTTATGCACTAAAACTTTATATAGAGTCGAACTAGTATCAACTTAAACTAACAACTATCGTGGCACAACTCACAAGGGCACAACGGTGCGACTGTTAACGTGGCGGGTAATAGGTTCGATTCCCACAGGAAGAAACGTTTTTAATATTACGAAACGTATTTAATATTTTCATACTAAATATTTTCATTTTTCTTTTCTATGGTCTGGTAATAAGGCAAAACGCGGCGTTGAGTTCCACCATTCAACACGCAATGGTTCAATTTCAGCGGAAAGTCGGGAACGATACCGAATGTCTTAGCACTAAGTTCCTTAGTTTCCTATGCCTACCCTGCCATGTACAAAATACAGAGTGAAACATAAACAAATTCATATAACGATATTAATCTAAACATTATGAAATTAGGTCATATGCATTAGGGAAAGCTATTTATGAGCATTGCACAATTTAGAATGATCGTGATTGAATAATGTAAGATAAAATGGCGGTTAGTATATTGAATTACTTGAACTAAAAGGTTTTGACCCGATTTCGCCTTAACGTTATAGCTTTAAGTGTTATACAATTTAATATACCCTTCCCTGCTATATGTGTAAGTGAACCTATACTATGAACATACAACTGTACGTATACTATGAAATATTTTATACATATTGATATTTATAGATTATCTTCCAATAAAGATTTCAATATTTTTTTATTTGCGTATAGACTTATCAAAGTAGGAAATCACAGTAATAGTTTCTACAAATTAGATATTTAAATTCTAAATGAATTAAAGCTTAAGTTACTTCCAAGTAAATGAACTACATGATAACAATTTAATCTCGTAGGGGTCTATTACAAGTCGAGAAGTCTTCTCCCGCGGTAACTTCATTTTGACGCTATGTGGGCCATAAGACGTCGGGAGATCTGTCGAGATTAACTGAATACGTTCAAAACGGAGATTGATGAGTCCACGAACACTTTCCGAACGGAAATCAGTTTTGTAAATGGTAATATACTTTCAGAACGTTATTATCTTCAAGTTTTTATGGTTTATGTACTTTATAAATACAAAATTATATGTAAGATATTATTTTCGAGGAAGTTTAAATTATACATTACTTTTAACATGTTGAAATATGCTGAAGTCGTGCAATATATTTTACTTTACTAGTCACATTTTATATGTGGAAATACAATGCATGAAATATAGAAGCAGCATAGTGTTAAGATCTTTTTCTACTTATCTCAAAAAAAAAAGATATTCTAAGTTAAGAGCCTAATTTTAAAGCAGCGATTTATCTTGTTATCAGAGCGAGGGAAAAAAATGTTCCCTGAATGGCAATCGAACGCACAATAGTCGTGTTTACAGTGAAACGATGTGCCGCTATGCCACTACCTCCTTTTCATTACAAATTGAAATAATTAAAATCTAATAGTACTATAAGTTATTTGTCTGTTTCAGACTATATAACAGTAAGATAACAAGTGGAACAAGCTAAGCGGAAGAAAGTTTTACCGCTCATTAAAACTACATCTTACACTGATTGCGACGTGTGAATCTTGTTAATTCTTAGTAAGACATCTGATAATTCATACATATAATAAAAATGTAATCTAATGACATGAATGTGTTCTAATAACATTGAATGGATCAATCTTTAATAGGATATCGGCAATAATCATTTTCGTTACTTATGTCATAATTACCTTTCTTTACGCGGGTGGTAAAAACGGTCGCCAATTGAATTGAAGTCGAATTTTCTTTATTCAAATACATTTTTGCTTCTGAACCAACACTGAATATAATACTAGTATTGTCAGTTTTTCAAGATGAAACGTGATTCTGAAGAAAAATGGCGGTGATTGACCAAAATAAACTTCTTTTACTACATGTTTATTACCTTTCCGAAAATATTAATTGATATCACCATAATAACGGCGCAATAATCTAGAATAGAATATTATACTAACATTGATTCATAAAGCTTTTAAACTGAAATAAAGCTTAAAGCTTTATTTCAGACTTAAATTGGTTGAAGGTTTATACAAAATATAGCAAAAACAATGCATAAAGTCTGTTTTTTAACTGTTATGGTTATTATGCTTTAAGGTGTATAACTCTCACTTTAGCTACAGAAAACTTATAATACTCGATAAATAAATCTCTTTGGTCTTTTAAGTGCATTTGTTAGCTAAATTATTCCAACGACGCCAACATATTGTACGAAATGTATATTCACTTACGCAGTTCTCGTGACACTTTTCTTTTATAAACCACTCGACCTCCTAAAAGCTTGTATCCATTTCATACATACAACGTCATATATCAACACAAGTTACTTTCCTCTGCAAAAATAGTTTCAACATTTTCAGATTTAGTTAGATATATTCTTCGTAAGCAACTTCGTAACAAGGGTGTATTAGGCTGATAATAACTGAATATATATATATTCAGTTATTATCAGCCTAATACACCCTTGTTTATAATAGGTGATCATGATTAATGAACAATATTCGAATATTAACAAAATATATATAAACCTACATATGTACTAGCCAAGGCCAATATAGTATATATTGAATTATAAACAAAGATAATAAATACTATACGATATTATCTCTTGTCCGCGTTGATGAGAAAAAAAAACACACAGCCTTAAATTCGATGACTCTATTCGTACATAAAAAATCAAAATTCAAGCCTCGCTGTGCGTGCTAAAAATCGTGAAGCTAATAAGAGTAAGTTATTCTCTAATCACGTAACAGCCCTCTATTTATTTAAAAAATTTTAAATAAAACAAATATCTGTATAAATTATGTAATTCAGCAAAATTATATTCGCAAATACAAACAACGACACAATTATGAATCTATCATATTTATGCAATTGTTTAATATTATCATTTTTCAGGGAAAATTAATATCACAAATAAAGTAAACAAACAGAACTGTTGATTATACCATTATAGAAGAACGTGCCGAGAATATAGCACCTATATAAATCAGAAGTGCTTGTCTTTCCTTGTTTTATTTACTTTGAGGGCAACCATGGTAATATTAAAGCTGTGCACAATTAACATCTAAAATGGCCAATCTCAAATCCTACTGACATTTGGATTTTTGGATGTGTTAGGATGTTTTCAACAAACAAGAATAAACCAAAAATAAAATTATAACCAAAAATAATATTCTTCCCGAAATAACATTCTTAAAGGAGTTTTGAATTAATGTCTAACTACGAACAACTTTTAAGAGTTTTATTAAAATAATTGCTTAATAGTTTAGCTACGATATTGTATAATAAGTTTCATTATTAAATATACAAAAGTAGCATTCAAATATTTACATTTGTTTTCAGCCCTATTGTGTATCTCACATGTAACAGAAAAAATTGAGAAACCTACACTAATTTTCTAATATTTTTAAGATATTTCGTTCCTTATTTTCTGACTAATTTCCTAGACATCGTGTTGAACGGTGGAACTCAACATCACGCTTCGTGTATATATGTAAGGGAAAAAATAATTACCTCCCGTTGAGATAGAATTCGCCCTGGAACCGTAACGTTTACATTCAGACTCATATTTACATTGTAGTAAGTTTTTACTGTTCACCCGAAACATTCAACAAAAGTAGTATTTTTAAAACACAGCATTGCATGTCCGACGAATAGCACCAGTAGCATATTCAAATGACTCTTCAAGGTTAATCGCAATTGATTGATCACGGCTTATGCAGTTATTAGCTTTTACGACATATTTTATAACTACATTCTTCTAAAATACCAAAATTAAAAGTCGTATTTGATACGCAATTAATAGGCAATCAATTTTTTATTTTCTAATATAACAAGATATATTTTATTAAGATCGTAAATTAGATGATAACTCATGATAACACTTACCCCAAAAGTCGGGGGTTTGAATGAAAAATATTTACCTCAAAAGTTCTACAAAACTGTTTGTTTAAGTAAATTACTTGACAAAGTTGCTAATAATAATGTAAGTTAAACATTAAAACAAGAAAAATATACTTATCATAAAGTACAGGTATTTAGTTCGTGAGATACTCAATTAAGATTAAACGGTTTTTAACTTAACTTAGCTTCACGCTATATCCCTAGCGGGGTAGGCAGAGAGAACGGAGCGCCAAACGCTACGGTCTCGGCATACCTCTTTCGCCTCGTCCACTGTCATCAACCTCTTCATACATGCCCTCCGGGGGGTCCTCATGCTTTTTACGTGACCTTCCTCAAGTATCGTCGATACTGTGTTTTCGAAGGTCAACCGAAGTCCCCCTCCCTCTCTTACCACTCACTTTTCCTTCATAAATTAAGACTTGAAACAAAACATAGAATATATTTTTAATATTAAATGAGGATATATATATTATAGTCTATAATATCTGCTCTTGTTTAACGTCTGAAGCCTGTCGTGGCGCAGGGCACAAGCATGTGACTGTAAAACGCAGGTTATCGGTTTAATCCCCATGCGAGGAAACGAAATTGAAGGCAAAGTGAGGCGTTAAGTTCCGCCACTCAACACGCAATGCATCAATCTCATCGGCAGAAAGTAAGGAACAAGATGGTGTGTCTCATCGGCAGAAAGTAAGGAACGAGATGGTGTCCGTCCCTGCCATTTGCGGGATACATTAAAGCTAAGCAATCTCATTTAACGTGGTTTTTAATACAGAACACGTTGTTAACTAGACAACAATATTAGGAAATAGCCTATAATCATTTTTCATGTATTAGTAAATACTTAGATATGTATGTTCCTTGCTATTATTGTTCTGCTTGTTTGCGGGGAACTCGAAATATGACTCATTCCACTCCATTGCGCGCTAAGGCAGAACGAAAGCGGAATAGACTATTGAAGCAAAAGCCAAGCTTTACAAACTCGAGAGTACAATTTTGATTCTTATGTCTAATGTAACAGGGGCACAATGACAATGACAGCACGCTAGGGTCCGTGATAAGTAGGTCACATTTGAACGTATTGTTCTGACAGAAAGCTAAACATTTTGAATATAATTTTCTTTGAATTAAGCGTCATCTCAAACACTTATCCTTCCAAATATGATTGTGAGAATACATACTTGCATATGTTCATGTGAACGTGAAAAGCCTTTGTTCGATATATACGTACACGTGTGTGCGTCGTCATAGAAATGTTCTTTATTTATCATTGTAAATATTAATGCGTTTTATCATTAGAAAATTATTATCTTTTTAAGCTTCACGCTGTATTCTGATCGTGACTGGGTGAGTAGGCAGAGGCAACATGAGAACTTAGTGTAACGATTCTTCGTACACGTTACATTGTAACCAGAGTGAAGAGATGATAGCATTAAATATATAATTTGAAAATATTAAATATTTCATTTCTTCAACTGGGGAACCCACAACCTGTCACCCTTTGCCTCTACGCCACGATATATATATAGTTGAAGTTGAAGAAATGAAATATTTAATATTTTCAATATATATATATATATATATATATATATATATATATATATATATATATAAATATATAATTTGAAAATATTAAATATGTCTCAAATTACATTGCAGAAATAAAATTCACATAAATTTCCTTTAACCATACTTGAATTACTAAATTAAATGATAACCAATTTATCAATTCAATGAAAT
Source organism: Eueides isabella (assembly GCA_019049475.1). Taxonomy (NCBI): domain Eukaryota; kingdom Metazoa; phylum Arthropoda; class Insecta; order Lepidoptera; family Nymphalidae; genus Eueides; species Eueides isabella. Next base: position 11,435,545 of record CM032385.1, read on the forward strand.
CGTATTTTCTAGTTCGATAAGCAAATATGCGTATCGACATTTTCTAGACATCACAAATTAACTCGTGCATGAACCTCAAACCAACAAGTAAAAGGGTTCTCTTTTCATATCCTCAATATTATAAAAACCCAAACTTTTTATAACGCACCTAAATAAGTACGAAATTATTTATTTTCCCTAACAAATTCTCCTTATAGAATCTTTGATTATCGCGATTATTACACATTTTAAATAAAACAATTTAAACTTTTTCTTAACCTAACTTTAATTAATTTTAAGATTAATCGCGTTTTCTAGACATTTTTGGAAACCCGACATTTTGAACAATGTACATTAGTCCGTGGTCACGGTTGCACTGAGGTGGATGGTGGTGGGTCTATGATATATATCATAAATTTGCTCACGAACACAAACGATTGTTTATATGAACTTTCGTTCTAACGGACGAAGATTCATATAAACATAAGTAGTATAAACATAACTATAATATGAACTAGAACTCTAAAATTTTAAATAGGGACTTACATAAGCTACCACAAGTACCGAAGTTGATACAAACTATAACTCCAAAAACAATCCATTTGAGGCGAATTAGTAACATCCCACTTAAGTAAGTGGGACGTTACTAATTCACCTCAAATGGTCACAGTTTGCATCCACTTCGATCCTACAAGTGCTAGAAATCTTAATTTTTTTCATATAGACTTATTTGGTAGATACGTGCTACCTAATACACGATCCTGCGAAGTTCAGAAGTCTCAAGTTTTGCAAAGTATAAAATGAAACATATAACAAAATTGTATTTAAACGCCATCTGTACATGGAAGATATATGAGAAAAACTATTATCGGAGCATTACTCAGCGTAATAAAACTCAAAACAAATTACTCTTTTAAAAAGATTAAAGGTACCCCAAAAATATTATTATTATTTTTTAAATAAAATTTAAACGTCTCTAAAAGAAAAAAAGTGATGAATAGTTTGGTAATGAGAGACTTTATGGTTAACCATAAAGTCTTGAAGTTTATTTTATTTATATAATCGCTTACCCAGATAGTGGACTACAATGAAGAAAATGAGCAACCTTCAGGGTGGTTGCAGAAATTCAAAAAGGCCTCCTCAATTCCTGACATCAGCAATTTGTCTACTTTAAAAGGTTGTATCTCATTTGGGACAACCATTTTCACATTCATTAACAAAGGCTGTCGTTTGACAAAGAAATAGGTCCCGGTAAATTACCTCAGGCGCTAGACTAATTTATTTTAATGTAGCGTTACTTTCATGGCGTTATACATTTTAAATAGTATCTTTAGATGTCAATAGTAAAATGTCATATATTTATATTTAAATATGTATATAGAAATATTAACAATTCTGTGCACTTGAAATAAATAAAAAATATGTTTTCATTACACGTAATAAAATAAAGGAGGCCTGTCGTGGCGCCGCGGCACAAGAGTGTGACTGTAACCGACAGGTTCTGGGTTCGATCCCCAGTCGAAGAAATGAAATATTTAATATTTTGAATTTAAATATTTAATGTTTCATTTCTTCGCTCTGGTAATAAGGCTAAGCGCGGCGTTGGGTTCCGCCACTCAACACGCAATGCCTCAAATTCAGCGGAAAGTAGGGAATAGTAGTGGAACGGAGTGTCTTTACACTAGGTTCCCGGGTTCCCTCTGCCTACCCTGCCTCGTGCGGAATACAGCGTGAAACTGAGTATTCAACGTAATATTTATTTTTTTACGGAAAAGAAGGCAAACGAGCGCACTAGTCACCTGAGTAATTGATCACCGCCGCCCACGGCCCCGTGTATCTTCAGAGGAGCTACAGGTGCGTTGCCGGCCTCTAATGTGGATGGATGGGCACCGGGGCCCGGCATTACCCTATGCAAAACGCAGTGGCCAAAGCCACTACTTAACGCCGGTTTTAAATGCCGAGGATGGTAATAATCCGGTCGAGTCTGCCCCTGCGTGTTGACATTGCTGCATATACTAAGCCGGAATAACACGGCAAATATGTAATGAAAAGTATATACGCAAACATATACGCAACAAGTTGTGCGTCGATGCACTTTTCGCATATTGGCACTTTGTCAAACTTTATGAGATATAACAAGCTAATGACGCACATTCCCGCATATTACAGATAGACCTAAATGGAAAATAGAGAGACAGGTTAAATAATTTTCTGACATTTAACTATAACAATAGAAAAATACAATGGACACTGTATTCTGAATTCTTATCTAGTGTGATTTTATTTTCGACATAAACTAAATAAACAAAATGTAAATAGAGTCAAACCTTGTACTTCATTTGCCATATTTTTGTTTTACATAATTTTTCTTTCTCAATTGTCCCTCCAATTCAAACAATTTAATCAATCAAACAATTTTACTAAATTTCATTAGCACAATTTTCAGTACTATTTTTAAAGATAAATAATAAATCTGACATTTGAATTATTTTGTACAATACTTAGTATACGTAAAAAGTTATGTACAATACTTATAATAGTACATATTCATGTACAGTAGGTACTAGGTACTATAAAATGTACGCTTATCATTGTAACGCGTAACTTTATGTTTAAACTTTATAGTATCGTTTCAGATTTTTGATCATAAAACCAGATAACGGTTACGCTACATTACTAGAATTTTACAGCTTACTTTAAATATGCTACCGGAATGATTTAGTTATTACTGTATGGCTTGATCATTCGATTTTATTTTATTTTATTTTATATACAAATTCCGATAACTTAACCAAACTCAATCAATCAATTATTACTTTGTAATGTTTACCATTTTTAAATATTTGATAAGAAATATACTTAGTACCTACATTTATTATGATTGACTATAGCGATCGCAATGGAAGGTAACTAATAATACAATAACAGGTCATCCATCCATTATTTTGTCAGGAAAATGCATCTACACGGTGTTTTTGTGAGACACGAAATGAAATCTGTCCATTTACTCTTCCATTTCTTTCATATATGTACTATACTAATCACAATATAATCTAAGCAATATGTTTCAAAGATAGAATTAAATAGATAGTATTAAATTTTTCCTATTTTTTTTGGCAACTACATCAGATTCAATATATGAATATTTTGTATTGTCATCAGATTCGAACAAGTGTGCAAAGTTTGAAGTAAATCTGATGGATGAAAGGGAGTGGCTGTAAATAGTGTAGCATTTTTTTAAATATCGGAATAGTAAAAGATAACAAGACGAGCCAAGTTAAAATAATGTAATCGTTTTTAAAACAGTTAAATAATGTACCTACGTTAGCATTGATGATGTTTCTGAAAATAAAATACAATGACAATACCTAGTATTATAATACATTGAAATAATTTTTAAAAGTATATCAGTTGCCTAACTGTACATACGGAATATATTGAATAAACCTTCTTTCTTTTGTTCTTTAGCTATAAATCATTAACAATTTATAGACTATAATTGATTTTTAAGCCCTACCTTATATACACAATATAACATTACATTTTAGAATATACTCGTAAGTAATAAAAATTGTACAGTGTTATTGGAGTTTGCTAAAATCAGAATTGATAAGACAAACACTTTTTAATTGTCGTAAAACATAATTGAAACTATTCAATTGGACTTCTTATTATAGAATTACAATAAAATTTTATGAAATAATTTATAACCTTAAATTAGATGACTTCTTACTATTTACACTTTTACTATTGCTATTTCCACCGCCATGCCCAAAGTTATGGAGAGTATAATAAATAGCCAGCTCTTATTTTATCTGAAGGATCACCGATTGATTAGCGAACGTCAATATGGCCTTTGCCAGGTTGGCTCAACCCGTGGTTCCCCACGTTTCGCCTAATTTGTGGCATTGCCTGTTGAGTGGCGGAACTCATCGCCGCACTTTGCCTTATTATTACCAAATCGAAGAATTGAAAACATTAAATATTTCATTTAAAAATATATTTTTTTAAGCATTTCGTTTCCTCGAGTGGGAATGAAACCCACATCGTGTCGCGTTTACAGTCACACCCTTGTGCCTTTGTGCCACGACAATTAGATAGATATACAGTTTTAAATAAAACCAAACTATTAAAACAGGGTATAAGAAGTCTTTTTTTTTTTCATTGGTAATGTTTTGTTGGCATGCTTCTGTCAATAATGAGCTTTTCAACTCATTAATAACCTATAGCGTGTTCTAATTCTCACTCCATCGTTCGTGCTGCTAATTCTTAATGAAATCGATTTATTATTCCACTTTGTTGTCATTTAATTACTACCACGTGAACGTCTTTAGCGGTTAACAATATCTTCTTAATCACTGTCATGTTGTGGATAAGTTTTAATAATTTAGTATTAATATGATGATAAGGATATCATCATATTAATACTAAATTATTAAAAAAAATATTTCACATTTGAGTTTCATATCGCAGGGTGAATCTAATGGTAATTCTTTCGACAGATGGATAACAAAGGGTTACGGTTAGTCCTTTTTAGAATTCCGTTCCCCAAAAGGAATAAACAAAACTCTTTGATGTCCGTAATTTATTTCAATATAGGCCAGATGTTAATATCACATTAATCTGATTTTATCCGCTAGAGAGTCACCTAACATAGCTCGCTCCATTGCAAGCTGCGTGACGTTAAATTTATGGACTAGCCCCACTGTCAGTGTCCACCTCTCGGCCCCGTACGTCATCACAGATAGGACGCAGTGCTCGAAGACTTTCATCTTCAAACAATGTGTAATTGCCGACATAAAGACCCGACGCAGCCTGCCGAATGCCGGCCAGCCCTGCCGAATCCTCCTATCAGCTCCTCTATCAAAGTTGTGCCGGCCTAGTTCTTTGTAATCATATTGACAAAACCCTCTTAGCAAAATTTGATGCTAATGTTGTAAACATATTGAGGGGGTCACAATAAGTTTGGTATGAAACTAAAGAAACCTTCAGAACTCTATAAATATCTTAAAGTTACTAAAATACATGTGCTGAAGAAATCGAAGGACGAAGCAATTTTATCCCTCCCCAAAGACAAGTGTGTTTAGGCCAAATTATTATGAAATTGATCCAAAAACAATTTATGACAGGTGCACAGATTAATAGAACAGAGTTGAGTTTAAAAAGGCAAGAGACCGTGATATTGTATTTTTTTCTACAAGACGAACAAAATAAAAACTCAGTGTACATAAATGCAGAGTGTGTGGTTGAACTTAGGCAAATTCTGTGTTCGGTTAGCGCTAAAGTGGTACACACGTGTGGGAGAGTCCAGTTGTCGGCAATGGCAACATCCATAGGCAGACTTAACTAGATTATTTTCACCCACGGCATTTAAAACCGGCGTTAATCAGTGGCTTTGGCCACTACGTTTCGCATTGGGTAGTGCTGGGCCCGAGTGCCCATCTACCTTTAAGACCGGCAACGCTTCTGTACCTCCATTAGAGTTTTACGGGGCCGTGGGCGACGGTGACCACTTACCACCAGTTCACGTGTCTAGTCCATAATAAAAACCTACTGTACGATTGGTCACCCAGCCTTTTAAAATTCTACCTCAATACCTTCCAGGTGACTCTAGCAGATCAGAGTAGCGTGGTAAGATTGGGAAAGAAAAAATGGCTTCACTTGTGGTGAGACTATCGGTGCAGCCAAGCACTTATTGGCAGGTTGTAAGGTGCTCCTTGATAGTGATCATCACTCGCGTCGCCATGATAGTGTACTTCAAATAATATGCGAAGCCCTAAGTCTCTCAGTAGCTAGATCTCTAAAAAAAATTCACTACTAATAGAAGGCACATCCACTACATAAAGACAGGTGCGAATAGAAACTCTAAGAGCAAGCCCTATTCAATCATACCTCCAGCATCTGACTGGAGTATTTAAATAGAAGTTGGTGCAAGCGGTATAATGGCCCCCTAAGCCTTGGGCGAAGATTATCATTCACCATCAAGTGACCCCTACGCTCGTTTGCCTTGTCTTTTCCATAAAAAAAATATTTTTAGGTATTTCATAGACAAAAATTATCATAAACTTATATTTGTGTTAAATGAACACATGGATTTGATCCGGGCTCGAATTAATGAAAAATTTAATATTTGTATTTCTTCGCTGGTAACAAAAAAAATCTGAGTTGAGTTTCGCTACTCAACACGCAATGCCTTGGACGGAGTGTCTCACTAGGTTCCTTAGATCTCAATACCAAATGTGTGATAAAGCGTAAACCTTTGTAAATAGATCGTTTAAATTGAATTTACGTTTATTTATTTATTTATTAAGGAAAACAGTTTTACAAATACTTCAAAAATAAGTCTTATTAATATTTACTAACCAATGAAATCTTGACATAAAATAGTACAAAAATAGCTAGATGATGGTGATTTGAACTTACTTAAATTTATTGCAAACATGTCAATATTACCAAACGCATTGTCACGAGAGCCGCAGGCACAATAAATAAAAACATTCTCGACATATTTAGTTCCTGTAAGAGGTACTTAACTGTGATTATCATATCATAGTTAATATGATTTGTTATAGTGGACTAAGATATCTCAAACTCAGGGCCGGATCTACCTAAGGGCTGCTTGGGCTGCAGCCCAGGGCCCCGAGGTTACAAAGGGCCCCCAGACCCCGCTAAAAACAATAGGCGAAAAGGGTCATTCATGGCAAAGTCCCATACTTCACTTTACCTGAGACACCAATTTGAAGCGTCTATGTATGAAATAAATGTTAAAACGTAGGGGTTTTAGTATATAAACAATATCATTAAGTTTTTTTTTTAAGAAAGCCGGGAAAATATTAGGATTTTTAATATAATTGTAGTAGAATTGTAGCCATGTGATTCCGGCTTAGAATAGGATCACCCTGGTACTGATGGTGTCGTAAGAGGCGACTAAAGTACGTGTGGGAGAGTGACGTTGTCAGTAATGGCAACACGCATGGGCCGACTCGACCGGATCATTACCACCCCCGGCATTTAAAACCGGCGTTAAGTAGTGGCTTCGGTCACTGCGTTTCGCATTGGGTAACCGGCCCGGTTGGGGCCCCGGTGCCCATCCCCATCCCCAATCCCTCTCTAGAATATGAAAGCGGCACTAAAGAAGAATTTACCCCAGGAGGGTACCAGCATATCTGGTGCTGGAGAATCCCTCCCTGAGTCTTTAACCTCAGGCTGCCCGTCGAATTCTGGGGAGGGCACAGTACCGCGCACTACACAAGGCAAACGAGGCGAATGCTCCACGGCAGCCCCTGCCACTCTTAACGTGGAATTTTCCAATATCAGGGGACTACACTCAAACCTGAATGCCGTCCACCACCATCTTGAGACAGCACGGCCGGCCTTGTTATTTCTGACGGAGACCCAGATTACCCGACCGAGCGACACAGCCTATCTTCAATACCCCGGCTACAAAATAGAACATAATTTTATACCTCATGCCGGGGTTGCTGTGTATGTGAGGGAGGACCTGAGTTTCCGTCGTCTTGTTAATTTTGAAGGTCGGGACCTGTCCATCATCTGGCTCCGTGTGGACATGGACGATCGTGTCCGAATCTACGCATGCCTGTACAGGTCCCATAGTGGTAATGCAGAAACGGATCGGCTCATGGAGCACATGCAATCGGCTATTGACGATGCGCTCTCACAGATGCCCACCGCAGAGGTCGTGATACTTCGCGATTTTAATGCGCATAATGCCAGTTGGCTTGGGTCACGCACCACTGACCACGCGGGGAGGGCTGTATTTGTCTTTGCTATGGCGAATGGATTGTCCCAATTGGTTGAGTCGCCTACGCGAATCCCGGACGCGGACAACCACAACGCCTCCTTATTGGACCTTCTGCTGACTTCACACCCAGAACAGTACGAGGTTGTCGTCGATCTCCCCCTAGGGTCTTCAGACCACTGCCTGGTACGGAGTGCTGTGCCCATTCGCAGATGGGTCAGCCGCAGAACACCAGCGACTCGTCGCGTCTGGCACTACAAGTCAGCAGATTGGGATGGGATGCGTACGTTTTACTCATCTTATCCCTGGGGGCCGGTTTGCTTCTCTTCTGATGATCCTAGTGCTAGTGCCGCTGCTGTCGCCGACGTGGTTCTGCAGGGTATGGTCAGCCTTGTGGACAGCCTTGGTCTGATACGTCTTGCAAACTTGCAGCTTCCGCGCGAGGCATATCGAATCTGGGCCAAGGCACTTGCCACTAAGGATCCGAAGGTGAAAACCTTAAAAAGAAAGTACAACCGTGCCTCTAGGTACTTTAAGTGGCAAATTGCCAGAGCAAGGTCCGAGCACATCGCTAAAATCGGCGAGAAGCTTGAGAGTTATCCGTCCGGAACTCGACAATTTTGGGCCCTCTCAAAGGCTGCGCTTGGCAACTTTAGCCGGCCATCGCTTCCACCGCTACGCACAGAAAATGACATCCTGGTCCATACGGCGAAAGAGAAAGCCTTACATTAAATTTAGTCAGAAAGCTATTAGGCGAGCTCTGTCTTCCTTGGACATCCACAAGTCGAGTGGGCCAGGTGGCATTTCTCCTCTTGTGCTCCGTTCATGTGCTCCTGAGCTAACACCGGTGCTAACGCGTCTATTTCGGCACTCTTACTCAGTTGGCGTAGTCCCAGATTCGTGGAAGAGCGCTCTTATCCACCCGATTCCGAAAAAAGGCGATGGTGCCGATCCAACTAACTACAGGCCTATTGCTATTACTTCCCTGCTCTCAAAAATTATGGAGAGCATAATTAATAGCCAGCTCTTGGTTTACCTGGAGGATCACCGATTGATTAACGACCGCCAATATGGCATCGGGGTCGTCAACCGGTGATCTTCTGGTTTACCTAACCCACCGCTGGGCTGCGGCTATTGATAGCAAGGGAGAGGGCCTGGCAGTTAGTTTGGACATGGCAAAGGCCTTCGATCGTGTGTGGCACGGAGCGCTCCTTGCGAAACTTCCATCTTACGGGCTTCCCGAGAATTTATGCAAGTGGATTGCTAGCTTTCTCACTGGGCGCAGCATAAAGGTCGCTGTCGACGGCTCCAAATACATGCCCGTGAACGCCGGCGTCCCCCAAGGCTGCGGGCTGTCCCCTACGCTATTTCTTCTGCATATCAATGATATGTTGGAGGACTCTAACATACATTGTTATGCAGATGATAGCACTGTGGACGCTGTATACTCCGGCAATGCAAGTCTTTCTCGGGAAAACGTCGACCAGTGCCGAAATCAACTTGTGTCCTGCGTTGAGGCATCCCTCGAGAATGTCTCCGCATGGGGTGAAAAGAACCTTGTTCACTTCAACCCCCAGAAGACACAAGTCTGCGCGTTGACCGCTAAAAAACCCCATTTGTCGTATCACCAGTTTTCGAGAATACTCCCCTTAAAGCCGCGCCCTGTATCAGTATATTGGGCCTCAGCTTTTCGAACGACTGCCAGTATCGCGATCATCTGGAAAGCAAGGCCAAGTTGGCCTCGAAGAAACTGGGGGTCATCAGCAGAGCGAGACAGTATTTCACGCCAAAACACCGTTTGGCCCTGTACAGGGCCCAGGTTCGGCCTCATATGGAATACTGTTCTCACCTCTGGGCTGGTGCACCCCAATATCAGCTTGAACCATTTGATCGCATACAACGTAGAGCCGTTCGAATCGTTGGGGACCCAATGTTCTGTGAGGGGCTTGACACTTTGGCTTTGCGTAGAGACGTATCTTCACTGTGCGTTCTCTACCGCATTTTCACGGGGAGTGTTCTGGAGAACTGTTTGTATTGGTACCTGCCGCCGAATTTTCTAACCGCACAGTCCGCCACAAGTTACTATACCATCCACAACATCTGGACACGTGGCACTCTACTACTGTGCGGTTTCGTAGGAATTTCCTTCCACGCACCATACATCTCTGGAACGACCTACCCGCGGCAGTATTTCCAGGTCGATACGACATGGGTACCTTCAAAAAGCGCGTCTACTTCCACCTTAAAGGCCGGCAACGCCCCTGAAGCTCCCCTGGTGTTACACGGGGCCCTGGGCGTAGGTGATCACTCACCATCAGATGACCCGTACGCTCGTTTGCCTTGTCTTTTCCATAAAAAAAAATATCGATCAAATTATCGGTTTTTAGGACCAAGAAACTCTATATGTACTACTGAATCGATACTTCACCCTTTATTATCGACATGTATTTTTTTTCTGTTTCGATAAAAACCGCAAAATATACCTATATTTTTTGTAACTAATCTCATTGCCATTATGTTATTGTGCAATAAAGAGTATATAATAATAATATATCATTATAGAAACAGTTTTTTGACATGGCTATTAGTTGAGTACTTATATAGGCCCCTAAGTAGTTTCAGCCCAGGGCCCCACAAATTCACGATCCGGCCCTACTCAAACTAATATTACTTAAAAGTCAAGGGTTATCAATATAATTATTAACTATTTTAAAAAGGAAAAGCTCGTCCCAAGCCAAACGACCTTTAACGAACGACGATCCTTTAAAGAAATCAGAATAGGCTGCTTTTCGAGATGGTAGTTGGCTTTAATACTAATATCTTTGTTGAACCTCTTTTGGATATTTTCACTTTTATCTATGTACATATTAAACATTTGAAGTCAACAGTCGAAGCATATTCAAGAACTGAGCGAACGTAATCATTGTACAATGTGAAAAGTGTATCACTATTGCGAAAATCTTTTAGTACCCTAAGAACAAATCCCAGCATTCGAAAATTTCAAATAAATGCTTACAGTCAAGGTAAACTCCCAGGTTCCTCACCACAGTGACCTTCTCAATCGTTACATTATTTAAGCAGTAATTGTACTATATGTTATGTCGTTTACGGGAAAATTTCATTACGTTGCATTAATCAATGTTTAATATAAAAACATTGCACCGCTGTCGGTGCAATGATATTATTTTAAACATTGATCAAATAATCAAATAACCGGTTCAGATCATTTTGCAAGAATGCGCAATCAGTTTGTGTATTAAATTTGTTTAAAAAAATCATATTGTAGGCATATAACAATATTTCCGAGTTTTTAAATATTGCTTTTATGTTATTTATAAAAATATTAAAAAGGAGAGGAGACCGAAATGAGAGCCCTGGGGCACACCTGAGGTAACAGTTACAAAAGAAGACCAAAATCATTTAACTGTCACAGCCTGACTCCGCTCTCCAAGTTACAAAATCAACCAACGACGGAAATCGCCACTTATACCGATCTTTATAAGTCTACAATTAACAAACGATGTGAAATTATATCAAATCCCTTGGAGAAGTCAGTGTACACCATGTCTACTTGACAACGACCCTCCTACAAGATAGAACTCGGTGCAAAAATTCGTTTAAGTTAGTTCTGGTCGATTTTTTGTTAATAAAACCATGTTGCTCTTCAATTATGATAGGCCTTAAAATAAATGGAGTCGTATATATTTTTTTCAAATAATTGGGCAACAACACACAATTTGTCTATAGGTCTGTAATCTTGTATTATTACCAGGCTTGAAAACTGGCACGACAAATGATTGTTTCCATAATAGCGGCATAATTCCGGAACTCAGGGACCTACTAAAAAGAAGAAATAATGAAAGGGCAAGACTATCGCGACATATTTTTTAAAAATAAGGAGATATAAGGTGCCATAACCTTTACTAACATCTAATTTCTTAAGTTAACCCGACACGATCCCAAGCGAAATATCGACAGCTCCAATTGAATTTATTTAAAGTTAGCTAACTCATAATGAGTATCGGAGGTATTAGAGGAGGTAAGTAACTGTTAAAACGAGGATTAATCTCCATATCTCCACCCGACGCCGACAAATCATCCAAAAACATTGTACCAGGCAATTACTGGCAGGCACTACAGCTCTTTTTAGATTACACGAATGACCAAAAATGTTGACTATTAAGTAATATTTTTTCTTCAGAGTTTACACGTTTCTCAGCTTTTATTAGTTATACTTCTCGTTAACCTACAATTCCGAAATTGGCACAGCACCTCCGATGGGCGAGTCCGACTCGACACTTGACCAGGCCTTTTGGCAAAAGTTGTTATAATTTACAATTAATTGTATAATTTATTAAAAATAAGCCAAGGTCACCTTGGGGAAGAAGATATGTTTGATATGTATTATTTAGGTACTTTGATCCTTCTTTCTTTTTTCCTTTGATAACTTTGATCTCTCCCAAAGATTATTCCAGGACTTATCGTTCACTTATCGCCACAACACCAATTAAAACATGATTAAGTACTAGCTTGATGACTCAAAATTATGAATCCTATCTAGGGGTATATGTCGTAAATAATCGGAAAAACTTAACCTATAGTTATAAACAGTAACCTTTGGAATGGTCCAATAAAAAGTGTCCATGAAAAGTTTTATGAATTAAAATAAAACCATTTATATATGTTATTTCATTGTTTCAGATGCGCCAGTTTTTGCTTTCTCTGGTTCTTCTCACGACGATCACGCTTTCTTCGAGTAATGTTCTTCCAATACTATCTATAAACAAAGTAGACTCAGATACTCTGTTGGACGACCAAGATAATGAAAATACTTTAAATAGCAAACAAACTCGTGTAAATCCGAATATATTTTATAAAGTTTTCATTGGAACTTCAAAGGATAATTTGCCGAAAAAGTCACAACTTTCTCGTTTGAAATATTTAGAAAATGACAATAATCCAGAAAGGAAGATTTACAACGGACTAATTGCCAACGAAGATAATTTTGATGATGAGGGATTTCGAAAAGAACAATGGCATAACTACCCACGACAATTAGATCGACTGCATAAGAACTCTTTTATATATAAAGAACTAGAAAAGATTCTCGACGCTAACGAATTGGAGCAAACGCATCACGAAAATAATATTGGAAATGATATCTATCAGTACACAAGTGACGATATACTCGGTAATTTTGATTCGGACGTTATAGCTGGCCCATTATTAATCCTCAAAATACGACTAGCATATTTGACTAATAATTTAAATAATCATGATTCAAATAAGTATATTTACACGGATACTGATCCAATGGACTTGTCAAAAGAAAGTGACGACATCACCAGGGAAAAGTATGAAATGCTCGATAATGGCGATAAATCGGTGTTAAAGATAAAAAGAAAAGGAAAATTGAACAAGTCCGACATAGATATCATAGGTAATTTTGATTAATGACAAAAAAAAACAAATTTAACCTATTTTAAAAGTTAACATTTCTGAATTGTGTTAATAGTATTTATTTGTCATAGTCAGACTTAGCCGTGTGATTCCGGCTTAGAATAGGATCACCCTGGTACTGGTGGTGTCGTAAGAGGCGACTAAAGTACGTGTGGAAGAGTCACGTTGTCAGAAATGGCAACATGCATGGGCAGACTCGACCGTACCGTTACCGCCCCCGGCATTTAAAACCGACGTTAAGTGGTGGCTTCGGCCACTGCGTTTCGCATCGGGTAATGCCGAGCCACGGTGCTCATACACTTTGATCACTCACCATCAGGTGACCCGTACGCTCGTTTACCCTGTCTTATCCATAAAAAAAGGTAGCTATAAATAGGCAAAGACTTTTCTTTTTCAGCGTCACACTGTATTCCGCATACGGCAGGGTAGGCAGACGGCATTTGATGACCTAGTGTCGACAGGCCTCTGTAAATAGTGATCAAGATATATGTCAGAGTATTGAGCCAAGTTATGAAGTCAGAAACGCGCAATGTGAACATGAACTATTTCAAAATATTGTTATGCCTTTTATAACTCAAAAATTATGCAATCTACATGTATAAAATTTGGTAAAAAAATCAAAATTTTCTAGCTTGTAAAATATATAAATTTCAACAAGCAAGCTGCAAGCTACTCGTACAATCTAGGAGATTTGTCACATTAGCGTTTTCAAAATTCGTTCGTTTCACTGGCAATTTTGTGATTCACTAACTCATCAAATTTCTTACAATGTATAAAGATTATATTTGGCACCAAGCTATTTTACTATATCCATATATACAGAAAATATTTACATAAAAAATAAATACTAGTAAGAAAGTAAAAAAAGTTGTTAATGAAAGTAAGATCAGATCATCTTTTTTTAGATTATATATCTAATCCATAAAGTGCGCAATATATACAACTTTAACTTCTGTAATACTTCAATTCAATTTTTAAAGGAACAGAGGAATGTCGAGTATATTTATTCTTATTTTTATTACGATATACGTATCTATCACTTGCAATTAATTTTGTATAATAGAGATCTTGTTCTTGCTTCAGAGAACTCCTCAGACGAGAAGAAACTGGTGAAGAAACGTATATTTTCCTTATGGAGTCGTTTGCAAAGTCTGTCACATAGAGGACATGAATTGCACCATCGTAGACACCTCTACGCGTTTTATGGGCTCCCAGAAGACGGCGGAGGAGCCCTTACTGCCGAAACAAGAGCGACCCTAATGCGACCACCTGGATCACCTTTGAGATGGGGTTGAAAATCTGTATTTACTCTGAAATTTAGAATAATTGATATATATAAACAACTCCTAAATAATTTTATTTGTTTAGGATTCTTCCATTTAACGTTTTTAACGCTATTTGTTTATTTTTATTTACATACTGTTTCTGAACAAGTAGGCATCGTTAAGGCGCTGAATAGTACAATAATGTGACCAATATTTGTATTAGATATATTTATTTACACACAATATAATTATTTTTTTTTACTGTACATTAAATTTTTATATTCATTTGTAAAGAATTTACTCATAACACTATACTAATTATAGTAAATAGAGACTACATATCTGGTACCCTAACTTATTTACTCTTATATTATATAAGATACAAAATTGATATCTGTACTATTTATTGTTTAATGTATTATGCGAAAAAACCGTAAAAATCGCGAGCAATAAAAATAATAATAATATAATTATTTTAATTTAGTCCGTATGAAAGTAGATATCTTAATATAACCAAAAGCTTAGTATTGTATTAAAAAATATATTTATATGCTTATTTACATTTTTGTTTGCTGAGTTAAATTTATCGAAATAGAACGGTAGAATTGTTGAAATATTTAGAAAATTATAATATCGTATACACCTATTTGTGTAATATCCATATTAGTGAAGCTGTGTTACTAAAAGAATATGATTATAGTAATATACAATAAAATTGACTATCGTCTTCTTAATGTAAATAAACGCTGTGTACATCAACTGTTTTTTTTTTTTTAATAAATTCCCGCCGTTTAATATTGTGACTCTGCTTTTTTAGTCTGTGGAAACAGAATATGGTTGCCTTCATAATCAACGCCATCTATTATGAACAATTTAAGATACAGAATATGTAACTATCTATGTTATTGTTTATGAGTGGTAAATTGATAACTGATATACCTAATTTAGTCTTTATTAAAACATCTTTATAAGGCAGTTTAAATTTACAATTGAGACTAGCTAAAGAGAAAGAATAGAAAAGAATTTTAAGATTTAATTATAATAATTACCAATGGCGGTAAGTAATTAATTTGTAGGTTAATTAAAGCTAATACATAATAATTACTAACTTAAATGAATAAAAGTAATTACAACAAAAGAAAGTTTAAAATTTGACATCTTATTTTATTACTTGACACACGAAATGTTGATTTGAAATTAATGGCAATTTAATATCTATTGCACATTAAATATACCTATTTACAAACATATTTTAGGTAATAATATGTAACATTAAACTATTATTAATATAATTAAGAAAGGTGTTAAAATTTTATTCAAGGTTGAAAATCGAGTTATCTTATACGGCTTCTGGCTGTCATCATGCAGCTGGCGAGTCCGTGCAGCATTAGTCCTAAAAAATATACAATTTGAAGAACGAAGAGTAGACATAGTTCGAGAACGTCAGCAGCTCACTGATAAATACAAAAACATTAATCCCTCTCAGAAAGTTCCCGCTTTAATCATTGGTAAGATATCAAAATATATAGTCGGTCTATAAGTAAATCAAGAAACGATTTTATATTCAAATCCTATTCGTTTATTCTATATATTTATTCCAAACCGTAGATTGCTATTGAGATATAGTTTTGTTTTAAATATATAATAAAGAAACTTTTTACTGTTTTTAATAATTATTTCTAATGTCTAAAAGACAATTTAATTACTTGAGAGACCTAAAAAAATATTTATTATAAAGATAATATTTATATTATATCAAAAGCAACATTTATTCTTTTAATATAAGTAAATTTTAGATAACATCCATTGACCGTATAATACAATAAAGAATAAAAAATCTTTTATATTTACTAGCTACTATAAAAATAACGGTATATAAAGAAATATGTTCATATTTCAATATTTGGACGATTATAAGTGACATTATATATGTCAAACATTGACTGTAGACTAGAGATGCCACGAATAGTTATTTGGCCGAATACCGAATACCGAATATTCGGCTACGTAATTGGCCGAAGCACCGAATATTCGGCGGCCGAATATTGGTAAATGATTACGTACTTCTTGTCTCAGTCACTTTGTACGAGAGCGGTGGAGCGGGCAAAGCAAGTAGAGAAAATACAGAGAAAAAATGTGACAAACGAGATTGATATTTAATATTGTCACTATTTTTTAAAGTGTTACTCCACACTTAGGACAGAAAATAATAAACTTAAATTTAAAAAACGTATAAAAATTTTGATCAAAGCAGGATTTGAACCCGCGCCTCTTGAAAATCTCCATACAGAGATAACACTTTAAAAAACATTTTTATATAATTCTTACGAGTTTTCTCTGGGTAGTTTAGCTTTCTGTGGGTTCGAAAATTTGTAAAAATCTCCGTATAGAGATGCTAACAACATTAGTTGTAATAAACGTATAAGAATTTCGACGAAGCTTGGTGAGAACGAATGGCTTAGTGGGTCAGAGCGCTGGAGGGATTTTCAAGAGGCGCGGGTTTAAATCCTGCTTCGTTCATGAATTTAAAAAATGTATAAAAATTTTGAATTTTTATACATTTTTTAAATTTAAGAGATTGATACTTATTTGAAAACTGTCCGCCTAAACAGGTCAGCAGACCAATACAAATGGTCAGCAAACGCAAAATTGTATCTAATACTGACAAATTTGCTAAGATTTATCTATCGTCTCGTGGGTGTCTACAGCGAAAGTATTACCAGAAGGAATTTTTGTTTATGAAGAAAAGTATAATCGCTTGCTATCAAGAAATGCTGAAAAAATTGTTTTCATTCATCTGAATTATTTACCTTCGACAGATTTTAAGCACTTAACTATGAATTTATGTATGAAAATGAACCATTTGTATTTTAAATAATATATGTTTTTGAATAATACCATATATATTTTTACCATAATTAGGTATTCGGTATTCGGCCGAATACTGCATGCTATTCGGCCGAATACCGAATATTAAAAAAAGTAGCCGAATAGGCCGAATACCGAATAGTAGCCGAATATTCGTGGCATCTCTACTGTAGACCCAAGGGTATTCCCGAAGCCAGGCTCAATAATTTCCTTCGCACAAAAAACGTTTTGCTATAAAACTTGATTGTGTGCGAAAAGAACACCAAAATGATATTCCGATATCATTTTCAAGTTGTACATGAGACATATAAGCGTTAGTTTTACTGATAACTACTGATAGAACGTCGTGAAGTCGTTTCCAATATTAACCGGTTCAAAAATATGTAAATTTTTAAACTGTTCGTCGCGTGCTAAAACGTGATTTTTCAAAGTAAACCGCAATGATTTATCATAAAAGTTTTTAAAATAATTACTATCATGAAGTAGTAGTATAACGGATTAAATTAATCAAAAACATATGAAGCCTCGATCTAACTGATCTAATTTCGATAAATGAATAGCAAGTGTTCAACGCAATAACTACGCTCTCTCTGTTCTCAGTTTATAAAATAATCGTAGACGATATAAAAATATGAGCAATGAACATAAGATTTTTCTTAAAACGTCTTTAAACTATTATTAGAAATTGTTTCTATTACGAATCTGGTGTCACAATCGTAATAAATTTGAAGTAATACCAATGGAATACAAAACAATAAATATAAAAGTGAGCATACATCATTCCACTTCCAATATTTCTCCGAGATATAAAATTTTATGTCAACGCAAGCTGCTTTCCTCTAAACATGCAATAAAAACTTACGTTTCACTGAAATTCTTCCATATTGTAAAAGATTTCTACTTTATTGCATATTTTTAATGAAACGGTTTTAAGTGTTTATTTACGTTTAATTTATACTTAATATTTATGTATATTCTAGGATATATAATATTTCATACCAAGATTTATGTATATTCTAAGTTATAAGTACAATATTTCATACTAATACTTCAGGCTATACAATATATCATATTAGATTAATTAGCGTTATAATCTCTTCACAGTTAATTAATTACACATCTCAATATCTAATTACTAAACAATACATACATATTGGAGTAATTAACATGGGAATTTGCGTTGATGATGTACCTACTGTCATGGCCGAGCTAGCTGTCAAAATGAGTGTTCTTCATGCACAATGGTGTTAGAGCTATACATTGGAAGTTAATAATGATGCCGATAAACGCATTACTAATATTATTTATGAAATAAAATCCATTATACCCTAAACACTTTTCATATGTTTCTTTTGGTTTCTGTAAGTCGTCTTTAGTAAGCCTGTCTGTCGGACTGGAGCTGAGATTACATTTTTTTTGTTTTTAAGTGTTTGTTATGTGTGTTTTGTTTTTATTTTGCTAATTTACAACACTTAGATCTTAAGATTTTTTTTCTTAATAACTGTCATATTTTTATGTCCGGATGTATGTTTAAAGTAATTGTTAATACGACAATCGGAAGGATCAACAACAAAGTATTTTTTTTTAATATCTGGTCCTTGTTAAGTTGTAAAGAAATAAGAGCAATAATTTTATTTTTAATTAAACTTTTGTTTAATTTTAAGTGAACATAAAATTTTAAAGTACTTGAAAGTCTGTGACATAGAACTATAAAATTTTAAACGATTTAAAATTCTTACTCTACATAAGTACCTTTAGTGAAAATTGTATTCACAACCGTCGGGTCAGTCCACTAATCACATTTCAAACGCACTATAATTATTTTTTTAGCACGTATTTATACATAAAAAAGTTTCCAACTTCAAAATTTAAATACTTTTAAACAATTACTTACTATCGTCATCACTCGAAATTAAAAAGTAATAAATTATTATAGAATCATTTCTAACAATCAGACCAACACAACGCCAACTACTAAATGGATGGGTCAACAACTTCGCAATTCAACGAAATATAACGACCAATAAATTTAATAGAAAAAGCTATTTCAATTGACAAATATTTAGGTCACTCGTATGCACTAAACAAACATTTAGAAGTGGAAGGTAAACTAACATGAAATAGCTTCGAGAGAATTTTATTTTGTACAGTGAAATATTTGAGGTGTTGTGGCATAAAGGCTAAAGCGTGTATAATATAAGTATTAATTGTCGATTGGTTGTCGATTCGTTTCCCACTTGAATGTATTAATTATTTTTATTTCCTCGCTTTGGTCATGAGACAAAACACTTTTTTCCTGTCCCTTTGCTTCAAATGTATCCAGAGTAGGGCGAAAAGCCTGTCGTGACGCAGCGGCACAAACGTGTGACTATAAGCTACATGTTCTGGGTTCGATCCCAATAAAATATAAGAAATATTTAATATTTTCAATTTAAATATTTAATGTTTCATTTCATCGCTCTGGTAATAAGTCACAGCGCGGCGTTGAGTTCCGCCACTCAACACGCAATGCCTCAAATTCGGCGGAAAGTGGGGAATGGAAGTGGAACGGAGTGTCTTAACACTAGGTTCCCGGGTTCCCTCTGCCTACCCTGCCTCGTGCGAGATGCAGCGTGAAGCTAAAAAGAAGTAGGGCGGAAGGTGGAGAACGGTGAAAGTGATGAAAGTGTTTTAACATTAAGTTTTCTCTCTACTTCTCTACCCAATTTGTTACGAGTATATATTGATATAGCGCTAAAAATACATTCCTTATTAATAACGGTTAGAAATTATTTGGAATATATTCCAATGTCTATTGTTAGCGGATGTATTTCCCCGCCCGGCTTTGTTGTCGATGTCTTTTGTGTCCCAGCCTTATAAAAATTCATATTCATTTTCCCACAAAATCTTTGATCTCTCATCCAGAGATGTTAAAATTATTTCATAAACATACAATCATCTTATTTCTTATATTATGTAAATTTGACATCATATCCAAAATAGAATCGTGAATTCACAATAAAATTGTGAGCAGAATTTTTGGGATATTCATAGGTAACGAAACATAATTCCGCGTTGATCTCCTGAGGCATTATAACATCACACCTCTGCCTTATTTTTCTTTGATATATTCTACATATCAGAATATCTGTTTTATATCAGTTTTATTTTACCTAATTTTTTTTTTACTGAAGTATCCTACTTTAATTTAGAATATAATTTCTGATTTCAATTAACATATTTTTTTAGGTTTAGGATTAATATTTACAAATTCTTTCACTTTGTAGCACAAAGAAAAAAAAAAACAATAGACAATCTCATAGCAATCAAAAGTAAATTGCTTTTCATTAGAAACAAATCGATGGCTGCCCTCGCCACTTGCTCTGAATTTTGTGGTTATTCACACTCCGTGGTTTAGGCTGTTCAGAGTTAATATGATTTTTTTATTAAAAAAAGAATGCAAGTCGGATCGTTGTACTTTAAAAACATATAAATAATATTAAATATATTTAATACTATTTAGACTTGATTATACTTCGTATTATCTTTGTTTTTACCTCTTGTATTAAAATTTCATTTATTAAGTAATAAGATAACAACAGTAACATTATAAATGCTATTTATATTTCAACCCGATAAAGATATGGATAGATCCATGTTTATGAAATTATATGAAATATTTTAACATTTACAATATTTTAATAAAAAAAATATTTCTACGAAATGGATTTAAGATTATTAACAAATTAACATGTGTACATTATATACTTTAAAAAATAATTTATCAGTTAAAATATAAAAATAACAGTTTTGTAACTTTTTAAATTAATCTCTTTTACGGATTATTACGTAAATGTTATTAATCAGGTGAATAAATAATTCTGGGACACCATGAAAGGAGCAGCAAATAAATTCACAGCTGGATTTAGTTCCGCCTTCTTTAAAAACTCTTATGAACTTGGCGAAATATCTAGTTTTTTCACACTGTACGCAATTAGTAAATTTTCGGTACATGGATGTTTCATATAAGTATATTAGTATATAAAGCATCTACCTCCATCTAATAATTCAGTTATTGTGTTTAGTACCGAACCCTCGGTGGATTACTTCGATTCGCAATTTTTGTTATAATATTATAACTATATTATTATTTGTTATATATAAGACTAACTTATAGTTTAGTTTATTAGCAAAATATTAAATGCTCAATTTGCATAAAACATGCTCGATCTTAAAATGAACGAACATTTTAATATTTTCCATATGAAAGTTATATTTTGACTAATTAGCTTTCAATACCTTTACATGATACTGTATTTTCTTTTTAACCTTCTTTTTAATCTAAATACTTTTTTAGCGTCACGTTGTGTGTGCTATCTCTCACATAACAGAGAAGACAGAGGTCGCTTAAGAATCTAGTGTTGAAATACTCCGTTCCCATTGAGACCCTTCCGTTCCCCACTTTCCGCCGATTTCCTGATACATTATGTACTGAGTAGCGGAAAACGATACCAGAGCAAGGAAATGAAAATATTTAATATATCTTTCCTTGGGTGGGAATCAAACTCATAACCAGTCACGTTTACAGCCACACGATTGTGCCCTTGCGCCACCACGCGTTGGCGTCCATTTCTGATCTATTTATTTATTATATTTAAATAGATGGAACAACTCTCATTGAATCTATGGCTATACTTCAATATTTAGAAGACACTCGACCCAAGCCGAGTTTACAGCCCAACAATCCATTGGATAAAGCCCGCATGAGAGAAATATGTGAAGTAAGCTGATTATATATTTTTTTGTTCTGTATAGTCAGGTAGACTCAAAAGTTAAATAAAAAATCCGAGTTACATCTCAAAATATTTTTCCATTAAGAAAAAAAAAAACAAGAAGAGAAAAAAATTATAGAAGCAATAATTTTATTGCTTCTAACATTTGTTCATAAGTATAACTTCGAACATATGTTCGTAAGTATAACTCAAAAATTCACGACAAAATTCTTTGAATAGCCAATATATAAACGTATTGAAGAGGTCAAACAGCGGCCGCTTCCCCAAACCTGCAATCAGCGAACTTAGGATAATATCTATTGTAATACATATTGTAAAATGGCTCAAATTATATTTTTTTCACGTTGTTTTCTAGAAGGAAAAAACGTAGTAAAGATTATATAGCTTAAACTATATGATGGTTTATTTAATATATAAAAATTCAAAACATCTGAACCTATAGTTAAGTATATATTCATTTTGCTTTCAATTCATTAGGCTTTCAAGTTGCTCAATTTTTAAGTACTTTACTAAGCAATCACGTCTTCTATAATATTTTTTTTAATTAAAAATATCTTTTCTTTATTTACCGTAATCGTTTAAGTAGTATTGGCATGAAAGCGTAATAGACAAATGATATTTATAATGTTTTTATAACGCTTGAGGCTTGTCGCGGCGCAGCGGGACAAGCGTGTGACTGTAACCGACAGGTTGTGGTTCCATCCCCACTCGAGGAAACGTATTTTTTTAATATTTTCTATTTAAATATTTAATCTTTTTATTTATTCGCTCTGGAATAAAGCAAAACGCGGCGTTGAGTTCCGCCACTCAACACACAATGCCTGAAATTCGAGTGGGAAACGGGAGTGGAACAGAGTGTCTTAATACTAGGTTCCCAAGTTCCCTCTGCCTACCCAGCCCACTGCAAAATAATTATACTTATAAATGAACGTTTATTGTTATATGGCAGCAATAAACTTAACAGGCACCCACACATATAAAAGTAAACTATAAAATGTTCATACAAATTTTAGTCTCATTCAGCGAAGTTTTCATCGTTTTTAATAAAAGGAAACTTGAAAGGCATTGTATTTTACAGACTATAGTATCTGGCATACAGCCGCTGCAGAATTTAGGTCTGAAAAATCATTTTCAAAATGAAGATCAATATTTAAAGTTTACTAAATATTGGACGGAGCGGGGCTTGGAATCATTAGAGGCATTGTTGTGCAAGTCTGCGGGACGATTTTGCGTTAAAGATCAATTGTCTATCGCCGACTTGTGTCTAGTACCGCAGTTGTACAATGCTGTTACAAGGTAAGGTTATGATGGAGATTTTACAAATATATTGTGTCTCTAGTTAAAATTATATTAAACCATGCTTTGGTATGGATCAAATTACTCTTTATAATTTGATAGAGAAATATGTATATTATATTTATAAAAAAATTAATCTCATTTTATGGTAGTTTTAACTAAAACTAGGTTAAAGTAGACTCTGTCTATTGAGAGAAAGAGTAGATAGAGAGAGAGAGATACATTAATTGTATGTGTTCATTGAATTTTATGCGACATGGCGCCTTATATATTAAACCAGGTTACAGATTTATTATATTACTATTCTTATTTATTATGTTTTATAACATACCTACATTACACATTCTTAGTTTTATTTTCCACTTATGGCTCAGGCAGTGGATATAATTTAGAGACGTATGTATGGCTTTTGAATTTTATTAAATAATTAATCTATCTATACTTATAATGAATCTGTAACTGATCACTGTCTGGAACTACATAGAAGATGTACAGACAGTAATCAGGTACAGATTCAGTGTCTGTGTCAGGTATAATCTTATAATGTTATAGGGCCCAATACAGAGTTTTTTTTGTATGTGTATCGATGGGTTAACCAGATTTAAATACAATTTTCACTATTATATTTTGAGAATCCACATTGAACGTAGTGAAGTCATTTATTGTTTGTCTTATTTATTTAAATCGGTTGATGAAAAGTTAAAATTTTCAAAAAAAAAATAATTTATGAAACACAAAAAAAGCCTTAGAACTTGCAATTTTAAATGATACGTTAAAGATTTTACTAAGGGATAATTTTATTAGAACAAGAAAGTAATTGAAGGCAAAACCACGGGCAGGTTGGTAGTCACAGAATAAAAATATAAAAATAAATTACTATACTAGAAGCTGAAACATACTGTTAGCTAAATTCAAATTATTATAAAATATATATAAATATAATTTGTATGAATATCATATTCGTAACTAAGGCAAGGTAATATTCCCAATAGAATTCGACTCGTGATATAAATGAAATCAAATTTTCGTTTTTCCTTTGGGAAATTTGTTGGACCATCATTACTTGTTATTAAGTCGAGAAATAGTGGACTGACATTGGAAATATCTTTAAATTGATAAGATTGTCTTTCTGCTGGAGACTAGAGAGAACATCATTCTGTCATGTTCAAATGATTTTGTGAGGCCTACTTTTCAATTACGGCGCCGTCGTTGTTGCTTATTGCGTGATTTGTTACGTGCTTCGCTCGTTTAAATTTATGACCTGCTACGTCTAAAATCAGATTTGAACTAAATATCATATTTGAGAAGTATAACGAATCTAGATATGCAATAATATTACTCCACGGAGAGCGCTATGGTTTGTTGGTCTTGCTAAGTAAGGATAGGCCTGTCTTGGCGCAGGGGCACACGCGTGTGTCGGTAAACGTTACTGGATGTGGGTTCGATCCCCACTTGCAGAAATGTATTGTATTAAATTTTAAAATATTGTTTTTGTAGCTTCACGCTGTATCCCGCACATGGCAGGGTAGGCCGAGGGACTTGGAAACCTAGTGTTAAGACACTCCGTTCCATTTCTGTTCCCCAATATCTTTATTTATTGTTCTTAATAGCTACTATATTATAATTATATTATTTCTGACGATAACATACATACGTGACTTATATTTCTTTACAGACATAAGTTAAGCCTGGACAAGTTTCCAACTGTTTCCAAACTGTACGAGACACTGTTAAAAGAAAAAACTTTTAGGGACAGTCATCCGGAGAACATCAAACATAAAGTATGCCAATAAAATAAACTATTACTATCAACTTTTTTTAGTCTTTTTTTACCTCTTAATCTATAGAACGGAAATAGATACAGCTTATTTTTTTAATTGTATCGTTGTTACAGATAATAAAATGAAAACAATTATTTTTGACGTTGAATTATTGCCTATATATTTATGATATCATGTATTTTCTATCTTAGTTTCTTTTTATATTAAAATATAATATGAAATTGCCCAAAGAAAATGAGTTCTGTTGGGGCACCAGCATGTAAAAGACAAGACGACGACGACAGGTTGCAGGGTCGATCTCCACTGGAGGACATGAAATATATAATGTTTTCATTTCTTCGCTCTGGTAACAAAGCAAACCGACGTTTTAAAGTCCGCCATTCTACACGCAATGCCTCCAACTTAGAGAAAAATAGGGAATGGAACCTAGTTCTCTCTGCCCCTTTCATTAACGGGATTCAGCGTGAATCTAAAGAAATCGAAAAAATAAATACAACAATAAAATTACAAGCAAATTGCTTTTCCAAGCCGACTAAATAAGTCATTATACACGAAACATTATACTTATTTTGCGGAACTCAATACTTTAATAATTGTTTAATTGGCAAGAATGGCCTTAATAGCAGTTGCTTCACCCGCTTATATGGCATAATTAAGTATGCAGCTTTATTTAAATAAGTCGATGTATATCTCACTAGAGTGTGTCAGGGCTGACCTACATTAGGGAAGGCACTTCAAAGCTAAATTGTGTTCAATTTGGAATGAGTAGACATAATACAGATTAAAGTGTCGAATTTATCTGAACGCAAATCACACTTAGTTTATACGACTAATCGAATTTAATAGATAATTTCAAAGGGAAATTATAGACGCTTGTTAATACGCAGTTCGGTGACTGTCAAATTTATATCTTGTACGTGTGTGTTTCACAAATATGTATATAAGCTTTGATTAATTTCTACGCGCTGGAAATATTTACATTTATATTTTGCTTATTTATTTAAATTAGATAATTATGTTTAGGGTCGATGAAATTAAACGCCGTCGCGGCGCAATCGAACTTTTGAATTTCAAAATTTTGATCATAGATTAAAATTCTATTGGACAGTATCTACTAACCTGATCATGTTTAATTATAATTGTTTCCACGCGTAGAAAGTAATAGGACACTGTTTTCCTTGTCGGAGATACTTGTAAATAATTTTCTATGTTATATTTATTTAGTTTTAGGAATCCTGTACGCTTCCAAATTTTTTTGTAGTATTTCTGTTAACGATATCTAAATTCAGCCAGAGCGGCGGTAACTTAGGAACATTGTGTTGAAGATTCAGTGTAATTACGGCCTAGACCAATGCTTGCATTATTTAAATATAAGAACTAAATGTTTTATCTGTTAAACAGTATAATAACAACGATTACTGAAATAATGTTATTAAGAAAACAGAAAACTCTACAGCTACTAAAGAAAAAAGAGCCACCGCAATAATTTATTACAAGTGACAGTCGAGATCGGGATCTTTTTTTCCACCAATTATCCACTTAAATTTTACATCCTTTTTTTAAATAATTATTTATTTGTTTAATAATGTAGATTCCGAACGTATATGTTATGCAGTCGGATTTTTTTTTTAGTAATTTTTTTTCTCATGATTTTCTTATTTCTTTGTTCTTTTTTGGATTAAATTAAAGAAAAACAAATATTTTTTCATACAAATTATAGGTAAGCCCGCTTTTTAGTACAAAAATGTAAAAATCTTTAGGTAGGAATTTAAAAGCTTTCAATACAGTGGCAAACGAATGGATCTGATAAAATTTTATCAAAGCTCTGTTTTTACCAATGCATAAAACGATCTAACATCAAAGTACTCTTTGTATAACATTACAAACTCTTATCTTTAGACAGTGTCTAATTTTTGTTATGTTTTTATAAAGCAATTTTTTTTCAGCTTTTATGAAATAATAACCTATTTTTACAATTTTTTTAAAGTGTTATTCCAAATTTAAGACAGAAAAGGTAAGTTGTAATAAGCGCATAAGAATTTCGTCGTAGCTTTGTGAGAACGAATGGCTTAGTTGGTCAGAGCGCTTAAACGGTTATCAAGAGGCGTGGGTTCAAATTCTGCGTCGTTCAAAATTTTTAACGCTTTTTAAATTTAAGTTTAATAATAACCTATTTTTATTCACTTCACACTATGTATCCCACATATGACAGGATAGGCAGAAGGAACTTGGGAACCTAGTGTAAAAACACTCCGTTTTATTTTCCACTTTCTGGCAAATTTGAGGCATTGCGTGTCGAGTAGTGAACTCAACGCCACGCTTTGCCTTGTTACCAGAGCGAACTCACAACGAGTCCCGTATGTATTTAAAAAAATATCGGCATGTGTTATTGGTTTATTATAAATAAAACTATTAGCGTAATATACCTTACCGCCAGGTTAAATTATTAATTTGTATAGAATCAGTATATTACGATATAAGTAAAATAAAAGCATAGAAGAGGCAATTTGTGTTGTGTCGCAATGTCGTGCATGAAATATTTAGAAAATAATAATAAATCGCATCGGTTCTCTGAAATATGAATAAATTAACAAGCAATTGTAAAACATGTCGCCATATAAGTAAATAAAAGTGATGCTATGAAACAAAATTATTAATAAAAAAAATTCTACTCAATCGAACTTAGATAGTAATTAATACTTGAAATCATTTTTTATACAGTTAGTAACCTTTTGCTAAATAAATAAAAATATTTATAAAAAATAATATAATGTACTCGTAACTCCAGCAATTTAAGCAGATGAGCGTGTCGCTAGTATATTAATAATCAATAAAGGCGGAAGGATATGCTTACCAAATACCACGTACTACCACTTCAAAAATGTACATTTTGACCAAATATGTTCATAATTATTGAGTTCTGTTTATTGACACGTTAAATTAAAAATAGAAACCTGTTTATTTTCAAAAAAGAAAATTTAATATAGATAATAAAAAAAAGAAATGATGTTCTTTGTCAATTATAATAATTCATTATTACTTTATCATAAAAAGTAAATTCGTAAACGTCTGCTGAAATCATCGACTTCGATCGACTTTTTTAGATATTATCAATCTTTAAATATGACCATTGAGCAATCTTAAATATTTCAAATGAATATATCAGAAGCTCATCTTGATTTAATTTAAGGACGTTATGTTCGATTAAGTGATTTCCGAAGAGAGCGCGAGAAGGTGAGGAAAAATGATTACGTGCAAACATATTGACTGCTTGTGAAAGCTCTAGTGGAAATAAATTAACATTTTGTATTAGCGCGCTTTTATATTACGAAACTCACGCAGCTATAGCTATAATATTATAATTTCTTTATTTATTTATCGTTTATTTTTTGATGATTTTATTAAAAATATAAACGTAATCTGCTTTTAGGTTATATAAAAACGTTATATAACAGGCAATACAATTAATGTTTAAGCACTACAGACTCAAACGCGGCTTCGCCCGCTTTAACTTATTTTTATATAAATTGTAAATCATACTTATTCTGATGTATACTTCAACTTTATAGTATTATATCGCATTACTGTTAAGTTTTGGTAACAAGGCAAAGCGCGGCGTTGAGTTCCGCCACTCAACACGCAATGCCTCGTTCATTAGGTTGCCAAGTTCCCTTTGCCTACCCTGCCATGTGCGGGATACAGCGTGAATGAGTGAGTGACTGTTAAGTTTCATGTAAATCAGTTTAGTAGTTATTGGCATGAAAGTGAAACAAACATCCATTCTTAAAAACTTGCACATTTATAATATTAATAGTATAGTATTACTACTATAGTTTACTGCAACTGTGGAAAAAAATATTAATAGTATAGTACTCATAAATTTTTCCACTGCAGTAAACTAGATACGATGCACCCAAAAGACAATAATTACAGAAGACAGCATGTAATAACAAGACTAATCTATTTATAATGAAAACGTCTGCACTTATAACAAGACTTAGGTCTTGAACCGTCCAAGTGAATTGAGCTAACGATTCTGAAGTTAACAAACTTTCCGAAAGGGCACTTCGAATACAAAGCGTATTTTTATTATTAATTATAGATACGAATATATATTGAGAGAGAAAATTGTTCAATTAATTAAAAAATATATATATTATAATTGATTATAAATAATTTATACATATACGTATGTACATAGTTATTTATTAACTCGGGTAAGCTAACGTTCGAAATATATGCAGACTTCCGTATGTAACACTAAACGTATTACGAAACGTAGAGCTAAAATACTCTGTTCAATACTTTTTGCCAATGCGTGTTGAGTGGAGGAAGATAGCGCCGAGCATTGTCTTTTTACAAGGCGAGAAAATTAAATTAAAATAAAAACCTGTGGTCTCGCAGTCGGACGCTGTACCGCTGATCCACGGCTGATACAGACCTATATGCCTTCCTCCTTATACTCCTATATCAATTTAATGATCATTTGGCCAAAAAATATTAACAGTTACTATAGAAAGCTAAATTATACAAGAACGTTGATCCTTACTCAGCAATTGATATTTATTGTTTCGACACCAATGCAATTCATAGAACAATAGCGAAGTGTGATGCTAAATTGAAACCGTGTATCAGTCAGTAAGACGGTACCCGTCTTGGGGGGCGCGTCATGCCTTCTCCCCGAGAGGACGACCTGTACCTATAACTTACAACGCTTTACTACCGGGATGGGACCAACTGCAAATATTATCCTTCTGACATATTTATTTGGGCCGCAATGGCTCTTCAGATGAAAGGGCTCCTTTTATTGTTTTGCGTATTCTGCGTAGGAAAAGGGGACGGTGAGTAAATTTTATATTTGATTAAAAATTTAGTTTGTTTATGTAATCTTTTTGAATACAAAATATAGTACAACATATTCAATTATATGTAGTTTTTGGAAATAACAATTTTATAGTTGAATATAAATTATATATATTTGGTAGATAGAGACAAAGTAGTGTACGTTGTTCAATAGTACTATGGTAGCAATTAAAAATGTATAATAATTCACCTGAATTAAGTTGGCGTCATATAGTACAGGTTCTTATTGTTCACCACAAATGTCCTGGACAGGCTAAGAAAATACTAGTATACTAAGCTCTCTACTTACCGTTCGAATGTCCTGAGACATTGTTTGTTTTGTGGCCGAACTCACATTGCCCACAAGAGCGAAAAGAGGCAAATAATTAATTGCCCTAAGTGCATTTCGAGCTTACGATTATTTAACTTACAGTGAAACTTTCTCACTGACTTAAAATGACCTCTCGTTATAATACACCATCACATAGCAATATTATAATGATTACTTGATGATCAATGTTTATATATCAAAATCAAAACCAGAACAACCAGAGGTCTTCGACGTGCTCTCCGTGGTACAAGATGAGTTGCCGGAAGGTGTTACGCGAGTTCCAGGCAGATGTCAGCTACCTTCAGCCCCTGAAACCGAGTATACAGCATTCTCCCTTAATGAAAACGCTACTTTACATCAGCTAGCCGCTGGTATCTTTTATAACACATTTCCTGAAGACTTTTCTATACTGGCTGTAGTGAGATTACCTGGTAAGTAATATATTTAAATACAGCTACAAACAAAATTCAATAACACACTGGAAAGGTTATATAAAAAAGGATAAATGTGGCAGACTCTTATACAGTTTTACTTCTTTAATCTTCATTTAAAGTATTATGCACTACATAGAAGTAGATATTTTGTTTTATAACGATAGGTGAGAAAGGCTACTTCAAATGTATCATTGTCACGTAATTATATGATCTAAAATTTTTGATAACAAAAAAAAAACATGTCCCGCTGAGTTTCTTTCGCCGGTTCTTCTCAGGTCTGAGGCAGTAACTTTAGTGAACTGGTGGTAAATTGTTTAACTTCTTATTTTAAATAAAAATATTTAAATTTAAATTTGTGGCAGCAAAAAGTCTGATAGGATCATATTGTTGTCCGTATGCCAAGACCATTTTTCTCGAAATTGCGTGGAGCTGAAATTAACATCAAATTTTCAAATCAGATTCCCTTGGAGTATAAAAAAAATCTAGCTTTTATGTCAATGTATGAATTATTTTTGCTGTATGTTGCGTGAAATTCACTGCGTCATTAAAATCTGCAGGGACGCGTCCTGTGGACCTACAGTTATGAAATGTGACACAAAATGAGATCTCATAATACAAAAAATACAAATTACAAAAAGAAAAATAGATTTTGAAAGTCTATGTATAGATTTACCATTAGCAGCAACCAGACAAAAATATATAAGGGTATTCTTTATTAATGTGTATATAGGGCCCAAAATGATGATTTTGAAAAATTTTGTCTGTTTGTCTGTGCGTTAGTACGCGCTGATCTCAGACGCGACAATACAAATTTAAATGAATTTACACAATTTTATTTAGACAATATTTAATATTTATTTAAATTTAATCGGTAAAAAGATAATAGTATAGTAGTACTTGTCGTCAATTTAAAATAAGTATTATCTTCAACAAAATTTCTACAAAATATTTCTTTATTTACCTTAAATGTTAGTTTGAAATATAAGGATATTGTCTTAAAAGTTATGATATTAATTGATATATACTCAACTAATTTGTACTTATAATAATATTTATCAATATTAATTAATAAATATTATAAAATTTGAAATAAATCGAAATTAATAAATAAAATAGAGTTATTCAAGCGGGCGGAGCCGCGGGCGGAGCCGCGGGCGGAGCCGCGGGCGGGTCGCTAGTTTTTATATAAAATACAATTCATGCAGGTACTCAACAAAATACACTATTTGTACTATACTCGGATGCTGGCGATGAACAATTACAGCTGGTCGTTGGGGAACTAATAGAATTATACTACGAAGACACACGGGGAGATCCTGAAGACCACGAACTTATCACATTCAGAGTTAATATTGCTGACGGGAGGTAGAGCTCAGATTTATGTTGTTTGTTTTAAGTATTAATTATATAAAATGAATATTAAGTATACTGAGGTCGGTCGTGGCGCAGGAGAAAAAAAGAGCGACTGTAAATGCGTCAAGCTGTTGGTTCATTCCCCACTCAAGAAAATGAAATATTTAGATAATATTTTGAAATTAAACATTTGATATTTTTATTTCTTCGCTCTATTTATCTAAGTATGGAGTTTTATATATTTTTACACAAATTCTTATAATAAATAAGATTTTCTTGATTTCGTCTTGTAAACTAAAAATAAATCCTACTAAATCTTTTATGAATTTTTTTGCTAAGGTGGCACAGATTAGGAATAAGCATCAAAGGTGATTCAGTCTCATTGATCGTTGATTGCCAAATCAAAGGGACTTTGCCCTTACGACGCCACCCTGGCAGCACTTTTAATTTAGCCGGTGCCTTGGTCATTGGCACTCAAGTCACGCCGGACCAGTATTATGAGGTAAATCTATAAATTACGTTCAAGTTAAATTAAAAACAACATGTATAAAGTTAATTAATGGAAAAAATAGTGTAGCGTTGCTTAAACTCTTCTGGTAAATTGATCTTATTAATTTATTGATCATAGATTACTGCTATGTACACATCTTTCTTTTAAATATTATAAATTTGAATATACTATCCGATTGGAATGAATTTCTATATGATTGATTATAAAGACATCATAAATATGTACAAATAAATGCCAAAGTTATAGTAAATTTACTTCTCTACAATACCATAATTTAATTATAAGAGACATGAAAGTTAAATGTATGTACAATTAAGTCACATAGTTCCCATTCAGTATTCAACAAAGCTCTTCCAAATATAAATCCTCAATTCAATCATTAAACAACATCAGATTCATTTGACTCAATTTAAATTCCTAGAACGTGACGAAATCATGCGCTAATAACAGCCTTGATTCACCAATTGTTTCAGGGAGATATTGAATTGCTCCAGTTCGTTAATCAGCCGGACCTTGCGTACGATATGTGTGAGACTATAGCACCTAACTGTGGTTTCGGCTACGATTATACACAAGAATTGGATAACAATAATGACTATGATAAAGAACCTGATTATGAAACTCAACCGTTAACCGAAGCACCGGATGGCGAGAAATATAATGATTATGGCCCAAATAGGTTTTTTAAAGAACCCAATCGATCGGATAACCTATGGGCAGCGGCTAGTAGAGAATTGACTACAATGAAACCGTATTTCCAAGCTCCAGAGAGCTTCGGACTTACAGCTCCATATCCGATACCTACAGATGACGGTATGATACCTATTCAATATTATGTAATTGTTTGTAGCATAATTGTATTTAAACAGCAAAATGATGGTCCCCACAATAGATATTCCTATACCGTTCCAATATACAATATTACAGTTTACATTTACTATTGACACTTTCATAAAAGATTAAAAAATATATATCTTGCTACTTTTTTCCAATTAGACGAAAACAGTATTTTCGGGAGATTTACCGATACGGAGGAAATCATTTCAACGCCACCTAGTATTCAAGTTATTATTCCCGGATCCTTAGAAGTGGCTTCTGTAACGGTAAGATATTTTTATCTCTATACCACTTATCCTAATCGCATACAATGGAATATTTTGCTAATATATTATTGATATTATCGTAAATATATTATTTTATTATAAGATCATCGTGTATGAGGCACAAGCATGCGATTATAAGCGCTAAGGTTGCTATTTCAATTTAGGAAATAGCAACATTAGCGCTTGTAATCGCATGCTGGATAGGCCTGGGATAATGAAATATTTAATATTATAATTTCCTCGCTCTGAATGCAGAATTAAATAAAGATAGAGAATCAAAGTGCCTCAATGAGACATGGAGTGTCTTAAGCAGGTTCCCATGGTCCCTACGCGTACCTTGCTACGTGCGGGATACAGTAACTTAAGTTAAGTATTTCTGATAAGTTCATATTCGGTTCTATATAATATTTAAGGCAAAACGCGGAATCGATGTCAATACAGAAGCGTATACACTCTCTACAACAGAATCTTCCTATACACCCATAACGACTACCGAAGATGTGGATTGGCTCACACACCCGGATTTAGAGGTAACAATATCTTAGGATTGTTAGCCACTATAATTTTAAATATATATATTTTAAAAATAGCATTATTTTATATTTATAATGCTTAGCTTAGGTATATATATATTGCCGTGTGATTCCGGCTTAGAATAGGATCACCCTGGTACTGATGGTGTCGTAAGAGGCGACTAAAGTGCGTGTGGTAGAGTCACGTTGCCAGCAATAGCAACACGCACGGGCAGACTCGACCGGATTATTACCACCCCCGGCATTTACGACCGGCGTTAAGTAGTAGTGGCTTTCGCCACTGCGTTTCGCATTAGGTAATGCCGGGCCCCCGTTGCCCTTCCATCTCAAAGGACGGCAACGCTCCTGTAGCTCCTCTGGAGTACTCGGGGCCGTGGGCGACGGTGATCACTTACCATCAGGTGACCCGTACGCTCGTTTGCCGTCGTATATATGTATATATATATATATATATATATATATATATATATATATATATATATATATATATATATATATATATATATATATATATATATATATATATATATATATATATATATATATATATATATATATATATATATATATATATATATATATATATATATATATATATATATATATATATATATATATATATATATATATATATATATATATATATATATATATATATATATATATATTATTCTTCAGTTATATATTATATGTATTTTAACAATGAAAAAAACATTGGATGGCGAACTTTACATAAATTCACACTACCAGTTCCTTTACAAAAATATTCATATATATACTACAACAATATTTGAATTTCATTCTGGGGCCTGTCGTGGCGGAGCGGCAAGCTTGTGACTGTAACCGACAGGTTCTGGGTTCGATCCCCGGTCGAGGAAATTAAATATTTTCTCCCTCTGCCTACCCAGCCTCGTGCGGGATACAGCGTAAAGCTGAAAGAGAGAGAATTTCATTCTCTACTATTTCTAATTCAAGCTTTATATTTGATAAATTATTATTATTTGATTCTTTGAATGAAATTTTATAGCAGACTTTTAGCATTTAAGTGTGTACACTTTTCCTTTATAAGTAGGTGAAATAATTTATAGGATTTAAATAATTATATTACATTTTATAGATACCTACATCTTATATATTTTCTTATTAAAAGATACCTTATAAATAAAATTCGGAATATCTATCTCTTGTATTAGTATGCATAATATGTTCAAACTTGAAAAACTTAATTTCAAAATATGTTGTTATGTTAAGCCTATTGAAATATTTTTTTACAATAAAGCTTTAATGTTCTTATAATTTTCTTTATTAAAGTTAGGTGCGTTACTACAAAGCTGCGGCCTTATTTTTTTAAGTAGCTTTAACTACAGCTTTACATGTTACTAAGATATTATTTATTTATTTATTTTATTAAGGGCAATGGGTCATCGAGGTACGATCCTACAGACACATATTACGATTATGGAAGTTCTGGCACCTATATGGGGCCCCGTGGATACCCTGGTCCCCCAGGTCCTCAAGGACCAAGAGGGCCAAAAGGAGAACCTGGCAAATCAGGATCTTTAGGGCAACAAGGATTTCCAGGTGCACCTGGTCATGTGTTTGTAGTACCGGTAAGTAAATTAAGATTTTTTTTTGTATTTCATTAATACATTTTATTTATTAATTAAACTTAATGGTTATAAAACTTTAACATAAAAATGTATATGGAATTATAATATATAATTGCCTTTTACTACAGAAAAATGAGTTTATTATATATACGGTTTACTTTACAGTTACAACAACCAGGCAATGAAAAAGGCCCAGACGCACAATCAGAAGCACTAAGACAAATATTGACACAACATATGGTATGTTATTCATTTATATTTTTTTTTCTTTTTTTTTCAGCTTCACGCTGTATCCCGCACGAAGCAGGGTAGGCAGAGGGAATCCAGGAACCTAGTGATAAGACACTCCGTCCTACTTCCGCTCCCCACTTTCCACCGAATTTGAGGCAGTGTGTGTTGAGTGGCGGAACTCAACGCCGCGCTATGCCTTATTACCATATAATAATATAAATAATTTGCTAACTGGATTGCAACATTTGCACTTGTATAACATTTGAAAAATATAGAAGTAAAATTCTATGAAATATTAGAAAAATATTTATTATAATATATTTAAGGCTTCAATGCGTGGCGCTGAAGGACCTGTGGGGTTAATGGGCCCCCCAGGTCCAGAAGGAGAAATAGGACCTGAAGGGCCTAAAGGAGAACAAGGTGATCAAGGAGAACCAGTAAGTAATTTATTATTTGGAAATAACTAGTTTGATATATGGATCGTTTATTTTGGAAGTGGTGTAAGTCCATATTCTCTTGTTTCGAGAAAATTAGAGGTTATCATATCTGTCAGTTAAAAAATTCGGGCAATTTGTATGAAGTCGGGCAATGTCTCTATTATTCTATAAATATTTAATTTCATTATATAGATTTGTTGTTGGTGAATTAGACTACAATAATACATATTTATGGGCTGTAAATGTACTTACACCACTTTCAAAATTAGGCAACTATAAAAATCGTTTATTTTAATAAAAATCACTTAAAATATACTTTATTTTAATACAATTTTACTTACAAATACTCATGAAAAGACATAAAATTTAATTTGAGACACTAATTACGTTGTCAAAATTATATATTACTGGTAGTATTTACTTATGCTCTGCATGTGGCAGTGTTTTGAAATATGCTTGATGCACCGGAGGTGTTCATAAAAAACTTCTTAAATACTAAAATCGGTCCACCAGAATTGACTAGGTAAAATTTATAAACATATTCCCTTTTAGTGCTCGAATTATTTTATATCTTCTTCTATTCGCAGATTATCGTAGAACACTAGCAAATAGAAATATATTTTTCTTATTAAAATCACCTATATTCCAAAATGTATCAAAAATTCTGTACATTGTAGCAATTACAATTGTTTTGCTGCAATGAATTTTCTTCTTTTTTTGTGTATAATACTATCGACCACTATTTCGCTCTATTTTGTTTATTCGTTGCAAATATTTTTCTTTATTTTGTTCTTAATTTTCTTCTTCTTCTCTTTTCACGGATCGTTAATTTGTTGTTTATAGCGGAATTATTTTCATCCTCTGAATATTTGGTTATTCTTTTGCTTATATACATGGGCTTAACGTCTGCGTGAATTTATTTATAATTAGGTAAAATAAATATTTTAAATTGTTATAAAATAATATTACCATTTGTTCTTACCTATATTTCTATGTGATGTTAGTATGAAGTTATCTATTTTTAGAAAAAAAAAAAAATAGAATAAATAACCTAACTACTACTGATCGGCAAACATCTGCCAATTGGACTTACACCACTTTCATAATCGATAAGTATGCAATTTGATTTACCGACCGATTTTAAGTTGTATAAAACATGGGATTTTTTTAAGAAATTAAACTCAAACTAGTTATACATAAAAAAATTACATTAAATTAAGCATGAATTACGTCATATCTTATTTTAAAAAAAAAAAAAATGGACTATGGACCGTTTATTTTGAAAGTGGTGTCAAAATAAACGGTCCATATAATAAAGTGATTTTTAAAAATTGACGATACTTTGTTTTAGGGACCACCTGGCCCGCGAGGTCTGCAAGGCCCACCAGGTAGACTTGGTCGTAGAGGTCATGCCGGTCGAGATGGAGAACGAGGATCACCAGGACCGGCAGGTACTAAGGGAAATCAAGGCTATCCTGGTCAATCAGGAATACCTGGAGACAAAGGCGAGAGAGGAACGCCTGGACAGCAAGGCGAGACAGGCGCCCCTGGTCTTGATGGTCCACCAGGAGACGATGGACCTCCTGGGCCACCTGGATTGGCTGGTGATCTGGTAATAATGCTTTCTTAGTAAAATATTCTTAGATTTTTTTCCTTAATCCAAACATGTATGAAATATTATGTTGACAGGGGCCACGAGGATTTATGGGACCTAGAGGATTTCCAGGGCTGATAGGTTACCCAGGAATACCGGGTAGTGAAGGACCACAAGGCACCAAGGGTGCATCGGGGCAACCAGGACCTCAAGGTTCTCAAGGACAACCAGGTCCTATGGGACCTGCAGGATCGCCAGGACCTCAGGGGTCGATTGGTGCTCCCGGATTCCAGGTATAAACAGATATTAGAAAAATGTTTATTTTTCTAACATTTTAATGATTGGCAAAACATTATATATTTACAAATTTAATAAAAATGAAAGTATATTCAATAGCAAATTTATTTGTAGGGGCCCCAAGGTAAACCGGGAATATCAGGTCTTCCGGGACCCGAGGGTTCACCTGGAACTCCGGGTACTCCAGGACAACAAGGTTCGCCCGGTGAAATAGGATCTACAGGACCACAAGTAATTGATTTACATTAGAAATGTACTTTAGAATATATCATTACGAATTTTGAAACAATAAAAACCTAAACAAAAAAATCACTTTACAGGGCATGTTAGGATTTCCAGGACCTCGAGGACTAAAAGGAGATGATGGGCCAAGAGGTTTGCCTGGCGATAAAGGAGATAAAGGAATGAGAGGTATATTATGGATTCTCTTAAAAGGTTTTTTTTAACTTTATCCATATACTAATGTATTTATTTGTTGTAAATTAAAAAATAAACAATATTTATGAAATATGTTTACTCTTGACTCTTACAACATAGATTGTTTGTCGTAAAATGTTAATGCGTTTAAATATTGTAGGAATTGAGGGAGAAAAAGGAGAAATAGGGCTAAAAGGTGAACGCGGGCTGCCCGGTGAACCTGGACCTCCGGGCATTGAAGGACCTGAAGGACAAAAAGTAAACAAGGAATTAACAAAATATTACAAACTATATATATTTTTTAACTTTAACTACATTTTCATCAATTTAGATGTTTAATATTTTTATAATTAAATAAATAGATCATGTGGTCCGTGTGATTCCGGCTTAGAATAGGATATGATGGTGGTACTGATGGTGTCGTAAGAGGCGACTAAAGTACGTGTGGGAGAGTCATGTTGTCAGCTATGACAACACGCATGGGCAAACTCGACCGGATTGTTACCACCCCCGGCATTTAATACCGGCGTTAAGTAGTGGCTTCGGCCACTGCGTTTCGCATTGGGTAATGCCGGACTCTGGTGCCTATCCACCTTTTAGACCGACAACGCACCTGTAGCTCTTCTGGTGCTACACGGGCCGTGGACGACGGTGATCACTTTCCACCAGGTGACCCGTACACTCGTTTGCCGTGCCTTTCCATAAAAAAATCTAAGGAAAATATATATTATTATTATTTATTAAAAATCGAAACAATTTTTTTGTCTATTTTTGACGATATATACAGAATACACAATGCTAATATTCTTAAAAATTATTCTAAGAAATACATCAAAATAATAAAAAAATGTAAGTCAATTCTAATAAACAAGGCACGGACCGGGCTGTGGATTCGCTCCCCACTCAAGGAAATGAAATATTTAATGTTATTATTCCTTCGCTCTAGTAACAAGGCAAAGCGCGGCTTTGAGTGCAACACGCAATGCCTTAAATTCTGCTGAAAGTGAGGAACGGAGCGGAGTTAACATTAAGTTCCCAAGTTCCCACTGTGTGTGTGTGTGTGTGTGTGTGTGTATGTGTGTGTGTGTGTGTGTGTGGAGGGAGGAAGATAGAGGGTAACGATGAAAAAAAACTAAAATACAAATGTATGTTTATATGAATTCATATTTGAATATTATTATCAGGGAACAGAAGGACCACGTGGTGAAACTGGGTCTATAGGACCTGTTGGTGAAAAAGGGGCAACTGGGCCACAAGGCCCATTAGGATATCCTGGGACCCAAGGAGAGAAAGGGGATAAAGGGGCATCAGGACGCCGAGGCCGCCGTGGTACTAAAGGAATTGCAGTAAGTCTATATTTACTTGTAAAAACAATTATTAACTATTTTAATTATTTAAAATTACATTTGCTTTCAGGGTCTCGTCGGTATTCCTGGAGATCGTGGAGAAAGTGGTCCAAGGGTATGTTATCACTAGTATTAATTTTCAGTGTCGGATAAATTATTATTTAATTTAAAAATTTTAATATATATTCACAAAAAATCACATTATCATGGTAATATGTATGAGCCATTATTTACTTTTTATAATTACTTTAGGGTTACAGAGGACCCCGTGGAAGAAGAGGGTCTGATGGACCACCAGGCCCAAAGGGTGATACTGGTCAACCTGGTCCTCCAGGATCTATTGGAGAGCGTGGACCACAGGGGCTTGAAGGTCCACGAGGTTTCCCGGGAGCAGTTGGTCCTCCAGGGGCTGATGGTAAAGCGGGTTTACCTGGGACTCCTGGAGAGAGAGGGCCAACGGTATTTAACATTATTTCTTAATGTATAATATTTTGTTTTATGTTACACATAGTCTAACATTTATTATATATTCTGTAATTAATTTTGCAAAAAAGAAAAATTAAATTACAATGAAGTCTATATTACTACACAGACTACATATGTAAAATTAATGTTACAAAAGAGATATTAAAGAAAAAATCGACAATTTTAGGGCGACACAGGGCCTCCTGGCCTAACCGGTCCTCCAGGATTAACTGGTTCTCAAGGACAAAATGGTGATCCTGGTCCTCCAGGTATACAAGGACCGTCAGGGACACCTGGAACTCCAGGGGAAATTGGTACTCCAGGAGAAGCGGGCAAAGAAGGACCTCCTGGTCCACCTGGACCTGAAGGTAAACCTGGCCCGGTTGGATCTCCGGGTATAGTGGGACCAAATGGAGAACCAGGATTACCTGGTGCCCCAGTAAGTTTATTTTACAATATTTTACCTAGCCTAGTGTTAACACACTGCGTTCCACTTCCGTTCTCCACTTTACACCGAATTTTGGGGGCAAAAGTGTTGAGTAAATAAAATAATAAAATAGTACTACATTTTATTGATACTATAATAATATATGTAAATCTCTGGGAAACAACACCGCGTTTTGTCTTTTTACCAGAACGCGGATATATATAATTCATTTCTACGAATGGAAATCAAACATTAGGGGTCAATTCATTCGAGTATAATAAAGATGGTTAGAGCCGCTAGGCCACAATAGTCTGTACTTACTTAAGTTTACTTAATTAATTATAGGGTGTACCAGGATCTAAAGGAGATATGGGTCCATCAGGGCCCCCTGGAGTTAGAGGTGAGAAAGGAGAACAGGGTGAGACTGGTCATGAAGGGCCACAGGGTCCATTGGGACGTGAAGGTCCAAGAGGATCTCCCGGTTCTGGAGGACAGAAAGGAGAAGTCGGAGAACCTGGTCCTATAGGTATTAATAATTTCTAGATATAAAGTTTTAAATTTAAAATAATGATTCTTTTGTAATATCATATTCGACTAGTGTTAGTAGTGATAAAAAAAGAAATATTCTTTCAAATGGGAATAATCACTTAAGAAAGTTGTTTTTTAAAAAGAAACAAACTACATATACTTAAAAACATTGTCTTTATCTTATCTAAAGGTCCAGTCGGACGAGATGGTCTACCAGGGCCAAGAGGGCTAGCGGGAGTACCTGGTCCAGTAGGAGTGCCAGGCGAAGACGGAGATAAAGGAGAAGCCGGACCTCCTGGCGAAAAAGGTTTTAAAGGTGCCACGGGAGAAACTGTAAGATTTAATACTTATTTTGAATAATATTTTCTTCTCCCTCTCTTTTCTACTATCCGTTCAAGAACCATCTTGAAACTCTATAAACACTCAGCTCAGCAAGGTTCGGGCTTTAAACCTTCTGATTTTATTGATATATCGCAAGCACAGTACGGTTGAAAAGACGTGGCT
Organism: Eueides isabella; assembly: GCA_019049475.1. Classification (NCBI taxonomy): domain Eukaryota; kingdom Metazoa; phylum Arthropoda; class Insecta; order Lepidoptera; family Nymphalidae; genus Eueides; species Eueides isabella. The sequence continues at coordinate 11,477,688 of CM032385.1, forward strand.
GCCCTGATTTGTTTCTGATTTATTGTCCTGTTATTTTGCACATTGTACATTCGGGAAGAATATAAGCAAAAGTAAATAATCAAAAATCGTAAACCAAAATTTGTTAATAATCATATACTTTATTAATAGCTTCTTACACTATATTTAACTTTTTTTATTATTAACTTTTTTTGATTTGTTATGTAATAATTTTAGAAATATCTAAACTAAAACTTTGAAATTGGTTGCATTTAACCCAAGAAAAATTCAGTACTATATGACTCTATTGGTGTAACACTTAAAATAAAAATAGCATCTGCAAAAAATAAATAGATTTTGCCTAGGATTTTTTTAAATAAAAAAGATATGACGTTAATTTATTATTTTTCATAATTGTCAAAAAAATATTTTGTATAATTTTGACCAAAAATCGAATTACCTAGTAATAACGAGTTTTAATATTTTCAATATTTTGAAAAATATCGATCTTAAAGTTGACTTTTACTTCATTTTTATATCGAGCTTTCAACTCCTTTGACTAGAGACAAATTTATGTTACTAGCTTTTTAGAAGTAACATTTCAGTAATTAATTTATACCTTGTCAAATAATTACTAAAATATGAATTAAAGCACGTGTTATTAAAGAACTTCAATATCTATCAAAGATTACGAACTAACGAAGGACTAGAAATCAAAATTAATCAAAAATTCTAAAATTGCATACTTCCGCTGTTTTTTTTTTTTTAATAGCTCTTGAACGCGAGATAATCGATTTCTGTAAATTTATCTTAAAGGTTTGAAGGTGATAAAATGAGCTTCAATGTACATAAGCTAAAAAAAATATCTGTAATCATGAAATTTTCGCCGAACCCCCTCCTCCCCTTTTGAGTCTCACGTGCTTAATTGATATTTTAATTATACAAAAACCAAACAAACAATTTTAACTAAGCCGTTATTTCGTTGCCGTTGCCGCCATTAAATGATTTTAACCATTTTGATATATGTAGTTAAGCCAAATAACCAAATTTTTTACTAGTAACTTTTAAAATTATTTTCAGATCAATTTTATAACCCCCCTTTTTACGTTGGGGATTAATAAAGAAACACAACACACTTAAATATTATCAAATTATTTGTAACGATTCCATTTCCCAAATATTGCTTGATGCAATTGCAATATCAAATGGCAGGCATTTAATACTATCACTATAAAAAAGTATCCCTTCAAAATAGATAAAAGAGAAGTCAATGCTAGTTTAAAGAGATACGAACTGCATTGTATGGGAATATCGATTGCAATACAAAGCTTTGTAGTGCATTTATCACAGTAGTGTTGACTATATCGATTGAAAGCGATGTTTCTATTTCATGTTATCTTTTAGACTCTTAAATGTCTAAATTTATATCTAAGAAGAATGCAATATTACACCAAATACCAAATATATACCCAAATTAATTTGCAGCTTATATTATTATCGAAGCCTGTCGTTGCGCAGCGGCACAAGTTTGTTACTATAACCGACGAAATATTTAATATTTTTAATTTAAATATTTAATGTTTTCATTTTTTCGCTCTGGTATAAGGCAAAAACGCGGCGTTGAGTTCCGCCACTCAACACGCATTGCCTCAAATGGGGAACGGAAATGGAACGGAGTGTCTTAACACTAGGCTCCTAAGTTCCCTCTATCCTGCCATGTGCGGGATACAGCGTGAATCTGAGAATGAAAAGAAATATTATTATCATTCAATAAAATATATAATTATATTGTGCTTACTTACCACTTTTTATAGGGACTCATTGGAGCACCTGGTATTCAAGGCTTGCGAGGCGAACCAGGTCCAGTTGGTTTACCGGGTGACAAGGGACCACCGGGAGATCCTGGTCCTCAAGGAAGTCCTGGTACCGATGGACCTAGAGGCCCTCCGGGACCACTTGGAAAGACAGGACCTGAAGGACCAAAAGGCGATCAAGGTCCGAGAGGAGAAAGAGGTGATGTTGGACCAAAAGGTCCACCTGGTCCAGCTGGTCTGACTGGTGCTCCCGGTAGGAGAGGAGCAAAAGGTAACCAAGGAGAACAAGGGCCAAGGGGTTCAGAGGGAGAACATGGTGAAATTGGGAATCCTGGTGCCCCTGGTCCTCCTGGGCCACCCGGAATAGAAGGAAAAATGGTAAGAAAATTTAATTAAAAAAAATACTGTTGTGGTACATTTGGGTTGTTTCTTGGCCTAAATGTTATTATTTTTGCCTTTTCTCTAAGAAATGAATAATTTTCCTCCAAGATGACGAAGAAGAACTGCTTTGTTTAGTTTGGCCTTTAAACATATTATTAATTACTTGACTTCCGGCAGACCCCTGAAATTAGACTGTTTTGTTATTAGGATTGCTCTAAATATCTTTGCGTGGATTATGTGTATGTAGGATAAAATAAACTTATGTGTGTGCGTGCGTTTAATTTATTATAACTATTAAATAAATGATTAATCTGTTTATAATTAGTAAATCAAGGTGCCCAAAGTAGGCAATGAAATTTAATTTCTGGTAACAAAACAAAGCGCGGCGTTGAGTTCCGCCTCTCAACAGGCAATGCATTAAATTCGAACAGAGTATCGTAACCCAGTGAGGCTGATAAAATAAGTAAACATGCTTTGGGTAGCCTTCAATGATTGCAACTACTCTAAATTATTTCTTCTAAAGGGTCCACGAGGCTCTATCGGATTGAAAGGAGATGATGGAGCTCCAGGAATACAAGGCGAACCGGGGTCTAAAGGACTACCTGGACCGGAAGGACCCAAGGGTGATCAAGGTCCTGCCGGGTTTCCTGGAGACAGGGGAGAACCAGGACCTCAAGGTATAAAAGGTGAACCGGGATCTGATGGCCCTGAAGGCAGTGCTGGTCCTCCAGGGCCATCTGGTCCAACAGGACCAGCTGGCAAACCTGGTGAAACCGGGCTACCTGGAAGCCCTGTAAGTATTTTGTATGACTTATAAGTAATAAATTATATCTACAATTCATTTATGTTATAATATAAACATTTCTATTCAATTTTACGTTTTCGTATAATACAGGGCACTGAAGGTCCAGCTGGTATCCAAGGTCATCCAGGGGTACCTGGGGAAAAAGGTGATGCTGGCGCTATAGGTGCCAAAGGGGAAGTTGGTCCAGCGGGAACTATTGGACCACAGGGACCAGAAGGACAAAGAGGTTTACGTGGGCTACAGGGGCCGCCGGTGAATATACTTTTGTTTATATACTTGGTGCAACACGTAGGGTAAATTATTTAAAATCATTATTTATTTAATTATAACTTTATTTTACATCACATATATGATAAGCTGACAGATATTTGTAATTTATGAGAGACAATGTACAAAAGGCGATCTCATAACTAAATAGCCATCTCTTCCAGATAACCTTTAGGGCGAAAAGATATTATCTAGATTTGTCAACAGCTTCGACGAAGATTTTATTGTTTTCATATCATTATTCTTATCCATACAGAATTATGTGCGAGGTATATGAATAAACACCAAACATCTACTACTACAATAATACCATTAAAAATTGCCGATCTGGCATCTTTTTGATTTTTGGGAAAATGTTTCATTTAAAGGGCCAATAACAAGGACACTCTGTATATTTGTATATATAAATAAGCAGACGAGGCTGTGGTGGCGCAGGCGCACAACGACGATGAAATGAAATATTTAATATTGTCAATTGAAATATTTGATGCTTTCATACCTTCGCTCTGGTAACAAAGCAAAGCGCGGCGCTGAGTTCTATCACTCAGCACGTAATGTCTAAAATTAAGCGGAAAGTGGGGAAGGAAACAGCACTGTTCTTAACACTAGGTTAGTAAGTTGCCTCTGTCTACCCTGCCCTGCGGGCTACATTGTGAAGCTGAGAAAGATAGACATAAATAGACAGACGTACTGGGAGCTTAGGAGACTAGGGAGGGTCACGACACTGCGTTCCTTAATGGTGCTTAAATATTACCCAATTTTTGTATAACTAAGATATTTCTAACAGACAAAAATTAAAGACTGATAATTAATAGATCGGCTACCTTAATTAATAAAATTGTATGGATAAATTATGTTCTAGAAATTTTGACGGTATTTTAACGCATTTTTATTATAAAATTGTTATATGATACTTAAACAATTATAATTTTCAAACAGGGAGATGTAGGAGCTCCGGGCAATATGGGATCACCTGGTGCTCCTGGAACATCAGGACCACCAGGCCCTCAAGGAGTGAAAGGAGAAAAGGGTAATAGGGGTCCAAAAGGACATATCGGTGACACTGGCCCGATGGGACTAAAAGGAGATCAAGGTGAAATGGGAAAACTTGGTCCACAAGGCTTAATCGGGCCCGTGGGTCCTAAAGGCGATACAGTAAGTGACAAAAAACATTATCTATGTATGTAATCATTCATATAGAGAAAATATTTAATATTATTCAGTTTGTGGGTTTGATTTACAATCGAGGTAATAAAATATTAACTATTTTTAAACTTAGTATGGAATGTCTTAACACTAGGTTCCCGAGTTCCCTCTACCTATCCTGCCATGTGCGGGATACAACGTGAAGCTGAGAGTTGAAGCTAAGTATCTAATGTCTTCGCTCTGGTAACAAGGCAAAGCGCGGCGTTGAGAACACAACCTAACATAATTACACTGTTGTGTTGTGTGGTACGATTAACTTAACACTTTCTTTTTAAAAACTATAACTTTTATACACGAATGATTAAATATTCATAATTTAATAAATATAAGAAATTATACAAAAAGATAAACATGATGGTTTCAGGGTCCAATAGGTCCAGTCGGTACCAAGGGCGATTCAGGACCGCCTGGACCACCCGGCCCAGAGGGCCCTCTAGGGCCTAAAGGATCACCAGGGCCTGAAGGGCGGCCAGGTCTACAAGGTTCACCCGGACCTCCAGGCCCACCGGGACCGCCAGCACCAGTACCACAAATACCAGCAGAGCTATTTCAATCTAGACGACGGAGAAGCGTTGAAGATACTACCGAGACTACAACTGATGACAGCTTAGATGATGGTATTTCTTTTAGATTTTTCACTGTATCCGGCATAAAGACAGGCATAGCCGTCGTCGTTTTTGATATTGAGTGATGTAACTCAAGGCCGTGTTTTTCTTGTTATATGAGCGAGGAAATTAAATATTTCATCTCATTGATTAGGAATCATACTTACAATTATCCTGTTTCACTCTAACTGTTAATAATTAAATTATTATACTTTATTATATCAAAAAATGGAAATATTTGGTTTTTAAAATGTTTTTGTATAGTAAATTTTAACAAAATGAATGATTACTTATCTTTTCTAAAAACTACTAACGGAATTAACTCTGTTGAAAACAGATTATTTCCAGGATTCAATCTAATTCTATAATATTTCTTGACGTGACAAGGGTTTGAAATTTTTAAGTCTTATATAAGTTGATCAAGAACTCTTAAAAATTAATTAAGTAAGAGAAGTAAAATAATTCAATCATTACATTTTCAATAATCATTTAATTAATAACAATGCTTAATCGGCAATTGATTACAGTCTTCTTCTTAGAAACCCTTTCTATATAAACTACCTAAAAGACATATCTACTATTTAGGTACATCTTCATATTACTAGCTGGTTATCGATTCTTTCCGGAATCCATATAAATCAGAATTGAATAATCTAATTATCATTATATACACACACACACACATCACAACCATACAATTATAAAGGGCGTTGAGTTTCGCTTAGTGGATATCACCGAGCATCGAAACTCAACGCTTTGGAGATCGAGCGGGAATCGGGGAACTGAATGTCTTAACACTAGGTATAAAAAAAACAATAAACTACTATATACAATATTTTTATTATTTTTAAAGTGTTATTCCACACTTAGTACAGTAAATACTGAATTTAAATTTAAAAATGTTCTTATCTTATACGCTTGCTACAATTAAATTATGCTAATAACATAATTTGGTTGTAACAAGCGTATAAGAATTTCGTCGTAGCTTGATAAGAACACATGGCTTAGTTGGTCAGAGCGCTTGGACGGTTATCAAGAGGCGCGGCTTCATATCCTGCTAAGTTCGTTTTTTAAACGCTTTTTAAATTTAAATTCAATACTATATACAATTTGAACTATTTTGCAGAAATGGACGAGGAAGTGGAATGGGCGCGAGAGATCATGTCCGGTGTGATAGAGGCGCGCGCTGCACTGGACGGCGCGAGGCGACCGCGCGGCTCCAGGCGCAACCCTGCACTCTCCTGCAAGGACTTACGCAACTCTCATGCTAATATGACTGACGGTAAGTTAATATAACTACAAATAATATTTTAAATGAAACAATTTTAACCGGGTTTATGAATTATCTTTTCGGACTGACTATAATTGTTTATTATTTTATGTTAAACAGTAATACATACCTTTATTGTTAATTTTATACAAAATGTAATGTATCTGCTCGCAAATTTAAGTTGGTTAACTTTCATCGCCGCGATATTTGGTAGGACGTGAGTATTTGCAGTACAAACAAAAGAATAAATCCAATTTCTAAGGAATAAAGAGACGACAAGGCAAAGTGCCTGCATTGAGTTTCAACACTTATCAAAATGCTTCAAGAAATCGCCGGATAGTTAGGGAACGCGGTTCTTAACACTGGTCGCCTACTCGCCTCTATGATACAAAAAAAATACAAAAAAAGTATATTCCATAAAAATAAATACTTGTTAGAAATATCTTAACCACCGAAACCGAATTGGTATAAATTCTGTTTCATATAATTTAATTTTTTCAATTATGTTTATAGTAATTTGTTTCAATTAAGTATATTTATTTACAGTTTATATATTCAAATCAGTAATGTGACCCATATTTCCTAACAAAACAGATTTCTACTGGGTAGACGCACGTGGGGGCTCCTCGCGCCCTATACGAGTTTATTGTAAGGGCTACGCCACTTGTGTGTATCCTGATAACATTGACGATGTTGTTTACTCAGACGCGGGTCACAGGTTCTCCCAAATTGATAACGGATACCGGGTAAGTAATAAAATAGACACCTAATACAAAATATTAAAGTATCGAAACTGTTGAACGTTGACAGACTCGATTTTTTTCATTATTTCAATTCAATTCAAACTATATAAACGTACAACTATTTATTATACTAATTTCATCAAAACTTTCAAAATTTGCGTTTTAAGATTTTTTTTTATTCTCTGGACCTCTGGTATAACCAGAAATATTTTTCTGATCAAATTATTTATTTTTATGATCAAATATAGTTATCAAAATATTTTTTTTCGTGTTATTTACTCGTATACAAATCCTTTTCACGAGATATTAAAATATTTTTTCTCCCGCCAGATAACGTACGAGAACTCGGGCTCTGGCGCGATACAGCTGCGCTTCCTGCGCCTACTATCGAGCGGCGCTCGGCAAAACTTTACCTACAATTGTGTCAATACTATAGTTACTCAAAGGTATGTTATCATCTATATTTTACAAATACGACGAATTCTACACCTTCTAGTAAGTAATAAGCAAACGGCTGTTTTGAAAATGAACGATTTTATTGTATATTAGCGACCCACTTGCAGCTTCACCCGCTCAATTACACTTTTTTTTATAGTATTGTAATTATAATATGTATAAATTTAATTTTGTCATATACGTTTTTTTTTCATAACTCTATTAAAGTTATTACTTTGTAATAAATCGTATTTCAGATCGGACATACCTACAGATTTAATTAGAGGTAATAACGTCAAGTTATATGGACAGAATAATGTGGAATTCAAGGAGCCGCTGATAGTAAAGGATGACTGCAAAGTAATTATCTATTATTATTGTTATTACCTTTAAATAACGTCGAGAAAGGTTTTTTCGACAAAAAAAGTGGACCGTTATTCAAGTACCTATATTTTGTTTGTTGGTTTGAAATAAGTTGTATGTGACAGCTTATATTTTTAGAGTTTCATACCTCAATAGGTAAAAAAAAGAGACCTTGACACTGTCGTCTGTCCATTAAGATCATTTAACTCGAGATTACGTGGAGATTTAAAGCTTAAATTGTATATTAAATATGTAGACTTACAAGGACATACAAAAAACTAAACTTCCAAGTTAACCCAATCAACATATACGAGCACTTATGCATTATTTTTGATGCATTTTATATTAAATTCACCGCGTAATTAAAACCTTTAGAGTACGTTCCTGTTGACAGGACTGTTAATAACAATTAATGCAACAAACCAATTTAATGTACTAACATCTAAAATTGACTTTAATGAACGTTATCAATTTTAGTTTTATATTGATGTAATATTGTTAGATAGTTGGAAATGAAACAGAGTTCTTAACCCCAAGTGTTCTCAAGTCCCCTTTTCCCTGCCTTGTGCCTGATACAGATCTATCCAGATGATCCTTTTTTGATCAATATTTATAAATATTTATAAATGCTTCTAACAATAATCAACTCAACTCTAGGACGGGTCAGGAGAAATTGTATACGAAGTGAAAACATCCAGAAGTGAACGATTGCCTATCAGCGACTTCCAACCCGCGTTGTTCCTGGACGCTCAACACGAGTACTCCTTCACCCCCGGCCCCGTCTGCTTCACCTAACATTATGTACTAACTTAAGGTTATCTTTGTAAATATTGTAAATAAATGTTGCGACCACTGATATTATTGTTTTTTTTTATTTATTTTATCATAGTTTGTTTGTAAACATTATGTAGGAAACATTAGGTATTAATACTTAGTGCCTTTTAAATCTCTGATTAACACGGTAAATATTGAAGTTAAAGTTATTTTCACATATTACAATATACAATATTAATTTTTAACCTTTTCATAGTTCTGTCTATATTTGCTTAGTCACAACAAAAATTCTATAGCAAAAATGACTTAAAATCAATCTCAACAAAACTATCCAAAATACCTGTTATAGTCAATATGATTACTTAAGTTATACGAACAATAATGATATTGTGTATGCAATTAACTATATAAATAAAAAAATAAAAATAAATAAATGATATTTATTAATATATACCGGATGATCAAAAATATGCTAGAGGCCTGTCTTGGCGCAGGTGCACAAACGTGCGATTGTAAACGTGACAACTTCGATTTCCACTTGAAGATATAATAAAATATTTTTAATTTTCTTTCTCTTCTTATTCGCAATGCCTTAAAAATTAGGAAGAGGGAACGCAATTGTATTAATTAGAATAAAGTGTATTAACCCTAGGCTCCAAACCTCTCTTTGCGCCCACCAAAGTGCGAGATACAGAGAAACCCTAAAAAAAATATAGTAAAACTCAATCAAACTAATTTTCATTATTTTATTCTAAGCTAATGCGCTATAATACGCTTTAATATTATAATAAAATAAAGTTTATTTATAATTATTAATATTATAATTATGAATAAACTTAAATTATCTTAGGAAGTAAATTTAAATGACCATACTCTTTTACCATTATACAACTGTTATTGTTATATATACATACAATGCTTACCATTATCATACACAAATCTGAACATAAATCATTAATAATCTAAATTTTGAATATATTCTAATTTAAACTAGCCAACCATAAATAACACAAATCAGTAAAATAATACTACCAGTTTCACATAATATTAAATTATTAGTTACTGTATTAATGTTACATTTAATTAACAAGAAACAGTAGCAATTTGGCTGTCGCTTTCATTTTCCTTGACATCATTCTCATTGTTTAACATAGATTCGTTTGTAATTTCGTGGTCAGCACAATCATCTTTCACATTTTCTTCATTATTTTGAGAATTAACATAATTCATCGCCGATCCATTTGTATCTAAAGCATTGTTAACTTCATTAATGGCGCCACTATCTGTAAGGCATGTCAGTGAATCAGCACTGCTTTCATCACATTTGGCAATAGCATCATCATTGTTAACACCGGTTTCGCTGATCTCTGTAGCAACATCAATCCCATCCTCACTGTCTATACTCCTTTTTTCAATGCTCTCACCATCTACAGTAGTTTCTGTTATAGATATATTATCGTCCCTTAAATTTATACAGTCAACAGGATTTTCTGCAGCACATGACGTTTCTTCATCATCAGACGACGCCAGAAGAATATTTTCGACCATCTCTTTACTGGTTCTCTCTGTGCTATTTTTATTTAAATCTCGGTCATAACAATCCATGGAAGATTCATTTTCCGAGTAGCTGGAATTTTCAATGCTGATCACGTCGATAGGCTGCGTTTGACTGTTCTCGGCGTCACTGTCTAACTCGATAGTATCCAATGTTATAAAAGACTCATCAGAGTCAGAAGAATCTTGTGATGAATTAATTTCATCGTCGGAATGCAACTTTTCTAGTAGATTTAGTTCATCCACAAATGAAACGTTGGCGCCATCTTCATTGTCACTCATGTTATCCTTGTCAGTATCAATTTCTTTATCTTTGCTTAATTCTTGCTGTTCTTTTTCTTGATTTATTTCAACATTTTCTGATTCATTATTTTGTGATTTAGCGTCTGATTCAGCGGTTTTGGCGTCAGTTACTTTCGTTTCATCTACATTTTGAATATTTCCTACATGCTGCGAGTTATTTTTCTTTTCCTCGTTCTCCTTGGTCTTCTCTTCTATAATTTTTTTCAGTGTGTCAGTTCTCTTTTGTCTGTCGTCCAGCGAACTACTTTCCTCTGTGATATCATCGTCTTCTTCACTTTCAATGGGCGACTCATCAGCTTCTTTATCGCCAATTTCGACAGCTTCCAGCTTCATTTGATGCTGTTTTTCAACAAACCTGAAAATTACAGCAATAATATTACAAATTAATTTTTAAATCATTAATTGAAACAAATATAGCTAGCTATCAATACGTTTATGACTACATTTAACATTTTTCAAGTGTTATCGAAAAAATTTTTATAAAATTATAAAATAATTCCGATATCGATTAGGACGGCTTTATTCTGCTTTTCTTTAAAATTGGCATTTTAATGAGGCAACTGAACTCAGCAGTAGTAGCACTAAGTATCACCTGAACAATAGTTAATCTACCCCGTTTTAACCAGTTTTATACTAGCATGACGTTAAAATATAAATAAATACCATTTATTGTTAGTGTCAGTGTCATGTTCTTTTGTTTATTTTAAAGTAGTAGGAGTCTTAATTAACGATAATATACAAAAACTCTATATTACTTATTGAGAAGATCAGTCTCTTTAGACGCAGCTATTTTTTTGTTTTCCTCAAATTTCTTTCTTAAATCTGGGCTATTTTCAGCAGGGTCCGCGTGATGAGCGACTCTAGAGGAGGCGATTCTCCATTCGTTTTCTTGACGGCGTTTTTGTAGCTTTTTCCCACACCTTGTAAATAGATCTCGAGCTGAAAAAAAACCAAATCATATTTTGTTGTGACAAAAAAATTAAAAATCATTATTTTCGGCCCTATTTTATTAATAAACGTCTCCTATAAGATTTGTTGATAAATCTGCCATGCGCAGACAATGATCAGTTAGTTATATATAGCGCCATTAAATGCTTGTGGATTCGAACCCGATTTGAAAAAATAAAATATTTTTATAAATTTAGTTCCGGCACTTAACACGTGATGCCTCCAGAATTCAACAGAAAGTGGAAAACATGTCTTAACATGGATAGGGTGCCTTAAAAGTCTAGTGTTCCTTTTCCTTACTAGGTTTCCAACCCACAATCAAGTTTCCAGTCACACACCAACATTCCAACAGTAGAACAGGCGTCAGAAAATAAAATAATCAAACATTCCCCTGATCTAATTAAATAAAACAATAAGCCATTTAAAATGTAACAATACCTTCATCCATGATCTCCATTTCACTCCAGCCAAGTCTATCTTCTTTGTTAGCCTCACGCACACAGCACACCACATCATGATAATCAGGGAATGGTAAAGGAGTACCAATCGGTACTTTCTTATTTATCCAGGCCTCCAGTTTCCTGGCTGGCCCCGAAGGTTGGCCTGGTCTGGCCTCCAAGTGGATACGAGGCTCAGACGGCATTTTAGTATTAGTTACTTGACAAAGTTTCTCATACACTTTCACTAATCTCTCTTTATACCTGTAAATTGATTAAATATAAAAAATCAATGAATGCTACAAGAATTATTATTATTATTAAGATTAAATCTAAATTTATGAGAATCTTCAAAAAAAATGATTATTTATTTTGTGCCATTTCTATATTACTTTGAGATTGTCTGCAAATATAAGTTATGGAACAACAACATACAAGTCACATATCTATGGAATGACTTTCCATTTCCTATTAGTTGTGTATTATAGGCGATGTGTATGTATTTGTGTTTGTGTGTTTAAATGTCATTAGTTATATGTTTATACGTATATGGTTTATTTCTCTTAGTAAAGTAGTATTTTTTTAGTATATAATATTATTTATTCTTAGTTACATGTGTTATTAAGCTGTGGAAACTTTATTGGTTTCTGTTTTAATTTAAGTGTGTTATTAGTTATTTTTTTGTAATGTACTGTTTGTTTCCCTTAAAAAATAAATTAATAAATAAATAAATAAATTATATTCATGTATTATAAATATTGTATGTATAATTGCATCACCCATTATTTATTTTCATTGTCATATTTCCTAATGTAAAGTTTATTTGGAAGAAATTGCTAATGAATGCATATCCACCAGTCTTTCACAGCTCTTAACCCCCATAACATTGTGTAAATACTATATGTATAATATATTAAAAGAAATATATGCATAATATATTATAAGAATATAAAAGAAATCACCCAAATCGGACACATTGATTTTTTTATTTTTGTTTTATCATAATGCGCACATCATTTACTTCTCTAGTCATTTCAATTACAAAAAAGTAAGAAAACAAAACTTTACATTCAACTTTACTTCACATAAACAAAATGTTGCATTCCAGCTATTTAAATATGCAATGCCCTGAAAATTAGGCAAGAAGTGGGGACAATGTCTTAAGATTACCTTGTCAAATGCAAGTTATAGCATTTATCTAAAAAAAATACCTCTCAGTAAGTAAATAAACAGAATCTTCATCATCTTCAAAATCAATATCTCGCACTTCTAATTTTTGGATAGCTCTATGTATTTTTTTGACAGTTTTCTCTAGTCTTCTTATTTGTCTCTGTCTCTTATAATCTAAAGAGTCTTCATCAATATCCTCTTCATTGGGTTCTACAATAAAAAAATATATAACTCTAGTATCAAGGCAAAATGTGGTGTTGAGTACCACCACTCATCAAGCAATATCTTGAGAAAGTGGGGAGCAAAGAGTCTTATCACAAAACACCTGATGACTCCCAGGTATATCACCTGGGATACAGCGCAAATCTAAAAAATATATGTTTTCGATAGATATACAATCATAAATTGTTTGATAGGTTGTCTTCTTAATATCTCACTTACGGACTTTAAAATGTAAGTCAAATATATTTCAGCAAATATGCTATTTAAATCATAAATAAAATTAAAACTTCGTAAAAATTGTACAAAAGAAAATCTATCTTTCTGAAATCTATCTTTTGTATTATTTTATCAGGGCAACGAGAACATTCAAGAAATAATTAAACTCTTTTATGAAGATAATATTAATAGTGATATTTTTTACATGTTGTTTTTTTTTCAACCCCATAGGTTGAAAAAAAACCAACATGTAAAAAATATAGAGTGCTTCAACAAAAACGGTATTTGTTTGACTCAGTCTAAAATCTTCATAATTTTTTTTTTATTTTTTTTTATGGAAAAGACAAGGCAAATGAGCGTACTGGTCACCTGATGGTGAGTGATCACCGTCGCCCACGGCCCAGGTGGCTACAGGTCGTTTCCGGCCTTTAAATTTTAATTTTTTTTAGAGAATCTTGGCATATTTATTAGTTATGTAAATTGTTCGAGATTCTGCCTATTTTGGATCTATCTACTTCGAGACGATAGGAAAACGTGTGCATGTAGGGCACATAAAACATGTATCTAATGATTTCTGCTTTAAAAAAAGTAAAATAATTGACGAAAAAAGTAAAATAATTGACATGAAGAACTCACAGCACACAAGGCAAATTCTTTGTTGTTGTAAATACAGTACAAAATGTGAAAACTGTAAAAATAAACTAATAGCATATAAAAAATTTAGGACCCATGTTAGTTTACCAAGTCATTTATTTGTACCAGTAAAATCTGCACACATGAGAACTGACATATGCAATCAAGCTTTGGAAATATAAAATTTCTTCCACCTAATAAATAAATAAGAGTATTGAGTGATATTTGAAGAACCTGTCAAAACACCTGCAAATGTAAAATTTGACTGGAGCAATCAAACATTTCTAAATACCAACCAAAATATACGTGAGCATGAACAGGCTTTCTTATATTTTGTTAATGAAGAATCTATTCAGGTTAAATAAACTTATTGATAAATAATAAAAAAATATAATAACAAGTGATTATGTAACATAAACTACTGATTAAAGTAATATACAGAGTATTACTAAAACAAAGCTACAAGTAAATGAAGAGATAAAAAGGCTGAATTTAATTATGTAATAATTGTTAAAAATGTATGATCAAAGTGTTATTTAGTTGTAACCACTTTTAAGTTTGTTTTCATTTCTTTATCATCAATCATATCTCAAATACAATTAAAAATAGATTAAATGTTTTCTTTTTATTCTATCCAAAAAATTATGTTGTAGAATTGGCATTGTGATATCGTGTATTCCACACATTATTTTATCATTGTTTAGATAATTTATTCTCATTAAGCAAAAAAAAACAGGAATTTCCATATTATGAGGCAAGAACTGGCAATTTAATTGGACACATAAAATCACCCCAAATAATTTTTTAATATAGTTTAATTCTGACTTGACATCCATACTTGCTTTAAAAAAAACAAAGATTATATGCATGATAAATTAAATTAAGATTTTTTTAGAAAACTAGACTGAATTTTGAGTACTAATTAAGATTATTATTTAATATTTACCTTTATCAAGATTTTTGTTGACAACAATAGCCTTACTCATCTTTCTTTGTACATTTAGTTCATCTACTATATCTTTTATGTACAAATACATTTTATCAGGGCTAGACTTCATTGAAATCACTTTACTAGACACCATTTCAATAAAGTCTTCAGATTCTACATATTCTTTTGGACATTGTTTATAATAAGCTTTTATTTTCTTCTCAACTATTTTCTTCATATCATTTGAGTTTTCTAATTCAAAACATAAATCTATAAATTTTTGGTATTCAGGATGAAATTCGTCACACACTTTTTTCTGCTCTTCGTTACTCTCATTACTTGTCTTAGTTAAAATGTCACTTGTATATTTCACTGGAAAATCATCATTGATATTTTCATTTCTCTCGCTTTCTTGTACTTTTAAATTTAGAGAACTAGATTCTTTAGAATCATTGCTATTGAAACCTGATTCACACATATCGATTTCAATTTCCACAACTTGTTTCTCTACATTTGTTTCTTTTGGGTATTGGAGCTTTTTTTTACCTAATGGTGTTTTATCACATTTTTCACTATTATTTTCAATATCTTTATTAATGCTTGTAATAGGTTTTTTTGGACTATCTTCAATTGTAATGGCTAATTCTTTGCCTGTCTTATTGTGATGTTTAACAGGACTATCTTCTATCACAATTTCAACATATTTTAGAGCATCTGGTTCTGTGTTGTTTTGCTCTTCCATTGAAAAAGGTGTATTATTATCTATTAATTCATCTGTCTCTTCATAAGAAGGTTGTGTATTATATCCTTGCTCTTCTGGTCTCAAATACCAATGAGGGCTATGAGTAGACGATTGAAATGATTCTTCCTCATCAATTTCCATAGACGATACTTCTGGCTTTTTTGGTTTACTGATATTTTGTTCTCTTTTTGTGCCAGACACACCAGGTTGTGAAACAGGTTTGATAGTAAGACCCGGTGGTAAATTACTTAGTAGTTTTGACCCTTGTAATGCATTTGAGCTTTTGGGTTTCTTGGTTAAAGGCATTTTTTTTACTGTTATTTGTTTAGTTAAACTTTTAATGTAATCCAGAGGATTTAAAGCCAACATTTGTGGTGCCACTGGAACTTTTATATTATTTTTAACACTTTGGATGACACTAACAGAAGATGGGGTAGAATTTGTCTTCTTTAAAATAGGAGCATTACAGTTATTGTTGATATTTCGAAACGTAATTGGATTTTTTAATAAGGGCGCAGTATTTGCAGGATTTATTGCCTTTTGAATTATAGTTGAATTTGATCTTACAAATTTTAAAGGACGTTGACCCGGTATAGCAACCATAGCGTTAGGTAGTTTTCTCTGAAATAATTTAAAGTCTATAAAGAATGTTCAAATAATATAGTAATAAAGACAACCTAATAGCGTTTACATGATTTACTGACCTTTTTTGGAGTAGGCTTAACTTCTTCATCAGAAGAGCCTAGCTCTATTACATCCTCGTTTTTAGACATTTTAGAAGTAAAATATTGCTTTCTCTAAGTAAGCAAAAAATAATATTAAAGTATTGTTAACAAATTGCAATCACTATATAATTCATAAACAATCATAATAAGAAGAAAAGATGCCCTAAAATAAACTACTACGATTGTTTAAGCATCATCAAGCCGCAATTCGTCAAAAATTCACTAACAATATTGTCAATGAATACAGCAAATCAATGTTACCACTTAAATGTGTTTCAATCTGCACTAAAAACTTACACTGTACATAAATTACAACCTTTAATCTTCGATCAACTATTCAAAAAATAGTTGAAATTATTGAATAGTTGATCGAAGCCTTTAATAGTCATTTAGTACAGTAATATCTTCTTCCAAAAATAACATAATACTTAACTTCAACTTTTGTTTTATATGATTTTCGTATTTGTTAGAATTATTTGTTCATTTAATTTTCGCGTTGATTTAGTTCATGTAGGATAATAAATGGACTGAATTTTGGATTAAATAATTTTCGTTGGTAAATCTACTATGTATTTTATTTAACTTTGTTTAAATAGCATATTCTTGTATCTCAATATTTTGGTAGAATTTGGAAATGGTAATTTTGGGAATGGTAAATGGTAATTCGTTTAAATATTGTCAATTGAACTTTATAAAATTATACTCCTAAGAAATTCTTTATTTTTTTATAAATCAAGTTGTATTCAGTTAAAATGTATGAATTAACAAGTACACCTATACTAAATAAAAAAAAACGTACAAAAATTTATACGTTGCGGATTTTTTTTATACGTTTTAAAGTTTAATATTTATCTTTCCTTAGTGTGGAATAACACTTTAGAAATAGTAAAACTACAGCTATAGTTTAAGGATATCAGAGAAAACTTGTGTATATTTGTAATTTTTTATACGCGCGAAAGTGGAAAGATACGCTTTACGGGGTGAATAAATACATGGCAGGAAACTGTTATTAGGCAACAAGCCTAGGTTACACTGATAATAATTTTAATTTAGTAGTGGGGAACTGAAGTGGAATGGAGTGTCAAAACACTAAGTTTCCGAATTCCCTCTGCCTATTCTGCCATGTGCAAGATATAGCGTGAAGCTGAAAGAGAGTTTACACTAAATATTTGTCTTGTCATAATATATCACGGGGTTTTGGGATCGCTCCCGTATGGGTCTCGGCTCTATCGAAGTAACTACTAGAGAGTTTGTGATAGTGCTCTTTTACAGAGTCTAATTTGATATCTCCATAAAGATAATTAATATATTAAGCATGTACCACGGTGCACCCATGGCTATGTGTGAGAATCTGTTTTAGAGATTTCAGTGCGAACACAATAGTGGCGTAGGAAAAGAGCAGATTAATGAACAGGCATGGTGGCTGATGACGAATCCTGACTTACATTGTTAATGTTTTCTCTGAATGACAGCTTGTTAGTTTGTTAATACCACCAAATGTATATCTGACAGACGCCGTTTAAATACATATTCAGATTAAAAACATTTTTTTTTGGTTAAACAACAATTTGAGGAGAGTTACTATTCTAATATTTTGTCAAAAACAATTTAAGACAAACTGTATATTATATTATATCCTTTGGGCTTTCGAAAATACAATTATTTTAATTTTAATATTATAAATAATTCATTTTGTTAGTTTTTTGGACTTATTTTATAAGAGAGCTAAATTACAGTATATAAATCATTTAATAAGTGACTGTTATTCATGGTGTATCAGTCGAAACAAACATATTAAAAAAAATGTTTTTAACCTGTGCCTAAATTAAAGTTGATATGAGTATGACTGCAGACTGAACTTCAGCTACCTGTCAAAATATTCTTAGCGAAATCAATTTCTAATTTCTCTGGATCGTATTAGTACAATGATTAAACTTTTTTCTTTAAAACAACAAAAAAAGGATGAAGAAGGTTCAGCCAGGGCAGGTGGTTCACAGAAAAAAGCTTCAGCAGCACAATTGCGGATTACAAAAGGTAACATACATTTCAAATTATTGAAGATTAACACAACAATGATTAATACTATTGACTATTTAAATATTAAAATAATGTATGAGTAATTTAAAGTTTGAGCATTTACTATACAAAATAAGCAATGTTTTTAATTGCTATTAAAATGCAATTTTTGCATTTTTCAGATTTGAATGAATTGAATTTACCCAAGACATGTAGTACAGAATTTCCAGATCCTGATGATTTACTAAATTTCAAACTTATTATATGCCCTGATGAAGGATTTTATAGAGGTGGCAGGTTTATTTTTAGCTTTAAGGTAATGTATTACTGTTTTGCTATTTATTCTCACAAAAACAGTTGGGATTCTTTTAGATTTAATTATACTATCAATATAAAGGATGTATGATTGAATTAATAACTGGGGCCTGTTGTGGCACAGGGCACTAGAGTGACAGTAAATGTGAGAGACTTTGGGTAAGATCCCGACTCAAGCAAATTAAACACTTAATATTCTCATTTCCTACTCTGCAAAACATGTTGAATTTGCACTCATCATACAATACCTCTAATTCAGCAGAAAATGGGGGAAAGGATGTCTCTCAGAAGCTGTCTAGGTTCCCTCATCCTTTATGTAGTATACCATGTGATGCTAAAAAAACTGTATTTAAACTGTTTATTTTTGTGTCCAAGATAATAAATACACATTTCATACCAAAACTTCATGTAATAATTTATCAAAATTTTGTTTAAAAATTTGTGAGTGCATAATTACTAAAAATAAATTTAGTATGTGAACACTGACATTCATATTATTTTCATATATCTTAATAAGAAATTATTCTAAAATAATTTGATATAATTATTTCTATTATTTTCAAAGTGTTACTTCACACTTGAGGCACAAGAACACAGAAATTAAAATACTTTTTAGATAAAATATAAGAGTTTAAAAGTAGTGAAATTTAAGCCTACATACACTTGGACAGTTTCCTATGAAACAATCAAAATATTTTTATGCTATGTATTTAACATACCATAAAAATATTTTGACTTAACTAGCTTGAGACATAGATCAGTGTCCAAGTGGAACTAGTTCAAGTTCCTCCATATTATTTTTTTATACATTTGACATAATATTAATTTATTTATATACGAAACATAATTTTATGATACTAAGAAGCAATTTTCTTATCATATGTAAATATATAATATTGTTATAAAAAATGTCATATATGGATGATGTGACAAAATTAATAAAACATGTTTTATAAATACTTATTACATTTGATAAGTTTTGTTTCTAGGTAGGACCAAACTATCCTCATGAACCTCCCAAAGTCAAATGTGAGACTGCTGTATACCATCCTAATATAGATTTAGAAGGAAATGTTTGCTTGAATATTCTCAGAGAAGACTGGAAACCTGTACTCACTGTTAACTCTATAGTATATGGATTACAATATTTATTCTTGGTAAGAAAAAAAAAGAGGTAATCACTGCCCAGTGGAATAGCTTGTTACTGTAAATAGATTGATGACAGTTCATTTCCCAGTAAGGGAATTTCATTGTTTTAATTATTTTCACTTATTTGCTCTACTAGATACTGAGAAGTATTGGGCCACTAGATATCTTTTAAAATAATTATGAACACACATAATTATTTTAATCAATAATTAACTGTTGAGTGCTCTTACTCTTCTATTAACATAGTAATTTATTTGCACTATAAACTATAAAAAAAGTGCATATAGTTCAACTTATTATAATCTTCCTCAGCATCCGCACATGGCAGGGCAAGCAAAGGGAACTTGGAAACCTAGTGTTAAGACACTCCATTCCACTTTCGTTCCCCACTTTCCGTCGAATTTAAGGCATTAAGTGTTGAGTGGCGAAACTCAACTCAATAAATAAAAACATTAAATATTTAAATTGAAATATTAAATATTTCATTTCCTCGAGTTGGGATTGAACCCACAACCTATCGGTTACAGTAATATGTTTGTGCCGCTGCACTATGACAGGCCTCTAACTTATTATAATAATATGTTATTATAATAAGTTAGAGGCCTAACTTAGTATAATAATATAATAATATCTTTTTAATATAATATGTAGAGATAAATAAGTAGAAGATAAATAAGAAGTGATATAGAACTTTTTTATATACACATAACCAATTACCAGACCATTTTTGAATTTGATGACAGTTTTGATTTTATTTCATGGTAGTTGTAACTTTTATCAAAATGTCATCATTTTAATTTACAGTAACTAATATTTATGATAATTATGTAATCAATACAATTTATATAAGAATAAAGTAAGTTATCTTTAAATATGGTAAATTGTACATTCATCTAAATGATTCATATTTTAATGTAAATAAAATATATTTGATATATAAATTATCTATATTTACCACTCTGTTTACGATTGATTAAGGTTAAAAACATCGTAGGAAATTATTAATTTAATATTTATTAAGTAAAAATATAAAAAAATAAGAAATATTATACCTCGTAAGCATACATTCAAAATAATTACAAAAATAATTTTCGCTGACAAATACTTATTATTGTTATTAAATAAATAAATATTATAAGACTGTTTTCTCAACCCAGGAACCAAACCCTGAAGATCCCTTAAATAAAGAAGCAGCCGATGAACTTCAAAGTAGCCGACGGGTGTTCGAACAACACGTACAAAGAGCTATGCGCGGTGGCTACGTCGGCACTTCCTACTTTGAACGGTGCCTCAAATGATCACACGCTACTGTTAAATAATTCACCCTGCTCTATATAAATAAATAAATAAATCTCATTCATTTTATATTATTCAAGGTCTTTATTTATCGCCAACAAGTGATTTCCTTCTTTCAAAATAGATGGCGCTCTGTACCAACCATATGGTAGAACCCAGGATATCCTTTACATATAACATATGGTTAATCACATTGTGTGTGTAATATGAATCTAACAACACTTTAGATGTCAAGCTACATAACGAGGTTTATATTATTAGGTACTGATTCACCAGAGTGGTACAAATAAAGTGGAAGCTATTTTTTTTGTTCGATTTGTATGAATGTAGAGTTCTGTGGTCTATTTTTATGTTTGGGTCTGTATGTATAAATGACGTGAAGTGAGCGGTGAACGGGACGGACGGCCGTCCGCAATTCCGCATGAGTCAGTCGATGAGTGAGAGCTTGGTGTTCGCGTTTGTCGCTGCGCTATTTAATTCGTATTACCCCGCTCGTTGGTCGCTCTCGCTAGCGCTACGCTACGCTAGTCATTCGCCTGCCGCCAGTCCCAACGCGTTCGTCGCTTTAGCCACACGTGGTCGTCGATTTCTTTACGTTCAACTTTGTGTTCAAGGCGAAACTGTTTCGACACGCCATTCGGTTGCGAAAGTCTCGCGATGATATACAAGTGAGAGCTACCATCGGACACCAGGGTAACGCTCATCGCGAACGGTGAGCCAGTTTGTTACACTAAAGACATTTAAAACTTGCCAACCAAGGGACGGGGGGCGCGCGACGCCGTCGGGTCGCACACGCGGGAGCAACGATTCCTACGCATACTTACTGTTAGAGAGCCACGGAAACCAATTTTTAATGTGTCAAGTCAGTATAGCTTATTGCTGCTACGTCAGATCGCTGAACGCCTCGAGTAGGAATTACAAGGTTATGCAAATGAGTTCTGAACGCTTCTACACTAGGGGTAATCAAAAGACCATTCACAATTTTAATAAACTTTAACGTACGGTCCCATACTGTGTACTGAGTGCTTATCTGTATCGTATTTCTATTCTTCATTATCGTTCGGTGTCACGATCGCTAATTGCTAATTACTTACCTGGAGTCGAGTGATAAGGGTCGAGATCGTTGGCCGAGCGTACGACGTACGCAGATTAGCACCAGCAGGCAACGACGATGGCGGCCTTGCAAGAGGAAACTCTGCTCTCGCGCTGCGAGATACCCATCATCGACTTGGCGCACATAGGTAAGCTACATACTGATGACCTGCATGTCAATACACTCTACTCATAATTTCATTTTAATACTGTCTGTTCTACAATCAACAACTAATTTTAAGATTTTAATATTTTTAAATATTAAACATAACACAAAATATACATCGAATTTACAGCCCAAGTATATTTAAATATAAATTTAAGGATCATATTCTTCTTAAGTTCGCCATCACAAAGGATCGAGATGTCTACCTACTTACAGCCTACCTGCGCGTATCCCTCAATTATTATGCATTTGACAGTTGATCAACAGCTGCTACTAAAATATTATATCGTTTTGTACTTGAAACTTAAAAAAAATATATATTTATTTAAACATCAGAAGTTCAAAGCTCTTTCAATTTTTAGAAATCATTATAGTTCAGTCACACTTTAAGTGTTTCTAGGTATTAAGTACAGTAATCAATTCGAACAAATTTAGGAAAATGGAACAAAGCTTAATGTTTTTTATAGTTGAAATAAAAAAAATATTACTAATCTTCACTAACAAAGTGTACGTTATAAATATTATCATTTCTAAGATATAGATCTCATACAATAAAAAGATACTGTTAAAATAAATGAAAAATATTTACAAATTTCCGTTTTAAAAAGTTACGGATATATTCTATTTCGTTATTAACTGAAAACTTGTCAATAGAAACATTTTATACTTAATGATAGTTCCGCAATTATCGCTTTGTTAATTAACTATTAAAGATTAACTAGAATTTTAAATATAATACGATATTTTGTCAATTTAGTAAACATTGCCGATTTCTGACAATAATATTGTGTAATTGTCCTTTTGTATATCATTATAATACAAGAATCAAGTAAGTCAGGCTGGACCGGTTTTCATAAATTTTTTTAGTTTATATAATATAGCCTGACTCAGTAGAATAGTACGTATAATTAAACAATAAGTTTACTGAAGACAGTTCATATGAGTGTTACTTAAAAGGTTGTTGTTATTGTTATTTTACAATATTTTCAATATTATAAATCAGTTTAAATAAAAAGATAAAAGAGATGTAATACAAATTAATAGATTAAAGAAGATATTCAACTTGAAGATTAATGGTTATCAATATATACAGCCTGAACGACCTCTACTTAATTATATTTTATTAATGAATGATTGATATTTAAAACATTATTTTTATCCAGTCAAACCTTTGTTCTCGTATTATGTTAAAAGAAGATAATTTAGAGACGTAAAAAAAGTTTTGAAAAGGGCAATGGCCGATCGGGACTTTGTAAGTTGTAACCCCCTGTCCCGGTTCTTTACACGCAATTCACTTAGCCGACATCTGTCATCATACGCCATATAATTTTAATGTTACTAA
Organism: Eueides isabella; assembly: GCA_019049475.1. Lineage (NCBI taxonomy): Eukaryota > Metazoa > Arthropoda > Insecta > Lepidoptera > Nymphalidae > Eueides > Eueides isabella. The sequence continues at coordinate 11,501,563 of CM032385.1, forward strand.
AACAACTAAATCCTCTAAACACTATATTGTTTGACGGTGTCTAAAATTTAAAGGAAGTAGAACATTTATATTATTAATTTAAGATTTCCAATGATAATTGCAATTAATTTCAATTTCCAACTTTGAAATACGTCAATCGTTTGTTTACGTCAGATTTAGCAGCATAAACGACTTAAACCGTGTCTTAGTATGCGTCATATTTATGCAATTTATAGTATTACCTGTTCTCCGAACACTTAATTTCTAGGTAGCGCAAATAAAAAATATGACTATGATTTTGAATCAGAATCTAACGCACATACGATTATTCACTTGTTTTTATCATGTACTTCCAATGTACCTTTTATTATAAACAGCGTTTATAATAGATTCTTTCTTGTTGATATTTTATCAAAGTTATGTTCCTATCTCTAAATGTATATTCATACGTATTTATATATACGTATATTATTCGTAGTGATTCACACATAATTGCCTTTAAGATACCCACCGGTTCGTAAAATTTTCCAGTAGTGAGGTAATTTTTTCCGAGCTTCATATTTTAATTAGTGTATTTTTAATCTGTTAGTATTATTTTATAGCAATAATAATACTAACAGATAAAAAATACACTAATTAAAATATGAAATTATGAACATATTTTCTTGAAATCTTTCTTTTTTTTAGTTTCCAGCTGTATAGTACTTTAAACTAACAATTCTTGAGTGAGATTTGAACCCAAAACCTGTCGCGTTACAATCGCACGTTTTTACTCCTGCGCCACAAAAGTCCTCTTGATCTAATAGTATTTAAATTGAATTACTTTAAAATGTTTTTCATAAAACAGCTTTTATATGAGCAAGTAATAGGTACCTAACTAATGGCTTAAAATAAAATTAAAAAAGCTGAGAATCGTGTATTATTATATATTATTGACTGAAGGTCACTTGGTATATAAGAGCTTGATAAGATATACATAGATGTAGTCAAACTTGTATTGCGAAAATGCGCTATCGAAATATTGTAAGGTCAAACTCCCACTTGATAATACAAACTTACGTCATAGCATTGTCCTTTATTCGCCAAATTAAATATAAAAATTTAATTTATATATATATATATATATATATATATATATATATATATATATATATATATATATATATATATATATATATTGAGAGATTTTTTTCGTTATAGCTTGTGTGTGTGACCTACAATACATGGTGTAAACGAATTTTGTCATGTCCTAGTTGCCATTCAGTGTTAATTGGCCGATCACAGGCTTATAGTAGCGACTCGCGGCGACTGACCTACATTTATCTTCGTGTTACTTGACATAATTGCATATCACCAAATATATTAGAATAGTATAAAAATATAATATAACTCAATACACAAAGTTGATAAAGAAAATCGTCAAATATGAACACCGCTTTATTACCACTTTCACAAGTAACAAGAGGTCGAAGTCCAATTCATTACAAACACGCTACTAACTATTAAAACAACGTACGAGAATAATTATACATATAATAAACTACAGATTACAGGCATATTAAAAAAATATCTAATCGTTCTAGAAAACCAATCCTTGTTCAACTAGGTTTTAGAATAATGTTAAGTAATGTTTTTTGGGCAGTAATACAATCTATAAACATCGATATCTCTTGTTTATAATGGTGCCACTGTTTCCGTGATGCTTATAATAATTTTACTGCCTCTTACACACTATTTCATATGGTGAATATACGCAACCTACGTACTTAATGGAATACTCGTATATTTAAATGTTATTATACGACCGCCAATTGACAAATTTACATAAAATGCTGTCTACTGTGATATTACCCGTCTATTCAATCAATCTATTTGGGCAGTTCTTTGTGTAACGGCTGGGCGGCGTGCACTTGAATCATCAATGTCTTTGTTTGAGTTTTTAATGTACTGCCGGATTGACTATTAATTTATCATTCACTTAACATTTGTTGTTTAATACGTTACGCTCTAAAAATTTACTACACAATCTTATCATTGATGCAAGAACAATATCTTGGATTTATAAGAATTGTTTTTATTGATAAGAGAATATTGATTTATTTCCCTTAGTGGAATTCTCCAGCATTACGTTTTGTTTGATGTTTTAATTTGACAAATTGGGGCCATTAGTGAAAGTGTTATTCACTCTCTAAACAAAAAGGATCTGACTGGTTTTCTCTTACGAGAACACTGATTGTAATAATTAAAATTTAACTTTAGTACTTTTATAATGTACATATTTTGATCACACGAGTAAGTAAATAATCAGCAATAAAGTCACAACGCCATCAGACTAAACCGCACATAAACAGGACGTCATGACTCAAAACGGCAACGTGTACCGCAGCTTCTGCGAAATATAAAACAAAATATATATTTATTTAGCTTCACGCTGTATCTCGCACATAGCAAGGCGTGGAGTGTGAAGTGGGACCTTTAGGTACCTAGTATTAATTTAATTCCGTTCCCCACGTTAGGCAGATTTTTTAAAGCATTGCGTAGTGAATGGCGCAATACAATGCCGCGCATTGCATCGTTACTAGTGCTAAAAAATATAAATATTTAACATTCCACTACCTCGAATGGGAATCGAATTCCCGACCTATCCCGTTTACAATCATAATTATTATATATTAAAATCACCGTAAAGCGTTTGGGAGCTAATTAGGAAAATGTTTATCTAGTTCAGTGTAATAGACCAGATCGTTTAGTTAAACACCCACCACTACTGTATCACATGACGTCCTGGTTATGTTTATGATATTGCCAAAAGATTATTATGACGTATGGAATATAAGGAATATATTTTTACATCGTTATTATAATTGTAACTGATGATGAAGTGACTTTAAATTTCTTTGGTTGATCTGTATCCTTGCGCCATTTCACAGACTCCTGTTTACTTTCAGGGTCATAGTGATGACCTCACGTTTGATCTACATTAACGATTCTTTTGGTAATTATTTTAAGTATTTTCACCACAGAGCTCCAAAACCTACAACACTATTCGCACTTGTTTCTGTGGCGCTGTATACATTCGCGGGATCCACCTTGCACTGAATTAAAAGGTTAACTGATAGTAAGGTTGTTCATCTCCGCTCTCAGTCTAACCTTACTTGGGGCATTTTCAACTACAATTTTCTCAATCTTTTTATCCTTTTCATTCGCAGAGGCAGTAACTGGGTCGACCGAGCAAGGGTCGTCTCCTAATACTCTTTCTACCCTTTTTGAATTCACTTGTCCATTTTTAAACAGTAGATAATTGAAGGAGAAGGAGATTAGATAGTTCTAGGAACGTTAAGTAAAATTTTGATTTGATTGATAACAATACTTCTATGTTTTGTTTATTCTATAAAGAACTGTGTATGCTTTTCATTAGCATTATGTACCATTAAGAAAGTAATAGTATAAATTTGAGGACACCGAAAATTTATTATATTTTTTTTTCTTTTTTTTTCAGCTTCACGCTGTATCTTGCACTTGGCAGGGTAGGCAGAGGGAACGGAAGTGAAACCTAGTGTTATGACACTCCGTTCCAATTCCGTTCCCCACTTTCCGCCGAATTTGAGGCATTGCATGTTGAGTGGCGGAACTTATTACCAGAGCGAAGAAATGAAACATTAAATATTTAAATTGAAAATATGAAATATTTCATTTCCTCGACTGGGGATCGAACCCAGAACCTGTCGGTCACACTCTTGTGCCGCTGCGCCACGACAGGCCTCAATTTATTATATTTACCTTAGTACGTCATATAATATAACTAATTACGAGACATAACCTAGATGTTGTAGTATTATCGTACTACTATTTTAAAGTGGTAAATAATTTATGTTACATTATCTTCATGACAGATTACATAAATTAAAACATAATTGTAAAAGCTATAACTTGTAATGATCACAGCGTTGTCAACTCTTTATTTAGATGTGCATTAATATATTAATAAAGATTAAACAAATGTGAAAGGAAATTCTAAAGTATAGATAAATAATTAACGATAATTTTGTTTCTTTACTTGATTAAATTTTCTTATCTTTAGTATCATTCACCTGTACATAATTGTTTACATTATATCTATAGTAGATTATTTATACAGTATTTATATTAAGTCACATGACTTGACGTTACCTTATAGATAAGCTTACAGTTTACATCATACTTTGAAACAACATCAGTAAAAAATGTTTCCATCATGTGGCTGTAACACCGCTATAATCATTATAGTATTTGATGTTGGCTTAACTTTGCTGTCAATATCATCATCGTATGATCCTTTTAAGCTTTTAAATACTGCGGGACAATTTGCGCATTTCTGTGTTTGCAAAGCGGCAATCATGAATATATCACATGTATCTGCCATTGTCCTACAAGAGGCCGATGACGTATGATTCCCATTGTATTGTTACCAGCTGTGTAAACCAAATTTGCTAAAATGAAAAGAAATACAAAATTGTACAGCGCCAAAGTTTTAGTCGCCAAACAATGAATATGAAACAATAGTTTAATTCAAAATGCGCTCTTAGTCAGTGCATCCGTTCAATTATTCGATTGATTTATATTGAATTGCATTCAAATAGCCTATTGAGTATGTATTATTTGTTGTATCCTTAATAAAACACGTGCATAACTCATGATAGACTTCTAACTAGTTCGGTGATATCAAGTTTCGCTATTATCGTAAAATGAGAAACAAGTTATAAGTTTGGACTAATGTAATGTCACCTAGAGAATGATAAGCCTTTCATTGAAATTCGTCAATGTAAATAAACGTCTTGGAAATTTACCATCTAGATTTCTATTAACTAAGACGATTTCTATAGACTACGATAGATTTCTATTAACGACTAATGAGTCGTAAATATATAAAAATATAATACAATTATAGTTATTATGTAAAAACAATTTCAATCTTATAACAAAATTATAATAAAAAGTATAATAGATATATGTATTATTTTGGGAAGATATAAAAAAATAAATCTTATTGTTGGCGTTTAATAAGGTAATAGAATAAAAATCAATGATTTATTCATTTTTATTTGTCTGTGCTTTTGTTCAGACTAATCTCAGAAACGGCTTCACCGATTTTACTGCAAGCTTTCCATAACTTTTTTTTGTGTTGGCTAATATTTTTTTAATTCCGTTTATCATTAAAAAGTTATGCCATTCTAAAAAAATATTTTATAAAGTGAGTAAATAACTGTTTTATTGAATTGGTTAAAACTAAACTTTTCAATAAAGATATTGATAGTGTTTTTAAAACTATATCTATTGTTATTATTAAACAAAAGTGAAGTTCATTCATAAACACATAATTATTATTATGCAGTTCATGCTCAGTTCAGCTGATCTTTTATAATTAATAATTTTTGTGTCTCCTACTTTGCAAAATAAAATGATATGTGTTAATTGCGTGTAATTTGGTATATAATTTTGTCCCGCTACGAAATAAAAACTTTAAATTAAATAAAAAATACGAATACCTACCTATTGATTAATTTAAATTTTATAAACACATTTAATCAGAAGCTTTAAAAAGAATTATATTACAAACCTATTCCATGTAATATTTGGATACCTACTCTTTTTTACTTTTAAAATTTTACAAATATGTTATAAAATAGGTGAAACTCTGAGTCTATGGTTCAATCGTACATTGTACAATCACACCAATCAGCATTTTTATCATTCATAATTTTAATTCAATAAATAAGTTTGCATGGCCATACAGTTTTAAATAAATTTTATTAACAACGTTGTTAGCCAAATTAATAATACAACCTCTTTCAGTGCTTGCAACTTTCATACTTAAAAATTGTCATATAAGTACGTGTACAATATCCATAGGTTAGGTAGGTACAGTTTGCAGAAATTATAATATTGAAACTTAACTACATATCTACATACATGCAATACTGGCTCAGATATGTGAACAACAATTGCATCTCATTGCACTTTAATTTATCTCTACTGTACAATATGTTACAACTTATAACGGAGAACGGAGATTCCTAGTGGGTTTTCACTCTGATTATTATCAATTTAAGATTTACAATATTATTAAATAATAGCCTAAATATAATAGCTGCTTAAAGTAATTTAAATAAAATTATTTATTTTTTAATTTCATATATTACACAGGTTATCAAAAACATGTTTTGAAAAATACGCTTTTAAAAATTATTCCATAATAATTGCTTGTTCCAAATATTTGTACACAGAACTACCTACTTTTACGTTTTCTTGCAGACACTAAAAAAAGTTGTTTCTATTGTATCTGAAGGCTTAAAATATATTTTCAACAGGTTAAAAAACATTCCTTTGTAAAAAATCTTATTGATTGTGTCATTCAGTCTCATTGTTAACAATTCAAATGCTGTTAATAATAAATAAGAATAAAGATATAGACGCTGTATAAGAAAAGGGAAGCTCATATTTGTAATATGATTTCAATTTTATTTTATATAATGTTTCGCTATGTATGCTTTATGAAAAATGAAAATAACAAACACCAATTAATAGTTGGTTTATTTTATTTTAATAATTATTGTATTAAACACTGAAAAGCTTGAGTTATGACATGTCGATCATTTATACACATTTACAAATATTTACATTGCTTGCTTGCTGAAAATGCCTTTATATAAGCGCCAGTGTATTGCGTGGCTTATGTTAGGATCATCATTCTTGCAAGTTAAATAGAAATTCATATGCATGCGAAGAAGCAGAAACGGACCGTAGTTAGAAATGCATTGAAACGCTTATTTACAATGCAGTTTGCGATTCATTTGTTGTGTGTAACTGCACAGTGCTCTAAGGGATCTTTTGTTACAACCTATTCTGGACTATTCCTGTAAAATTTACACATAACTCAACGCCACGTTAACGTTTCACTTACCCCTTCAAAAAATGTGGGTGATATGCGATCAATTAAATTATATGTATACTATAAACAGTAATTTGAGGTTTTGAGGTATCTGATAACTTCATCCTAGCACTACTACTATAAAACAAAATGTTTATATGCTACTTTCTGAAATTAATTATATAATTAAAGTAAATAAATACATAAATCGAATATTTATCTTATATATTTCAATAAAAATATATAATAACGTTCCATAAGAAAGCCCCTTCTATTTAAAAAAACATACTTCGCTTGTGGGCTTATAAAATTATAAGAAAGTAGCGTAGTATATACGAGAAGATATCGATATGTTTTTATTTCAGTTAAAATTGTCGGAAGGTATGCAGATCCTATATAGTAATCCATTCCTTTAATTCTTTTGTGTATAACGTGCAATATACTTATTGTTTTTACCTACCGAGGGCTACCGAGAGCTCCATACTAGTTTCAAAATAAGTCAACGCAAAGTACAACTTATAAAATTTGACATTTAGTTTATCAAAGTAGTGTTTCGTGCGTTAGAATCTTGATTTTTATATGGTTTAAGAGACTCTATAGATGATATTTGATATATAATTTTAGTTACATACCTCCACGCAATCTCGAGATAAATTTTCTTGACATCTGACAATAAACTGATCCTGTAAGAGTTCCGTTTATACTTTTCGAAGACTACGGAAAGATTTTTGTAGAGTCGGAGGTCTCAAAAAAAACCTAACGTGATCTTTTTTTATTTAATTCTTTAACATAAAATTAACTAAAGTCTTCAAATTTTAAATATTTTCTGTTTATATTATTATTAATAATAATATTATTTTATTCATATACATATCATGTTTATCTAAATATATATAATATTTTTTGTTTAGTAAATATTTCTAGTTGCATTACTTAAAGTGTACCTACTAGAGACGTCCAATATGACCTTTTTTTATTTTTAGAATAAAATATTTTTTTGTTTTACAGAACAATACAGACATAAATACCATCGTATTTCTAGTTTCATAGAAAATTAGACTAATTTTACCACACTTAAAAATTTGGTAATTCATTTATAAACAGCAGTGGCTTTTTGATAAGAAAATCACGTTGGCGCACGTGTAGGTACACGATCGTAAAAAGAATTATTGTAAACATTCTTACAATAGTTTGAAACATTTTTTCTTATCTTAAAAATAAAAAGTATTTAAAATCAACTTTCAAATGTATTGTTTACAATCATATACTTCTTTTGCTTCTAACTGGCCCAAGCTAGTTAAATAATAGTAAATATTTTTTTTAATTAGTTGGTATCTATTGAAAATTATATAAAAAAATATAAAATGTTTCCTATTTAAATTAGATTGAAGTAGAGCTGCAAGCCGATTTTCATCGAAGTATCTCTTATACGTAACACATATAATTCAGAAAACTGTTCGTGTCACTGGATGTTTTGATAGATCATTGAAGTAGGGCATTCGTCAGCCTTCTGTGTTACGTATCAATTTTGTAAACCATAAATGTTTTTTTATGAGACGTGACTGATGGCTTCACATGGCGAGAAGCATATTTTGTTTAAATTTATAATTTGAATACTCTGTATATATACCAAAGAAACTAATGATTTGGTTGGGTGAAATGGTCTTGAGTTTAAATCTGTACTCTATAATCATATGATTAAACAAGAACTGAAATTAGTATGACAAACATACATATATTTAATATTTGGTAATTCGTGTGTTAAAAGTACTATAAATATAAATTTTGATAAAAAAAAGACATGTCCTGCTGAGTTTTTTTCGCCGGTTTATCTCAGGCCTGGCAGTAACTTTAGTGACCTGGTAGTAAATTGTTTGACGTTTAAAAAACGAAGCATGTAACTTCTTATTTTGAATAAAAATATTTGAATTTGAATTTATCACTGAGTAAATGTATATAGTTAACAAGTTAGTATATTATTATTCTTTAATTAATAGAAACTATAAGAATTTGACCTAATTACTTGCAGCATTTGACGTAACATAAAACTTTATTCACTTCTATTTAAATTCGTTTTTCAAATGGCGCCGTTCAACCTTCGGAACTGCATCATGTCACCTAATAACCCACTTACATATCAATGGATTCTCCATTATCATATATTTTTTTGTGATTTTTTGTTGTTTAAATATTATGTAGAAAATCTTTTGTTTGTAAATAGAGTTAAATGCTATGCTGCAATGTATTAGTAAAAAAAACTTATGTTATGTGCCTAAAATTTATAGTAGGTACTGCTTTATTATTACATAAAAATAAAGATAAATAATAAATATTAGTAAATTACGTTGATGGTGTATTCTTCTATGAAGTAAAAAAATCCCCACTGATTTAGTTTGCATTTTCCTTTTTCCTTATAATTCCATACCTCACACGACAACGTAAATTTAAAGAACTAGTTTTCCTTGTACATGAAAATATATTTATGTTATTTATTTTATACAATATTATTTCTTTTTTTACGTTAAAGGTCAAACAGTAAAGGTCAAATAATCATGTTGCGTGTGCTATTTGTGAATAGAAGAATCAAGATTATTACTAATTAATAACACTGAATAGTTACATTAAATTGCAATTGAAGATTCTTTAATTATTGTTGCTAAGGCCTGCCATCTATTACGTATAATATTGAATATGGATAATCGATTAAAATTAATTATCTTGTTGGGAAGAAGCAGTGACATAACAAGAGCTATTATATGTGAAGTCATGGCCAAAATAACACATTTTATCATGACATTTTGCAAGCACTTTTAACTTTAAAATGCAATTGTCTAAACCTTCACTTAAATAGATAGGTATTTAATTATTACATTTTAAATTGGATCGTTATATGAAGAAGCTTTTTAATTAACATTTAAAAGAGTTTTTACTGTTCATTTTACCAATACCCAATATTATATATATGTATATAAAATAAATATATAAATAAAAAAAACTCGTGACCTTCACGATTTCGTCACTAAGACCTTTGTTGTACGACTAACATACGGATAAGGTTAACGTTAGCGTTTCCGCGTATGGTACGTCTCTCAAGTTCTAAAGAGTACAATTGACGAGGCAATACGTGGCAAAAATAAACAAGTTTTTACTAATTTCACAAAAAGAATTAAAGTTCAATGTATTTGTTTCTTAAGAACAAAGTATTTAATATTAAAAAAAAGTATTTTATAGAGTCAAAACATTTATGTAACACAATTGTTTCTGTACGTAAAAGTATTGCGTGTGCTGTAGAAAAAAAATATATGTTCCTACTTGTTTAGTTTTATTCATTTTGTAATAGCAAATAGGCGATGCAATAACAATTTGCAATAAGTAACAAAACATAGGTCCAATTTCAGTTATTACATCACTTATTGCATAACTTGTTTTATCATTTAAATGACAACGCGAATAAAAATACATTATTATAGCCCATGCTAAATCAACATTTTCTTTAATTTTTATTACAATTCAACGATTAAAAATTATTATATAGTATGTTGCAGGGAATTTACGTAAGCCACAATATTAATAGAAGATATGTTATGATGTCAGATGTCACGCAAAACCGCTTTTATGTTATATATTTTTGTTTTGATGGTCTACAAAGTAAAAAGCATGATAATCCACTTTAGTTTTTTGCAATCTCAACTGTCATAGGAAAATGATGAATTGCCCTAATCCTATTGCCTTTGATAAACAGAATCACATCTTTTATATTTATATAATAACGTTAGTGTATTCGTATTTTATATTTATTTTTATTATGCTACTTTAAAAGCAAATTTGCATGTTTGAAAAATTATAAAAAACTAGTAATTCTACTCAAAACTTGCTTAGTGTTTCTAGAAACTTGACTCTGGAAATACTTAGAAGTCAGTGAAAGAATCTAGTTGTAATACATTTGCCAATGGGTGTCAGTGAAAGAAAACTAATGAGGGCGTTAGGAAATTTTCTATGTATATCTATATATAAAATAAGACAATAATTTTACTAATTTTAATTATTGGCAATTAGTGGAATAGGTACGGACGTCACGTTGACGTCGAATGATTTTAAACGTTTTATACGTTAATATATCCGGTTCTTTGAGCAAAATTATTGAAATTACAAATTGAAACAAGAACTATAACTTTACAACAGAGGTATATTAATAATTGTGCTAAATTTCACGTATGGGATTAAACACACAACTCGTAAATGAAGGGCTCAAAAATAGTTGAGAATAGGTCGCAAGAGATTGCGCGTTTCTAACTTTTGAACTCAACTTAACACGCAAATTTATAGTATGTATTACTTTAATACTTTTATTTAATAGTAAGTATAATTTCGCAAATTACCCCTCTATAAATTCTACTTGTTTGTTTTGGATTTACTCATATTATGAGTAAATCCAAAACAAACAAGTAGAATTTATTAAAAATGAATATATAAATTAAATAACCAATCCAAAAAAAAAAATATGGTATTTATAAATATCCAGCATAACGACTAAACAACTCAATTTATTTTGCCAATGCCACGTTGCCACGTACCTACGATCCAAACAAAATTAGCTAATTGCAAATGTTTTGCAATTCATATAACCCCGAGTCATTTAAGTGTAATTAACATAATTGTGAGAACCATCCGAGGTGTAGTGATGTTTTTTATATTTCTATAAATAGGAACTCTTATTTTTTTCTTCTTATGTAATTACATTGAAAGTACATATAAACGTTAAACACCACATAAATACATGATATTTCTATTAATAACAAAATAATGAACTAAAAAGCACGTTTAATGTACGATCACATACTTAACCGTTCATCGTTTATGTTAACTATTGAATATATAATATAAAAGACGTTCACATTTCTAAAACTTTTATATTACATCATAATTAAATTACTATGGTACATAATGTTTGATATTTCTTTTAAAATTAATATAGAACTAAAACAAAATAAATAAATAACTGTTAATATTTTATTACGTTAACCCTAGTATTATGGTTATTAGCTATTGATATATTTTGACATTCTGCTTGTTTGGAGCTGTTATTATTATTTATTAGCCCGTAATTTACCTGTAATTTCTTTGTATCCTTTTTAGTTACGATTGATATTTGGAAGTCATTTGATTCCATTCATGTGAAATGTATCCTTAAGAACTTCTTCTCTACTATAAACAGTTTTTTTTATTCTAATGGATTTCTTCTTCTTCCTGGCATTAATCCCGGCTTGCTGTGCCAGGGTCTGCCTTCCTACTGAGCCTACTCCACTTTGCACGATCTTTTACGTCCTCAGTGGTTAGACCATTGGCTCAAATGTCCTGCGTCACGACATCCAACCAGCGCTTCCTTGGGCGTCCGGGAGGTCTCACTCCAGGGACAGACATATCAAGGCACTTGCGTCCGACATAGTTCCTAGGCCGGCGCGCAACGTGACCATACCACCTCAGGCGACGCTCTTGGAGCTTATCCGCTATGTCACGGACTCCAAGACTACCTCGAATGAATGTGTTACGTATGCGGTCAGACCGCTTTACGCCCGCACATCCATCTCAGCATCTTCATTTCCGTGACATGAAGCTCCTGAGTGTGCCGAGATAGTACTGGCCAGCATTCGCTGCCGTATAAAAGAACCGGTCGAACGACGCTCTTATATATCAGCCTCTTGAGTTTGGTTGGTATTTTGCGATCGCAGACCACACAAGAGACCTCCCGCCATTTGGCCCAGGCAGCGCTTATCCGACCATGAACATCGTGTTTGATGCTTCCAGACTCGTGCATAACGGATCCGAGGTACCTGATCTTTTCCGACTTAACGGCTGGTTCAGTACCTATATGGATAGTGCTCGAGTCCGGTCTCCCGCAAGCCATGTACTCGGTCTTCGACACATTTAGTTTAAGACCGCCGTTCTCAAGCGTACCATTCCAGAGGTTCACTTTACGCTCTAGCATCAGCCGGTTCTCTTCAACGAGTGCTATGTCATCAGCATACATCGTTAGCCACGGAGGCTGGTCTTGGATGTGAGCCGAGACAGTATCTAGCACTACGTTGAATAAGAATGGGCTAAGAGCTGAGCCCTGGACACATTTAAATATTGGCTATATTTGTACATATCTATGCCTATTAATAAATATATAGAAAACTTAAAACATCAATTTTTACCTTCCGAAGACCCATACAAAGTTGGCTGAAATAAACAGAAAACTTAAAACATCAATTTTTACCTTCCGAAGACCGATACAAAGTTGGCTGAAGTGTTACAGTGTGTTGTTAATAACACAACCCTTCATTATTTTATTAATACTTTAATTTTCTCCACAATAAAAAGTCGTACGTATAGATAAAGATGGAGGTGTACATAAACCCTGTTTACTTAGAATTTATTTAAAATTTATTATAATAAGTATTGGTATATTGAATTACTGTAATAAATTTAAATTTTTTATAATAAGTAACATGCTTTTAGGAAAATCTAGTCTGTACATAAATTATAGTGAAAGGAAGCAACACGAATTAATCATGCTCTAAATGAGGTCAAACAACCGCTCTCAATCCGAATACAGAAATAAGATCATCGTACACTTAAATATGTGCATTAAGATGTTCTTAGAACTTATGCTTCTAATATAAGAAATAAAATATCACTTCCTAGTTTCTTAACATTATTTATTCAATATGTTTAAAAAAACTTAGATTTTTCGTCGGTCACAATTACTGCACTATCACATCAAATAGCAAGCAAATTGTATAGTAGTGGCTTTTTCACTATGAAAAGCCAGTTCACGCAATCTGAATCTTACAGTCCTGTCTCAAAGAATGTCAAATGTCAAAATCTAATAACATAAGTATATGCATATATATATATATATATATATATATATATATATATATATATATATATATATATATATATATATATATATATGTATTTATATATATATATATATATATATATATATATATATATATATATATATACCTAACTATATAGTTAAAAATGTAGGTACACTTGTTAAAAGACGTGAAATGATTACTTTTTATTATTTAACATCTTGTTCTTTTTAGCGTCAGACATTTGTCTAAAGCTAATGTTCTTATTATAGGATCTTGTGAAAGTGATTTATGTACGGAAATTTTATATAGTTAACAATTAATACGTAATAACCTAGTCGTGTGAAATACTAAACAAGTGACAATAGTACGGAACTAAGAATAACGGACTTGATTAGCGTGTGGGCGTATCGTTTCACCGTTATTTACGTGTAGATACTCGATCGTACGTCATAATATTTATTTTTGTTATTGACGAATCAGTTTACGAGAAATACGATCGCTTGTTAAGATAACGCTTGCTCCTAACACTAAAATATGAAAATCGATACTTTTAAGTGAATCTTTAAATTGGTTGATGACATTAAGTACAAAATAAATATTTAAATATTAAATTTATTGTTTTACATTTTATTTTAGCTATAATATTTACAATGTTTGGGTTTACAATAAGCTAAATTGACATCACCAGTTTTCAGTCTAAAAGTATATAGTATTTATTAAAAGTCATAGCATTTCTAATAAGAATTGAAAGTTACATTTAAAAACAATACATTTTTATTTTATTTTTTTTAATTTAATAAACTTTCATCTAAAATCGTTTGTACGTGTTGTATTGTAAACGTCACCTACTGCCAAATCGATGAACTTTTTAGATTTAGTTACATATAGAGATATATAGATGAATTTTTTAAAGTCCTTAATCAATTTTCCTTATATACATATTGATAAAAATTTATCGCTTTTATCAAACATTAGTGAAACACAATATCCTATAATAGATATAAAATTCCCATATATTCAAGTATATATTCAATTCCATAAGCTTAACATAATTATTACGCTCACACACTCCATGAGTGCTTGTATTGTTCATTACGCATTGAGCGATTAGGCCATGAAGAATGTTTTAACTAGTTAATAATCTTACACGAGCAGGATATTTATGTCGCTATCTGAACCATGTCAGGGCCAGGCCTTCGGTTACTCGAAACCTACCGAATGAATTCAGTGGAATTTAATTTTAATTTATATATCTCAGCTTAACGCTGTATACCGCACGGCAGGGTAGGCAGAAGGAACTTCGGAGCCTAGTGTCAAGACACTCCGTTCCCCACTTTCAGCCGAATTTGTGGCCTTGCTTGTGTAGTAGCGGAACTCAACACCGGACTTTTGCATTGTTACCAGAGCGAAGAAATGAAAACGATCGAATCCACAACCTGTCGTTTACAGTCACACGCTTGTGCCACTGAGCCACGACAGACATTTATACATCAATTATTATTTTTATAAATTTTAACAAATACTCTCGATGAGTAATGGTTTTCATGACTCTGAATCATACAACAAGTAACAATACAGCTACAATTTAAAAACGTTTAGGTATAAGGAAATAATAAAACGGCACGATTTATTATAATTATTTATTTTGTGCACTTACAGTAAAGTCATATTTATTATTTTTCAGGTACAGATATATGCCCCATGAAATCAGTAGTACGACGAATTGGACAACAGTTGTTTGCAGCACTGAACAGCAAAGGCCTTGCGCTGCTTGTCAATCACGGCATCGCTGATGAAAAGGTACGATCATATAAACTATATTTAAATGAATAATCATAAAATGTTACAGGAAAAGTATTATCTATAAACCGTTGAGGCAGTCGTGGCACCACCACGTACCACCCACCGGCACAGCGTGTGATTGTATACACGATAATTATGGGTTTGATTTCCACCAGGGGAAATATAATGTTTGTTTCTTTAAATAATAACTAAAAACCGCGTCGTTGAATTCTACCAATCAAAATGATGTCTCGGAGATCGGGTGAAACGTGAAGTTTAAAAAAAAATATATAAATTTTCTTAAATTTGAAATCATCTTATTTTTTAGATGTATTTCTTTCCGTCTGATTATAGCTTAAAGCGATATACGCGGATTTGGACAACTTCTGCGCTTTGCCTGAAGGCTGCCAGGATCAGTATCTTCGAAACCCAGTGAGCAATCATGGTTATGTCAAACCGGGAATGGAGCAGTTTGATAGCGCTACGAAGGTACTCAAAATATTAGTTAAAAACGTATAAGTTATATATAAATTAAAAAGAAAGTACCACGTATGTGTTACTAAGGAAATGTAGTTGTATATGTTTATATACAACTATATTTCCTTACATTTCATACTTTATATAACTTACCTTACCGTTTGTGGTCTTTATGCTCAATACTTTAATAGTTAAATGATTGACTCCGAAATTACAATAAGCTTAACAAAAACAATTGTTAATCCACTTAACATTTATAATTTCAGGAGCTTCGCCATTCATTCAACATCACCACCTTGGCTGCGACGGCAATGCCCGCGCAGGAGATACCGGAGTTTACTCAGCACGCCGTGCCGCTCGCACACGATCTTACTAACCTCTCCCGAGTATTACTACAAGCTTTGGCTTATGCTTTTGGTAATTATTATTAAAAACTTTGATAATATAATTTGATTTGAGAAAAATTGTACCAACTTGAGCATAAATTTGTCTTGTTTACATTCACAATAATTTCGTCAACTGTTGATTCGTTTAAAAAGGTATATTTTGTTTTGTAATATATACCACATAATTATATTTTAAATCTAAACTCTATAACTAGTACTAAAAGAAATAAAGAACAATTCCAAATAAACATACTTGCATTGTCAAGTATAGAGATTAGAAAAAAAACGTATAAATAATGTACACCACAAATAACGTATCGATCTACGAATCGACTAAAATGTCAGGTATATTTAGAACTTTCTTTCTTTCTTTTACGCATGGTTCATTTGGGAAGAATATATTATACAAAAGTAGCGAAATATCTTGAAAGGCCTATTGTGGCACACGGGCACAAGCGTACGACTATAAATGCAACAGGTTGTGGGTCCGGTACCTACCCACTCAACGAAGTTAATTATGTAATATATTAATTCTATTAATTCGCTCTAGTAAAGAGCAGGTTACCTTTGTGTGCCTTGATATGTGTGGGATAACGTGAGGCTAAATAAGTCCTAAAATCAAATCTGCACAATTATTTAAAGCTATCTTCAATGCAGAGCCTCTCCGACCGTACTATATAATAGGTCTTTTAACCAACAACTAAAACAGGCTATTACGATTCCAGGTCTCCCACCAGCAACTCTGCTGTCATGCCACGCGGGCATGCTCGCCGGGGACGGCAACGCGTCCAGCATGCGCATTCTGTACTACCCGCCTGTCCCGCCGGACGACGAGCGCCCGTCGGAACACACGCGCGCCTACACTAGATGCGGGGCACATTCTGATAGATGCACATTTACTTTGGTTGCACAAGACTCGGAAGGCGGGCTTGAGGTAGCTTTTATTTTCATCTTTTTACAATACGTTCAATTAGACGTGGCCGGCCGCCCTGATTAAATTCTGCGATGTTTATTTTGATAGCGATTCGTCTCATTAGGCATTGATAAGAAGAATAATATAAACGCATGTGACTTTTGAGGTTACCGTATTTTTTTTAATTATTGATATAAAGTGTAGGTGTAATATAATAATTAACTTATATAATAGTCAGCTCACCAATTTTCATCGCGTCTGTCCGATTCTATGTGTGACATTAGTGAAATAATCATTAGTCAAGTGGGACGCCACAAAATAAGTAACAAGAGAAGAGAATTTATAGATTAATTAAATTTCATCGGTGGAAATACTCACGTTATTGTATTTTTTTTTCGCTTCACAATGTATCCCACACATGGCAGGGTAAACACTTGAAACCTAGTGTTGAGACAATCCTTTCCGTTACCACTCCGTTCCATCTCCATTTTCTAACAAATTTTAAGGCATTGTGTGTTCGGTGATAGAATTCAAAGACGCGCTTTGCCGTATTACCAGAGTAAAGGATTGAAAACATTAAATATTTCCTTTCTTCGAGTGGGGATTAAACCCTAAAACCTATCACGTTTTCAGTCGCACGCGTGTGTGACAAGCTACACGTGCGACTGAAAACGTGATAGGTCACGGCAGGTCTCCTTTAATACCGTTATAAACAAGATAAACGTTTTGTAATGGCTTTTTTTATAATTTATATTAACTTTTACAGGTCAAACTAAATGGCAGTGAAAAATGGCAAGCCGTGGGGCATCTTCCAGGGGCAATACTTGTTCAAACTGGAGAATTATTAGCAAATTGGACTACTAATTTGCTGCCAGCTCTTGTATGTATTTATTTCTATATTGTTTTTTATTGTTAAACTGAAGAAAAATTTTTTTTTAAGATATTTTTTGTGTCTGTGGTTGAAAAACGGAAAACCATAATATTTGGTTGAACTTGTATATATCTCAATCTACATTTCGCGTATCGAAGGGTGGTGCTAGTATCAATACTTTTCTTTGCCCGACTTCCGCCTAATTCGATTTTGAGGTGGCGTGTTTACTGTTAAATGCCGGAACTTAACGCTCTGCTTTATATCGTTACGAACGTTACTTAGAACGAGAGCAAGAGATAAAATAGTTTCCTTAATTGTATGTTATGCTCGCGGAGGAAATAAAACCCAACATGAATCCATCTTGGTTTATTTTATTTTCAAATGATTTGAAAATGTGACATACATACTGTTAATCTAGAGCAAGGCACATATAATACATAATTTGGATTGTTTGAGCAACTTGATAAGATAAAAATCGGAGCGCGCACTTAAAAATATTACTAGTTCTGACGAGGTCAAATTTTATTAAAGTTCCGTATTCTATTTTTAAAACAATTCACTTATATACATTATTATAGTTAACTACTGTTTAAGGTCAAGGTCTCATTATTGTCAGGTAGTATGACAATGACTAGTTATTTAAACAATTTTAAACTTCATAAATTTTGTTTTAATGAAATAAATGTGGAATCTCAAGGATCTAGATTGTAGATTATACAATCAAAAATATTGTCAATTTAATTTACTTGATTTGAACCAGAGGAGACGAAAGGATCTTTATAAAAGTTTTTTCCGCCTAATCTACTGCGAAACTAAAGCTAAAAGCAGTTTTACTGCACAAAAAATAAAACAAAACTAACATTTCCTCGTTTTTCCAGATGCACCGTGTTGTCGTACCATCGGGAACATATGCTCGCGCTCGCGGCCGCCATTGTGTGGCCTTCTTCTGTCACCCCGACGACGACGCTGTCATCCCGCCGCTGTCGCGCGCGCCCGCCCCCGCGCCCCCCGCCTTCACCCCGCACACCCACCTCACCCTACACCACCGCCTGCTTAACGCCGCCCATCATATACAAAAACGGTTTAGGGAAACGTACGCGTGACTAGTACGGGACAGCAAGGACGCGTCGTATCGGGACATTGTGAAAAAACACGCTGCACCTTAATTTTCCAAAAAAAAAAATGGAAAACACTATTTGACAATTAATAGAAATTATTAAAATAATTTCATTTTCATGGATTTTACTAAAGACTATATTTTCAAGTTAAAAGACGCGTCCTAATGTGTAGACCAATTCTAGGTTCAATTGATGATCTTTAAATTTATTCTCTTTATTTTAATTGGTATATTATAAACAGCGTTGCCAGATTTTATTTCAGTGAAATGAAGGATACTTTCGCCCAAATCTTCATTTATTTGAGTTTAAATTACAGTTTCAAGTAGATAGCAATATTAAGGCAGTTCAAATGGAAAAATTATAAATGTTTTAGTGTTCATGTAAGGGTTCTATCAGTGGTTATAAATGATATACTTATATTTGTACGATTTTGTAAGTTAATTAAAAATTAAAAAAACGTATAACAATTGTAGAGATTTTAATCTACAACCTGTGGAATTCTTTCAGGATGCTAATACTGCTACGTTTAAATTTTTATAAGTTCACTAATTATGTAAAAAAAAGTAAAAATTTTCGGAATAATCCGTGAAAAGTGGAACTGTCTGCCCTGATCGGGACATTTTAAATTTATGCTACACCTCATGATCTGGCAACGCTGTATATTTCTACTCTATAACTTAAATAATTAAAATTATCGAATAATGTAATAGTTACATATATCCATACACCAGTCATGAATAGGCACTTAAATGTATATTGGAAAAATGAATCGATCCGATATCAATATTTCAAAGCAGCTCCTTAACTAAATGTTGACACTATTGCTCAAATTATTTCGTTAATTTTGATATCTATTTGATCATTCCCAATTTTGACATTATAATTTACGTGTGACCAATTTGATGACTGCTTTTACATTTATATATGAAATTGTATTTGATTTTTTTTTAAATGTTTAACCTTAAGTATTTAGCAATTAGCGATGAGAGATTGCGTATTATCTACTTATTTGTTTACTTAAATATGTTACTTAGTTTTTTTTTTGTGTTCTTGCTTCTGCATTTTATATTACTAAGTTATATTTATATTTCTTATTTTATTTATTATTGTGATTTATTCACGTCTACTTATCAAGATATCAAGATAAATAAAAATCAATCTTTGTTAAGTAAATCGTGTGATATTTTTAGCTCAATTTATTATTATATTTTACCCGTACTTAACCACAAATGCTTTGGATTTTTTATAAAAGATTATACAGTTATATTTAGTAATCAAATAAAATCAATTCGTAGGCATGAAGCAGCATTACAAATATATATAACAAAACTACTAAAAAAATATAAGCACAATGTACATTTATATATTTCTATATTTTTTCTTTATATAACACAATATTTACATGTATATGAACATTGTGTTTCATCGCTGTTTAACTTTTCTTGAGTTTACGTTTAAATGAAATATTTTAAGATTGCATTAATATTGGCTTCCATCTGTTTTGTTAGGGAACTTCTTACCTTATTAATAGACTAGACCATTTTTCCACTTGTTCAGATTATTATTTTATAAAATGTGCTGTTAACATGTTTTATTGAGTTTACAATAGACAAAAATTGAAATATATCAATACTTGATTTTGGAACTCCAAGCATCAATGATCAGCGATTTTATAAGGTTATTTTATCAATGTGCACCATGTTTTGTTTTTTTCTTCTGTGACTCAGTATTCCATCATAAGAACGTAAATGAAAAATGTATTATTCATAAGATACTTAGCTTTTATGTACAAAATACAGTATGAAGCATTTAACTGCGTTGTACTTACAATGGCGTCTTTAGCAAATATACATACATACCAAATGTTTTTACTGCAATGTTTTTTGATAGCAAATTTTTAAATGATATTATTCCAAAGTGTGTTCAGTAAATATTTTATTGTATATTGCTGTATTAAAAACCTACAATTGATACAAAAAGATTAGAAGTTTAAGAACAAAAATAGTTGTCAATTTATTATTTTGTATTTTAGCTGAAATTTTAGTTATTACAAGAGTTTGCAACGGATGGCATCCTCTGAATTATTTTTAATATGTAAAAAAAGTTCATGACATTATAAAAAAGGATTTTAACTACATATTTTTTTTATTTTGTTGAAAATGTTGACAATTTTTCAATTTTGTTGAAAATGTTGACAATTATATCAAACGAATTTAATTTACTCTGTTACACACATTTTACATATCTGTTTTGAATGACACCTGTACTTTTATAATTGTGAAATAAAATTATATAAGAATGACTTTTTTTTTAATATTACCCACTTCTCTGATATTCTTTAGTTTGTTGTTAATTTTAAATTTTAGTAAAGAACACAAAAAAGGTATTTTAGCATATAAATGCCTACAACTTGGTAGATAGATTTTGGGTTCGATATTTGGAAAAAGTTTTACAATAATCATCCACGTATAGGCGTTATTATATTTGAAAGTTGGTCCACTTTTAGTTTAGTTTACACTGGCTTTATAATATAAGGTCTACATTTGATGATTTCTCGTGGTAAAAAAGCCATAATTGACTTAATATCCTGTAGTAATAAATGAAATAATAATTATTTTTTTATTAATAATAATGCTTTATGTACTGCACTTATGAAAAAGTTCTTTGATGTAACCTTCACACTCAATAATGTCTGTTATTATATTTTTCACTGTATATGTGTATGTATAAAAATTTATGTCTTGTACTAAGTATAAAAAGTAGGTTTTTTGATAAGTCAGTTACAAAATTTCCAGACTTAAAACGATTTGACTTCACGCTGTGTCCCTGGAGCGGTAGCCAGTGAGAACAGAGAGGTAAACGCTAAGGTCGTATACGTCTACAACCGTCTTTAACCACATCCACTTTCATTAACCTCTTCATATATATCCTCCGAGGCCTCACGCATCGTTATTTTTACGGGACCTACCTCCAGTATCGTAGATACTGTGATTTTGTAGGTCAAAGTCTCCCCTACCTCTCTAATCATTTATTTTTCCTTTATAAAAAGTTTTTGGCATTCTTTCATCACTCTTTCGCTCGAAGTCGACGACAAACCACTTGAGCACGTTCTTTTTGATGTCCACCGTGACATTCACTATAGTACCTACCATTCCATGTACATCTTCATTTTGTAAGCGATCAGCTAAACTGACTGCACATATTCTACAAAGAGATGGTATTTTCACATTATAGATGAATACTTACATTTTTTTCCGTAACCACGTTTCGCTGCTGTATAACAGCGTTTGTATTAGTACTGCTTCGTGTACGTCCAAACGGGTAGCCGTACAAAAGTTTCGCCATTTCATCAATGCAGCTAAAACACCGTGTTCACTCTGTTACCTACAGCAATACGCCATTTCACATCCATTTCGTGTCTTCCGTCTCTACTAAACGTACTTTCAATATATATAATGTAGTATATATTTACTTCGTCTTATAAACATTTACACAAATCTTTGAAAAAAGTGAAGAAAGAGAGGCTTTCTTCATTTTTTTTTCGAATATTACAACCTTCGTCTTAATCGCATTTATTCTTTAACCATTATCTGCACACCCTTCTTCACTTAGTTACCAAATTTCACTCCCTCGTTATAGGGGTAACTATCCAAATACAAATTGAACAAGAAAGCTGACATGGCGCCACCTTGTTTAACATCCGATGGAATGTAAAACCAAAGCGACAAGTCAGTTCCTACTTGCACGAAGGCTGAGTGATCTTTACAATCAAAAGCTAGGCTCGGCTGTACCGGGGTAGTATCTTCTGTAATCTCTTTCTCCAAGCCTGTCAAACACCTTTTACAAGTCCATAAAAGGTCAGAAAACTTTTTGCTTACAGCCAAAAATTATTCGTGATAATACGGAGAGAAAAGATACTACATATACAATGACTTCCAGGTCTAAAACCTCCCAGAGCCTCCCACAATAGCCTTTCCGATCTCTCTTGCATTATTCTCGCGTATATTTTTTTTTAAACGATAGTATATCAATTATCGTTTGATTTAAATTGTTTTTATTGTTTAATTTTTTATGTACTTAAATAAAATGTGCCATTATGACAATTGATTTGCGTTATGCACTATATTTATGAATTTACTTAAAAATTGTAAGAATGCTATCCAAGCAATGTTTGGAAAAACTTACTTCAGGATGGCCAGAACTCGTCTAGATATATGATCTCTATGATAAGATGTTTCCAATATAAGCCAGAATAATATATTTTTTAAATTTGCTACCTACACCTCTGGGAATCTTATCCACTTTTCTTTGAATTCTTGAAAAATAGCGTATTGACGGAAGAATTTAATGTTGCGCTTTGCCTCATTATCAAAGCGAGGAAATTAAAATATTAAATATTTCGTCCCCCGGGTAGAATCGAAACTACAACCGTCGGGCTTATAGTTACATGCTACTTCGCATCAGCTTCACGCTGTATCCCGCACACGACAGAGGAACTAACAGAGGGAACTAGGGAACCTACTGTTAAGACACTCCGTTTCACTTCCCCGAGTTTTGAGTGGAACGCAACGCCGCGCTTTGCCTTGTAACCAGAGCGAAGAAATGAAAACATTAAATATTTAATTTGAAAATATTTCATTACCTCGAATGGGGATCGAACCTAAAACCTGTCGTTTACAGTCACACGTTTGAGCCGCTGCGCCACGATAGGTCTACTACTTTGTGATTGTCTAAATACCATAATTAAAGCAATTCGAAATATTTAATATTTTCAATTTAATTATTTAATGTTTCATTTCGTCGCTCTGAAAGTAAGGCAAAGCGCGGCGTTGAATTCCGCCACTCAACACGCAATGTCTCAAATTCCCGGGTTCCCTCTACCTAGCCTGCCTCGTGCGGGATACAGCGTGAAGCTAATAATTATTTATTAAAATATATAGAAATATGTAATAATATTACATTTAAGACAACTCTGTTGGGGGGATAGTTTATTTACAAAAGGTAGCTCGATGTACAGGCATGGCTATTTTAATTTAGTCGACGCATAATCGCAGTGGTTATTTTCGAATTTTTATTTTGGCGTAGTTCGCGTGTGGTCCGCGCTATGATCTTTTGGCGGGAAAGTAAACATCTTTAGTGACTGACCGTATGTCCTCAGTGCAACTTGAAGTGCAGAATAAATAGAAAAGATATTCCAATTTATTATGGTATGTTACTGCTTATATGTTTTAAAATATTAATAAGTTTATAATATAGCAAAATTCACTAACTAAATATAGATTTTTATGCATAAGTACTTCTTCAAAATTCTGTCAAAAAATTAAATGTAGCGGGATTTTTAAAGGTTTTCTGTATAATTCTTTTCCGAGTGTGGATTAACATTTTATAAATAGTAAAAATATCTAAGTATATTTTTATTTTTACGATAGTCAGAGTATATCCGAAGTGGATGACAAAAATTTTATCACTAGAGTAATTTATATTCCTACACTCTAACATCGTGTTTTGATTTTTTTTTTGTTTTTACGTCACAAATTAGGTGAAGAGACAAATTAGGTGGGTATACAAAACTGTTAAAATAAATAATTTAGATATAGTCATGTTTTATTTGTTTCAACAAAAAATACAAAAGTTATAATTATTCACATCTTGAAACACTTTTATGGCACTGTGGTTTTATGTAATTAATTACGTCTTTTTAAGTGGAAAATTTCGTATATCGCTTATAGGTGGTGGTAGAAATAAAATTGTTCAACTAAGTACTAAAATGATTCATGAGATAGTTCTACAGACCTATTAGTATTTAGCGTAATGTACATACGAGAATATGAAGTCCGCACTAAAGAAGGTCTTCAAATTTACACTTGGTTCGGCCCAGACACTGAACTGAACTCTTTATTCTGCAACGTTATGGGCTCTACATTCGCATGTTAAGTTTCACTCAGTTAATACTTCATTTAGAGAATATTTCTCATTAGTGTCTTAAAAATATATTATATCCAAAAACAGATATAGTAGTAAATAAAATATTTTACCTATATATATTTGTAAGGGGGTTGTTATGATGTAAAATACCATCAAAGGCAATTAAATACGTAACATTAATAATAATTATAATATCAGTCGTAGATACATGTGAATGTATGTTGTGAAATAGTAAACAAATCCAATAAATATTGAATGAGTTAGGTTGAAGGTAAAATAATTGTACCTGAACATCACGGGAGCAGTGGGAGTGAGCAGTACTTGTCTGTATATTATATTGTACAGCTTGATACCAGTTTAAATTAAACCAAACTTGGGTACAGCAGTTTTTTAACTATAACATCTGCTTCATCTGCTTTATGAAAATAGCCTTGTATATGTCAGGTATAACGGCTTTATATTCCGGTCTAGTTATTTTTATTATATCCATAGGAAATATAATGGTGACAAATGCCATTTTAGTTGACTAACAGATCCAAGAAAATTATATTATTTATAATTATAATAAATCTGTAGTTGATCACTCTCTGTGCAGAAAGATATATTAAAACGATCTTATAGCATTATAACATTTATTACTACTGAAGTGTGTTGATTTAATACATTTACTCTTTCTATGGGAAATTCATCACTACCAAGCTCTGTATTATCATTGCGGCAAAAGCAGGGCTTACTCTCTAAAACTGACCATAAATCGTAATTCAGTGGATTAAGATCCAGTCTAGATGACGGCCAGTCGTCAGCTCTGATGAATCTGGAACGTTCGTTTCTCCAACATTGAGTGGATCGAGCTTTATAAGCTGGCGCCGAATGTTGTTGAAAGGACCATTCTCGGTTGTTGTTATAAACTAGGTCAAGGCTTTGGGTCCCTACTTAGTCAACATTTTCACAAAAAATATGACACAGTCACTCCTTTACAAATAATTGCCCACCCAACTATTACTTAAGTCGAATAATTCACACATTGTACTCTGTTACTAATTAGAAAGCTTCTTTAGAGCTTTTGCTTTTGTCATTTTATTTATTTAAATATTACATCAATTGTAAAAATTTTCTCATTAAAAATAAGCGTTCTCTGCGTACATTTATTTATAATATGTACACCTATACAAAATCTATACTTTAGGGCCACCATAATTCAGGGACCACTTCTTACTATCGTAACTGATATCGCACTTATATTTTTTACTAATCGTTGTACATTATAACTTGAGAGAAAATGCCGAAAAAGAATTCGTAACCATTCTTAAACCTATGTACCTATAAAACAGTAAAAAAATCGTGTCTGGACATTGAATATTTTACGAAAAAACAATATAGGGGGGCTTAAAATAACTAATAGAACACGAATCTATTCTTTTTTCGATTTTTTGTCTGTCTGTTTGGACGGGCACATTTACACACTTCTGGGCCGATTTTAATGTATACATTTTTGTTGTATAGCTATTTGGTTGAGCAGGACATATGCTATATTTGATTTCGAATATTTTCACACCTAATGCAGAACAGCTGAAGCCCAGATAAACTATAAGAAATAATTCATATTTATTAAATCCGTCCATAAAATAGTTGTAGAGGATGATGAGCATTTTGCATTGACATATTAAAATCGAAGATATGAAACATCAAATGAACAATCATAACGGTCCAGCTAAACTATAAGAAATTCAAATTCATATTAATATTTTAAATTTAATTTGAATTTATTCTTTTCTTATTCAAGTTAAGGAATTACAAGCTTCATTTTAGGAACCTCAAACAATGATAAAATACTGCATAAGTTAAATATGTAGTTTGACAGATGATATTTTTAATGAAAAAAAAAAAAATAATACGGAATATCTGGTAAAGAAATATTAATCACTAGACTTAGCTAAAGTTGTTAATTGTGATGGGCAAATTGTAATTAAATTGCTGTATTAAAATAGTAATAAAAGGGTATTTGCACAAAAATATTTTTACGAAAAAAGGATGCAACATAATACAAAGTAGAAATAGAATATATATTTTTTTTATTTCGACGTCATTTTAAATTTACTAAGGATCGATACTTCATGCACGGTAGAAGAGAAACGCTTTGTAATTTCTATAATGTTTGCCTGAGAGAAGGTACGATGTTCGTTTAATTTTTAATCGTCAGCTATCATCAAAATCTATCTATTATATATAAAACATTATGTTAACGTAGTGGTAGTAAATATAATATAAAAAGCAACAATGACAGGAGGAACAACTTTTTTCTTTTTTAAAAACTATTACCTAATAGTGTAGAGCATGCTTCGTTTCAAGCAATTTACAGGGCACTATGGCTAATCGAATATGATATCCACTGGGGCCACAGTCTTAAGGAATCTTACGTTAGTGATAGCCCCAGTAGTTTATAGCATTTATTCGCTATAATGTTAGCAATATATGCCATCTCAGATCCTTCGAAATTGTGGGTAAAGTACAAAACATTTTTATCAGAAGATATTGGCGTACTCCTAGGCGTAATACGGAAGACAATATCAGTCCATTAGATGAAAGAACAATTAATAATTCCCTTTGTTCTATTTAGGATACTGTATTTTCGATTGGAGGCAATTCTTTTACTGACTACAGTTTACCTGTTCCTTTAGCAGAATCCAGTCAAACACGCTTTAAGCACATCGAGAATATACAGCTGCAATAAACTACCGAGTTGACTATGATAGTAAGTGAGACCGCATCCCAATTTACAAAAAAACAAAGAATTTTTTTTTAGTAAAGTGGTCCAAAGTGCCTTAAGTAACAAATGGAAGCTGTTTTTCCTAGATGCCAGATCCTATCTGACAAGGGCAATTTTAGCTAAATTAAGACGACAAAAGAAGATAGATTTTAAAGGAATATCTTCAGGTATTGCTGCCACATTAATTCCTGGCAGAAACATGGCACACATAATGTTTTAAGATTTGGACCGAATAGTAACAACAACAGGTTCTATTGCACGAAATGGTTTCAGATTGCTGTCTTATCATGTGGGATGAGTCTATAATGTCTCATAAAAAAGTCAATCAGGCCGTTAATAGAGTGCTGCGGGACATTCGTAAAGACAACAAGCCAACTCTACCAGTTTTGAATCTAGGGGCCAGGGTTGATAAAATCAACGCCTCAGATGGAAAAACTAAAAATAATATTAAACTATCAATAATATGAGAGTCCAGTTTGGTAGCTGTTCATATTTTAGGGATTTCTCTCTCTCTTCAAGAAGGAGAACTTCTTGAAGAGATTCGTAATGGTCAAATCAAAATTCTTGAAATACATGGCAAAATGGTCACCTCCGAGATGGAATTTACCAAATAACATTATATAACATCTTACATATTCCGATATCTGAGAGTAAGATAAAAACGGTATGATTTTATATAAAGGAACATTGCAAGAGTCATAACAATACAGTTACAGCTGTTTATTGTCGATTGAATTAATGATGACAATGGTTGCATCATCATCAGTCAATCGACGTCCACTGCTGGACTTCGAGCCTCCCCAATGCACCTCCAATACGGACGGTTCTGTGCGGTCTGCATCCAACGGCTCCCTGCGACCTTTATTAAGTTGGCAGGCCATCGAGTAGGAGGCTGACCCACGCCGCGCCGTCCTGTACGTGGTCTTCACTCGAGAACCTTACGACCCCAACAGCCATCAGTTCGTCGAGCGATGTGCCCCGCCCACTGCCACTTCAACTTGCTAATCCGATGGGCTATGTCAGTGACTTTTATTCCTCTACGGATATCCTTATTTCTTATTTTATCACGTGGAGAAACACCTAGCATAGCCCTCTCCATACCTCCTTGAGGGACCTTGAGCTTTCTCATGAGGCCCATATATCCGTTTAAGGTGGTAGCCGTTCCTCTGCCGGGGATTCTTAGCACCCCCTGACCCACCGCTACCATGACCGCTACCGGAGCTATGAATAGTGGGGCTGCCGAGGACTAGGGACCTGGTTGTTATTTGACTGCTCATTTGGGGTTTTGCCCATACTCGCCACGCTGGGCAGACGAGTTGGCGAGCGCAGTTCAGTTGCTCTGTGTAGATAAGGGGTAATGCTGCTGCCCATCTTAGTTGCCTTTTACGACACCCACGAGAAGAAACTGGGTAGTGGCAATTGTATTCGTAAGCCGCCATCACACGTCATGTTTTAACACTACGCAAACGAAAAACGAAAATTGCGGGCTGCAACCAGATAAATATGCCTAAAGTAAGCCTTATGTAACTAGAGTAAGCACTAAAACATTTTTATGGTGCTTTATATATCAATAGATATGAGTTATGACTTGTTCAAAAAGATTACGTAGACGTAGTTTTGGAACATAACTGGAAATAACTGCTTTTAGTAGGTACTTATCTTTTACATGTTCATGTGAAAGTAATAAAAAGATCAAGAAAAAGTCGATCATTTTATTTTAATTTATTGTATCTATATATTTGTAGATGTAAAACCTAATGATGATAAAAAATGATATAATACCATATGGAAAAAAATGTTTTTGAATAAAAAAAATATATCCCCCAACGTAGTTAATATTTTTAGAAACAATAATAGATATAAATAATGCTATCTATTTAAATCACCTGTCTTGACAATTTTTGTTAGAGCAGAAGGTTAAGAATACTTATATACTTGTATGATTCAGTTGTCAGTTGAAATCCTTGTAATCCCTCACTTACACGTCCTACCCGGTAGAGTTCACGTGCCTCTTGCGTGAACATGGTCATGCAATTCACATGTTCATTCGAGGATTAAATCCTTATCACATATCAAAGCTATCGGTACGAGATAGCAAATAGAAATCTACATGCCAAAATATACCGAATCACCTTTTCTAATAATTTATTTAGTTAGATATTTCGTTAAATTAAAGCAATTAAAAAGTTACGTCTCTCGCTATGTTGCCCGTCTATTTTTCCTAATATTCTAAGGTTCTTTTGAGTATAGAATAAAATTAAGCTTCAATATTAACTCAAACAAAAAATTATGCATGTATGTATTGTTTTAAGCCAATAAGTACAAATACAGGAAAAGAGCCAAAATAGGAAATTTGTTAGGATTTCATAGAAATAAAAATATTATAAACTTATATTTCTCGTTCATTTCATACAGAATGAGAACACACAACATTCATTTGTAAACTAAAATTAATTTAAAGGATTTACATTTAAATAAAAAAAATGGAATATTGTAATTTTAAACCTATCAGTCGGCCTTTTCTTTTATTGTTCTTTAATACAAGGAACATGTAAATTATGGTGAAATACCTTATCAGATCTAACATCATGCGATATTTTATTTCAAGGCATGTGTTCAAATCATGAATTGAACAAGAGATTTCACGTACCTAACGCATGAAGAGACATGCAGTTCGCATGATTAGAAAAGATTAGGTTATTACCATTTATCAATATTATTTTGATCATTACCTAACATTTTGGAAATTCTATATCCAGGATTTCCAAAATGTCAGTTGAGATATTGATCTGTTAGAGCATTGTTATTGAAACTAATTGCCTATGTCACAATACTAGAAGTACAATTTTTTTCGAAAGAATTGAGAAAGGAGAAGAATTGGGCATGTCCTGGGCAAGATCTAATCTTTATTTAATTAAAGGACTGGTACACCTGATGTAGATAATAGTCCAGCTAAACTATATGACTAAAAACAATAACTATAACTAATTGTGCTCTTACCAAGACCTGTTCAGCGTGTTAGTCATTTTCCATTGACTAGTTCAAATTGAAGATCTCAAATTTCTGATTAATAACTGTAAGAGTCCATCAGTAATAGTAAATTATCGCCTTAGAAGATTTTTGCTAAATAATTAAAAAATATAGATAGCTCGCCATCATAGCATCATACTTATAAAAAAATCCATTGAGGGAAATAATTAGACTTAAATCAAAAACTCAAAATATTGTTATTGCTCACATATAAATAATAAAAAGTACAGTAAAACTCCATGATGTCACTCATATTATCAAAAGTATTATAAGATCATGCGATAGATAATTGTCAAAATAAAAATGTAGCTATATTTTTACTGTAGCTATGTATTGGAATATGCTCTGCACGTCAATTACTAGTTAAATTTTTAATTTAATCGTTTAAAATATTTTTTTATAAACGATTTGAAACTATATACCTATTTTTAAGATAAACATATTACACCGTACCTAGTTGTCTTAAGTAGAATTCGTCCACTGTTCTAAAAACGAGGGCGTCAATCATGCTAAATATGTTTTTTGGTCATAAACATTTATTATTTTCAAGAGATTTCCCCAAACAAAGAACAACCTTGGGATTCAGGTCCATAATAACCATCTAATAAGCACTGTGTCAGAGTGATCATTCAAAAATTCCAAATTATCGATTTAAAAAAACCAATGTATTGCATAAGAATAAGAGCTTAAATCAAATATTTGTTTACGTCCTAGTTGGTTCTTAATGTTGTTGTTTTAATGTCGTACCGGTGACACAATCCGTCGCATGATAAACGAACTGGCTGAAACCGGAGCGCGCGCCGGCCGCAGGGGGCCGACCACGCACACACGCCAACATTCACGCCTTATCACCATTTGCTTAACACAAACACATATAGCAACTGATAACAGTCGTCGAAGTTACTCGTTTAAACAAGAAATATAATGAGAGCCATATAATGACGCACAATTTTGTACTGTTCACCGGTGCATATCGAACATTTATCAATTCTTTGTTTTTTAATCGAAAACACATTTAATCATATTATTATTAACGTAAAAAGGTTACTTCTACAGTATTTTTTAGAAATATAATTAAAGTACGTTATTGAGACCACTAGGGTATATGATTCAGACAGTCTAGTGTCATACGTCAGATGCGGTTTATTCATACGCACGATTAACCCAATTTAGGTATTTCCAAGTTATCCATGCGGTCTGGTTGAGACAAAATATAATGATTCATTTACGAAGTTTACAAGCACTGTAACGCGCTGTGTTTAGTAACCACAAATTGCTTAATTTTTTTAGTTCTGAAAAAAAAACGGCAAAGAGAGCTTTGATTTCCGCCACTCAACAAGCAATGCCTAAAATTCGGAGGAATGTGAGAAATTCTCAATTTCACTACTAGCTTGAAGCCGAAAAATAAACGTCATAACATTAGCTTCAGCTACGCCTGGCATAATTTTTAATACGTTAATGTTGAATTATAAAGGACAGCTTATCATTGTTTTACTACAGATTAGTTATAGCAAATATAAGTGTTACTTTAGCCCTAAATACTAATAAGTACCACTTTCACATTTACTTTGTAGTGACTTATCAACCTTCAATATACGTGGGTTATTAAAGAAAACACGAGTTTCTCACGTCAAAGACTTAAGAGATAAAACTAAGGACATAAAATCTACTGCACATCTAATCTCAAGTAGCCACTCAAATCTCTCACACTACTTTTTAGTGGATTTGATCTACTGTATGCGTGCGATGAGAGTGGATTTTGTAGTTATTTCTTTATGTATTTTTTCGTAATATTCTTTCTTTCTTAGTTTCACGTTGTATCCCGCACGAGGCAGGGTAGGCAGAGGGAACCCGGGAACCTAGTGTTAAGACACTCCGTTCCACTTGCATTCCCCACTTTCCGCTGAATTTGAGGCATTGCGTGTTGAGTGGCGGAACTCAACGCCGTGCTTTGCCTTATTACCCGAGCGAAGAAATGAAACAATAAATATTTAAATTCAAAATATTAAATATTTCATTTCCTCGACTGGGGATCGAACCCAGTACCTGTCGGTTACAGGCACACGCTTGTGCCGCTGCGCCACGACAGGCCTCGTAGTATCGTAATATTTATAATAAAATATATATTTAAAAAAATATATATATATACACAACCGCACACTGCTGTTTGCGTTTGAGTTTTTTTTGTTATTTACCCCCATGTGGGTATAAAATCATTAAGATTTAAAATTAATAAACAGCGTAGAGTTACTACTCTACAATATTTCTGTAACAAATTCCACTTCTACGAAAACGTTACCAAACCTTTTTCATTTACAAATGAATATATTTAGACATTAAACAGTACCTAATTATGTACAAAATGTACTATGGACATTAGAAACTGAACAAAACATATTATAAGAGAGGTCGCTTCGTATAAACAGTCATATCAGTCACCTATTGAACTGAGGCCTATCACACTGGTGAAAACCGGACTGCAGCCGCGGCAGGCGGCTTCTGATAACGCTACGTCGCTACGCTACTTAGTAGAATAGCGTAACTCGTCCCCTACATGGACTGGTTGCCTCGTTTTATTGAATTCCAAAAATCTCTTAAGTATTAAATAAAATTCATTTAATTTCATCTAAAATAATAATCGATAAGTAAAATTGTTATATTCTGGTTAGGCGTTACTTAGCCTGTTCGCAGGGGACTCGGTTGCTTATCAGTGCGATGTCATTCCGAGACGTTTTATAAGTAGGCAACGCGAGTGCCAGCCATCATTGCACGCACAGACAGCGGTGTAGATACTACCTAATATTATTAGAATTATAGATCATTATACGCGTTTAAAAAATGTTAGTGTTTCCGCAAATACGACACGAGATACGCGAGGAAGGTTGTAGGATTGCAAGATGGATACCAGCGGAGAGGTTTGCACCTTACTTCGCGAGGACTACAGTGATACCGCAACTTCCCCCACAGGTGCTTATTTCGGATATATGATAGGATCTTTAATTAATTAAATTTTGTATATGTACAATATTTTTCAGTGCTTAATATACTTTTTTTATATTCATTGTTGACTTTTATATTCATTGTTTTTTTTTTTATAATTGTCTCTTAGATGTAATAAGATTTAATACAATATTTTGTGATAACATTAATATTTATATTATATTTTTCTTGTGTTTTAGGAAGAAAGTGATGATTCCCAAGGCAGTTCGTCACCAGAACATGCAAGTGAAAGCGATATAGCCGAAGGTGTCTGTGGATGGAGAGGCTGTGGAATAAAATTTTCGAGTGTGGCGCGTCTATCAGCACACATCGCGCGTGCGCACGCGCACGTGCATCGAGATGGACTCTTTTATTGCGGCTGGAGAGATTGTTTAAGACCCCAAAGAGGATTTAATGCTAGGTAATTTAATTTTTGGCTAGTTAATATGTTCTTTTGTAATTCTAATTTTTTATATATATTTCATTATAAAATATATAGTCACATATTTTCAAATATATTCAATACAATGTTAATTTAAATTCTAATTGTTGATTTTTTTGGTTGTAAAATAGATATAAAATGTTGGTACACGTCCGCACACACACTAATGAGAGGCCACACACATGCAACCAATGCCAAAAGAGTTTTTCAAGAGCAGAAAATTTGAAAATCCACTTGAGATCTCACTCCGGGGAAAAACCTTATGTGTGCCCTTATGAGGTAAATATACTCAATTATGAAGAAAAACATTAATATACATATATTTATTTGGTTATTGTTTTCAAAGTATAATATGCTTAAAATGCCCATTTTAATAACAACTTCTTTACAGGGATGCGGTAAAGCATATTCAAATTCAAGTGACCGTTTCAAGCACACACGCACACACACAATCGACAAACCTTACTTTTGCAAAGTGCCGGGCTGCAACAAGAGATATACCGACCCGTCCAGTTTAAGGAAACATGTCAAAACCTACAGGCACTTCACAAACGAACGGGACATGCCCCGACGGGAATCCTCCGACGATAGGCAAAGCTCCGACAGTTTGTCGCCAACAAAAGAAAATTACGTACAAAACTGTATTACATATTCTCCAGCTTGTATACCTTCTGTATCGTACAATTCTCTATCAAATTACCCAGATGCTTTAGGAACGCCATTAAGTTACTCTCCTACTGTAGATAGAGTTTATGCGAGGCCGGTCGAGCACGTGTACCCTATTAGGGTCCCTTCACACGAGATGTCCTATATGGATTATAATCAAATGTACGATAATTCCTACAAAAGCTATTATTCTAACGGTATTAATTATTCTGTATTAAGGCCAGTTAACGAAAAAGTGTTTAAATATGAGGAACACATCAAAATAGAGAGCAAAGTACCTGAAAATTGTGAGGAAGGGCCATTAAATTTAATATGCGCTAAACGTTCAGAATGTAAACCTCTTGAAGAACTAGTCAGACACACAGATTTACCTTTAGACTTAAGCACTAAGAGTTGATTTAAAATAAAATATTTATAAAATTTAATTTTTAGTTTAATTTTTCATATAGAATAACAATAAACGCTTACAATATCAAATGTATTATCAAAAATAATATTATAAATATGTATATTTAGTATTCAGACATTGCAATGCAAACAGAAGAGAGTGCACAGTTACAATATTTACGCTATTTATTATACAAATATTACAGTATTTACTAATCGAGGTAAATGAAAAATTTAAATAGATTTAAAAAAGATTCACACTGTATACTACAGCTGGGAACGTATATGCAATTTTCGTATAAAGATAGTCCTCTCCCCACGAACCATTATAATTGCGAGAGCGCAACTCAACGCCGTACTATGTCTTGTTAAGAGAGTGAGGAAATTAAAATAATTAATTTCCATCTTGTAGAAATAAAATTTAAAAATTCGTGTTTGGAGAGACTAAACCAAATCGATTTACATATATTAATAAATTGAAAGCTAGCACTACAGTCATTCACTTGTACCACTGAACAAAGTATGATGAGTAGTCTATGGTCGGGCTCTGCTAAGTTCTGACCAAATGGGACATGCCCTCAGAAATGGTGTTCAACGCAGCGAGGTCTTGCTTGGCGGTGTCCATTAAATGCGCCATGCCGCGCTGCTGTAGCGATAAGAACTGTTTTACATCTTCTTGCGCACCTGCATGAAAAAATATATTGTTAATCATTTTTAACATTGTTTTTTGTATGTTTGTTTATCGTTAAAATTTCGCAATGGTGCCTCGTGCCACTAGTAAGACTCTAAAATGGAACAAACAACCGAAGAAGGAGATGTTTTATCAAGACCTAAACTGAAATGTTTAGTATTTATGAAAAACCTTTATCCTAATCTACGTTGGGATTTTTTTAAGTTATGTATTTAAGAAACCTGTTCTAACTGTAAGTTTTTTTTTTCAGCTTCACGCTGTATCCCGCACTAGGCAGGGTAGGCAGAGGGAACGGAAGTGAAACCTAGTGTTATGACACTCCGTTCCACTTCCGTTCCCCACTTTCCGCCGAATTTGAGGCATTGCGTGTTGAGTGGCGGAACTCAACGCCGCGCTTTGCCTTATTACCAGAGCGAAGAAATGAAACATTGAATATTTAAATTGACAATATTAAATATTTCATTTCCTCGACTGGGGATCGAACCCAGAACCTGTCGGTTACAGTCACACTCTTGTGCCGCTGCGCCACGACAGGCCTCAACTGTAAGTTAATTAACTAAAAATATAAAAATAGCTAAAACAAAAATAAATGACTGTGATGCTTAAAATAATAAATGACTGGGGAGCCTCACCCCCTGCTTGCTTTGCTAGAAGTAAATATATTAAATTTATTTAATTATACTACGATTGAAATAAATTAAACAAACAAACAAACAAACAAACAAACTAACAAACTAAACTGCATTCAAATCTGGTTAGCCGTTTATGAAATAAGCGCGCAAACATCATCGTTTTGGCCATATTACACTAATGAAAATCCCCTATAAGGTAGTTGATTTACATATCCTCTATGCAAAGACAGTGACCGGCGACAGATTTATTATAAGTATATATAACACTTACACATAAACCGCATTATAAATACAGAATAAACACAAAAGTCACGGAAAATCGACTTAAAAAATAATAATTTTCATCCAAAACCACTACATTCAACCGATGGCAACATAAGTATGACGTAAGTGAAGTGATACATCACTAGTTAGTGTTTTATCACTTCGTTTACGTCTCTCTGACCACTCTCAAGCCGCATGATTCGTAGATAGATGAGGATAAAAAAAATCAAAGATCAATGAACGATAAAGTATAAAAATGTTTAGAGGTGTCAGGTATGATATATAAATTACAATATGCACTTCAATATTTGCTCATACTTATGATGAATTCATAAGGCATAATATAACTCTTGTAATAAATAAAAATACAATTAGGTAAATTTATATATTTTTTAATTTAACTTTTATCTATTTTTTCAAATAAAAAAAATCAAATAAATATTGGTTATGAAAAGTGGAAAAGAAATAAAAGCATAAAGGAAGAATATGTAGATTATAAAACTTTATTTTTCACGCTGAATATCGCATTTGGCAGAATAAAGAAAAGGAAGTAAGGTACCTAGTGTTAAGACACTCCACCCGCTTTATTAGATACATTTAGTGTAGAGTGGCGGAATTTAACACAACGCTTTGCCTAATTGCCAGATCGAAAAGATGAAAATATTAAATATTTCAATTCCATGAGTACATACACACATAACAGAACAGTACATTGCCTCTGCGCCACGACAGACCTGCAAGTGCATTTTACTATTAGCTAAAAACTAGATTTTTCATTAATGCTTCTTACCTGGATCCAAATGATATCGCTCGTGAGTTGCGCCCGCGCTCGAACTGCGTTGAAGACGAACGGCACACAGCAGTTCGTTCAGACGACCCTAGGAATGCAATAACAAAGTTTTTTAAGAATATGAATATAAATTTTATATCAATTTTTATTTATATAAGGGTATGAAAATTTTAATTATTTCGGGAATAGTCACTACATAACTTAATGAGACGTAATTATCAAAATGTTGATAAATTGTGACGACAGATTAAAATATATATATATTAAATAGCATTCATATTTGGTTAAGATTTGAACCTACAATATTAAGAAGTATATAAAAATAATAGACACATTATTGATCCTAATATGAATTTATCATTTAGATCGAATAAAAAGTCATATTAGGAATATTGTCAAAATATATTTAAACAATTCTATAATAAACGTTATTTTTTTTTATTAAATAATACAAGCGGTAGCGAGCCAGAAATGCTAAAAACAAGTTCAAAAGTCATAGACATTATCTTAAACAAAATAAAAGTATAACGCCGTCATCCAATTACATATACGTAAGTATAAAATACTCCATATTTTCAACATGGATAGCTCTTAAGGAAAACTTTTCAAATTTTACACCTGTAGGTATAATATAAAATGTGTTTATATAACGCTGTTATCGCAACAAAGTTTTGTGCATCCATCAAAGATTTACTCGTCATGACACTCACGTCGCGCGCCGGTTGTAACCGGACATCGAGATAACAGGCAAGAGATTGCTACACGAGTTCCAGCGCTCTAATTACTGATTATTTGTAAACAGGTATCGTTATTAAATAACCATTTTATGACTATTTTATAAACAATTTTAAGTGTTCGACGCGTTTAGAATGTTTTTTAATAATATATAGAACAAATATTTAGAAAAAAAGTACTAAAACATATGCAATATGTGAAATTTATGACTGTGTCTATTATGTTGACACATATGTGTATAGTGTGGTTTATTTTTTAAAAATATTCCTAGACTAATTAATATATAACAATCATAATAAATTGATGTCACAAAACTATCATAACACTAATAAAAATAATTTTCCATTTAATTCAATTCCAATATAAACAGCTACTTTTTTATATAAAAACATGTATTAATATAATTATTAATAACAAAAACGTAACGTCTTTATACTTCATGAATTCCATCACAAATGAATTTATTCATAATTATGTTTTAAAAAAAAACCTTATATATTTACAACAACTGTTTCAAGAACCAAAAATTTTAAAGCCGAATGTCCTTTTAGCTCAAAGATAACTTTGCTTCTGTATAGATAATAATAAATTTTATCATTTCTTTTATGGAAAGATTCCAGTTATAGATATTTTGATTCCTTATCGTCGTTTCATTAAGTTAATAAATGGGTCTCATTGAAACTAAGATTTCTTGATTCCGTTCCCCACTTTCCGTCATATTTGAGGCGTTGCGTGTTAGGTGGTGGAATTCAACGCCGCGCTTTGCCTTATCAACAGAGCGAAGAAATGAAAACATTAAACATTTAAATTGAAAATATTACATATTTCATTTAGTCGTGTGGGGAACGAACTCACGACCTATCGTTTACAGTCATACGCCGCTGCGCCACGACAGACCTCATACTTTACTTATGTACAATAACGTTTTAAAAAAGAAACATGTAATCAAGGTTAGACTGTTCAATTTAGCACTAAATTTAATATATTAAAATTATAGGTACTTATATTAACATTAGCATATATTTCTTGTTTATTCAAACTGTAAGACGCAATTATAAAAATAGAACGCGTAACGCTAGTAATACCTAGTGTTAAGCGCTTATCGTACATCTCCAAGTAACTTTGTCTATAAACTTGTCTGAAGATAACAACTGATAAAATGTACTTGCAACACGCTCTGTACGAGTGTACTACTATTGACCGTCCAAGGACGTTATTTCGGATATCAAATATATCAAAAGTGATAAGGTTTCCCTTTTAATTTATCATAATTGTGGTAGGAGTCACGTATGGATTCCAGTTTTGTAATGTCAAGTGATAAGTTTTTTTCTATTTACCGATTAAAATAATTATAGAAATTATAAATAATTATGCTGAGGCCTGTCGTGTCGTCGCAGGTGCACGATCCACATTCGAGGAAATTAAATATTCATTTTCTTAGCTCTAATACCAAAGCAAAGCGCGGCGTTAAACTCCGCCACTAAACACGCAGTTTCGTCGGAAAGCGGAGAACGGAACGTAACAATTCTCAAGTTCCCTTCCTATCCCGCCAGGTGCGGGATACAGCGTGAAGCTAAATAAACAATTATGAAGCAACTAAAAATGTATTTAAAAATAACAAAATATTTACACACATTCTTTCTGTCTTTTATACACATTCTTTATATACTTGATACCAAATGTAAATCATTTATGAAATTAACACCACGATACATACCCTTATCTTATAATTCGTATTATTTCTGATTTATTTCAGATTATTTATTATCATAATAAAATTTAATTGTTATAGTCATAGAAATATTAAAGTTTTAATATTTAATTGAATGAATCTTAACTCGACACAATATGTAACAATTCTTAGCTTAGATTAGATTTAGATCAAATTATAGAAATTTAATGTAAATTGTGAAGTTCATTGACCTTTTATTAAATTAAGTATTTGAAATCAAAAATTCTTGATTTGTATTGTGTTGTTATTTGATATATTTGCTTCAATTCAAATAAAAGATAACGAACATGCATTTTATAATATACACTTCTAAATCGTTTAGTAAGAAATTAGCATTTATCTATCATATCTACTTAAATATTTAAAAAAATATTTTAGTAACTCTACTAGAACGTTATTTAATACAGTCTGTATGAAAAAGCCTGTCGTGGCGCAGCGGCACAAGAGTGTGACTGAAACCGAAAGGTTCTGGGTTCGATCCCCAGTCAAGGAAACGAAATATTTAATATTTTCAATTTAAATATTTAATGTTTCATTTCTTCGCTCTGGTAATAAGGCAAAGCGCGACGTTGAGTTCCGCCACTCAACACGCAATGCCTCAAATTCGGCGGAAAGTGGGGAACGGAAGTGGAACGGAGTGTCATAACACTAGGTTTCACTTTCGTTCCCTCTGCCTACCCTGCCTAGTGCGGGATACAGCGTAAATAAATAAAAAAAAAATGAAAAAGCACAATGTTGGGTTTCTTTTTATAACACGCAACGCAACCTCTATGAAATCAACATTTGGTAGTCTTGCTGCTGTAC
Source organism: Eueides isabella (assembly GCA_019049475.1). Classification (NCBI taxonomy): domain Eukaryota; kingdom Metazoa; phylum Arthropoda; class Insecta; order Lepidoptera; family Nymphalidae; genus Eueides; species Eueides isabella. The sequence continues at coordinate 11,542,709 of CM032385.1, forward strand.
ATATATTATTAAAAGTTTGTTTTAATCCTTATATAAGGGTATTGCAACGCAAAATATAACATCGAAACCCTTCTAGGATCTTTTCACGATCACTAAGTTTCTATCGCCACTTTTCGCCAAATTTAAAGCATTGCGTGTTGAGTGGCAGGACTCTCTCTTCGCTTTGCCCTGTTACCAGAGCGAAGAAATGAAAACATCAAATATTCAAATTGAAAACATCAATGTAGTAATTGTAATTGTATTGTAACTTACGTTGTACAAAGGCGGCGCGGCCAGCTGCGAGGCGAGCTCCTGCAGGCGCGCGCGGGCCGCCTCCTCCTCGGGGCTGAGCGCCACGCCCACTCGCCCCACCACCTCTTGACGGGCTATCACCTAAAGTTAAAGTATTATGTGAGTGAGTTGCGTGGGTTCGATTCCCACTCGGGAAAAATATTTTTATGGAAAATATTTTTAATACATCGCTCTGATAACAAGGCAAGGTGAGGTTCACTACTTGACATGTCATATTTTGAAAATTTTGTTAAGTGTATAGTTCATACTGTGAAAAAGTTGTCTACTTATTTGTAAAGTTGTAGTATTCTACAACTTGTAGTTTCTTTAGTTAAACATGTTAATATCAGAATTGGTTTAAGTTAAAAATTATTACATTTTAAATCCTTTTGGTGTGGGATAAAGCAATCGTTAATCAGTGCCGTAGCCCATATAAAGCATCAGAGCTGCATATTTTAACTGTTCTTATAGATAAGATACACTACCCTCTTCCATTCTTGTATGGAGTCAAAATATTTTTACAGACAATTTGCACAACAAAAAAAAAATTGACAAAAAAATGTATATAAACAAATATACAATAAAATTCAATATGTTGTAAGGTAGTTAAGGTGTAAGAGTGTACCTGCAGCAGGCGGTGGCGCAGCGCGTGCAGCGCGGCGGCGCGGCCGTGCAGCGCGGCGAGCGCGGCGGCGCGGCGCGTGCGCAGGCCGGCCAGCGTGTCGCCCGCGCGCCGCAGCCAGCCCGCCTGCAGCGCCGCCTCCTCGCCCTGACACCGCGCTCGGAACTTTATCTGGAAATCATTGGGTTTTTTTTTCAACTTTACGCTGTATACTGCATGTGACAAAGAAAAATAAAAAATATTAAATATTTCATTTCCTCGAATGATGATCGAGCCCACTACCTGTCGCTTTTCGCAGCACACGCAGTCACACGCAGGTGCTCCTGTGCCATTATTTTCAACTACATCCTGCTCGTTACATCAAATAATTTAAGTTATGCAAAACCCTATATTTAGGAACCCGGGCAACGACCGGCTTTGCCATGTTCATGGAGCGAGGAAGTTGAACTCATAAGATACATTACTCATAACTTATAAAAATTGCGTTGCAAGCCGTTTTTCGTCAACGGCCTCACCTGGATTTCAACTCAAACAAACTCTTTTTCTCACTCCATCAAGATTTAAAGCCACGTAACACACAATTCCTCAGAAATTTTGCAAAAGATTAGGAATAAAATCTCTGACTATAGCAAAAAAAAAGAAAAAATAACAGTGAAAATAATTTCAGTTCTATTTTTGAACTACATTTATCTTAAAAATTTTAACAGTTCGACAAACTTTTAATCTGTAATGCAAAATACGCGTAAGACGCGTAATGCAAAAACCGCGTAAGATCCGCCACAATGTGCCGTCATACACTGTTGTAAACAAAGTATCACCTTTGATCATAGGTTACTAACACTGTAAGTGCATTTATTTTATGTGTATAAATATTTAAACTAGATAGTCTAATATAATACTTTAAGTGTTCATTACAAATTATAGTAACCTCAGAGAATCCAATAATAGGTACAGGGATGTAATTTTCAGGATCAGGATTATCTGCTTGCGCCTGCTTCCAAAGGCGCATATCCATACCTACAATTAAGATATCTAAAATTATTATCTTATCATACAAGGATACACATAATTTCACAACAAATGTAAAAATAAAGTTATTAACCGGTAATAATAAAAGTAAAATAATTTATTATTCATGTGTTTAAAATAAAGCAAAAGACATTTAAAGGGGAAAATGATTTTTCCTTTATGAATATTTTTTGCTTTATTTTTTGATTTCCAGCAAGGAGAGAAAGAGAGAGACGTACGCTTATAATAAATATACGCTTTAGAACAGATGGAAAAATGACAATGGAATGTAATGTTGTTGTTTAGCCTGCATGCCAGAAACATATTGATTATAGTTTTACAAGTGTTTAGATAAACGGGCTTATATTTAGGTGGTTAAATATTTAAATGTCAGATTTAATGAATGCAAAACAAAAAATAGTTGTTATAATATTAAGGCAGATTTACCAAATCCTGTAATAAATCTGTCAATATTTTTATTGATTATAAAAAAAATATAGACAATATCAATGATTTTATGTACAAAATAGTTTGAACATCAAGTTGAGAATATGAGTTGGAATATTAAGTTAGGTCTAATGACAACTCAGACATTAAAGAGTTCAAAGATATTGCATCTTTAAAAAAACAGAAGGAGTCAGTACAGCATTATTTTTTGTCTGTTTATTTGTTAAGTAGGAGGAAATATTTGTTAAGAATGGACATGATCGGGGCACACACCGGGCGGCGGCGTCTGCAGGTAGTGGTGCAGCAGCGCGCGCGGCGGGCGCGTGACGGCGGCGGGGGCGGCGGCGCCCGCGCCCGCCAGCGCCGCGCGCGCCGCGCCCGCGCCCAGGAACGCGCACAGCTCCGCCGCGCTCACGTGCGACCCGCTGTTCTTGTCCAACACGTATATCACTACCTGCAGTGGGGGTAACAATTCATTTACTTTATATATTATACATTTTTATAACGCGTTTATGAAATATACTCATACTCGGCTTCACGCTGTATCCCACTCATGGCAAGGTAGGTAGAGGGAACTTAGGAACCTAGTGTTAAGACACTCTACTTCCATTCCACTTCCGTTCCCCACTTTCCGCCGAATTTGAGGCTCAACGCCGCATTTTGCTTTGTACCAGAGCAAAGAAATGAAAACATTAAAAACTTCAATTGAAAATATTAAATATTTCATTTCTTCGAGTGGGGATCGAACCCAGAACCTGTCGGTTACAGATACACAGTTGTGCCGTTGAAAATGCAATATGATTATTAAACTTTTACTTTTATAAATAATAAAGTACTTAACGGCTTTAAGTTCTGTCACTCAATGTTTAATGCCTCAGGAATTCGACGGAAAATGGAAAAGCGAAGAGTCTTAATAGTGAATGAAGTATCTTAACAATATGTGTCCAGATTTCCTTTGCCTCCACAAACAGAAACAATTCATTTGCTATGGTCGTACATATCAAAATGCTCTGGGCCGATGATATGTTTATTTAATATTACATATATTTTTCTATACAAAGATTATTATTTTCAATAGTATTTTATAATTACCTGACTTTTCGTCTCTGACACAGCTTTAATAGATTCAATGTTGACTGTCAGATTAGGTTTATTCCCCAAAAGACCAGATAGGGATGTACATAATGCCTGCTGATTGTTCCTAAAATGTAATATAATATTTACTTATTTTGCATTAGACATAAGTATAAAAAAATATAGCGGCAAATCAGAAAATAAAATAAATTTATTAAAAAGTAAACAAAATGTTCTTTTTTAAATAAATCTCATAGAAAAGGTTTAGTTTTTCTAAATTGAAGCTGTATAAAGCTTCAAACGCGCAAAACGCAAAAACACAAAACGAGGTGGATCAAAAGAATGTAGTAATAAAACACTCTGTTCTCCATTACCAAACACCGTTTATATTGCCAGAGTGAGGAAATAAAAATACCATTAATTTTATTTCCTACTTGGATAAGGCATCCCTATTTAACACCAATATAATAATTTTACATACTTGATTTCTTGTTCTGGTTTACTAAACACCATAGCAACATGTCCATCTTTGTCTTCTTTCCCACCCAATCTTGAATAACCAACAGCTTTAAAGCGACAGAGTGGATTTTGCTCATTTAGTTCTAAAGGTGGTGCATTACGACTGTAATATGCTTGGCCTGTAAAAAAAAGTACAATAAGTACATCAAATAAATCACATTTTAATAATAACACTATTAATTCTGAAATAAATTAAAAATATAAGAAGCAATGGTAAAGCATTTGACTTTAAGTGCAAAGTTTATGAGTTCAAATCTCATTTGAGTATTATATTTTTTTTTATTATAAGTGAATGATAACTCTTTATGACATAATGAAACTATAAAATTTTTTGATAAAATCAAACTTACCAGTGCCCCATTGTGCCTGTAAAAGATTCCACTTGGCAAGAACTTGGTCTCTTTCATCACCAAAGACGTTACAATTGAAAACTGCGGCAACTAAAGCTTCATGAGCATTTGTAGGACCCTGTTGTTGTTGCTGTAAATATATATTAATTTTTTTATTAATAATTAAATTCATATATAAATAAAATAATATGTGTAATAATTGAATTTTCATATCATCAATATACGCATGTAAGTCACTTCAGCTTCATGCTGTATCCTGCACATGACTGGGTAGGCAGAGGGAACTTCAGAACCTAGTGTTAAGACACTCCTTTCCACTGCTATTCCCCACTTACTGCCAAAATGGAGGCATTGCATGTTGGGTGGCGAAACTCAACGCCGCTAAAAATCTGTCTCTCTCAACTCAAAAAATCAACTAAAAACCTGTCAAGTTTTATAAAAAAGCATAATTAACTAGCTAGAATATCCCAACCTGTTGTTGTTGTTGCTGTTGTTGTTGTTGTCCGAAAGGTGTAGTTCCTAATCCTGCTCCAAATCCACCAAATCCTGCAGTAGTAGTTTTGGCACCAAATGTGGAACCGAATGTGGAACCTGTCCCAAATGTATTGGTACCAAAAGCTGGCGCTGCACCCCCGAAAGTGGAACTTCCTGCTCCAAAAGCTGTACCGGTACCAAAAGTGCTTGTTCCAAAAGAACTTGTACCAAAACCTAAATAAAATTTTTTTTTAGCTTTATGCTGTATGTCACATATAACAGGTTCTGCCAGAACGAATATAGTACATTCCATTATGGTTTTTCTGTTGTGTGCTGGGGAGCTCAAGGCCATACTGGCCTTTGGCACTAGATTCACACTGTATCCCACACATGGAAGGGCAAGCACAAGGAACTTGGTTCCATTCCTCGATTACCACCAAATTTCAGGCACAGTGTGACAGAACTCAACACCACTCTTTGCCTTGTTATGAAAATACTAAATATGTTGTTCATGTAAATGGTATTGAACAGTTACTGATAGTTGTAAGCTTGTACTCCTATCAAGAAGTATTCAAGTCCTTAACCTCAACCAACCAAGGTCACATATAATATTAGATTAGTATTAATTCTTAATAAAATTATTGCTATATCTTTTGTTTGTTTTTGCTGCGATGGTGCTGTGAGATATTGATGTGATTGACTGTAACCATTGTGACTTCCATCCTCAACTTGAGAGACAATTCTATTTTTATTATTTTCATTTCTCTGCTTTGATAGACAAAAGTGTGATTTTCAATTCCTCTACTGAACATACAATGTCTTAAATATCAGGTAGAATGTGGGAAATACTATGTAGCGCTAGTTTGTCTATACACATATTTATAATAAGAAATTAATAAAATTTGTAAAAATTATATACATTTCCAAAATATTTTTTTATTAGAAATATTCTTATTTTAAATATATTCATATATTCAGACTGTGGTGTAAATATTTGAAAAAAAAAATTATGAACATTAAAACATACTATATAATTATAATTATAGAAAACATATTATCATCAACTAAATATAATATTTTTTTATACTGATATTCTAGGCTTTGGTACCTTTTTAACGGTCTCATATCTTTTGCATTTCAATTTTATTCAGTAATGTTAAATACAGACAAACTAGCTAAAGTCATATAATGTAATATTTCACCTGTAGGTTTTGCAGTAGTTGCTCCAAATCCGGTCCCACCAAAAAGTGAAGGTGTTGTTGTTGTAGCAGAACCAATGCCACCAAACGGTGCTTAAAAATTTTAAAAATTAGATAAGTACTGATTTTATAAATAAATAAGAACTATTCTTGTTCAGTTCACATATTCAGCCAGTTGATCTGGCACAACATAGCACTACTTAGTTGTGTATCACTTGCTGTATAAAAAAGCATTAAAAAAATATTCATACATGAATATGGCCGTATTTATTCTTATTTTAATAATAATATATTAAAAAACTAAATTTATACATAATTAGATTTTTACTATACTTCTTAGACTTCTCATTTGTAATTTTCAATATTACCTGAAGTAGATGTAGTTGCTCCAAATGTGCCAAAACCAGATGATGTTGATGTCGTTCCAAAACCTCCAAAACCTGCAGTGCTTGTTGTAGCAGTATTCGTGCTACCAAACGAAAAAGTGGCTGAAAATATAAGTTATTTCATAAGTATTTAAGCAAAACTATTATATTACTATTGTTTAAAGAGTCTAAACTAATTAAACTATTAAGGAAACTTAGAAAATTACGTTTTGAAGCAGCGCCGAAACCAGTATTTTGTGTACTTGTAGCTCCGAAAGAAAATGCCATGTTTACTTAAAATTCTTAACTACACATGAACTCAGTTATTTTAAATCAAAAATGTAGTTTAAACTTTTTGAAAACTACAGTCTTACAAAATAAATGTAATCGAGAGTGTAGAATTTAAATTGTTGAGCTGATACTTAGATTAGACTATGATAAAAATGACAGGCGACAGTAAATAAGCGGCATTTTTAATAGTCTGTTAAAAAGAACATCCATAGCTTAAGTACGGTAATCATATACAGATATATTAATAGTATAGATTTATATGTAAATCTTGTTCATGATAAAGATTCCCTAAACACGGTTATAGTTTATAATCCTATTCTATTTAGTACTGTATTTAAATATTTATATATTTTTCTTTAATTTAGTTTATAGTTATTATATTTATCTGTGGAATTTGAATTTTTCTATAGTCTATGAAATAGCACGTCTCGCTACATCAAAAATAAGAGCATCTGACTCCAGAAATTTTGGTTATTTCGTCTCACAATTATCCAGAAAATCAACTTAAAAAAATGTCAGACTGGGATACCGTTACTATTCTACGAAAAAAGCCTCCTAAGGCGTCCGCCTTAAAAACGGAACAAGCAGTTAATGCGGCCCGTCGTCAAGGTTTACCAGTAGACACCCAACAAAAATATGGTGCGGGAACTAATAAACAACATGGTACTACTAAAAATACCGCAAAACTAGACAGAGAGACTGAAGAACTGCGCCACGAAAAGATACCACTTGATTTAGGGAAAGTAATAATGCAAGGTCGTCAAGCAAAAGGCATGAGTCAGAAAGATTTAGCAACTAAAATATGTGAAAAACCTCAGATTGTTAATGACTATGAAGCCGGTCGAGGCATACCGAATAATATAGTACTTGGTAAAATCGAAAGGGCAATTGGAATAAAACTTCGTGGAAAAGATCGTGGCCAACCGCTACAGCCTCCTGGAGGAAAGAAATAACGGATTCCCTAGGAGGCGAAGACTTTACTCCGAAGTGTTTATTGCATAATATTTCTCTTATTTTTTTCTGTTAAATGGGTTTTATCATATTAAACTCTCAAGTCATGTATATGATATTATATGATGTAAGCATTTATTTTCTTTTGTGCGGGTTCTGGAAAGTTCTCTTTAGATGTTACCATCGTGAAAAAGTTACTAACATGCAGCGATTATAAAATGCGGATGTGATATGCAATAAAATAGTTTATTTATGACTTGTGATTTGTTTTTTTTTTTTTTTGAAATTTCTAAAAATATATTTTTTTATTTAAAACATACAAAAAATTATTTACAAAATAACAACATTTAGTTTGTTGACTTTAATGTTAATAACTAATATTTTAAGTGATAAACAGTACATCATAGTCAGTTTCTTATTTTATATTAAATTGCAATTTTATATTGCAGTCCTAATATGAAACAAAAAACTGACTACAGCATCTTAAGGGACGTTTATAAACAATTAATTATAACACTGTGAATTGAAGGATCTCTACAGAATTAAAAAACTATTATTATATGTAGGTAGGTATTCGATATTGACACAAAAAATATAATTATGAATGGAGTTTCATTTTTGAATGAAAGTAGCATAAATAGTAGTGGCCAAATGTTATATATACCTATTTATCAATCAATTTTCTATTCCACGCGCGCACTCTGGCGGCGTGTATTTGTATATTATCTGACAGTTCATATTTGACATAAATATCTACTTTAGTTTTAAATAAAACTTTATTTATAATACAATCATAAAATATATGTAACTTCATGTATTTTCCATAAAAATTGACTTGACAATGACATTGGCAATGGGAACATGAGGTGCTTTACTGGTACACTCGTAACATTATAATTAAAGAATTAAAACTGACCGATCACGTTTAATAGCCATTAGAGAATAGAGAAATTCAAGCATAAATTAAATAAAAAACATAGATTTATATTAAAGAACATATTACAATTAATAGTTCTCACGTAACCGTGTTTAATTATATGCAATAATTTCATAAGATGGAAAACAATTCTGAAGAGGAAGAAATTTTAGTTTTTGCAGAGTTTGATGAACCTACTAACTTCGAAAAATATAATAACTTTCATGTTTTGGGTATAGATACAAAAAACCCAATATTTCAATTAGATGATACATATTTTACAGGTAAGATTTGATTAGTGATTGTAAGTTTTTGTTAGCATCATGTTTTTCAAATAGCAGAATAGACTGAAAGAACCTGTTAATATGATACTCAGGTAATAAACTGAGTTTTACTTGGCAAAATGTAATACTGTGCTTTGACAGTCTGAGATTAAAAATAATATATATGTATATAAAAATGATTATACACATAGTTGAACTGTCTGTACAGTTGTAATGTTATAAACCTTTTTAAACAATCTCTTTCTAAAAAGTTGCATTTGCTTATATTGTATAATGTCTTTCAGGAACCTTTGAAAACCCATTAGGAACATATATGTTTTTTGATGAAGATCCTTCACCAAAGTCTGCTGATCCACTGTTTGATAAGTTACCAGAAAAAAGTTTAAAATATCTTTGTAAATCTAGGAAATTGATAAAAATAGAACAAGCATACATTACACCTAAAGAAGGAAAACAAGGCGAGCTTATAAACAACACACTTTTATAATCTTCATACCTTTTCTTTGAGCAAAGCTACAATAATTATTGTTAGTAAATTTCTTTATATTTGCAGGACAAGAACATAATGAGGTACCAAAAACAAAATCTAACAATATTGAAATACCTGATTTTAAAAGTATACAAGATGCATTAGAAAAATTTAAAAAAGAGTGGAGTTCTGAAGCAGATACAAATTAAAGACTAACAGGTTTAATACTGGGATCATCGGGATGTAACATTCTTCTAATGAATAAATATTATATAAAAAATGTAAATATTTTTTTGTGTAATATGTAAATCTATTTCTTTAAATAGCTCACTAACCCTATATCACAATACTACATAGTGTACTAAAGTTTTCAAAAATGCTATTATTAAGATAAAAATCTTTTATTGTTAATTTAATTAACTCAAGTATTATATTATAATATTTTTTGTTGAAATGTTGGTTTAATAAGGTTGGTTGGTTCAGTTAACTTTGAGGTAACTAAGTTAAGGAACATTTCCAACCTGTCAAAAAGAAAATTAGAAGAAAGTTTTGGGATGAGATTAACCTAACAAAAAAGATTCTGATCTGATCTGATCTGACAAAAAAGATTATGAGACATAGAACATACATTCATAATGGCTAGTGGAGGACTGTGCTTCTCTGAAGCTGAGCCTACTGGGTGGGCAATATACCTTATTGAAATTTAAATGTTGCTTTGGCTCTGCACTTCATTTTTGCATTTTGTTCAAGAGATTTATGAAAATTTTATAATGATATGAGAATTAAGAAAGTAAGCACTATTAAAATGGCGGCTTTGAACATTCTAAAAACTAAAATTTTATTAGGTAGGTACTTTCTTTTTATTTAATTTACTTAAAGAATTATGTTTGAAGATATAGAGTAAACCAGGCATGGCTATTATACCCATAAAACTGTTGTGATGTGGCAATGCAAGTTGGGGAGGCGTAGTGATGACTGCAAATAAAGTAATTTGAATATGGGCAATGAAACACTAGAAGCCAAATGTTTTTAGAATCAAATGAGTGCCTTTATATGATGAACTGATGACTGATGCTTTAGAAAATTCCAACAGTGAAATTGTAGTCAAAATGAGGTAAACTTTATCATATTGATAAAGAAGCCTATATTTAAATGTCTCTTTCATCAATGAAATCAATACTAGGAGTGGACTGCTTCAAATTCGAATGGTTGCGTTTGGTTGGTTATTTTGGTAAATAAGAAACTCCAATTGTATTAAAGAGGGGAACCGGTTAGAATAAAATTCCCCCTCTACTGCTGGGTAGCGTTCAATAAAAGGCGAGTATCCGAGTAAACTGGTGATAGGAGGCTCATCCTCCATCTTGCTTGTTACCACTATCATGTCAACAACGGACCGCAAAACATTTGATGATGTGTTCCGGTTCGATGACATGTAAGCCAGCCATAGCCGCCCGTTGCTTCGTAGGACACCCGAATCTAGATCAATCCCGGTTGATCTAGGTTCGGGTAACTGATAAAAGCTTATTGATCTATGGCCAACGATAGATTTTCGAGCTAAGTTTAAGCACATTCACAGAACTGATAAGAGGTTGGTGGGCTTCTCATCCGGCACTCGCGCAGTTTTTTCCCTTGCCAAATCCGTTTAAGGTAACTTCCGTAGGTCTCCAGTGCTTCCACTCCGCAAATCAAATGGATCACTATTCTTGATTAGCGAGCACACTATGCGTAATGTTTGCATCAATTAATATGGCTGTCGTACGACGTGCTCTAAGCCCTTGACTCAGGAAGTCCAGTGGTCCCAATGGTATACCTGCTATAGTGATAAGATGTGTCCTCCTGAATTAACCTCAGTGTTAACGCGCTTATTCTCTCTTTCCTATACAACCGGAATTTTCCCATCTTCGCGAAAAGTAGCTTTAGTACACCCTTCCCAGAAGAAAGGTAACAGCTCGGACCCAGCCAACTACCGACCCATTTCGATCATCTCGGTCGCAGCGCTGGTGACCTCTTGGTGTAGGGCAACCGCCATTGAGAGTATGGGAGAAGCTTTGGCTGTCGGCCTCAACGTTGTAAAGGCATTTGATCGTGTTTGGCACAAAGGCTTATTTATCAAAGTAGCCGTCTTATGGACTTCCCGGGAGATTATGCAACTGGGTAACCAATTTCCTTCATGGACATCGCATAAAGTTTGTTATCGACGGTGTATGCTCGGAAACCAAGTCAATTAATGCTGTAATATCCCTAGGTTCGATGCTATCCCCCACAATGTTTATTCTGCATATAAATGACATGTTGCTCTCCAGCAGCACTGATTGTTATGCTGAAGACAGCACAGGCGATGCCTTTTATAGTGGCCGGGCTATATAATATCTCTCTCGCTGAAGGGAAGAACGAAGTGTATAACTTGTGTCCGAGATTGAGTCCACCTTAGAGCTAGTCTCGGAATGGAGTAGACGTAACCTTGTTGAGTATCATAGTTAAATCTTTCAAAGAGTCAAGATTGACTAAATGAATATTGACATAGTACTAGCTTTAATTCTTGTCTTTTTTAATTTTGTATCAAAGTACTCCGAAATACAACTACTAGGAGCCGGCAGAGCAACTCGTTTCACTTGGATATCAATCTTCGAATTGGTACCAAAACTGATCAATTATAGCTTTATTATTCGCAACAATTATAGTGATTTCCGAGCATCATAACTCTGGAATGCAACCACAGAAATTTGATAATACAATTTATTTGCGTTCATATTCTCTATATTAACGCTAACGAATCCTCGCATCAAAAGATGCGAAGTTACTCGCATGTAATTTTCTTTTGATGCAAGGATCGTAAATAATGATATAGAGAAGAGAATATTTTTCACATTTAAAATTTTACTTTATCTCTGTTAGCTAATAATGTCAGATTATAAATTAAAAGTATATTTTTCAAGTAAATATATTATGTGAGTAATATTAAATATTAGTACGGGTATCCCTCTCGACCTTGAATCAAATATTCATTTGAAATTTGTTTATATTTTCTTTATGTGTTTGTATTATCAAGTTATTCGTATTTACAGGCAATGAAAAACTGCTACAATATGAAATTTCGCCAATTACATATGGTATAATAGCTCAGATGGGAATTCGGCGGTCGCGAAACCAGAAGATTTCGGTTGGAGCTAAATATCTCCTGTCAGTTTATAAATTTTGATATTTTCTTTATATATTTTTTCAGAATATATTTTGTACTAAATATAATTTCACCACCAAGTTATCACCCGTAAAAATTCCGAGCAAAGCTCGGTCCTCCATGTATTTTTGAAAAGAATAATAAATGTTTTATCGTTTAATGTTGCTATTTAAACTAAACATAAACACTCAGCTAAATGAATATATTAGAGAGTAAAAATAATAGGTATTTTAAAAATAACTTATCGATAATAATAATAATATAATCGTTACTGAAAACAATTGATTTGAAAAATCTTTATTTTTTATTTTTTACGTCATTGATAGTGATAAAGCGAAAGTTTTACTTTCCTTTTCTAATTTAGTATCCTTCTCCAATAATTTGTAGCGTTGTTTTTAAAATTGTCTGTGTTGCTACTATGGCGCCACCAATTCTCTTTATTAAAGTGCCCACTTTTTAATGTATTGAGATGGTTTTCATTACCTTTACCCTCCATACTAAAAGAATATAATAAATTAATAAATAACGTATAGCATAAAAATAACAGCTTATATAAAAATAACATATTGCTACATAACGTTTACAAAATTAGCAAACACTCCTACTAGTTTATGATTAGTGATTCACAAAAGGACCAATAATTAAATTATCTTCAGGGAAATCACCTTTACAGACATGCATTCTATTTTTTTATGCCTTTCATTCACAATTCAAGTTCTAATTACGTGGACGTACATCTAGTTTAAAACTTTAAAAATATATTTAATATTTTGTGGTAAGTTACCATGAGTAATGTGTTTAACTATAACTTTTTTATTTGAAATATATTACTTATGATTTTAAAAAAACATATTCCTTATTTAGAAAATGTATAAAAATTTAAACGTAGCGGGTTTTTATACGTTTTCTAAATAAGTATTTTTCTTTATTAATTGTAGATTACCCCTTAAATTAGTATATTATCACTTTAAAAGTACCTACTAAAATAAAATTCCTTTTTCAGTTTTTGTTTGAAATGGAAGAAAATGAATATAGAACTGTTGAAGCCATGTTCCAGAAAATCAATAAAAATCATATAAAAATGAAGAAGAAAGAAAAAAAAGAAAATACTGCGATATTGTTTTCAGTGTTAGAAAAAATTATTACTTTATTAAGATCAAGTGACAGACTTTTTAATAGTTTAAAACCAAAACTAGATTTTTTAGGCAGTTATTTCGATGGATTACGCGTTGGCCACCCAAATGAGTATGATATCAATGTGATTTTAACATTTCCTGTTAATTATAAAAGGATAAAATTGGACTCAACAAATTGTTTTCATGATTATACATCTGTTATAATGCCGTCAGAATTTCGCAGGTTACTAAAAACTAATGAGGAATCTGGAACAGAATTTTTTAAAACACAATTGTGGTGTAATAAGGAATATAAGTTATCAATATTAAAATTCCGAGCGTGGATGCATAGTATAGTTGACCATGTTCTAAGCAAGATGCCAATAAAAGATGGAAAGAGAGTCATCATTATAAATAAGAGAGTTAAATACAGGATATTCAAGAAAAATTCAGGCCCAGCTATAACATTAACTATTATAAAAGAAGATGACAGTATTATTGATGTTGATTTAGTACCAACACTTAAATTCAAGCTACCTCAAAAGCCACTTAATTCCAAAGTTTGTTTTGACAAAATAGAGAAAACAAATATAAATGTATATTTTGTGGTACCTAAACCAAATGGCGATGAATTTAGCTGGAGACTAACTTTCCCATTTCAAGAAAGATATTATATAAAAAATAGAAATAATTTAAAAAGTGCTTTGAGAATTGTTAAACATTTTAGAGATGTACAAGATTTTACAAAACTATGTAGCTATTTTATTAAAGTGTTATTTTTATGGGAATGTGCAAATACTGATGATATGTATTGGACAAACAAATCTTTATCTAATTTGGTCTTTAATATGTTATATAAACTTAAGCATTGCTTAGCAGAGAGAAGAATTGAAAATTTTTGGTGTCCAGATCACAATATTATTGAAAAGATTAAACCAAAGACCTGTGAATGTTGGCATAATCGGCTAAGTTTTATTCTAAATGACATTAGATTTAGGCATCATAATGATCCTTTTATAATACTACATTATTTTTCCAAGCAGCAACTTAAACTTGTTAACAATAAATAAACATAACATTATTCAGTGTGTTCTGTTTAAAAGTTTAATAGACTTAAAATATAATAATGTTTACTTGTATGGTAAACCGAAGAAATAAGATTGTTGTTTAGTTTAATGTTTTATGTTGTAATTAATTTTGTACTAACACTTATGTAAATTGTATTTGTATATAAGCATTTGTGCAAAATTAATTGATTGATGATTTATTTACACCATACTTACACCCTAGAACTGTGGACAGCAAACTAATTATTTGCCCAAGAACCAAGTATTTTTATTATATAAAAAATCATAAATATTAACACTATTATAACTTTTAAAAAAAGTGAGAGCCAAATCTGTTTAAAATTTTAATGACACTAAATAAGTAGTACCCTACGGAAAACTATTTCGTACTGAGTAAATATTAATATGAACAATGTGTTTGCATCTTCTTGGAAAGTTTGAGTATATCTGGTTTGTAAATAATTGTTTGGAATATGAGATGCATGTTTAAAAAATTATACATTTTCTAGTTTTAGCTTCACGCTGTATCCCGCACGAGGCAGGGTAGGCAGAGGGAACGCAGGAACCTAGTGTTAAGACATTCCGTTCCACTTTCGTTCCCCACTTTCCGCCGAATTTGAGGCATTGCGTATTGAGTGGCGGAACTCAACGCCGCACTTTTAACTTATTACAAGAGCGAAGAAATGAAACATTTAAATTGAAAATATTACATATTTCATTTCCTCGACTGGGGATCGAACCCAGAACCAGTCGGTTACAGTCACAAGCTTGTGCAGCTGCGCCACGACAGGTCTCTTCTCTCAGGTCAGTTTTACAGAATAATTTTAATTTATTCAAATAAGATGCAGTTTCTTTCTAAACAAGTTTTTCGAATGAGAATATTGCGGCCACTAAATAATTATAGAATCATGCGGTGCTGTAGCCGCAGTATTCCGACTACTTGAATATAAATAAAATTAATAATAAGTAATTGATAGTGGTCGTTATAAAGATATTCCTGAATATTTGTAATCAGAAATATTACTTTTATAGTTAAAAGTAATTTCTGTGTATAAATAATTGTCCATAAAGTACACCCGGAAAAACATAGGATGCAAGCTACAACGTACTCTTTGGCTACAACCATTTAACGTTATTTATTTGTAATTTTAACTGTCATAATACGGCATAGAATAGAATAAATATTAAATAAATTTAAGAACTCGAGTTCACTTAACAGTGACCGTCATTTCCTAGGCCAAGAAATATCTACAATTAAGTAATTAAGTAAATGATTTATTGAGAAAGGAATTTTATTACAAAATTTGTCTATTTTCCATAAAAATTAAATACAAGGACATATAATACAAATAAGTTGCCATTAAAAAAATCGAATGTAAAAAATGCTGTCTATGCTATACGTGTCCGCCATTTTATTTGTATCGCCATTTCATTTATTTTGTGAGATGGAGAATTAAAGATTTCAAAGTGAGATAGAAACAATATAATCATATCCTCAGAATTAGTGTATTATCTCTATTTACTTACTATTAAATAATCGAGGTAAGATTTACTAAATTGTTTTTCGTCTTACAGGTGATTTGAGGCCTATTTTGGGTTCTTTAAACCAACCATTTATTAAACAGAATCAAAGAAATTAACAATGGCGACTGTAGTTTACTTGAAGCGCGTCTATAGATAGTCCGTCATCCTTTTCTTACATTATATCGACACTATTTACGGAGACACTGCTTTCATCGGACGAATGATCTTTTTACGAGTAGAGTAGACTGATAAGATACATTTCCCGTTGCCTTCGCACTGTATGTTTTGGGAGTTTCTCTTTCGTGTATATACATTTAGCCGCGCTTTTAATTTTTTTTTGTTTATATTCATCGGACAACATTTTTATTTATTTAATATGCTCTTTAATTACAGAATACTATATTAGATATCTAAGTTATATTTAAGACTGATGAGTGGGAAATTTATATAAAATGTTTACTACTAATGCGGTACAAGCCGGCTCTGTCCCAACACTTCAATACCAAGAGCACCCTCAAAAATCTCAAGGCAAAAATATAGAAAATGTTCAACAAAAAACTCAACAAACCCAACAAACACAACAGGTATACAGGTAGCTTGTGGTTAGTCCTAAAATTATTTACTTTTATTATAATTGTTATTATAATTAATATTGTTGCAGGAGTTTCCTACATTTTGTTATACAACAAATGTTAACATGATTGGTAAAATCGGTACTGGTGCCACTGGTAGTGCAGGAGGTGTTACAGGTGGTGTTAATATAGCACAACTGACAACTAGTGATGATAAAACATGTTACATAGCTCAACCATTTTCATACAACTATGCTTTGGTTAATCAAATGCAAATAGCACCAAATGGTCTACAGAATACAATATCAAATATTAGTTTTAAATGTGATGTCTGTGGACTTATGTTTGGTCATCTTACATTACTTAATGCTCATAAAAGGATACATTCTCAAGATACAGGTAATTATTTATATTATACTTGTGTATATAAAATATCTACATTCTTTAAAGCTTTTTGTTTTTAATATGAAAGAAAGATTACACATAAAAACTGTAATAAAGTAAAAAATTATAACAAAAAAATTGAAACAAATGTAAAAATGTTATAGTTGCAATATTAGAATGTGTCTAGATTTGGAAATATTTCTTTATTACAGATAACAATATAACTGTAGTAGCAACAGGAGTGAGTACAGCAAACGAAGTAGCCATGCCGCCTCATATACAAATTCTATCATCAGATCCAAGTGATCAACAGCAACATCATGTTCAAATCCAAGAAAGTAAGTAAGATCATGGAAAAATATAGAACTCAATACATCAGTGATCTCTTTAATTGAGTTTTAAAAACCATTAACAAAAAGTTCTAAAATGTATAATGTATCTAAGATTGTTCATAATCACTATCAGTGAAACATATTTTCTTAAATTGTATCCTGCTTAAGTCACCTTAGAACCAAAGAATTAAAAATTTCATTCATATGTGTGTGGAGATACACACAAACATATGCACACAGACACATCAAAGTTATAACACCTCTCCATTTTTATTTATTTATTTTTATACTTGCACATAATATCATAACTGTTCATATAACTTAAACAACTAAAATAATGTGTGCAATGGCAACATTATTGTAGGGGGTTAAAATAAAACATAATATGTTAAAGAAAGTTTACCAAACTACAAGAGTGAAACTGCATTTAAATTGCTTGAACCATTTTTGACATTATTCTGCAGAAGTACACAGACAAATGGACAAAATTATTAAATTAGTTAATGCCTCCAATAGTAATTTTCCACAGTTGACTTCCTCCACTCAACACCCTATATACATATTTGGCAGGAAGTGGAGAAAGTAATGGAGTATTTAAGCACTAGGTTCCCTCTGCCTACTCTGCCTAGAGTTTTTCATGGACAGACAGTATTCAGTTATACATTACAAGTTTTATGTATTAGAATGTTGTAAGTATTTGTATAATAAATGTGTGTGGGATGCAGTGTAAAGCTAAAGAAAGGAATATAATTTTTGTTAGAGTCAAGTGATATAAAAAATATTTTATTAAATGTTATTACTTGTATATTTTAAAGTTTGTAACCTATGAACAAAATATATAAATATTACAAAAAATAATAAATAATTCTAATTTGTGCCTCCAAAAAGTTTATATAGCTAAGATGAAGATTAGCAGTACTTATAACTTTTTTGTTTTTTACACTACAAAGGTCCTTATTGCTAGAACTTTATTTAGACAGTAGAATGCTGTTATATGTTGAACAGACAAATAAATGATGTCAGATAATAAAGACATAGATTTTATAACTGGGTCATTTATTGATGGTTTTTTTTACATTTAATTTTGATTATAAAACTATCATTGTACAATTCTCAACATGTTCCATTGAAATCAAATTTAATTATTTTATGACTTATAATTTTGTATTATTTTACAGCTAAACCAGTAGTTCTTGATAAAGTACAGAAATGTATAACATGTGGTGGTCCAATCACTAACAATCCAAAAAGGAAAGGCCCTAAACTTATAAGATGTGAAAACTGTATAGCACAAGACTCAGTGGAACAAAGAAATAATCAAAGTAAGGAATATATGTTTAGTTTTCGTATCTCTTAAGTTTATTTATATTTTTATAGATATCAGATCTAGATAAGTAGGTTATTTAAAACAAAACATTTTTTTTTCAACTTCAACTATTAATTTCTGAGATTAAACAAACAATTTCATAATATTAATATCTATATCTTTTAATTACTTACAAAAAAATTAAAACAATTAAAGTCATTTTGGGTAACTTTGAACGTATTTTACAGTTTTAATTAGAATCCGAATTAAAATGTTTAGGAATGCATTATACATTATTTATTAAATGATGTTCTTTTATGTTAGTTTTTATTTTCAAAGCAATAAATTGGTTATTCATTGGAGTAAACTGCCACAAAATCTAAAAAATAGTAACATTCAATGTTAGCTTAATTTTTGGGTAACTTTGAACCAGATTATTCTTACACATGAAAATCTATTTTTTTTAAGTATATTTTACAACTTGGGTAAGGTTAGATAAGGTTTTTTTATTCTGTAAATACGAGTCTATCTAAATATTCATGACACTAATAATAAAAAATGTGGGTTGACTTAGTATCGCCATATAAAGTAAAAAAGGAACCAGTTTCGTTGAAATAAATTGTATTTTATTTTAATAATTCTTTATTAATAACAATAGAAATAAGATAATTTTCAGAGAATCATAAATTATATGTTTCTTTGGCTATCAAATGAGATCAAAATTTATACTGAGCCTGTCACATTTTTTTTAGAATATATTTTTCCTAAATCTACTCACCCCATTCCATAAACAAAAAATATCGTTAATATAGAGTACGCCGCCTTTCCTGGAGATATGATGTTCTTCTAAAATACTTACTATATTGGTTTTACTAGTTTGATATTTCTCAACCTTAGAGGGCCAAGACCAACCTCCTAAAAAGTTTTTTTGCAGTATTGATACAGTAAAATCCGAAGCGTTTACTTTTGTAACTCTTCCTGGGAACAAACTGCCTTCTAGACTAATTACACAGTATGTACCATCTTCTAATTTTTGTTTTTCTGCACCATGTTTGTCCATACTTGTGTCTATCAATGTACCATTTGTACAAATAAAAACAAATTTTACCATATCAATCTCAGCATTGCCTTTTGATTGACTGGTATAAAAAGTCTCTGGCCTTAATCAAAGTTACCCAAAGTATTATTTTATTTGTAATGGGTAACTTTGAATAGTTCAAAGTTACCCGAATTATCGATATTTTTTTCTTGTCCTAAATAAAACAAATTTTGCTAGAAATTACAAGTTAAAGTTACTATATTTATAGAAGAAACTTAAATATTAACTACAAAGTACATACTAAAACAAACAATTACCAGTTTACAAAAGATTTTATATTTTTTTTCACGATTTCTAAACGAGCAAACTCCACCTAATGAAAAAGTAGTCTCACAGAAAGGCGGGTAAATTCTAAAACATTAACCTAATGTAAATTGTTTTGTTTTATAATTGACCGCCATATTGTCGGCGATCCGTATTACGCAGTTTCATTAAAAAAAAAGTTAACATTGCTACACCAAAAAAATATAAATCATTTACTCAAAAATATTCAAAGTTAGACCAAGATTCAAAGTTACCCGAAATGACTGTAATAAAAAAATTAAATTATTAAAAAAATACTTGCTACATTTGCTGACTAAAGACACACAGAGTATTATGTCAAGTATAAATTTACTATAACTTGACATAGAAATATTTATTGTAAATTTATTTATATTATTGTTTAATAAGCATGGGTATAACAAGTAAAAGTATAAGTTTTATTTAAAATAATTATATAAAAAATGTAATTTGTTCATTTGTATTTGTTCATTTGTTACAGTAAATTCAACACAAATATTTGTAGCCACAGAGAACAATGTAAAGTTTGAAGTTGGTGGTGTGAGTGGAGTGCAGAATGCATCAGATCCTTTAGCATCTACAACAAATAATCAGCAGCAACCAACGCAACAGAAACCTTGTTAGTTTTTCTTCCTTCACAATGTGTCTTATACTATAAATAAGTGTGGAGACACTCAGTTGTTCAGTTTCTAATCATAATTCATTGCATTGTCATTGTCTTTTTATCAGAGTGATGAAATGAAAATAATTCATACTTTACTGTGTAATGCTAAGCCGCAGCGTTGTAACTGCCTCATATTTTATCAATGAATTTTTATTTAAAAGCTAAACATTTGTCTTAGATAGTTGTCTATGACTAAGTACTTAACAACTTTTTATTTTCTGTTATAATTTCTTTTTTTCATTTAAACCGGTACAAACTATATATGTTTTTTTTTCATATTGCAGTACCCGGACATCATCCTGTAAAAAAAAGAAATTTAGCATCTGTCACCAAATGTCAAAACTGTAATGGCTCTGGTATAGTTTTTGTAGGAGGAAATAAGAATAAAAATAACCAGGCGAATGCAGACAAACCGTTTCATTGTAATATATGTGGCGGTTCCTTTTCAAGATACTCATCGTTATGGTCTCATAAAAAACTACATTCTGGTGAAAAAAATTTCAAATGTGGCATATGTGGGATTGCATTCGCAAAAGCTGTATATCTTAAGAACCATTCTAGAATTCACACCGGAGAGAAACCTTACAGGTAATATGCAATTTATGAAAATAGTGTTTCATATAGCGCTTTCAAAAGTAAATTTAGATAAAATAAAAATACTGAATTTACCTAATACTTTAATACTTATTTTTTTAGTAAATCAAAATTTTACACATTTCCTAATATAGTACAATCTCACTAATTGTAGCTCTGATAGATCCTAACAATCCTATTTAAATTTACACACACACATACAATATGTTACGTAAATTTAATTAATACACCAAATAAAAAGGTTTATAAAAACCTGAAGATTATTAACAAAATCATTGTTTTTTTTTATAAATTGTATTATTTAAATTAACTATTAATCAGTTCAGTCATTTAAATATTTCAACAATCTGGGACCTGTTGGTCTACAATCAGCTTCACACTGTATCACGCACATAGCAGGGTAGGCAGAGGGAACTTGGGAACCTAGTGTTAAGACACTATGTTCCACTTCCGTTCCCGACTTTCCGCCGATTTTGGGGCATTGCGTGTTGAGTGGTGGAACTCAACGCCGCGTTTTGCCTTGTACCAGAGCGAAGAAATGAAAACATTAAATATTTAAATTGAAAATATTGAATATTTTATTTCCTCGAGTGGGATCGTATCCACAACCTGTCGGTTACAGTCACACGCGTGTGCTGCTGCCCCACGCCTACAATAATTAGAGATTAATGAGATCCTACTGTTAAAGTTTTCTATTGATTAGCTTTGTTCTACTAATGCTTAGTGACTCACTTAAGATGCATGTTGCAATTACAGTGCTTATTCATTCAATATCAATTAGCTATTTTAGTTTTTAAGAGAAAAATAGGTAATAATGTAAAATTTTTATTCTTTACTCTCATAATAATTGTTGTTAATGAGAATTTACTAAGCCTAAACTATCACAGCTTAGGTAATAATTTATCAGAACATGTCAGTTTTAGTTCATAAAACGAAACTAAAAGTAAATATAAAATTAGTTCTAGTGTTAAATTTTTAAATACTCGAAATAACATCGATGGTATGGATTATCTATCAGGTTTGTTAGCAGTGTCAACTGATAATATCAATATCAGTGCATTTATTTCCCAAACTAATGACGTCACAACAAAGACATGTGGTGCGTCTAGCGTCTCTATTTAATTCATGCAATATTTGAAAATATAAAATTAAACTGTACATTTTTAAGATATTTAAAGTGATATTTCTCCCCTAGGTCTAAAATAATATATTTTTGTAGTACATATGTACTAAAAATACGATTGATATAAAATATTATACTTAAAATAGAAACTTCTTAAAAATACATGTACTAAGCCTTTTATATTTACAGATGTCAAACTTGTGGTATGCAGTTCTCACAGTCGCCACATTTGAAAAATCATGAAAGAACACATTCGGGAGAAAAGCCATATGTTTGTGAGGTGAGACATTACTGCAGAATTGTATTAAACCTAATCAATTCTATAACTTTATTACCTGTGAGGAAATTTTGAATTTCATTTTTAATTATGATTTAGATTTGTTTATGATCACGTTTGATCATGTATGATCATGTTTCAGTAATGGTCCCATAAAAATATCAAATTGAAATTCAAATACTTCAGACTGAAACTGCCTGAAACTTATTGTCATAAATAGCCTAATTTAAAGTGATCTCCATTATCTTTAAATAATATACAACATTTTTATATAAATTGTAGCCTATATGTTATGCTGATATATGACCTACATTTTAGTTAAGATACTTCACTCAGTTCGTTATTTTCTGCTGTATTTGAGGCATTACATGCTAAATGAAACTAACGCAGGGCTTTGCCTACTAGAGCTCAGAAAAGAAAATATTCAATATTTAATTTTCTCTAGTTGGAATTTGAACCATAACCTCTCACGATTGCAGTCGCGGCCTTGTATCTCTGCGCCACGATAAACCTCGACACTTCAATCTTAATGATATATTAGGTATTTTATCTATTAGGTTTTATATTATATATATTTTATCTAATATTATAGTTCATACTGGTCGGATATCAGTTTGAACTACATTATTTTATTTACTAATATCAACTGCTTTCTTGTTCTAATATTATCATCATTTTTGTTATAAGTATCAATTTGAAGTTCTGTTGTATATTAGTCACCTCTTGGAGAACACCCAAGGGAATTATCTGGGTGAACTCTGAACTCATAATTAAACAAGAAATCTACACAAGTATTAAATCGCCTCTAATATCTCTATTCCGAAGAAGTAATTGAATAAGTGTTAACAGAAATTTTCATATTTATAAAAAACTAAAATTTTTGGTTTAAAAGTGCTTATGTTTCACAGGTGTGTGACAAAGGCTTCGCCAGACATGCGACGTTATGGAATCACCGGCGGATCCACACGGGCGAGAAACCTTATAAGTTAGTATTAACATACTTGTACATAATATGCTTTGGTATTTAAACATAGATGCTTGTTACAAAAAGTATGTTTTATTTACATAGACAAGAACTGTTTTATTTTGGATGATATCTTACATCATTTCCTTCTTTGTGGCACTTAGAGACCGCTACTGTATTTAAAGTCAAATTAGGAGCATTGAGTGGCTGAACCCTTCTTATTACTTTACTAGTAGCATAAACGAATATATTTTAATTTATAATAAAAGTTAATATTGTTTTTTTTTTTTTAGAATCTTACATCGTTTTCCAGGCATTACGTGTTGAGTGTTGAAATTCAACACTGGTTTTGCTATTTTACCAGAGCCAGAAATAAAAATAATACATTCCCTTTAGTGTGAATTCAACATACTTAAATTATTCTGTTATAAAAAAAAACTTTTACAAAAAATATCATTAATGTATATTATTAGGTGTGACACGTGCGGTTCAGCGTTCAGTCAAGCAGCTCACTTGAAGAACCACGCAAAGGTGCATTCCGGCGAGAAGCCCTTCAAATGTGACATTTGTACCGCCGCCTTCGCGGACAGATTTGCTTTAAAACGACATCGAGGGATACATGACAAATATGGTATGACATTTAGAAACATATAAAATAATGATATGTAGCGGAACTCGAACAGTAGCCTCAACAGGCAATACAACTACTAGAAATGTATATGTTTTTATATGTATTAGAAAACATATAAAAAATAAACGTAGCGGGCTTGAACTCGCACCTCTTGACAACCGTCGAAGTTTTGGACTTGCAAGAGCGCGTGGATTGCAATATTTAATTTTTATACGTTTTCTAAATAGGTATTTAACCAAATATTATAAATGACTAGCTTTCTTATACCTTAATTCAATCTTATTTTCTAATCAGTATAAATAATGTTACTATTCATTAATATTATTTCAAAAATATATGTTACAAAACAGTATTACGACATGAATCATATTACAATGTAGTAATGTTTACTTATTAGAAATTAAATGTTACATTTTATTGAATTATGAAGTTTGTCACATATTGTATTTTTAAATAATGTTTATTCAACCAGAAATAATAAATTTTATATTACACTTTTAGGTCAAACCGCACCATTACCTTCTAGAATACAACAGAACCAACAGGAACAAGTATCTCAACAGACAAACAGTGAACAGCAGCAGAATACGCAAAATACTGTTGATATGGAACACACCAGTGAACAAACTCTGTGAATTAGCATAATTAACATAAATAATTTATACCCCACCCGCACTGTAAGATTTAAAAATAATTTATCGAAACTGTAAATATGTTTATTTGTTCAATGAAGTAAAACAAACATCTTTCACAATTGTAATTGTTTGAAGTGAAAATTTATGAAATTTTATACACACAAATAAAATATAGAAGCAAACGAAAAACTTGCTATTCCAAAAGGGAGGATGGTGCCATTGGGGGTATATCTCAAATATTGTTAGTATTATCTTAGTGGCACCTCAAACAACCTCAATATTGCAACTGTGACAGACAGACACTGCCAGTATAATTAAGTGTGAGAAAATAAGAAAATACTGTTTAATAAATGTTTACTGCTTTATTTTTATATTTTAGTGTCAAATGATTCATGTATATGTGGACAAGCCTTTATAGAGGGGCTGTTCACTCAGGCTCGTATATAATATTATTAATAGAATTATTATTGGCTGTGGAACTAAGGGAGTATGTTTATGAAGCGAATCAATATCAAATGAAACTATGACCTGTCGTAACATTTGTTCTTACACATGTATATATTGATTATTATTGTGGGTAGATTAGAGCAAAGGTTATTAAGTGAATTAGATAAATTTAAACCAAGTTATCTTTAAGGACTTACATGTAAATAACGTTGTAATATTTTTTTTACATTATTGGTATTAAATAGTTATTTTTGGTGTAAATCATAAGATGTCACTACAGCTTATGAGGCAAAGCGGGATGCATCTAAGTGATGCTATACATTTAGACCTAATTTTATAATAATTATGATCCATATACATATAGTAAAGCAAAATAGAAACTTCAATTTGTTTGATTTAACACAAATCCTATGAAACTGGTTTGTAACTTGAAATTAAATATTTATTATTTTCAATGTTTAACAACTAAAAAAAATTGATTTTCTTAAAAAAACTAAATGAAAAAAAAAAATACACAACAATTATTTTAATATTAAGGAAATATTTAAAAACAGTAGTGATTTAAATAGCTTTATTTCATTTTTAAATGTATAACTTAAAACAAGAATGGAATTATAATTTATTCATAAACCCAGTTTTCGACTGCAGGGGACCATCCAACGACTTCTTTTTCGGAAAACCACAGATTAATTTCCTTATTTGCGGATTCTACACTGTCAGAGCCATGGATAATGTTGCGGCCGACTTGAATGCAAAGGTCACCACGGATTGTGCCAGGTTGGGAGTCAGCGGGGTTGGTAGCGCCAAGCATTTGACGACCGGTTTTCACAACGTTGAGCCCTTCCCATACCATAGGTACGACAGGTCCGGAACTCATGTATTTCACTAGGCCAGGGAAGAAGGGGCGGGAAGCAAGATCGCCGTAGTGGTTTTTCAGAAGTTCTTCAGATGGCCACACGAATTTGAGAGCTACTAATTTGAAGCCTTTCTTTTCGAATCTTTGGATGATTTCACCAACCAGACCGCGTTGGACGCCGTCAGGTTTAACCATAATGAAAGTTCTTTCACGCTGTTCAGCCATGGTGATCAGAGATTCTTCCGGGTCCTTAGGTTATACACACGCTCAACGTGGAAGTATTAAGAAAAGAAATGAACGAAGACAGATAGCAGCCGGTCAATGACTAAAATGGGAAAAGGAAATGACAAGAATTGTCACAAATTGTTGCCAGTCCTAAAACCGGAATATAACAATATATATACGTCGTTTACACACTAGCTATAGCTCGGCAATCCTATAAACTAACTTTAAGAGGTACATGCTACATCAAAGTAATGATAATAATATTTGCCACTTTTCAAACATAACTTTAAAATATTTAGTTTACTTTGTAAATCTGATATTCACAATGTAAATCAGCTCAAATATTTATCATAATACATTATAATAATAAAATGTGACAGATCGGCAACATTCAGTAATATTATTGTAGTAATAGGTGTTTACATTAATGCCAAACACGTGAATGAATAAAAATCATAAATCATAATATGAAACTAGTAATTCTACATCTAAATATATTATATCCTTTTCTGGTTTCGGAAAGGTCATTTATGAATAAAAGTGATATAACTGAATATTCTGTAATATTATTGTAGTAGGTGTTTATACATAAATGCCTCACATTTATGTATGAATGAAAATCATAATAGAAAATGAAACGCTTCAATCAACTATTCATAGATTAAGTGTCACACTCCAAAAAACGGCCCGAGAAATAAGAGCACAAACAGAATTGTGTTCTTATTCGTTTTTAGTATGTTCCAACCATAGCCAATGTGCGGACGTGACAAAATGCCTCCGTGTGCTTATAAAAATTGTGTAAATAACCATCGCAACAGTAAGCATTCAGAAGGAATATCTTTCTTTCGGTAAGTACATGTTAGAATTAATTTTAAAATACTTAAAAATCAATATTAAACAATTAAATAACAATATTCCGTCGTTTGACCAATATTGGCGATAACACTACCAACGATTTCGTCTAATAACGATAAGTTTGGGCTAAGAAATGCATAGAGAGATGTTTAAATTTGTTTTATTATATTTGTAATAACTTTATTTTTTTTTTCTTGTTTTATAGTTTTCCTACTGACTCATTTCGCTGTGCAAAATGGGTATCTATTGTCGCCTAAGAAAGAAGGGAAGAATACTCAACGGCGTAGATTGGTAAAAATGGCGATTCCAAAATTGCAAGTATAATTAATAAATTAAAAAATATAATTAATAAATTTTTTTTGTTTACATATAGAAAGAATACACAAAATAAAAAAAAAATAAAAAATATTTATTATAGGCTGCATCTTCAATTCTAAATGATACCATAATCAACACAATGGCGTTTCCGTCAGCTCTAACTTCTATTGCATTACTATCGGACATTACATCTTTGCAAGATACTCCAAGAAAAGGATACTTAAAAAACAAATAATCGTATCACGCTAAATAGTACTTACTAAAACGAAACAAATTAATAATTTAAACAAAATTAATAAACGTTTTAAGAAAAAAAAGTCTTCGTTAAAAAATATTATCATATTTTTTTAATTAAATGTGCTTAAAAATAAAAAAAAAACCGTCGATGACTCAGTATTATTAGATCGATTGAAAAATGTAGAAGTAGCGGAACTTTTTAACGAAATGTATATTGTATTAAAACAAAAAAGGACGTTTCAAGATTAGAATTACTTTTATTTTTAATAAAATGTACTAAAATTATTAATTTATTATCAATAAAGTAACTCCATGATTTCTATTTTCTAATTTCTTACAAGCACTTACAAAGCGACGACGATGACGTGAAATTAAATGTCATATCTATTACGCGCTAGTCGAAACTAAACCTTAAGATACGAGAATAAGGTGTGATTTTATTAAATAGATTTTTTGTCATAAGTCTGTGTGTAATAATGTTCGGCATTTGTGTTATTGAGTGGTGCCACTTTTTTGAGCCGTATTTGTATGCAACCGTTGCATTGCAACGCTTAATTGAATAGTTGATCGAAGATGAAATACTGAATAGTTGATCGAAGATGAAATGTGATGGAACGGAATATTCTGTAGTATTATTGTAGTAGGTGTTTGTTCATAAATGCCTCACACTTATGTATGAATGAAAATCATATTAGAAACTAATAATTTTATGACTGAATACTGAATATTATATGTACCTTTCTGGTTCTGGTATGATAATTAACGAATGAATGTGATGGAACGGAATATGCTGTAGTATTATTTTAGGTGTTTTTTTAATAAATGCCTCACACTTATGTATGAATGAAAGTCATAATATGAAACTGATGATTATACTTCTAAATATTATATATCCCTTTCTGGTTCCAGCATGGTAATTTATGAAAAAAAGTGACAGATTGGAATATGCTGTTGAATTACTGTAGTAGTAGCTACAGCTTGTATGTGTGTGTGTGTTCATACATGCCTCACACTTATGTATGAATGATAAATGAAATAAACTTAATATGTATTCATCTAAACTCTTGACCCCTGAGTACTTCATTAATATCATGAATTGCCTCTGGTTACCTAGGATATTGAGGACTGTCCAAAGTGGAATAGGCTTATCTTGTTCCTAAAGTTATAAAAAGAGACAAATTTCATAAGTGTAAAAATTATGGTTATTAAAAAATGAACTTATATAGAAATTGCAAAATCTTTATTATAGCAAGCCAAATTGTAGTATGATCAAAGTAAGTAATAAACTACTATGCCTACCCTGCCTCATGCGCAATACAGCATGAAGCTAAGAAAGAAAGAAAGAAAGTCAGTAATAAAAGGATTCAAACCCAAAAACATTCATATTGAAATATATCATTTTAATAAGTATTTAAATATAAACTTTCAAAATCTTCATATAACAAAAAAATATTTTTTTTTGTAAGCTCATATCAGGTCTTACAAAAACAATCAACAAGATGATCATTTACCAAACCACAAGCTTGCATAAATGCATAACAAATAGTTGGACCTACAAATTTATATCCTCGTTTCTTTAAAGCCTTTGACAATTCAATAGAAATATCTGTTTGAGTAGGTATTTCTTTATTAGTTTTCCAGTGATTGAGTATGGGTTTTTCATCAACAAATTTCCACACAAATTGTGATAATTGCTCATCATTACTTTCCATTTTAATGTAACATTTGGCATTATTAATGATTGATTCTATTTTACCTTTATGTCTGACTATATCAGAATTTAATAACAACTGTTGTATTTCTACATTATCCATTTGAGAAATTTTGAGAGGATCGAAATTGTAAAAGTGTTTTTTATAATTATCTCTTTTGTGTAAAATTGTTATCCATGATAAACCAGCTTGTTGTCCTTCTAAACAAAGCATTTCGAAAAGTTTAATGTCATCATATTGTGGCTTACCCCACTCGGTATCATGATATTTTATATAAATTGGATCTTCAGTTAACCAAGAACATCTTTTAACACTTTTGTCCATTGTAATATGCTGTCATATATTTTTATTTATTTAAGTAGAATTTTCTTTTTTAACTTGTATAAGTGCTACCTGCATTTGGAGAAATAAATTTAAAGCAATTATTACTTTGTTGCATGTGAATTTTAGCCACTGTTATCTACTACTTGTCGTTCAAGATTTTATACTGAAGACATAAGGAGACAAGATATTAATTGCAGCAAATTATTTAAAAAAAATGTTACTTGTTTCTTCTTAGTAACTACAAAATAATCACATTCCAGCAAATATTTGTATACAAATACAATATTTGTATACAAATACAATTTTTGAAATTACAAAATGAAAATGGTGTTGCCGCTCGATATGCCATAGACTACGTTATACAGATAGACTATCGATATTAAGGGAGTAGTGAAAACATCCATAATATTGATTGAATCGATACTAAAAATGGTTGGCTATTATTACTATTGGTGACCTGCAATAGCACCGATACAGTTGGTGCGTTGCACTAGCGATCTCAATATATATATATATATATATATATATATATATATATATATATATATATATATATATATGTGTATATATATATATATATATATATATATATATATATATATATATATATATATATATATATATATATATATATATGCCTATTATATAATCTGTCGTGGCGCAGCGGCACAAGAGTGTGACTGTAACCGACAGGTTCTGGGTTCGATCCCCAGTCGAGGAAATGTAATATTTAATATTTTCAATTTAAATATTTAATGTTTCATTTCTTCGCTCTGGTAATAAGGCAAAGCACTGTGAAGAACCTCAAGAACTGGCAAGTTGGCTGTCCCGCTCTTTTCAAATAGGAGGAACAAAAATATGAATCATTGTCATCTATGTACTTTTCTATAGGTACTTACTTAAACAACCATTCGTAATCAATAAAATATTTGAAGGATTTGGTCTCCCCATCGCTTATTTGTATCGATGATTTTTTCCCATGCAAGTTCAAAGGATGTCAAGTGCACGGTGGATGTCTTAGACATTACAATTAAAGCGCTTCTAATTTGGTAGACGGTTGTCGCGCAATGTGTGGTCAAGGGTTATCATGAAACAGCCGGGGTATGGAGCGATTGCCTAGTCTTGGTTGTGTAGCAGGTAGCTTTTTATGAGAGTTTGAAATTACTGATAATAAACGTCTGCCGTAGATATCTGCCGAATTATCTTGCTACATTTAAAAAAAAATGTAATTATTTTCTTTATTGCACTTAATACAAAAAAATATTAAAAAATACAGTATGAAACAATTTTTACAATAGGTGGACTTATCTCTAAAAGAGATTTCTTCCAGTCAACCTGTGGAAGTGGATATGTGCAAAGTAGCGGGAAAGACTACGACAGTGCGGAAAGAAAAAAAAACAAACAGAAAAGAAACATGTAAAAAATGGTATATTGTACATATACATACATACATACTTATATTTATTGACATACATACAATAATAAATACAAACATATATGCGTACATACATACACACAATAACAAATACAATATATTCAAATATACATATATATTCCATTTAATAATTTGAATAAAATATAAGATAATAATATAGTATAATATTATCAAACCCCTATTTTAATTTTGCTCATTGTTTAACCGTGAAAGTAGGTATTTTTAAACAGGATTAAAGGAATTTATAGATGGACTTTCTGGATAGATTTAGGGAGCTAGTTCTAAAGCGATACGGCGTACACAGAAAAGGCGGAAGGACAGGAATAAAGCCAGGCGCTTACCAGGGTCCAGTCGTATCGATGAGCGCTTCTGATCCGTACAAAACGATTGACATACCTTTACATAATGTACTTATTACCGACTTAAGTTTTTATTCGTCGTTTATTAATTTATCGTTATTTCGTTATATTACTTTATGAAAATAAACATATTACTATTATTATAATAAGTATACTGTATACTGTAGTTATTTATTATGTCAACTTATGGTTAATAAGAGTGCAATAAAAAACTATTTTATACAGTCATAATATTTTTATGTTGTCAGTATCAGTCATATAAACTTGGTTTATTTATATTTAAGTAGCCCGTACATATTAACCACTTAGGGCCACCGTATATTCTCGCTAGTTTGGATTGATGGTTACATCTATGTGCCTTAATATATCTTCTAGTGTCTGGTCCACTTATAAAATTTTTCATTACACTGAAATTGCTGTCATTTAAGGTCCCATCTGAAAGTTTTTGTAAAAATGACGTGTACTCTGGTTTCATTAATTCATTAGAAACACGATTCATCTGGAATAAAGAA
Source organism: Eueides isabella (assembly GCA_019049475.1). Taxonomy (NCBI): domain Eukaryota; kingdom Metazoa; phylum Arthropoda; class Insecta; order Lepidoptera; family Nymphalidae; genus Eueides; species Eueides isabella. The sequence goes on from CM032385.1 coordinate 11,574,975, forward strand.
ATGATAACAAAATTGTAACAGGTACGTTAAAATAAAGTAATATGCTTACTGAATGTATTTAATTTAATTTTAAAGGACAAGGGTGAATATTTTTAGTATAATGGCATTAACGATGATGGTTAAAATAACTTGCGCTGGGTAGGTACTGCATTAACAACTACTCTAACTACAATTATTTTGTAATTTATTAATATTATTAACAAAATTATTCAAAAACCGTGCACAATTTTTGAACGTAACTTGAAATATGATTTTATTGAAAATTCTATGAAATATTCATGCACCTAATTTAAGGTTAGACACTTCTACAATATCCGTTATAATGATTCTAAAAATTGTATATCTCATATTTAAAATGATTATATTAAAAATATGACAAAAATATGATGTGAATATAATAAAATTTTACTGTAAATATTATACTCATAATAAATCTATAACCGGTTACTGTCTGTACTTAAAACAAATATTTAAAAAATCATATTTGAACGTTTATTAATGGGCACAAAAAAGTGATTTTAATTATTATTGTCTATTTGTCTAGGCGTTTAGATTTTAAAAAAGTTTTCACTATTATATTGTGGCAACATTCCCTTAATAGTTAGTCTTTGTTTCATTAAAATCTGTTAATAAATAAAAAAGTTTGATTAATTTAAAATATTAAAGTTGACATAATTGCAACAAAATGTTTATTAATTACGCTGAAATTTTAGTTTTCATGATTAAATGTCGATGTCTTAAAAATGCTAATGTCATTAGAACAATATAGAAATTGAGATTAGTAAATAAAATAGTGTAAATTAAGCGGACGAAGCTGTGAGTGGGGCGCTAGTATTGAATATATCTAATACTTACTACAATCTTTAATTGTTCATCGGTAAGCGGAGTTGTTAAAGGTCCTAAAAGTAAAACGCTGCTGTTTTTTTCGAGACTTTCCGGATTTACTAGAACTATATCATCACTATCTTTACTCTTTACTTCTTCATTTAAAATTAGAAACATAAATTCATTATTATATTGGTTTTTTGTGTCCGTCTTTTGTGTTTTATCTACTGTGGATTTAATTAAAGTAACCATAGGATCAATATTATCTTCAGTTGTTTTGGGGTATATTTTGTTTGTTGGAGCTTTACAACATAATCTTTTTAATTGCGCTACAAGAATATCGAACAAAAGTTCCCTTTTCTGATCATTTAATGTTCCCCCAATGGAGCCTTGCCATGGTTTGCTATACAAAAAGTTATGAAGTTTCTTTAATGCTAAGAAGTTGGCGGTAGGTTTTTGTTTTTGTGGGAGTACTTCCTTGTGATCTAATTTGAAAAATGCTTGAAAATCTTTGTTATTATCTGAATACATTTTCTCTTGTTTATTTTGAGCATCTTTCATGGGTTTACCCCCAAGTGCTATGTTAGCAACATCGTTTAAGTCGTAACTTTCTTTTAAAGGTTGTGTATTGAGTAATTTTACAAGTTCTTCATCGCTTAATTTTGACAAAATATATGCTGTGTCGTTACCTATAATTTATTCTTATTTTAATAATAAAGAAATATATATTACTTTACAAATTGGAGGCGTTTATTTACCATAATTATTTATCACTATAGATTTTGGTAAGTCTTTTTCTTTCGGCAAGTAACCTTTTGATTCTATAAATTCCACAATATCACTTTCTGGGTCGTTATTGTTCAAGACATAAGAAAATTTCTCCATTGACGTACATTGTGTTTTAAAAATCTAAAACCATTCTTGCATATAATATTGAAATAAAAAACTTAATTAATTTTAATTCATGAAAAAAATATTTGAAATTACTTACACAAATCAAAATTATAAATAACGTAAAATTTCTACACATTATGTTTACATTATGTTGATAACTGTGCATAGCTAATATCACGGATGAATGGAGGCAATTAAACTCAGCGTTTATAAAAAGTTTTACGCCATGTTTACAAAAAATATATAAAACAACCTTTCATAAAATTTTTGTTCTGAATAGCCAGGACATTTTTGTTTAGATAAACAAAATAGTTTTGAAAAGGTTTTTTATGTATAGTAGACTAGGAAATTCACCGTCAAGACACTCTGTTTAATAATTTCCGACCAATTTTCAAGACGTGGTATGGCGGAGTAAAACGCCGCGCATTATGTGTCATTTCGAGAAAGTAAAAATAATTCACTCTCCTGTACCTAGGTGGGAATGAAGTCCAATTTCAATCTATTACGTTTACAGTCAAACGTTATCCTACCGCGCCTGATGGGCTCAAGAATAATAATAATTTCGAGTTCAAGGCGACATTCAACGAGTATGTGAATAGGCTCTTTGTGTACGCGCCTGAGCTCTTGCTCGCTCTTGTGGCAGATCGGGACGATAGTCGGTATTTTGGCAAGGATCGATGTCTTAAGGAGCTTGAGTTCGTGCTGTGTTTATTTTGCACGCGTCAACGTGCGTAGCCAGCAGCAGCTAACTCAGAGGCGGCCACTGGACACTGTTTAGCTGGAGCGCTAGACATATTCAGCATGCAAACCGTTAGTGGGTCTTTGCTGAACAGGTGGGCAAGAGCCAGGGAGCAAGGTATCACAGCTGAATAATGGGATGAGGTGCCAAAAGCTGCTGCTCTGCGAAGTAGAACTTCAGTGCTTATTGATTTCTTTGCCGGCTCATCTGCAAGAAATTTTTAAGGTTTTTTTAAGTGAATTCAAACATTACGAAAAATTTATACAATCTGACAATTTTCAGACGTCGAAGCAAAAAAAAACATCGATAAAGTTTATTGCGTGCAGCTACGTGATGCCTATATTCCCCTGTCCACGTTTCTATTCCTCTCTCACTCATTCTCTCTATTCTCTCACACCGTCTCCACTCTGGTTTCGGTTGCTATGACGCCATAACAGCTAGACTTGTTAGTCGCATGGCATTGTTTACAACGTATTTAAAAAATATACTCTAAAAAAATATAATTATTTTCACACACACAATTATTCTACTTAAAAAAACATGTACTTTCTCTGGTATTTAATATTCTTTAATTAATTAACTTCAAAGAGCGCTAGATATATGCAGCATGCAAGCCATTAATTAACTTGAACCGTATAAAAAAATATTTCATTAGGCAAATCCCTCTTAATAATTATGTCATATTATAAGAGCGCACGTCGAGGGCATAAAAATGAACCATATATTGAGTTGAGCTGGAGTTTTTTAAAACGATCTTTCTTTGCACATTCTAATAATGGCCGTGACTTTGCGTTAGATCCAAATTCTCAGATTATTATATAAGAGATTTTTTTTAGGTTGACGATGACTGACGCGCTCGATATTTTTAGTCGAAATTAATAACAGAAAAGAACAAATAGACAAAAAACAATAGAAGTTATTCAATTAAAATTAGCATACTCTGCTCTTAATGATATAACAGAGACAATGAAGACCATAACAACAACAAGAGTGGTTTACTACAGGGCAAGATATTTTAATTACAAACAACGTAAACACAAAATCTCCAAAAATTGGAAGCCAATAGCTTGTTTGTCAAACATTTACAAGTTATTAACTTTTATTTTAGTTCAAAAAAAAATCGGGAATGTAAAGACTATCTTATTACCAATGAGGGAATTCTAAAAAACTGTCTCCTGAAAGGCCTGGATAAATGTCGACCGAAGATGAAACTGAACTAACTTATGTCAAGTGCGGCATGTTTCATAGGGATTCGCTATCACCATTGTTGTTTTTTCTGACGATAAATTCGGTTTTATTCATCTTAAATAAACACAAAATAAAGGGACACAAACTCAAAGACAGCTTCTGAGATATATTCTCAAGCAAAAGAAATAATTTAAACGTCTTATTAGTATAGAAATATTTATATACGATATGGTTTGAGTTTCTGTATGGATAAATGTAAATTACACTATGCACATTTGAGCAGGACATCAAAATAATACCTTGAATGACATACCACTGAGCGGAGACACAATTAAACAACATTAAATACATGAATCAGGAAAAATAGAACATACATAATTAGGGAACACGAAAACCAAAAAGTTACTTTCATTTAAATTCAAAAAATATAATAAAAAACCTACGCTATTCTAGTAATACTTTATTGATTTGGAATAACGAATTACAGGTAAAGAGATTTAAAATCAACAGTTATAAAAACAAAAAAAATATTATCAATAAAGCAAGCGCAACAACATAGGGGATGTATAAGGAGTGTACTTACATATATCAGAGGAAGGTAGAGAATTCATAAATATAGAAAAAAATATACAATACACAGATACTTAAATATAAATGGAGGCAAAATTTAGAGGCGTGTGACTAAAGTAAAACGAGTAGTTCGACACCATAAAAATACAGCTACCAAACAGCATATTAAAATAAAATACCGCAAAACAGCATATTACAATAAGAAAATTAGAGAAGTAAAAAACTACATGGGCAGTTTTTGCAATCTCTTTTTCAGTTTTTACACAACAACAATTCTTAGTAATATATTGTGAGAGCCTGTGAACTATACACGAAACACGACCACAATCGGGACTAGACGCACTGGACACACAGCATGTGCAATAGGCGTATATCTTTCACGTAAACTAGTTACGTACACAAAATTTACAAACTTATATTTCATCAAAAAACAACACAATAAATACACGTAGACGAAGAATGAAGTAAGGAGATTGTATAGGCTTTTCCCCGAAGGTCTGAAGATATACAGATATTCCGAGAAAAAAACGCGTCTCGATATTTTGAAAACGAATATTGGGATTTGTCAAAAAAATATATAGCTGTAGTAGAAATATCAAAATTTCCACGCATTCAGTTCTTAATTTTACGCTACCTTCACCGGCCTCGCTGTTTGTAGCTGAACCCAACGATGCCCTTATGATTTAATGATAATGATTAGAATAATACCTTATTTTAAACATATTTAAAATGATATTCTATACTTAGAATGAAAAATATTTATTTAGATGTTTAATAATTTGAATGTAGCGCGATTTTGTTCTGCGCCTCTTGGAAATCGTCCAAGAGCTATTCCACTAAGCCAAAAGTCTTAAACAAACGTATAAGTAGAACTTTGGTTATAATTTAATTATGTTGTTAGCATTTCTGTAGGGAAACTTTTACAAATGATTGCTACTCAAAGTTAATAATTTATCATCTGTCAGGAGAGTGTTATCAAAAAATGAAAAAAAGTATGTGTCAAATCCCTGATATGACATTAGAAAGGGAGCACTCGGAACGCCGTAACTAAAGAACTCAACGACATTGGACAGAAGAGACGCAAGTTAAAATTGCATTATATTTTATTGAATAAAAAATATAAAATATGATTTACAGTTAGCTGATCATCTTTATTTCTCCATGGGCTTAAATTAAAATAATTGTAAGAAATAAAAAGAGAGAGAGAGAAACAAGACAAGTGTACCATCATAATTACGTTTTGGTCTGCGTGTTTGCGAATTTCAAAAACGGGTATGAAATACCGTACCCTACCGTAATGTACTTTGATTGAAATCTTACAGAGCGTAGAGGAAGCTTAGTAGTACATATTTGATATTATAATTTTTGTTACTTTTCATATTTTTCCGTTAATGTTTAGAAAAATCTAACTTTAGAACGACCACAACTCGGAGATCGTACTGTATCTCAATAATGGATCAATACTTTTAATTTTGACAGTGACATTTACAATAACAAAGATCGGACATTTTGTGGATTGCAAATCGTCAACGAATTGTTCGTTAGTTTTTTGAAGATATTTTTTGCGGAGTGAGCAAACATCATGAATATACCGTTTCCTATTTTATATCCTCGTTTGGTAGATCCCTCCTGGTTTAATGCCGACAGTCCTTGTGACGAAGATGCAGAATTAACGAGCATGGAACAAGCTCATCAACAATGGGTAAACGCAATTTTTCATAAATATTACTATGAATTTTGATTGTACTTAGAAGAAATATTTTGCTGTTAAATTAACATTGTTGTAGCTAAATTCTATTGGACAACAGTATACAAAACGAACTCCATTGGGCAAAACTGATGCAGAGCCGATGGAAGAAGAAGCAGATTCGGATGAAGAAGAAGGTAGGTTACTATTCTCTACAAAATTAAGTTTTAACTTTTACGTGATTTTATTAACCTTCATTTTGTACTCTGCACGTGGCAGGGTAAGCAGAATTTGAGGCATTGGTTTGAGGCGTTGCGTTTTGAGCGGAGGAATCCAACATCGCTCTTTGCCTCGTTACCAAAGTGAAGAAATGAATATAATAAATGTCATTTTCCTCCAGTGAAGATTAAACACATCTATCACATTTTTAGTTACATGCTTGTGTCCCTACTCAATGAAAGGCCTCAAATGTGATTTGTTGGTTTTCCACAGGTAATGACGAATCTGATGACTCAGAAGAATCTCACGATGAAGATGAAGAGGAAGACCTTCCTAGACATACCCCACCAAGAAATAATAATGAGTTAGAACCAGAATCTTTGGAAGATGCTAATGAAAGTTCAGATTTAAACACTCCTGATCAAAGTGCGCTCTGGCCTATCCAGTAATGTTAAGTCTTTTATACAAAATATGTGTTGATTGTAAGTCTATATGTGAATTAGCTTGTGTAACCCATTAGGAAAGTAAATGTGATTCCAATAATATATTATTAATTGAGAATAAGAGTGTTTATATTTATTATTTTATCATTGTCTATTTTAGAATTTGATTACTAGTATGTAAAGAGTTAAAAGGTATATGAAAATTTCCCAATTTAGAAATAAGAATAATATAATAATTTACATATTATGAAGCAAGTTGCAAAAATTTTGACAGTTATTTATGTTTTTTTAAATAATATTATAAAATAAACTCCGCTAATAAACTACTGAAGCTGAACTGATAATACTTAAATTTTCTACTTTAATGTAATCGTAGAAATTTTCTACTTTAATGTAATCATACAAATTTTCTACTTTAATGTAATCATAGAAATTTTCTACCTTAATGTAATTGAACACAAGCGGTGCAGCAGGTGGTACGGAGCAGATCAATGGGAGAATTTGAGAGATCATGATCAGTATTAGTTTTTGACCACATCAAAGAGAGTTTGAGTCCAATAACAGTTATATAATATTTTTTGGTCTGATGCAAGTTTGTGTTGAAAGAATGTGTTGTGCTGCGCGAATATTATAATGATCTACTTGCTGGTTTATTTTTATTTATAAACCGATTTATAAAAAAAATTCGGATAATTTCTAATTTCCTTATGTCATTCTGTGTGAACACAACACTAGCGTAGGAGAAAATGGGTCTGACGCATGTCTTGTAGAGAAGGACACTCATTATTATGTTAAATTGTTATCCATTTGTATAATTAAAGAATTTTACTCTGCCATAAACAACCTAAATATAAGGGACTAAATAAATGATTAAACTTTTAGTACTCTCGCTCAGCTTCACGCTGCATCCCGCACATGACAGTGTAGGCAGAGGGAACTTGGGAACCTAGTGTTATGACACTCCGTTCCACTTTCGTTCACCACTTTCCACCGAATTTTGAGACACGTGTTGTGTGGCGGAAATTAACGCCGGGCTTTGTCTTGTTGCCAGAACGAAGAAATGAAAACATTAAATAGTTGATTTGAAAAAATTAAATATTTCATTTCCTCAGGTGGGGATCTAACCCACAACCTATCAGATCAGTCACTCGATTGTGCCGCTGCGCCACGACAGGCCGTAGGCCTGTCCTTCAGGATATTTTGAAATAATTTTATTATGATTCTGTAATCGTTATGAATATTATTATGTTTTAGATTTTTTTTAGGGTAATAATTACAACATAAATATTCACCGTAGAATTGTCACATATTATCGAGACGAATATCACAAACAGTTAATCATAAATTTTGCACACATTTTTACACTTAGAAAGTGTTCAGGTGAAATAACAACCGACAAACAAAAACAAACAAATTATTTTTATTTACGAGATTTCGTGTTCTAACAATCAGACATTAAGAATTGATATGCGAGGTCTCGCTATTAAGGGACCTGTGATGGGGTATTTTAATATTGCCAACTTTTTCGACTCCTCCCATTACCCTTAATATAATCCGACAAATACTTTATGAAGTTTTGAAGTATAGGGATGGTCTTTTACTATTTTTTAAATTGTTATTCCACACTTAAGAAAGAAAATACTAAATTTAAATTTACAAAGCGATGCTAACAGCGTAAATAAGTTGTAATAAGCGTATAAGAAATTCGACGTAGCTTGATAAGAACGTATGGCTTAGTTGGTCAGAGCGCTTGGGTGGTTTTCAAGTGGCGCGGGTTCAAATTGTTATACGCTTTTTTAATTTAAATTTAGTATTTAAATTTATTATTTAAATTTAAATTAACATTTATTACTATTGCAGTGTGCTAGTTTAATACATTAATATAAAACCATTAAATAGAATTAATTTAGTTACAATACCAGTACAGTCCTTTTAAAGTTGTTAGTTTGCCTGTTAACAATAGCAGCACGCTCTTTCTATGGGAAGTCAACCATATTGATTGTTTTAAGGAAGAATAGAACGGAATGTCTTAACTCTAGTTTCTCAAGTTCCTTCGGTTGACCCTGCCATGAACTGGGTAGTGTAAACAAAATTAGTATGAAAATAAATGTCCAGTTCTACTGAAAATTGGTTCCTTGATCAGACTCGCGGAGAAGCGGTGCGATATGAGTTTTTATATATTCATATATACCTACTTGAAAAATACGCTATATTATTTTAGGATTATAATTTATCGATTCCATTCATTTCTTTCACTTTCATTTGAAATATAAAAACTTATATTAGTTTTATAAATTGACGATAAACAAGTTAGTATGCTATTAAAAACAATTCTATGCATATTTAGGTATTAATAATGAAAAACGATATATTTTAAATATTTTTTATTACTGTCTCAACAAACGATGTACACAAACAGGTATATTTTGTCTATTATATGTAAACACGATTAATTTTAAATGAAAATTATTATGTGTTGCTGTTTTTGAATAAGTTTTTTGTAGGTATTTAATGTAAATAATAATCGTGAAATGTTACGTGGTTTACAATACTAGAACAATATTCTTTAAGAATATTTAATTAATATCATATTATATTACAATACTGCATTATTTAAGTAGTTTGTTTATTTTATTCTACATTTAACAAATTAAAATTAACACATGTTGTTACATTTAACAATTTTAAATGAAACACTTTTAGCCGGATTAATCGTGTATATTCAATGGTAAACATTTTTAGGAAACCCGACGTTTCGAACACTTTACAGTAGTCCGTGGTCACGGATAGACCTACCCGTACTACTATAAAGTGTTCGAAACGTCAGGTTTACTAAAAATGTTTACCATTGAATATACGTGATTAATCCGGTTAAAAGTGTTTCATTTAAAATGTGTAATAATCGCGAAAATCAAAGACAATTAAAATAAAAGTTAATAATAAAATAAATTAAATAATAGTTAAAAAAACTGTTTTTACAAATTTTATAAGCCGATTCTTACTCGGAGGAGTTAAATATTCAATATTTTCATTAATTTTGGAAAGCAAAGTGCGCCGTTTAGTTCCATCATTCAATGGCCTTGATACTAGTTTGTTTAGTCTAGAACTTGTCTTATTGAAAAATTAACAACAAACAATATTTTTCCATCTCATTGATTATATTTTACATACAAATTCGCCATGACTTGTTTAAGAAAAAAAAAACAATCTTATCTATTTTGCTAATATACCTATACTTTTTTCACTAAAATATATTCATAACTAAGTAAATTTTAGAAAAACAAAACACAACAAATGATATAAAAACATACTAATGGATTTACAGAGAATTTCAAGAACATTGCAGTTCAAAGTACGTTTTTATATTTACACATTTGGTTTCGTTTTGCCTATATACACATACTGATTTATTTAATGCAATTCGCGAACCAGCTCTTTTTTAAAATAAATAAAAACGATTTTTTTTATTTTTTGCAGACCACATATTAAAAAAAAGATAATTGTCTTAATATACAGATAAAATTCTATCCACAAACCATTTTTTTTTAAATAAGTGGTCTGCGATTTAAAGTGACGACATGAAAACTTTATCATACCAGCAATACTAGAAACTAGTAACATCTATCACCACATTGACTATTCTCGTTAAGAGCGGTCCAATTTTATCTTCTTCAATTGAGCTCCATTTCCTGGCTAAGCATTTCTCTATATAGTCATGGGTTGATTTCGGATCTGTGAATATTACATATCAAAAATAAAACTGATTAATTCAAATATTTTGCTCAAAATAAGAAGTTACAAGCTTATTTTTTTTATGAACATGGCGCTTTATTATTATTTTCAGTTTCATGCTGTATCTCGCACATGGCAGGGCAGGTAGAGAGAACTGAGTAACAAGGTGTTAAGGCATTGTGCGTTGAGTGGAGGAACTTAACGCCGCGCTTTGCCTTCTTACCAGATAGAAGAAATGAAAATATTAAATATTTCATTTCATCGATTGGGGATTGAACTACAATATGTCGCGTTTACAGTGGTCCGCTTGTGTCCCTAACGAAGGCCTCATTAAAAGAAGACAGATACACCATAAGCTAAAAGCAAAATAAAATAATGAAAAAAAAAACAACATTAAACATACCTTGTTGAGAACAATTCGACAGATTCAATGTAAAGAAAATGGCACTTTTCTTTACTAAAGGATTATATTCATCACAGTAATAATGAAAGGCCATTGCAAGATCAGCAGGAACATTATATAGATCCTTGACGAGCATCACTCCGGTCCTATCTAGGCCATCTCGGTACTCATTCATGAAGTCATACACAGATTTCATTTTGAGATTAGTTGAATCTACAGCAACATACACATCTCTGCTTTCATTTCCTACAAGTAAGCGTCATTATTGCTTATGTGTTTATTATTTTTTTAATGCTAAGGATTATTTTATTGATTTATTTATTTGTCTTTATTGCACACGAAACAATCAATAAAAAAAGGAAAAAAAATCTAAAATCATAAGAAAAGGCATGCAAAGGCGGCCTTATTGCTTTAAGCAATCTCTAACAGGCAACCTTTAGCATCAAAAAAAACAGACAGAAAAGTAACAGTGCAAATTTTATTTAAAAAGAGTAAATAAATAATATATAATAAATAATAAAATGAAAATACAAACATATATATATACACACATACATACATATACACACAAATATATATTATATATATATTGATCTAAATAAACTATTGATCTATATTAAACAGGTACTCTTTAAGACGATATTTAAAGACGAATAGTGATTTGGAATGTCGGATTTCAGTGGGAAGTTCATTCCAAAGAATCGCAGATTTCACAGTGAAGGAATTGGAATAGAATTGAGTATGGTTAGTTTAGACAGTTTCTTCTTTTGGATAAAGAATTTGTTGGCAATAGATAGAAAAAAACCAGGACATAAATATCTTCATAGGCCCAAAACAAAACTACCACAGAAATATATTATTTCGTTTTAAATCTACAAATATTCACATAATATGTAATAAGAGTTGGGTGGGGCTAATCAACACCACGTTTTATCTATTTAAAAAAAAAACAAATAAAACATATTTTTTATACTTATTTGAAATCGTATAAAAGTTTGAACCAAATGCAAATCAACAAAGTGGCGCGCTATGTTCAAATTTTTATACAATTTCTAAATAAATATTTTTGTTTCTTAAGTATGAATTAACAATTTAAAATTACAAAAAATATAGAGGCCTGTCGTGGCGCAGCGGCACAAGGCACGTATGACTGTAACCGACAGGTTCTGGGTTAGTCCCCAGTCGAGGAAATAAAATATTTAATATTTTCAATTTAAATATTTAATGTTTTATTTCTTCGCTCTGGTAATAAGGCGAAGCGCGGCGTTGAGTTCCGTCACTCAACACGCAATGCCTCAAATTCGGCGGAAAGTGGGGAATGGAAGTGGAACGGAGTGTCTTAACACTAGGTTCCCGGGTTTCCTCTGCCTACCCTGCCTCGTACGGGATACAGGGTGAAGCTAAGAAAAAAAAATATATTTTACAGCTCGACAATTTCCAAGAGTAAAGTATTCTAAAATACTAATCTATCCTTGTAGAGAATAATACTTTGAGGAAACTTACAAAGTAAAACTACCACAGCTTAAAGCTGATTAGGTGGCATTTGAAGTTTGAAGCTTAAATTTATAAGCAAATTTATACGAAACCTAAACTAAACCTTATCTAGCCTGCACTAAAAAGAAGGCGTCTTGGCATGGCGTCGACAATTAACAGACAACAAGGTAACAAAAATCTACGGATTTGGCGGTTTCAATGTGCAGGTAAGATTTGTTATATATATATTAATAACCCCGAAAGAAAAACACTGCAGTAAACAAGAATAAAAAAAAAAGAAAAGATATAAAGGAAATGAAGCATTTACGAATATAACAAACTTATCTCAAGAGGAAAAGCTAAAGCAGAAAAAAGAAAGAAAGAAATTTCTATGTTGCATAACTGTAGATAAACATCCCCTCACCACACTAGGGCCGTGGTCCGAATTATGCTGACATTGCTCACAACGCTTACACTGCTAACGGCCGGTCCGATATTAGTGAGCGCGCCAACGTCTGTCAGCAGTACTAATAATACGGACCACTTGTGAGCGTGGTTACGACTTTGACAAGTTAATATGTTTAACTTGTCAAATTCGTAAGTACCTAATAGAACATTTTTTGATAGAAATATGAGTGGAGTATGTACTATAGCCGATGAAGATTATAAATTGACGATAGTGACATTGACGTGAAGGATATATTAAACGTCAAAATAACACCAACGCTCACGGTGCTCACGCTCCGACCCGTCAGCACTGTAAGCACTAGCCAGTGACGTCATACTATTCACAATGCTAACTGTGAGCGATAAAAGTTCAATACGGACCGAGCGTTAGCGCGCTGTGAGCGATGTGAGCTAATTACGGACCACGGCCTAGGAGAAAAACATTATATTACCACCTGAAATGCATATGCCGAGGCTTTTGCTTATATGAGAGTTACATATCTTTAACTATCAGAGGAAAACAGCAACAAAACAAGCCATAGGAAAATGTAATAAAAAAAACTAAAATCAAGTAAATAAATAAAATGGTAATATATAAATTAATAAAATGGTAATATATAAATAAATAAAATGGTAATATATAAATAAATAAAACGTTAATATTTAAAAACAAATGTTGCAATAAAAAATCAACAATAACTCGCTCAATTAACAAATAGAATTATTTTATAATCATAACATTTACGTCAATTAAAAAAAAAATCACAGCAATATAACACACAATAATATTCTTTGTCTGTTAATAACAGTTTTAAATTTTTAAAATTATTGTTGAATAAAATTTTACTAAGAATTTTTTTAAACATTTTATAGAGTATATAATAAGCTTTTCGGTTTTTTGAATTAGGCATATGCAAACTTTCATGATTACGGCTATTTCTTATGGATAATTCGGGGATCTTTGGCAATATTTGAGGATTTTGATGTCCGAATAAAGCAACCTGAAGAATATATAGAGATGGAAGCGTCAGTATCTCGTAACCCATGAAATAGGGCTTACTGCTCTCTGTAGCTCATTGTATACAACGTTTTTTAGCTTTAAAAACTTATTAAGTAGTTTATTAAACCCCAAAAAACCACGCCATATCTCACAATCGAGGTCGTCGATGTGTAGTAAGTGGTAACTATACAAACATACATAGCTTCACGCTATATCCCTGGCGGGGTAGGCAGAAAGAACGGAGCGTCAAACGCTACGGTCAGTTTAGCTTCTATATAAGCCATAAAGCAATTTTATTTAACGCGTATGCCATACTGCGGATTTTTTACCTAACTCCGTTACGTGAGCCTTCCAATTCAGATGTTTTTTTTTTAATAATTAAATAAAAAAAAATACAGAATCTACTTTATATATAGGCGTACCGTTGTACTTGACTTGAAAATTGTGCTTATTTGATGTAGAAAAAAGTGCATGGCTTGAATTTTATTTATTTTAAATAACAGAATTTAAAGAATTGTTTGTCATTTTGATATTTTTCATAAGTTACACACGGAATCAAAACCATACTATCTCTGGCAAACAATGATTTATAAATCTATGCAATTTTTTTATAAATCAAATATTTTTGCATTTATATAAATCAAAAACAACAGTGGACCTATGACCCTTTCCTGCGGAACATCAAATGTTATTGACCGGGATACCATTGTATAACAAATTTCTTGTTTATTGCAGAAAACACTAAAATAATTTTCCAATGAAACATTTTGAAAATAATGTGTTACATCACTTGTTACATTTTATTTTTAATTATTAATATCTACCTACGTAGGGAGGTTTTTACAAATGTACTTACTAATCATATTGTATCATATGGCAAGACAGAATACTACTTGTGTACTTTTTTTTAAAACCTCTGTAATATGGTGTGTCTCTTAATCTCAGACATTTCCATTAGGTGACTGTACGAAATTACTTCATGTTAATAATTCTAGCAAAAGAAACAACAAAAAATAGCTAAAAGGTTAATTTATATGAGAAGTAGCTGTAGCTGATAGCAGTAAAAGGTTGCAGGAGGTATACCAGCTATTTTTTTTTATGGACTATTTATATTAGTTCATTTCTATACAACATACTGAAAGACTAGGCCTCTTAAGAACTGCAGGAAGTTCTGTTTTAGAACGAGTATCTAAGCAGGTTCCCATGTAATTTGGCTAGGCAGGGATGGTAACACGAGAAGTAATGATGAGTGTTGACGTAAAATACTAAGGGGCCCGTTTGTATTGTTGTTGTTTGTTCTGGTATAGACAAAAAATCGCCGAAGACCTAGGGATATTTAGGGTTACTCTCTCTGCACCACTATAGACTTGGCACCCGCACGGTGAATCATCATGAAATGCTAAGCTGTTTGTCTCAGTAAACAAAATACTTTTTTATCTCCCTAATGTGTCTCAATGTTAAAATAAAAAGGTTAAACTTACGTAAATATTTAGACGCAGTTGCTGCTAAATCTTCCACAAAACTGTTGAATCTAACAGGATTAAAATGGTTACTTTCACTGTTGTACGTAAAAATGAAAGAACCAGCGTCCTGTTTTTCATATATAGTGGCAACTCCTAAAATCAGATACAATAAATTAAGAATTAAGTTTTGTATAAATCATTTCTCAATTCCAGGTTCACGTTGTATCCCACGCATGGTAGGGCAGCCAGAGGGAACTTGGGAATCTAGTGTTAAGACACTCCATTCCCACTAAGACACTTTCTTCACTTTTGCCAGCTTTCCGTCGAATTTGAGGCATTACGTGTTGATTGGCGGAACTGAACATTAAGTGTAATTCTGTGAAGACTATAACATAAAATATTTATAAAATGTTTATCTGTATATTTAGCAGCGTTGAGCTCCGCCACTCAACACGCAATGCCTCAAATTCGGCGGAAAGAGGGGAACGGAAGTGGAACAGAGTATTTTAACACTAGGTTAGGCTAGGTTCCCAAGTTCTCCTTTGCCTATCCTGCCATGTGCCACTATATATAGCGTGAAGCTGTATGAGTAAGAGTTATTAGTACATGATAGTAATCTTTATTCATCTACACTGTAAGTCCCCAAAGTATATAATGATATGTTAAATAAAAATCTACTATTGGTAAAATAATATTAAAGAAAATTTACTCACCCGTTTTTACTTGTAGTATAGAATTAACTTTATATTTTTCTTCTAAACTCTGCACATCATTGTAGAATTTTTGTTTATCATAATTTATACTATAATTAGCTGTTGATGTATTTGTATATATATAAATAAAGATTGCAATAGATAAAACTAAAAAAGCCATTATTAGTTGACCATAATTTGTATTATTTGTTTGAGTTTTCACTGGTTCACTTTGATGCGATGTATTTATAGAATATTTTGATAAATTCCTATTATATTCTTCATTTAAAGCACTAGTGTATAGTTCTTCACTGAAATTTGAAAATGAGGGTGGGGAAGATTTTGAAAGTAAATTTCTGAAAGGTCATTACCAACTCATTATAATCTTTATATATTTTTTAAATTCATGATCATTTTAAAATTTAGATGAAAAAATTGAGTTAGCCAATGATATAAGCTTTAAATGAGATGGCAATATGTCCGTTACTTATTTATTTAATACTTACTCATCATCAGATTCATCATTACTGTATTCATTGTTTATTCCTGTAGTATCCACAGAATTTCTTCTACATATATTGTTGTTTTTACGAATTTGTAACGGACTGGAAGGGCGAGCCATTTTGCTGTAATATAAAATATTTTATTTATGATTCATTTTATAAAGTATATCTTTGAAGACTCTCTATTATAATATACAAAACAAGATGAAAATCAAGACAATATTTCCAAATGTAATATGTGATATCACAGTATGGTTGTTTAAATTTAAATAAAAATGTGTTATAATATGTGTTATTTTAATTTTAAATAAAAATGTTACACAGTACTGAACTTTAATCATAATAATTACCTCATAACATTATCAATTTCATCAACACCATGTTCCTGTGCAGAAGGTGTAGCAATTGGTTGCTCTCTTTTGTGTCCATTTATACCATATCTCCCCATTGTTGAAGAGTATTTGCTAATATATGTCCTTCTGGGACCGTGGATACTTCTTCTTGCTGATGGTATTATTTTATCCCCCCTGTTCTATAATATAATATTTTTTTTTTTTATTATTGTTGTTAGACCACAGAATGAACGTGTTCTATAGTTATGTCCGATGTCACATGCGGAACAATTATTTTATATAAAAACTTGATAACCGAGCGGTACAAAACGGTGATTAAAGAGATCAGGTGCATGATTATGTGTATGATTTTTTCCCATTTAGTGTTCCCTGTATAAGTTTGCATAAATTTGTTGACCCTTCAAATGTAGTCTTCGTATTTAGTGAACAAAAATAATATATACCTCTTCATTTCTATCCATTTAGGCTGATAAGTTAAGGGAAAGTACCAACTAACGCGCTTTAAATTATATTTCAATTATCCATTGACATTAAAAATTTATATCTGAATAGTGAAACGAGAATATGAGAGACAGTACGGTACATGCTTTTGACAATGACATGCTATTGGTTTCAATTCAACTAGAGATGTTGCAGAATAATCGATCTTAGTTGTAATCGAAAATTTCTTATAATTGATTTTTGACAAATGTTTTGATAGTAACATTATGGGATTTTGAAGAAATCGTTCATTTAAATTACACATTAAATCGATTTTCATAAATAGTCCCAATCTCAAACTACGTTAAAACTACAATATCCTATATATTTTTGAATATTTTTAAATTTTTTGTATAGTTAATTTTAAAGATGAACGAAAAACATATTTCTTCATTTAATTTGAGCCCACAACATAGACTTTTATTATTGAACGTAGGTTACCTAGATACCATAAGATAATATTATCTAAAATATACAAATGTAAAAAATTCATTTAAGTGCAAGTCATCTACTTAGTGGCGTAGCTACCAAGGGGCTAGGCGGAGCAGTGCCCCGGGCCCTCAAGCTAAGAGGGCCCTCGAATCCAATTTTCGAAAATTTCTCCCATTTTCACAATAAATATGACAGGTGGCAACTGAAGTTTAGTCATGGCAACTCAGTTGTGAAAAATCCCAAAGTTGTAAAAAGGGAATTCCCCTAAATTATTTGTGTGAGTTGACGGTGTTATTACCGTTTTCATCAATTTGTCGGATATCAATATCTGCCTATTATTATTTACCATTTCTACTTAACTTTATTGTTAAATGTCATTATAAGGCGATAATTATGTTTGTTATATCAGTAGAATTAGAAATGTACTAATTATTTATTTAAATCATCCATTGATTATTTATTAACATACAAGTAAACGTTTTCATAGACCAATAGATTTCTAAATTCGTAAGAGATACCTAAAAAAAAATTTTGGAAGACCTAAGTCTTTCTTGTTGTTAAAAAAATTTAGGCGTATTTTTTTTTGGTGGGTCAGATGTGACTTGTCAGAAAATTCTTAAAACACACAGGATTACTTGCATAATATATTATATTTATTTTTAGGCAGTAACATGAATAGAATTAATTTTTGTTCAATTAAATAATAGTTATTGATTTTAATAAAAAAATATCAAGTATAAAGTTTGGTACGACAGCGGGTGGCTGTATAAAAGCACAGTGGCGACCGCCGGGTTTTCTACTATATTTTGCCAATCTATACGTGATGTTGTTTCGTCATTTTATAAGCTGTCAGATGTGGTAACATTGGCGGCGATAAAACATTAATCGGGGATTCGCCATCGTCGTCTTGTATCGTATCATTACGTTTCTTTTTCTTTTACTTGTAACGTTTTTAACAAAGAATTAATTATACTAATAAATTAAAGTAATTATACTAAGAAAGAGTAGATACTTGCTTGATTTTTTGCGCAAAAATTTATACTGCAGTGACATCTGCAAAATGTATCCGAACCAATATACACACACACACACACATCTCGCTACATACACTTCGTTATATTATTTACTTGCATGACAGGTATTCAAAATGAAACAAGAGAAATTATTATCATTTTTTATTTTATAACATGCATCTTGTAACAGTTTTGGGATCCAACTTTTGAGTCATCATCACAAACTTTATAAGTAAATTTTTCATTCAAAATACATTAATTGGTTTACATTAATTATTTAGAACGATGTTTATGTTAATAGAAATTGAAGAAAAACGAACATTTTATTACCCAAGTACATCTAATGTTTATAACATAATTATATAGTTGTAAACAATGTAACATTATTTGATATGAATTTTATTGACGTTTTCATTAATATACTGTTGTTTTGGTTCCGGTTGTTTACACTAAATATTTTATTGTTGCATTTTTTATATTACTACATTATATGTTTAGAACATTTTGTCAGTATCCAGACCCATACACAATTTCTTTTACCTAAATCATATTTTAGTACTAAATTGACAAATATTTAATTATACTATTACACAGCTTAAAATTACACAGAACAGAAAATAGTGTCTTTTTGCAAAATAAAAAAATATTACTTAATACAACGTACTTTCGCAATATTCTATAACACTATTTCGGGGCGAAATCGCTACACTAAGGCGGAGGAAAATAGACCTCGACTTGACGCACTTTCTTAGTCAAACTAATCAAAATGAATTTTAACAAAAAGGAATAAATCTACAAACATTAATACGCACATAGAGTAGCCACCATTTTATACAATTTATTTTTAATTTATTCCTTCTTCAACGTTTTATGTGGTCTTGCCACTTTGCTAGCAATTGTTGCCAAAACAAATATAACCCATTTGTATGCGAGTGTCCCCCCCCTGGTGTTCAGTGAACAGTGAGTACCTACTTGAGTACAATCTTACATAAATATTGCATAAATAAATTAGAAAACTATTATTATGGACGAAAAAAACAAACCCAGTGGTGCATTTAAACGCAAACAACGCCAAGAAAGAGAAGAAAGTAAACAAAAATTGCCCAAAATCGACAAGATTTTTAGTCAGCCTTCGGCAAGTAATTTTTGAACAATATTTTTATTGATATTGACTCAAATAATTTGGTAACAACAGAGTTGGTTGAGATTCTTACTGAAGAAGCTTCAACAATTATTGCAGTTGAAGATACTCCCGCCTTCGATCATGTGAATGTGGATGATGTTTGTACGGCACCTATGAACAAATGAACGGATTATTTTGAGAAGCCACAACAGACCTCTACATTTTTCGCAAAATGTGTTCGATATATCGCTTCATGACTTGGGAAACTTCACGAACAAAATACTAAATGATAATAAAAGACGTCAAATTCTTGATATGAGACCTTTACAGCCATTAGGACCTTTTAAATCATACTAGGTTTCAAGTTCAAAATATGGGCCAGTTATTCGTTTTTGGTTGTACTATACCAAAGTACTAGATGCTGCCTACTGTTAACCCTGCACGTTATTTTCTTCACAGAGGAATAATGTCTGGTGTACGGGAATTCGTGATTGGAAACATTTATCAGAAAAAAATAAACAACACAGTTATTTGAGTGACCATACGGAAGCATGTGCTGACCTTTATAAAAATTAGAAGTAGCCATTATGTATATGATTTTGTTTAGTTTATACCGTAGTCTATTTTGGTTAATTAATTAAGAAAACATACGTCTAAGTTTTATAATTGTTGTAAATAGCTTGCATCGGCAATAGGTTAAATAACTGTAAGTCGGTGCAACGTGTCTATGAACAAACAAATAAATATTTAATAAACCCTTAAATCTTTAATTTTTCGTTTTATTGCCCAATACCTAAACCAACTATTAAAATAATTGTAAATTATGTTGTTAGTGTTTAATCGTTTTATTACCTGCCCTTGCACGAAAAAGAGTTAATGATAAAGTTGCGTAGCATTTTAAAGTAGGTACTTGTATATTTAATGATTTTACTTCAAAAAACCTTACCAGTTTTGATAGCATTAGTTTAGTTTAGTTTGGCCCCATTTTTTTGCCCTAGGGCCCTTAATTACTAATCTACGTCACTGCGTCTACTGAACGTTCCGTATCAATTTTAGCATTGTAATGAGTAATATTTTTAAACATTTTTGTTGATCATCGTTCGGGAAAAGCTTATGCTTTCATTTTGTATGAAATAAATCCTTCAAGATTTTTTTAGTTTTTAGTATAAAAATATATTTACGCGGCGTTGAATTCTGTCCCTCAACATGTAACGCCTCAAATTCGGGGGAAAGCGGGAAACGGAAGTGGAATGGAGTGTCTTAACACTAGGGTCCCAAGTTCTCTCTGCCTACCCTGCCATGTGCTATGATGTGTTTTAAAAATATGATGGAAATGATAACGTAATGTAAAATTTTATTTTAAGGTTGGATATTAATAAAAATAGAAGTAGGTAAGTATCAACATCATTTAATTTTAATACGCATTACAAGAAATGCTTACAAAAACACAATGGCATCAAAATATACGCATGAAATCTGTCGTTTGAACTTCCTGCACTTGTCATAACATGTGCAGTAGCCTTACGAACGACCGGTTTTTTAGGAAAAGCTTCTAACGAATCATTTCCTTCTTCTACGTTGTTTAGTATTTTTGTATCAAGCCAAGCCCTAAAAACGTAAGTTGGTATAGCAGTTATTAATTGCTTATTCAGTGCGTAGGTAGAACTCATTTCTAATGTACATTCATTCTGACCTCCAACGACAATGCCTACTAATTCATTGTTAAAAATCACAGGCCCTCCCTTGTCTTTAAAACAAACAGGAACTTTTGTATCAATGCAATCAAGATAACCAGTAATTATGTCGTCCATTATTAATCTTGCTTCTAATCCGACATATTGTAATTCCTTTTTTAGACCAACTTCAGCATTTAGCCCAAATCCAAGAGCTTGTATATCATTAAGTTTGCTAGTGCTGGAATAATTACTTAGATTGATTTTAGAAGCAATTGTATTGTTAAATTTTTCTGTAAAGAGAATAGCTACGTCTTTCATTGTATTTGTTGAAGTAGCTGTTGGAAATTTATCGCTCTTAGTAATATGTAAGGAATTTTCATTATTTTTGTCATTAGTAGTGTTTACAAGTATGTGGCTAGCAGACTCAGTGCACTGCGCAGTGGTGAGTATTACACCATTAGCTATTATCGAACCAGCACACAGGTATTCGTTACTAGAAGACATTATGGCTACGACAAAAGGAAATTGATTGAGATTCGCTTTTTTTATTTCATGCATTTGATTATTTTTTCTCCTTGTACATGTCGTTGTATTGCTAGATTCCACATCACTAATTTCTAAGGTTTCATCTTTAGCGTCATCATTGCCATCGTCTTCTCTAACATCATCATTTTTAATCACACTTTCACAGGCACAGAAATTAAATAGCAATAAAATACATAGATAGAAAATCAAAGAACTAAAATTGTTTAGAATCATTTTGGTGAAAATATATGATAGAATATTCAAGTTCTTTTATTTATTGCTTGTTCTTTTTAATAATTATTTTAAATAGTAGGAGGCCAGGATTTTCTGAAGTTGTAAAAATAGTTCGTAGTTAATAGAATTTTATTTGAATGAAATAAATTACACGATAAGGTACATTTTACATTATTGGTACATTTATAAAAGAAAAAAAATATATATAAATTTATATTAATAAATAGAGTTAAAAATAAACAAAAATCAATCTTAAAACATCACCATTGCAAATATAATTTTTGTTCACATATTCCCCTTATCGTCTCTATCTAAATGGGTTAATGTGTATCATTTAGGGTTCTGAACTTAGATTTTCAAAGTTTTATAATTTGAAAACCAAAGTAATCTTATAATGTACAAAATTTTAAATTAACCTTAAATATTGCAATATAGTTTCCATCGTTTTTAGAGACAGTTCAGCGACGAAAATCAAGTTCTTAATAATTAACTTCCTATATTTAGCCCTATATTTTTAATGGTTGCACGTAAGATATCATTTGGAAAAAAGTCGTTCAATTTTACATTATTCATATACAATAAAGTTTGAATCTTATTATAAATTGCAGCCAATGGATGTAACTTATAATATAAGTATGCCAATGGATGTAACTTATAATATATGCTTACTCGCTAGAAAGTTATAACAAATTTCGTGTATAGTTAAATTAATTAGCGTTAGACGGTAAAACTCTTAAAGTACTAACTCAGAATGCTTCATAAATATATTTCTTATGACAAGAATACAAACTGCCGGTAATACCTTAGTTGAGGCCTGTCGCAGCGCAATTATAAACGCAATAGGTTGGGGTTCAATCCTACTCAAGGAAATCAGAAACTCAATACGTTCATTTCTTCTTATAAATGGGGTGCTTGCTAGAGATCACTCTTAGTGAAAAAAAATGTTTTTTTTATTTAAATATAAATATACTTGTTAATGTAATTTTCTGGTGTGAAATAAAGAGTTTTTATGTTATGTTTTTATGCTCTTCGCTCTGGTAACGAGGTCTGAGTTCTGTTTAATTGGTGTTGATGCTAATTTGTAGAT
The DNA here is from genome assembly GCA_019049475.1 of Eueides isabella. Classification (NCBI taxonomy): domain Eukaryota; kingdom Metazoa; phylum Arthropoda; class Insecta; order Lepidoptera; family Nymphalidae; genus Eueides; species Eueides isabella. The sequence goes on from CM032385.1 coordinate 11,598,176, forward strand.
AAGCTAGGTTTTCTTTTAAACATTGAGTTCAGTTTTTTAACTACGACGTTTCGAGTTCATGCCATTTGTCAGATGTCATATGTTAATTGTCACTGTCTAATAATTTTATGCATTACTTCATACTTGTAGTCGCAGTCGTGTCATTTTTTAAATATTTTCCATCTGGGTTTATAATTAAGAATACCAGTACACTTGGAATAATATATATCTAATAAACAATATGTCGAAGAAAAAGGGAAATAAAAAAAATCAAGACTTTGATGATGAATTCGACGAGAAAAAGACTCTTAATGAAACTTCCGATATAACCTCTAAAAGCAAAGGAAAAGGGAAAAAGAAAGGCAAAGTTAATATAGACACAAGTGACGCCGAAGATTGTGATTCTACAAAGAAAGGCTATATTTCTGATGATGAACTTGATGTAAAACCAGTTAAAAAGTCACAGAAAAAAGGTACTTAATATATCTACACCTTTAAATTATTTATTTATAATAAACATTTATAAATATATATTTATTTTTTAAATATATATTAATGACTACTTAAAGATACATATTAGATTTTGAACAACTTATCATTTTTTTTATTTTTCTACAGTCATATGTTGCCTAAAACCTAAATAACCTTTAATTTCTCAAACCGACTTTCATATTATATATTATTACGCAATTTTTTTAATTTCTCCTGGAATACTACACAGAAGGGAATGCAGAATCAACATAGTATCAACATACTTTGTTTTCTTTGTCTACTAATTGGAGATAGCTTCAATTGAGTGGTGGAACTCTATTCTGCATAATACTAACTGTGCAATTTCTGTTTATTCTTTTTTATTAAAAAAATCAATTGCATTGGCAGAATTTATTCCTAAGATCTTTGAAAACATACAAATGCTCTGATCTGATATAAATTCCTCCCAAATTCACAATTAATACTAGAACAATTTATATGAATATTACTAAAATTAAAATAATAAAACAAAATAATTTAACAAATGTTTTATTTTATTATATCAGCCAAGAAAAAAGGTGGTGATATATCTGATGATGAGCATGACGACAATAAGTCTATTGTTAGTAATGCCACAAGTACACAGTCCAAAACTTCAAAACAAAATAAGAAAAAGAAAGGTAAGCACATTTTGAAACATTATTTTTTAATTTTACACTGTATCCCACATATGGCCAGGAGGGCAGAGGGTACTTAGAAACTTAGTGTTAAGACACTTCTCTTCATTGCCCAATTTCTACCAAATGCCAAGCTTTGCCTTGTAACCAGAGCAACAAAATGAAAATAATAAATATTTCAATTTACAGTTGCAAATTGTCCCCTTTGCTAAAGCCTCTAACTAATTTTACTTTTGATGATAATTATGGATGTATAATGTTGTATCTGCTTTAATATAATAGGAAAAGGAAAAAAAGATGATGACTGGTCTGAAGAAAATAGTGATATTGAATTGAAAGAAATTTCTGATGAAGAAATTGCAAAACCAGTTAGCAAAAAGAAAGGTAATGGGTATACTTCATGTCTTACATATTGCTTTATATGTTGTATTATACAAACACATGACATTTTTGTTATTTCAGCTAAGAATAAAAAAAAACCAGCAGTAACAGAGTCATCTGACGACGAGGATGACTCCAAGTCAGTAGTTAGTAATGTATCAAGTAATGCTGCACAGCCGGCTAAAGCTAAGAGTAAAAAAGGTATTTTTGTGAAACATACTTTTTTTTAGGATATGGTTTGTTTTTATTAGTAGACTGTGAAATGTCATTTTGAGCATGACATTGAGTTTCCGGGATCCCAATGTCACATTTGATATTGCCAGATTGGAGATATATAGAAATAATTTTAATGTTACCAAAACCAAAGTAGGTAAAGTCTGATTTGCTGTCCTCTTCTGAAGTACTGTTTATAGCTGTTATTATCAAAATATATGAATATTCTTAATGTAATAAATATTGATTATCCTGAAAAAAATATCCTGAGTTTGACCATACAAAGTATCCAATGTAATCATTATTAAGCACTTTGCACATTTACATTTAGGCAAAGGTAAAAAAGAAGAATGGCCTGATGAGGATAGTGATAAAGAACTAAAGATTGATTCAGAAGAAGATGAGGATATTTTGAAACCTGTGGTGAAAAGTAAAGGTGATTTTTTAAAACTTATTTTTTTATTTAACTCTGTAGCAGGCTAAAATATATACATTTTATATGGTTGAGCTTGTTTATGGAAGAAATTCTACTTTCAGACACTTTTTCGAAACATTGGCTAGATGAGCGGCGAAACTCATAGCCGCGCTTAGTTTCATTAGTTTGTTGTAGTATTGTCCAAAGTAAGAAAATAAAAGAAATTCAAACTCATAATTGTAAATAAATGCAATTCAAACTCATAGTGTGTTTACTGTCATACGCTGTCCAACTGAGTTATAAACACATAAATAATTTATAAAGAGTATAGTTTAGTGTTAGATATATAGGTCTATCTAATGTTGTGTTTAACATAACTTTAAGGTAAACATAGAAAGAAAAACAATATTGATGACATAGAAGAAGAATTAAAGAAGTTTGAAATTAAAGAAGAGGAACCAGAGCCAGAGCCGGATCAGGAAGATGTAAAAGTTTGTTATTTTACCTTTGTTGTTTATATTGTATCGCGCACATAAGATAGTTTTAAGAGACTATTTTTCTTTCTGTCTAGTGGTAGAACTCAACGCCGTGCTTTATCTTGTTACCATATCAAGGAAATGTTTTTTTATTCTAGGAATCGAACGCACTATCTTTGCATTGCGAGTCAAATGCTGTGCCGTTGAACTATTCTATCACATTCATTTGTTAATTCAACTTCATGCTGCCCGCACATGGAACGGTAGGCAGAGGGAACAGCGGCGATAAGAAACAATGTTAAGACACTCGATTCCCATTAAGACACTTCCGTTCCCCACTTAAAGCAGAATTTGAGGTCTTGCGTGCGTGACAAGTAGAACTTGTTACTATTGTTGTTACCATAGTGAAGGAATAAAGCTTCACGTTGTATCCCGCACATGGCGGGGTAGGCTGAGAAAACTTGGGACCCTAGTGTTAAGACACTCTATTCCACTTCAGTTCCCCACTTTCTGCCGATCTGGAGACGTTGCGTGTTGAGTGGCGGAACTCAACGCCGCGCTTTGCCTTGTTACCAGAGTGAAGATTTGAAAATTTAAATATTTAATTTAACCATATTAAATATTCCATTTTCTAGAGTAGGGATCGAACCCACAACCTATCATGTTTCTACCTATCTTATCATGTTTACTACCTATCAACAGGCCTCAATCATTTGTACTTATTGTTAGTGTTGGCAAACAAGATTATTTTAAATGATAGTGTGCGTAATTAAAAAAAAAATAATATATTTATTTAGCAGAGTGAAAAATCGGAAGAAAAAGTAGAACCTGAGAAGAAAATGAGTCATAAAGAGAAAAAGAAACTGAAGAAACAACAAGAGTATGAAAAACAAGTGGAAATGCTAACAAAGAAAGGTGGACAAGGTCACAGTGATTTAGATGCAAATTTTACAGTCAGTCAAGCACAGAAATCTGCTGGTAAATACTTACAACATAATTTTATTGAAAACTTTTTAATTAAAACAATATATCAGCCATAAAAGGTTTACCATATTGGTATTGTGATACCATATTTTGTTGAATAATGGCTAAAAAGATTTGATTAGGGTGCTTTTTACCGTGTGATCCCGGCTTAGAATAGGATCACCCTGGTACTGATGGTGTCGTAAGAGGCGACTAAAGTGCGTGTGGTAGAGTCACGTTGCCAGCAATGGCAAGACGCATGGGCAGACTCGACCGGATTGTTACCACCCTCGGCATTTAATACCGGGGTTAAGTAGTGGCCTTGGCCACTGCGTTTCGCATTAGGTAATACCGGGCTCCGGTGCCCATCCACCTAAAAGGCCGGTAGCGCTTATGTAGCTCCTCTGGAGTTACACGGGACCGTAGCCGACGGTGAAAACTTACCATCAGGTGACCCGTACGCACGTTTGCCGTCTTTTCCATAAAAAAAAACAAAATTATTTGTTTAGGTTCTTTGCACATATTTTTTTCACATGCACAATTTCCAGTGATCTTACTAGTGAGTTTGTTGGGAAGAAACTTCTCAGTAGTTCTACTACTCGGTAAAACTGGGAAAAAGGCCAAATTTATAATGATTACTATAATAGATAGATTTTCTATTAAACAACTGTGCCAGTTATTGTCCTCTCTATATAATATAAAAATCTATGAATTTGTTTTATTGTGTACTAACGTCCCGCAGACATTTATTATAAGTATATATTTACCTTTTCGTTAATTTTTAAGGTCAGATGGCAGCATTAGAAAACGCAGTGGATATCAAAGTGGAGAACTTCTCAATCAGTGCTAAAGGGCAGGATCTATTTGTGAATGCAACACTGTTAATAGCAAATGGCCGTAGATACGGTTTAGTTGGGCCCAATGGTCATGGGAAAACGACATTGTTGAGACACTTGGCTCAGAGGGCCTTCCCTCTGCCCCCTCACATTGATATATTGTTGTGTGAACAAGAGGTTACGGCCAGCGATATGAGTGCTGTGGATACATTGCTGGAATCAGATGTTAAAAGAACGGGTATGTTGTCCTTACAAGTATTAAATATTCATTAATATTTTTATATATACATATGTATTATATAAAAAAAGTAGTCAGACTTGAACCTGCACTTCCTGTTGAGCGTCGAAGCGCTCCGACTAAAGCTTACTTATGTCTGGTACGACTAAGTCAGGTTGATAGTATCTCCGGAGATTTTTACTGTCTTTTATACTGCCTTCAAAGATGTCAATTATTTCTTACTTTTATTATATCTTTTTTTACTCAGCTTCATGCTGTACCCCGCACATGGCTGGGTAGGCAGAGGGAACTTGGAAACCTAGTGTTAAGACACTCCGTTCCTCTTCCGTTCCCGACTTTCCGCCGAAATTGAGACATTGCGGCAAAACGTGGCGCTGATTTCCACCACTCAATACACAATGACTCAAATTTGGCGGAACGGAACGGAGTGTATTAATATAAGGTTCCCAAGTTCCCTCTGCATGCATGCCTTGCGGGACACAGCATGAAAAAATAAATAAAACAAACTTACATACTTTAATTTTTATCCATGATTTCAGAGCTTCTCAATGAGTGTAAAGAATTAGAACTGGAAATTGAAAAGGGTGATCTTAAAAAACAAGAGAGATTAAATGAGGTTAGTTATGAACAAAAAAATACTACTATAATGACGAGTCGGTAACTTTTGTTTAAACTACTTTCGTTCTTTCAAAATAAATTTGATTAAATAAAATGATTTTAGCAAAAGAATAATTTGTTACTGCCAATGTAATATTTAGTATTTATTTCTTTCCCAAGTACGTATTAGCAAGTTTCCCATCTCCGCGCGGTGGAAGTGTGTCTGTAAGCGCAATGGTTATGTGTTCGATGTCCAGCAACGATTATGAAAAAATTATTTTTATTTTCTTTCTCTACCAAGATATTATGCAGCGTTGAGTACCACTTAACATGAAAAAAATCGGGTGAAAGGCGAACATTTTAATTGCTACGCTGTGTATCATGTAAAATGTTCGCCTTCCACCTGAACACGTGAATCTCTGAAGAAAAAAAATACTATACAAATAATACTATAAAGTTTTTTCATTTTTTTAAGTACATTTATATTTACCAAAAAAGCACTGGTCATGCAGACGATAATAATATCGAGAAAGTTACATATATAAATGTAATTATTGTTACTGTAAATTCCTATTATTATTTACTTTTAAATTTAAATAGACCATAAAAATAATGATATAAAATGATTGTAAGGTATACGCGGAGTTAAAGGCGATAGGCGCTGATTCGGCGGAGCCCCGCGCGCGCCGCATCCTCGCCGGTCTGGGCTTCAGCAAGGAGATGCAGGACCGCGCCACTAAGAACTTCTCCGGTGGATGGCGTATGAGAGTCTCCTTAGCTAGGTATAATGATTTTATTTAGCTTTTCTCCGTATCCCACGACGAATGGCAGGGGTAGGAGAGGGAACTTGGGAACTAGTGAGGAGACACTTTGTTCCTTTCTCCTCTTTTCACCGAATTCGAGGCGCAATGTTGCGGTTTGCCTTGTTTCCAGACAACAACATTGAATATTTCGTTTCCCCAAATGGCGTTCCGTCACACGTTCGCTTGTGCCCATGTGCCATGAAAGGCCTTAGGTGTGATTCACTAATAAAATACTACCATATTTTTTTTAGTTTCTTAAATATGTTATAGATTAGCAAAGAAAGAACGTTAAATAATAACATATTAAAAACAAATGGTTTTTTGTTAATATAAAAATATTAATATCATCGGTTTTAAGAGAAAACCTGCTAAATCCGTTTTTTGGAACTATGAATAAATGTGCAACTGTAAAGACGTGAAAATAAAAAGAGATATTTTATATTTTCACTCTCCTCGTTCTAGTAACAAGGTGAAGTGCGATGTTGAGTTCCACCAATCAACACGAGACACTCCAAGAATTCTCTTAATAGGCCCTGTCTAAATTTCTGCCCAATATTTGCATGAAACTCAAATTATTTCCACAATGTGCCTTACGAAAAAGAAATCCTTACACATATATATTTTCTGCATTAGTTTCATGCTGTTTACCATAAAATGTATATTAAAATTTATTTCATTTCATTACAGAGCTCTATACATTGAACCAACACTCTTACTACTCGACGAACCTACAAATCACTTGGATCTTAACGCTGTTATTTGGTTAGATAAGTAAGTATATGACTGATTTTTTTTTTAAATTTTGATACATTTTTTGCGTAATGTTAAATTCACGATTAAAAATCTAGTATTTGTGGAATAGAAAGAATAATTATATGAAATATTTAATTCGAACATATTATATGTTTATTTCTCTGAATGAACATCGAAACACAGCCAGTCGCGTTTACAGTCACATGCTTGAGCAGGGACTCAACGCTACCACAATGCATATAGAAGAAAAAATATAATTCATTTGTGCTATTTTTGCAGCTATTTACAAGGATGGAAGAAAACCTTACTGGTAGTATCTCACGACCAGTCGTTCTTGGACAATGTGTGCAACGAAATTATACATTTAGACCAACAAAAGCTGCTCTACTATAAGGGCAACTATTCCATGTTCAAGAAAATGTACGCGCAGAAACGAAAGGAGATGATAAAGGAGTATGAGAAACAAGAGAAACGATTGAAGGAAATGAAGGCGCATGGACAATCTAAGAAGGCGGCTGTAAGTCTAGCTTTGTAATTAATAAAAAAATAATTCTTTAATTCAGTTAATATATTTTTTTCTATACGTGTCTTATGTTATATGTATACTTAAATGGAATTTTCCGAACTCCGTAGGTTTCAATGAAAAAATTGCTACAAAATATCATTAAAGTAACAAGATAAATTTTGCTGCCATTTACAAAGTTTGATAGGATCTTGTTTGGTAGGTAGGATCTATAATCGGGCGGTTATAGAATGAGAATTCCTTGATGTTTCCAGTCAAATAATTTTAATAATTTTTAAAACAACGCATAATTTACCTAAAAAAGCCCCTGCCTCAAGCTCGTTCATCCGGGAACTATAAAATTAAATAGTCAATATCGCTATTTCAAACAAACACAAGTTATCACAATTTTGAATAAATAAAATATTATAAAACATTTATCTTAGAGGCCATTACATACACTATTACTTCAAACATTACATAATATAAAAATGAACAGGAGAAGAAACAAAAGGAAGTGCTGACACGTAAGCAGGAGAAGAACCGCAGTAAGTCGCAGCGCGAGGAGGCGGAGGACGGCGCGGCGCCCGTCGCGCTGCTGCAGCGCCCCAAGGAGTACCTCGTCAAGTTCTCCTTCCCCGACCCGCCGCCGCTGCAGCCGCCCATATTGGGATTGCATAGTGAGTGCTACACAGTGATACAGACTCGGCTTCACGCTGTATCCCGCACAGGGTGGGGTAGGCAGAGGGAACTTGGGAACTTTTACCGAGGCATTGAGTGTTGAATGACTCAACTAACATAACTCAACGCCGCGCTTTGCCTTATTATCAGAGAGAAGAAATTAATATGTGAGGTGTACGCTCGTTTGACTTGTTATTTCCATGAAAAGAAATTAGTAGATTTATAATATTAGTAGGATAGAAAACAAACTGTATTCTGATATAGTATTTAATATTCAACTATTCTGTTACTCAGTAACTGGTAAATTATTTTCAAAACAAAACAACCTACTGTTTAATTTTTTTTTTGCCTTTTACAATTTTAAAGTAAGCTTAATATTTATTACATTTAGGATTTTTTCTATATTTTTTCTTTAGATGTGAACTTCAACTTCTCCGGTCAGAAGCCTCTGTTCAAGCAAGTGGACTTCGGTATCGACCTTAATTCCCGAATCGCCATTGTGGGGCCAAATGGTGTTGGCAAATCCACTTTCCTCAAACTTCTAGTCGGTGAACTGAGCCCCATCGAGGGGGAATTGATCAGGAATCATAGACTGGTGAGAAAATAACAGAAGTATTATTTTATGTAATAAAAAACGTATTTTTTTATGTATGAAAAATACATAATGATGCTACATCATAGCACAGAAACATTTAATTTTTTATAGTGTCGATAATACTAATCTAGAAACAAAATACACATTAACATAGTGATGTGTATTTTGTTTCTAGATTGTTTTCGTTAATTTTTTTTTCAGCTTCGCGCTGTATCCCGCACGAGGCAGGGTAGGCAGAGGGAACTCGGGATCCTAGTGTTAAGACACCCCGTTCCACTTCCGTTCCACTTTCCGCCGAATTTGTGGCTTGCGTGTTAAGTGGAGAAACTTAGTGCCGCGCTTTGCCTTATTACCAGAGCGAAGAAATGAATCATTAAGTATTTGAAAATGAAAATATTAAATATTTCATTTCCTCCGCGGATCGAACCCAGAACCTGTGGGTTACGGTCACACGCTTGTGCCGCTGCGCCACGACAGGCCTCGTTCATTTAATTTGATTCTTTAGTATATAATATTAATATAAAATAAATATATAATTTTGTTTTGAGTAATGTATGATCAATATCTATATATTATGTAAAATAATGTTTTCCATGTACGTGACTTATGTATTAAAATATCTTTAACCATAACCATAAAAGTATACATTTTAATTATTTATTGTGTACATTGATTAACATAAATAATTTGACAGAGAATCGGTCGCTTCGACCAGCACTCCGGGGAGCATCTAACAGCTGAAGAATCTCCAGTAGAGTATTTGCAAAGACTTTTTGGACTCCAATATGAGAAGGCTAGGAAAGCTCTAGGCACATTTGGACTCGCAAGTCACGCCCATACTATAAAGATGAAGGATTTGAGCGGTGGACAGAAGGCCAGGGTTGCGTTGGCTGAACTCACTTTGATGGCACCCGACGTTGTTATTTTGGTTTGTTTTACTATTCATATTAGTTTTGTAGTTAAATTTTAGTTGTAATTATGTTTTTATTTTCGATACCTGTTGAGATTTTTTTAATAGTGAACTTACTATATTGAATATATTCTAAATTATCTTAGAGCTCTTATACATTTTCAACGTATCAACTTTTTTATTTCTTTCAATTCTATTTTTAATTAAATACAGCTTTCTCAATTGAAAAGTTACATAAATAATTAAATGTAATATTAAAAACTGTAGGACGAACCAACAAACAACCTCGACATAGAGAGCATCGACGCGCTGGCGGAGGCCATCAACCAGTACAAGGGCGGGGTGGTGATCGTGTCCCACGACGAGCGCCTCATCCGCGAGACGGACTGCGCGCTCTACGTTATTGAGGATCAGACCATTAACGAGGTACTTGTTTACTTTTTCTGTATTTAGTGGGTTTTTTTATCTTTTCTTTTGAATTATTTTCGTGATTTAATAACTTAATTATTTTAAAGATGATATTTAATAAATAGCATTTCAGTCAATTGCATATAACAATTAATTTGTACAAGCAATTTTGTTTTTGTATCATTTCTATAAAACAAAAAATAAATGTCAAATTAAGTTTCCTAAAATACAGTTGAACAATGCATTTATATTAAAACCGATACAAAAGTTAGCATTCACAAACGCACAAAGACAATTCACATTCATATATAATTTTTAAAAAAATACGTTATTTTACATTACATTATATTTCTTAACCAAATCATACATAGAGAGCTATAATATGCACATAATAGAGTTACAAATTTATTATATAATAAAAAAATATGGATATTGATTACTTTTATACATTTTATATAGCATATTAGAAATTATTTAATTTCTATCCTATCTAAGAATACATGATATATTTTAAGATGGTGAGGTGTATGCCATAGTGGCAAGTCATTTTTGAGGTATTTGCGAATTAAAAAAAATAAATGATCTGTTACGTTTAAAGAATAGGAATTTTATTTAATATGTATGATTTTAAAAGTAAATTGTATATATGTGCGTTCATATATTTAAGAATTATAACAAGAAATCAATATCGTTGTTTTGTTTTACATGTATTACAGACTTACAAACACATACAAATAAGTTTAATTGCAATGAAATTCAGTTTGTTTTTTATTTATTACTCAATAAACTTTACAGCAAAGAATAGCATCAGCAAATAAAGATAAGTAATAATTAAATGCAATTTAACGGATCTATCGACCAACTAGTGCATAAATGCCGCACTCGCGTTACATAATGGACGTGACGTATAACGTGTGATCGTCGCCATAAATAGTCATTTGGTATACTTGTCGCTCGATCAGTTGACTTCTTAGTGTGCGTTCGGATCACAAGTTTGCATTAAAATCGCCGCCGGTCCGCCTTATGTCAAGAGTTATAATATTTAATTTAGTTTACATTTTTAAACGGCAAATTTTGTTGATGTGTGTTCATTTTTAAACTGGATGATCTTCTAATCAAAAATCCTCCAATGAAATACACAAATAAAATTTATTATTTGTAATATATGTTTTTGCTGGCGCTGTTTTTGTGTTATAGCAATTGACTAAATGTATGTGTTGAAGTTCTGTTTTTAGAGTTTACCATATGGTTTAAAAACAAATATTTGGATTTTTTTTTCTCTACAAAATAATTATAATTCGCAGGTTGACGGAGACTTCGACGACTACCGTAAAGAGCTATTGGAGAGTCTCGGGGAGACGATCAACTCGCCGTCAATCATTGCAAACGCTGCTGTACTACAATGAATTTAATGAAATTGTATATAATAGACTTCTCGATTTTAGTATTGTTCTGACAGATCTATATTTTTTATCTACGTGTTAAATGTCACAGTGTCATGGTGACAGCATCTGACAGTAAATGTGACGTTGGATTTTTTTTTCCTCGCTCGGTTAACAATCGCTGTTTTAAGTTCCATAACTCAATACACAATGTCACAAAAAATAAACAGTGAGCGCGATGTCGCGAATATGCGGGAGAATTTAAAAAATATATATTTAAAGTCTTGATCTTTATAGTCAAACCTGAATTATTTGTGTAATATGATTACATACAGTTATCTTTTTTTTCTCTACAGTATTTTTTAAATTTTAATACATATTTAATGTGTCCGGGTTCATATAAATGTCGATTCTCATAAAGGCTTTTATTTTTTTTGGAAACAGTACAAATTGTTTTTTCAAAAGTCATGCTGAAGTAATTCTTAACATTTTTAATATACATACATTAATGATTAATGAGATTAATGTTATTTTATAATTTGTCTGATCTGTCGGAAAATACGTCCGTTATTGTTATACGTGAAATATACACTATTAATATAACCAATTTGAGTTTTTTTACGAAAAATATTTTATTATATTTATCATTTTAAAGAGTTTGTCAACCACAAAGCACAATTACCAATGTGTTTATTTAACATTTATTTACAAAAAAACATTTGCTATGTAATTAAATATCTTTTTTTAAAATAATTATAAATAAGATTATATTTTAATCTGTTTGTTCATTATTTCAATTTTAAGGTATTTCTTAATAGACCCAATGTAACACACAAGTGCCTATTAGAAATATCCCAAGTTGTATAAAACTTTTGTCTTATTACTTAATATTTAATAATAATTAAGTAATATATATGTATTAATAAAAAGTATATAAAAATGTTTTTAGTATTTTATAAAATATAAATATTATAACGTCAATCCCATTAGATAACTTAAATTACTATGTATATTTATAAAAAGTAGATGTGAACCGGATATCTGTTAATTTTGTTACAAAATATTTATGATATGATAACTTTTCAACAAAACCTTTTTTTCTGTATTTTTAGACAATAAGCCAGTGATTATCAAATCTAAAATTTATTATTTTATATTTTTTAAATAGTTTTTCTAAGAACATATAGAATAAACAACACTTGTCAAAATATACACAATATTCTCATTCAGAATCAAAATAGGTACTTTTTTATTTTTTATTCAAATCTTTGTGGGTCGAATCGAATCTCACCTATGATATTTACAGTACACTATTAATAACTTTTTTACTTTTGTGTCCTATTTTTTAATTTTAGTGGCCAGCTAGATACTGTACTTAAGTAAGTGAAAAGTAAAGCCTCTCAGTTTCCGGGTATCCGTTTCATCTTATACTGAGTAAATTAATTTCTATACAGAAGTTTTTTTTTATTAAATCAGCTAGCGATAGTTTCTATATAGATACGGCATATGTTTAATATTGTTAGAGTATAACAATACGCTCCATTTAAGATGATTTAACACATTACAAAAAATAAATGTTTTTTTAGATAAAAATATTTTGACAGGTTGTGGGTGCGATCCCCACTCGAAGAAATGAAATATTCAATGTTTTCAATTTAAGTATTTAATATTTTCATTTCTTCGCTCTGGTACAAGGCAAAAACGCGGCGTTGAACTCCGCCACTCAACACGCAATGCCTCAAATTCGTCAGAAATTGGGGAATAGAAGTGGAACGGAGTGTCTTTATACTAGGTTCCCAAGTTCCCTCTGCCTATCCTGCCTTGTGCGGGATATAGCGTGAACCCGAGTAATATTTTTTTACCTGTTAAAATCATGTAATATTAGAGATATTTGCAGAAGATGAAAGATGAATTAATTATATCTTATTTTTAACATCCGTATACGAAAAACGTGCGCTCTCAAGTTCTACCCCATGCAACAGAGATCTGCCTGCCCTGCTTACATATTCTATGTGCATTATAAAGAATAAGCGAAAAGAAACATAAAAACAAAAATAAATGTTTATGTATGAATTATTATTTATTGATTCAATCATCAATTTTATTTAAAACGTGTATGATATTTCTTAATGTGTCGTGGTTTAATTTGAAAGGAAATTCTTAAATTATTTATTTAAATAAATTTTATTACAAAATAGACCATTGTAATTATTTTTAACCTCTGTTTTCTATACTTTAAATAAAATACTTAAAATAAAATAAAATTACATCAGTAAATTTTGCAATGCAGAACAACGATAATGCTTAAAGATGTATAGTTTAGTGCTATATTACCTTTATTTGCGCTGTATTTCGAACTCAAAAATCGGAGATATTCCATCCCTTAATAGGGAATTTCTTCGCTCTGTTAACAACGCAAAGCGTAGCGTTGTGTTCCGTTATTAAACAGGAAATGATTTTTTCATCAGAAAATGTAGAACGGTAGGTATCAATATCTATTAAGATATTATACTTACCGTTCTACACTTTCTGATGAATAATTCATTACGTGTTTAATGGCGGAACACTACGAAGCGCTTTGTTGTTAACAGAGAAAAAGAAATAGATGATTAAATATTTCATTTCCACGAGAAGGGAGCGTTCCCACATCAGATCAGTCGCGTTTGTAGTCGCACGCTTGTGTCCCTGCTATACGACAAGCCTCAAAGTCCATCTTTTAAGATATTTAACTATTATAGAGAATAACTTTTTAGTTAGTTAAACAAAAAACTTACTTAGCTTCACGCTGTCTCCCGCACATGGCAGGGTAGGCAGAGGGAACTTGGGAACCTAGAGTTAAGACACTCCGTTCCCCACTTTTTGCCGAATTTGAGGCATTGCGTGTTGAGTAGCGGAACTCAACGCTGCGCTCATGCGCCATGCGTGTTGCCGTTGCTGACAACGTGACTGTTCCACAAGTACACCGGAATCACACGGCGTGATTAATTTTAGATTATTCAATTAAATGAGCTTCACATGTCGAAGTGACTTGCTTTATTAATATCTGTGATATCTGTGGTAGTTTATATATTTATATTAAAACTAGCGACTAACCCGCAGTTTTGCCCACTTGAATTATATATTTAAACTACTTTCATGTTCTAATCTAATGTCATTATTACATTTAAGACAACCTATAAAGGTCAACCTTTATACATTATAAACTAAAATTTCAACGAAATTAACAAAAATTATGTAGCAATTTTGTCGATCTTAATGTTTTAAATTAGCGTTACTTGTTTAATTTTTTAACCGATTTAAATAAAACAAACACTAGGTAAATGTTAACATTTACCTAATGTCTTTCACCTCTTCCTTAAGGAGGAGGTGAAAGATGAACATAATTTAAATAGTTAAATCTAATTTCAAGTTTTTAATAATTTAATATCAAGTTTTTAATAATTTAATATCAAGTTTTTAATAATCTAATATCAAGTCTTGATTACTACACACAAACCCTAATAATAATATTCCTCCGAAGCCGCAGTTTGTCTTGTTACCAGAGCTAAAAAAATTAAATATAAAGTAAAAAACAAAAATATAAAGAATCCCTCCGGGTGGGAACTGTACCTACAACTGTCGCGTTTACAGTCATACCATTGTGTCCGCTGCGCTACAACGACGCGGACTATTGATTAGGGAGTATCCCATAAGTGGTGTTATGGCGAAATAATATGAACATTATTACAGATAGCTATTATATTTTTCATACCAAAACACCTCAATTTATTAAGTAAATAGATGTTAAGCATAATTTATTTATTCATGAAAGATACCTTTCAACACATTCATTTTATTAATGAAATATATTTAAAAAGGCAGCTCATTCTGAATATAGAATGATTTTAAAATAACTGCAGTCTCAACGTTTTATTGAGTCTATCTCACGGACATTCTTTCCAAGTTTTTCCTCAATTTGTTCGCAGCCTTTCGCCCCTCCATTACAAACTTCTCAGCTTCATTAGAGGATTTAAAACGCAAATTTCCTTTTCGATTGTAACTTTTTTCTACTCTTGAAAGGAAGCTTCTTTAAGACGCGGAAGAAAATTAGTATCCTCTCCTTTGAAAGTGGAAACGTTTTTTTAACAGGTTCGTTAGAATTTAATTTTACACAATATGCCAGAATAATTACATTTCATCTTTTTTTAATGCAAATTTCTCAAAAATCTTTACAATGAAGCTATAAAGATCTTTTAGGCTACACTTTAAAAGAATTTCTTTAATTTATTAGTTATGTAAAATGAAATATCTCATTGTAAATTTGTTTATCCTTAATTTATACTTACTAATAATACATTCTTATAAGTATGTTTAATCATTCCTTTTTTTTCTATTATTTATTTCTGAAGCGATACTTTAAAATACCCAAAAACCATGCCGGTGACGTAGAAATGTATTATTGTATTGTGATTAAGAAATCTAATGATATATTCATTAGATGGATTTAACAAAACGTACAAAAGCCTCAATTTGAATTTGAACAAAACTGGTGATTTAAGAAATATTTTGAAGTGATAAATTGTTTCTTATCTTGCTTTAATTTTAATTAATAGTCATAAGAAAGAAATAGAGGATTCAACATCCGGTATTTCTATGACTTATTATGAATAGTAAAAGCGGCAAAATGTATTGAATTTGCTTTACCAAATATTTAAAAACAACATCAAACTTATGAATTACTGCTCTACGGTAGCTCAAGAGTCTCAGCGTGATTTTTAAAGATAAAGGTATTATTAAAGTTGCTACATAATTTCTACACTATCTGACAACATATTCAAATTCATAATAAAAAGAAAGAAGTCTTTACAAAAAAATCCATTTGAATTAATTAGAGACAACTGTCACAGCTACCTCTGGCGCTTAGAATATTGTGTCGTGTATAGCATACAAATGTTCATTTATTTTTCAGCCTCACGCTGTATTCAGGACATGGCAGGGTAGGCAGAGGCAACTGGGAACTTAGTATTAATAAGACACTCCGTTCTATTCCCCGCTTTCCGCCGAATTTGAGGCATTACATGTTACATTACTGAGTGACGGAATTTAACGCCGTGCTTTGCCTAGTTACTAGAATAAATGAAAATATTAAAAATATCTCATTTATTCGAGTAGGGATCGAACCTATAACCTATCACGTTTACAGTCACGCTTATGCCCCTGCGCCACGACAGGCCTCAACTCTTAGTTATTTCCAGCAACTATAATATAAAACGCCATCAAATATAAAAATGATATTGACATTTATACCAAATAACATTTCCCGATCAGATTTTCTTATACAACATACGACGCCTAAATACATTACTGTGAATTATTCGTTAACAAGCTAACAATAAGAGGTATGCCTATCACCCCGAGAGCCTATTACGTCTGGAGCACTTCCCCGCCCCTTCTTATGTTATTCTAACTTCATGTACAACCTTGCCACAGTCACCCCAGTGCCAGATAATAAAGGGAAACGAGGAAATGCTTACTGTGACAAAGTTCTACGTTTCGGTGATACCATTATTTCATACAATGTGTACACAATAGAAGCGATTACTCTCCCCCGCGACATGATTTTATTTGTGCAGTTATTACGTCGGTGAAGAGATATTTAAATTTCATTAGGTTTGTTTTACACTTAATTTGTGAGGGGAATGTGGCATCGCAGGGGTGGAGCCCCGTTATTACTTTGAGCTTTCAACTTATTTCGTATTGCCCTCTATGTATTGTATTGGTGATTTAAATTCGAGTAGATAAGTATCAAACAACCGCGCCATGATGGTGATAAATACCTAATCTATTAGATCATCTCGAAATTGATATAGAAGTGGGCTTTTGAAACGTTAGCTGTTACTGTAATGTAAAAGTAATGTGTTAGTTAATACTCATTCAGATCAATGACTTTTAATATCTTTTAAAACGACATATGTATAAAAAACTTTTTTACTTTTTGAAAATATATGAAAAAAAGATTAGATGTTTTTTCACACACTGTGTCTCGCACAATGTAGACAGAAATAAAAATTATATCAAGCATAAAATTAAAAATCTCTAAATATCTATACATATCTATCTAGAGTCAATTATTTATGGCAACCAAAGATTTAAAAATACAATCCATGAAAACATCTTCTCTGGCTAGATGAATTCATTTACTTTTTCCCTGTAAATGACGTTCATTGTAATTTGTTCACTAGCTCAGAGTTGTAAGTGGCCAACGTTTCGCAGACGCAGACTCCATTAGCGGTGTTCGCCGGACTGTCACAATCATTTTTCTTTACCGCCGCCGCTAATTCTCAGCCGCGCTTCAGTAAGCATACACTTTGTTAATACGTTTTGATCGTTTCGTTAGTATATTGAGAAAACAATGTAATCATGGGGGTAATGATATTTCAATCTACATCTTTGTCGTTCATTTAAATTATAAAGTGAACATACCTTGGTGCATCTGAAAAAAAAAACTATTTACTCAAAATTATGTTAAATAATTAATTCTAATTCGAGGCCTGTCGTCGCGCAGGGACACTGCGCATGTGACTGTAATCGTGACAGGTTTTGGGTTCGATACCGATTCTAAGAAGTGAAATATTATTTTCAAATGAAATATTTAATATTTTGAAACTAAATATTTAATATTTTTACTCTGGTAACGTAGGTAAAGCGCAGAGTTTAGTTCCCCCAACTCAACACGGTATGCTTAAAATTCAACGGAAAGTGGAAAACGGAACGGAGTGTCAATAACACTGGGTTCCCAAGTTGCTGCGTTTATTATGAGTTTCTTTAATTTAAGAGGGAAAATGTAACTTTTTTTTTTTCACCATCTTTAATTATAATAATAATAATAAATAATAATAATAAATATTATTATTATAGATAATAAAACAACACAGCACCAAACAAATCGTTCATTTTGAAAATTTGTTAATATTAAAAAAAAAACCAGTTCTATACGGTAATAAACTCTTCCTCACCACACTTTATGCTCAAAACCTTTAAAGTATGTATATTTGGTAAACAATGTTATAAAACTGCATTTTTACTATTTTAAATGATTAAATATACTTATTAATATTTAAGTTATCACCCTTTTTATTTAATTTCATTCACATTTGTATATTAAAGCGTCCCAGTACCAAGATTGTTCAAGCAATGGTCAGAGAACAGAGGTTGATATCGACTTTTATTACTCTCGAGGGGTTGGTCATTAGCGAGATAAAGCTCCTGCCACCTGATAAAGTGCGTTTTGTTGCTCGCTTACTTATTTCTCTATGGTCTATACCGTAACACATTGAAGTATTTTTTGCTTAGCTTTTGCTATAAATTAACTATAAATTGGTAATTACGGTATCTATTTATAACTGACTGTTCAGCAGTGATTTATTATGTAGTTATAGGTAGCTAATTTTCGTTTATTTATATCTATAATACAAAAATATAATATGTTTGGATTGTTAATTTTAACTTTTAAATATTTATTTTAAATTTAAAATGAACAATCCAAACTTATATATGTCAAATATTTAATTGTTTTGATTTGGTGTTACACTTCTATGGATTTGATGCAACGATGAGGTAAAACAAAGATATTTAACAAAGATTAGAATTTAGTGATTTATATGAATCAGGAAATCTCAACTTGAAGTAATATGTTAATATACTTATATACAGTTATAGTCATTATATGCGAGAGTTTGTTTATTTTTTCTTATACCTTATGAATAGATAGACTGCATATAGTGTTAATTAGACTCGAGTATTCTATCTGGTTTACTTATTTGATGAAATTATTACTATTATTATTATTAATTATAGCAGTGAAACACTACTAGATATAGTTTTAAAAACAGAAAAAACACCTGTTCCTGTCTTTGATTATTTACCGATATTCTTGGGTTATTGTTTACCTATAACATATATAAGGAACTCATTTGAAAAGGAATTATGTATTTTGTATGCGAATTAAGTGGCTAATAAATAACAATGGTGGTAGTAACGATTATTAACACTTTACCTAGAGCGCGTATGATTGATGAGGTGTGCCGCTCACAATGACTAATAGTGCTACGAGCAGCGCCATGAACATATGATATTCGTTACGGAGAACGTTTTGAAATACCTTTGATATTGTTTCCATGAAATACAAGTTTGCAGCTCCTTAATTATTAATTGAATTTTTTATATATTGGATATCTCACTTCTGAGGAGTAGCCATATTTTATAATGCATTTTAGGTGACATCCACGTTCGTTAATTTATTATGGGGACATATAAATAATTTTTACTGCTTTATATAAGAATCTAGTAGTCCGTACAGGAAAATCAAAGTATTAATGTAGGTGATATGTCATTTAGAATAAGTTTTACATGGATTTAGCAAATCAGAAGGCAGTGAAGTAAACAATTTTCGTATACGAATAAACTTGTTTTCGCCTTATTCTAATATTGGTACGTAATATGGGAACGGTTCACCCCCTGTGCTTTGGGGCGAAAAATCCCGGGTCGGGGCAATAAACGCGATTAGACAAACATTTCCTGACGCGAGCCACTTTTTCCAAAACTTACCGAATAAATCAGTTCGTTGGTGCGTCGCAGTTTTCGCGTCTTGTTGCCAAATTTATGTACCGATCGTCCCTTTCGTATGGAGATGTAGCCCGCTATTTACATATAAATACCTCGATTATTTGAATTATTCAATCGAGAGGGGGCGGCGCTGACAAATCACTTCCTCAGGAGATGGCACAAGTCGGCAAGGCTCGAGTTCGATTTGACGTGTGCTGGCTCGGTACATCACACAGCTAACGTTTTATGTTACGATATTGTTATTGTACGAATGAATATTATACTATTCTACATGACATTGACAAAATCTATTTTGCTCCACTGGCAGTATCCAAAGAAAATCCAAAGATTATATATAAATATTTCAAAATACAGTCTACGCCTCATATAAAAAATATATTTTTTAATATCACAATAACGAAATACTCTTTATAAACATTAGTTATTTGAAAGCTTCACTGTAGTAACTATATCCCCTTAAATTGTTGATAATAATTTCAACACTTTGAACTATTATTACATTAGAAATTAATGTTAAAAAATAAATAAAAAAGAAACATTAGTTGAGATGCTTAGATATAAAACATAATATAATATATTAAAGAGATTTTTTTTGGTTCTTGCCCAAAAAATAAGGTTACATAAAATATTCTTTAAAAATTACAATCACATTACACAAAGGCTTTATTGACCAAGTACAACAACAGTTGACATTTCGGAAGTGTAATTCGTACACATTTGTGTAATAAGTGTACCATAAACGTAAATAGAACTTACTCTACTAGTAGCTTTGCTTTGTGTAGTTTTCCCGCATTTTTATGTCCTCTCACGTGCCATTTACTTCGGGAAATAGAAGTTTTTGTATGGAAATCGGATGCACTAAACCTCCGAGCCTCTGGCGCGTTCGCTGCCTATTGTTGCTACGTAACAGCCCCATAAAACTTTATCATTGGCGTGTAGTTCGTTTAGTTTTTATACTAGCGCAAATATTATATTGTTGTTATGTAAATTTTAAAAATTATATCTAAATTATTATGAATAAATGGGCATTGTTGTAGTAGAATTTACGGTTGAAATTAATAATATATTCTTCATATTTTAATTTCAACCGTAAATCTTCTTATCTTCATTGAGTAGCTTCGTAGCTTTCTTCATACCATTTAGGCAGTTAATGTGTATTAGTGTATTAGTAGTGTATAATAAGTATCATAGTAGTTACCAATAACTCATATAAGTAAATATTTTTAAAATAATCAAAAAATGTTATAGAGAACTTTTAACATAAAGGGAGTACTTAATTTAACAATCCACTACTGAGCTAAAAGCGTTAGATTCGCGTATTGATATCGCCATGATAAGCATCGATAATTCGGCAAATCCGTCGCCCGGGGCTCTTGTTACTGCATTTTACTAATCGTGTTATTGTCTCGAGTAGTGGCCAAGTGTTCGACGGCCGTTACATCAGATAATCATTTGATATGGTAATAACGGTAACAAATGCTCATGTAATGAGCGTGCGACGGTTTACGCCTGCGCTTTGTATTTAGAAGCTATATAGCAGGTGCTATAAGGACGTTTGTGTTTTTTTAATGTGTAATTGTCGTAATTAAAGATTTTTTAGTTTTTTAGTATAGAACACAGTATTTGAATATATATTTATAGTAAAATTATAATCGTAGTTTTAAAAGTAACTTTCCAAGTGTAGAAAAAAAACAGAATATTTTAAATTTGCTTATTAATAAAATTTTGTTATATCTACTAGTGACGTCCGTAAAGTACGTACGGGGTTCAGATCAAATCAGGATGTTTAAAACGGCAGTTTTAAATTTTTTTATATGATATTTGGAATACAATATATAATGTAAATACATAAATAAGCACATAAAGTTAGTAGATTAAAGTTTTATATATCGCATTTTTATTATCATAAATACATTAAAAGTGTTAATACGTGGTGTATAACATTTATAATAGAGATACACCCCATTCTTCCTGATCCTAGATCCTATCGCAGTAGAGTAGCGGTGTGCGCGCACTCACTGATCATCTGTTAACCGCTAATGCTACTAATACTGCCTTTGTTCCCCAACTATGAAGCTTATTTATATTTCCGTATAAAATTTAACACATTTTGTACTGTTTGATAAAATTGTCCAGAAAAGAATGAAAAAACAAAAATAATGCTTTAGAAATTACACTCAAATACGTGATAGTTGTGGATTCAACCTGACTAAAGTAAATATTTATATGTGAAAATTGTTTTAAAATGAGCAGAAAGTGATTTGTTAACGCAATGTTATAGACAACATTCTCTTTGCCTTTAATTAAGTAGGTACTTAAGTGTAACATGAAATAATAACATATGTATAAAGGGTCCGATATAGGCTTTGAAATATAAAATCAGCGACATAAATGTAAGTTTAAATCTGATTGTATCCTCGTCTATTGATCGTGACCGAATCTCTCCGGCTACTTTTCCACCCTCTGTAGAGTAAATCGCATTTACAACGTTTCAACCTCGCTAACATGTTAAAACAGAACTAATGGACATTCGCTTCAGTCTCAGCCCGCAGGAGACGAATAATACAAGTAAAATGGTCCCATCTCTACGCTTCATTAATTTTATTGCCCCGAGGCGCTCGGCGAAGTCGGAGCGCCTCTAGCGAAAACACGCCATTATTGTGTCGATAGTGACTTAAATAAACACAGACTTTATGCACAGTCGAAACTGGCAAACGTTCTTTGTCTTTTCTACAACTGTCAACATTTGACGCGTAATCCTTTGAGCACGGGAGTTGAGTAGCGGGCTACAACAATGCCGAGTACGCTAATGTAATCGAGATATTAGCGCGACCGTAGCGGAATAATTCAGATATGGTTTTTTTGTCTGCGAGTCGCACAATAGGATTATTCTCCATTGATCATTGCTTATTATATAAGTTGCTGCGGAGGGTGCGCTACATGAAAACTAAATTTGGTTTATCGGCTATTATGGAAAGTAGGTGTTAATGTTGAAGTAGTAATTTATGACATGATCGTGACTTTTGCGTTTCAAGGGATGTTTATGGGATATATTAAACAATTAATAGTGTTCGGATTTTTACTAAAAAATATATCTTTCTTACATTTAACGCATTTTAAAGTTATTTACCACCCATAAATTTATTTCATTAGGACAAAACAAAATCTTTTTGTGATAAGTCTTTTTCCTTTTTAAATTAACAAATTTGAGATAGCAAAGAGTTTTTCTAAAGACAAAAATATATATCAAACAAACAAAAGGTAAGAAGGGCAAGTGGAAATAATCTAGCCGTAACCTCTTAAGCCGCGGTCACAATGCCCTCAACTACTAATGTTTACTCAACTCGGAGCGCGACAAAGGGCCGGAACTATTGTTTGGTGGAGAAGCTTTATTTCTCGACCCTCGCACCGCTTGCTTTGACAATAGGTTACCCAACTTAAAAATATATCTCACTTAACGTTAGACAAGTGTGAATGTGCCAAAAGATGGTAAGCAATAACATGGCAAAAAAGTAAACATTAGTGCTCCAAATTATCATTTATACATCATGTACATATTTAATTCCTAATTAAACTTTTATCCTTTATAATTTATAATATTTGTAAAATTGCAAAGGCAATATAAAATTTCATATATTCAGACCGATTTCTATAGAACTTCTTTTTTTATTTATAAGCGTAGTGTATGTAGGTACCTATGTATTACAAAAAAAATCAGATAAATAGAGTAAGTATTTTTTATGTTACACAAAGTATAATCATAGAAAAAGGTTAAGTAAACAAAGTAAAATGAAAGCACACCATATCCATACAAAACTAACATTGGGCGGGCGGGGAGCTCGAGATTTGAAAATTATCCTTTTCACGAACGACTTTAAGTATAATAGAGAAAGCACTTAAGCCATTTTCTCCGCCTTTAAGTGGCGTAAGCACGGACATTTGCTGAGGTTTCGTGAGCTAGAAAATCAGCCATTAGAGTCCAGGAGGCTAATTCGAGCAGACTCCGCCAGTTTCTGGCGGGCGAGAGTCGGGCGGGTCGTGTGGGGAGAGCTCGAGGCTAATGTGGCCATTGGGCGGCGCTAACAGCAATTATGCTACATGCGAGCAAATGGATTGTGCATTACCGACGACATGGATTGATTTATTGGCTCACGGCGAAACACTACGATCATACATTTAAATCGACCAGCTGATACGATATAGCCATTACAGAAATGGACATCGATAGGGTTTCATTATTTAATGCGTTCAGTAGCTCGACCTCAAGTCGATTACCTGCCGCTCACGTTATGATCCATAGCCGTACAAAATTACTTGTGGCATGTTTTTTGTTTTGTATATGGAGATTTGTAATCGGATGCAAATATTGTAATCGATATTAGATACATCATTCGATATTATTTTAAAAACAGATTTAACATTTTAAGAGGTCAATTTATCATCGCGATATGATAAACTGTTAATGCATTTATATAATATTATTTTTTTATTTTGATATATTTATTCAATGAATTGTTACGATAGCTTTCGTTAATAAACAATGAGTCTCAATATGTTTGTAGATATTATAGGGTGTATGTGTATATATTAGTTTTTTTTAACGTAAATATGTTAAAAAAATATTTTGCAATAATATTATATTGATAACATCTTTTACACATATCCATCACGTAAAAGATCACATCTGTTAGTGGCCGCGAGTCTATGTACTGGCTATGAATAATAAATGTGCTGAGCTGCCCGATTGGGGAAATTGAATTTTATAGTTCGTAACACATTCGAGGACAGATGTCACAAAATGGCTGCGCCAGGAGCTGCGAGGCATAATCGAAACGTCAAATAGAAATCAAAATTGGGTCGATTGTATTGTTAATAATTAAATAATGAACGCGACTTTCACGTTACACATGCGCTGAGTGGGGAAGGTGTGAGTCGCTTTGTGATTAACAGAGTTAGTTCTGTTTGGACGGACAATTATCGGTCCATTACCGAGAGCACACAATAACCGTAGCATTAATTATTAAACACTTTTCAAATGTCACCTCAAACCAATATTTATTATTGGTTCGGCGGACACGCGATACCTTTATCGTTACATTTAATTTCAATTAATTTTAAGTGAAAGTGAAAAAAATAAAGACACTAAAACTTTTGTTATAGTCTAGATCAATAGATAGGTACTATTATAAAGTACTTCACATCATTAAATGCAAATGATAAAAGAATAATAAAATTAGATTGATAGTTAAATGCTTAAGAGTTCCTGTTCAAGGATATCTTGTTACGGTAATAATTCAATTTGCGACAGATATATTGTTCTTAATTGATTTCCCCTCAGCGCCCGTCTCCCTTGGCGCTACTAAGTTTGATAAATTCGCGCTATCCGTTTACATCATTAAATTTTATTAGCTACATAGTAAAGATAGCACTGGGCAACTATAGAAAGGGACTTTTCCGCAGTTAGCATCGACCCTTTGCAATTCGTATTTCCTTTGGCTGGAATTAAGCAGGCTATTAAGTCGGGTTTGAGATGTATGACGAATCGTAAAGCTGGACACAATAGATGCTCATGTAAATTAGTTTCGGCATGAAATATATTTTTCTATGCAATATTAACAACGATTAAATAATTATGGAGACGTAATGGAAACGGAGGTTAGGTTAAAACAAGGTTCTCTCTGCCTACTATTTAAAAATGTGAGTATTGTTGCTAAATATGAAATTTACTACTACTACTATGTCCATACATAAATACATATTTACCTATATATATTAAAATATGGGAAGAAATTAATTCCAAATAAAAACAATTCTCTTGCTACTCTATTAATATGTAATAGGAATCGGAGTATTGTAATCAATTTATCGCCATCATTCGTTTAATAGAATTCAATCTTAACCGCTACGTAGATTGCGTGGGCTAATAGACAGATGGCGTGTGCGACGATTATTAGTGGAGTCATAATCTGTCATAAATGTCAAGTAAGGCGATGCGACGTGACTATTATTTGGATTATTATTGTCATTCCACATTCTATCCTAAACAAGTGGTCCAGCCTTTGTTATAGAAACGGTCACGCAATCACAGCTCATTACGAATAATGTATTCTATGAGACGGCGATATTCTACCTACAATTGTTGTAATTGACTTATTACATGTAGAAATCTTTATAATGATCGAAGATTATGAATAAATTGAATCAATTTAATATACATACGTAGCTATCTACATACGTCGGACAAATTATAGGAATATTTTTTTTGTAATTTTCGGAAAATAGCACCTTCACGCTGTATGCCGTATATGGCAAGGTATAAAACGGTCTATTCCCCACTTTGAGCTGAATTTAAGGCATTGGGTGTTGAGTAGAGGAACTGAACGCTGCGTATTGCCATGTTACAAGAGTGAAAAATTGAAATATGAAATATATTATTTCCTCGAGTGGGGATCGAACCCACGTTGCGTTGCCGATAACTCGCTTATGTCTCTGCGCCACGACCTGTCTCGGTTGAAGTAGCAAACTTTATAAATGGATGTTTTGTATTTTTTTTAATCTGTAATCATACAAGCGTAGCAGATATAGTATTTGAATTATATTTATGTTGAAAATGTCGCAATTGAGGTAAACACTGAAATATGAATATGAATAGAGTTTAAAAGGCTGACAATTTTTTTCTTATCTACATCTATCTAATGATAAATCTATAACTGATCACTGTCGGTAAATTGATATATTTAAAAAATCTTGCAGGGGTCGTTTATTAATATACCTAATAGGAC
Source organism: Eueides isabella (assembly GCA_019049475.1). Lineage (NCBI taxonomy): Eukaryota > Metazoa > Arthropoda > Insecta > Lepidoptera > Nymphalidae > Eueides > Eueides isabella. Next base: position 11,624,842 of record CM032385.1, read on the forward strand.
CCTGAATAGGGATTTTTAAAATATTTGACTGTTTTTCCGTTTAGATAAAAGTAGTGTTATTCAAGCGGGTTAAGTCGCGAGCGGGTTGCTAGTAATATATTAAAAAATATTGTACCTGTCAAAAAAAATATAGAATTTCACTAATAGCGGTTATTAAGGTTATTTTTTGGTCAAATTGGTCATATGTAATAATTATTACATATAATAAGACGTCTTTAACGATTGTAAAAAATAAATATTACTATTAATAATAATCACATAAATTGCTTTATTCTCTAAGTATTGGAATTCCATCCAGTTTTGTAATCTGTTGCAAGCGGTTGGAGGCTTGAGTGCGCCAAGTGTCGATATCGGGCTGATTTTCACATAACGGGTTGCCAGTAAAAACCAAGTCTCTCAAAGAAGGACATTCCTGAAAAATATATCATTATTTGAATTTTTACAATTAGATTAAATGATATAAACTATAAATATTAGATTAAATGATATAAACAATTAATATCATAGCAAATAATACTTACCTGAAGCCTGTTAAATTCGACCCACTCCTTTACCGCATTATTTGACATATAGAGTACGCGTAGATTTTTCAGACTTCCTACACCTTTGAGTTTATCGATGGGATTGTAACTAATCCATAGTTCTTCTAATGTCTCAGCTACAGTTTCCTAAAGTTTACATTATAAATATAGTTATTTATTTTGTAAGCGAGATGAAAGAGTATATAAAAAAGAGATACATAAAGAGAAGGAATAATTAATTTAAATATTATTAGGAGAAATATATCCATCCACAGCCCTTAAGATTAACACCCAATATTAACTTGGATCATTAAATAGCAAAGCAATAATACATATATAAGAACTGCAAATTGTAAATATAAAAGAATAACGTAGGGAAACGGAGTTCCATCTATTCATAAAATATAATAGAAGAGTGGGTAATGTACATTTGTTTTTTTTTAAAACATGACACATTAAATATATTTAGCAAAGCAAAGATAACTTACTATGCCTGCGAATGATTTGATGTAATTCCTGCCCAACGACAATATTTTTAAGTTTCGCATTCCTGCGATTCCAACTATTTTGTCAATCATGTTGGAAGACAGACTTAGTTTCCTATTAAAATCATTTTCTTACCAGATTATTATTATATTTTATACATAAATACTCTGTGTACTTTAAGTATTCGTTAGAATGACGGTACCAACTAAAAAACTAACTACAAATATTTTTATTTTCTATAGAGTACCACTTAAATTATAATGACACAGAAAGAAATTAAATACACCTTTCTGAAAAGCTATAACAAATATAATTATTATTATTATTAATATTATTTGGTAAGTGCAATGTATAGCTCACTCGCAGCTAACCAATGTTGATAAAGCGCCATCCATTTTTTCAATAGGCGGCCATTGAAATTGTAACTCTATAACAGTGGCCTCAGCAGCTGATTCCCCTTTACTTTTTTCCCAGCGAGCAATTGCTTCTTTACAGGTTGTTGGTTTCACCGCCATGTCTAAAATAATAAAAAGCACATTTTTATTAATTTCTTTACGGAAATAATAGAAAATAATTACATCTATCTTAAATTAAGCGTATTATACCTAAGCCAAAGAGTTTTTGTTACAGTTCAATTAAGATATCAATAAATATGGTCGAACATACATGGAACAGCATTTATGTCAATGTTATCTTTATTTTATTGAAGGCATTATTCGAAAAGGTTTGAAAACCTTATTCTTGTTATTATTTCAACTTAAATAAACATAAAATTTGGTATATGTACCTTTAGTTAATTTATAGTTTTAATTATCAATTATTATGAGTTGTGGAAATGACATATACATTTTTTTTAAATATATCTTGTCAGTACATATATAACACTTTTTTAAAAATGAAATATTGCTGTATATATTATGTACATTCATACGTATCAGCGCCTAATGAAGGTTTCCATTGTTATTTTTTTTAAAAATAAGACAATTATAAGGAAATCTGTAAATTAGTGCAAAAAGTTATAATCTTTCGTTTTACCTACAATCCTGAGTAGGGTCGTTTCGGTTGGACGGCGGTAATCTCGTCGCGTCCGCACCTCCCCTTGCTTTAGTCGAATATTTGTACTAGGAATTTCAAGTGACCTGATTTTGTACTGAACGAAAACTGGATTCAGATAAATTTGTTGCTAAAACAATTTATGAATATTAGTGATTTCATTACGTAGGTATAATAAGTATGTAATTAAATAAATTGTTTCAAAGTTAAGGGTTTTAAATTGAATTATATTTTACTAATACTATGTACGTGAAATCTTGCAAGGATGTATGTCTGATCCACTTTTATGCAAAAAATACCCAATAGATTTAGGTGAATGAAAATCTTGCGAAAAAGATGTTGACAGGCAAGCGGACGGAAAGAGAATTGGGGATCAGTCCAATTCTTCAACCAATTAAATGTTCCCATAAATCTCTCGTAAAATTTAAAAAGGCCCGCTTGTACTTCGAAAAACAATAGACGTGCTTTGAAAAATATGTATATTGTATAAATCATCTATATCAATCCATAACTATGCAAATAGCGTATGGCATCTGTATTAGTTCAGATATTTCTTTTAAAAACAGATAATTATTATTTACTTATTTTTTCTTTTTAATTTCATTTCCATTTGTTATAATTCAACCAAAGGTTTGTTCTTTTAAATACTACTCTACTCAGCTTCACGCTGTATCCCGCACGTGGCAGGGTAGGCAGAGGGAACTTGGGAACCTAGTGTTAAGACACTCCGTTCCACTTCCGTTCCCCACTTTCCGCCGAATTTGAGGCATGGCGTGTTGAGTGGCAGAACTCAACGCCGCGTTTTGCCTTGTACCAGAGCCAAGAAATGCAATCATTAAATATTTAAATTGAAAATATTAAATATTTCATTTCCTCAGTCCAGTGGGGATCGAACCCAGAACCTGTCGGTTACAGTCACACGCTTGTGCCGCTGCGCCACTACAGGCCTCGCCTTCTTTTAAATACTTTTGACTAAATAGATTTAATACATACCGATTTAGTTTTAAATCTTTTTATATAATAAATCCCAGTGATTTAAATTTATATTATACCTAATCTTGAAAAATCATGTGACTCTATTGTACCTACAACACGGACGGGTCGATCCGGTTGGTCGACGGCAATCACGTCGCGCCCTTACATCTCCGTCTCCCTTTATTCAATGTTTGCTTACAGAATTTCAATGTAAGAAATCCAAAAGGAGTTACACTGGGAGTGAGAATAAATTCTTCATATTTACTTCATACTTAAACGAAAATCTTTTTGCTTGATAGGAATTTCATTTACTATATTTAAATTAATGTAAAATATTATTAGTTACCCGGCAATTGACTCATAGTGGCACAATGACGTAGGTTCGTCACTCAACACTCAGTGTTCCGAATACAGGTGGATTGCGTAGAACGGAGAGTCTTAGCAATAGGTAGGTATGAACTCGGATAACCAGATACATACATGCAGGAAAAGCTACATAAAATTAACTTACCTTTACTGCATAATTAATTCAAATTTAATTTTGAAAGTGTATTTTTATTGGTTATTATACAAAAATGATTATATTTAAGAAGAAAATAAAAATTTTATCAAACAAATATACAAATTAAAATTCTATGAGGAAAGAAAAATATTTTGCTTTTATATCTATCATTTTATAAGGAAGTAATACGTCGTATCAATAAAAACGACCTTAAAAATTGTATCTGAAATTAAAAAATAATAAATTTCTTCTATTTTCAGGGTACCGTATATAGTATCTACCGGTAAAGTTTCGTCTAAAGGGTACAGACAGAACAACAACAAACACAACAGAACCCTTATACGACCACTTTATTGTTCGTTTGCCAAAACCATTTATATATATCCAGGTGGCGTAGAATCCTGAAATTATTATCAAATATTCAGGCTTATGGTCTCTTGGTAAAATTGTTTTAAAGGAGTTACAAAATGTATCATGTGAAAATTATGAGAAGTGTACTTATTTGTTTAATTAAAGGTCATTTATATAAATTTAACAAAAGAATCTATGAAAAGTAACAAAAATGTATACTTTTACTTTTACTTATATCATAAACGATAGTATTCTTTGGAGTAATTTTCTACGGCAGCGAATTACTCTTTGTAATCTACTTATGTTATAGAAGGCACACGCGACGCGGATGCAGTTTCAGTAGAGCACGTGCCGGCGCGTGTTCACAAAACATTGCTTTATGACGCCTATGGGGTGGAATAAATATTTGTAATCCAAAAAGCCATGTTTATATTATGAAAGCCCTTTATTCGTTATGAATAGTATCATTTACGAAATACAGTGTATTTTTATTTGGTAATGTAATGCAAACGGAAAATGGATGTCCGATCTAGTTTCTTTTTCGTGTGTGTATATATTTACATCGATAATATAAAGTATTCACAAGTTAGTAAAGTATCAAAAAATATCCTTCGCTAAAAATCCTTTAATAAATCTTTATAGTACATATCGAAATAGGTATGTTATGTAAATAGGTTGTTTAGTTATAAAATCAGTTTTTCCGTTTGTGCGTTTATTCAATGTTTTCTCAAAAATAAGCTTAATTGATTTAATTGTAGTTTTTACTACTATTGTATTTTGTTCACCTTTTCTTAACGTTTAATGTTTGGTTCATTTCAATTGGGTCATCAATAAAAAATATACCAATAACAGTTTTAATAATTGTTGTTTATATAAAATATCTGTTATAGCTATTATTTTATTTTATAAAGTTTTTAGTATACTTATAGATATTGTTTTTAATATTATAATGTCATTAGAAGACAAAAGTAATTCGGATTAATAAATAAATAATTGTGTAGTGGAAGCAGGCTTCGCCTGAGCCTAATTATCGGTTCCTATAAAATAATAATATCATATTTGAAAAAAAAAAACAGGATTTCCCTAAATATATTGTGTGAATATTTTTTATATAATGTGTTTTATTTATTTTTGAATAATTCTTCTGTTCAGCAGTTGGGACGGTGACGGTTAGTGCCCATTTAAATGGGCCTCTTAAACCTTAGTCACAAGTCCCATACACTATCTAGACTTCTTCACTTTGTGCCTCCACATGTCACTTCTGTCTGGAAATTCATAGTCTGCTAAGAAGTGTCTTTCCTTCTAAAATAAAAAAAATAAGCGGTATGTGTTTTTATAGCGTTACGCTGTATGAGACAACAGATATTTTGTTTCTCATTTCCACTGTATTTTCGAGATACGTTACGAGTTGAGTGGTGAAACTCAACGCCGCGTAAAAAATATAAATACGAAATATGTTCCCACGAGTGGGAATCGAAAGCCTAACTGTTTCGTTTACAGTCGCACGTCGAATTTACTGCGCTACGATGGCAAATTATTGACAATTAAAAAATATATGCGCTTTTACTTATAGTACTTACAATAATATTAATTTTATGATGGTTTAAATGTTATAATATTATATAGTTTGAGGCCTGTCGTGGCGCAGCAGCTCATGGGTGTGACTGTAACCGACAGGTTCTGGTTTCGATCCCCAGTCGAGGAAATTAAATATTTATTATTTTCAATTTAAATATTTAATGTTTCAGTTCTTCACTCTGGTAATAACGAAAAGCGCGGCGTTGAGTTCCGCCACTCAACACGCAATGCTTCAAATTCGGCGGAAAGTGGGGAACGGAAGTGGAACGGAGTGTCTTAACACTAGGTTCCCGGGTTCCCTCTGCCTACCCCGACTCGTGCGGGATACAGCGTGAAGCTGAAAAAAAAAAAAAAAAAAAAAAGTTATACCAGTTTAGTTAACTTCTTTAATTACGATGTTCCGATTTTCCGTGAGAATTGAGCAAAAAATCACTTCGCCAATATTGCCATTACCTACAACAAGATCATAAAATATACAATATATTGACATAGAGGTTGGTATAAATAATATTTTACAACGAATACCGTAGTTGTATGGTATCGTGTATTAGTCTGATTATTTTAGTGTTAGTATTCGATCAAAGCCGTCAATGTCAAAACATGTCAACAACAAATTCAAATGTCACAACGTGCAAGTAACCTCAAATTGTATGTTTAGGACTATAATACTTGTGTTAATATTTTGAAATTATGGAGGATTTACAATTAAATATATCTGTTTCAAGAAAGGTGAGTGCAATTTTACACCTATTTTAAAACTTTTTTGTAATTATGCTAACGTTGTTTTGCTTCATTTTTAAAATTTAGCCACAAAATACGGGTAGCAAGAAGCAAAATATTAAAAAAACACAAAATGAATACAAATTTAAATCGAAACCAGATTTTGGTGGGACAATACTTGCGAGAAAAAGGCCACAAAATGCAGGTCCAATCAAATTTCCGCAAAAAAACTTTGGTGAACCACCGAGCAAAGTGCCAAAACAATCAAATAATTTAAATAATAAGCAAGAAGAACTACAATCACGGCTGCGTGACCTCAGTGAAAATAAGGGTAAATTCCAAGATAAAAATTATCAAGAAATAAGTGATGATTTACAACTGAAACAAAAACCTAGAAATGGGCCTTGGATATCATCATTATTCAAAAATAATCCAGAAGTACCTAAAATAGGACAAAAAGCTGTTAAACCTGTTATAGAAAAAGTATTTGCAGGCAAAACTTTTCCTGATTTAAATATTCATCCTCATAGTATAGCCAATTTAAAACAAAACATGAATTTGACTGAATTAATGACAGTTCAACAAAAAGCAATTCCAATTATTTTAGAAGGCAGAGATGTTTTAATTAGGTAAACAACTTTTTTTTTTTTTCAAATATTTTAAAATGGGTGTTTTTTTCTCTAGAGGTGAAAAATATTGAATAAAAATTTATAAAAACCAACTTGTGCCTCTTAGAAATTGTCAGAGTCCGTTGAACACTAACCCATATATTCTCTAAGTCATAAGGTCTTATATGCTAGTAACAACTTATTAACATTAATGTAAAAAGATTTTTGCAAAATATGTCTACATAAAGCTGTTTACTATATATTTTTTAATACTTGTATACTTAATTTTTGTTCTTTAGTTTATTAATTTAATCATTATTAAAAATAATATATTTTTAGGAAATTAATCAATAATGGACCATATACTTAAGTATATGGTCCATTATTGATATTATAAGTTTTTTGTTGTTTAAACAACAAAAACACTTATAATAACAAAAAAATTATATATCTAAACAAAACATTGTGATTGTAAGACTAAATTAATAAACTACTTTAGATTATTTATTTTACAGTCAAATACTTATGCTGCTGCACCACAATAGTTAAGTAACAGCCTCAACTATTTAATTATTTATTATTTTCCCTTATAAATTAGGTCACAAACAGGTTCAGGCAAAACTTTAGCTTATGCTTTACCAATAATAGAAGCTTTACAAGCAATTAGACCGAAAATCAATAGACATGATGGTATAAGAGTTGTTGTTGTGGTTCCAACTCGAGAATTAGCTGTTCAAACTTATGAATTATTTGTTAAGCTGACAAAGGTATGTTAATATTTATTTCTTTTGCTTGATAATGTATCATAGGAACATAGACACTATTTAACACATTTTGCGCATGTTTTGAGAGATAGTGTGAAGAATAGAGGAGATAACTCCATGCTTTGTTTTTTTACTAGAGCATTGCAGCATGTTTTTATTTTTGTACTTAATTCTTTGTTCTTCATAGTCTCTTTTAAAGTCCAAAATTTTATCCAGCTATTAACTATTATATTCAATTAACTTCCTTGGACATCTTTTGGGGAGATTATTTGGCCCAGTTCATTCTATATATATATTCCATTGATATGAAATTTGACGTTTACCTTAAAGGCCAACAACACATCTTAACTTACCATTTGACCTGTACACCTGTTTGCCTTGTTTTTTACATTAGATTTTTCTGTGTCTATTTAAAGTCCCAACTTGTTTCTTGAATTTTATTATAATTAGTACTTTAGGATTTTCTTAATCAATTATTTCCTCTAATAATATTGTCAACCAACCAAGTAATATATTATTGTGTTTTATAAAGTATAAAACATTTGTATGGTCTTTGATTTTTGTATTGTATTTATTTTTTTCCTTCACACTGTATTCCGCACACAGCAGGTTAAGCAGAGGGAACTTGATAACTTAGTTTCATGAAACTCTGTTCTATCCTTACTCTGCCGAATCTGAGGTATTCTTTGCTGGCGGATACCAACACCGCACTATGCTTTGTTACCAGAGCAAAAAAATGATAATATTAAATATATATATTTTTCAATGGGGATACAACCCACAATACAAAGGAGTAATGCCGGGCTGTGGTGCCCATCCTCCTTAAAGAACGGTAACGCACCTGTAGCTCTTTTGGTGTTACACGGGCTTTGGGCGGCGGTGATCACTCATCATCAGATGACCCGTATACTTGTTTGCCTTGTCTTTTCCATAAAAAAATACCTGTCGAGTTTATAGTCGCACGCTTGTGCCTCTTCGCTACGTCAGGGGTTTAGCTTGTGCCTCTTCGCTACGTCAGGGGTTTATGTAAAGGCTTTTTTATATGAACTAAATTAAATTTTTAGCCTTTTATTTGGATTGTACCTGGTTTATTAAGTGGTGGACAAAAACGGAAAGCAGAGAAGGCAAGATTAAGAAAGGGACTTAGTATATTAGTAGGAACTCCGGGAAGAATAAATGACCATTTGAGGCACACTCACTCTTTAAATTTTGCTAAAATTGGGTAAGCTGTTGTTAATATTTTTTTTATTTTTAAAGTGTTCTGTCACAATTTTGAGACATTTATATATTCATGCTGCTCCATGTTGTATGTTCATGAGAAGTTAACTTTATCTATACTAATTATTATAAAGCTCGTTAATCTCAAAACTACTGGTTTGGATAGCTAAATCTGTTTGTTAGATTGTCCATTTATCGAGGAAAGCTATATAATAGGTACTGCACATAAGCTAACAGCCAAAGTTAACGGGGAGAACTCTTGCAAATTATTATGTGTCATATAGAACTCTTAGGTATTCCTATTCGACCATGCGCCGCAGATAAATGCTTCTTATTTTATACGCAGCATTGTGATCCATCACCGAATAAGCAATGAAGCATCTGTGAAACAGGCAAAAAGAATAAGTTTTAACCGTCGGTTCATTCAAACTACCCTGTAAGATGCAGGAGCGTGTTTTCGACCGTGAACGGGAAATAAAATGTTCGGTGGGAGTAAGGCCTGGTCGGTGGGAGTAGGGCCAGCAAAATGTTACAATTTTTTGATGAATGATCTTAGTCAGTCTGTATCTATCATCAACTAATTTCTGGAACGTACTGTATAGGCGGCACGTAGAATTGTTTCGAATTTGGTGTCAGTAGGGAAACTAGATCGGACAGTGGAGATGAGCGTCAATGCGCGTATAAAGAAAGTTTTAATACCAACCACTGCTCTGAACGCCTTGAATCCATGAATTGCTTAGTAGTTTCTTTTCATTTGGTTGTAGGTGTCTCATATTAGACGAAGCTGATAGACTGTTGGACATGGGCTATGAGAAGGATGTAGCGGCCATTGTGAAATCAATTGAAGATCACAAGAAAAATGCAACTTATGATCCCCTAGCACTTGTTAAGCAGACTATTATTAAAAAAACAGTTGAAAGTGATGGCCACGAAACCCAAAATAGTGAATCTAATACAAATGAGTCTAGTATAGAACATCCTTTGACTCAAATATTTTTATCTAAAGATAGACAAACCATCTTATTATCAGCAACTTTAACTAAGGTATCTATTTTTATCTTATTTGTTTAAAAATTATAAAGTGTTTTAATTCTGAATAATGCAGTGTTAGGCTTTTTGACAACTGTCATGCAATATTATAGAATGTAAAGTATTATTTTAAGTTACATACGTTATAACTTTAGTTTTCTCTATTTAATAATTTGGGTTTCTCTATTTTACATTAATGTATTTGTTAAGATTAAGAACAATTCTATATTTATTAAGATTTCTTAAACTATACGTAATAACCAAACATTTTTTATATTATTTACTTCATATCTCTAGGCCGTTGAGAATTTAGCAGGAATAACTATGCGCGATCCTGTCTTTGTAGATACGTCTGATGGCAAAGCGCTTATCGCAGATTCGTTGAAACCTATTAAGCAAGATGCCGATAAAAAAATAAATATTGAAGTAAATGAAAATAAATCCCAAACTGAACAAGTGAAGCAAGAAGTTGTTAGTAAATCTGATACAACAAAAGATGTGGAAGCTGCTACAAATAATGTAGCAAATCACAGAGGAGGTGTGTATATTTCTGTAAATCGTATTCTTTATAGTCTCAATGACTAACATAATAAATAATAAGTATAGGTTGTCTAAAGTTAATAGCACTTATTAATATGCATGTTTTATATGTAGCTTAATTGGTCAATTACAGGTATATTATATTTATGATATAGTTTTGAATGTCATTGCATGCATAGTGATCAAAGTAATATTATATAATACGAAATGTTGTTCATTTGTTTTGAAAAAAATATTGTGTATCATATTAAAATGTATAATATTTTTAGGGCTTAAGCCGTTCAACGGTTTGGACCATCCAGATTTATTTGAAAAAAACAATGATGTTGCAAAAATTGAAGCTAGACCGAATCAGAAAAATGACGACAGCGACAGTGATTCGGATTATGAATATTTCAAAGTGCAAAAACAGTTAGAGGTTGAAAAACCTAAAGATGAAGTAAAAGAAGTAACAAAAGAAGAAAACTCTACAAACGAAAATATATTCGTAGAAGCTCTCAAGACAGCAATTGTTGAAGACGAACTGGTTTTACCTGCAACCGTTAACCAAACGTTCCTTATAGTACCGATGAAGCTTAGACTCGTAACATTATGTTCTCTTATCGTTGAACATTGCGTTTTAAATAAGAAAGGTGGTAAAATGATAGTGTTCATGGCGACATTAGAAATGGTGGACTATCATTCAGAATTGATAGAAACTGTCCTAACCGGTAAAGATATAAAAGTTAAAAAGAAAAACGACGATTCCAAAGCTAAAGGAAAAGTAGACTCCGATTCGGAATATGAAATGGATTATGAAGCGCCAGCTGAAGGTGGATTGATACCGCAACAATTAGATTTCTTCAGTCTGCACGGTTCAATGGCTCATGAAAATAGAATAGAAGTTTTCAAGCAATTTCGAAGTGCTAAAAGAGGTCTACTTATATGTACGGTAAGGTTTTATAAATATCTTTGGTTATATAAATAATATTTTTTACAATGATTGTATAATATAGCAATATAATTATCTACACTATAGCGCCAATCATACTGGTGGTTTTCTCTAGTTTAATTTTATCATCTTTTGGCTTTGCTTTAACAAACCTGACCGAATTTGTGTTGTCCTCGATAAGGTTTTAAAAATTTATAAACATTTCTTTTTCTTTATTGTCGTTATTTTAATGACCGTTCTTAAGGTTAGGACCGTAAAGAACTAAGTACTATAATTATATTTATTATCTTTTCCTTACTTTGTTCGTATTAAATGCATGTCAAGTAAATACTGAATGACTAAATTATCTAGATAAAAAAATCGATATTGTCTGTAAATATATGCAAGTTAGACTTTTATCACTGTAATTTGTGCTTCGGTCACTCTTACGAATATTAAATTAGTTATTACCCCAAGTGGGAATCGAACCACCACCACCACCGCGTTGACAGTCGCATACTATGCCACTGCGTAATTATTAAATTATTATTATCATCGTTTTGTATAGGACGTCGCTGCTAGGGGCTTGGACGTGCCTCGTGTGGATCTTGTGTTGCAATATTGCGCCCCGGCATCAGCTACAGATTATGTACACAGGTAACATATAATCTATGTATATTTATATTAAATCTCTAATCGATCACTGTCTGTACATGGGATATATGTTTAAAAATTTTTTATAAGATATTTAAAATTTTTGTTTGTTTTCGTGCGTTTGTACGTGCTAATCTCAGAAACGTCTAACTATAATTTAATCAAATTTTTACTATTGTATTTAGGTTTTCTATATTATATTTTTATTTTCGCTTAAAATGTAGTGTTTGTTTTATAAAATTTTGAATAAAACAAACTTTTTTTGAATAAAAAGAAATTAATATATAGGCAAAATTGCTACAAATCTTTTATTCATTTTGTTGAAATTTGTTTTAATGTACAGTTATTGTCTGTGAAAAGTGATAAAGTTATTAGAAGACGAAAGTATTTGAAATTAGGAAATAAAAATGTGTGATTCAAGAGAGCGCGGGGGTAACCCCCGGGCGGGTCACTAGTATATTATAAGTATGGATTTGCGTTTGATTGTTATTTTTATTAATTATTTAAGTAAATACATTGTAAGAATATTACGCTTCTCCGAATAGTTGTTAATTGATAGAAATTTTAGTAAGAAATTACGTTGCGTATAATTGATATGTATTGTTCACTATTTAAATACAGTGTAAACTCTTTATAACGTTATCCTTTGTAACGATAAACTCTAAAAAGTAGAAGTGAACACAGTTTGGTTGGTTTGCGTTAAAACCTACATATTGCTTGTTCACTCTATATAACGATAACTCTCTGTAACGACAAAAATGTTCAGTCTCTTGAGTTTTGTTATAAATAGTTTATACTGTATTACAAATTATTTATTACGATTTTTTTAATTCTTTATTTTCTATTTATATTAACATGTGAATTGATTATCTTGCTTTTTTATCTAAAAGTATTATTCAAATTAACTGCTGATTAAACTATAATAATGTGCTAATTAATGTTAATACATTTAAATTGTATTTCAAATTATTTAAAAGTATTTAATTTATAATATTATTTATTACTAATATGGACCGTGTATTTTTTGTACAACTAAGCTCTTAATTTAAATATATCTAATGTTCAATTCATTTTTTTTATTGTAAATAAAAAATATAAAGACATACAAGTGAACTTCCTTTGAATTTAATATAAAATTATTTAATAACGAAAATTATCTATAATAAACGAAAAAAAAACTGACGTAATTTTAAATATAAATTATTATTTTTTAATCTTAGGGTAGGAAGAACGGGCCGCGCGGCACAAGTTGGGGCCGCCATATTGTTTCTTCTTCCCAGTGAAGCTGAATTTGTAAGGCATCTAGAGCAAAAACGTATTAGGTAAGAAAATTTACAGATTTTACTTTTATTCTTTTCCGAGGTGAATCTTAGGTCCCTAGGACATCCCATTTCATTTTGTTATACTTATGGTGTTGTATTTCGACATTTTTCCCACGGTATTTGTAAATGCATGGAAAATTGAATATAATATTCATTAATCAATAAGTATGATGACATCTAATTCATTTAGAGCCGTATTTTAAGTTTATATAAGCGGTGTTACAGCAAAATATATAAATTTGTTGTATTAATCATTATATTACCTACTGTCATAGGCCTTCGTGGCACTCCGCCTTATTCAGGGGAATTGATTTTTTTACAGCTTTACACTGTATCTCGCACATAGCCCAGTAGCTAGAGAGAACTTAAGAACCTAGTGTTAAGGTACCCATTCCATTAAGACATTGCCGATCATCGCTTCTGCTGAATTCTGGAGGCATTGCGTTTTGTGTGGCAAAATTCATTGCCGACCTTGCCTCGTTACCACAGCGAGGTAATGTGTCATGGCACGCTTTTGCCCCTAATCTACTCCAACAAGCCAGACTCCAACAAGGAATATCCTTAAAATTGGATAAAAAATAGGGGGTGGAATGTCTGAACACAAGGTAAGGTTTGTAACATGGTAACTTTTATGAGAACGCTGCTGCGTGAGATTTTTTTTTTATTATATCTTAATGTATGGAATATATAGTCATCATTAATTTGTTATTGTTTTTACTGATGTCGTTAATAAACTTTAGTGTTTTTTCCGTTATGTGTATAATAGTGTCATTATAAATAGGTGTATATGTATGTAATTACAAACTATAAGATATCGTTAATATACACTGTATTGTCAGTATCATATGTATAATGTATAAATATATAATGTATAGGTTTGTGTATGTGTATAAATATATAATATATAGCACAGAAACGTTATGCACTTTTTTAATAACTTCGACAGACAATGTACTATTAGCAAATAGTACATTGAAGGTTGTGTGTTAGAGATTGCTCGATGCAACATATTTAAAGACCATCTTAGTATCAAACACATACATTTTATATGAGTAATGTTTTTGCTTATTGATATTTTCGGGCTCTTTATGTGCACTAATAAAACTATAACTAGAACTTAGAACTTAGTTTGAATAATATTTGTTTATATTTTTCTTGTATCAGTTTTACGCTTAAGACTTATTGGAAATATATTATTTCCTTAAACTGTCCTTGACAATGCCTTGGCAGCATATAATTAAAAAAAAGTTATCTAAAATTTATCAATTGATATATAAACACCAAAAAAGAAAATAAAAGAAATATGTTTTTTTTAATAAATTTTAATTACAATAAAATAGGCTACGTCAATCGGACGAATCCAAAGTGCTGATCCCATTGCGGTCCATAGCGCCGGCCGCGCCGACCCCGCAGCGCGCCGCCATCGCCGTGCAGACGCGGCTGGAGTACATCGCGCATAGCTCCAGGGACTGGCTCGCGAGGGCTAGCCGCGGTGAGGCATAGGCGTTATTAAACATAAAATTCGTTTTCGATAAAATTGTTTTAAAATAGACTTGTTTCAGCTTCACGCACATGGCAGGGTAGGCAGAGTGCACTTGTTTGTGAATAGTGTTAAGAGTCTCCGTTCCGTTCCCCAGTTGAGACCGAATTTGATGCATTTCGTGTTGTTTAACGTTACCAGATTAAAGTATTAAATATTTAATTACAAAATGTTGAATATTTCACTTTACCAAGTGGGGATCGAACCCATAATCTGTAGTGTTTGACTGTAAACATGCTCGTGTCCTTGCGCCACGACAGGTCACTAAATAGTTACTTGTATTAGTGACGTTAGTGAGGCCTGTGGTGGCACAGTGGCACAAGCATGTAAACGATAGGTTGTAGGTTCAATCCCGACTCGAGAAAATTAAATGTTTAATATTTTCTAAATACATATTTAATGATTTCATTACTTCGCTCTGGTAATAAGGTAAAGCGCGGCGTTGAGTTGCGCCACTCAATATTCAATGCCTCAAATTCGGCGGAACGTGGGCAACGGAAGTGGAACGGGGTGTTTAACACTAGGTTCCCAAGTTCCCCCTTTGACTACCCTACCATGTGCGGGATACAGCGTGAAGCTGAGTGAGTGAAATGAATGAGTGGTGTTTGTCGCATGAAGATAAAAGAAGCCAAATTAATATATAGCTTATTTTAACTTTATCTGTAAATATTAATGGATAAATTAATCTAATCTAAGAAAATGTTGCAAAGCTTTTCTGATTTAATTTTTAACAGAACTTTAGATTCTACTGATCCGATGACAGACTGACAGTCAATCTTTTCAGTATGAACTCTATCTATTTTGTCGGAAATCCTAAATAAAAAAAAAATGTTTAGTTAGACAATGATTTTTAATTTTCCAATATACTCCGTGATCAGAAGTAGATTTGCTTGGAAAGTATTTATTTCGTAGATAAACTTAATAAAGCTTGTTGAAATTAAAGCTGCACTTAGCCTTTAGTTTTAAAACTATACGTACTTTATATTATATACGTACTTTATATTATGCTATATTTTATAGCTTATAGCTTCACAATGTATCGCACATGGCGGGATAATCAGGAAAACTCAGCGAACTATATATATTAAAACACATTTTTGTCCTACTTCTGCCAAATTCTGGAGGCATTTTGTGTTGAGTGGTGGAACTCAACGACGCGCTTTGCCTCGTTACCAGAGCGAAAGAATGAAAATTATATATATATAATATATTTCCAATCAAGAAATTTTCTTGATTGGGGATCGTATCCATAATCTGACGTGTTTACACGCTTGTTTTCCTACGGCCGTTAGACCTCAATGTAAAACATATTTGCATAATTTGAATTAGTGTTTGTATTATATATTGTCTTAAACTTATTCAATGATATGCATTTCTTTCATTTTTTTCAAATATCTGTGTAACATTGTGAAGTACCTAGTTAAGTTTAGTTTTAATTGTATTTCACGTAATAATTAAAAATATTTTGTTTTCAATTTTTCAAACTACTTTGTGACTCTAGCCTACACATCGTGGGTCCGCTTCTATTCGGGGTATCCCCGCGACGTTCGTATGTGGCTGGACGCGCGTCAACTGCACTTGGGCCACGCGGCTAAAGCGTTCGCTCTCAGGGACACCCCCGCGGCGCTCGCTCGAAGAGCCAAGTCCGATCCTAACTTGAAAAAGGACAAGCCTAACAATCGACTGACTATACACGATGAGGAAGAAAAGAAAAGGCCTGGGTATGTTGTTACATACATAAATTATTAGCGCGGTCGAAAAGTATTGGCCGCTATGAAGTTTATCTAATACAGATGGCTGCGCTGGCTTGGTTTTAGGTATTTTTATATATACGTTACGTTCAGGGCAGCCAAAACTAGTCGATCGTACTGTAAATCTTCCATATTTACACAATAACGATCTGAGTAACTTACAAATATTTTATACTGAGTTTGGATGTAAATAAAAAGAAAAAAAAAAAAAAAAATATTCTTTAGTTTTTAATTTATAACATTCTAAATGTACGTAATATTCCTACTTTGATATTGGTTGAAAACGAAAGTTGAGCGTTTTATCTATAGCGTTGAAATTAAGCAAAAATAACAATATTTATAAGAAATTTCGTTCAGTAAAAGTCCCTTTCAGTAAAAGAACACAGAAGTTATTGTCTTTATACTAGTTTATATATACTTTACTGGAAAGTTTGTAAGGTGTGTATAAATAAATTACATTTTTATTCAGATTCCCGAAAGCGAAGATTTCAATGTTTGGCAATAGAATTGTGAACAAGCAGAGTTCTATGCACACGGCAAGCGAGTTTGACAGTGGCTTGCCACCAGTCGACACTTTCACCAGAAAGAAGAAAAAAACAAATAAGTGATTCTTTTTATATAGCCAACAGATGACTGTTGAAATATAATGTTAAGCAAATATATGTATGTACCTTAAATAAATTATACTTTATATAGTAATGATGATTGTACATTTATTACGTTTCCTATATTTAAAGATTAAGTGAATCAGGTTTCTTGTGGCGCAGAGGCACAAGTGTGTGACTGTTAACTTGATAGGTTATGAGTTCGATCCCCACTTGAAGAAATGAAATATTTAATATTCTCATTTTCTCTAAACACGCCATGCCTCCGTTCGACGGAAAATGGGGAATGTCAACACTGGATTCTTTCGACCGTTCTATATACATAATACAATGGTTTAAGCTATACCTATTAATGAAAATATCCTTCGTAATATAGGTCCATCGACTTGAACTGTATGATATGTCAATATCTGGTCATAATTAACATAATATTATGGTAAGAGCAATAGTTATTTTAATAATACTTTTTGTAGCTATTTATTATTTTCAAAGAACATATCTTTCCTCTCCCTTTAGCCATTCTCGTTAACATCATTTTCTTTGCTATGAAAATAATTTTAATATTTAACATTTAGTTACTAATCAAATTGGCTTTCTCTACATTAAATAAACAAATAAAACCCACGATCGTAATGGTTCCTTACAAAGTATTCGTTCAGATACAATTTAATTATGTCGAGAATGCATGAAGTAGCTAATGAAACATGGACCTTGTCCAAAAATTCTAACAGAGACTTAAGATTAATGGGAGGGCATTCGATGGCTACCGTTTTCGTTACTGACTCACGAGTGACTCGAATGAAAAATGATTTTAAACCATTACCGTGCCTCGTCCGACCTTTTGATATTTAAATTTTTTTCAAGCGGCGTCATTACGACGGGATGATTTGCGAATTTCGCCCCGGCTCGCGGTTTTTGTTAGTCGCAAAGACTTTTTGTCGCCCTCATTTACGATGTTTTTATTGCCCCATAATGAAAAATTAAAACAGTATTGTTGGACGCTTTTATATTATAATCATTGGTGTTTTCAAGGATGATCTTCTCTATTTGGTGACAATTTATAACGTTGTCATAAGGATGAAAATTTCACGTCATCATATTTTTTTTTTAAATATCAATATTTTTTTTGGGTGTGTTTATTTTATTAGGTAAAGTTTTCTTCGTCTTTTTGTTTGTAGCACATGAAACATTTGTAAAATAATTGCATATCGACATATAGTAGGTAGAAAATATATCTTCATTATAAAGCTTCTTCAGGTTTACCCTATTTCAAATAATACTACACTATGTCTTTACAGAATATTAACTTCCAATTCTGATGTGTGCTAATACGAAGTGGTTAGGTTCAGTGGTTAGGTTCCCTATCTTGCCCGGCTGCAAAGTAAAACTAAAAATGTTTAGAGCCAGATCAACTAATATAAAAAATATATAAAATATTGTGTTTTTTTTATCGTTGATAATCTAAACTTTCTGTAAAAATATGATCTCTCATTTCTGGTTGAACTAAACATTCTCTGTGTGAGTGACATAAAAATTTTAGATTTAAATAGAAAATTTTAACATTTATAAATCTAGGAAATTGATATGGATTTATACCATTTTATATATTTCATTTGTTGTTATCATTGTAGTTATGTAGCGTAGCTTCGCGCATCATTAAACAGCACATTTGCATGTTGGCCGGCGCCAAAGCTCGTGAAAAGGCCTTTTCATTAGCATCAGCTCTACTGAAAAATTGTTTTGCCTGATATCGCTTATGTAAAACGTTATATTTTGTATCACTTATATGATTTTCCTTATTATTTTTTTGCACTATGTTTTTTGAAAATAAAAGAAATTGTAGTATTTATTATATAAAACTACTCTTAGATACAAAATAGTAAGCTTTTGAATCCTGGTTATAAGTATAATTATATAACCTTATGTTCAAACGTTATAAAAATATCACTCAAGAGAAGCCCTATTAAAGCATTGATTTTCTCTTTGAGTTTAATACAGTAGAGTCGGCCATTTGATTGATGTACGAGTTAAATGTGATATTAGATAAATTATAGCGACGTAGAAGCTGTTACGGAACCGAGCTCTATATACAAAGAGCGAAACAATTCAGTGGTAAGTAAAATAATGGTTAATGGATTACTATTACATAAACAAAAAATGAAATTGTTTTAATTCTATTGAGATTTTCAAATTTTACTTCTATAAGTATATCACATTGTTCTTATATTTTCCATTAAACAAATAGAAAGTTACTAAAGTGGTGTAACTTATTATTTTGTTTATATAGACTGTAGATAAATATTTTTAAAAATCATTTAACAGATTTTGCAATTGGGACTTTGTTTTTTATGCTATTCTTTTCAAGTTGTTAATAAAAATAATAATATAAAATTATTTTCTATACATACGTTTAAAAAAAATCTACGCACGTACCTCTAGTAGAAACAGTTGGTCTGTGCGTTGGGCGGTACATTCAAAGGCGCTTCGTCATGACCCACCGAATTATGAGCACAAAGCGGCGTTGATACCGAATATTCCATATAAATATTGAGCTAATCGCCCTTTCAATGAAGCGGCCGCTTTTTATTAATAACTGATCGCGGAGCGGCGAGTCATGCGCCACTGTATTGTGTAGACGAACATATTTTTTGCTGTTGCTCAACTCATTAATGAGTGCTCGAGTGTGCATATGACGGGACGAAGGGCGTGTTCATGTGAAACTCGTCCAAAACTAATTTTCGATGACTCCGGAATGTATTTTAAATGCGTGGAACCAATTTTGTTTGCTGTCCTTACTGCTTATTAATGTTTTTTATACACCACACTAGGTATGGCTACCGTTTTATTTATTTTTTGCTATAGCTTTAGACAATTGAAATAGTTTGATTGGTCATTAAAATAAGTTGCTTAGTCAATAATAGGCTAGTGTTCAATTCATTTGTACATAAAAGGAGGATCAATCTGATTCGAATGACGTAGTTATCATAACCTTTTTAATAGATATAATTTATATGTATTATAGGACATTACAAGTTACGCCAAGTAAATTTAGCGTCACACACCTTTTACAAATGTAAAAAACCAGGACAGATGGAGACAACCGTAGCACTTTCCGCCTATCTTATTACTCAAAGCCATTTAGTTCACAGTGGCGGGTTCTAACGGTTCCTTCTCCGACTTAAAATTAAAAATATGACATAATAAAATAATGTAGTATTTTAGTGTATACCTAGACTAATATAGTTTATATCAAAACATGTTAACATAAAAAAAAAACATTTTATAGCCTATAATAATTTCATCGAAAGGTACAATAATTAATAACCACTTTTAAAAGTTAAGTGTCAGCTTTAAGATTATAATTAGAAAGTGTTGTTTGAATTGAGAAGTGTGAGTTGTAATTCGAATTCATGACATTTTAGTGTCACTTACTTTCATCGTATAGCTTCGTTTATACCACTTATCTAATTAAACATTCCCACACATTTTATGAAACAATAACTTTTAATTTTAAAATGTTATGCATGCACCTATTACAGGTAGTTAGGTTAACAGTATAACAGCTCCGTGAGAAGTCGGTTAAAAGCTTACGTTTGCCATGATTTTAGTAAATAATGGAATAATTTCGATATTTTTATTGCGTTGGCTATGTCGTGTTTTTTATTAATCTATTTAACATTAAAATATGATAAAGAATGTTGTTAAGATAAGCTAAATTAATAAACATGACGTTAATGTAAATTGGACGGCGGATGGAACGCTTTACTATAATTTAATCATCGATTCATGGAAATTAAGCTTAGTAATTTAAACAGAACATTAATTAATTATAGATAGTGTTAAGTATTTTTTAAATACTTTTAAGAATAGCGTTGAACTATATATTCCTACTAACGGAAATTGACTTAAGATTTATATCATGTGATAATGTTGTTTTTCTAAAAAATCTTCAGCTTCATAATATGGGGAATGAGGAAGATGCTGTTAAAATCTATCTATTTTTCGTTAAAAGTTAAGAATATTCACAAAATAAGCTCAAAGTTCGTCGAAAATTGTACTTTTACTTATCAGTGTCGTTAGCATCTCTGAATATCCTATATATTTATTTAATGTGCCAACGTTAGAATATATTTATAAAGTCTTATATATATAAAGATTATTTATGTATTGATCTTGCTCGGCAACAAGTATTAATAACACGCATATACAGCAATCATATTTGTATAGTTTCACGCTGTATCCCGCATATGGAAGGGTAGTCAGAAGGAACTTGGGAACCTAGTGTTAAGACACACCATTTTCCACCACGTATTGCGTGTTAAATGGTGGAACGCAGCGTTGCGTTTTACCAGCGCGAAAAATATAAAATTATTAAATATTTTATTTCCTCAAGTGGTAATTGAACCCACAACCTGACGCGTATGCCATCGCACGCTTGAGCCTATGCGCCACAACAGGTGCCATTGTATAGATTGAAAAAATAGTATAAATATAAATAGGCTTATTTATATTTACATGCTTTCAAATGTCATTTGAATTTATAACTGGCCTTTCGCGAGTCATGTCAAAGTGGCATAAATACTTAACCAACCCTTTACATAAGTATATAAGATATAAAAAAAGTAATAATATTCTGTATTCACATATGTAGATTTGACGTGTATTATCTATAGGCATTGCTAGTAGGTACTCGTATTTTAACATTCATGGATACAGTAGTAAAACGCAGTGTCATTGTTCGCGAGATGTTGCCATCTGATTATCGTTATTGTTCTAAAGCGGGAAACAGCTAACATTCACTCCATTTAATATAATTGAGTGAATGAGTGAACGAGAATCGCTATCAATTATAATTATCGTAACACGGTAGATGGGAGACATTGTACACTTTAGCAAAACATTGAAATTGTGTTAATTATCTTTGCTAATTAGATATAATACGACTTCCTTTTCAAGTAAATCAGATTTATATCTATTTCTGCTGATACAATAAGGAAAGTTTAAATCTTTTAGTTCTCAAGATAACTGTTCTCGATATACTTATTGTGAATAAAAAATCAGGAACATAAATATTGCTTTTGTTTATTTCATCCGTAATTGTGCTAAAGTATTTAATTGCTGCAATTAAATGTCACCATAAACAACGCTACCTGTAAAAACTTGAAATATTTACATATAAATGTCTATGATATGACAAGTCATAATGAAATGGTTAGGTAGGATATTACGTTATATCCATTATTATATTAAAATGCTGTGTCAAAGAGCCTATAACAATAAAATTACAAATTCAATGAGAAACTCATACAACCGTAGCAATTGTACCCTTAAGTTAGAATAAACAAGGGGTTTTTTCTCAACAGCTATACCACAGGTTAATAAACCAAATGGTATGGTACCTAATGACGTGGAAAGCGATTTGACGTTATACAATAAAAACTATACAGTCTGAGCGCTCACTTTGTTAAACACTGAGTAATAGCTAGAAATAATCATAGTGTCGAAGAAAAACACTTATACACATAATGGCGAGCGTCTGCTTCTTATTATTCATGAGTTAACGGTGAGTTCTCATACAAACGAACATTAAACTTCGCGGGAACAATATCTAAAGTGAAAAAATAATTGCACTTTAGTTATCGTCGTACTCTATAATGCTTTTTTCAATGGAACGTGCGTTAAATTAATCAAAGTAAAGATACTCTAAAGGTCTTACAAATTTTGAATACTATCGTTACAATAAAATTAACGTAGCATAATTTACTACCAAATGTGAAAATACAATTTCTGATTTAGAAAGCATGTTAAAACATTATATATAAACTTATAATTAATATACATACATGGCTATAAAGTAAATAAGTTTTTAAAACGTAATATTTGTTAGGTTAAAACAATTTTTCACTTATTTAATAACACTCTTACATATACTTAACTATTAAGCGTTGCTATATTATTACAAAAATCGATATAACCTAATTAAATTGACGTTATAACTTAATTGATATCAAGCAGGTGCGCTCTTTAATTCTGTTGCTTCCGTAGTTTTGATATTAATTTTGCATTAAAGTATATGAATGGGTGCCCAAATGAAAATTGTACACTTAACATAAGCATCCTAGTATTTAAAGTTAAAAATGAAGGAAGTAAATACAAAAAATATTTGTCAAAGAAGTTTACCACACTTTGCATTTACAGAGTATAAGTACCTATCTAAATAATGATTGTTGTCAGTTTAACGCTTTTGCCGTGCATATAAAGATAAGCAAAAAAAAAATTAATGACAAAATAAATAAAATGTATTTTCAATTTTGAATAAAATATTGGGTGACTGCGCGATCTGCGAACCAAGCAAAAAAAAATAGGCAAAATATAATTCTTTTTTTTTTTTTTCAGCTTCACGCTGAATCCCGCACTAGGCAGGGTAGGCAGAGGGAACGGAAGTGAAACCTAGTATTATGACACTCCGTTCCACTTCCGTTCCCCACTTTCCGCCGAATTTGAGGCATTGCGTGTTGAGTGGCGGAACTCAACGCCGCGCTTTGCCTTATTACCAGAGCGATGAAATGAAACATTAAATATTTAAATTGAAAATATTAAATATTTCATTTCCTCGACTGGGGATCGAACCCAGAACCTGTCGGTTACAGTCACACTCTTGTGCCGCTGCGCCACGACAGGCCTCAAAATATAATTCGAATGTATATAAAAAAAAAACAATTTCTAGAATAATTGAGAAATAATAGCAAGTAATACGTATAATTTCGACCGCTGTCACAAGCAATTAAAGAGGGCAGTATCGCGTAACTCCGATATCGAAGTGTGAGGACCGTGAGGTGAGGTAGCCGCACGTCGTCTCAGCTTACTCGTCACTGATACATTTACCAATAGTTTAACTTTAGCATATCAGTTTACAATTGCCCACTTAATGTATATTTATTTATACACCTTATTCATAGCCGTCACAAAAAGTCACTGTGTTTGAATATCATTCACATAGAAATATTTAATTTGAAATTTTGTTATTGTTATAGGTGCATGGCCTTCGTTAATGTTCTTGGGATATCATTAAAGTAAATTATTATTTTTAATTTATTCATTATTGGGCATAGTGTGTAAATATATAAGATATAGTATATATTAATATCTTTTTTTTTCTCATTGTAGTTGTAAAGGGTGCGGAAGGGGACGTCAGTAAACGAGCGATCCATCTTATGGTACATTTTTAAATTTCTTTAAAACAGCCTTTGTTACTACGTTTATCTATAAATTATTTTTTCTTAATTTTATTTTCATTTATATGATATTTTCGTAGTTGGATTGCTTATGGCTACTCTCAACGCGGTCCAGCAGTTGAGCAGTGTTTAGTCGAGATTACCGTCCGTTTACCAGCACACCGCAGACCACAACTCACACACGTATGCTGTAAAGTCTATGCGCATTATGTTACAGGCTTAAAATCAACATAATATGTAATTTTCCTGTTATATTAAAGATTTAATTGATATTTAGTTTTCAAATTTTTAAAATGAACTGTGGAAAAAAATAACTAATATAAAAGCGGGGGCTGGCGCCTAATGGGAGCTATTTACTTACAAATAAAAACTATAAATGCGATAGGTTGTAAGGTTCGGTCTCTACATGAGGAAGTAAAATATGAAATATTTTCAATTAAAATATTTAATAAACTCATTTCTTCGCTCTAGTAAGAATGCATTTCGCAGCGTTAAATTCCGATACTTTACAAGAAATTCCTCAAATTCGGCGGAAAGTGAAGAGTGGTAAGGAGTTTCTTAACATTAGGTTCCCAAGTTCCCTCTGCCTGTCACATGTATGTATTCACTCTGTATCCCTCTGTATCCTGCACATAGCATGCCATGTGAAACTGAGTGAATAAAAACAATACTGTTATTATATTTCTTTTGAAGTATGAGTTTTTTAATTTTTTGATAGTATTGCATTGTCACTGGTCTTTCATATGTGTCTACTAAATTGAAAATTAATCCAACGTGTAATGTTTGTCAAATATCCGTTCAAAGTCTTCGATACAAATACACATACATAGATACTCGTATATACAACAAAAGCTAATAAAAGCGTAAAAAAATACCATATAAGGATTATGTTCAAACAATAGGAATGAATTGTGATTTTTAATGAAATAAAAATATACTTACTTATAGCAATTTATAAAAATAAAACTAAAAAAAATAATTTAATTTATTGCCGCTTTGGTAGCACAGGTTTCGACGGTTTTCACTATGGTTGTCGGTTTTACAAATTTACTTAATTTTCTTGGTCTGATTATACATAACGTGCGATATAAGAAACTTAAGCGCGCGCACAGTGTAGGAACCTTGTTATGTGGTAGTGGTAGTTTCGTTAAAAAAATAAAACAATTGAAACTTAATACTCAATATGTAATTATATCAGTTTCATGATATTAGGTGAATCGTATATACAAAGTTATTTAATTAGTTTCGACAAACCTAAACCCGATTGGAAACAAATGAATTATAATCTGTGGTCAGCATTCCATCTGTATGTTTATCTGTGCTTAATAGAGTATGTGAACACGTCTTCTGATGCAGTAAGCAAGAGTTTTCAACTCATTGGTCCGATGTCTATGTATAAGATGCCTTGATGGTAATATAAATGAACATCAAGTTGTTCTGCGGTTAGCTATCTGAGAAGTTAGGTTTTAAATTTTTTAACAGAGGTAAAATATGGTAGCTCTTGTCATTTGTGTAAGGCAACTGAGTTTGATAAGCATTTTAAAGGCAAATACTCAATAATATATTTAAATATAAGGACTATATGTTAACAGAAAACCATTTATTGCAATGTATGATTGTGTATTGAGGTTAAAGAGTTAGTTCGTTTATATTACTTGAAATCGAAATCGTTCACCCGCAACTTGACCGCAACGTTTCTAAATTTTAGCGATTGATTTTCTCACAACATTGCCTACTATTAGAGATAGTTGGCATAGTTTGAAACCCGATCAGCTGAGAGCGTCGCGCGCGATCGGCGCAGGCGCAGCGGAGCGAGCGACACCGTCTTCCTACTTCTCATTTTACCTCCAGCCATAAGAGATTGACTAAAACATTATCACTGTAGCACTTTATTGTGTAAAGTATTTTTGCAAAGTAAATTATTATGCATACCTTTTTTTAGCTTCGTGCTGTATCCCCTACATGGAAGTGTAGGCGGAGGGAACTTAGGGACACTTCCGTTCCCCACTTTGGGGCATTGCGTATTGAACATCGGAACTCAACGCCGCGTTTTCCCTTCACTTCACGTCACGACATGTCACGTTTACATTTTCACACTATTTTATCATACTATTTTAAAATTTAAAGGATCCTATAAAACGGGGATCTCATTTTATCCTATTGGTGCTAAGACTATTGCTATTCTATCACAAGATTGTATCTCAAACATCACAGTTAGTGGAAGTTCTCACAGATGGCATATTTCTTTTGCTGGTATAAGAATAAATACTAAATAACAGAATAAAATAAATATCTAAAGGGGCTCCCATATACAGCCATGATTTTTTTCCGTTTTATAGATAAATATACGGAACCATTTGTGCACAAGCCCGATTGGCACCTGGCTGTGTTTTTTACATTGTACCTTTTTGTTTCTTTTACAACTATTAGTATGATATGCTTAAACAGAAGTAATATATATTTATAGTTCATAGGTATTAAGTAAACTCTATAGGGTAGTGTACTGTGTTAAGTCAATATTATGCAAATCCATAGAAACGGTTGGTTAGATACTATTAATACAACTTTGTTAGACGACGGCACTAATGATTCCGTAGAATGTATACTTTGTTGGAAATTGTTATATACCAATTTACAGTTAAACAGCAATAGGTACATCTTAAAAGCATTTTAACTGGATTCGTTTGAAACGGACGCGTTAATTTTAAACAGGCTAAAGTCAATAAAGCGAACGCTTTTATTTACATGATTTGTAAACATAAAAGGGTAAATTTACATTTTGATATTCGCAAGTGCTTCGGGGACTAAAGCGGCATTCGCTCCCTAAAATTTTAAAACATCCATTTGCATATGCTTTGAGTAAATAAACGACACTTCTGGAGCACTTCTGTCGCGGGAGGAGGGCGGTCGAGGTGTGGGGGACTATTAAAATTTGTTAAGTTGTTATCTCTTTGAGCTATTCTATAATGTATATAAATAAAAATATGATTAATTAGCCAAAAAAAATGTAATAAATAATAAATATCATATAAATTACCAACCGTAGAGATAATTTAAATACTTAAAATTTATTTATAGGTATATTATTTTCCAAAAAACAGTCTGAATTCCAAATTAATTATTTTAAAGATACAAGAATCTTTCTCGTCTAATAGATTTAAGACAATAAGACAAATTATGATATAATAAATTAGTGGGGGACGGAACGGGGTGTCTTAATATTAGGTTCCCAAGTTCCCCCTACCTCCCCTGCCATGTGCGGGATACAGCGTGAAGCTAAAAAAGAACATCATAACTGTAGACATAGAGGGAAATAAAAATTTTGTTGCAACTATTTTAGGACAATATATAAACATATTATAATAATACTCTGTACAAGCGTATCAAAATAATATAATAACTTCCATTAAACCACTTAAAACTGAAAGCGTACATAACGGAGCTTACATATAAGACTTTAAATAAATAGAACATTGGTTGATTGAGTAAATCTGAGTTGCTAAAACTGTAAAAGGTTTATTTGCATACGTTTACCTCGCTTTCTAGGGTAGGCAAGGTGATGTGAGAGGAGAGAGGGGTGAGGGCAAGGGAGAAGATAATCAGCGTAATGCCAATCATGCAAATGCCGAGATCCGACTGAAAGCCTCAACCGGCTTGTTTCAGGAGTTAAAATGGAGATCCACTTAGCGGGCTACGCAACTCACATACGCAATTGATGGCAGGTTCATAGATTATAAAAGTACGCAGATATAAAATTTTATGCTCATTGTATTTTTAATTATCCTACTACTATATTAATTTGAGAAATCCTATTATGACGATTAGACGACATGTTTTTCTAAATACCTATAAATATTGAAATATGAACAATACGTCTATTTATCACAAGTTCATATGTCATTAGAAATTCTATGCATTGTAATTTATCAATTAGTAGATAAACTGTCAAATAGGAGAAATACTTTGATTTGAGCCATTTTCCAACGTCATGAGCATTAAGATTATTCCATTTCTGTAATTGATAGCTTAGTCTATGAAGAAACCGCGAACGAATACAACATTACCCGTTCCTAACGAATTTAAACGCCGGCATAAACTGAGCTGTGTGCTACTAATTGTGGATTTGTAACACGAACTCAGTGCTTTGCTTTGAAGAAATTTGTTAGTGATAAGAAATAAGGGTTTATTATGAATATTTGAAATATTATATATCTTTTGTTACTTTTTTAGGTACTTACGTATCTAACATACACTGCACATATGAAAATTAATTTAAAAAAGCCTAGGCTTCTGTGACTTAGATAATTAAATATAAATAATTACAAATAAATATATTGAATAACTAATAATGAAATAGAAAATTTACAATTGAGTGAAGTATCTATGAATATTTCTAGATACTAAAATTTCATATGTATATTATTGTGCCCATGTTTTGCTATTTTATATTCGTTTCGTCTTTAAACTTTAAAAGCGTAACCAAATGTAAAGATTTTTGCCTCGGCATTTTCGTTATGAAATAGAATTCAGAATTCGGATCACGAAAACTGAAAAAAGCGAGCTTGAGTTAATGTTGCTGTTTTTAAATATTAAAATTAGATTACTGTTTGTATTGCTGGTGGCAAAAGTGTTATATTTTGTATAATTGTTAAGTTAGGATTTGAAGGGAATGCGAAATAGATTTAGTGGTTCTTTTTTACAATTACATAACGCGTACATAGTCTGTACATACTTACAGATAGGAATAGAAATATATAGAAAAATAATTTAAATTTCCTTTTCCATATATACCATGAGTCACGTAGAATAACTAGAATAACGTCAGGGATACTTGCATATAGGAAGAATCGTGAAAAAAGAGGGAATTATATGAATTAGCATATCAAACGCCTTCGTTACTCTCGTACCTACTGTTGCGTGTAGAATTTCTTAATGATATTGGTTCTTACATATTGATTAGACTTTTATATATATATATATATATATATATATATATATATATATATATATATATATATATATATATATATATATATACATATGTATATGATGTATTGTATGTGATGTGAAGTCATCATGATATAGATACCTATTGTACGTTTTTATGAATGTATTATTTGGAATAGGTATATGAAGCAACCGAAAAGTATTTTAAATCTTCGCCCTCGTGGGTGTGTCCTTAGGAACACCTACAAGCTTTAGTTAAACGGTCGCTAAACGTTTGGGCGGCCCGCCCTGAGTACTTTATCGTGATACAGCTGTACACATAAATTCCATTTTTATAAAAAGAACCTTAACAGTAGCTAATACAGTTGAAATTATTATGATCAATTTATTGAGTTGGAACTTTGTCTCTATAAGTCTATCCTAATGTTTATACGTATAGTTTAAACGGTTTGGTTATTAAGAAGGGCGTTCCTTGCTTTTCGTTTCGTACTATAAAGTAGGTATTCTTACAAGGAAAATTTAAATGTAAGGATGAAACGCGAATTGCAGTTTATTCTTACAGTGGAATAAGATGTCCTACTATGACACTTCTAGTAATTATAATAATCAATACTTATAATATAGGTAATTATACTCGTAGTAGTCGTATGATTTGAATGATTTGAAAAATAATATCTTCTGAAAATATTAAAAAAAAATACTCAAATTAGTTTGGAAGGGCTCACGAAAATTAATCTTAATGTTATAAACAACTTTTTATTTCAATATCTGTATATTTAAAAAGATAAATTGTACCGACATAAATTATAAGAAAAAGCGCAGTATAATAGCTGTACTTAGTATTAAGTGGATATCGATTTGGTCTGCCCGAACGCTGGTAGTGGGCGGCTAAGTGTCGCCCCGGAAAGCGATTAATAACTCTCCGGAAAAGTTGGGGTGCAGAGATGGATTAAGTTTTATTATACTTTTATAATATAATGCGGTCCATCCTATCAATACGATAGCAACTAGCTATCTAAGTACACAAAAAATGCTTTATATTGCATAAGTATTTTCACTCAACTGCCTGTTTATAGCAAGCCTGTTATATAATGGAGTGTTAAAACACTCCACTTTTCAAGTTATTCATTCAACCGGGTGGCAATCGAACCCTTATATCAGTATCGCGCTTGCATCTAAGCGTATGTCTTTCTTAATAACTTATTTTTTAAAAATACGTTAAAATTTTTAACTTGAAAATAAAAAGCTTGAAAGAATTTGATATTTATGCCGCAACAAAAGATTTCTTAGTGCGGCAGCAGAGGCATCCAAACATAGTTGCTGAAAATTGCTTTGAAACTAGAATTATGTGATACAATTGTAAAAATTTGTTTGGAAATAAACATAATTATTAATTATTATTATTACTATCTCTGTTAAGAGATTTCTAATCATGATAAGATGAAACAATGTGATGTTTTAAGGGTTAATGATAACAATCAGGTAATATGATTATTGATTACGAAGCCATTCCCCTTTTAACTCTTCCATTTCAAGTTAAATACAAAAATGAATAATCTACGTTTATACTTCAGAGAATTTTAAAATTATATCCAATAACTTCATACATTTTATACTGAGATAATTTGAATCCCGCCCTGTTTCCCATCTTGCAATGCTGTGAGCAGAGTCGATATGACTTTTTACATTAGTCAGATGTGTTACACATTTATGCTGTCGTTTCTTCACTTATAAATGGAAAATAAAAATTACATAAATTTTATATAAACTATTTGTCTATTAAAAGAATGTATAGAAACATTTAAAAATATGTAGCGCGGTACTATAAATAATAAAATTACGTTGTTTAGTACAATATAAAATACTAGCGCAAGTGTAAGCATAATTACTATTTTAAAGTTTATTAACATTTTTGCATTCATATAACTATTTTTATTAGGCTCGTTTGTCATTGTCAACGAAGGTTGTGAACATCTGCGTGTTTTTTGCACGCCTAGTTAATAAGCGTCTACTGGCTCGTGAAATATTACAAATTGCGTCCCCCTCACCGAACCTCCCTCTTTTTACGTAGCCTTTTTCATGCCACTTCATCAGCCGTGTATCCCCACGTGTTAAGTCGACTATAAGCATGTGTTTCGTCGCCAACATAAGTATTAATTTGTAATTATCTAAATGAGTAATTCTGCTTCTGCTATAGTTTCTAGTACGCACCCTAAAAATGTAGCATTATCGAAGTAGTTTTTATTTAGTAATAATTAAATCTTTGAATATTTACTGAAACTGAAAATAAGAGTGTTGAAAAAGAAGTATTGTATAAGTGTTTAGCGCAAATATTGGAAACGAACGCTTGTATGTTAGATTAACATGCAAATGTTGTACTTGAACGTAACTAATTAGTTACTTAATAGAGTAGGAAAGAGTTAAATGATCACAACGTAAATACAACTTTTTTATGCAAAAGATAATATATTTATATATGTTATAATTACACCCAAATGAAAAAAAAATATACGTAATTATAATTTTTAAGATATTTCTTTTAGGATGTGTTACAAGTTCTTTCCCCTCGGTTTTGTAAACCACCCAAACGAAACTAAACATAATTTATTTTGTTCACAAACTAGACCGATTTCTCTTTTCGTTATTTTATTTACACTTCTTATGAAACCGTCATCAATTATACACTATAATGGCTACTGTAATTTTGGAGAAACTCGCACATATGTTTCTAGTCTTATTGCTTTAATCTTATTTAATTTATTATTTACGCTTCCTTGACCATAGCAGTGAGAAAATGGAATAATCTTACTGAAATATAACGAAAATCTTTTATATTGTTGAAGCGATCAACTTCCTCAAAGGGTAACTCTATAAAAGCGTCTGGGTCTTAGAAATTGGGAAAGTGAATTAAGCACCCCGCAAACTGGTTATATCAATCATAAACTTATTCGATTAATTACGTTTTGCGGAGTTAATAGCGACATCTAATATCGGTTTAGAGATGAACGTGTGTATGATATTATCGGAATATGCTTTCAAGCAGGCTTACTTTAAATGCAACTTATAAGTAATATCTTAACAAATAAACAATTTTAAAGGTCATTGACCATAATTTACATTAATTAATATTTAAATATCTGTAATGTGTTCATTAAAATTCGGTATCTCAGAAGAACATTGAAAATAGATAAATAATAAATTAGAATTCTTGTATTCAACCACTTATTTTGTTTTTGACATTCGATTCGGTAAAAGCGGTAGATACGAGATGAACGGTAGCCAATTACGAGTCTCACCTGTAAGTGTCAAATAACACGGTTAGGCGGCGATTACAATAGAATCATCGATAATCACGCGTTACATCACTAGGCGGCCCATTTCGGTGGTGTCATTAGGCAGGCAGGCTGCGTTAATGATTAATGCGGCGCCGCTCACACGACCCGCGTCCCCGGCCCGGCAAATAAAACTCAACACACACTTAATCGAGCTACCCCTTTGATGGAGCGGGCTGTCCAAGGATTATTTTTATTTGCCAGTGCACAACGTTCGTGACTGGAGTAAATTGCTTACGGTTATGTGTATTATTGTTGTATTAACTTTTCATGATCGCATATGATCGGCGATGTCTTTACAATTTCAGTGCGGCTGCTCTATTATTCTTAATATTTTATTATTCTAGCAAATTGTTATATTGATTTTTATTTGAGAAAAAATTCTACATATTATCGGAAGAGTTATCTTGAGAAATAGTTAATTAATAAAAATCTAAAGTAACGTGGGCAAAGTTCGTTAATACAAGCTTCTAAAGATTGTTTCAACAATCTAACAAGTAGAGCAATTTTGTATGGGATCAATTTTGCATATAATTAAGGAAATAAGACTTATTTCTTATAACCATTTACAAATTCTAAGGTTTATATATTATACTTTGTTTTTAATTTTAATGAAAAACAGAGAATATAAGTAGGTATTTAAGTACTTTAGTGTTTTACTCGTTAATCTAAAACAGTATACAAAAGAAAGATTTATTTCTGTTTTGCAACTCCTATATGGACACGCAATTACACCTTCCGAAAGGTTGCAGAGGATATATTAAAAGGATAAGAGATGCAAGGTAGCAGGCAATTAGTCGTTGGATGATGGATGATGCCCTTCGATACGTGACGGACACAAAAAGACGAACGTATATAACAGCATAACTCATTATACGCCGATGATAACGCGGTATAAAGTTGTAGTTAGATACGCAGCCTCTTGATTACCGGGCGCTTTAGGTAAGATTATATTTTTGAAACGAATTTTCCGAGGAGGATAAAGTGGTTTAGAGTATAATGTAATTGATGAAGGATGTACATTTTTTAATGTTATAAAAATAGCATAACAACGTTGCAATTGAATTAACAATTAATAGATAAAACTATTTATCGTACATGTAAAGGGAATAAAGAATTTTACTAGGAGTATGGTATGGTAATACAAGAAAATTAAATATGGTCAAAAATCTACCACATCCCTAATATACAAAAAAGTATATTAGGGATCTGGTAGATTATTGACCATATTATTCAAAAGAGTTTATATGGTGATGTAGAGTATATGTTTATTTTACCCAATTCTGAAAAGATTTTGATACGAAGGCAGTTTATATATTTTCTAATAAAAGAAGTTAAGTCATTTTACGAAGCGAGCATATAGATAGATACTTATATATAAGTTCACAAGCCATTGAGGTCTCAAATGATGTAAATGAAAGCGCGGTAATCTTATAAGGACTTCAATGAGCGGGATTCGTCACGGTATTAGAGTAAGACAGAGGGCATTAGAGAGCGTTAGGTGCGCAGGCGCAGGTGTCGCGTTAGCCACGCTACCGGACAGTAGGCGGTTAGTGAGGTTAATTTATACTAATGCTTTTAGAAAAATGATGTTTTTGGTTCTTAGTGCATTTGACTGTAAACGACAGGTTGTGGGTTCATCTCCACTCGAAGAAGTAAAATATTTAATGTTTTCAATCTAAATATTTAATATTTTCTTTTTTCTTCGCTCTGGTTACAAGGCAAAGCGCCGCGTTGACTTTCGCTAATCAACACGCAATTCCTCAAATTCAGCGGAAAATGGGGAACGGTACGGAGTGTCTTAACACTAGGTTCTCAAATTCCATCTGCCTACCCTGCCATGTGCGGGATACAGCGTGAAGCTGAAAGAGAAAGTTTTAGGTGTTATGTAATGAGGATGGATTTCATATGAATTTTAAATATTCGATAATTTAATAATAACTCAAGTTTGAATATATATAATCTAATAAGAATGTTCTTGGCAAATTGAAAATGATCTATTTTTTAAAAAACCATCAAAAACAGGAGTTACTGAAGTTAACGCGACTTATGCGGAAATGACGTATGGAGAACCGATTGGCTTCGACTTGGCACCGATTACGCGGTTAGAACGTCCAAGTTACAACCTTTACTAGAAAGAAGGATTGGCTGATATATAAATCAACATATATAAATTTAGAAAATGTTCAATTTGTCTATTTCATAAACATTTTAAGATCCTGTCGTGGCGCAGCGGCAAAAGCGTGTGACTGTAACCGACAGATTCTGGGTTCGATCCCCGGTCGAGGAAGTGAAATATTTAATATTTTCTATTTAAATATTTAATGTTTCATTTCTCTGCACTGGTAATAAGGCAAAGCGCGGCGTTGAGTTCCGCCACTCAACACGCAATGCCTCAAATTCGGCGGAAAGTGGGGAACGGTAATGGAACGGAGTGTCTTAACACAAGGTTCCCGGGTTCCCTCTGCCTACCCTGCCTCGTGCGGGATACAGCGTGAAGCTGAAAAGAAAAAAAGAAATATAATTATACTCTATACAGAGTATAAGGTTCTAATATAAAACAATTTAATATTTTATTATATATAAGTTATCTAACACCTTTAATTAGAAAAATAATGCTAAATTGATTACTTTTATCATTACTTTATCGTTAACCTACGAATATTGTAACTTGTTAGGATGCGGAAACAATTATTGTAGCCGCAGCGGATACAAATAAAATAGTGTTCCTTAATTTGGTTGAATGTCAGTATATTATTATTTATAAATAAGAACAAAGGCTAATGGCATCAGTCATAGTCTAATGAATCCTGTGACATGCAAATTACAATGGTTGACAATTGGCCTTATTATAGGCGGCGAGCGACAAGCAGAGTACAAGCGCAAGATGGGACCCATTTGTCATGAGTGTGCCTATTTCCACTTTCACCCAGTTTGTGGTAGTTTGCGACTCGACATTTTGATTGCTTCGCCTTTGAAATTACCGACACCTTTTTGTTACAGTATTTTATTCGTGAATTATGCGTAAATAATAACCAAATCAAACGAGCAAAAGAAAGCCCCTCCTTTGAGTTTATTTATTATTTACTTTAAACACCAAAAAGACTTATAAATTTCAAAGATAACTAAACATGCTGGTCGTGAAAGTGGTAAGTACTCGGTCGCGATAAGCATCTCAACCTTTAAACGCTCTAAAGAAAACGGCGAGCGATTTGAATTTAATCAGTACCAAACGTTGCAGATGTGAAGTGAGTTGATAAAAGAGAAAAACTGTCTGGATTTAACATAATTCACACGTGTTATCTGAGCAGCGGAGTGCACACGGCGGTTCGGCCTCGGGCGATAGGCGATACACGGCGCACACGAGGCACGTATACTGTACACTGTATAGCCCTACGCGCTACGTACCGGCAGATTGTGTTCTGCGGTAAAGCGATAATTCAGCTCAATCTATGTCGTGAGCGCTTGCGCTTTGTTTTATCCGTTGGCTTCTGTGCGCCTTTATTTAGAAAATTGATGAGAAATGGTTTCCATTACGGACCGCCTTATAAAAGATATTACTTGGATCCGCTATAAGTACCTCTGTGTCGAGAGAAAGGAAATGAACGCAAATTT
This sequence comes from Eueides isabella, assembly GCA_019049475.1. Taxonomy (NCBI): domain Eukaryota; kingdom Metazoa; phylum Arthropoda; class Insecta; order Lepidoptera; family Nymphalidae; genus Eueides; species Eueides isabella. The sequence continues at coordinate 11,661,098 of CM032385.1, forward strand.
GTTTTCGTGATTGCGAGCTTTGGAACGTATATTGACTTGAATAAAATTGATATCGATATCAATTTCTTGACCAACAGTACTTGGAAATATAGGCATATGTGAATCTTATGAGGACCCTGGCCTCTTTATCCTGTAGGTAATCATTTATACAGTTATCTATTTATATTCTTACAAAATAACCTTATTAGATAGTTAACTCCTTGATATAAATACTTTAAAGTTAACAAGTGTATTTACAGATATATTTTTAACGCTTTCTGTGTGCTAAGTATTATTACCAGGAACTATTCAGTCATGTAAGGTTGAAATAGCTCTCTTTGTAGGTAAATAGTTCCCGTCCAATTTGCGTGCTCGCGTCTCGCTACGGACAATCGCTCGCAAATTGCCCGACCACTGATTGCCCACTGACGTTTATCGATATTCTAGTTCAGCACCGCACGAATTTGCACATGCCGTTTATACTTACTGTTTTAGACGGTAATATACGTTCCCACCGATCAGCATACTTTTATTTTTACACATGTACTTATTAGTTGCTATATCTAATCCGTATCATTAATTTAATATTGCCTATGATTAAGTGAGCCTGATATAACATCATATAACAACCGTGACCTCATAATCGATAATTACGAAACGATATCATATGGATGCGGAACTAATTGCTCTCCTACTTTCGTGTAACGTGTGGTGTTGGAAGTCAATGGTGCTCAGCAGGCCGCCGCGGCAACAATGGCGGGTCATCCCACACAATACCGTCACGTTTATCGACGCGTTGAAATCGAGCATTCATTGCCTATACCGAAAAAAATATCGATTTCCGTAAATAAGTGAGTGTAGCACATTTATAATAATGATGAATGGATCTATTGGGAGTTGTACGCATATCGATATACCGTGTCTAATCGCGAAACCGCTCGAACGCAACTCAACTAAGATCTTCATTGAATTTTAATTGAAAAGAAATTATTATTCTATATTGCTATAAATCTAGTAAAAACAAGGGCGCTTTTAGCAAAATCTATTGAAATTTTCTTCTTTGATCGAAAGTAAACTCGTAAATCTTGCACGGTATCAGTATAAATTGTAGTTTATTTATCTGATCAACTTATTTATATATTATACAAAAAAAAATGTATATTATTGATTTAGAAAAATGTTTCTTCTTATAAAAATAATATGACATAAAAAAGTGATCATTTAATGGAGTTTTGATACGACAGCTGTTCGTTCCCAGTAATTTTATGTGGAGGAAATAAAAACAATTATTATATGATTTACTTTTTTTTTCGGCTAATTGGGCATTTTGTGCGCTACATTGTAGCACAATGTAACGTATGACCAAATGCTAACTTTGCAAACCCCTTCATATCAGCGTATTGAAAAATCATATAACAAAATTCGAAGCTATAAAAGGAATTTGAACAAAATGTGTACATTGCTGATATTTTATTAAATGAGGTATTTAAAAATGGTTGACAATTTTTTTAAATATACAAAACGAATTAACCAAAAGTATAAATAAATGTAAAAACATTAAAATATTTTATATTATAGTAAATAGTTTTTGCCAGTAATTAAAAAGGTAAGTGAAAATAAGAAACCATCTCGGTTGCAAAAATTAGCCCACAAACAGCTGTTACAAACGTTAAACAAAAGTTGAAACAGGCGCACGCCGACCGCGGACAAAAGGACCCACAACATAAATGCACTTTCAATTCATCGACACTAATTACGTAATTATGGGGGAGAACGAAAAAAGTAAAATGGCGAGCATTCCCGGCACCGAGTCACACATTATTTCACGACATTTCTTGATCGAAGCTTTTTCTTTCAAATTAAAAGTCATGCACATGGCTTTTAATATGTTGCCATAATGCTACATTATAAAGTTACGAATCTTTGTGATTTCTGATTAGAAATTAATATCTGCCGAGTTGTTTTTCTCTTAATACTTACTGATGCATTACTAAACGTTATACATACGCACGTGTATCAATTTATTTAGACAAGAATATGGCAACAAAAAATAATTTTGAAAAATATATTTATTTTTCAAAATAATTTATTTCTTAATTAATAATTAGGTAGGTACGTATTATATAAATTTAATTTTATATCATAGAATAAATGTATGTAAAAGAACTATTAATTTGGGTAATTATTTTCAAGATAACACATCAACTTGGCGTGCAATTATAAATGTGAATTTTTTGTTACAACATTATCCGTTTAAGATCTTACAATATTTGGCGTTTAGTTTACGTGAGAATGGTAAACATTATTCTAGAATATAGATAAAACAATTTGTATTATAAAGTTAAAGGAATTATGATTAGCACACGTTTCGGTATGAGATGTAACAATAAACCAATATTTGTGGGGTAATTGCTTGTAATTATGTATTGTTTATGATTGATCTGTGAGAAACGTTGTTTGCGGTCGAGCGGAATTTATTGCAATAATTGCGACTTATTTCTAGTAACTTAATATCAGTGGCAGGTAGTTACTAGTTTATTGCTCAGTATCTCCCCCTACCAAGGTATGTTCATTAAAGAAATATTTCCCAGTAATAAAATATATTACATAAAAAATAAATAGCAAAGTGAATGGTTGCCTTTTTAATTTTGTTTTATGTCTGATTGTGATAATATAGTAAACTTTTTTTTGCTTCGCTGTATTCCGGACATGGCAGAGTAGGCGAAAGTAACTTAAAAACCTAAGACTCTTTCTCCGTTCCCCATTTTCCCTCTAATTTTAGAAGTTGTGTGTAGATTGGCAGAACCTAACCTTGTACTAGAGCGAAGAAATGAAAATAATAAATATTTATTTCCCTGAGTGGGGACCGCACTCACAAGTGATAGTGTTTACAGTTGTACAATTGTGTCCCTGTACCATGACAGGCCTCATATTAGTCATAAAACTCTACATTAAAGGTAAATATTTAATGTATTTATAAAAAAATATATTTTTGCGAAGTTTACACAGATGTTGCATAGAGCTTTAGTAACTAGAGTACTCATATGAACATAGCGGGGGTCACATTACGTAATTAAAAAACGCCTTTGCATACAAACAGATATAAGATATACATAAAATTTCATAGAAAAAACACCCCAAGTATTTTAAATATATTTTTAATATATAATTTTACTTAAATATATGAACTATAAATTTAACATTCTATTTCTAACTTTAGTTTAATCAAATAATTTACTCTCACTTATAAGCGTAAATACAAAGCAATAAAAAGCAACTAATGTCCTTACCAATAATATACGTTACTACTATGAGTACCTATGCTTATGTTTATAGTATTTTTTTTAAATATTACCCGATTTATACATATTGGAGATGCATAAAGATTCGATTGACTGTACTGTTTGATGTGGTGTAGATAAGTGATATTTGTGAATGTTTAAGCACAAAGTCAGTTCTCATGTTGTTTGTGATACAAATACACAGGTGAGCTCCGTCCCGACACCTGACACCAGCCTCGGAACCGGCCACTTCCGCCGGACGCGCCAATTAGTGACGCACACACACGCACTGTCCACAGCCCGGCATTACCTAACTGTGACAATTATAACGTTAATGAATACATAAAAAATGGATAAAATTATTATTATTTACATAATATATATTATGTATGATTAAATTTGTCTGTTAATTGTTTTAATATTTAACGAAATCTTTTTGTCATGTTTGATTTAGTGATGAATAAAAATGTAAGGTAGAGTGTGGTTAGTATGAATGGACAAGCACTGTTCTTTCATAAGTTATAATTTACGTTACCCCGTCTACGGTATAACGCTACATGAAATCTTAAAAATAGACGTACTGAATTTACATACTGACCCAGTATTCTCTTAAAAATACCTTGGGCCACTTTGGTTCAATAGTTAATATTAGATAAAATTCTTACTTACACAGCTTTAAGCTGTATCTTGCACATGGCAGGGTAAGCAGAAGGAATTTGGGAACCTAGTGTTAAGACACTTCGTTCCCAACTTTCCGCTGAATTTGACCCATTGCGTTTTGAGTGACGGAACTCAACGCCGCGCTTTGCCTTGATACCAGAGCAAAGAAATGAAAATATTAAATATTTTAATTATATTCTAGTTTGAAAATATTAAATATTTCATTACCACGAGGATAGATCGAAGCTTACAGTCACACATTTGTGCCGCTGCGCCACGACAGGCCTCAGGTAAAATTATTTCTTATTTATTTATTTTCTTAGCATCTGTAGGTATTTCTAGTAAATAACGATGAAAGTTTTTTTACAAAATAGTTTCCTAAAAGTGCTAATTTGTGCTAACATGTTATATATGTATGTCTATTTTATTTGTTGTTGTGATGCATAGCGAGCGAGCTGCGGAAAATTTCTATGGTAACAAAATTGGAAATGGGTGAAATCTGTACGTGGAATGTTTTTTAAAATTCAATTGCTGTGGACATATGAAACTGACATTGTCAGTTCCAACGGAAGCTTAAACGGAATTAAAGATGCCTTTTTTTCATTTCAGTACATTAAAGTAATAAAGTGTACCTATATATACAATAGAGTTTATGAATATTCAATTATATTGATTACCTAGTAGAATCAAATTGATTTCTGTTCGCTCGCTGTTCTGAAATAGTTGAGATACAATGGTATCCTCTCTGTGTACATTTTTTCGCAAATTTTCGCTTTGAATGTAAAAAAAATATATCCTCTTGTAAATAAATATATTACTTAGTATTTGACTGATATTAACTTTTATGAATATTGTAATATAGACATTTTATTTAAATTAATTTGTTACTTCAAATCTGTAAATTATCTATTTATATTATAACGTGGGGAACGGAGTGTCTTAACACTAGGTTCCCAGGTTTCCTCTGCCCCTGCCTCGTGCGGGATACAGCGTGAAGCTAAGAAAGAAAGAAATATTATAACGTGATGGTTATTATAATATATATATATATATATATATATATATATATATATATATATATATATATATATATATATATATATATATATATATATATATATATATATATATATATATATATATATATATATATATATATATATATATATATATATATATATATATATATATATATATATATATATATATATATAGCAAATATTAACACAGTAAACATAAGAGTAAAAGCGACCCCATTCAAGTTTGATACGTCCCACGCTTAGCCTATTGTTAATTAGATATTCAACGAAGTCTGTAATTATTATCAGTTTATACAAACGTTTTTTACTAAAGCTCACTTAACTGACAAGATGTAACGAAGCTTAAAATTCTACCTCATTATTCATAAAGAATTTTGATGTGTTCGGACTTAAAACTAAACCAGTTTATATGATAATTAAGTGCGTTGTTAATTTGTGGGGATACAATTATTCCTAAATTAATAGAGTGCGTTTTGTAAAAATATTTATTTTTGGTGAACATTTCGTCAAAGCCGTGTCAATAACCGATTATACGGAAATAATATATTGAATATTTTTTATAAAGAAAATAATTGCTTACTTTTAAAAGAGAACGTAACTTATTTGAAAAAATACTGCTTGTTGTCAAGTAGAGCGTTTTTGTAGAATGAACTTTTGCTAACAACATAGAAAGTAGAAAAAAGAAGAGTTACTTTTATAGCTACTTTTATATATAAATAGATTTATTTTTTCTATAGCGATACAGGTTACGTAACGTAAGGTTTTCCCATAATTTTATTTAAATGTAACACTTTATGGAATACAAAAATAATTAACGAAACGAGAACGATTTAGATTTTTATGTGAATCACATGATTTCTCCCTCCGCTCCAAGCAAACCTTGCTTCTTAAAATCCCTAGCCACTCTTCTTCCTACTATACAAACTCCTTTTCTGTAAAATCTGTACGCTTGTGGAACTCTTTACCCGTAACAATCAGACAAGCTCAAACTTTAAAGACCTTTAAAAAAAGACTAAAAGATTATCATATGACACTTTGAGAATCTTTATTGTCAAATCTAATTATTACGTTTACTTTTCCTACTATATTTCCCATATGTATATTAGATTGTATGTATGTATGTATGTATATGTATGTATGTATGTATATCTATGTATGTATGTATATGTATGTATGTATGTATGTATATGTATGTATGTATGTATTTATGTTTCGTATGTTTATTTATGTATATTGATTTTCATATATATTTATATACTTAGATGTACTCAGTACACCCCTCCCGATTTAATTTATTCTCTCCTCTACCCTAAGGTTGCCTGGAAGAGATTGCTCACTTAGCAATAAGGCCGCCTATTGTGCTATTTTATTCATTATTATAAACAATCTTGTAATGCGTTATTTTCTTTGGTGTACAATAAAGAGTATTTCATTCATTTATGGAATACAAAAATAATTATATAAAAAATACTAGATTTACATATTTTCTAATAACATATGGTATAGCCGTAATTTCAGACAATCGGTGCGAAAGTCCGGCAGACACGGTCTATGGCGCGGGGTGAAGCGATAACATCGCGATTATGCGCTACAAAACGACCGATATCGCCCTCATTACGACAACTACCCATAATGGATGTTTATGAACTACCTTTTCAGCTAACAGAGCTCGTGATGTGATTTAATCTTGCAAGTTTAGCGCCTATCGTGTAAGAATATATTGTTACTGAAATAATTGTAATGACTTTATTTAATAGACATTTTTTTTTTGTATATTCATATAAGTCCGCAGTGAGCATGCAGATATACTTAATTTAACTAGAGTCTGATCCTAAAAAATACTTGAAATAAACGTTTTTTTCGACGGTAATCGTGCACGGCCGTCGCACATTTAATAATATAGTTTTATATCGATTTTTTTAAGTTTAATTTTCTTATACAATAATTATTAATTCAACATTTAACTCTAAAACCTTTTATGATTTTATTTGTAAATATTGTTTTTATTCATAATTTTACATTTAATGTAAAACCAGTGCTTACAATCAAGCTTAGTGGCAGTACAATGCATCTAATTTCCCGCATTATAAAATTTACTTGTCAAAACTGCAACAACGAGCGTATGTAGCTTGTAAAGGATATTAATGCAGTTCTATAGTCCCAGCGAAATTAGTTATTTAAAATTAGTTATTTGTAATGATTCCTTCCATAAATCTACATGATATTTTTCTTGTTACTCATGATTGTTTCTCACAGCTAAATAATAGCTGTTGATTATGAGATGTGAATAACTTTTAACGTTATTAAATAACATTAATAAATAAACTTAATAACGGAATAGTAATGTAAAAAATAAAAAGTATAAGGCCTGTCGTGGCGCAGCGGCAAAAGAGTGTGACTGTAACCGACAGGTTCTGGGTTCGATCCCCAGTCGAGTAAATGAAATATTTAATATTTTCAATTTAAATATTTAATGTTTCATTTCTTCGCTCTGTTAATAACGCTAAGCGCGGCGTTGAGTTCCGCCACTCACCGCGCAATGCCTCAAATTCGGCGGAAAGTGGGGAACAGAAGTGGAATGGAGTGTCTTTACACTAGGTTCCCGGGTTCCCTCTGCCTACCCTGCCTCGTGCGGGATACAGCGTGAAGCTGAGTAGAGAGTAGTGAGTAAAAATAAAAAGTATTCTTACCTAATATAGTCACAATAGAATGTAATTTAAAGCAGTTATTTGTCAGTACGTACCACACTCTATCATTTGTGCATAGGTTTAATGTCATAACATTTAACTGCTATAGTTATATTTTAAATTTCGACATTTACTACGTAAATATATGGAAAAAATACAATTAAACAGTATACGAACGAAGTGACCATTAAAACGAATCAATCGATACAAAGGAATTAATTATAAAAAAGTGCATACAAAGCGTGCAACGTTATCGTGAGTGAGCGCGGGTAGAATGAAACGACTAATTACCAGTGGTCGCGATAGCATCTCGCCCCTTGCCGGTTAAAACATTCCGGTAATGATTTTGATTGATATAATAGACACGTATCTGTCATTTGTTTTTTAAATACTAACATTGCTATATAAAGCTCTAAACTTATAGATTTGTATGGCGCAGGATATAATTAAAGATAAAGCTTATGTAAAAGCTCAGATAATTGTTATGTTGAAAGTTTAGCTTTCATGAAACAATGGTAACAATGAACAGATAAACAAAAAATATGTATTTAAGGTCGCATATAAATAGCTGTCATTATAAGCAGTGCCGTGATAAAATGACATTTCATTACAAACATAAAATCAATTTTCTTTGGTTACTTTTGAGCAATTTTGTTTTTTATGATATAAAAATATTTACTATAAATCAATTTCCTATTTTATTACATTACCTAGTAACAGTAGAGTCCATTCCTAAGTTACGATAGTCTAATATTGAGAGAACATAAATTATATAAATATATTAATTACTAAACTAATTAAGTTGTGTAACATAAAATTATGCGAAGCAATGATGTTCGTCCATTTTAATTTCTATGTCAAACTAATTATGTTCTACTTATTATTTAAACTGTTATTTTGCTTGACACCTGCACAAGTTATTGACTACAAGGTATAAGACGTGTATAATGTATATGGCAACCGGACCTACTTAAACCATTCGTTAGAAGTTTGATTTCTTTTCTATTCTTTTTAATATTAAGTTTTTTGTTTATCATATTGTATTATAAACAAAAAGATATTTTCAAACTTAAATATTTCTTTTCGTTATTTATGTTTAGTATCTATTGTTTATTTTATTTATTATAAAATTAATCCCTGATTATAATCAGGAATAGGATAGCAGCAGAAAAAGTAAATTGACACCAATTCAACGACTATACCATTCTAACTGCGTAAAAATAACGTCTTATGCATGTTTCGATGGCTCGCCTTAATGTATTAAAGATCTTTGAGCTGATGCTGGAATTATTGTCATCGTTATTTATAATAAGATTTGTTTATGTTATATTTATACTAGCGTGACGCGTGCGTTGTGTGTTAAATGTCGGAAAATGACTTTACGCTTGTCATGCCAGAGAGGGCATAATATACCCTTTTTCTCTTTCGACACTAACTTTTTATGTTATACTGTCCTCCTGTATCAACCTTAAGGTCACACCAGGAGGGCCAGTATACCTGCCACCGGGCTTTACCCCAGTGGCAGGGACCAAACAGGTCTGGCTATCACCACTTTCGTGGTAGTACTTATAGGGTAAATTGCCCCGCGCAACCTCCAACCGCCTACCAGATGGAAGACAGTCTTCGATCACGCTACCAGAGAGGGGATAAGAAAAATCAACACAAATTCAAATATTTTATATACACTTTTGAATATTTTATTATCACGAGCGGAACTGAACACACAACCCACTACGCCACGCCATTGTCATTATCTATAACGTTTTTGATTAGATATAAAGATGTGTGATTAAACAACATAGTCCGGAAAGCTATTGAAACCATTACAAACCATAGACAATAATAGCAGATTTTTTTTTTCTTAAAATTATTAAAGCATACAGCTCAGAGCTATGGTAGAAATTTAATATTTATATCACTATAAATGTAAATTTAAAATAATATCGTCATAACCAGACCATTATAACTTCAATATATAAAAATACTCTTGTAATTTGAAATTTATACAAGAATTACGTTACAAAAAGCCATTGAAATCATTTATGGCGTCAGCTAAACGGTACACTTAATTATACGATAGCGTTGCGTTTCGTGTAAAATAAAAATTGCGCCGCTTTGCTATTCAAATCGTCTGTTTAATTACGATCGTGGCGAGACTAACGGCCTAAACAATTGCGATTTATTCTGTGCCACAAGCTTATTACAATTTACCGGTTATTTAAATTATTATTACTTAGATATTTATTTCAAAAAGAATGTCATTAAACATCAAATGTAAAATATTTTTCCCTTTATTATTAAATTATTAAATTAAGTAAATATATAAATAATGAAAACTTACAACAATAGTTAATAAAATGTATATATATATATATATATATATATATATATATATATATATATATATATATATATATATATATATATATATATATATATATATATATATATATATATATATATATATATATATATATATATATATATATATATATATATATATATATATATATATATATATATATTTGGAAGCCAACGTTACACACTAAGATTACATCAGTAAATAAACATTTATAATTACATTGATACATAGTATGTCTCAATTATAGGCTAACATTATATGTATGTTAAATTGTTGCTCACAGACTACGCCAAAAAGAAAAAGAACAAACTAAACAAAATAAAAATACAATCTAATAAACTTAAAGACCTATGATATAAATAGGTACTACCTTTAAATTATACTTTTAAAATAATACAAAACTCTACAATGTAACAAATACTTTACAATTAAAAAAAAACAAAACATGAAATTAACCTAAATTGAAAGACAAAAAAAAATAAAATAAAATCTTGAAATACAAAAATAATAATAACAATAACAAAAGAATAGAAAGTACAATAATAATAATAAAAAAAATCCAATAAAAAAGTAACGTTTAGACAATATCGTAACTTAATTTAATTTAATTTGATTTGAGGTATTAGGTTAATGATTTTTTATTGCTTAAAATATTTTATCAGTTGTGCTTTATATGAAAGTAATGAGTCATTATATACCTATATCAATATGACATTTGTTTGCGAATTTATTATAAAGAATTACAGTTCTGTTCAGTGGTGCATTTAAACCTAAATTTGTTCTAGAGAATCTTGTTTTAAAATATTGTGTAGAAAGTCTCGCATTACATCTAGGAACAAAAATATTAAGTTCCATTAACACTTTTGAACATTCTATTTTTCCTGTTAATAATTTATGTAAAAAACAAAGATCTGCATATATCTCTGCGGTGAGATAGTTTTAAAGTATTATAACAAGTCCTCATATCTTTTAAGGTCATTATTAATATGGTCTTTATAAGTTTTAACTTTTATTGAATTCGTTCTACTCTCCTTTTATGTGTTTCATAATATGGATTCCAGACCGTTGAACAATATTCTAGTTTACTTCTAATGAGTGAATTAAATAAGATCAATATTGTATTGGAATTTTTAAATGCTTTAGAAGATCTTATAACAAACCCTAATGTGCTTAATGCTTTTCCCACAATATCATCTAAGTGTGGAACAAAACTCATTTACTATCTACTATAACGCCCAAATCTCTAAGTTGAGTAACTTTTTCTATTAAATAACCATTTACTTCATAATTATATTGAATATTAGATGTCTTCCTACTAAATGTTATGCTCTGACATTTCTTGCTATTTATTTTCATACGATTCGCTTAGCACCATATAGCAAATCTCTCTAAATCAAGTTGCAAAAGCTTACAATCATTTAATGAATCATTTTTTTTATAAATTTTCAAATCATCTGCATACATTAAACAACTACTATTGTGTAAACACATTATGGCATCGTTAAGAAAATAAAACAGGGCCAAGTTTCGATCCTTGCGGAACTCCAGAATGTAAAACAAATGTTCTCGACTCAAAACCTCTAAGTACTACATTCATCTGTCTATTATTTAAGTAGCTCTCTGTTAACCTGTGCACTATCCGTTCTCTGTATATATAAAAAAGTATGTACCTTTTTAAAACGATTATTTATATAATATTTTAGAAGCAAATTCTTCTTCTTATATATTTTATTAAACAAAAAGCCAAATCGATAGCTTGTGAATATTAAAAATAAATCGTTTTTCAAGTTTGACTAGGACTCGCCCACCAAGGGTTCTGTATCAATTTCAGGATTACAAGTCTATGGGAATTGAAGTTGTACTTAAAAAACTTTACAAACACAAGTTGGCGTTCTAAAGTTTTTCCTTTATTATTACTCCATGTTATTATTTCTTGATAAATTTAATAACTGTACATCTACGGTAAGTATCCTATAGATTTTAATTACGCTCAAAAAAAGTTGAGAAACTTAAATTTGCGAGCATATACACAATGTTTTTATTTCATTAAATACCTATAAATCTTCTCATAAAAAATGCGGTAATAACGGTGCACATGTATGACTTAGGATTTTTTTTGGATTCTATGGGACTGTACACTTGAATATTACATATTAATTTCAGCTTGATACCTCTACGTAATCTCGAGATGGGTAATCTTGATAGATTGATTTTAAAATGACCTTATAAAGGTTCAGTTTTTGCCTGTTCACGATTGAACATCTAAAACAGATATTTAAATTAATTGTAGGTACCTCTAATAGTCTTAGTATTCTATAACTGCTTACTGTCTAGTTTTTATAGCCGTTTAAAAATGTTAGGAGACGTAACTTAATAATTCTTAACTATTTTTTACTAGTTTCAATTACGTTCTAGTAAAAATTCAACTTTTGAAACAACATATTTCCATGAAAAACTAAAATTTTAGCTAAATACATAATTAAAAAAAAAAAAATCAATTTTGTTGAACTTCATCAACCGATTTAAATAAAATAAACACTAAATAATTCAGGAAGGTGGATAATAATAACATTAGAAAATGTTTATTTCTTCATCAAAAGACTAGTTTTTATATCATAAGTCCAATTTTCGTAGTCAGATATGTGTAATTATTTATTATTGTAGAGTATATTCTTCAAACATTACAGTTAATGATTTGAAGAAATATTTTTCAACTTATTTTAAATTTATCATTGTATATAGTATATACATCATTTCTTTATATAATCTGTTAAACCATCCGGTATAGATAATTATACTTATTAGAAATATATTTTTTTATAAATACCTTATCAATGTATATATACTTGTATTCTCATACTACTTTATCATATCAATTCTGTTGACATTCAAAAATGGAGAAGTTTAGTCATTAGTACATTTTAATTAAAAACATAATGACAGTATTTGAATTTTATCTATGTGTTGTCCAATGGCCGCGGTGGACAAAAATATTAAAACGGCTCTAATGAGTAATTACAAGCGACCGGAAGCTGATATACATCTACACTGCGCAAGGGGAGTTTTGCCATTGATTTAGTGTTAAATGCCAGCTAAATACATTTTATTGTGTTTTTATATTTTTTAATATTTGTTTACCTATTCACTTGAAGTCAATGTTGAAAGTATGTTTTGAATTTGTAAATGATGAAACATAAAGATACTGAATAATTCTCTAACATTTTAGCAAAGTTTATTCAGTTTCATGCAAAAAAAAATCTAGTTAGATTTTTATTTTAAACTGAAGCGCATATATATCAATATCAATTTAGACACATATTGTGGCTAAAAAAAAGTCTTTCATTATTCTTGAATTAATATGGTGTTATAAACCATATTACATATTCTACTCACATAAGCGCAAGTAAAAAATAATTACATATGAATATTTTTTGTGAGTACCTACTTATGCTAGGAGAACCATTGTTGTTATTGTATTAAATTATAACGAATAAGGAAATTCGTTAATATAAAATATTTTATTACCGTATAAATAGTTATTTTTTATATCTTAATGAGTTGTAACTTACATAAACTCCGGAAACGCTATTTAACAAACAATAAATTTCATTATGAAACTGAAAACAATTACTCAAAGGAACAATATATTATTTACATAATCCGTAATGCATCGTTTTTAACGTTTCTACTCGTGCGTGTATGAGTGTAACTGATAGGTATCTTATGACTATGAAAGTATATGAAACTAAATAGTTGAAAAAGCTTATTAAACTAGAAATATTTCATTATTTACTTTGTCGTATCGTATTTGTCGTGTCGTCGGACAGTCGGCATAATCGCAGTAGTTTCTGCAGTGAATCCCACTAGAGATATATTTTAGGATTTTTTATTAAGATTTATTCGATTCTAACATATGGACACGTGATATATTAGTGTAACTTTTATTTAAGGATTTGATACAAGTGTTTTTCAAGCTTGTGATGTTTATGATGTTTTTTGTATAGTATTGTATTTGTTTGTTTTTGGCTTTCTTAACAAATAACTAAAATATTTCATATATTGGAAGAATCAAAATTATTATTATTTATTTAACAACAATCTAAATATGTACATTATAACAGGAATAATCATAGAATAATAAATAAAAAAAAGTATTACTTACAAGCACGAAGCTAAAGTTACATAAAAACAGTTGTGCTCGTGATTAAGAGGCGTTTTAACAGTATAAATATTTATGCTGTCTATGTAGCGTGTTAATGTATAGTTAAACTTTTAATATCTTGCTCGTTAATATATACGTCAGCTTCTTAGAAATCCATAACGTCAGCAGAATTTTTGTACTCTCTAGTATATTTTACAATATATATATATATATATATATATATATATATATATATATATATATATATATATATATATATATATATATATATATATATATATATATATATATATATATATATATATATATATATATATATATATATATATATATATATATATATATATATATATATATAAATATATTTATAGCCACTAAAAACCTTATTAATTTAATAAAAAAGGGAAAATCATTTCTACTGCCTAATTTACTGCTAAGTTTTGCCTTATACCTGTCAATTTTATTACACAAAATTATTTTTTAATTATCACAATAAAATAAGTAACATGAACAGTCCAAGCAACATTCTTTTATTTCTTGTCGACAAAGCTTGACCACCGCCCTCGCGATAAAACACGCAATAGTTTGTAAAGGCGATTCCAGAAAACGGTCGTTTTATGATTAGATCAGTACGGCAGCCGCGGTGCCGAGGGGAAGGGCAAGGGGTTGTTAATTGCTCCGTTTTGTGAACACGGTCAGTGGCGTGCTACGCGAGTAATCAGCGAACTCTGACTGATTGCTTTTTAAATAGGTTTTATGCCCACTAAAATATAAGGAAATCAAAGAAAAGCTGCTGGCACGTTCGTGCGATACGATTGTGTGAACCAAAGTTATTTGTATTTGATGACCGTGACATTATGAATATATAAAAAGTATACATTAAATTAAAATTGTGTGGCTAAAGTTCAACTAATTGGTGTGCAACCTCGTTGGTAATATTACTTCTAATTATTTATGTTCCCGTTTACTTTTATTAAATTAAAACCATGCAACGTTTATTTTGATAACATAATTAAAAAATAGACGATAATTAACTATAGTTATACACATGTTGATAACACTTCAACAGTCACTTTTGGATATGTAGAAATCGATATAGCTACATATGTACGTAACTATATGTCATTATACTTATATTTATGTATATTTCATAACAATGTTGCTTCACATGGTTACTGGATTCCAAGTAGGAAACAGCTCGTCGAATGGAGATAGCACACACGATTTAACACTGGCCTAATAGTTTGCGTTAGCGTGACTGTTGGAAGTTAGTAGCTTACAGTGTTTATGCTTCGAATACCTGCTTACTGCCAAATTACTGTACGTGCATTGCTTTACCGGCTAATCTACAGTTACTTTAGATTCGTTTATTTTCGCTTAATTTATAAAATTATTACGCGGCATTCAGAATGCTAATTGAGAACAGGTAGAAGATTAACAAAATTACTTCTCACAACTACATCCATACATTAACTAACAATTATTGCGATTATGTTTAGAGATAAGCTAAGGTTATTAAGCAAAATTAAAATTACTTTTATGGAAATTAAAAATGATTAATATCAGACAGACTTTGGTTGAAGCTCTAAGAAGACAACCTTCACCGTATTTGCAAGGCTGCTAATTCGCTAAACTTTCCTTACGTAACTATGTATCAACACAAATAATAAGTCATATTGAAAATCTTATCAATAAAAAATCAATATGATTTTTTGCTAAAATCATTCCTACTTATTATCTAGAGCGTGATACCTTATATTTAGCAAAAAGGAGTGTTTTATTAAGAAAAACAACCGCTAAGTTAATTGACAACATTTTAATTACAAAACACCACAAAATCTATTGGACATAAAATGTCACGTTTCAGATTGCTTAAGTACATCGTCATATATCTATTACAGCTTTAGGTAGATATACCCAGCTGGGGCATATCCAGCGCTATTTTACGTGTGTATTTAATACTAACAATACATACATTATAATTATACATTTATATTATACAATATTTGCACGTTGCATCAGTTTAAAATTATTGTTTTACTTCAAAAGGTAATACTGTTTGTTCAATATTTTTGTAAACAATTTACTGCTTAAGGCATGTATAAAGTGTATATAAAATATAAATAAAAAGACGTCACCCAAAAATTAACAGGAAATTATGATAAATATTATATTTGAATAAATTTCAACAATTTTTGCCGTAGCTATTTTTAATACATGTTATATTTGCAAATTGCACTTCTATAAGTGATATATTTGGACAAACAAACCAACAATCAAGACCAGCTTGCCGCTTAAATTCACAAAGCGATAATCTTCACATTTATAGGATTAGTAATACGACATCGAATTTATTTATATTATACATAACCTGCTAGTATTATTATTTAGTTCGAGCTTATAATATCACATAATTATTACAGACAAGCGTTGTCCATTATAAACAATTCTCAAGGCGCAACATCCCAAAATGTTCCATTGAGAAGTACGTAATATATTTTAACATAACTAATAAATATATACTGTCTTTCATTCTGATTAAAAGGTAACGAAACTCAATTATGACTTTCACTTCACAGAATAACTTTAAGTTAAGCACTTGTACGTGTTCATATCACTTGTAAGTCATAATAACCGAATTTTTCGTTTAAAATTTGCCGAAGTTTGCAATTTTTTTTGGTCACAGATCACTGGATTTATACGTGTATAGGTTCATCGTCATCCTCGTCATCTGAACGTCGTTCTAAAGATGGCTCTCGAGGAGAGCGCGGAGGCGGGGCCGGACTGCCGGGGTCGACGTCAGGCGAAGGTGTGCGTCTGGCTTGTGCGTAGTACCCTAGTGCACCCAGCGCTGGGCCTCCAAGGGAGCCGAGGTGAGCCGACGGACCCGGCAGTCCCAAACCTAAAGGTGGTACGCCAGCTAACGGAGCACCTGGATATAATCTGTAATCATATTACTGAATTAACACAGGAATTTCCTCATAACTTATCGTATTAGAATTTTAAATAACTGAACAAGTTAGGTTTATCTAAATGTATGTATTAATATACTATTTTTATATTATTTACCGGTAAGGAAGAGGTTTTTGCAATGTGTTTGCAGAAGCAGATGCAGCGGCGGCAGCTGTGGCCGCGGCTTGCCTGTAGTACAGATCAGCGGTCGGCGCCGGCTGTGCGGGGTAAGCGGGGACGCCCGCCCAGTATCCCCCGTACAACCGCTGAAAAGCGGCGTAGTTTCCAGCTTCAGCCAAAAGTTCTAGGCCGACGGCTGTTTGACGCTTCCATTTCGTTCTGCCAAAGGTATTCATACATTTCATTAACTTTTTCTAACGTATTAATATTTTTCCCATAATAATATACATTTAAGAACTAATAAATTAAGTTAGGGTTTTTTTTTTAAAATCTAAGTAACTCTGGTATTACAGAAATATTCTTATAATAAATTACGGTACATTTAATTTCAACAAATTGACAAACTTCCATCATTGTGTGAAAACCACAAGCAACTTTAGCTATTACCATTTTTACGCTACTCTTGAGAACTTAAATCGAATTTGAAATTTTCTAAATTGTCATTTACTAACCCTAAAGTTATAAATCATTAACCCTACTGAGCAATGTGACCCCAATCGTCATCAAATTTGTCACAGACCACTCGAGATAACAATGGGGATGTGACAATAGCAAGTAAGTAAGTAATAAAAAAATATATAAATAAAATAATAAATTTGACAAAACGTCTTGGGCACTCGCATGTTTACCGGAGCGTAGTCTACTGCTTTAATTTGATTTATTTGATTCTCTCCAAAGGGGTATGCGAGTATAAATTACAAGATATTGCGAAGGGGATGAGACATAATGATTATAAAAAGCTCTATTTCATTTTTACCAAATGTTTATTTAGAAAAGTTTTTGAAAGTTCCAATCTAAAGAGCTTCTAACAAACAAATATCTAGTATAATTTATTTCAAAATAACCCTGTACCTATAAAATATGATATCAATTAATTTATATTAGATTACGTTCATACTTATTCTTGCAATTAACACACAAATGATGTTTTTTTTTTGTCTAATTCATTTACAAAATAGCATTTTGTTTAAAATATCTCTATCATACCAAGCACTATGCGAGCATAAACAAATACAAGTACCAAATAAACGAACCCCAGTTGTAAAATTTAATTTTGTTCTTCAGTTGTCGATTAGTTCAAAAGCGGTTATTGTCATCGAGTGAGGTTTTTATTAATATGAAGGGAATTATTATCATTGCTATTATTATTTTGTTAGGGAAGAGCCCTTTGTGTGCGGTTACAGTGGTTGTTAGAAGACGCTTCACTGGTTACCTCGTTAATTAATTTCTTTAAATGGATCATTTAATTTTATTAAATGTAAATGAGGGGGAGTTCGGATGTTTTGTTGGTTGAATTTTGTAAAATTATTTATGGTACACCATTAATTACTTTGAATAAAGAATAGATTTTTTTTTTCAACAATAATAGGATATATTTTTTTGTATTATATAGTTTAAGTATAATTTTTATTTTTAATATAACTATAAATTGTGAGATTAAAATAAATAACTTTATTAAAAATCTCATTTTAGTAATTATACCTAGAGTAACGACAACAATTTTTTTTATCTTATTATCTTCGATGAGGTCATTCCAAGTTAAGTATTCAAAAAGAGCAAAAAATTAAATCTATTAAGCAAACATTAGAAATAATTTTAATAAATAACTAATTAGTTGTAATGAAAAATAGTTATTCTTGTTTTGCTTTAAATACTAACTCCATAATTATCAGTAGCCGACATATTTTGATCGATAGAAAGCTCCGTTTGCATTAATCATATTTTACAACCGGTTCTTCTGAGGAGTGAACACTCAAGAGCACTTATTTAATTGTCAAGTGCTGAATGAGAGGCAATCTGCTCAGCGACACTATTCTTTTATTATCGCCAAGAGCGATGAACAAAAAGCTCCACGAACGTACTTTAATTCGGCCTGGTACCTTGAGACATCTCAACAGACGATTCTGTGTCTCTGTCGCTCACGCGCGCCACGTCGTAAGAACGAGTTTTCCCTATCTCTTTTCCTGGTCCCCCGGCGGAGTCTGCCTACGCTCCGCCCAGTGGTTTAGTGATTTGATGCTGCGTGAACTGATTCAATTGTTCTTTGAGGTCGCCCATTCTAAAAGGCGCCTTAAGTGTATATGTTAGAGACGAAAATCGTTCCATAAAGACATCCACTTACGTCCTTTCCGAGGAGGAGGTTGTTTATCTCGATTTAAGTTTTTGGAAGACGTGATGCGAATTCTACTTGTATAGTCGACAAACAAGGAATACGCTCATCGATCCAAACTGTTTGCGTTTACACTTGTGCTTAAGCTTCTTACGTTGTGGGGCGTTGGGCTCAATTTGATTGTTGTTCGAACGTTACTTATACGCTGTTTAGAAAGTTTCAAGACAAGTTTCTTAGAGTGTTCTTATGGGAATTGTTTAGTTCAAGCGATTTTGTTACTTTGTTGACTCTGCGATTGTATATATGAACATGATTATGTAGTCTTATATAAAAATATATGTTATCTGTCTAATATTATCTATTGTATTAACTATTTAAATATATACCTAGTTTAAGTATTTTGTCAATTATTGTAAATAAATTTAACCTTATGTTTTCAATTTTTACTTGTTAACTTATTATAGATGCAGCCTTCAATAATATACTCGTAATAAGGTTAATCGTTATGTCTATATTTTACTAAAAATATTTTCATACTTAATTGGCTAAATAAAACAAAAATATTTTATATAATGGGTGCATTACTTTAGAGAGCAAAAAATGATCTCGGTTGGCATTTGTATTAAAAGATACGCAATACGTCATTAAAATAAATTGCCATTAATTGCTATTTACTTGACAGACGATCCATATTTGTAAATGTCTAAACTAAGTTGATGTCGAACATACCGAAGTTAGAACATTAAATTACATGCTACGAATTAAAAGTATGTAATTTTATATTAGAAGTCGGCCAAAACTGAAATGGCATCTGCAACACGATGATTAGTTTCTAAATGATAAAGCAGGCGACCTCCGCGTCCTTGGCTCGATTCCCGTGTCTTTGGATGTGTAATTTAGTTATTCGCTATAAGCGATTAGTGCTTCTTGGTAGCTCCAACAACCCTTACATTATGTCATTAGAAATTTGCAGTCACAAATGTGGTATTTTTGGACTAAATATTTTGTATTTTATATATATTTTTGGGTAGGTACATCTATACTGATATGTAAAATAAATATTTGAAGAATTTCAATGACAATACTAAATATACCTACTAACAAAAGTAAGATGCAATTATAACAAAGGAAAATAATTTATATTTAATCCTATCTATATTATGTAAACTGTATTAATACATTAAGCATCATAGTAATTGATTAATAAAGAAATAAAAAGAGTAAAGATGAATTTGCTTAAATTATATGAGCAAAAAACACCTGCTTTATTATCCTATCAAAAAGTAGTAAGCAGTTTTTTGAATCAATTTGTAGATGATAATAAAATATTTAGCTACAGTAATCTTCAGGTTCACGCTGTATCCTGCATAGTTGAGTATACAGACTGAAGATAGCCTACTGCTAAGATACTACGTTCCGATCGCCATTTTTCGTCAAATTTTAGGCATTACGAAAGTCAACGGCGCGCTTTGCCTTATAACCAAGGCGAATTAATGAAAACGTTAAATATTTAATTACAAAGTATGAAACTTTTCATTTTTCGAGCGAGAATTGAACTCACAACTTATTACGCTTACAGCCACTCACTTGTTACTCCGCTCAACAGCAAACCTGTTCTATTGTAATTGATATTAAATGTAGCTTTTCTACAAATTCGTTTTTCTTTTATACTAACAAATCGAGAGTAAAAAAGTCAGGTAAAAACGTAAGTAGAAGTAAATATTTCGAAGAGTTTCGTTTGTGAATGTACTGTGATCCGTGTGTCATTATAGAATGCGTCATTAGATAATCGGCACGGATTACACGTCGCCGACGACTAAACGGCGATAAACGGTGCTCGTCGGCAGCCCCCGGCCTATTATACATTTACGACTGGACAGTTGCAAAACGATTTCGACGTTTCTGATGAAATCAGAATTGATTGTTCATTATATGTAATTCTAAAGTAACCGACCAACCAGCCAAGCTGAAGAACCCAATGGCTTAGTAAAATTTATTTTCATAAGAATGTACTAATCTTAATGATCGATCAAAATACATTTTATAAGAACAGTCACATTATTTTGATATTATTTATTGCACTATCCGAAATACAAATAATTCAAAATACTATATATCTTAAGAGATGGTACTAGGTACTTCAAATCCCTCTCCGTATATGTGAATAATATTAGCAATATATAGACCCAAAAATAAGATTTTTTCATTAGAGCATTTTGATGATAACGAAAAAGTATAATACCAAAGTAAAATCTTATACTATTTATTAATCAATCAAGTGTTGTCGAATATATCGCAGCAATAGTGTAGAAAAAAGTTCAGTAGCTTTGTACAGAAGTAAAAAGACAGATAAGTTATCGTTTCAATATCATTATACAATGAATCATTTTAAGACAATTAAGTAAATAAACCATTGAATGGTTGTTAGTAAAAAAGTATCAATTTGGCCGGCGGAAGCTTTATAATAGATGGTGCGTCGGCGCCGGCGCGGCCGTGACTTGCAACCGTTCTGTAGATGAAGTGCCGACCATTGATTCACACGTACCAACAACATGTCCGAAATTAAAAATTCTTAAATGTTTTAACTTCTTTAGATGTATAAGAACTAAAACCTTTCTAACATCTTATAGTAGATATATTTCAAAACATTTGATTACTCCAGGTCTCAAGGTATTCAAGGTTTTTTTTATAGCTTTAAACCAATAACAACAAATAATGAAAGTGGTCTATAAGTGAAACCTATAATCGTTTCTATAGCAAATTATTTTTTATATATCTATTAAATTAAATACTTTTCAAATAATTCAATAGGAATACAGAATAAAATACCACTTTACTAAATCGTCTCGATATAAGAAGTATGACAAAAACAAAAACAAACAATTGGAAATTTAATACAAAATTAAGAATATCTATTATGTTTAAAAATAAAAGAAAGTGACCGCTCACAAAAGCTATTAAATCCTTCAATTAACTCCAATTTCACACTCTTTCATGAACCGAAAAATCGAAGCCCAAACATTGGTTTTACCGAAATTATAGAAAATCAACAAAAAAATATAATAAAAAATTATGTCGGTACAAAAAGCAGACGGGGCGGGCCACCGCTTGTGCGGCGACTGCAATAACAGTCTCTCAATTGATATTATATTATACTACGATACTGGGCAATATCGTTCCGTGTATAGCGACGAATCGCTACAAAAACTTCTAAAAACGAAATAATGACGTAATTACAGTGAATTTATTAAATTAGACAAGTTTTTTATAATCTACTAAAATAATTTAACAAGAAATGATTTGCTAAAATCATAAAATGTTAAATTGTTTATTTTGTATCTGAAAATTCTCATCGAACATTACATTTGCTTAAGGCAAAATAAATGAAAAATGAATAGAAAACTAAAGGTAGCACGTTTTTTACCTACTGATGTTTTTATAAAGCGTCTAGAAGGTGGCATGGTCGGCCCCTGAAGCTCTAATTAGGTACGTTTGTTTTTGAAATAACCGCTTTTGTACAAGCGCCGACAAAACTCGTTAAGAGATTTGAATTAATATCAACAGTTATTATTTCGTTTTATTTTTTGTTTTAACAATTATACGTGACTGTGCCTTAGTTACTTACACGATTAATTATATTTAAATGATGTATATATATTTATTTATTTTCATTATAAATTTGAGCGCAAATCTAAATAACGTTTAATGTAACCTAAATGTTACTTTATTGTTAAAGATTTTGATTAAAAGGAAATATTATTATCTACAATACTAGCAAGTCGCCGCTATTTAGTTGTAGCTGACTCAGCATTCTCTATGACTCGCCGACTCTCACGGACTGTAAACGATGTCGCAGCCATAAATAAGTAATAGCAGCGTGTCTTGGATTTGATATTAATATTCTTTAGGTAATT
Source organism: Eueides isabella (assembly GCA_019049475.1). Taxonomy (NCBI): domain Eukaryota; kingdom Metazoa; phylum Arthropoda; class Insecta; order Lepidoptera; family Nymphalidae; genus Eueides; species Eueides isabella. The sequence goes on from CM032385.1 coordinate 11,684,425, forward strand.
TATGAACTTTTTTAATTTTTCAATTATTTATTTACTATATTTAATTATGATCCTTAATTTATCTTTAAATAAACATCGAAAACTAATGATAAGACTTAATATAGACGTGATACTTTATCTCTAGATCAAGAAAAAAATATAACTAAAATATATTTATATTTAAGTTACTCATAGAGAAACCACACAACATAAAAGTTGTAAAAAGTGAATTTATCATTCTATAATGCATTTTCTTTTAAGACTTTTGCTTATAACTTGCACCGTTATTCAGTATTCTATAATAATTGCTTTCTTCGTTCGACCCATCGTACACGTATCCAGTGTTATAAACCCATTACAATGTGGGAGGTAGAGTTCTTAATAGCGTTTCTGTACAATTATCATGTAATACAGAGGGGATTCATTGTTAAAGGGAAATACGGTCTAAATCAAAACTAATTCAATTCATGACAACTTCTGAAAATTATTCATGTTTAATTGCTTACATAAATGCAATTGATATATTCATTTCTCTTTTTTGGAATTCAAAATATGTTACTTATATTATGTCGCTAAATAACTTTTTACTGTATCAAATACTGCTTAATAAACTTACCGTCGATTTTGATACCACGTTTTCACTTGCGTATCTGTAAGGCCCAATTTTGCGGCAAGCTCCATACGATCTTGCACACTAAGGTACTTTTGTCTTTCAAAAGATTTTTCTAATGTCTGTAATTGATGGTCCGTGAAGGCTGTCCGCGCCTTTCTTTGTTTTTTAGCAAGTCCTGAGGCGTCACCACCGCATGATTTACTAGATACGTCATCCGAATCATCTTTTACACCTATAACAAAAATAGAAATGATAAGCGTGTTTATTAGAGTCATGTATAAGATATAAAATTTTCATATGCTACACGAACACTAAACGAAGTATACCTAACAATATAATATATTTCTATACTATCTCTCGTGGTACAGTGACACGTCTTGTGCCACTGTAAAAGCGTCAGATTGTGGGTTCTATCCTCACTCGAGGAAATGAAAATGGAAAGAAATATTTAATATTTTAATTTTTTCTCACCCAAGTCGCAACTCTTTAAATTTGACGGAAAGTGGGGAACGGAACGGAGTGTCGTAACACTAGATTCCCAAGTTTCCTCTGCCTACCCTGCCATGTGCGGGATACAACATGTATATGAAAGGTTAACGGCTTTGATAAATACATAAAATTTTATTATTAACTGATAATTTATTCTTCTCATTACTTTTGGAAGAAACAAAAATGTGAGAACGTTTTCTTCTAATATTTATTTACCTAAGTAAATGAATATCTTATGTTTATTCAGTACGCAGTTTTATTAATATATTTTACAAGTCATATCAAAAAATCAAAAATGTTTGCTATACGAAAACAAAGACACTGTCATAGGGTAATCCAGAGCTTTGTAACTCAAGCAAGTCGTCTCGAGAATTGTAAGGCTTCTGCGGTCACCACTTCCTTAGACGCACTTGGTTGCTTACAAACGCGTTTTTTTTTTGTAAGTGCCTAGTAAATATTAATTTTTGTACATTAAGGTCAAATAAAAAATATAATTACTTCATGTACGACGAAATAAGAAGCTTTATTTTATATGTACTTTAAAAAGAAAAAAGGGACCTTATATGATCACTTAGTTGACCCTTGTCTTTATGTCTGTCAAGACCATTTATCTCAAGATCCCATAGAGATACCTCCAAGCTAAAATTAATATCAATTATTTAGGTCTACGATCCTCTACGGTACGAAAAAGTTAAACTTCTTAGTCACGACAATTAAAAGATCTACCTACTGGCATATTTGCTGCATTTTGTATAAAAATTGCAGTGTAATCATAGGGTACTTTTTGTTTACCTACAGTTATGAAATTAGGCACAAAATATGAACTTACAACTTACAATACAAATAAAGTAATATGTCGAAGCTTAGTCTTACAAGCTTACATTTGCCCTTCATTTCATACAAAATAAGTACATATGCAAAATTTAAGTTTATCAACTTTAATAAGTTGTTCTTTTCGTTGACCTACAACACTGAAATGATACGGTAAATGTACCTGACACACATGGCACACACTTTGCTGGTATTTTTTTATTTATATCGCCATTGATATATGAACTGTCTCAGTACCACAAGTACCAGGGTATACAAAGGAAATAGTTGATCCGCCTCGATCCGCTGTTTTCGCCCAATTTCGAGAAATTGTGTGCGGAACTCAATTAAAAATAATAAAAAAAATTCAAGTGGACATAGAACTCATAACCATTACGCTAACAGTAGTATCACTGCCGCACCTTACCACGACAGCCTTTTTGACATAAAATTATTTATATTATATACAAAGTATCGAATTATCATTGTATCGAAATCGTTGCTCATAAGCAATGATTTCAATACAATGATTACATTGGTTCTAAATTTTAATCATTTATAAAAACGTTTTACCTTCCAATATAATAGTGCGATTACTTTGTTGTTTATTTGAGAAGCTTCCAATTTAATTTGTTGACTTAATTTTTATGTCCAAAAAGTGCTTAATATGAATAAAAAAATACTTATCTGTAAATACGAAGTAAATTTAAAGTGTATCAGTTAAGAAAATTTTATTGAGATATTGCGTACTTGACGGTTGTTATCGACCCAAACAAATTAACACCTTTAACGTTAAGTGACTTTTTAATTAAAGTGGTTTTTCATATCTCAAAAGATAATTCTGTAAAACTTAAAAGTCAAGTTTAGGTTAAGATAAAGGGTAAAGATCAATTAAAAGTTTTTTTTTTAAATTAGGAGTAAAAGTCTTAACTATACCCAATGTTGTAGCTACTATTTTAGAACGAATCTTTACAGATTATCGTCAAAACATCGGATTCTTAGTACAGTATGTATTAATTATAATTAATACGTACGTACGTACATCAAATTATATTTGTTAATTAATGTTTAAATCGTTTTGTTGAGACAATGCTTGTAGTGTGTCGAATCTCCTTGCTATCCTTCCTATTAGGAGAGTGAGGTAATGTTGATAATTTAGGTATAATCATTTACCCGAGATGGAATGTAATTCACAACCATCGCTTTGACAGTTGGACGATAGACTAGGTACTGCACATCAATTTTGACAAGCTAACCTTTTTTGTTTTTTATTTTTTTTTGTTTTTATTATTAACATACGATATGTTTTAATTATAAAAAGAGTATATTAAAAAAGTGTACAACACTATCGGAATTCAGTAAGCGCAAAGTACGACACGGGATTATAGGTATAAGGCGAGGGAATTAGCGCAGCCGAGTAGAAGTTGCGGTTTACCACCCAGGCACTAAGCGCTCAGACTACTTACCGTCCCCCTGTTAACTTACATGCGAACTGCACATTCTTGTACTTTAACATTTTGTATACATTTTACTAAATAATCATGGCCGAAATCTCTGGTCTGATTTGATTGTGACTAGTTGTTCACGAGCTAATTGCAGTGCAATATTGAATAAGTGATTATGTACTACGCTACGCGTTCATGTTGGCTTTAAACTGAATATAGGGCCCAAGCCGTTTCTATTATTAATTTAATACTTTCTATCAATTATGAGACCTATTTCTCATTACACTTAAGGACATTTCTTAAATGATTTTACATCAATATCCAGTCGCAGAAAGTGTGCAAAACTTTATAAATTTACAATTTATAGTTATAAATATTACTTAGATAGGAATTTATTACAGTCTGACTCTAAACACAATGGTTATGGGTACCATCTTCTCTCCAAGCAAATCATTACTTTCATTTTACCGCTTTTCTAAGCGTCTTCACTCTTAACACTATTATTTGCCTACCTTGTTATAAAATATGATAAAGCTATAAATGTAAAGGTATAAATATCCTTACAAACATTAAATTGGCACAAACTGGACTATACGTAATAAGATCGTTGATTTTCGCGATTACTACACATTTTAATTGAATAGAAAATTATACTTTTTTGAAATATGACGTTTCGAACACTATATGATAAAGGCTAGACCCGTGATTTTTTTTTTCGTTTCAAAAAGACTTTACTTAGTTACATATAAACATTCGAAATAAATAGCCAAAACGTTAATTTTCTGACGATTGTAAACAACCTTGACTAAAAATAGTTGGAACACTACCAAGTGGCGATTTTTTCAACGCCCCTCCAGTTTATAATATCGAGTGTAATTATGACCGACCGAGGCCCATTAGGGTTCGCCGCCATTAATTTATTATAATAAGGTCCAACTGCCAAATGCATTTGCTCGACCATGAAAATTATTATCATTAGTGGGCAATAATGTTGCTATAAAACGTCAAGCTACCATTAACCTTATCAAAACGTTTTTAAAATTAAGCTCCTAGTGTGAAAAATGTCCTGGATTTAGTCGCGATTTGATAACGATTCTTTGAAATAATTTAAGTAAAGAACCAAATAAAATTATTTATTTTAATTAACCATTTTAAATAATATAATTCCAATTCGTTACTGTCGTATGTAGATAAATGAAATTCTAATTGACAGCTTTATACATTTTGTAAGTACATGGTAAATATTATATTTTTTAAAAAATATGTTTTTATAAATTAAAAATATCTAGCAGTTCATTTACTAATTTGATAAATTACCTAATGATTAAAAGTTGAAACGAATACTAAAATTAGCAGACTAAATACTTCAAGCAGACTAAATTACAGAGAGGTATACTAATAAATTAAAATAAATAATCCTTACGTGCTACTGTTTTAAAATATTACCTAACATTATTTTACAAGTCGTAAATTATCATTTAAATTTGAACTCTAATATACGACCGAGGATTAAAAAAGATAATGAATACTTATTATACACGTGTTACGTCTAATGTATTTATAATCGAACACGTTACCGGCCTCGTTGATTTGTCACCGCAAGAACTTGTAGCTTTATACATTGCCCCAATAACCCAAGACATTGGCCCAAGAAGTACTTGAATCAACTTAAATACACTGATATACATATATTGGCCTTGTCGGTCCGGTTGTGACCAACAGCGAGGCATTAAAGGACATCCCACGTATCTATTAGATATGTTAAGCCGTTAATTGAATATTAAGTTACTTATGAGCGCTTGATTGATTCAAAGAATATTTAATTGATTAATAAACACTCCAATCGGTACAAGAATATATCAGTAATATTAAGGTCACTTCATGATTAGCTACTTGACTACGGTTATAATAAAATATTCTATACATACTATGCACGGAATAACTCTTTAGATTTGATAATTAAAAAATATTAAAAGCACCTATTATTTAAATTATGAAGTTACTATAAATACTTTCGGAGTGTAAAGACGTAAGGTATTCACGTACTTGTAGTTTTACCTAATCTGGACATTGTATGTTAATATTACTTTTAGTGGACAAAATGTAGATCATATACGTAACACTGAATGTTATATTACCTTAAAGCAATTATTTTTGCAAGTTTAATGAAAACAATAAACATTTTTAGGCCATCAGTGCACAAGAATAATCAATCGCGACCTTCACAGTAGGTAGTCAAATAGTCATATAATAATAGAATGTGCCGACAAGGTGATCTTATTAAATAGATCTAATTTTATTGAATCTATTTATGTTATACCTATACAGTGATACTTTATATAATATTTTATTAAACTAAGGCAGGCATACAGTATGTCTATATAAGAACTTATTTGAAATTACTTACATTCAGATGTTTTCATACATAAGTCATTTTTTTACAAAAAAAAAAGTAATTTCAAAGAACACAATGTGTCATTTTATTTTTTTAGCCTTAGGCTGTATCCCACACATTGCAGGGTAGGCAAAGGAAACTTTGAATCCTAATGTTAAGACACCGTACCATCCTCCACTTTCCCCTGAGTTTGAGGCATTGCGTGTTGATTGGCGGAACTCCAAACCGCGATTTACAATATTTTATTTAAAAATATTTAATTCTACGAGTGGGGATCGAACCCACAATCCGTCTTGTACAATCACACGCTTGTGCCCCCCTGCACCACGAGAGGCCTCAACAATTTATCTTCACAATTCAAATACAGAAATACGTATCCGTTACAGGAAATCTGTGATCATAGACTAAGTATTGTTCCGTTAATAATTGTCGTTTTAATAGATTACATTCAAATTTTGATATCAATAATTTGTTATGAATTTAAGTCTTACATTATAAAATGAACGTTGTACGCAGTGAGAACATTATTTTTTATGCATTTGATAACAAAGTCTAGTAAGCTTTTGTAAAAAAGCAAAGTTTAGTAAGTATTTTAATATTTTTCTGATATTTTAATTATTATATTGTAATTTACCTTTATTTAATTTATATTAGATAAAATTCACAAAAACAAATTTGACTTTTACATTCTTATGTTAAAAAAAAGGAAAATGCATTTTATACAAAAATTTTACAATTTATATTAAATAATAAAAAAATAAATAAATAATTTGATTACAAACAGCGGTATTTTTAAGCGGTTAATTAATTAACGGATTACGGTTGAGTTACCAGAAGCCATGTAAGATGCGCGGGCGCAGCGAACAATGCGTCCAATGAGATGATGTTATATCATAGTGGCGTAACACAATTCACACAAATTATCACTGAAAGTTTTGTATGTCATAATAAATATTTTATAAACAAAAGACAGTTATATTAAATTACGCTATAATTGTTTTAATTTACCATTATTTCTTTCATCTAGATGAAAGATATAACTCTTTAAAAGAAATAATATTCTTATATTACTGGTTAGATAAAATCATAATGAATTATTAAATTACATACTAAATGAATTTATTTTCCAATTATAATATGCCTGTTATAAAAGACATAAGTGGAGATATGAGACGAACTGAAGTTTCTTTGAAAATCAATAATATTATTTTTACTATGTTTTAAAGTGTTATTCCACACTTAGGACAGAAAATACTAAACTTAAATTTAAAAAGCGTATAAAAATTTTGAACGAAGCAGGATTTCAAATTCTGCTTCGTTCAAAATTTTTATACGCTTTTTAAATTTAAGTTTAGTATCAATATTATTATTTAAATGTGTAGAATGTGCCTTATAATTTACCCAATAATCTTAAAGTCTCATTTAACGTAAACCAGTTTAAAACGCGGTTGTAACAATGATCTATCTTCGATACACAAAATTAAGTTTCTTTTCAATTGCGCCTTAGTTCTGTGTAGTAGAATTTTTCCCGTAATTAATGATAGCACTCATACTAATAATCGTAAAACAATACTGCAATGCCGCTGCCTGATTTTTGCTGCGATAGTAATTAGAAAATGTATGTAATTATATGTTTATGTAAACGTGATTACAATGCAACGGTTTCTTACATTTGTACTCGCAAGAGGCCATTACAAGTTATATTTTTAATTTCCTTTGGGAATTAGAAATAGAAATTTGCAAGTTTCACTTTCAATATTATTTTTATTTAATGATTTTTTTTTGCGTTCAATTAAATAGTAAATTAAACTATTATACTTTATTTCAATATTACTTACGGAAGAAAGATACAAAATTCGCACGTTGTTATGAATTTAATTAAAAAAGCAATTGAATAGAATTCTAAACATAAATTTTAAATTCCATCTTTGTTTTGAAGTATTATATAAATAATAGTAACCATTCATATTAAAGCCGTGGGAAATTTAATGTGTCGTACCACTTTTAGATTTGGATAAGTCAATGTGAAATCGTATGAAAAATTATATATTTTGATGTCATGTCCTTAGAGAACCATTCAACTGGACCTGGTATTTCAAAAGCTATTATACGGTGTGTTCACATTCGTTTATATTTGCTATGCCATGTTAAGCTGACATAATATTCTTAATGTATCTGTGTTTTGATATCTAAACATCTACGCAGTTCAATACTTTATACTACTATAAATGAATGTTACGAATACGGTAGGTTCCCAATTTTCCTCTCTCTACTCTACCATATGCGGGATACTACGTGAAGTGAAAAAAGAATATACAAAATATTTACTATGCGCCTAAAACTGTATAAAAAAAGTTATTAATATATACATATACAGTAATTACATTTTGTTTTATATCAAAAATCATCATTAATGAAACCAGTGGCTCGACAATTTCTACATTAGTACAACAAATACGTGTGTAAAATAATCCCAAAAAAAAAGTTTAATCACAAAGTCTTAAGACGTCCTTTATATTTTAAATCGAACTCAATTTCACAGCTCACATCGCCTGTCAGAGACGACACAAAGCCGCGAATAGAAGCCGTATTATGGGAGAACTCAACTGGGCCTATTTATATCAATGATAATCTATTTATTGTCACACTAAAAAGTTTTGATTTTATCATTTGGTGCGATGAAAGAATTGTCACTTCTTATCGAGACGCCAAAAGTCACTTTGATCGATGTCGTGACAAAATGACTGTTATATATCAGCATTACGGTCTAATATTGCTTAAAATAGTGTGATCTGAAACAAGGTATGCTAAGTAGATTAGCGATGGTGCGCTTGAGGTTAGGTTTGACGTTTCAAGTAACGAACCAGTGGCTTCGTAAATGTACAATTACTGACAAAATTGTTATGCATTTTATAACACATTTAACTAAAGAATACATCTTTTACGCTTTAAAATCTGCGTAAATGTGTTAAATACATTTATTCGTACGCAGCAATCGATTTAATCGTGCGACCACGAGTACCATTACGCGAAGATTAATTACTTTTGTAAATTGTCAGTACTGTTCATTTTATGAACACTAATTACTATAAACGCTGTATTTTTCACATTCCTGCTAAATGAGTTTCTTTCATATTACAATGCAAGAAGTTTTGTGTTTACAGTTGTATGTAGACGTTTAATTACCGCCAGCGGACGTTGAGTAAAGTAATTGATAGGTTAAAACCATTAGATAAAGTCAGGGATATAAGGACAGCTGGTTTGGTATTATTTTCAAATATTGTATAATTTTCAATTTAATTTAAATACCTATTATTTTATAATCATTAATAGTAAGTTTTTCTTTCAGATTATTTTTTTCTGTATGACATTTCCTAAACAACGCTGTTTCCACTTTTAGTCTATTTGGAAACCTAACTCGAAGTATATGTATAGTAGAAATCCTCCACCACCATGTATTATCCAAGCTTACTAAGAAAACTGAAATATTTATTATATGCCTAGATATATAATACTTAGTGTTATTTATCAATAAATTTTGTTAGGTATATTCCAATAGGCGTTAGACATTTTATTCGCAACTGTACTGATGCAAACTGCCACCATGGACATTCACGAATTAGGTAAGCTATTTAAAATTTAAAAACGAACCCAACTTGACATTTGACAAAAAGCTGATTATGACGTCATTTTTTTCTTTTCCCTCGGGCAAAGGGCCTTTCAGCCGGGATTAATTTGGTACGTTTTATATGGGTTTACTTATCTCGGGACCGAGTGTTTGGAACGAGTTGTATTTATCGTCGCCATTATACGTTTTATTATTTAATTTATTTAACGCTTCGAGTTTATCGGCTTGTCTATTAAATCGTCGACGGGATAATGCGATTGAAAGCTAAACATTCTGTAGATAGTTAACATAATATATGAGTACGTAAACTATTTAGAAAAGCATAAATTTTAAGCCTGTTAAGAACATAAAGTTTAAGTGATTAAAACCCTTTTACTATTAAATAAAGATAAAGCTACATTTTCTTTTTAGTAAGGCATTGTGACGTATGAAAATAAATAATTATTTAATTGAGATTATAATTTGATTTTAGTAACACTTTGATTTTAAAATTAAAAAGCGCGTGTATAATAATTATTATTGTTTTATTAAGTATTTTTCTTAATACGGAAAATTATTCTAGTATTCTTAAATAAATTAAAAACGTTACCAAAAGAGAGTGAATAAACAAAGAAATAAAGAAACAAACATATTTACTTTACTTTAACAAAACACAAAGTTTTCTGTTAACAGAAAAAACACCTTTTACTCAGCTTTACTCAGCTTCACGCTGTATCCTACACATGGGAACCTAGTGTTAAGACACACCGTTCTACTTCCGTTCCTCACTTTCCGGCGAATTTGAGGCATGGCGTGTTGAGTAGCGGAACTCAAAGCCGCGTTTTGCCTTATTACCAGAGCGAAGAAATGACAACATTAAATATTCAAATTGAAAATATTAAATATGTCATTTCCTCGAGTGAGAATCGAACCCAGAACCTGTCGGTTACAGTCACACGCTCCTGCCGCTGCGCCATGACAGGCTTCAAACATATTTTTTTTCTATTTTAAAATAAAATAACGTGTAAATTAAAATTAACATAAGGTATAATGTATGCTCTACTCTCTGCGCTACACGTTTATCATTACTTATCAAATATGTATATAAATTCTGTATTTCATTCAAAATAGTAGAAAAAAAATATTATAATGTAGTTATTTTTGATCTAGAAATTAACTCTAGCAGTAATCGAATTGTATGTATCAATAACAAATTTGCTTAACACTTATAGAGTTTTATTATATTTTCTTTATAGCACTTAAAAAAACAAATTTTTATGCAAGTTATGTGAACTTAAAATAATTTTTTATGCAGGTTTTATTCATAAAACATAAATCATTATCATCGACCATTTTTAATTTAAAGTTGTAATGTGGATTTTTAAATAATAACTGACAGTTTCGATACATAAAAAATAGGTATGGCTTTTTTGATTTATATCATATTATAAAACTGAATAATTAGTTTTAGTCTTTTAAAATATTAACACATTCAGTAATATTTTCACTTAAAAATAATCATGCAGGCTTAACATGATAAAATTTTCTTTTGTAAATGATGTTATATATATATATATATATATATATATATATATATATATATATATATATATATATATATATATATATATATATATATATATATATATATATTAATTTCAATAACATCTAGTGATAACATTTTCACATATGTTTTCTTAGCCTAGCATCTCTATAATTTTATAAAATATAAATAAAATAAAATATAAGAACTCTATAGATTACATATTGCGCGCTGACTGTTGTAATCCAACACTAAGTTACATTGAGATAGAAATATTATCCAAATTCGACTTAACCCAACAAACATCGAGTTCAAACTGGCCGATATACATACATATACCAGATGTTTTACGTCGACAATCAATAATTATTCAGTTTTATTATTTATTTACATTAGTAAAACTAAATATATATAATATATACAAATCAATGTAATATAAAGTATAATATATGTATAAAGTATAAAATATGTTTAAAATATTTATAAAGTTAAAAGAATATGTAGATAGATATATCTGCTTTTATCTTTATAGTAAATTTATTTTAAGTACTTAAGTTTTGGCATTAGGTATACCATGTTATAACCACTGATGATGTGAATGTGATTAAGTTACAATTAAAAAATAATAATATCGCAGTCATCCTACAAATATTCTAATATTGTAGTAGTATAACATAGTTGAAAGAATAAACATAAAGTTTGTAAGTGTAAATTTAGTGTGTGTAGTCCGCGCAAGAGCAATATAATATTCAGTCAGTGTACCATGTGTATTTAGTTGATAGGTACTATAAAATAAAGTATATAAGTATATACATAGCTACTTCATAGTACCTATCAATAAAATATCACTATTGTTACGGCAATATATATATATATATATATATATATATATATATATATATATATATATATATATATATATATATATATATATATATATATATATATATATATATATATATATATATATTAATATAATAGTACATATTTATGAATTCAAAAGACTATTTTTATAATTCTTGATATTTTTATGTCTCACTAGCAAGCGATAATTTGTTCCTCATATGAGAATATAATTTATAAGTATTTTATAACAAAATTAAAATAAAAATATTTGTACGTTCTTATTTTAAAATATTATAAATCCCAAGTTTTAAATGAGATGATAGATATCTTACATACATTATTTTGTTATTGCAATAAGTATAAATTAAAAAGAACATTTGCGTTAGTAAATAACACTGGCGAAATTTTTCAACATAGTGTGTATTCCTACATACTTGCTTTTTATTATAAAAAATATTTCTCTAGACGATCAATTAAAAATGCATGTTAATCACTTTTGAGATCTGCCGAAATCGGAAAAGTGCCTATCACTAGTTTCTCTTTGCTTACCCAGGGTATAACTTGAAACTCTAAATAATTATAGTATGTACCTAAGTATATTACTTATATATCGACCAACTTTGAAGAAGTTAGAAAACTATCTATTGTAAATAAATGTTAGAAGTATAAAATCGCGTGACAACTATTATCGCTCATTGTCAATAATGATTATATTATGCAGATGGTGTTAATAAATAACTAACTAATTATATTTATAATATTGTATAAATAACAATTATATAAGTCTAGGCCGTTTTTATAATTAGAATGTGACATGAGTTAATTAAATAAAACAAGCACTGCCGTTGATGTCTTTTCTAAGACACTTCCACTTTACCTTGATATTTTCCATATGGACAGGACGGACGGGTGATTGGGATTTAAAAAAGCTTATAAAAGCAATGTATAGTAGTTAGAATTAATAATAAATTAGCGGCCCACTCGCAGCTTCGTCCGCTTAAAGTACAAAATTGCCTTTTTACTTCTGTAGCAATTTTGTAAAAATAATTATATTGATACAACTTGTTTATTTATGAACTTATTAAAATAAAAACAAACTCTAAGACTGGAGGAATAGTTACCAATATACAATAAGTAAAGTATAAGTAATAGTATAGCAATAAGTAAGTAGTAAAAAATACATTTAAATCAGTTTAGCCGTTTTCAAGATTAGCGTAAACAAACGGCACAGGCAAACTGATAAAACGATGACTTATAAATTTATTATACCTATGTGTAAATATCGTTCCTGTGTAAAGCATTAGGCAAATGGTAACATTTAAATAAATTGAAACTTAAATTCTAGCTACTGATCTATTCTTGTCAATAAAACATCCGAAGCACTAACCTGGAGAATCTGTGGCAGACCTGTCCGAATCTGAATCTCTGTGCGCACTGAGGTCTCTGGGCGCAGCGTCGAGGATGTCGGTGATCATGAAGCGTGTGCGTGGAGCGCGCGCGTCGCGCTCGTCGCGCTGCACCGTCATCGCCACGGCGCCGGGGCCCGCGCCCGCCGCCGCCGCTCCTGCTGCATCCAGCGCCCGCGCGCGCCACCGCCCGCCCACAGCTACCTCCACCTCGCTGGCCCCCAGCTCGCTGCCGGCCGGCCTGCCCGTCACCGCACCCGGCACATCACACGCACGACGCACCGCACACGTACAACTGTCACTCGCCAAGTGTCCGATAAACCATCGCCATCCAATGAGACACTTGAAATATTATTGTTCACCACTCAAAAGCTGCTTCGACCACAGACTCTCTGTAGAGTTCAGCGTCGGGTCACAAGCACGTGGTTCGTGGTCTGGTCGGTCGACGAGAGTTCGCGTATACGACAGAAGTAGTAGTCAGAAGCGAGCACGGAACGGCGCACTTGCACTGGCACTAGCACGCGGCGCGAGGTGTCGGCTGCGACTGAGGCGGGCGGCGGGCGCGGCGGCGCGGACCGGCTGCGCGGGGCGGCGCCGGGTGGGCGCGGCGCGGCCAACGGCGCGGCGGAACGCTCGGGGCGTGCCGCTGCCATGTTGCTCGGGGCCGCGCTAATGCTCTTTTTGCCTCGCCGCGGGAGAAAGCGCGGATTTAAGCTTTTATACGTGGATAAAACGCTTTTATAGCGAAATAAAGCGTTCTCGCTGCGGGATATCGCGCTTTACGATGCGTTTTACTGAGAGTTGGCGACACTATACGCTCGTAATTGGTTTGCTTCGGCCAAATTGAGGCTAGCGTGCCCCAGACGTCGCTATTTGTAAGTTTGATATATGGATGACATTTAGTGCTTACTTAAAAAGACATATGAACCAAATCAGAAAATCTTTCCTATTTTTATCTATAAAATCATGTAATTATATCTTATCTTTGAAACGGGACGCTAAAATATTAACGAAAAAAATATCTATGGTTACCTTATAATAGCTATCTATATGAAGATTTTCTAGATTGTTTTGTTTTATTTAGTTAATGAAAATGTTCAAGAAATTTTCCTCTAATATGTATAAACGTTAGTGGTTATTTTCCACAAAAAAAGTAATTTATTGGGAAATTATACAAAAAAAAAAACACTATTACATTACTGGGGTTAATACTTTTCCTATATCTATTCGTCATTTATCATTTGTGTCAGCTATTTAAATAGCATAAATGTGAAATAATGTTGTAAAACATAAGAATAAATACACAATTATAAATTATATTGTTGTAATTTTTTTTTCTTTGGTTTCACGACATGCTGTCTCTATAATATCAATTAAAATTTAATTGATGAAATGATATTGGTACAGGAAATGGTATATATTACGTAATATAATGTTTACGGCTATCAAAGTGTTAAATATAAAATAGGTACAGTAAAATAATTGAAATTTTGACAGCAACTGGCATATTTTTTCATTAGGTACAAATGCAACACAAAAATAAATTTATATCAATGAAATCTATATTTTTATGCCTGTAAAAAATTACTAATACTACGAGAGTAATAGTAATCAATAATAATTTGAACATTATTATTATTAAAATAATCGTAATATATTGCGACTTGAGCAAGCGCTTTGCGACCATAAAGAGGGCTAATGGGTGAAAGAAAAACTGCACTAAGTGGTGCAATTACAGTTAGGTCACTGTACAGTAACTTATACAGAGTGTATTTGTGGAAAGAAAAAAAATACTTTAACATTATATTAACAAATATTGTTTTAGATAAATACTATAAAATATACATACTACTCGTGTACCCCTACTCTATTGATGTTTTTTGTAATATGGTTCATTAAACTCTATTATTATTTTTGATATGGTTAATCGTCTTTCTGTTATAAATTACATTGTTACTACCTTGTAATAGTTATGAAGTACTATAAATACTTTTTCATTTCACGCTTCCATACATTTGCACTTGTATACGTAATTACGAATCATGTATTTCTTTCTGTCTATTGTTGCAATACATATAAGGTTACATTAAGATCAATATGGTGAATTAATAGTTTTCATATTAGTAAAAACACCAGCGCTTACTCCTGCATTGGCAGTAATTTCACGGTGAGTGACTCCGATGATCACTGAAAAACTCTAATCATGCCATTTAATAGCAACTATTCGCAATTTATATTACAAATATGATAATTCAGAATCGTAATAAATTTATTATCCACGTCGTACTTGGTAAACTGGAGCGTTTATCGAGCATTTCCGTTCCTAGTATCGCTTAGCTCTTTTTATTATCGATTTCTGTGGAACTTGTGTTTTTATTAAAATAATCGTTACATTTTTACATTTCCGATGCGGTTGTTCTTTTTAAGTTGTCAAATAATCATATTTCTCAGAAACTTATCTACCGCAGCTCATTCATATTTTAATTACCACGTAACTTTATGCTATTATATTTATAAATTAGTATATAGGTATATAATCGTGCATAAAACGTGGAACTATTACTCATAACTATGTTAAAATGGAAAAGCTTTTGGTGCTCTGTGATATTATTTAGGTACACAAAGTAGAGACCCAGAAAGTAGACATCGAAGTATCTTGACATTCTATCTTGATAAATAACTATTGACTACGGTCAAGTTGAAGGAGGACAACGATTTTAAAAGTCTATACTAACTAAACTAATTCCTATTAGTACTGACGTTATTTATCTACAAAATCGTATATATCTTAATTTTATTTTACTTTGTCAGTTTGCATTTACGATTAACAAATATTTAAACAAAAACCAGAAAAATGCCTACGGTACCTTCTAATTTTTACATTGGCCAGTGTGTGAATAAAAACAGACAAATTAAAATTTTGTTGATATACTCATACTAACCAACTTCAACTTCCAATTGTAGGTCCATTTTAAAATATTATGCTTGTGCCCCTGCAACACCACGGGCAAGATCTTTAGCCGAAGAGGTGAAAATTTATTATTTTCAAATGAAATATTTAAGGTTTACATTATTTCACTCTAGTGACAAGGCAGAATGGGACGTTAAGTTCCACCACTCCACACGCAAGTGCTCATATTTGGCGGAAAGTAGAAAACGGAACAAAGTGACTCAACACTAGGTTCCCAAGTTCCCTCGGCCTACCCTGGTAGGGTACAACGTGTGTGGTATACAACGTTTTTTTAGCGTCAAGCTAA
The DNA here is from genome assembly GCA_019049475.1 of Eueides isabella. Lineage (NCBI taxonomy): Eukaryota > Metazoa > Arthropoda > Insecta > Lepidoptera > Nymphalidae > Eueides > Eueides isabella. The sequence goes on from CM032385.1 coordinate 11,700,815, forward strand.
AAAAATATGTAATAATTGTAGTAACATAAAGCCGTGTCGTGTCGCCTACTAATATCAGTCTTTACAAGGTTAATATAAAATAACTTAGTTAATTTTATTACTAATACATCTACCTAGGATTTTGATAAATATCATACTTATATTGATATTTATCAAAACAAATTTTCAAAGTAAATTGGTACTCATAGCTTACCAACTTAAATTTGCCCTTGTTTTGTATAAATGAACTACAATTATAACTTCGTTATGGTTTTTAATTGTATAAAAATATAAAATTATTTTTTGAGATTTTCTTTATGTTGTCACTTCTTGCTAAATTTCATGAGCATTTATGAACTGATTAATACATATAAATGTTAAATGGTTGTTATCTGTTATATACCGTTTTAAATTTTTATCTACGATACGTCTCTTTTGGCCGAAATTTTTAATGTCATTATCATAAGGTGTATGTATATATGTACCTACTAAACAAGAGACAACCCAAATTCAAGAATAAGTAACATACTGTTCGTTTTTAATGTAACCCGATGAGATAGGAAACCAGAAAATTGTACACCTGTCTAAAATACAAAATCATATATACTTACATAAATTTGAGAGCAAAAAAATATTTATTAAGCAAGTAATAAATCAGAATGATATAATTTTCCCACTCTTCCTTCTTGGAGCCTCCCTTGTTTTAAAACTCGTAGCGATAGCATATCACAAATATCTAATGATTTTCCTTCTTAAGTATGGGGCAACATTGCAAAATGTAAAAAAAAATATAAATAAGGCCACAAATATACTATTTAATATAATTGTTATGTGTTTACATTATAATTACGGCTCTCAAATCTGTTTTTGGCTTTGTCTAAGTCATGCAACGGATTGTGAGGTGGCTAATGACAAGTTTTTAAATTAGGTCCATTTTGCTGCAGTGGGACTGCATGGAACTAAAAATGGTATAAGGGTTAGGGAGACGATAATATTTTAAATCGTTTTATTTCCCCGCTCTAAACAAACAAAGCGCGAGAATGAGCAATGTCTACGAAGTTCGGCTACGGAAATCTGGTATATATATACTCCATTTTCATTTATATACTTTTTTTTTTATTTTTTTCTAGACAAATATCTTAAGATCGTAACGGCGTCTTTATACTAAGACACTCCTCTATGATATCCTTTTTCACCTTAAAACTCCAAGTTACCTCAAGCAACTCGTCTTCCTCTAAGTCTCCGCTCCCAGAATGATAATGTGCTTAAAATACCTTTGTGTCGCACCAGATGTTACAGTGAATCGTTCACTCTCCAAGCAGCAAACCTATGGAACAACCTACCACGAGCCATAAAGCAATCCTTATCTGTATTAAATATTGAGCGAAAAATTACTATCTTCACTCAATATTTAAATAAAAAATATAATATATATTTTTCTATTATACTCATACTATATATTTTTATATTACTATATTTCTTATATTGTGTATTTTATGTAGTTTATTGTATAGAATTTGTATATTTTTTTATTATTTCTTATATCTAGGTATATTTTGATTTTTTTTGCCGCTCCAAACCTACTCTTCTAAACTGATTGTTATGAATAGGTGATCACTATAAGTGATCACTACCAGGAAATGGTAGAGATCACTTAAAATGATAAGGCTGTCTTTTTTTTTTTGTTTTGAATATATTTGTCAATTTTGCATTTTTTGCTGTGTGTTAAAGAGTTTTTATATTATGTCATGTCGCATGTGCGTTACTTTATATACTCAAATAAAATATAAAACATTCGAAACCAAAGTTTGTACGGTTTTCATATAACCGTAACCTCGTACAGTTTGTAATTCTATACAAAGTTAATTTCTCCGAACGCTTTCATTAACTTATATAAGCCGAATATTAATTTAACACGTAATTAACGTATGGTTATTTAATAGAATTAACAATTAAAAAACTACTTGTTTAATAAAATATGGTGCTTGCGGACCGTACCGTAATTGAAATAATTACTCATTAACAGGAAGTCGGTGGCGTACATTAATTTGGATGCGTTTTTACTAACTCGTAGTTAGCTTAACAAATACTATTTTAATTGTTCTGCTCTTTGTTATAGCTACATTATGATATGGATGATGTAAACGTGGGTACTCACTACAAACAAATCAAACAATATCTTCTAATGGTTGCGCAAACATATTTCATGAGAGCAAAAAGTAACTTTATAACCGTGGTTCACGTGCTTACCGTTTAATCAGATTGTACTCGTTATTAAAAGAGAACGCTATCGGTATTGTAGTCTTCATCTTTACTATAAAATGAATGATTCGATAAGCGCAAGCGAACGTTATTTGTAATACTACAACAACTGTAGTATGCGTATTGAATGGAAAAATTGGAAAAATATAAAATATTTGCATACAATAGTAGATATAGAAAGTTAGAGGTGAGAATAAATGAATGAACCTGGCTTTAGGTTATTTGACTACAAGAGAGTCTACATATTCAAATTTGTTATTCAGAGTTGCTTGTAGTTCTATATATATATATGAACTATTACTCAACATTTTGTATTATGATAACAAGTAACTGTAGTCCTACATTTGCTTTTTCATTTTAGAGATGGTATATCCATGGTAGAGATAGATATCGACGTCGATACATTGTTGATGTTACCAAACTGCCAATTTGATGATAACTAGCTGGTATGCTTCGAACGCTGTCGGACTATTCTATTTATTGTTTGTTCAATCTTCCATGTTTCTGAGAATAAATTGATAGTTGAGTTCTTACTTTGTGCGAAATTGTAGTAAATTAGATGAGTATTTTTCAAGAACTATGTAATAAATATGAGTTTTTGGCAATGTACTAATTTGGCATTTTAGGCATCCTCACCTACATAAAGTATTTAAATGAAAAAAATAATTTGTTGCAAATAGTAAACCATTATATTCGTATGTATCTAATAAAGTCTATGCGCTATCTTTCTAAAGTTTATTAGTATATAACCCACAATATAGGTGCAATCATAAGATTGTAAAGAGTTGCTACTAAGTTATAAAATATGTACCTACCTACATTGTTTTATCTATTGTATTTCATAGTGTTTGGGATACCAGAATGGTTATAAATATATTAATTACTGTTTTTTCTAGATGATTTAAAAATATGGTTACGGTGATTATTAATAGTAACAACATATTTCAATGAATACAAAATTTATTTTATTCACTCACTCACTCTACTCACGCTGTATCCCGCAAATGGCAGGGTAGGCAGAGGGAACTTGGTAACCTAATGTTAAGACACTCCGTTCCCCACTTTCCGCTGAATTTGAGGCATGGCGTATTGAGTGGCGGAACTCAACGCCGCGTTTTGCCTGGCACCAGAGCGAAGAAATGAAAATATTTAAATTGAAAATATTAAATATTTAATTTTCTCGAGAGGGGATCCAACCCACTTCTTGTTAGTTACAGTCACACGCTTATGCTGCTGCGCCACGACAGGCTTCAATATAATTGTTTCAGATTTCCTATATTTAATGAAATCTGAAACAATTATTCTTAAAAATTGTATTTTTTTGTACATATTGATACCTAAGAAAAATAAAAAAAGGTTTATGAATATTACATTTATTTTGGTTGAAACACATTTTCAAGGCTTGGCTAGTTTCAAATTATAAAAAAAAAGGAGTATTTAGCTAGACCGGTCAACATGCAACGCCTCAAATTTGGCGGAAAGATTTACTCTACCTATGCTACTCTGTGCGAGATACATATAAAAAACATACATATGCATTCCTGTGTGGGCCGGGAAAATGACATAGGTATACATTTCATTTGAATTTACGACTAGCCTATGCGTATGTACAACTCTTATGAAAATTATAAAGCCCCTTTTTTTATTAATATGTAACATTTTTCAAAATTCAGAAGTTAGGGACACAGGGAACAGACTATGTGTGTTCACTAAATTACCGCAAAAAAGGAATGCGTTAAGATAAGAGAAAACTCTTAGTGTAAATCGGACTCATCCACCAAGGATTCCGAGCCAATTTCATGATTGTAGGAACAAATTGTAGGTATATGTTGATCAATTTAGGTTTGAGGGCGCATGCATTAATTTTCGCGTCGAAGTTTAATTTTTTCTTTGCTCCAAGACCTGTGGACCAGAATATTTGATATTCATTTCAGCCCGCCAAGCGATCTCATTTTTTTGAGATTTAAATGAGCTCTATAAAAAACTAGTTTTTTTTTCAACTTCACACTATGTGCGGTATGCACATCGCAGGGCAGACAGAGGAAATTTGGAATGCTAGTGTTAAAATACTCCGTTAGTGGGAAACGTCCCACTTTCAATCGATTGCATGTTGACTGGCGGAGCTCAATGCCGCGCTTTGATTTGTCACCAGAGCGTAGAAATGAAATAGTACGGGATCCCCTGAACTATTTTTACCATTTATTACTAACAATCTCATTTTTCGTGAGTAGCTTCATTTCGACTAGACGCCCAACTATTGTCCTTACAACAATTTTGGTAAATGGTAGCTACTAGGGGTAGCAGGGATGAAATGTGTTGATTTGACGAATTTCAAAAATTTATTACTAACTGAATTTTTCTTCGTTAATCGTCAAGATAATTATCTAAATAAACCGAGAAAATATTTGTCCTACAAAATTCAAGGTTTTGTCAAAGAGTCCCCCCTCTCCAACATGTATTATTAACAAGGTCATGAAAAATAATTACAAACCATCTAATTTTTTTTCTATTATTTAGGAAGTATTTATGTAACTTAACAGCCACATTGTCCTACAAAATGCGTGGTACGACATCCTGGTCCTACGCTCAAAAGTTGTAGTACTAATACTAGATGTAAAAATCATTACTATCAAGCTGAATCTTCGTGTATAGCTTCATTTCAATGAGACGCCCAACAACTTTCTGTACGAAAATTCTCGATTGTGGTTTATAACTAAGGTAGCAGGGATACAAAATGTTGATTTGACGAATTTCAAAAATTTATTACTAACCAGATTTTTCTTTGTTAATTCTCAAGATAATTATTTATATAAACCGAAAAAATATTTGTCCTACAAAATTCAAGGTTTTATCAAGGAGTTCCCCCATGTCCAACATGTATTATTAACAACGTCATACGTAAAGACAATAATCGTCCTGCTGATTTCTGCAAATTATTGAGGAGTACCAACTTTAAAGAAAAATTTGTAGAATTCATAATAGAAAATTGGACAAGAGACGAATTTATGATATTAATGGAAGGAAAAACTATTAAACTTAATTATGATCAATGCTACTCTTATGAGGTATCAAGTGAAAATAAAATAAAAAGAGTTATCGATTATAACCTTTCTTGTTATCATGAAGAAGCTGACACCAAAATTGTGTACCACGTTTGTCAACTTAATTGTAACTATAATGTGGAGATACATTGTACAGATTCTGATATTCCAATAATAATGTTGGCAAATTTCAAGTATTTAAAGGATCAAATTCAAATAATAATCAATTTAAGCACAAGTAAAAAAAATGTACTTAAACATAAATGAAATTTACGCCAAGCTTGAAGATCAATTATCTTGTTCACTTGCCATATGCCACATTTTTACAGGGAATGATTATAATCCTGCTTTCTTTCGTAGAGGAAAGAAGAGACCTTTCAGCATTTTAAAGAAAAATAAAAATTTTCAAGAGGCTTTTATTAAACTCCTACGAAGCGATCATACAGTATTAACAACTTCAAATGAGGTAGTTCGAATTATTGAAGAGTATGTATGTAGATTGTACTCGTTAAAAACAAAAAATGATATCAACCAAGGACGGTATGAGTTGTTTGAAAAAGGATATAAATCAAGAAATGAAAATGAAGATGTTTTAAAAAAAAGTTTTGTAGGATATGACCCTTCCAGTTTACCACCAACAAAACAAGAATTGTTGCAACAAATTAAAAGAACAGTATTCATCTCCAATGTATGGTGTAATGCACATATGCGCAGTCCCACCGACAAATTACCAGAAAATTATGGATTTACAATAATTGATAATAAATATCAATATTATTGGTTTGATGGTCCACAAAGCCCATCTTTTGAAGAAATATCTTCTGACTTACTGACTACTGAAGGTACTCTATTAAAATAATTGCTATTTATTTATTAATTATTCGGCGATTTATTAATTATTTCATGTTATTATAGAGTCACACGTCATTAATGAACAAAGTGACGAAGAGGGAGATGAAGATGAGATTAACACTGCTAGCGAAGATGATGAAGATTTTTCAGATGAATCTGATGAAAATTAATTTTTATTTGTTTATATACATTACCCAGATTTTTTTTACATTATAAAATAAAGTTATTTTAATTTCAATAAATATGTTTTCATTTACGCTGTGTTACAAAGAAAAAAACAAAAATGATAATTCTTGTCGGACTAGCAATACATACCTGTTTTTTTGTAGGACATTGTTTTATTTGGACGAAAAACATACTAGCCTATCACGTGATACTTTTGTCCTACGGTTACTTATAAAAAAAATGGTCTTGTTGCATTGACAACTTTTGAGTGTAGGACCAGGATGTCGTACCACGCAATTTGTAGGACAATGTGACTGTTAAGTTACATAAATACTTCCTAAATAATAGAAAAAAAATTAGATGGTTAGTAATTATTTTTCATGACCTTGTTAATAATACATGTTGGAGAGAGGGGACTCTTTGACAAAACCTTGAATTTTGTAGGACAAATATTTTCTCGGTTTATTTAGATAATTATCTTGATGATTAACGAAGAAAAATTCAGTTAGTAATAAATTTTTGAAATTCGTCAAATCAACACATTTCATCCCTGCTACCCCTAGTAGCTACCATTTACCAAAATTGTTGTAAGGACAAAAGTTGGGCGTCTAGTCGAAATGAAGCTACTCACGAAAAATCAGCTTGTTAGTAATAAATGATAAAAATAGTTCAGGGGATCCCGTACTAAAAATATTAAATACTTATTTCATTTTCTTCGACGTTTCCTGCCACACGCTTGTGTTCTCGCAGTCTCATCGTATTTTATTATCGTTAATAGATAATAGATTCAAAAACAAAATGCAATTTAATATATTAGGCATATTATATATGGTTATGCAACCAATGTATCACCACGAGCATTCAGATACTCGTTGGGCAATCGGATGTCGAGCGTGAAAATATAATAGCAGGCAGTGTAATGTGCATACCGATTCTGTAGACCGTAGACGGGTAATTGCTTTCATTTAGTCTACTTACCGTGTTTTAGTGTTTAGATAATGTATATTGAATAAAACTTAAAACTTATCTTGCTTTAAATATGTAACTGGAATCTATTTATTATTTAGGTAACCGTTTACTGTTCTAGTATTGATATTGCTAAAGTCTAGAAGTTAATTTAGATTTATGATTATTCTCTTTAAATATCATAAGTCTAAAAGTATTGTCATTTAAACAAATTGCTGATTTGAAAGATAATATAAATAATGTGGGAAAAGTGTAGAAGTTTGAAAAAGTTCAATTTTAGCACATAATGAACTCTTTTAAATAGGTTAAGCGCGTGTGCTGCATATTATTTCAACAAAACACATAAGTACCTATCATGAAATAAAGGTAGAATTAAACTTTAAGAATACGTGTTAAATCAACTACAAACGTAACTTACTATTTAACATGGAGATTTTAAAAGTAAGTTAAATTAATTAATCATTTTGAATAGGTCTATTCATGATAATAAAGTAAGCGCTAACCGAACCATTAAATTATTCATATCTCAGTTTTAATTTACATTAAAGAAAGGTAACATAGGTTAGCATATGTCAGCAGAAAAAAATATTCATCAAAAATGTTTATAAAGTATAATTAAAATAAAAAAAATAATATATTTCAAATATTATTATAAATAACAATATATACTTATAGTCACCAACAACTATATTACAGAGGCCTGTCGTGGCGCAGCGGTACAAGCGTGTGACTGTAACCGACAGGTTCTGGGTTCGATCCCCGGTCGAGGAAATGAAATATTTAATATTTACAATTTAAATATTAAATGTTTCTTTTCTTCGCTCTGGTAATAAGGCAAAGCGCGGCGTTGAGTTCCGCCTTTCAACACGCAATACCTCAAATTCGACGGAAAGTGGGGAACGGAAGTGGAACGGAGTGTCTTAGCACTAGGTTCCCGGTTTCTCTCTGCCTACCCTGCCGCGTGCAGGATTCAGCGTGAAGCTAAAAAAAAAATTATATTATATAAAACAGTCTTCAAATTGGCAAAAACCCACCCAATTTCAATTTGCATCCATAATTTAAATAAGTTTTAAAAAAAAAACCGAACAATTTTCTAACAATCGTAAAGATAAAAAATATATATAGAAACATTAACTGTAGCGCTCAAAACCGTTAAAATGGCTTAAAGGTAATCTCGTCTATGTTATGAACCTTTTATATTCAAAATTTAATTTTAAAAGCGTTTGTATGCGTTCAAATAATCGCGTAACCATAAAATTACTGTTTCAAACTAACACGAGACCGGAAACTTAGCAGACTCGTAGTGCTCGCAACAAAATAATGAACCAAAGTCATTATAAGTGGCAAGATGGGTGCGATAAGCCGACTGTTAGAGTAAACGCGCTTTTTTACGTTAATTAAACTTACTTTTGTAAACGATGATGGTCTCATTATCTGCATTAGGCACCGACGCCGCTCGTAGTGCTTTTTACGCAACGCTGAGCGCGCTGCTGGACGAGCCGAGCTCCTCACGGATTATGTTTACGTAACGATAGACACGCCATTATTAAATAAATATATTTTTTCTTAGATCAGTAGACCCTTTTTATATGTAATTATAATATTTATAAAATTTTCGATTTGAATAAAGACGTTACCTAAGTGTGAAATAAGCACAAAATATCTATCTCTTTACCATTTGTATCTTCTGTAAAGTTCTCAATATTACAGAAACCACTTTTAATCAAGTTATAAGGGCGCATCCTTATAACTTCTGTTTCTGTATTATCCTATTTACTTACTCTGAAACAAGGGTTTCTGTAAAACACGTAGTACAAATCTTATAGGTTTAGGGTTAAGTAGGGTAAATATATGAACTAATTAATAAAAAGTACGAGTCACTTGCAAGAGGAAGGTACAGTGAGACAAAAAGGAAACAATTTTCATTTTATATTTTTATTATTTTCTATTTATTATAATCATTCATTTTTAAACATACACTCATTTACAGTTTTTATTCTTTTTGCAGCCACGGGCTGTGTCCCGCAAGGTGGGCATATGGAACTTGGGAACCGTCAAGACAATTTTGTTCACCACTTGCCATCGAATTCTGGAGGCATTGCGTGTTGAGTGTCCGTCAAACTGAGGCTTTTGAAATTACACCCTTGTGGCGCTGCGCCACGACAATCCTATGCCATTTTAGGCATATAATTTTTGAATTATATAAAAAATAAGCAGAATTATAGAAAAAATAACCTTATAAAAAAATAAGCATAATTTTGGTGCAGGAACACCACAACATCAAAATTATTTAAGCATCATATCAATATTAACAAAATGAAAATTTACTAAGATAGATCAATATCAAAAGTATGTACATATTACGAGAATGAATTCGTTTCTAAACGTAAAGTAACACGCGTATCTACGAATATATTTTACTCTTTGGCAACTGTCGTGATTAGAAGTAATATATTTTTGTATTAGACAATTAATTAAATATTTTTTAATAGCAATTAATACATTACCATTTATTAATACAAGCTCATGCGATTAACATTAATATTTTTTAATATTCTCTCTAGACATTCAAATAGTAAACTCTGACAAATTTTAATTTAAATCAGCTGAATATCTAATGAAGGAGAAGTGACCTAATTTTATTCTGTAAGTAGGTTACTTTCAGACCTGTTGTGGCTCAGAGGCACAAGTGTAAGGCTGTAAACGCCAGGGTTCGGTCTCCAACTCATAAAATATTGAATATTTCTATTTCTTTACGGTGGTAAAAATGAACTTTTTTTTTTTAATTATTAACATGTTTTGCTAATGTTTCATCTAATTACTAGTGTACTTACTAACTTAAGATAAAATTTGCAGTAGGTATAAGGTCTTTATAAAATTATAATCAATTTATCACTGCAAAGGACACTGAATGGCAAAACATGGTCTCATCTCCACACAATCTAATTTCATTTATATTTTTTTAATACAATAATAACCCATTACAACATTAAAACATAATTCCATCACTAAGTGAACATTAAATGTTACTTTATTAGCAAAAAGTTTTCCCGGTATTATCGTTTGTGTTTTTACAATGGCAATATTTATTTTTACATTACCCACTCAGCCTAATCGACTTGCGGTAATAATAATTTAATTTACGTAGTAGGTAGGTACGTACAACTTAATGCTTGGTATATTTTTTATTGGCCTGTCGTAGCGCAGGGGCATAAGCTTGTGACTGTAAATGCGACAGGTTGTGAGATCGATCCCCAGTCGAGGAAATAAAATATTTAATATTTTCAATTTAAACATTTAATGTTTTCATTTCTTCGCTCTAGTACAAGGCCAAACGCGGCGTTGATTTCAGCTACTGTACACGCAAACTCAGCGGAAAGGAAGTGGAAAGGAGTCGTCTTAATACTAGATTCCCAAGTTCACTCTGCCTATGTTTTCATTTCTTCGCCAAATTTTGACACATTGCTTATTTTAATAGCAGATCATTCTCTTAATTTGAGTGGAAAATATAATCATTCCCCCAAATTGAAGTCCAAATTACAACAAGCCGAAGTACAATATTAATGTTTGTAATGTTTTCAGATGTTTAATTTTTATAAAATAAATAATTACATCACATATAAATAAAAAATAATATAGGTCTGTCGTGGCGCAGCGGCACAAGCGTGTGACTGTAACCGACAGGTTCTGGGTTTGATCCCCGGCCGACGAATAGAAATATTTAATATTTTCAATTTAAATATTTAATTTTTCATTTCTTCGCTCTGGTAATATGGCAAAGCGCGGCGTTGAGTACCACCACTCAACACGCAATGCCTCAAATGCGGCGGAAAGTGGGGAACGAAAGTGGAACGGAGTGTCTTAACACTAGGTTCCCGGGTTCCCTCTGCCTACCCTGCCTCGAGCGGGATAGAGCGTGAAGCTGAGTAGAGTAGAGTAAAAAATAACTATTTAAATTTTACATTTAGGATTGCGTTTCTTAGAGCAAAGCAATTTCTTTTTTTTTATTTGTAGAAGAAATCATTTGTTCTTTGTTCCCTACCACCATGTTAGAAAAAGGGTGCAAAGGGTTTTCGCGCTGGAAGTCGAAAATTAGCAAACAAACAGAAAATTATATCTATTAATAATTATTTGTGGAAAATTAAATTCTTTTTAACGTTGTTCGTGTCGTTTTTAATAATAGAAAAATTATAAATAAAAATAACTGTAAAATTGATGTGTGTGTGTTGTATGTGTTGTTTTATAAGAAAAATCTTATAATACATTTCTCAACGAAATTTATCTGGGGATAACAAACGGGAAAATTATTACAGTGCTTTAAAGTTGACTGGGTTTATGAACAATCGTAATAAATCTATAAAAAAGAATCATTATGCTTAGTTTTTCTTACATTTTTACTCATATAATTTATCATTTTCTTAAAATTCCTTTAATCGAGCGATACTTTCCCCAACACGAATGGTTCGTTTTGACAGTAGTAGTTATTTTTACAGTAGTGCTTATTTTTTTATATTAATATTAATTTAAGGTAAGTATGTAATTTAATTTAAAAATTATATTTATGTTACTACAATAGGCACGTACTAAGTGTACTTATGAATACATGAATTACATTAAACAGTTCTATTATTTTGCAAAGGTTTATTTTCCAACTGATTACAAGAGAATAGTTACAGATCAAACTACGAGAAACACGACCAAATTCGATTAAAACCGACTAGACTCCTCCAGGGAGGACGGCAAGTAGGGATAAACATGGATCAGCGAGGCACCACTACTTATTACGAAGCGCGTTAGTATGCATGGGCTGGGACCCTGCGAGCCCTGCATTATGAGCTATACATAAACGACGCTTCGATTTACAGAATCTAGAATGCAATCTCGATTCGATTCGTATTTAGAATTGTTAAGTTTATATTCAGCTAGTGATTCTATTATATTGAACGATAGGGTATTAGTTATATTGTTGCTATTGGTAATTATTTTTATTTATTACAAAAGTTTTATAAAAAATAGGTATAACGGAATACATTTACACTACCTGCATACAAAATATGTATAATTTTTTTTCGTAAACCTATACATAGGCTACATAATTATTGTTGTATAAAATATAGAAAATTGTCTTAAAATTATACATAATATTCAAAAGACATAAAAGCTCCTAATTGTCATTTTTCGATCTAACAAAAACATTCACCTCACATTAAATGATACAATGGGCTATTTCTTACTACTTATCTAAAAAAACTAAGCAATAGGATGACATTCCGTCGTTTTCTCAGGGACATTTCCTCAAATTAGACTATTATTAGTTGCCGATCACGTTGTAGGATGCTTTTAATATTGAATTAGGGAACCCTGTGGTTACCTCGCCCTTAATCGCCCCTGCGGCCGCAGTTCTGTATTAACGTTATATCCACAGACGTGTAATGGCGTAAGTAATAATAAAGTCCCAAATGACACAAAATATTGTCAAATTATAGGCTCTGAAAGCATGAGTAACCACTTACAGGGTCTGCCGTTGATCCCTGTGTAGCGTCAGCACTTCCCTCGGTCTGAGTAATACATGTAAAATTTTCAACAATGATTTTTTATTTTTAATATTAAAAATATTTTTGAAATGTACTGTTAAGATAAATTTAATTATGGTATTATGATATTTAATTATAATATGATAATAATTATGATATGATATCTAATCATTCTCATAACAAATTTGATTATTATTATTATTACATTGTATCTATGTATGTGTGTGGTTAGGTAAAATGTTGACATACGAATATGTGTAATAGGTACCTATAAACTAAATAAAACAGTAAATAGTACGAGAAGAAAGTGCCTTTTCTATAATTACAACTTATTATGATATGTATTTCACATATTATACGTATTTGTAATCATTCATCTTTCTATATAATTTGTGATTAATTGTTTTGTTATCATAAATTAATGCTGTTGCAGTCTCTACTTTTAAGATAATTATGACTATATCAACAGAACCAAGGCTGACCAGACTTTTCAAAACGGCTGTGTCATATTATTTTAGTGGATGACGCCGATCGCATATCTAACAGCTGCAACCAGTCACCGATTGTAGTGTTTATCCTCGATTCGAATCGATTTTATACGATTTATTTCGAATGATCCAATCGTAAGCTAATAGGAGCTATCTTGATATACTTTCGGCTGACCGATGATTTAGGTGGTACGTGACGTGCTTATATAGAAAATAAATCGTTTGTTTCGCATTATGGCTATTCGAATTATTAAATGCTTGATTCTGTGAGAATTTTTGATGAATCGAACGTGAAGGAATGTAAACACGGGTTTTATATTGCTAATTTGTTTCTATTCATTTTATTATAAGGTTCTACATTAGTTTTTATTTAAAAAAAGAACAAAATTACTATGTACGTAATCAAGTAAGATTTTTTTTTTTATATTTATAACTGTTCCATTCATATGAATATAAAATCAAAACTAAAAAGCGTACTATGTTCTACTATTTTGGCTATCGTTGACCATGCAATAGGGTTAATTTATTCAAATTTACCTACACGAAATATTGCAAACGGGTGCAAATTAGACTAAAAAAAGAGATGTTTAATATTGGTAAACCCTGCCGTTATATCGTCAGCTGGAAAAAAATGTATAAGTAATATTTGTTTTAGTTCAAAAACATGAAGGAATGTGATCCTCTACAAATAAAATGGGAAAAATATATTTATAAAAAAAATATTTGGGAATACCTATAACCTATACTAAATAATCAAATTATCGACTAAAAGGATTTAGCATTTACCCTATAAAATATATGAATAATTATATAAATATTTTGTATTTATACTTCCTAAAAGTGTTCATAGGTTTATAAGTATTGTCATATTAGTTAATTTAGATATCAATAATTTTGTCAATTTAGCCTTTTTCGTGGTGCATGGGCACAAGCGTGTAACTATAGACGCGATAGGTTGTGGGTTCGATCCCCACTCGACGAAGTAAATTTAATACTTTCTAATGAAGTATTTAATGTTTCTATTTCTTCGCTCTGGTAACAAGGCACAGCGCGGCGTTGAGTTCCACCGCTCAACACGTAATATTTCACATTCCGCGGAAAGTGGAGAATGGAACAGAGTGTCTTAACAATAAACTCCCAAGATCCATGTGCCTACCCTGGCATGTGCCGGGATACAGCGTAAAGCTACAAAAAATTAGGTTAACGATAATTTTTTATTCGTGTTTTTATAAGTAGGTAATTGTAAAATTTAGAAGCGTTTTAAAAGGTAAATTTTTATCTATATACATCTTCAATTATCTCATCTTAAATTATTGTACAGAAAATTTTTGTGCTATTTATATTTCTCTTTTTTTTCGTTCGTAATAAGAAAAGTGAGGTTTTTATATTTTTATGCTCAAATGCAAATACAGGACTTCGTAAAATAGCTCAAATGCAAATACAGGACTTCGTAATAATTTCCTACTCTGTTATTATAATATTATTATAATATTATTTTCTGTTTCAAAATAATAATTGAAAATAAGTAACTACTCGTACCTATTATCATCATAAACATCACTTCCGGTGTACATATTTAAGTTAAAATCAAATCATTTAAGGCCAGGTAAATATTAAAAAAAACAAAGGACGGGATAGTTATATCTTTTAACACCGGAAATGAATCGCAAAATAAATCAAAATTACACATTAGGCAAACTCCCATCCATTGCAAAGGTGCCGACTCCTATGAGCTATTCATTGGGACAGACAAATGATGTCCTATAACGAGTCGTCATTTTATTATAGATTGTTATTATAGATGTTAAAGTTTAAAGCTCCAAATGTATGTGGTAACCAAATAATGTAATATTTATGCAAAGTCAATTCTCAACTAGGTATAAAATAAATTTTATAATCATTGGCGTTTATTTTTTAAGGAATTGTTAAATTCTAATTAATAATGCATTGTGTAGATATTATATATAGGGAGAGAGAGTATGTAGTATATTTGTATATTGTAACAGTAATACAGTAACAGAGCCGGCAGCAAGGTAAGCAAATGTTGTCTTCACAAATCAAACCAGAATTACTTATCGATTATATTATTATTTAACCATTAATAAAAGTACCCAAAGGTCAAAGACACGTCACTGTAGGTTAAGAAAAATAATCGTATTCATTTTATCTATACATATATTACCGTCATTTAAATACGACTTAACATTTATAAGCAAGAAAGTAATAAATCAGAAAGCGTGCGCGAATGTCTATTCCATATTACGGAACCGGTGATATTGGTCGTCAATGTCAACTTTGACATTTGGTGACAGACTTTCAAATATTCGTTTTATGCTGTTCATAAAATGCTAATACAACTAGTTTCAAATTTGTTCTTACTAAATTTATAGCTTGCGGCGTTGAACTGAGACGCAACTTAAGCGTATGTCATTAACGCTAATTAGCACCTTATAAAACTTTTATAGGAGATACCAGCACGACATTTTTTATAAGTATGTAGTACATACACATTTTTTTTTATTTTAGTACGTACGAAATTATTAATTGATAATTTTCTATATTCTTTTATTATTATCGTGTACAAGTGAGAATATCATCGTGTATGCAACAGATTTTCACACTGGATATGCAGGGTTGTTGAAGAAGTACTTAATCTAGAACGAACACAGCCAACTTAAACATACCATCAAAGCTAAGAAAAATAATTTATTCCTTAATCACAAGCTAAGAACTCATAAGCAAAAGCCATGTTTTTGCTTAAGGGAATATGCCTATTTAATGATGTTTAAATGTATTCTTTCGCCTACGTAAGGTGTTAATGGAGTCGAAACCATTATCTCTTAGAGTTAATCAATCTATAGAAGGCAAAGTGAAATGCGATATGACAGTGAAATAGAAACGGATATTTTAAATTGATACAATAAAACGCTTAGGCCCAATAGGTTTATCGCGTCCACTTCCTATGAACGCGCTAATAACCAAAACAAACAATCACGACGGACACAAAGGGAGGCAAATAAGCCTAAAAAGCGCTAATATAAAAAAGTGTGCCCGTTTTTATAAAGCCACGAGTAAGTGTGAGGTCGAGGCGAGGAATGTTGGCGCCTGTCTGAGTACGTATACCTGTCCGTTTATCAATGGACCGTGGACAATAAGATGAAAAAGAAACAAGAACAAATATCAAAAAAGCGCTTCATCAATCCACTGCGTCCGGAAAGACTTGTCGCGTACTTACACTGGCATGATAACTTTATGTCATTTGCACATTACTTTCTTATAACTTAATACGAGTCAAAACTTACCGTTAATGCTCGCTTTAAACACCTTCTTATTATACATAAAATTAACGCAACATGGAAATTAAGTTCTTTATATATTAATTGTAGTTTCCAAGACTGCAATATTTTTATGTTAAGGACAAATATACTTATTCCATATTAAAATAGACATTCTTCTAGTACGTATAGCAATAAGTTTCCGACATTGTCACATGTAGGCTCGCCACCCCGGCGCGGTGCGACGTAAATATTCCGAGTAAAGCCTAACACAACTCAAGATGAACACGACAAAACTGATAAGAACCGCCGCGCCTCGTCCGAGACATCCCAATTTAGTGCCGGGCCTCAGATAAGGCTATTATACAGCTTTTAACTATACTGACGATACGCTAAATGTGTTTAAAATCACCTTATTGTGGGGTTTTTACGATAAAAGAACGTGTTAGTGGGCTTCAATACCACACGATTAGTCATTTAATTCAAATTTCATATATTTTTAAAAGTAATATACATATTTATTAAAGCCAATAGATAGTCTGTATTCAAATATTTTGAATTTCTTACACATATAACTTAAAAATGTATACACTACAGACATTGGGTACTTATATATATATACATATAAGTACTACATTTAAGTACTATATTTTATGTCTTCACGCTGTATCCCGCTGCTCATAATTAATAGCAGACTAATATAATTATTTACATTTTACCGATTTTACATTTAATTATAATCTTTTGATAAACAATATGTATAATTTTATTTTTATATAAAAAACTCACTATATTTGTCTTAACCTCTTTTTCTTACTATTTCGGAGTTGACCGTACCTAAATACAAGCTCTGAACGTACACTGCCTCTACACTGTTATGATATTTACAAAAAAAAAATATATATAAAATACATGTCATTTTTTCATATTTTTTTTGGAAAATCCGCTGAAAGTAATAGCAATCGTACATTTTTTTATTGACCTCAAAATAAAATTACTTAAAAAGATTAAGTATATAGTTATATATTATGTAATTTATCATGTTTATATATAGCTAATTATTATTAGACATTTTAAATCAATTCTAAAATTTCATATAAAATATTCGTTTTGAAAAAATAATAATTTGTAATTACAAAAACATGTTCAACCTTTAAAAATACAGTACAAGTAAAAATGTAATTGTTTTACAAAAATGTAATTAATTTAAGAAGCTTTTTGTATAAGTGATTTTATTAAAAAAAACTTTTAAAAATATCTATATGTACAATATGGGGGCTAAAGTGGAGTTAAATTAAATTAACTTAAATTTTACGTACTATACGAGGTGGGTACTTCGTACAGTAGAATCGGGCCGTACAACGCAGTTACAGGTTAGACGCCGTGTGCGAGCGGCCCAGCTCGATTTCCGTTTAACTAATTGAGCGAAAACGACACAACACACCATTCAGCGTCGAACTAATGAATGGCCCTCGAAAAAGCCAATTTGTAGTTTTTTTAACACTTCAATTTGTGCCTTAAACCCAAAAAGGTCTGGACCGAAACCACAATCGAATTAGTGTCCCTTGTTCCGGAGATTACAGGACTGTCCGGCTGTTATCTCGGTCGTTCGTTATTTTATTGGCTTGTAGAGAGTAAGACGATAAACACGGCGCATAATGGCCCATAATGAATCGTCCCCGCTAGAGGTTTGACTAATCATAAAGGTTTTATGGGTGACGTTTCCGAATACTCGTCGTGTCACGTTTTAAATGTTTTTTAATCTATTAATATTAAAGAATATAGCAAACCTCTTTTTCTTCAATAATAACGTGAATATAATAGTGCAATCAAGTCTTACTAATCTGTAAAAAAATAAAAAAATGGCGCGAGTTTAACATTACTCATAACTTCATAGCAATTACTAAAGTAATGTTTTAAATACAAATATCACCTCAATAATCTCTAAAGCTGTGTCCTGAGATATGGTGCACAAACGGCATAAGCATATGGCAATTCAATCATTTCCTATTTAAATATTAAGCAGTCATAAGTTAAATACATATTTAATAAAGAAAATTAGTTACGAGAAATCGTATATTCTCGTAGCCATCAACCATCCATAAATATTAAATTAAAATAAAATAAACGACGTAAATAGCTATGCACAATGCGAATTAGGAGTAAATTAAAATGTCTAAAATGTCAAATTGCGAGGACAAGTGCCCTATTAGCAGTAAATATTTGCAGATGCCTATTACACCAATGTGTAACGTATGCAATGTTTGTATAAGCAATTGTACTGTAAAAATTTACTCATTGAAAAATATATATTAATAAAACAATATAACTTTAGCAATTGTCGATTTATAATAATAATATTTTTTACTTACCGAGTTTATTTACTGTTCTCGATTTTCTTTTTAAACGATGTGACATGACACTACGACATAAATAAATTTATACATTTTTAAATATATTTTCAATTTATAGCAATTACTAAATACTTATACTGTAAAATTCTGCACATCATATATACTGTAATATTGCCAATATTTTTAGTTTCACAAATAAGCAAAGAGAAACTAACTTCATAAAATAAGTTATTCCGCCAAGTGAGGATTGGACATATCTCTCAAAGTTACATCTTATCCTACAGCTACGATGATCTGGATATTGGCATTTCACATTTTGTGTAAAGCAAGAAAAAATTAAAAAACCATATTTTTTTTTAAATATTAAACATTATTTTTTACTTTTATTGAATAAGACAGTGTCACAAGCAATTTGTGCCATGAAAACATTCCGCTGTTTTGACATAGACGCTGGTCGTTTTGGATACTAATGACTTCCTGTATTTTCTATAAGCCAATTATATTTCCTATGAGTGAGCATATGTACAAGAAGCAAAAATGTATTATTAAGCTTAATTTTTAACAAAACGACTTTTGGTGCTCATTATACTACTACTGTTTATTAGTGAGAGAAAATTAAGTTAGAATATATGTATGTATAAAATAAGCCTGTCGTGGCGAAGAGGCACAAATGTGCGACTGATAATGCGACAGGTTGTGGGTTCGATCCCCACCTGAGGAAATTATTTTTTCTTTTGCTTTCAATACTTTGCTCTGATGACAAGACAAAAAATTGGGACTGGAACGAGGTGTCTTCGAACTAAGTTCGCAAGTCTCCTCCGCCTAATCGGCCACAACGGCGTTGTGTATATATGAAAGGAGTATCATATATATACAACGCCGTTCTTTTATGCTAATTATCACAATTTTCTCACAGCTCATACGTCATATATTGTGTGTAAAAACATACTTTATTATAAATCTAATCAATTTTTTTATAACTTTTTTTATATATTTTTTTTTAAATTTTGATATTAATATTTAATTATAAAAGCTTTACTACAAAAGTAAAATGAGATATATGTATGTCTGTTAAAGTATTTGTGCCTATTAAACATATTTCGAAAGTATTACTACATAAACATACATTAAAATTCATAGACAAATTATTAGTACTCTCAAATTAACTATCCAATTATAAATTAATCGCGTGTGTTAATTTTAAATGCCATACATCTGATACTTTAATGCCTTACTTATGAAATTATGCTGCTCAGTGTCATGTGTTCGTGAACACGGTAAATGAATTATAATAAACTGCGCAAGACGTCATCGCAACAAATGGGCTGGACATGTAGCCGCCCACGCTGCGCCTGCGCCTGCGCCGCTCACGCGACCCGCTCTCCAAGTTTCGACGATGCTAAAAGATAAAACTTTTGACAAAACATTTATATTAAATTATATCTAATATTGTCTAAACTTTTATTCTCATTTTTATTCGCTGGAGTGGGTTGAATATTTTTTATTGGGGTATATAGTTTTTTTTATGAAAATTTAAAATTTTCCTAAACATAATAATATTGATAGTATGACTTTAATACACCTACAACTTCCAAAATATTGATGAAAATTAAAACTTATTTATTGTTCTCGACCTACTACGCCAAAAAAAGAGAGATGAATATAGAAAAAAATAAATAACGACTTCAATTTACTATAATATGTACATATACTCGTATATACATATGGAATTACCTACTTAATAAAAATAAAGACGTTAAATATTACTTTTAAATTACCGTTTTAATACTTTATAAGATACCTATATAAGAACATACTCGTACGTATAGGACGTACAAGAATGCTCTTGATGTATATATATATTTACTCTATTTTAGTGTAATGAAGAGTGTTTGTTTGGTTGAACGCACTAATCTCAGGATATACTCGTTCGATTAAAAAAATGTATTGGGTAGTCCATTTATCAAAGGCTATAGCATATATTAGATAAAAATAGATCTATAATATAAGAAGTGGAAAAATAAATACAAGTATTGAATGAACCGGCCTACTCCAGAACTTTTGTTCGTGCGCTGCATAATCCATTGAAGCTGCGTAAAAATCATGTGTGACGTTATTTTTCACCCTTGACACCTTCTCTTGTTTAAGGACAACTAACAGTAACTACTTTTATATTTTACAAACTATTTTAACAATATTATAGTGTTATTCGTTCGTCTTAAATGTTGATTACCAGAAAGCGCGGACGGCTGGCTCGGTAGAGAGGCGCAAAGCGTCTATCTATAACATCTATCGTCTATATTAATTATTAATTATTTTTACTATTTTTGTTATTCCACACTGTGCGTTATTCCACACTTAGGACCGAAATTTAGATTGAAAAAGCGTATAAAAATTTTGAACAAAGCAGTATTTGAACCCGCGCCTCTTGAAAACCGTTCAAGCGCTCTGACAACCAGTTGTTCAGAGTGCTTGAACGGGTTTCAAACAGTTTTAGTAATTATTAATTAATTATAACTACTGCTTTGGATTGACAAAAAAATGAAAGACATGAAAATATTAAATATCTCATTTTCTCGATCCAGAATATAAATTTATAATTATTTCTCTTCAATGAAAAATCTATATTTACTTAGTCAATTTTGTCAATATTACATATTGTGAGCTGACACTGCATGCTAAATTTAAACGGTTAACTGTAGTTCCTTAACAAGGAAGTTTTTATATATAAAGAGTTTTGATAACGCGGTTGGTTTTCTACACAATGCGGCAAAAGTGGTGCATCAATGCTCTTTTGATTGCGTTGACTGAGAAGCTTAATGTTATCTATGCTCAAATAGACCTGAACTTGAATTTCAGCCTGATACCTCCACGTGATCTAGAGATAAATGGTTCTGACAGACAGACCGAAGGGCAACAAAGTGATCCTATAAAGATTCCATTTTTTTCTTTTGTGTACTGGATCTCAAAGAAATATGCAACAATAAATTAGTGAGAACTAACTTTACGGACGATAAAGAACAACTATAGGTGATAAAATATAAGTAAACATTGATGAAAAATTGCTTAATTTTATGTAATGCAATTTTTATCAATCATCAAAATGTAATGTACCATTTTGTATAGTAAATACGAAGTAAGGGTTTTATTCAAAATGAAAATTATTTTAATAATATATCTTTTATTTGTACTCATTCAAGTATTTTTCACTTAAGTTACAGATCAGTTACAGTCATGGCCGATTTATAGTTGATCCGCGCTCTCGCTTGCACGCTTGGCTCAAGTGGAACGTGACAATGAATCATATTTTGCTGTGCATGGAGAGCCCGTGCTCATCAATTTGAAAGATTTTACGTCAAAATCTTTTTTAAGTATCTCTTTTTTAGTAATAGGTCGTCTCGTCGTCGAAATGAACTCGTTAAAACTTTTAAATTAAATGTAATAAATGTTATTTTATCATATATTTAGGAATAATATTATTTTATTAATATATCACCTAAGTCAAAAGATGATTTCCTGTACGTATAAGACTACGCTGTAATCAATAATCTTCGAAGAACCGTAAATCTAGAAGCCAAAATTTAATATTAGCAATAAGAATGTGCGCGTTTCGCTAACCATTTAAAGTCGAAGGAAACCACAGACAATTATGTTTTATTGTTGCGAAATGGGAAAATAATCATGCGGTTAATTTAAATTGCTTCGCCAAATGACACATACGTCCATACTAACATGTGTTTATATTTATACTAAAATGTTTAAGGTTATTGAAGTAATTTCATACTTAGTAGGTATCTGTTATTATACAATATTGGATATAAACTGTCAAGGAATTGATACTAGTAGGTCCACAAATATATTTTGTCAAATATATTTTGTCTACCTATGCATATAATATCTCTGGCAGTTGTTTATGACAGTTAATAGTATATATGTAGGTATTTATGCAGCCTAGTAAACTGCCTCACGCCTTTCTTTGCATATCTTCATTTGGAAGACCGAAGGTTAGTGGGCCATTCTGTAATTCCGTATCTCACATTCCTCCCAATTTTAGATATTTTTTTGTCTCTAAATAAACGACATTCCGTGTTGATCATTTAATTTAACTTAAAATCGCGTTTTTATATCAGAGAAAGAACTCTATTCTACAACCATTGTGTTGTGCTGCTGTTGGGTCTGAACAGGACCTAAGCTATATTTGATTTTAAAGTCTTCCAAAACTGATGCAGAACCGTAGGGTGCTAGTTAAACTATAAGAAATAATGAAATACGTCCATGTCCAAGCAGAGTATGACGATCATTTAAATCCAAAAAGCTATAAAAAAATAAGATTAGGTACAATCATTACAGTCCAACAAAATGCCACCTTCACAAAAGTTATTAAGCGTGATGAGCATTATGCATTGATATATAAAAAAAATATATTTCGTACATCTGATGAACCGTACTAATTGTGTAATTCATACAACTACATGCACTATGCAACAGATAGAACGATTTCTTTCCGCCGATTTGAGGCATTGCATGTTAAGTGGCGAAACTCAACGCCGCGTTTTGCCTTGCACCAGAGCAAAGAAATGAAAACATTAAATATTTTAATTGAAATGTTATATTTCACTTTCTCAAATGGGGATTTGCATATGAAATATTTAATATTAAATATCAATTAATAAAAAAATGAATTAATATTTTATTTCTTCGCTGTAATAACAACGCAAAGCGCGGCCTTTGGTTCCGCCATTCAACACGTAATGCTTCAAATTCGGCGGCAAGTGAGGAAAGAAACAGAAAGTCCTAACACTAAGTTCCCAAGTTCCCTCTGTCTACCGTGCCATGTGCGGGAGACAGCGTTAAGCTAAAAGCAAAGAAAGAAAGTAAAAGATTCAGCAATTATATGGCTCTAAGCCGACTATATTACGAGTATAACTCGTATAATAAGATATTGAATTTTCACATTAGAAAACATTATAAGTGCGTCACAAAGAAATATTAGCGTATTAAATAAAGATATCTTGCTCATAGCATATATAATGAGGAATTAAAATAATTATAACAATAATATATTAACATAATAGAAAACTTATAAAAGTAATCAAATAATGCATACAGTATTTAGTTTGTATTTAATGATAAAACACAAGTAACATGTATGCTACGACATGCTGTTCTTGAGGCACGTAATGGCAAGTCGTGGCGCAGGTATGCGGTTGGAAATGACAGATTGTAGGTTCGATCCGCACTCAGGAAATATATTTAATATTTTCTTTTTTCTCGCTCTGGTAATAAGTGAAAACACGGCGTTGTGTTCTGAAACTCTAAACGTGGAGAACAGAACGGGCATTTTTGAACACAAGGTTTCCAGGCCGTCGGCAAAAAACATGTATTTTAAATTTGAAAGCTATAATAGTATTAAATTTGCTTATATAATGGGTATAAAAAATCTTACAGCCTACACATACGTCCTACTTGCGCACAAGCGCATGTGACATTTGGTGAGACAGTTCTGGGACATATTTAAATTGAGACTAATACCACAATAATGCCTGCAATTATGGTGACATGTATTTCCTTCTTATTATGTAATGTTAAAATCTACCTACAATATTTTCTCATGGGTTCTCGGACAATGCATCATTATTAATAGAAAAGAATAATTAAAACTTGAGAAGACACCACATTTTTTACTTTCTACAATAATTACAGTAAGTTTTTTTTAATATATATTTAGAATTACACAATATAGAAATTTTATTTAATTTATATAAATAAATAAATTATAGTATTTTAAAAATAATCCATGCATAATGTTATGTATTACTCGTACAATAAATTATTAACATAAAACACATCATGTTAACAATTATGAAATAACCTTTGCACTTTGATAAACTAAAAGAGCTAAAATTTAAAAATAAGTGCATTTTTATACCATAGCTTTGCAAAAAAGAACATACGAGTACCTTAAGGTGAATAAGATCAAATCGATGTACACCTACACAGTGGAAAAAAGGATAAATCTGCATGTGCTTACATATTTACAACATAATTAACGGACGAGCGATAAACCGATAAGCGATAAAGGATGAGTACCTAATAATATAAAAGCTACTCGCAATTTCCTATAAAACAGATATTTTATAAATTGTCAATATAATGCTACCGGCAAATGTTTGTACATAAAGCTATGTTGTATGTGTTGCTGAGGCCTGTCGTGGCGCAGCGACACAAGCGTGTGACTGTAACCGATAGGTTGTGGATTCGATCCCTTGGGGAAATGAAGTATTTAATATTTTCAATTTAAATATTTAATGTTTTCATTTCTTCGCTCTGGTTCACTCGTACAATGCAAACGTGGCGTTGAGTTCCTACCCTGCCATGTGCGGGATACAGCGTGAAGCTGAGCTGATTGAGTATGTGTTGTTATAAAATGTATTTCTATCCATATTTTGTGTTATGGTTTAATCATATTCATAGAAATTGAAATATTCATTTTGTAAAAAAAATTTTTAGTAATATTTCTTATTCTGTTTTATTCACTGTACACACAAATGTGGTAGTAGGTAAAGATATATTTAAAACAGTGGTTTGCTTTATTTATTTTATTTACGTTACTATACTACACAAACACAAATGCTAAACTAAAATATTAAAGTACACATACTAAAATTTTGAAACACGACATAATAATTGTAGCTCACTAAGAATAGGCTTACTATGGGTAAGCCTATTGGGGAATAGGAATACTATGGGTGAAAAAATCCTTTGGTAGTTTAGCGGTAAACGGTAATTCTAAACATAAAAAAATTATAGTTATATCCGTATTTTTACACTAATTCGACTGGACTACTACTTTAAATAATTCTAAAGATAAACAAACTGACATAGGTGATAGGGGGTGAAGCACACAGAAATTTTATCGTTTGCGATATATATTTAAATCATTAGTGCGCAACAAAGTGCTCCAGACATATATTTTGCATATTTTTCTACTAACTATGGGTATTTTTAAATTCTATTATATATTTCTCATTTAATTATCTTGCATATGAATGTTATAGTTTTTTGTTTATTAGATGACACAATTTAAAAACAATTTTTTTTTCAAACTGCAAATTGCAATTCATGTTTTCCCAAGATTTTATTTGCAAAAATTTTGAGCCTTTTGTTTTAAAATCATCGTCAATTTGCCCTCTTTCGAATGACACCAAATAAATATGTGTTTGAATATTATAGACGTGATGAATATTGGACATGGTTTCATCAACCGTGCGTTTATTATAGCAGATTTTAAATATAAGTCAATTACATCTGTAACTGCTGTAAAACACCTGTAGATACTTTTATATCTTTTTCTAAAAGTATTTAATATTTCTTTTGTGATATAAAAACTATTCCTTAGGTGTACGTCGATTATAAATAGCAATTTACAGGTGTATATAGGCATTAGGTACATTAAAATAATGAGTGATCGAACACATGGCGCATTTAATGCCCTTATCTTTACTGAAGGATACGAAGAATCACGTACGAATAAATGAATAAAATCGAGCTTTGCAAGATCGATAGTACGTGACCACATACCTACAATCTAGGAATAATCATTGAGTAGGTACTTGGTACTCACGCGGATATTCGAGTGACACATCGCTTTAATAGTCGAATTAAACTTATCTACATACAATATAGTACTCAATGACTTCATATAATAGATGGATGGAGAACATATTAGAAAAGGTGAAGGGAACCTGGGAATATCATCTTCACAACATTAAGAGAAATAGATAATACAACATATTTACAAAACAAACATACATATTTAAATATATTTTATATTTAAATAATCACACTTTTGAGAACCCTTCGATATATAAAATAATTCTAAAGTTTTCAAACACGTCATGGTTTAAGTGAATTTCAAAGCTTAAATTTTGAAAATTAGAATATTAGGGTAGAATAGCAATCAATGCTTGCCATAGTAATATTATTAGCTTATCGTCTGTAGATCGCCTAACAACGTTTGGGTCGTGCGCTCGCGCATTGGTGAGCATTGCACCAATCGCATCGCAGCGATCGTTAGACCATTGATTCTTTTTGGTTATTACAATAATTCCAACACGATTGCGTCTAATTGCACTGGTTTCCAACGATCGTGGAAGACAAAGCTGATCTGATACGGCTATATGGCTAAAAACATGAATCCTCGATTGAAATTATAATACTTCGCAATTATTGAGAAATCGATTCTTGTTGTGGAAATTACATCACGTTAATAATCTTAAAGTTGCTTTGTTAGATGTTATTTTGTTGCACGTGTTTTCCGTACATCATTTGTTATGGGTGTCTAAATGATTAGCTACTAGAAGCATAAGAGGTTATACGGAGAAGTCAGTAATTGCTATTGATGCAAAGTTCCGAGATTACCCAGCGTCAAAGGAGTCAAGAACGCGGTTGTTAATTAAGTATGGGCGGCGAGTTTGTGAACTTTCAAAGTGCCATCAGCTTCTCATAACAGTTTGCATGACGAGCTCTTATGAAGCAACTATTAAAACTATAATGAACATTTTACGCTTTTTACAATTGCCCCATTACTTAAATTACACTAGACCAATAAATATGAATAATACTTGTCCAAAAAAATTCCGACTATCATCTACTAAAATTATTACAATAGCTCCTAATATCAACGTCAATTTAGCAACAGAAGCTTAAAAACTACCGTCGACGAAGGTTTTAGTAATGTTTTTATCCATGTTTTATAGCCTCACCGCTAGATGGACCGTCGTACATAATCAAACCACATGCAGAGCAGTAATTGCCTCCACATTCAAAGACCCGCTCACATCACGCCGTATAATGACAAAAATAGTCCAAAAAATGCCTCCGCATATGAGATATTTTTTCATGAGTTCGCGCGCTCGCACGGAGCTAAATTACGAAATAAAAGATTAACTTAAAAGATCAATAAACTTAATAAATGATCTCAATAATTGTTGTATTACGGATACAATGGAGCGGCGTCGTGAAACGTCATTAAGGCGCGAACATCATTAATTTTATTCGCGGCTTTCTGACGTAAAGGCAATGGCGTCTGTCAGATTTGAAAAGCGGTATTGCTGCCACCTGTTGGTAGCGCGGTGAATTAGACATTGAACCCCGCTGCGTTCCACTTGATACTGCCACTGGAATGACTCGCCTAAAACTCCTTTTGAATCGCACTAATAAATGTGCCTTTTAGATAACTCACTAATTAAAGAAACGGGTATAATGCGATTGATTATATTAGTACGTACTTCTTCTTATTAATTTGCTTATAGCTGGACTAAAATTTATTTAAGTTCCAATTAAAAGGTCCTTTTTAGTTTGAGATATGAAACAATCAGAAGAGTGACATGTCGCCTGATATTACTCTTTCGTAGACGTGTTATGTCTATCGTAAGATAAAAGCCTTGAATAATCTTTGCTCCAAATTTCCATCATATTAGCCGTCAAAGTGGAACGTATTTCAAAAAATGGAGCTGCCAAAAAAAATTAGCCGCCTCTCGAGATTAGATTTCTTTTTGGTAGCTAATTGCGTTTTATCAAATTAAGGCAATTCCGCCCGCGGCGCACCGCCAGTGATTGATAATGTTTGACGTGGAATCATTCCCACTAGTTTTACAGAATAAACTGTTTGAATTTATACTAATACTCGTCATTTATCTAATGCGGCTGGTAATAAGATTTATTTGTAATATTAAATGCCGATACTGAGCATGGTCGAGACGCAGTAGTAAGTTTTAGCAAAACATGTCTTATTACATGTAGTAATTAACAATATTTCTTCTATTTCATTAGACTAAATGCGTTTCTAATTGCCGATATTTTACTGAATAAAGAAAGCCTTTTTTAAGTCGATATAGTTGATATATATTAATTATAGACATTTAATGACAAATATTTTTATTAAATAATAGGTAGGTATCTACAATTTTTCGTTTAGTTTGAGATCGATTTAATATTATTTTTTACTATTCTTATTTTAAAAAGTGGATAGATATATATAATTAAAAAACATGTAAAGTACATAAAGAGCTCTTACTACACTTACTGTATAACGATTTTAATCTATAATGTTAAACAACTACAAGCTTACTTACCTTATCTACAATATAAAATATATTTAGGCTTAAGTACTACAAAAGGGTAAATCGCAGCTCCAGTACTGAAATACAACAATATTTGGTACCCCTATCCCACACTATAGTCATCATTTCAATCATTAAGAATTCGGCGGCTGACTCAAAGCGGTGATTGATGCAGCGTTTACCGGTCGCAGTGGCACCGAATAAAAAACGAACGCTTAATTAACTCGTTTGGCACCGCCGCTCATTAGAATTATTAATCAAAAAGCGAGGCGGAGCGATAGCGAGTATGATGTATCGAGCTTTGATTACATTAATGCCTTCGGATTCAGTAATTAAAACCACGCCGGGATGTCTACGCCAGAGAACAAAAGCTAGGCATAACCTAACACTTCGAGCAACACTAATGACTGACTATGAAATATTGTTTTGCTAATTTCCTATGGCAGCTGATATTGGGTGGGATAGAAGATTGAACGTATTGTTGAACAAAAAATAAGCACCTGCGGTGATGTTATTGTAACTAGATCTAAATTATCAATTAGAATGATTTAATAATAAAATATCACAAGATAATACGCCTATGCTATGAGTAAAAAGTCTCAAAAATATTTTTTTATAAGATCTAAATAATGTTCTAAATCTAAAAACATAACAGTTAAACTGTTTTAGCCTAAGAGTGGACTCTACCTGCAAGACAAAGCAAGTTAATTGAACAAGCACTTTACTCAATTAACCTTCTTTTTTAAACTTCTCGCTGTATCCCGTGCATTGCAGGTAGATGGAAACTTGGAAGGGACCTGAAGTTAAGACATTCTATTCTGTTCCCCACTTTCCGCCAAATTTCAAGCATTGCGTGATGAGTGTAAGAAGCCGCCCTTTAACTTGTGACCAGAGCCAACAAATAAGAATATTAAATACTAGCGACCTACCTTCGGCCTGCTTTAATGTTACTTAATTATTTTACTTATTTTTTAAATTTCAACTATTTTTTAGTTTTAACGACATTACCTACTCCTAATACCAATATACATTAAAAACTAAAATATCAGCTAAATTAATAAAAATTTTTAGCAATTTTGATGACTTTAATATTTTATATAGACGTTACTTTTTTGTTTTTTAACTGATTCTTAAAAATATTAAAATATTTTTCAGTAACGCAACTCAAAATCAACCCTTGATTCCTGTTCGTCTAAACAAACCAAAACAAATGTTGGTTAATATCGTACTATAGGTGTAGTTCGGGGCATGTTAGGCTAACAGTGGGCGTGCGCTGACGTACTGCACGATCTAATCTGCAGAGATAGTCTTTTCGCATAAACTAAAAGCAATACACCAACTGAATATTTTAAGATAGTCGTAATAGAATAATATTATTAATATTTCTTGCTATATTTTTATGTTTTTTTTTTTTGTTTATAAATGAAAGTATTTATAAAGCTTATACCTACTGCTTAAAAAAACAATATTTTTTTTTCTATTTTATTGCCTAATTGTCTATTAGGCATATAGCATCACATATATACAATATACATAATATAATCAATAATATATATGTATGTGAGTATTTCCTCCTTAGTTGAGTCGTGTACATTTCTTTGATAATTACATTAATTTACAAAAGTTAAATTAGCTCTATTTCAATGTCTTATTATTGGAAAAACCTATCATAAATTTACCATAACTTTACATAATATATATATATATATATATATATATATATATATATATATATATATATATATATATATATATATATATATATTTACAGTATGATTACCTAATCATACTGTATAGGTACATACTTAAAACTAGTTTCAATCTTAACATGAGTATTATTTACGTTATGTAATGCTATGTAAAAAAAACCTCTAGTAGGTAAGCTTTAATAGGTAATATTAAAAAATGTCGGATTTATACATAGCTATATTTTGACATTTTCTTATATAGTAATAAACTATATATATTTGTCGTGGCGCAGGGACATAAGGGTGTAACTGTAACCGTGACGGGTTGTGGGTTCGATACCCACTCGAAGAAGGAAAATATTTAATATTTTCATTTATTCGCTCAACACAAAAAACGCTGTATTGAGTTCCGCCACTCAACACTTAAATTCCACAGAAATCACTCACTCCATGCGTTGCCCACTTTCCGTCAAATTCAGGCTGATAGTACTCACTAAGAGAGTTTATCACTAGGAAAAAATCTATTATCGTCATTTATGATTTTTTAACATTCGATTAACATATACATAAACACAATCAATAGGTGATGTTTATTGAGGAAAGACATTCAACTTTTAAATCTAATTAACAGCAGGTGCCTACCTAAATAAAAACCTGCAATAACATATCCTTAACCCTAACAATGAACACAAGGAGCGCGTGCGTTGCAAACCACAGTTCCTTATTTAATAATGAAAAATTTAAGCGAAATGCAGCTTTATTACTTTCTCACAAAGTGTTTTTCATAATGTTTGACATAATTGTGAAAATTAAACATTTAATACTTAAGACAAAGACAAGCGTTGCCCTTAACCACACAGGACGTCTAAAAAATTGTGGTTCGGACGTAATGCGATACCCTGCACAGTGCACTGTACGCATCGATTGAGTCTTATAATTGAGTAACGTCATTTTAATTTTAATAAATAAATAATGGTTATATTTTTTTAAAGTAATAAAGATAGACACATTATTATGCCACTGTTACTACTGCTGTAAATTCTAGCGAAATATTCGAACAAAAATTTATAAATTAATTATTAATTATAATATATATTTGTTTTTTTAGCTTCATGCACATGGTAGGGTAGGCAAAGGAAAATTAGTTACCTAATGTTAAGACACTCCGATCCGTTCCTACTCGTAATTTTTTTCCGAATTTGAGGCATTGCGTGATAAATAACGAAACTCATCTGTCTATATTAATAATAATACCAAATAATAATTAATTTAATTTCACAGAGTACCTATTTTTTCAATTGCAGAAGGACATTTTGCAGGATGTTGCAGATTATTCAGTTATCGTGTACTTGTCTTCTACTCCAACGCAATATTCATGGAGTCGCGAAATATGGATATCCTACCAACACTTCTAATATAAAAGTAATCTTAAAGTTTGTAAAGATGAATGATCGTCCCATTTCCACATTCACTATCTAATTTATTAGATTTTTATTGTATTAGATGATTATTGTAACTAAAGGTTATTCCCTATAACCCGTGACTTTGAAATTAAATTGTATTTTATGTGACTATCATTAGTCTCTTTAGTCAGCAAGTTATGATATTACAACAGAATAAAAAATAAAAAATAAATCATGATAACTTGCTTTTTTCTAAATTACAGTGATGTTGCCTTAAAGTTAATTCGGAAAACGCAAAAAAAAAGTACTGCCTATATATATACTCATAAGTTTTATGCGAATAAAATATTTTTGTATATAAAAAATTGCCAGCTCCAATCTTTAAGCTTTTTATAAATACCGTTTAATACAGTTATCCTTTCGACACGGTTAATCAAGTCATTCAGTTTATTACCGCAACTCATACTGTGTATCTCGACATGTTATCTCTTTGGCATATCTTCTTTTTTGGTAAGAATCTTGTCTTTTTCGTTTTTTTGTATTTCTTAATGATGATATCTCTCTAATTCTGTCAGCTTCACGCTGTATCCCGCACATGTGGGGCTAGGCAGACGGAACCTAGTGTTGAGACACTCCGTTGTACTTCCGTGCACCACGTTGAGGCATACGTGTTGAATTGCGGAACTCAACGCGCTTTGCCTCGTAAACTGAGTAAAGAAATGGAAACATTTAATATTTAAATTTCAATATTCTATTTACTGGAATGGACAGATAAGACAAGATCGTTAAGTTAATCTAGATTTCTGAAATACACCTGTTTCACAACTTAGTATCCTATGTCACTAAAATTATGATTCTTTATGGTTTATTTAACACATTAACAAAAATAAACTGCGCAATCTAAGCATGAACTTTTATTTTTTACAGCTTTACTACATATGGCTGTTGTAGTAAACGCCAAATCAACCGCCAAGAACACAAGCGGGCCTAATTGTCAGAGCTTCTCCCAAGGAGTTACTTTTAATGAGTCCGAAGCAGTTGGCACGTGGCATCTGCTGCATTTTAGAACAGAGCAAACAAAGGGATCCGGTGACCCCCACTGTGTTGAGTTTACTAATGTTAGCGCACAGGTAATTTGTCTATCGACAAGAATTTATTATATTTATATTAAAGACATAGAATAGCCTTTCATTTACGGTTATCGTAGCGCTGGAATCGTACGACTGTAAATGCAGGTTAGGCGATCGATTCCCAATCGAGATTTTTTTTTATTTTCCTCGTTCTGGTACGAGACAAAAGCATGGCATTAAGTTCCACCATTAAAAACCTAAGCTCAAATTCAGCGGTACATTTACCGCACGTAACGGCGGTAAGTGTACCGCTGAATTTAAGCGGCGAATAAATTTTTAATTAATTTTTTAATGAAGCGGCGGCTTAAATTTTGAATTAAGATCAAGTTAATCACACTAAGTTCCCAAATTTCTACCTGGGTGGGCAGATGTTCCTAGGTGCGAGAAAGTACATTGTCGAATGTCTAGTATCGTGAGATTTATAAGTTAAGTATGGTACAAATATTTAATTAAACAAATAAAAAATACTTTAATATTTAATTAAACTTT
Organism: Eueides isabella; assembly: GCA_019049475.1. NCBI lineage: Eukaryota > Metazoa > Arthropoda > Insecta > Lepidoptera > Nymphalidae > Eueides > Eueides isabella. The sequence goes on from CM032385.1 coordinate 11,734,565, forward strand.
TAATTTTAATTAAACAAATAGAAAATCATAATAATATTATTATCTCAATAAAAATAAATTGAAAATGGGTAAATATATTACAAATATTATCGGTAACATCAAATGTTGCGCTTGTTTTTGTATGATATACTCGTATTTATGATACTTTTCATTTTAGGAAAGAGTAGATCTACAAGACCAAATCGGCAAATATGTAGAAAATCTAAATTGGGAAACTCTTTCATTAAAAATGCAAATTCCTTGTAAAACCGTAAACTCAAACAAAACAAGAAATTATTTTTTAGAAAGATTAAAGGATAATGGATCTTACAGAACACTGCAGATGCCAGCACCTACAGGTATATGTTCTCCATAACTCACTATCTTTCACTCGCGTTATTTTGAAAAGATATGTATTTAAGAATTTGTATAAATTATCAGCTAACATACAAACTAAATAAAAAGTTTTAAAATTTCTTATTTGCTCATGCTATAAAGAGATACCTACGTCTGTATTATGCAATTCTGAATTTTCACAACAGATTAATAATACCTTATAAAGTTAGTATGGAATTAGTGCATAAAGTTAGTATTGAATTAAGGCATGTTGTGGCGCAGCGGCACAAGTATTGTGGCTGTGGGTTCGGTCCTCACTAGGAAAAATGAAATATTTAATATTTTCAAATCAAATATTTAATGTTTTCTTTTCTCCGCTCTGGTAACAAGGCAAATCGCGGCGTTGAGTTTCGCCACTCAATATGAACTGTTGGAACGGAAAGTCTTAATACTAGGTTTACAAGTTCTCTCAGCCAACCCTGCCATGTGCGGTACATGCGATACAGCGTGAAGCTGAGTGTGTGAGTGAGTGTGTTAGTATAGAAAATCTCTGCAGCATCTTTTTTTCTATATTGTAATGTATAGTATATGTATGTAGTATTCCACATAATTTTCAACATCTCAATCAATCAATGGATATACCTATTCGTATTTGTTTATTTTTCAGCAAAGTTAGACTTAGCAGAGTTTCACCGTTATCCTATGCGTTTAAAAATCATTGAAAACCAGTATCTAAGTATGATGGACTGTCATGAAAAGTTTGTCTTCTTGCTGGGGAAACAACCACCAGAAGGAAAAGAACTTGATGATCGTCTTAAAAAAATGATCGAAACATATTGGCCCGAGGAATAATAAAATTCCGAAAATAATAAATATCAGATGAATTGAGTATCAAATAGCATATCATTTCATAAAAAATAATATGTTTATATGCAACTTTGTCCTGTGAGATCCTTACAAACCACAATAAAAGTATTTTCATCTTTATACAACTTTATTTTAATTTTTAGTTTGATTTTAACTTATGTAAATTTAACGATTTGCATTTTTTTCTTCTAGCTCTATCTAAAAATTTTAAAAACATTGCATAGGAATGATAACATTTCAATTAATAACTTTAACGGTGAGTTGGAATACACAACTGTCGTACATACATACATGTACAAATTTCAAGCATATGATCAGGCAAGTCGTGGCACGAGCGTGCGACTGTAAACGCGACAGGTTGTGAGTTTGATCCCCACTCGAGGAAATGAAATATCTAATACTTCTTCGCTCTGGTAACAAGGCAAAGCGCGGCGTTGAGTTCCGCCACTCAACACGCAATGTCTCATATTCGGCGGACGGTAGGGAACCGAACGGAGTGTCTTAAGACTAGGTTCTCAAGAGAAGCTAAATAAAACATGCCTACAATATAGAAAAAAAGGTAAGGTACAGAAAATAGCGACGAAAGTTTTTAATTTTCGATTTTCTTAAGGTATTTGACCTCGGAAATGTCAAATCATATTGTAAAACAATATAATTTTTCTACAATATATTATGTATCTTAGCAACACGTTAAAACAAACATTAAGCATTCAAAATTGTCATAATTTGTAGGTACTGTTACGTATTCCACAAAGTTAAATGACGCAAATGAGCAATTAAAGTGTAATTTTCCTTCTGTACATTAAATAAAAGAGAAGGGTGTGAATGTAAACTAAGGGCACGGTATTCAATAGGCCCAAACTATTAAAAGTTGTGTTTATTTTAATGTTTAAAGTTTAGTGCTTAGGTTAGTTGACTTTACAGTGAGCGTTTTTTAATCATCAAAGCGTTTTGCTTGAAAACTTTAAAATGAACATTTAGAAATGACTTTGTAAAAAAATATATATATTTGACTAAAAAAATGTTAGACTTTTGAAAACCGAAAAATCTAATAAAATTTAATAATTTTGATTCATAAAAGTTGTTATAACTTTCGATAAGCTGTTATTGAACCATAACCAAATTAATATAACACATATTTTATATTCCCTAATTAGAAAAAAAAATCACTTCACTTTGAGTTAATCTAATAAATTCAAGTACTCGAGAATTTATTATTAAAAAAGAGCAACGCAAAAATAAGAAATAATTTGTAGATGTTTTCTTTTTTATTTATAGCAAGTAAAATTGTATATTTCTAATAAACTTTATATATGTATTAGTTCATATTCTTTTGAATATGGTTTTCATAATGACCACAATAACCAACACATTGCTAAATTAGCAAGTTGACTGAAAGAGAAATATTTAATTAAATCAAACATATAAAAAACTCTGTACCAGTGTTAATTATCATAATATTACGATCCAATTACTCCAGTTCCGGTATACAAGATATGTACAAATATCAAATAATCATACAATCAAGTGAACCATTGCTTTCCACCCCATCGCAGCGGCCCCTACTAACGCACCACTCAAATTAAGTGTGGCTCGATCAACAGTCATTTTCGGTTACAATTAACCACACATTTGAGTGAAAAGTCAACCACCCACTCCAATTGATTTATTGTGTTCCACGAGTTCCGCTATTGTACGCCAAAACTTTTATTGTATTTAACGCAAAGCTAGCTCAGCTGGAAGAACCACTTTTTAACTATTCGTGAAATATTTAATTGAATGCTACAAAATACAAACTCATTTATTACAGAAACTCATTTATTACTTTACATTTATATATTTATAACCTTACTTACTTTCGTGAATTATTATCATAGAGTAGATAGGATAGGTATTAAATATTTGATGTACATCAATTAATTGAATCGAATATTTCCCACCGAAACAGCCTCAAATTTAAAATAAAAATAACATCTATCGTCGTGTCATACAGAAATCATCAAACAGGTAGAATTTCTTATCGTCTAACATTAACCAGTCAACAAACACCCACAGAGTAACATAACGACACGTGTAGGAGTAAAATAAAAAGCTTTTCGCAAAACTAAATTATGTTACAGCGCAAAAATACAAACTACTTTTATATATTATAGATACATTTCTTGTTCACGATATATCCACGTTACATGGCGTGTGCCATCAAGGGTGCAGCGTTGTTCATTTGTCTAAACGCAGTAGCGTTTTGAAGGACCCTCCACGGGGCTGGGAAAGTGTTGCACTTTACAAAAAGTTAAAACGGATCTCGAGTACTAAAGTGTTCGCCAGCTATTTCGTTAACCGCTGCTGGCCTTTCCTTTGTTTAAAGCCTACAATTGATGATTTCACGATTGACGAGTATGTAATCAACTTTCAGATATATTTATAATAAGAGGTTATTACTTACATTGTCATCCAATGTCCTCGATACTAGTCGTTTCATTCGTTTTATAAAAGTAATAAATGTATGTTAAATCACAATATACAATGTAATTATTTTGTAACTTTCCGAATTATGGTTTTGAGTGTCATTATGTCCAGAATTTCACATAATTACAAAAACTTCATGGCCGCATCGAGTATTAAAAGTTGGAATTGCTTTAACTGCTTAAGTTAAAGCGATACGAATCTATGAAAGGCAAAAATATCAAAGCTAGTGTGATTTTTGATTCTTGATGACTTTCGATAAAACTTTTTCAATTAGAATCGTATTTACTCAACCACATTTGTTTAATTTATTTTTTCAAGCAGCTGGATTTAGAGGCCTGCCGTGATGCAGGGGCACAAGCGTGTGACTATTAACTCGTTAGATTGTGGGTTCAATCTCCACTTGAGGATTATTTTCAAATTAAATATAAAAGTTTTAATGTCTTCGCTCTGGAAACAAGGCAAAGCGTGGCGTTGAGTTCCGCCACTCAACACGCAATACCTGAAATTCTGTGAAAAACGGATAATAGAACGGAGTGTCTTAATATTTAGGTTCCCAAGTTCTCTCTGCCTACCCTTTCATTTGTGGGATACAGCTTGAAACTGAAAAAAAAGTTTTTACTTATACTTATTATTCTTACATTTTGAAATGGATCACTTGACAATTTTGTAACTTTCACCTCCACTGCTATTGGTAATCGCGTTGCAATTTGGTATTCGCGTTGAGTGTTCGAATTCACAAAAATTTGTAGGTACAAATGTCCCTTAATATCACAGACTTTTTGAGCTCACAACCTTTTCTTGCAGTTATATTTATATATAACAAATGTACTGTTGGCTAAGCTAGGTTGAAAACATCAAGTAAGATATCTGACACTGACACTATGACTTTTTTAAAAACTAAAAAGGATTACTTTGATATTAAAGTAACTAGCGAGCTCAGGAAACTAAAATAAATATTCGAAATATTTAAATATTCCATCATAAACTGTATGAACTTAGCAAGCAAAAAATGAAACAGCTGTCCTCTACGATTGAAATGATTGAGCCGACGTTTACAACGAACACCTGTAATTACATGTATGTGTGGAGTTCGCATGTTAATTGTTGGGAGAATTCGACTTGGACGCAACGAGCGAGGGTGACTTTTTGACTTGTGGGAACTCGCCTGTTGCTAATTAAATTAGACAACTGTTTAATTATATGAGAATATCAATTTTTGTTCGCACCTATCTAATTAAAGATATGTTAAAGAAAATTTAAAACCACTTTTTACATTTCAACTGTAATAAGGAGCGTGATTTATTAGAAACTAACTTAGTAGGTGATTTATGTATAATACTTGTTTAATTAGATACTACGTTACCTTTGACAGTGATTACGAATGATTTCTAAAATAACTTTATATATTTTTCTAAAATTCAATTTTAAAGAAAGAATATATTTCGTGTTCGCTAAATGTTAGGTACATAAAGTAATTATATTTTTTTATTTAAGCGTTGTTTAAAATGTCACTTGTCATCTCTTTTTTTCAGCTATTACACTTCTTAAATTGACACAGATACCTTCTCATAAACATAAAAACTATCTCATTTTTGGAAATAAAAAAATATATTTTTGATTTTCTGATTTTTACATACTTATGTTAAACGAAGTAAATTTCTTCGTAGTGTTTTTTACGTAGACTGATAGAACAGAAATATAAACAAAAAGCATTTCATGGTAAGTGGAACTCACCAATGAATCTGATTTTATCTTATTAAGCCCAGAGAAGACCCTTTCCGCCTTTAACAGACGCCACAGGAACTCTCGCACTTACTTCTGTAACGCCTCGGTGTTGAACCTTGTATTTCAGGTCACGTACACCTAACTCCATTCCTTTTCCTAATATGCGTAAAATTGCTTATATGGAACTCAGATTCAAATCATTATGACCTATGACAAGGTAGATGCCAGTTTTGCCAGATGACTTAAGATAAGAATTTCATCAGCTAAGCAATTGATACTAATCCAGAGGAAGACAGACCCATGATTTAGAAAGACGGACTCATAATAAGCGATCGTATCCGATATACCACAGCAACGTACGTAACTCCGAACCCTGAAAATCCCGCACAACTCTATGGCTCCCCTCCAATCTGTAAATATGATTGTCTTGAAAACTAGCTGTCCCTCAAGCCGAACTAAGTCTCTGAAAGAGCAAGCCTACCTCCCAAATTTAACCCAGCTCTTTTAAAAATTGATCAAATCGTTTCCTCAGATTATCGTCTAGAAATTCCTGGACGATACTTATAAGCATCCCCCCTAGGTTATTGAGGGAACCAATATCTCTTCCTCATCCTCTGAGAAAAAGGACATCGGTATTGCTCAGATGGCTCCTGAATGAAAAGCAATACAAATTGTATGCAAACGAAAATCCAAAGACTGAATTTCGGTCAACGTGGCGCACTATGCTTGTAAATTATTTCAGATAAGACTCTTGGTGCCTCTAAAGGTTAGGAAACATGCCCGCAATCATAAGTGTAATTCCAATATCAGCGTTGGAACAATGTTTCTACGTGGTGATAAAATAAGTACACGTCATGCATGCTTTTGTTCCTTATAATTCTTCTCGGCTAAGCAGAGGAACTCGTGACAGAACGCTGTCGTGTCCGAATATTCACGAGTACCACCAGTAACGGGTACCCAAAGAAAGAATTTCTGGTTTCCGGTAAAGGACACAACCCAGGGAATACCAATAGGTACATTCCTCGTTACTCCAATGACAAACACAATCAAGTGCGGCCAGTAACAAGCGCAAACACATGTAGCTCTGATTTTAACTTCCAAGCTATTTAATTAAAATAGTTAATAAACTTGAAATATTTATTGTTATAAATTTAGAATTAGTCTGTCTGTGGTCATTAACCATTGCAAAATGTTTGAAATATTGAATTACAATTTTGTTTAATATCAAAAAACGACAATCATTTAACATAATAGTCTCATTTAGATTTTTATACATAAAATTTAAAAAAATAGTATCATTTTTCAAGCCTTTTTTGTAACGCTAGGAAATGCTTTTACGCAGACCATCCGTGCGCAGAACATAAAGACATAGATATGCTCTACGGATGGATGGTAGGTACTAAAACCCAACGGAAACCTCACCACCTGAATCGACGCCGCAGGATAGTTGGAGCATGCCACTACAACGCCTCGGTGGAAGGCCCACCTATTGTAAATCACGATCGCTCTAAGGATGCTCTATGATTCCGCCTCAATAACTAAGTGGAATAGGTCTTCTAGGTTAGGAATAGTTGAAGATGCGTGTACTGACTTCTCCTACCCCCTGGTCTCTGACGATGGAGTCGGCATTTTCTCAGTTCCCAGCATGGGCCCCCACCATTCTGGATAGTGAGACATCCCTTGCTACTACAGCCTTCGAAGCTTATCACCAGAGCTGTGTCTGAGAGAGCATTGCACTCATAGCAAGCTGGCCGCAACGACGTGCAATTTGGTGCAAGTATTTACAAAGCAACCGCTACCACCGTACCGCCGCTAAACGCCGTTTCTGGCAACATAGTATTGTAAAATTGACTAGGCGCAATTTTACAATACTATGTTGCGTTTTACCACAGAACTTGCAATGTCTTGAAATTGAGCAGAAATGGTGGTAAGGAAAAGTAGTGTAAAGACACTCCGTCTTTACAAGAGGTTTCCCAATTCTGCTATGCGGAATGAAGCAAAAACAATACTTAATGAGGAAATTTGCATAGAGCTAGCGATTTATTATCCACGGTAGGATACGGAAAATGTGTTACCAAATGATTTATGCACAAAATTACACCTATTAACTTTATTAACCCTATAGGAGGAAGTAAATCGTTTGTTAGGTAGTAGGAAACCTCGATTAATGTAAGAACAGCTTATGTAGTGAAGAATGGCCGCAATTCAGTTTACCGTTACATGAGTAGGTTCTTATATTTCTAATAACACTACAAAACATTTGTGAACTAAATTAAAATCTATTGATATAATATATTATCTATTGATATGATATTTTGTTGCATAAATATTCACTCATATTTATGACGGAGCTAATCATAACCAATAGCCGCCGGGAATGTCGTTTACGTTAGACACTGTTTAACTATGCTATATGACATGATGATTTTTCTCCATGATTTCTTTTAATATCTTTATAGTATTATTTCACACTTACAAAAGAATCATATTTTTATTAAATTAATATTTAAACATTAAAAACTAAAATTTCAGATAAATTCATATCAATGTGTAGCATTTTGCCAAACTAAATATTTGAAATTGGCTTAACCTTTTTTTACTATGTTTTAAAGTGTTATTCCACACTTAGGACAGAAAATACTAAACTTAAATTTAAAAAGCGTATAAAAATTTTGGAACGGTATTCCAGAGGCGCGGGTTCATATCCTGCTTCGTTCAAAATTTTTATACGCTTTTTAAATTTAAGTTTAGTATTGGCTTAACCTTTTTATTTATTAACCAATTTAAATAAGACTAACACTAAACATAGATAGTTGCCAAAATATAATATTTAAGACTGCATTTAAATATGGTTAGCCATTTCCAAGATTAGCGCGTACCAACGCACAGCCAAACAGATAAAAAAAATAAAAATAAATACAACAAAATAAATAAATAAACGTGAGAATAAGATTTTTTCAAATTATTTTCCATATAAAGACAGTGATCAGTTACAGATTCATTATAATTACAGAGATAGATTAAGAATTTAGATATAAATATTTATAAGGTAGATCCTATTTCTTTCTTTACAATAAAACATTATTTATAAATGTTAAAATAATAATATTACATTTTGTTAAACAATCAGAAACGGTATCCCAATCCCTAAAACATTTCCGCCGCCAATTTTGGTAATAGCATATGAATTACAATCTATAGAGTAACAAACCGAGACTAAGTGCGCCCAAATAGACTCCTTACTTCATACTTGTCTACGGTCATTAAGAGAAGGTACGGAGGCGATAGAATTACGGGCCACTGAATAATTTAATATTAGAAATGATTGATACAACAATCACGCGTAATCAGAGTCGTGCGGGAGCGATTAGGCCCCTGCGAAGCGACAGACGAAGAGGACCCAGCAATTGTTCGTCGACCGACGATTTAATCAAGATTCACTTCCTAATAGCCGCCTCTCTTCATTAAATTGTAATAATGGACATTGTTTTTGTGTTTGCGGCGTACGGGGCGTGGTAGTAGATTAATGCTCGGTGTATATATTATTTAAACCAAAGAAATAATATCGGCTACATCCATTAATAATGAGTTATAAAATATTTTTAAAATAATAATAGGTACTTTTCTTGTTTTTCTGTGAGTCGTCCACTTCAACTATCTAAATGAAGAGTCGTCATAGATCGTCACGAAATAATGTATTTTATACAACTTCTTTTAATATTTATTGATTTATTTATTGATTGATTCTTATTTTCTTATTACCTTTCAGCCGTGTGATTCCGGCTTAGAATAGGATCACCCTGGTACTGATGGTGTCGTAAGAGGCGACTAAAGTGCGTGTGGTAGAGTCACGTTGCCAGTAATGGCAACACGCATGGGCAGACTCGACCGGATTATTACCACCCCCGGCATTTAAGACCGGCGTTAAGTAGTGGCTTTGGCCACTGGGTTTCGCACTGGGTAATGCCGGGCCCCGGTGCCCATCCACCTTAAAGGACGGCAACGCTCCTGTAGCCCCTCTGGAGTTACACGGGGCCGTGGGCGACGGTGATCACTTACCATCAGGTGACGCGTACGCTCGTTTGCCGTCTTTTCCATAAAAAAAAACCTACTTATTAAAAATTATATCACGCTTACAGTATTGAATTTTACAGTAGGTACCTATAGTAAATTAAAGGTGCTTATTTAAAAGATACAAAATAATAAAGATGACTTATTTATTATATTACAAACAACAAGTCACAACAATACCTATCTATCTATATATTAGAATTATTCAATCAGCCTCTGATTTGCTATAATAACAATATAAATCTATGGTTTATTTATATTCGCTTGTAAGAATATCACAATAACAATGCTTATTATGATGATAATGTATGGAATTAAACATTGTTTATACCGCCTCACGCCGTAGAATTATGCCATTATTATAAAAATATAGTAAAAATATATTTTACAAAATCAATTTTGAAGTCTGTTATCAGGTTTCTCACATCTCAACCAAGCCGATACAAGATGGTTTATATATCAAATGAGCTCAAATAAACAAGCATTTGTATAGGTACTATCAACAATAATATTGAAGATAATTTTATTGTTGATTTAATAATCATTTACAGCGGCTGCATTGTATTTAAAAAATATTAAAATACAAAGTCAGTTACAGTAATTAGTTACTTAGTAGATACTTAGTAGTTAATTTGTAGAGAAAAATTAGCTTGTTTTCGGAAACGTTTTCACATTGTTAACGGCTCTCCATGTCCATGCGTCATGCAATATAACAATTAGTTGTGAGGGGTCCCGCCGATAATGTCCATTAATGTGTAACGATACATTATATATACTAGTAAAACCACCCAACATCAATATAAAAGTGTAAGTGGCATTTGATTTATCTTATTGATTATACGGTTAAGTGTACGATGGATATATAGAGATAAGATTATAATTAAACTGTTGTTGTTATATATTCGTCCAATTAGCGTTACCGGTTTTTGACAAGACTTTTATTATTCAACTTTATTTATGTAGCTTTTGTGTCCCTTGCATTGACGCATATAAGCAGCATGTTCTTCATTCACTGCGAGTTATCATTAAAATTTCAGGTAGGTCAGAACCCTGTTGTCTTACTGAACTAGAGACAAAACAATTTATAGGTAGGTACTTAAACATTTCCCTGAATAAAGGTTAACTAAAAGTGCCCACTATGCTTAACAAATTTTTCTAAGGTAGCATTTCATTATTTCTTATTATTTTCTAGAAATTGAATATTTTATTATGTGAAATATTATCGTTCTACGTAGTCTGATGTTTCAAATCTCTAAGTTTTATTTGAAATTCCTATCACGCAAGCGTACATATGCGCGACAGTTATTGGTAAAATTCGTATCGAAGGAATTAAAATAAGTAAATATTTTAATGTCCCTGCTAAGGTGCCAACATAGCGGGGCAAAGGTGAGTTGAGTTCCGCCACTCAACAGGCAATGTCTCGCAGAAGTCTTAACGGGAGAGCATTAGCACAAGCTTCTCAGATTACCTCTGTCTACCTTGCTAAGTGCGAGATACAGGGTGAAGCTTGTATACACAACGTGAACAGTATAAATGCTACGAAAATATAAATTTTAAAAATAATTTCAATGATAAAGTCAATATTCTATTATTAAAATTTTATTCAATTATTCCTAAATTATAAATAAACAAATAATTAAAAGAGTCAAAAATTACATCAACCATAATCAAATATAAGTATGAATTAAATATATAAAATGAGAAAATGTCCCACATACAATTGTGTCAAGATATTGGCCTATCGATACCATCATACGATACGATTGACGAGACATTTGACAGATACCTACTCGATACTTTTACTCGAAGTAGCTATTCAAAAGATTTGAACGGACGTAACGTTTCAAGTAAATACTTATTACATTTTAATCGTATTTATTACCCACATTGTTTACCCGTAGACACGACCTATCTCCCTCATCTCACAAATTCTCACGAAACACTGGTTCTTCATTCTTCACTTACCATTGTTTTGTATAAGATATTTTGACAAAAGAGAACTTACCTAGTGTTAAGATAGTTCGTTCTCCTATTTTCCGCCGAATTTCAAGCATTGTGCAGTGGCAGTACCTACGCAACGCAAGCTTTGCCATGGGACTTTAGCGAAAAAATTATAATATTAATTTCTTTTTTTAGAAATAACACCCACAACCCGTCGCGTTTGTAGTCGCACCCTTACACACCTGCGCTACAACAAACCATTTTTATTTGTACAAATTGCAAGCGTGTGACTGTAACCGACAGGTTCTGGGTTCGATCCCCAGTCGAGGAAATGAAATATTTAATATTTCATTTCTTTGCTCTGGTAAAAGGCAAAGCGCGTCGTTGAGTTGCGCCACTCAACACTCAATGCCTCAAATTCGTCGGAAAGTGGGGAACGGAAGTGGAACGGAGTGTCTTAACACTAGGTTCCCGGGTTCCCTCTGCCTACAATGCCTCGTGCGGGATACAGCGTGAAGCTAGTTTATTCTGATGAAAGCTATAAACACAACACAACGTAAAGGCGTCAAAAAGTGACCACTTAAAATAAATATCTAAGATTTATTTAAGTCCATTTATGTCTATGCCGGTATATACAGCGTTTCTTATAAATTTCTGTAAAACTTATAGCACAAATTTTACTAGTGATAATATGAATTTTGAAAAATGCAAAAAATGACTTATTAATCAACTTAATGAGAAAACGATGCTAAATAAACTAATAATTATATCATAAATGTTTTTTATTTTTCGTCTTTTGTTTCTATGAGTTACAAAAATCTATCTACACCATGAGGAACTTAAATATATATATATATAGAGTAGTTACAAATAGTTATTTGTGATTTGCTCAAATATATTTACATACTATCGACCCGACTTGATTTGTCTACTAATCAAAATTAAATGAGTTAAAATATCTTGAATATAAAGAAAGTATCCATACATTGTCAACTTAAAAATTTACCCAATGTTGATTAAAATATTTTATATTGATATAACTTTTTTATCATTTGGTTGCTAAAGGCTAACAGGCAGGCTAAGTTGGGTACTCCTAGGTTACGCACGGCATAAAATTACTATATTAATTACTTTTATGAACATGACATACATTTTGGATCATGGATTGAAAAGAAACAAAAATCATCGATTATATTTTATGTACACATTTATTACAGTCTGCATACTATGAACAAGAATACAATGTATAAACAGGTCACAGATATTTTACATCTATATACATTTTAAAGATACAACTTGCTGCCGCGTGGACACCAAAAAAAGGAATGTTAGGGTAGTATACCTTTTCTAATTATTTAGATACGTAAAATCATGTAATGTTAATCAATGTATTGACAATGTTACCTATAATCCAATAGTTCCATTTAATCTCTTTACTTATAAAAAAAAGTCATAATCATTTTACCATCATAATTTATTAAAATTACTTAAATGTGATAATAAATAATCCATAATTAAGATTATGTAGTCTTCTTAGATTTTAAATAACAAATACTACGTTTCAGTCAAAGTTACGTGTATACAGAAAGGAACTATTTTGTCGCATAAAGCTACACATTTACACACACGCGGCAGTGTTAAGTAAATGCCACATCAATTATTTATCAATTAAATCAGTGTAAATCTCACAAAAGTGCATTTTTGAAAAGCACCTTCCTCATATCACAAACGATTTTTAAGTATAAATTTGACTTATTTTATTAATTTAAAATATCATTCATTTAACATATCTATAGACATAAAAACTACAATAAGATAAATTGGCTAACTATGATAGTGTTACTAATTAACATATATACACACAATTATTTTTTTAGTTAATACATCAATATTGTCCAAGATTTATTCTAGAACAAATTACATTATATTATTACAATATAAATATTATTTGACAGAATTCGTTTAGTTTCTACATACAAATGTCGCATTAAATATTTTGAAATGGGAATAAATAAATAAATTCTTAGCATAAATAGGACTAAAAAAGTGATATCGACTCCAAATAATGCTAAACAATAAATATTGCAGAAAAGCAATACGCTCAAGGGTACAAATATATTTACAGAGCGGCTTATCACAAAATGGCGACGGGAGCGCGTTCAAAATGGCCGTCCGTTCTGCGGTCGCTCGGGCAGCTTTGGCGGCATGTTAGGCACTGGTCGGCTAATAACATATGAAAGTGACATTAATATTTATAACTTAAGGCATAAATTATATATTTATATCATACAATTTTGACAGTGAACATACGAGTATATGCAGTGAATAAGAACATTTACAGTGTGCGTTTAAAGCAATTAAAAATAAATTTTACAACAAGAAATATACAACACAAAATAATATTTAAAGCAGCATAAAAAGCTTGTAAAAAACGAAAAACATGTCGACTATATACAGATAAAACGATACAAATAAATATTTTCAATCCTATACACAATGAGACTTATATAATTCATAATAAATGTTAAAAAGCATATACATATCTATATGTAAAAATTAAACTGACAATGATTAAAGCAATATGTCCCATTACCCATGCAAGACGAAATGTTTCAGGCATGCTTCATTCCATATATTTATATAATTCAATAAGATATAAGCTCAATATACATATATTGATAAAAATGAATGATATTAATAAAAATAATATACAGTAAAAACAACTCTAATATCTAACTTAATAACTTTTGTTGAACTACAATTTTATTATAGCTATTCGGAATCGTTAGTAAAAGTAAACTAAAGTAAATCGTATCTTATTGAAATATACTAAAACATTGAAACATATCTTACCTAAAGAGATGTCCTGTCGTTTATTATTCTACTTAGTAAGGAGGTTAAGCAACATTAGTTGTAAGTACTTATCGGTCTAAATTAAACTTCCTTTTACACATATAGCATTTAATTACTCTATTTATACAGCATAAGATTAACAATATTAATAAACTATATCAAATCCAACAATCTCTTCCTATACCTTTTTGATGGTACTAACGCTATTAACAAGAGAGCAAAACTTCATGATTCGACTATTTTTTCATACAAATTTTGGTAAATGTTCATATGACTAATGGAATTAATTAGATAGAGCATCAAAATTATGTAGGAACTGTATACTATGGCGTCAGTATTTAATTAGTAACAGAAAAATTGTGATGACGCCATTGTGGGAATAAAGGAAAATATTTAGAATAATTACTGAAGTGAAAACTGCGCAGCTAATAAATGTGAGTTTGGTCAAATATAGTACGATATAAGCGAGACTACGTATTATACGATACATCTCAAAGATTAAAATTTATTTCGTTTAATGTTTTACATATTTAATAACGTTTATAATGTATCACCAAAGATGAAACATCATCTAATAATTGACCAAAGATATTGCTACCAGCAACAATCCGAGACGAACGCTTTGGTCTTAGCCATCATAAGTACAAATAATTTACATATATAATTGTAATGTTAACATTGTGATTAATTCATACAAATGCAATAAATGTCGCTACAGACATCAAGTTGTAACACTGATTTAATTTTAAATATACAATAACAGACAAGCTGGATTATATTCATTGAGTAAATGCATTAACTTTATATATTTTAGATACACGTACGTCAACTACAAGACGGAAATAGAAATTTGAGTGTAAGTCCCTAAGCTACTGAAACACCTAAACACCGAGGTGAGAACGCGTTGTAATTACTTCCGACCGATTGAAATCTAGGATTAAAATCCAAAAATTTTAGGCCCTAAAAATGATTCTTCGAATTTGCATATTTATATAACGGCAGACAATCGTCCTATTGAGTTGTTAATAGCTAAATATTAATCCCCTTTATGTGCTTTAAGACACTTTAGAATATCTCATAAAATTCGAAATCGAATTAAATAAATAGTTTAGTAAAGATATTTTATTAAATAATATTGTGCAATTAAAAATGTCCAATTCAAACGGTCAACAGTAACGACAAAACGGCTAGTTCTTGCTACGCAGCTATACTACAAGATCATCAAGTGCAGTAACATCAACAAACTTCTCGAGTCTTTATATTACGAGTACAATCCTAGCAAATATACAAAACAGTACCGTGATATGCATATTTAATATCAGATGCAATCCGGGACGTCGTTACGTTTACAAACTCAACAAAGTCCCATAATATCTAACCGTAAGCCACTGAATGCTTTTCACGAACTAAATCCAGCCACGTCGTGGTACACATCTTACATACAAATAGGTAAAGGATCAACATGGTATATTTATTTATATCCTAAAGCACTACACAGGATTTATTCGCAGTTAATACTGAAATTTATAAGTTTTTAAATTTCTAGTAAGAATAAATTTCAAAACGTTATCGACGCTTTTTTTTTATATATATAAATACACTTTTTCACGTAAACAGAATTTAAAGTTAAATATTGTGCAAATAAAAAGTAATTTCATAATTTTAACATTGGCTCGGTAAATACTTTTAATTGCAGTAATGTTGGATTCGATTTAAACGTATGAGATCTAAAAGGAAAAATACAAGTAAAATTATTCCCAGAGCCTTACCAATAATAATAATAATAGTCAACATTGTGTGTGATCTTCATTCATACAAAATTTCGTTACGATTAACTGTATAATTCCTGGCAGAAAATCCTGACAGAAATGTTCGTTGCCATGGCAACAGCAACATAACTGACATCACATCAAACTTGTAACAAAGCTCAAGGAAATCTAGTTAACAATTTGTAATATTATAATATTATGCTATGTATTTAGCTAAACCTATTGTATATTTGTAAATTGAATCAATCGGGTTAGAATATTTTTTTATATTAGAATACGTCATAAAGCATAAAATTCGGATAATCATTCGTTTTAAGAATAAAAAAAAATTAAAACAAAAAAAAATATATAATTATAATTTTCATATTTTAATAGAATGATATCTGAATTTCTTATTAAAAGTTAACAAATAGTTTGCAACTTACAACACAAAAGCTGTTAGATGACGAATACAGGACAATATTAGACAATACTTTTCATTTACTAGGCAAAAGCAAAATCACTTTGCACATATGCAAATATTTCATTGTTATGCTTATTAAACTTACTGCAGCATTAACGCACGATGGATATGTTTGGCAACAGTTTTGGGGTAAATAATTTTATATATATATATATATATATACCAAGTTGCAAACCACATAACAATATTAGGCTGCAACTTTATTTATTTACAGGTTGGTAACATTGGTTAAGTCCTCAGCTTAGATATGAAAATTAACCATAAAGGGAATTGAACATTAATTATTATATTAATATTTCTCATAAATATGTAAAACCTATTTTTTTAAAGTGTTTCATATCTGAGCTAACGATATTTAACTCGATTGACAATGCGAAGAAAATAAACGAAAACTTAGTTACACGGTGGTACAAAACCGATTTAATATTCAGTGCATTATTACAATTATTGACCTAGTGTTGCCATGATACTATAAATCAGTACATTTTTTAAATCTTTCTTAGCACTATGATGTAACTTTTCTGGGCATTCGGGTAATAAATTTCGCGTCAAATCTCATGCATGGTATACACCCACATGGCATATGCATGGCAAAATGTTTTTATAGTATATGGCAACATTAGATGGAACACGAGTATACACCCATGGTTGTGTTGCATTTACTTGAATCTGGCGAAGGCGGATCCGAGCTCGTTGATGGCGGCGTTGGTGACGGCCTGCCCCACCGCCTGGTTGATCTGCTGGCGCATGTGAGGCGGCAGCTGCCCCATGGCGCCCGCCGCCGCGCCCGCGGACCCCGGACGCCTAATTTTTTATTTTATTATTGTCATTTATTATACTGACTAATTTAACTGTAGTTGCATCCGAACTTTAACTTTATTTAAAGTAATAAATTTTATTTTAAATAATAATTTTATTGTATTATAATTTGTAAAATTGAATATACTTCACCTATGTTAGTGAGAAAGTAAACATAAGACTAGTCAACAAATCAAAAATCTCAAAAAATACTGCATTAGTTCTCACAGCTTCTCTGTAAGACTTCCTGAGTAATGTAACTGCCATAATATTACATTTAATATTTTTGAAGTGCATGAAACTTCTTACAGGGCAACTGTGAATGTACTGACCACTAAATCTGTTAATACACACTACATTAAATATTTGTTTCCTATTTTTTTTTATTTTAAAAATACAAAAGCATGTGATAAATCTAATTAACAAAAGTACAAAAAATGGTACTTAAAATAATTTTGAAAATGTTATACACAGAAGACCACACACAAATTCATTAGTGACATCTAAATCATGCAGTGCATCCACATTATTGAAACACAATATTTTCTATTGAAATAATAATCATAAAACAATGTAACAAAACATTTCTAGATGCTGCATTGTAACATTAACTGTTGCAATCAATTTAAATGTATTATAGTGCATATATGATATAAACGTCGATTATATATAAAATTATTCCACGGACAGCCCTTCGATGAGAGCACAACCTTGTAATTTCCATAAAAAAATATAAGTGTCAAAAATAGGGTAACAGATTAAAAATATATCTATTGATTGAATTAAGTCCTTGTGGCGGCTGTCCGCAGGATAAAGAAGCGGTAATTTTGTATAATACATTAATCCCTACATAATATTTTTTTTATATTTAAATTTTGGAAGCAACGTTCTTTCAGACGTATCATAAGTATTTGTGGTTTAAACCACTTATATTGTATATAACATTTTGTATAAATACTTCACCGCTGACAAATTGTTAACTTATTACAATCTGTTAAAAGTAAATGATAACTTATGTCATTGTATGATAAGTAGTACATGAATAATATTTGACTATGAACAATCCTTTTTTTTTAATATTTAAAAAAAAAAAATTTGGTGTACAAAAAAACGATAAATATGGCATTTTTGTGAAAATGATATTTTTAAAACTGCACTAAGTTAACATGCTCGCCAGTTAGTACCTCATGTTCGTACGTAACTTATGTTAATGACGCCGTCCGCACTTAGCGCCGTCTGCGAACAACCATGTACTCGTTTGCAATACCTTCGCTAACATAATATATCGGGCATATGATTTTTTTAAATGCTTATTGTTTTTTATTTTTCAATTTGCAATAATGTTAACAAAGGTATTTGCAGTTAGTAATATATCTTTGTTATTTACTGACTACACGTTAAAATAAACAAAGCACAATTGTTACATAATTAAATAAACACCAGGCCCACACAAAAATGCAATTATGGCGGTTACATCACCCACAAAAATCTTATTTATTTTATAAAAGCATAAGGAATAAAGCATAAGGAATAAAATTATTACATAAATATAATTATTATTTGAATATGAAAATGCGCCACACTGTATTATAAGATCATAATTATTTATTAAATTCCATGTACCACAAATAATTGAAATGCAATTGAGATATCCAAAGTAATTAAAAACAAAAATTATGTTCAAAATCTTATAAATGCACATGACTCTTAAGATTTTTAAAATAACGTTGTATTGCAACAGAGAACCAATTAATATACGTGAACCAATTTATATAAGATAGTATTGAATAAGATAACTTTTTTTAACCAGAGGATAGGAAAAGCCTAATTATCAATCTACGGCGATTTGCCAAACATATGATAACGATAAATATGTCTCTTATAGAAGTCACGCAGATGGGAGTTTATTAAGGTATCGAATCGTCCCCATGAGAGAAATGAGAGAACTATCTTGTATGGATAGTTTGACATATATGAAAAGTTATTAATATCCATTGTTTATATTTAATATTAAAACAGATTTTGGTAATCAATTAACACTATTCTATTTTTATATGACTTCGTTTATACATGCTTTAGTGATTTGAAAAAACCGATTAAGGTAATTGTGTATACTCTACCTCTTCTCTTTTTACTTTATTTTAATCTTAAATCTTTCAACACAAAAATAAAAAACATAAACTAAATAATTGATTTAAAGGTACTCTCTGTATCATTTATATCATTTAATTACGATAGACAAAAACAAATCTATACAAAACTAAATATTCCTCTGCTGTTAATAAAATTCTTTGAGTACAGTACGATTTTCGCGTACTGTATGTAAGCATAACATGTTTTGATGTTGCAGAGATTCACGCGTTACATCTGGGCAGAATATATTAAGTATCATATGATACGAAACAAAAGAGAGTAAAGAGACTTATTTCACTACCCGGGGAGTTAATATGAGTACTACAGTTTAATAGTTTTATAATTATCGTGGACTGCTTATCACATTAACTGTGAAAACCGCAAACATTTTTATTATCTTTACTAGTTCTTTTGGTTCATTGTTATCGATAGACATTTTTTTAAATTAAAACCGGCATATATTAATTGTATCTTTGTTTGTCTGTGGTTGACTGTTTTTTTTAACATCATAACACGTACGCTCTGACGTGCACTCAATTTAGACTTTTCGAACTTTTGCGTATTAAACATTTCAGAGGAAAATAATGTGTGGTGTGTGTGGAAAACTCACGTGGGTATGAGCGGCGCGGGCAGGCCCTGCGAGGGCGCGGGGCGGCCGCCGGGCGGCGGGGGCGCGGCGCCGCCCGGCCGCGACGGCAGCGGGGGCGCCGGCCGGCCCGCGCCGCCGCCCGGCACGGGGGGCGCGCCGCGCTGTCCCAGCGATCCTGCGAATGTTATGGATTCAATATATTCTACTGAAACATATCATTAAAGCCTGTTGTAGCGCAGGCATAACTGACTGCAAACACCGACTGACCCTTGTCCCTCCACTGCTCGAAGGGAAATATCTAATGTTTCAATTGCAGGATAGTCCCTATTGCATTAAACAATGAAAATGTAACATTCAATATTGAAATGAGCAACTGTTGAGTTTCTTGCCGGCTCTTCTCAGCAGAACCGCATTCCGAGCCGGTGGTAATTTTATGTTTGTGACAATTCAAAAGTGCTTGCTAAAAGCCTATTTGAATAAAGAATATTTTGAATTTTGAATTGTTCGCCTTGGTAACAAGGCAAAGCGCAGCGTTGAATTTCGCCACTGAACACGCCATGCCTCAAATTAGGCTGAAAGTGGGAAACGGAACAGAGTATCTTAACACTATTTCCCAGGTTCCCCAGTTTCCTCTGCCTATCCTTAGCTAAACTAAAGAACAAAATATATACCATTTAGAAACTATACAAACAAGATAAAATATATTAAGACGATATTATAATGATGATTTAGAGTTTTGTAAAATGATATTATTTATGCCAAATCCGGATCATTTGAAGAGACAATCTTAGACAAAGATTGTTATTACTGCTACGTTCTACAATAGTTTAAAATTCAAACCATACTCATGAATAGTGACTGCAATTTAAATAAAAGACAACTGACAAGTCGTTAAGGACATTCATAAATAATTAGAGTACCTTGCTGCGCGGGCGCGGCGCGGCGCGGGCCGCCGGGCGAGGGCGGCGACAGGCGCGGGTTGGAGTCGAGGCGGCTCTCGAGCCAGTCGTTCTTGACGGGCGGCGGCACGGGCGTGCTCACCGTCGCCATGGACACGTCGCCGATGATGCGCAGCGCCTCCTTGCACGCGTGGTACATGCGCAGCATCTCCTCGCGCTTCAGCGCCTCCTCGGGCGACTCCTCCATCATTTGGGACTGTGACAGTATTTGTTTTTAGTACATATTCACTTTATAATCACTTACATTTTTTTAGCTTCACGCTGTATCCCGCACGAGGCAGGGTAGGCAGAGCGAATCCGGGAACCTAGTGTTAAGACACTTCGTTCCACTTTTTACTTTCCGCCGAATTTGAGGCATTACGTGCTGAGTGATGGAACTCAACGCGGCGCGTTGCCTTGTTACCAGAGCGAAGAAATTAAAACATTAATTATTTAAATTGAAAATATTAAATATTGCATTTCCTCGACTGGGGATCGAACCCAGAACCTGTAGATTACAGTCACACGCTTGTGCCGCTACGCCACGACAGATCGCAATAATCATTTACATCGAGCATATAAAAAGGTAGGCATAAAAAGACCACCATGCCGGAGCGAGAAAATATACTTAATTACCTACCCTGAGTGGGTGGAAATGATTAAATCTTAAACTTCTGCGGTTTTCACTATTATATTTTGCAATTCCCTCAACATTTAGTGTTGGTTTTATTTAAATCAGTAAAAAAAGGTACATCAATTCAAAATATTAATAGAAGATTGCTACAAAAAAAATATTTTTTCACCTGAAATTTTAGTTTGTAATGCATGGATCTTAAAAGTCAGTGTTATTATAAATAAAATAGTGTAATTCAAGAGAGCTAAGCTGTGAGAGCTAAGGTCCTCTTATATTATTTAAAAACGGCCAAACTAACCTGATCACCAGACGCATACAGATGAGCGAGGAGCTCGCCATTGATGAAATCCTTAGCGTTATTAATGATCATCATCATAATGGTCTTTGGTACGAGGTCACGGGTTGTCTTAGTCACTATACGCATGTATGAGTCCACCAGGTTTCGGATGGTCTCCACTTGGCGTTCCAACTGCGGGTCCATGCTGCTTGTGCCTGACGTGTCAGAGCTCTGGAAATAATAGTTTACAAAATAAATATTATATCAATGACAATATTGACTATAATTGTTCTTGATCATGATTTTCTTTTGTAGTGGGTCAGTTATAATTTATATGTTGCATCTTCTTATTCGATTCGTTAAGTAAAAGAGATTATGAACTTTTAAACTTATTAAACATAAAAAAGGTTTTTGTAGTAAGTAGTAATAATTTTTAAATTGTTTACTATTGTACATAGTAAAATTTTGATTTAAGTTGATCTAAAAGCATACTATATATAACTAATCCATAGCCAGCTAATAAAAATATGAATATTGTAATAATGGAATGAACGTTATTAGTACCTTGGCATAATCTATAGTTTTTAGCGTATTGTCAGCCATCTACTAAAATTTTGTGTTAATTCAGTAAAAAAAATCGATAAATGTATCATGCATCTAACACATTAGTTATAAATATATACTTATAACTATGTATTAGAATATTAACCAATCATATAATCCTGATTTCCGCAGCTAAAAACCTACAAAATAACCAAACACGCCTCAAGTTAGCATTATACTCACCAATTCCACAAATGCAATTAGTAATAAGACAAAATCAACATCTTTATCTCTTACACATTTGTAGTGCAATTTCACATTCTGTACAAAATTGGTACGCCCTACACTCAAAAAATAAGCCATTTTTTTAATCAAAACCACAAACCTCAAAAATACTAATGACTTACTCTCTTATTTCCACCCAACCCCGGGAAAGGCAGAAATAACTAAAAATAAAAAAAAAAAGTTACTCTTAAAAAACACAACGCTAAATTGTTGTTCAACTTTAACAACATGCTAGCTTGAAAAAGAAAACAAAAATAAATAAAACAAAATTATAAACACGTAAACAACAAAAACACAAATGCTATATAATCTACACACATAATTATGTTTAAATATTAATATAATAATATAAAACTACATAATAAGAAGCGTGTGAAGGAAAAAAGTATTTTTGGCGTAAGTGTTTCAGGTGGTTTTGATACAATCAAGTGTTTACATATTAATTTTTAATTAGTTTGTATAAATGTGTTTGTTATGGTGTCCGTGAGTTCGCCTCAACAATAGCGTGATATTTGTGATGCACCACACACAATTAGTACACTACATGCTTTAATACTATTTTATTAACGCAAATGTATTTCAAGAAAACCTCCATACAAATTTATTATTTCATAAAATAATATTTTCCGCCAATATAATTTATCTTCTTGAAATTCACTCTAATAACTCGTTATATTAATGTGATTCATGAGAACATATAAAACCAAATCAAAAAGCCTTCTTTGACAAACCTCGTTTCCTTCGCTCTGTATCGCATGGCAAAACAATAAATCATTGGATAACACAATATTGACATATACATTGTATAAAGAGGTATATGTACATAGAGACATATAATAATTTTATATTTTATATAAAGCAATACACTGCTCTGATAAGCTACATTTTATAATAAAGGGAAAAATGAAAAAACGAAGGTTAAAAAGTATAAGAAAGAAAACAGGCAACACTAACGTTTTCGACATTAATCAAGTTACCTCATCTCCATTAGCTGCTTCGGAGGTCTTCTCTGGATATACGCCAGCTCTGAGGAAAGACGCCTTCCAAGAGTCGACATCGTCTTGAGTTTCACAGGACAACTCTAGCTGTTTATAGTCCTGTAAAATTTTAACATTAAAATAATATATTTATATGTCAATTCATTGCGGAGGCCTGTCGTGGCGCAAGAGCTAAAGAATTTGATTGTAAAAGCGAAAGGTTATGGGTTCGATACTCACTCGAAGAAATGAAGTAGTTAATATTTTGAAATTAAATATTTAATATTTTTTTATTTATTCGCTTTGGTAACAGCTTTGGCCAGTGCAACAATACACATTGCACCAAATTAGGCGGAAAGTGGGGAACAGAAAAGAGTGTCTTAACTTAAAATTAAAATTCCATCTGCCTGTCGTGCTCTGCACGGAATACAGTGTGAAGCTAAAAAATTATTGTCGTCCAGTTTACTTCAAAGGTAGTAAAAAATGTCACGATGAGTTTCCTGCGTCGGTTACTTACTCTTAGGCCTGAGGCAGTAACTTTTAGTGAACTGGTGGTTAATTTTCTGACGTTCAAAAAATTAAACATGTTAACTTCTTATTTTGAATAAAATCTTTGAACTTACCTTTATTAAGTGGGGAACGGTAGGACAGAGTGTCTTAACACTAGGTTCCCAAGTTCCCTCTGCTTACCCTGCCATGTGCGGAATACAGCGTGAAGTTGAGTGAGTGAGTGAAGTTATCTTTATTAATCAAATAAATATCTTTATATTTGCTTACAATCATACATATTATGCAATATAAATCTCGATAAATTTTTAATAATATCACATCACAAAACAAAAAGCAACAAAACCATACAAACAATTTTCATATAAAATGATCTAACCTTGTACACATTGCGACCCTCGGGGTTAAACAGCGCGAACATATGACGACGCGACATGAAGCCCTGCTCTAGGTCACGTAACTTAAGTCCGTCGAGGGGCAGCATGTACTTCTTCTCGCGTTCCTCCTCGTCCTTGAACCAGGAGATACTCTCCGATGTGAGCACGAACCAGTAGTCACGGGAGCCACCTGGAGACAACATTTAGTGTTAATAATTTCTAATTTCAACCCGTTTTTTTAGCTATATCTCGATAAAGATGGGTGGCAGACAGTATTCACTCCTATCCCCACTTAATACACGCGTATTTAGTGGCGGAACTCAACACCGCGCTTTACCTTGTTACTAGAGCGTAGAAATGAAAATATTAAATAAGTCATTCCCGCGGCTAAGGGAATCAAGCCCAGCTTCATGGCGACTTAAATTATTATATTTTTGTTCATTGCTATTATGTGTACAGCAACAATTAATTTATTAATATGGTGGATTTGTTTTGGTGTCTTTTTAGTTTTAAACTATACAGCATCTCATTTATAAAAAAATAAATATTATTTTTTTATATACATATGTCCAAATAATAACAACAATAGCTTATTGTGTCTCAAAATATGGTCTATTGATATTTTTAATTCAAGATTTATTCGTTGCCTTGTTTCATCTATCGTCTTAAAGTAATTCATAATAAGTCATTAAGTATAAGACTCACCCTTCATAATACCCAAATTATGAATGCACATATATCCCTTCCTGATGACTTGGTTTCCAAGAGCACGGTGACCAGTTTTAGTCGAATTCTCAGATTGATTTTGAGCGCTGGAAAGAATACTGTTCTTTTAATATTACTGTTAATTCAAGAATTTGCCATTACTATACAGTTTAACTATAATTTTGTTGCCATACAAGACACACCGATATTCAATGTGTGATATTCAATGTGTGTTGTTGTTGTGAACCTTCAGATTTTGTTTTTTTAATACAATTACATAATTATATATTAACTTTCATTTCATTCGCTCTTAATTACTTTAAAGATAAATTATTTTTAAAGTCCCCCAAAAACAAAAGTACTGATAATATTCAAATGGCTGAAAATATTTTTTTGAATTATGGTAAGTACACTCGAATAAGTCACCTTTCAAACAAGAAACTATATCAGAAATTGTTGATCCATCTGTGACTTACGATGCCACTGATAGGCTTATAGATGCACATACATATAAAACTATAAAATCGCCTAACAGTTTCTAATTTTAGTCGAAACTAATTCTAAATCACCACAACATTAAAATAGTTTTATATTCTTTATAATACAAAATACACATAGCTTTTATAATCGGTGTAAAATCACAAAAAGAACATCATACTTAGCAAAACCAATAAAGTCTTCATGGTTGGTGTTCATGTAGGCGAGCTCGCAGTCCACGAGCAGCACGAGCTGGTCCTTGCACTGCTGCTCGCGCGAGCGCACGTGCGACATGATGATGCGCTCCGTCTCCTCGCGCAGGCGCGGGTAGCGGGACATCTGTGGGGCCACAGAGGATACTTTATGCACACAGCAGAGTAGGCAAAGGGAACTTGGGAACCTATGGTTAAGACACTCCGTTCCACTTCCGTTCCTTCCGTTCATTGCATGTTGAGTGGTGGAATTCAACGCCGCGTTTTGCATTGTGAGCGAGAGCGAAGAAATGAAAACATAAAATATTTAAGTTGTAAATATTAAATATTTCATTTCCTCGAGTGGGGATCGAACCCACAACCTGTCGTTTACAGTCACACGCTTGTGCCGCTGCGCCACGACACGCATCAAACACAGACAAGTTTTTATATACCCTGTAAACTCTATATAACGCCATTGATATATATTAAACTAGCGACCCACCCGCGGCTTAACCCGCTTAACTAACTATTTTGTTTAGTAATTTAAACTATCTTCTTGTTTTAATGACAAGACAACGTTCATACATTGAAAACTAAAATTTCAGGCCAATGAATAAAAAATTTCTAGCAATTTTGTCGAATTTAATATTTTAAATTGACGTAACTTTTATTAGATTTTTTACCGTTTTATATGAAAAAAAAAAACACAATGTTATGTGAAGGTTGTCTAATATAATGATAAAAAATCTAAGTACAATTGCATTTAAATCTCATTAACCGTTGCTGACATTAGCGTGTACAAACAAGCTGACCATGTTTTTTTTTAATCTTTTTTTTTGAGTCCTGTATATTAACAAACATCCCCTATTATATTTCTATTTATCTTCTTTTATTATCTTCCATGTACAGACAGTGATGTGTTACAGATTTATTATAAATATAGATATATTTTCTTAATAATATTATTTTATACAGGATATGAAATTTTAAAAAATTATATATTAACAACAGTTGTCAAAATTTTGATAAGAATTAATCTAAATGTTATATATATTTGTTGAGTAATGTTATAAATTATATAGTCAGTATTAACACTAAATAACCTCACAAATGACTGCATTTAATAGCATTATCGAAGAAAAAGTATTAATTTTACAATAAATAATATTAAAAACATTGTTTATTATATATTCAGTTTTTACTTATTATTGTCTGAAGTTACTTGCTGCATTTAGTTTTATTTATTTCATTATTTTATTAACATATTACGATATTAAAATCTAAGCTTGGTGATAAAGGAGTTACTTAATTTCCTCATTGCTTTTAGCGACATACACTAGAGAAAATTAGGGATTTTTTTGTTTGTTTATCGTTTCATATTATACCTAAAGATTGTGGTTTGAAATTCACTTCAAAAAAATATTTTTTCTTTTGGAATATTTATATACTAGCTGACCCGGCAACATGTTAAATTTGTCTCCTGTCCCTTATCACTTAGGGGTTTGAAAAAAAGATAGTAGCTGTATTCATTTAAATCGAATGATGTTAAGGGCAATATTGTTTTACATTAAATACTTGTGATGAATAACGTATTGATTTAGATAAGAATTGTTTATAAAAGCACCTTCGCAAATGATGAAATATTTTAGAACAAATATGGTTAACTTAAAAAGCTAACCTTAAAATATAGACTATATATATGCTGTCTTGGACTTTTCTTTAGAACTTTTAAAGGAGAACAATTCTGTCATACATGATTTTTGCGAAACGCAGCGGAAACTCTGAATTAGGAAAAATCCCCCGATTTAGAAACATTCTTAATTGTCCGGTCCTATAGCCTTCTTCGATAAATGAGCTATTTAACACTGAAAGAATTTTTCAAATTGGACCAGTAGTTCCTGAGATCAGCGCGTTCAAGCGAACAAACAAACTCTTTAGCTTTATAATATTAGTATAGATTCTACTACAGATATTTTTTTTTTTGGTTTACTTCACGTGCAACAAGTAACAAGGTCAGGCTTGAGTGTTAATAAATATGAACCTTACCCTTTCAGTGCAAACACGCACTACATTCGACAGTTCTTGTACAACCAAATCAACACACTTGAGACAGGGCTCCTTAAGTCGTGAAATTTGTTTCTTTACTATAGCCTCAAACGCCATGTCAGGGGTGAACAGACCAACCTATTGAAAATCAAATATTATTTATATTATATAAACATAATTTCTAACAATTTGCCAATTTATAATAAAAGTCAACTTTACAATTAACTAAGGTTATTTGAATTTTATATTTTTTTATTGATTGTAGTTGTTATAGTAATAAGCTCGAACTACTTACTCGAATACCGTGAATATTTCTAATAGCGAATGCGATCTCTCGGCGCAGCTCCTTTTCATCAAATTCCATTTTAACAATTTCAAAGGGAAACCTCTCGTGAAAGAGTCTGTTGATTTTCGCACCTCCCGACAACTCGTTGGTGTTGATTTGAGCCGATCCAGAGCCTTCGATAGTACGTTCGAAGTCTGTTTGTAATGTCTGGATCATTCTATAAAACAACGGAGGTTTTTTTTTTATTGAGGTCGAGGGTACTTGAGAACCTAATGTTAAGACACTCCGTTTCCACAATACTTGAAGAATTACGGATTGAGGAGCGGAACTCAATGCCGCGCTTTGTATGGAAATTATATTAATATCTACTAACAATTATTTGAGCTATTGACTGACTACCACGGCTATCAAATATACTAAAATAAAAAATATTACTACGCCACATTACATACTAAATTATTATAATATTATTTAATGATAGTATGAACTTATTAGAATATTAAAAATATAAACACCTATCATATCTAAAGTTAAGTCTTTTAAAATAATATATCTTCACACATTAGGCAGGTAAAGGGAAAATAATGTTAAGATACTCTGTTCCTGAATTTCAAGAAATTGCGTGTTTAGCGGAGGAGCTCAACATTCATCTTGTTACCAGAGCGAGGAAATAAAATATTAAATAAATTCATTCCCCCGGATGGGAACGGAACCCACAACAGTCGCGTTTACAGTCACTACACCATACGATGGTTTCACAAAAAGAAAAAAATAAATTAATATAAAGAACATACTGCAACATAGCCTTGGTCTTGATAGATGGATCATCAGGTCGGAAGTGCTTGTATTGATCGACATCCTTCTCGAGAGTGAGCAACTGTTTCTGCAACTTGTCTCTAAGACCAGGGAGTGTATCACGGATGTGATTCGTAAGCTGTTGGTTAAGAACACGTTGCAGGTATGGGGTGCCGAGCCGATCCGCGATGTGCCGGTAGGAAGGATGGCTGAAATACAAATATATCATTATTTATTTATTTTATACTAGTTAGTATAATTTTTTATTATCTGATTTAATGTATTTTTATTACATTATTATTAAAATCATTTTTTATATTAAATGAGGCAAATGAAACTTTTTTTTGAGTACTCTATTTTTATGCACAAATTGAAAAACAATAGAAACCATTACTAAACTTAAATTTAAAAAGCGTATAAAAATTTTGAACGAAGCAGGATCGATCCTGCTTCGTTCAAAATTTTTATACGCTTTTTAAATTTAAGTTTAGTATTTTCTGTCCTAAGTGTGGAATAACACTTTAAAACATAGTAAAAATAATAGAAACCATTTTTTGATATGTCAATGTCAGTACTCTATGTCTATGGACAAAATGAATATAAAAGAAACATGTGTGCGCCACAATCAAAGAACCAACCAACCAACATGTGTGTGTGAAATGCATGGTAGTGTGGGTAATGTTTTATTTATTGATATAATGTACTTTATAAGCATTATTATTGAAAAATATTATCGTTCTGCACTTCTCCTGCACATAAACTATAAGTGTGCCAAGTTTTATGCTCCTGCGTCCGCGCAATTGTCGTAAAAAGGGGTCCAAAGTTTTGGCATCACGTATTAGCATATAGATTAACGCTATATCTAACAAATAGCGAAATAGAACAGGAGAAACGTATATTAGGAGTGTTCCGTATACAAATATTAAGAATGGCTAAATTAAATATCGCGCATTTACAAATCGAGATAAGACATTATATACAAAACAATAATTACATTTATACATGTACTAATTAATGAACACGTTCTTTGATACGAAAATGAAAATAATAATAAACAATGAATCATTACATTCAATTGAAACATCCTCATAACGAGGCACATCCTCGTACTAAATCGCACTCACCTAAGAAAGAACTTTCTCTCGGCGCCGAGGGCAGCAGTAATGTCTTTTCTACCATCAATATCCTTCTGTGAACGATTAACCACGCCAATGTATCCTCGTCGTAAAGGCAAAAGCTTGTTCTCCAATACATCTCGCGCGTCCGTACCTTCGTCCATGAGATCCAATTTTGTAATTACTCCGATCGTGCGAAGACCTATATGTATAATTAATATAAAACATTAAGAACGCTATATTTATTTTACTATATCGCGTAACTTTCTTTGTTACAAGATAAAGTCCATTTAACATATTTGAACCAGTGACTGACCTTGTGGGTCCACTTCTTTGGCAAGTTTTAAGGCATCGCTGTTTGCCAGGTCAGTGTTAGCTGGAGTCACAGCGAGGATGAGGCATGATTCACGCCTAATGAATTGAAAGATCATTCCTTTGATCTGCTGTTCGATATCCGCCGGCTGATCTCCAATGGGCACCTTTGTCAGACCCGGTAAATCAATCAGGGTCAAGTTGAGCACTGGAAAATTATACAAGGTATTTATTAATTTGGATTATGAGAAAAAAAATTACCAACCCACTATTACTGTTTAAAAGTGTTTTATTTGCATTATAAATGAAACTTTGGTTTATGTGAAGATTTACAATGAAATAATGTTCGCAATACACTGTAGCATCAGCACATAGATTTTTGACAGCTCGAAACTAATGAACATTATCATAAGCATACATTTTTTTGCAATAGTTGGCCTACAAAGTACAGCTAGTGTACATTTTTTGGGCTACTGAGGTATAAAACTAAATTGAAACCTACTTAAGGTCTGTCGACGCGCAGGGGCACACGTGGCGTGGCGTGTGACTGTAACCGACAGGTTGTGGGTTCGGATCCGAACCCACAACCTGTCGGTCTTCTTTTGTCGGCTCGAGGAAATGAAATATTAAATATTTTCAATTTAAATATTTAATGTTTTAATTTCTTTATTCTGGTACAAGGCAAAACGCGGCGTTGAGTTCCGCCACTCAACAGGCGAAAGTGGGGAACAGAAGTGGAAAGGAGTGTCATAACATCCATTTTCCATTTTCCCTCTGCCTACCCTGCCATGCGCGGAATACAGTGTGAAGCTGAGTGAGATACCTACATGATGCATCTCTAATTAGTCAAATATATATTGAATTTGATATGCAATTTTTCATTCATAAATAAAATGGCTCAACATTATTCGTATTCTAAGTAGAAAGACCTGAATTGATTGTGGAAGTGAGTCACAGGAAAATACCGCTACGTATTGTTTTTAAATAGTTTTGACTGACTGAGCATTCTCTTTCAATAACCGAACTGAATATTGACATCATTTGCATTCAATATACAAGGTAGTAATAATATAAGCAATTGTTTCAACAAAGATTTATAAGCTTAAAGTGACGAGTTAAATGCTTTGATTAGGGCATTGGCTTTCACGCGTCAGTCGCTCTAAAATTGGAGGTCAACTATGGAATTTAAACGATTGGTACGTGGAATATAAAATGTATCAGTAGGAGTTGTAATTAGTAAGTATGTCAAGGAAACAAATAATAACTTTAAAAAGAAATTAAAAAAGAAAACTATTTATCGACAGATATTCTACATTTAAAAAATATAACAATGTTTTGATAAAATCTTTTCATTACTTATCGGGCATTGTACGAGATTTCTTCAATCTATCATATTTGCTACATAGATAAGAATAGTAATATAAAAACGTTTTTGCGTAAGATAATAACGTAAAAATCAAAAATCATAATTAACGTACACTTAAATATTTATATGGCGAACAAAGAACGCTTGCCAAATAACCCTGAAAATATGAAAACACCTCGAGCTACTTAACAAACTATTCACGCGCATCATACGAATCCAATAGGTATGAAACTATGATAAGATAAAGTAGGAACATTTTTAAGAGTTAAACTTACATAAATTTAAAGTTGAGCGGTAAAAAACTAAATTAATATTAAATTAAATTTTACTTTCAACTATACATCTATTTGATAAATAAATAAACGAGTACAATTATATAACAAAAAAATAAACAATTTAAGCACCCTCTGACCCAAAAATTACTACATCATCTTGGCATTTGTGCTTATAGCTCTTAAAATTCTACTCAGATTTCATAAAAGAGTGGCTTAGAACCAACGTGATAAACGAGGCTTTCCATTGAAAAAACCACTCCTCATATCAGTTTACTCATTCAGAAGCTACTGTGTCACAATCAATAAAGTTTTAAGCAAGATTAGTTAAAATCTCACTTACTAGAAATATATGTAAGCGAATCTTAATAAATAGTTAGGTACAAACTGTATGATCATTTCTGTTTCCAATATACGACCTTTGTCATGACATAATATATTGATATTTTACAAGTAAGTATAAAAATTATATTATAATTATAGCACAATAGTCGTTTAAAATATAATTTTTGCAATATAAGTTACAATGTAATAAATACTTGGCATATTTTTCTTTATATTAAATTAATTTCGTACAAATAATACTTATAGTAAGAAATAGATACAGTTTTTTTTTATTATAAAATTACGCTAAAGAAATAATGGGAGTAAAATAAAACATTGAATATGTGTAATGTTTGAACATTTGTTCTTTTTTCAATTGATTACTCATGCGTGATAAGATGAGGTAACTTATGATATCACAGTATAAAGATAAAAATAATAATTCAAGTATAAAAAAAACTAAAATTAGGACTACGTAATGTTCGTATTATAAAAAAAAAGTGTTAAGATGTTCGAAATATTAACTTATATCAATATTTTTAATTCTGATTGTGATCGTACCAACAACTTGGTAATCATACAAGATAAATTGTGATATACATTATTATTATCTAGTTATAGTTGTTATTATAATCTACTATCTATACTCATAAAGGAATGTAAGTGGTCTTACATTCCACGATGTACTCTCAACTCACAATACAAAGGCACACAAATGAAAATAAACAAAAGCATCTCCAAACAGATACTAAAGCTATTTAAAAAAAACATTTAATGCAGGGAACGGATAAATAAAAATAATTGTTTAACTCGTTAAATGAGGTTTTACCCTCGTACCGCCATGGAAGGCGGTTATGCAGACCGACAGAGCCAGTAAAAACTCAACAGCCGCTTTTCTTCAAGATGTTATATTATAATTTATAATATATAGAATATACTTTAAGTTATTGATGATGAAATATTGTTCATATAATATTTCATTATGCAATTTAATAAATAGCATTTTAAATATCCTATGATTTATAATGAAGCCCGTTAACTTCTGCCTACATAATTATGTGAGATGTAAAATTGTATATTTAGATCAGGTGAAACATGTCTTAATATTTTAAAGTAATAACATATTTAAAGTGATATTGCACTGTTAGGAAAGAAAAATACATTTATAGAAAACGGTTAAAAGGACGACTCCTTGGACAGTTTCCACCAGGCGTGGGTGGGCGTCCAATCCCGCTACGTTTAATTTTTTATAGTCCCCTAAAAATTTACATGTCTTATAATTTACAATATAATTTCCAACTTAAGAATAAATTAATTCTCGCTATGTTTTTAACAAAAAAGGAATTTTAATTTTTAAAATATCATAGTAGATTTTTTTCCCCATTTCTATTTACAACTTTTTTAGTACAATTGCTATTTAAATGTACATCATTTGAAGCTATCCACGAATTGGGCCATTTTTCGATGCATATGAGGAGAACTACTGATTAGCTGGACTGTTTGCCATCTGAACAAAACTACCAACGGGACGGCCGACGCAAAATAGAGAATAAAGTGTGTGGGCTAGTACTTCCTATTTAAGCCCATAATACCCAAATTTCAATAATAGTTTCATTTACTTTAAATAGCATAATAAATAACATCGACCTTACCCACCAAATATACAGCATTACCATTGCCATTAAATATTTCAATTGAAAATATTCAATATATACAATATTACTCGCATGGAAACGAATCGAACCCACTAACGCTTCTCAAAATTGACTTTGGAAACGCGCAGCTATGCAGCAGCAATACGCATTTTTACAATCATTTTGTTTAATAAATTAAATAATGCACTAATCGATTGATAAATAATACTCTATTTTTAATTTATGTTATATACGTACTAATATTATACGTATATAATATACGGACGTACACATATGTATATTAAAAATATTCTCTCAGGCTAAACTTCATTTAATTGCAATGCCCCACACGTATCAAAGGTCAGTGAGTCTGTGACGTATCCAAACTGCATGGACCTATCTATATAAGTCAGTTCATTCTATCGAAGGAGATTCAATTAAAGAGAATACTATTTATTGCGTTACTCAATAATAAAGTATCAACTGACGTGAAAAGTATACTGATTGACAAAGGCTTCATTTGTTGTCATTAACTTTGTAAAATACTCCGTTACATAAGATTATGAGTATGTAATATTATGCTTTTTGCAGCTTTATGCTTTATACCGCAAAATAAAGTAGACAAAGAAAACCTAGTATTAAGATACTTTCCATTAGTGCAGAAATTCAAGAGTATCTATGTTATGTGGCGGAGCCAGACGCATTGTTTATCAAAGCAAGTGAAAAAGGAAAATACTTTTAATATATTCATCACCCGAGGGATCGAGACTAGAATCACTGCGCCACGTTGCCTTAATGTAACATGTATATTGTACATCTACTAATTTATGATATTCTGTATTTATAATAAATCTGTAACTAATCGGAGATATATTTAAAAAATATATTTTAGGGGATTACGGCATTGTAATAGGGTCCAAAATAGTGATTTTTAAATTTTGTCAGTTTACCTGTGCATTTGTCTGTGAGTTGCTACGGGCTAATCTTAGAAACGGCTTACTATTTACTATTTACGTATTTTGGGTATCTTCTTTGAACATTCAGTGTTTGTTTTATTTAACGTCAATTTAAAATATTTTGTTTTACAAAATTGCTACAGTTAATTTGTTCATTTAGTTGAAATTTCAGCTTTTATTGTGTAGATAGATATTGTCTAAAAAGTATAATAACTTTATTAGAACAAGAAGTGTAGTTCAAGCGGGCGAAGCCGCGAGCTCGTCGCTAATATTGTAATAAAGTGTTTTAATAAATATTGTTAACAATAAAATCTTTTCCTCGACTATAATATTAATATTATTGTTTATGCCTCATAATGTATCCCGCATATGGCGGATAGACATATAGCAACATAGATAGAACATATAGCAGGGCAGGCAGAGGGAACTTGGGAACCTAGTGTTAAGATGCTTCGTTCCCCACTTTCCGCTAAAATTAAGGCATTGCGTGATGAGTAGCGGAAATCAACGCCGCGTTTTGCCTTGTACCATAAACATCAAATATTAAATATTTCATATCCTCGAGGTGGGATCGAACCCACAGCCTGTCGCTTACAGACACACGTTTGTGCCGCGCGCCACGACAGGCCTCTGCGGATAGACAGATCCTAAAGTCAGAACACTATTTTCCTATTAAAACACTCCGTTACCCATTTTCCGTTAAATACTGGGGACTTTGCGTGTCGAGTGGCGGAATTAAACGCCGCAATTTATCTCGGTTCCAGATCGAGGAAATGATATATATATTAGATATTTCATTTTTTAGCGAATCTGCTACCGGCTTTTCAAACATTTTGAGGACAACGATTTTTCAATTAAAGTAATTACTTAAGACTATAAACCCTAAATTAAAACTATTAAATATTAATATGTAAAATGTTATCACATTATAATTGTTGCACTCAGATTGAGTTCAGCTGCAATTTCCGGACTCAAATTGATATCTCCACTTGTGATGTTATGTTATTGTTTGCTTTTAATGCGACCACTAATATTTTTAAGACTCAAAAATGTTTATATAATATTGACTATTATAAAAACTAAAAATAAACTATAATATAATAAAGGGCCCATCGTGGCGCAGCGACACAAGCGTGTGACTGTAAACTACAGATTGTGAGTTCGATCCCCAGTCGAGGAAATGAGACATTTAATATTTTTAATTTAAATATTTAATGTTTAATTTCTTCGCTCTGGTAATAAGGCAAAGCGCGGTGTTGACTTCCGCCACTCAACACGCAATCCTTCAAATTCGGCGGCGGAAAGTGGGTAACAGAAGTGGAACGGAGTGTCTTAACACTAGGTTCCCGTGTTCCCTCTGCCTACCCTGCCTCGTGCGGGATACAGCGTGAAGCTGAATCTATTTTTAAAATAATATAATTCTGAAGAAAGATATGATGAACACTATACCCCAATCATGTAGATTAGAAATAATAAGTGTAATATTAACAAAGGTTCAATGCAATAGGCATTTACTTAAAAGTTAAAAAATTATACCACCTGGTGAAGAAGCACAATAGAGCATCTAAACTATTAGAAACAATAAAATGTGGTCTTAGCAAAATTTGTATCATAAAGTATCAAGACCTGCTAAGTTGGAGAAATTAAAAAAAAATGTAAATTGTTTTAATTTTTATAGCCTGATATTGTTCATAGCTAAAAGTGGGATGCTGTTTAATGGTTGTTAGATTGATTTTTAATTGGAAAAAATGATTATATTACTTTTATATTTTTTTGCTGTTTTGGTAAAATAAAGCACTGTGTGAAGACCTGTCATTTGACATGCAATGTTTTATAATTTTGTTTTTAAATTTCAATAAAAAAAAGGTAAGTAGAAGTAACCTGGACATATATTATACAATGCCTGATATATAAATTTCTGAGAATGTATAGACATTCAAGATATCCCCTTTTTATTGTACCAGAAAAGATAAATTAAATCCCAGAAGTGGGTGATGAACTTATAACCACTGTGTTTTGTTGCTGTTGCTGTCCTACTACACCATGATGGCTTTAGTACTTTCAGATTATATATAAAAATGTACAACACTTACCATTAGGCGAATATACACGCAAATTGATAGGTACAGGTGAGATACCCTTGTTGGAGCCTGTGATGCGATCGGTCTCAGCCTCAATCTCCCCTCGTACTTCATTGAAGTCAACAAACTTTTTGCCTTTGCAGTGCAGAAATTCTGCATATTCTGAGTGATAAAATTTGGACAGTTACGACACGCCTTAAGACCAATTTTAATATAATTTTTATATACAATAATAAATTATTCTTTGTTCTTTTCTTAAAAAATTAAATAAGCATACACTGTGGCTTCAATAATGTATATATTGTTGATTTAGAATGTAAATCTGCCAACAGCCTAATAAGCAAACTACCAAAAGTTTCTAAAAAAAGATAATTATATGTATCTTTTAAGTTTTTTATAATTTCGAAAATTTAGATATGCTTTCTAAGCTGACAATATATTCATGTATTTTTAAAAACTCATAAATGGTGGTAGTAATTAAGTTAATGCTGATATATGACAATAATAATATAGTTATTTTAAACATGCAAACTACAAGTGAAGGTTAATTCTTATGTTATGATTATGTGATCAGTATTATTGTAGATTTAGAAATTGGTAATACAATGTATTACAGGATATTTATGCAGATCATTTCTTTACAAAAAAAAATAGTTACTAACCTGCATTTCCATGAATGAGTTGTAGTATAAGTGGCCGACGAGTCACTATACCAGAACCGCGAGGCAAAAAATCTCTAAAACAAAAAATAATATGTACCAACAAAAATATTATACACTGCATATTTAAATTGGTCTAGTTCAAACACAGTATAACTTTAATAATCATTTAAGAATCAATTAATTATATATTATTATAAAATATTATAATAACCACCAACTAAAATAGTAAAAGTCATTATTATTAACAATAAAATCATTATTGTAATGATAAATAATTATTTCCTATTCAGTCATGTTGTATAAAATATATAAAAATAAACTTGAGGCAGCCATGGACTTGGGCACATACATATCCAATTCTATCATAATCTGATTTATTAAAAATTTTGTTTCAAATAAAAATGCATTGTTTTATCATATTTTTATGGTTTTACCATATATATGATTCAAGACATGAGCACTTGATTTAAACTACAAAAAACAACATTTTTAAATTTAATAAACAGTCATGAATCATGTGTAATCAACAAGAAGCACTCAATTACTTCAGTGAATCATTAAAACCTACAATAATAGGTATGTTAGTTTTAATTACTATTAGCTATAGCTTAGTTATTAAGCTTTTTTTACCCAGAGAAGACTAACTTATATTTGCTAGGAATAATAAAATTTAATTTCAGATTGTTCAGTTGGTTCACACTTGGTAATGAAAAATAATATTTAATTAGCCAAATTGTATAGGCCACTAAACAAAAATACTTTTAATTTACAACGAAAATTAACTTCAACCAACAAAGATATTTAAATTAGTCATAACTAGATGTGAACATATTGAATATTGTCATATAAGAGTAACTTATAAAACTTTAAATCATAACATATTTAAAACTATAAAAGATTCAGCTATCGAGGAAATTCTTTTGTCAGATAAACAACGCAACATAACTATTTAAATGCAATTCGAAGTCTTAGTATAAACAATTCATAAAAGAACTATTCATTAGATACACGTAACAAAAGTTAAAATTTTCTCTTATTACGACTTGAGAGTTGATCTCACCTGCCTACAAAATTTTCAAGCACTGAACTTTT
Organism: Eueides isabella; assembly: GCA_019049475.1. Lineage (NCBI taxonomy): Eukaryota > Metazoa > Arthropoda > Insecta > Lepidoptera > Nymphalidae > Eueides > Eueides isabella. The sequence continues at coordinate 11,773,410 of CM032385.1, forward strand.
TCCAGCAGATTGACCACCCACAACTGCAATTTGTGGAAGATCTAAGGACATGTGCACGCCCATTTGAACAAATGCATCTTGCAATTTGTTCACAATTGGGATCAATTGTTGCATTCCAAAATTTCCAGGCATTTTTACTTATTTACATTAACTATGAAAACACTTATTACTTGCTCATCGTCTATACTTCACATCATCGATAAACTAATTTATTTTTCAATATGGTGGTTGGTGGGTGGTTATGGTAACGCTACGTTCCGTTTTTCGTTAAAAAATGATAACAATATTGTAACTGTCAGATAATACGTCGAAAATAAATCTTTCCTTTAAAAAACTAAATACATCATATTTATTTGCTCTTTTTTTACTATAAATCCACAACAGACACATGATCCTTGCTAGTCTTTTATTCTTATATTCGCTAACACTACTTGATTAAAAAAATATTTTTAATATTCTTAGAAACAAAAGATTTATTAAAAATCTATATAACAAAAAGAGGGTATTTTTCATACTTACTTCTTCTGCTTACATTAAATATCTTAAATACCATAAGCAGAAGATTAAATCTTCTAATAAAGTTCAGCATTCACATTTACATTAGCTTTATATATAAATAAAAACATCTCGCCCAATCGTTTATAAAATCAATACTGCGTGACATGCGCACTGAATATAGGACACTTATACGTTAATATTATGACATGAAATACTAGAATAACTTAAAATAAAAAGAAATCACCAAAGAATATTAATAGATATAACAATTCTGTAGTATAATTAATTGTAGCTGTAAATCAAATGTTGTACAAAGAAACGTTTCGTAAAAACCTATAAGCAAAATCAAATTTTCAAGGATAATGAAAGATTAATAATAATAATTTTAAAAAAATTGTTAGAAAAACAATTTCAGCTTTTTCTTTGCTGTTCTTAATTGTCTATTACGCAATTCGGTTCTTAGGTACGTTGTATATATTTCTTGCACTTCCTGCTAAAGTATATGTTTTTTTACCATTATATTTTTTTATGTGTTATTTTGGAGGACCCTTACCTGCCAACAAAATTTTCCAGCACAGAACTCTTTCCTGCTGATTGACCTCCAACCACGGCTATTTGGGGCAGGTCTAGCTGCATGTGCACTCCCAATTGCGTAAAAGCATCTTGCAGCTTATTAACAATTGGTATCAATTGTTCCATGCCCATATTCCCCGACATGGCTGCCGGTTTTGGGTAATACTCCTCGATTTATGAACTTCTTCGCTGACCGCCGCTTACTGATTTTCCCTCATCAATATGATATTAATTCTCCTTGCGCATGCGTAAACTTAGTAAGTGATAAAAAATATACCCATCTCAACAATAATGGAACTGAATAAATCTATATTTCAGCTGTAATATCAATATCTTATATATAGTACGTTACTTTATTGTACCTACTTTTCAGCTTCTTTATTATTTTTTTAGGGTCCTTTTATAGATCTAATTTTGTAAGAACCAGTTCATAATTGTATGAGACTCTTTAAAATGTATAAATAGTTGTATAATAATGTTGTACAGTAATAAGTAAAATATTTTATTCACAGCTGTTATTGAAATAAAATGTATTGTATTAGATGGCTATATCTTTTATTATATATATATACATATATATATATATATATATATATTTATATAATTGTCAAAATAACTCAAGCTTTGCAGAAAATACTATGATATTAAAATTAGTTATAATGTCTTTTTTTTATTGTTATTTATTTGAACATAACAGTTGTGTTTAGTTCTACAGTTTGAATGGCTCTTTGTGAACAAAAAATGACTAATGCAGAGATTGTTTAAAAAAAATTAACAGTATAAAGAAATTTACATACAAAATTAAGTCAGTTACATGTAAATTATATCTCATATATACATTTAACTAGGGATAACCGATTGGTGCTACTTTCACAACATCTATAAATTGAAATATTTTCCAATATACAACATTCTGTATTTTGAAATCTGATCGCGACCAATGTGTGTTTTTATTCAATTTTAAATTAGAACGCAGCCAAGCTAGTTTCGCAATGTTTTCCAGCAGAGTGCGTTAAATCGCGTCTTTGTGACGTCACACTATTGATTGTAAAGGAGATCGTCTTTTGGAGACGCCATCTTAAAATAAAGTGATATAAGTTTTGGTAGTGTAGAATATAGAAAAAAATCTGAAGTAATCTTATTTTATAAATTAGCATTTGAGCTTAATTGTTTTAATTATATTAATAACAAGTGTAACGGACCAAGGTACTAGTGTATTTTGCTTTTGTTATTTCTCTAAGCGATTAAATTTAGTTTATTTACCGTTCCTTTGATATATCTTTAGTACCGTTAGTATTGATAGTTATTACTGCTAACGAAGGATTAACAGTTATGAAAGTGTAGTATTTATTGAGAGTAAAATTGGGAGTCATCGATCCAGCGTCCGTCCAGCCTACGGATGTAACACGTCAATATACTTCAGAGGGCAGGGCTTAAAATTGTCCTACCACCAGTGCTGTGAAAGTGTTTTTAATGTTATGTGTCGGTTCCAGTGTTATATAAAGTAGAAAAGCAATCGCTACCACCAATACAGTGTAATGAGATAAATAAATTATTGTGAAAGACATGTCTTTGTGGTAAACTATAGTTAAGTGAGATATATACGGTTGAATTAGTATACATAGTGACAGTTCTACTGGTTACAGTTGGTGGTTGGTGAGAGGGTAACCTCCTGATGGTGTGTACATCGCAGCATGTCTGCACTCTCGACGCCGGGCGGCGGAGGCACTACGGCGCAGAGCAAGCCGACGTCCGGCAAGCAAAAATATCAAAAATTGGACATCAATAGTCTGTATTGCGCCAACAGGGTATGTAAATCTTTTAAGAATAAAAAATAAGTATAACTATGATAGCTATAACTTTCTATTAATTAAATAAACTATTTTTTACAATATAGTTACTATCACTCAAATGTGTAAATTTTGTTTTTGTTTTGTCAATATGTAAGGGGAAAACCATTTAAATTACCCACTTTAAAGTAATAAAAGAAATAATATTCTTTTAAAATGCTGTAAAAAAGTTAAGCTGTCTGAAAAAATATTAACTGACCTTCATGAATTCAACAGAAGCCCCTAAATGTTGAAGTGCATTAAATTTTAAACTATTAACTTCCTCATTATGGACAATTATATATTAACATTAAAATTTTCATTATTTTCTTTGTTGTTGAATGGAGGTCATTGACCTAAACAAATGACCTTGTCATATTCTAGATTATTGATTATTTTGAAGCCAAGACAACTTTATTGCTTTTAATTCTTTCAAAATAAACAAATATCTTTTATCACTGTTTTTTTATCTGATGAAATTATATATATTATAACTTACAAATTATTTTTCAGAATGAAAACTCAGAACCGTCCTCTGTAAAATCTCAACTTAGCCGTAAACATGGAATGCAAAGTCTTGGAAAAGTACCTTCAGCCAGGCGACCACCAGCCAATCTTCCATCTTTGAAAACTGAAACTGGTCAAGATCCTAACGCAAAGTAAGTTTTAATATCAAATTTTTCATATTCTTGAACAAGAAGCTGTTTTTCCAATTTTTAATGTAAAATTGACAATTTCAGCTCTGTATCAGCTGTAACTACATCAGTATCTACTCCAGCAACATGTACCTCTCAAACAATAGTGAGTATATATGATGTATATGTTGTTATGCTTCTTTTTAAATATTACCTACATAAGTGAAAGTTGCTGTTAAAAATCAATATAAGATTAAATCTAAAATTTGAGATTTGACTGTGGTCTGGCAGAATTCAAAACTGAGCTTTGCTTTACTTGAGTAAAGGAATATAAATAATAAAAAATATATTTCCTTGTTTGGGGGTTAAACCCACAATGTGTCGGGTATACAGTTGATCCCACAATGGGGGCCACACATAAGGTATGAAGTTTTTTAATTTAAAATTAAATAGATATTCTATATCAAATTGTGGATCAATTGTAAGAGTATATTATGTTCTGTTATGTAACTAAAACTAAAGCTCACTAAATTTAAATTTAGTATTTTCTGTCCTAAGTGTGGAATAATACTTTAAAACATAGTAAAAATAAAGCTCACTATCTTAAAGTACCGCCTAATTACCTAATTAATATTTATGAAAAATATATATGATTTATTTTCTCTTAGATAAGTTCTTCGAACACCAGTGTGATTGCGGGAACAGGTACTGGAGGATGGGTGTCATTGCCCCCACCCTCGTCACCTCACTTCAGGACAGAGTTCCCTTCACTAGAAGCTGCAGCTCAACCTTCACACCGTTCTTCAGATCATTCTGTACCCCAACCACAACTAAGACCACAAAGTAAGTTCGTACATTTAACCAGCTCAACTTTATAAACAGTTCAACAAAGTTCACTATAAATTATATATGTTAGTTTCATACTTAAACCATAGCAGAGTAGGCAGAAGGAGCGATTGTTGAAATTTGCATTCCCCACTTTACAGACACTGCATATTGTGTGGTTGAACTCAATAAATACCGTTTAACATTATCACCTGAAAATAATTTGATAAAATCTTTCCTTTTATGTGGTGACCGAAGCCACAACCATTACATTTACACTCAGATGGTATCACAGTGTCTTGATGATCTATATAAAAAATTTGATAAAAAATGACCCAGCTCCTGTGTTCTATTTTAAATATTTGACACTATATTTGATAATGATAGAGATGAGAGGAGTTCAGACAATGGAGATGAATGTTAATGTTCATTTAAAAGGGACCCCTGAAACTTACACTTGGGTTGCAGTGTTACTTTGAACTTCTATGTTGTATGGTGTACAACAAAGAAGTTCAAAGTACTCACATGATGAATCTGTGAAATGCTAAGTAGTCTGTTCTCATAGCAGAAGGCAGTTGGACGTGCGGTGGCACGGCCGGCGCTCGGCAAGAAACTACATCCTCACCCGCCGCCGCGCCCGCCTCCGCGCCTGCTTCACAGCAAACACCCGCCTTCCGGGCTATTATACCATCCTTCGTGCGTATTACATATACAACTTATTTCAAAAATGAATACAGTTACAGCTTTTTTTAATTAACTATTATTTATCCTAATAACTAGCCATTATCTCTCCTTGTATAGTATTTTTTACACAAAAACATTCAAACATGTTACTTATAGAGACAATAAACTAAATTGTAATGTAATCTAATAGAAAATGTTGGTATGAAAATAAATTACCAATTATTATTAAATATATTTTGTATGACAGACAAGACAGGACAACTTCACTTCCCTCAATTTATATTTGTTATATAAAAAAAATATTGTGTATGCTAATTCAGTTCGGTTTCACTTCTTTGTAGATAAATATTATCAAATGAAGAATGTAATATTTTAATTTTTTTGCTTTGATAACAAGGCAAAGCGCGGCGATGAGTTCCGTCACTCAAATCTTTAAATACGGCGGAAAATAGGATATGGTTAAGAGTGTCTAAACACTAGGTTCATTAGTTCACTCCATTTACCCCCTACCATGGGCAGGATACAGCGTGAAGCTGAGATTGTAGATAAATATGTATGGTTAAATCAATACAGTTAGGTTTCCAAAAAAAAAACATAATATACTAATTATTTTGATTATAAAATATCAATCTATTAACTTCTTTCTAATTCAATTAATATTCATTACTGATAAAATAATTCTTACACAGCTGATGAAAGGTAGCAGTGGTACTGGAATTGGATTGGGAACTTTAAGCTCACTTCGTGACAATAGAAGTGGTAATAGTGGCGGTAGTAGTAATTCTAGTAATAATATGGGCTCCAGGCCCGCGCCACGGCCCCCTGCCACGCCCAGAGCCGTGGAAGTGTTGACGGCGCGTCCCATTTTACGCGAAGAACAAATCTCTTCGCTGGACGATATCTCCCGTGATGCAGGATGGGCGCAACATGACGATATAGATTATGAGTGAGTATAATAATTAGTAATCGACCGAAACAGATTTTTCACCGAAGCTGAAGCCGAAACCGAAACCGAAACTTACTTTAACGTATTTAAATTTTCTATTGCATACTGAAATCTAATATATTTTAATGTTTTTGCACATATATTTGCATGTTCTATTGATAATTTAATAGAGATAAAATTATCATAAAAGCAATTCTGGGCATTATTAAAATCAAATCAAAGTATTATTTATTCAATTGGGCCATTATGAACACTATTCAATTGTCAAATTATATAAAAAAAATCTGTAGTGTAAACTGATGAGAAGAGCCGACAAGAAACTCGACAGTTGCTCTTTTTAAAATAACTCAAATTAAACTATTAACTCAAATTGAATGTATAAAATATTAACAATAAAATAAAAACTTTTTGAAGACGAAACCTAGGAGTGACTAGCTTGTTTTTACTTCTTGTATTAATTATCAGCTTCACGCTGTAGCCCGCACGAGGCAGGGAACCTAGTGTTAAGACACTCCGTTCCACTTCTGTTGAGTGGCGGAACTCAACGCCGCGCCTTGCCTTATTACCAGAGTGAAGAAATGAAACATTAAATATTTAAATTGAAAATATTAAATATTTCATTTCCTCGACCGGGGATCGAACCCAGAACCTGTCGGTTACAGTCACACGCCTGTGCTGCTGCACCACGACGCCTCTTGTATTAATGTCATGTCTATTACAGTTCTTAATTTAATAGTAATCGTATAAACATATTCCCGAGCTCCCATGCTGTAAATGGAGCAAACTGCTATATTTTGAGTTACAAATATAGACCCTATATCTGCAGCATTGCCGCGATGTCAGAAAATTAAAATCGTAAACATGGATATGTCAGTAAAATTAATAAAATTCCTGACATTATTTATCCGTATAATAGTTTATTGCCATGGTGGGTGAACACGATAATTGACAATACTCCAGTTTCGGTGCGGCCAAAAGTTTCGGCTATTTTAAACTAAAATAAATTAAACTAGAGTTCTTGGCCGAAACTGCCCGAAACCGAAACCGAACTTTCGGTCGGTCACTAATGATAATATTACTTTGTTCAAGACATCATTCTTGTAGCAATATCTTGGTAAAATTTGTTATATTAAATATATGATAGGTTAATAATAATATTTGAATATTTAAAATTTTTGGTTAAAGAAATATTAATAAACGTTTCTTTTTTAGTCAGAAACTTGACTTCTCTGATGGTGAGTCGTCAACTCCAAATACTAAAATCAGTAACAAAAACAACCGGACTAATATTGACAATGAACGCATCGATTCTAAGATGCAGGATCCTGGCGACGAAGAGCAGCTATGGGCAGAGCGTCGGCAAAAGCAAAGTAATGAAGTCGCCCAAGCGGTCGCGCGAGCTCGCAAACGTAAAGAGGAGGAACAAAGGCGGCAAATGCGTGACTCGCCAGCCTCACAATCTACTAAGGATAATCGTGATAAAGGTGACAGAGACCGAGACCGCAACGACAATAGAGAGCGAGAAACAGAATCCAGGGAAAAAGAAAAGATAGAGAATAGAGACAAAGAAAGGTCGGAAAACAAAGACAAGGAGCGATCTGATATACGAGATAGGGACTCCAGAGAAAAGGATCGTTTAGATAATAGAGATAGAGATCGTATAGATAATAGGGATAGGTATGATCGCGACAGGGAGCGCGACCGCGACAGAGACAGGACAATGGAGAATAAGGACAGAATACGCTCCGATAATAGAGATCGTATCGATGAAAAAGATAGAGATATGCGAGATCGTGTTGACAACCGTGATCGCAATGACAACAGGGACCGAGTGGATCGTGATAGATATGACAGAGATAGAAATGATAGAGATCGTGACCGGCTCGACAGAGAGAGGGGCGAACGAGATAGAGAACGGGACCGTGATCGGGACCGCGACTTTAGGGACAGGGACCGAGAAAGAGATTATCCTCGTGACCGGGACCGTGACCCCTCAAATCCTCCATTTTCGAAAACATTTCAAGCCAATATACCGCCACGATTTTTAAAGCAACAGCAAAATAGGCAACAAGAGGATCCACACAAAGCTTGGGCATTTCCAGGAAAGCCTGCCCAAAGGAGACAAGAGCCACCTCCATACAATCCTCCCCGGCATACATCACATAATGGCCGCCGTTCATATTCCAGGTAAGAGACAAATAACATTTATCACAATATTAAGACATCGAAAATGCTATTTGTTTTTTAAGCTGCTGCAACTGGATTACTTTTAATCGATACTATTAGGTAAAATATCCTAAACTGCATATTACCAAAGTGAAGAGTATAATTAAATTTCTGATATAATTTTTCGCAAAATTATGTGTACTATATTTAATGTTTATGTAATTATGTAGTTTATTATTAATGGATACATTATTTTTTTTGCATTTTATTTACAGAGACTACTCTGACCGTGAAGATGACATAAGAAGAGAAAAAGATGGTTCTGGTCCACAGTGGCGATCGGAAATGCAAGATTACGATAGATCTGGGCGTGAACTAGATAGATCTAACTCTAAAGAATCTTACAAGGACTTTAACGATTATAAGGATAGAAGAAATGATTCTGACAGAAAACCTTTAGATTCAGCTTTTGAACACTGCAGCAGAACTGCAGCGGATAAGTTAACTGAAGTTTTTGAAAGAAAGAGTATTGGACTTGTAGAACCATTTGCTCCCAGCAATGATGCAGCTGCAGCAACGCAACCTCCCGAAAGGCGAATAACACCACCCTCAAATAACTTGCAACGGGAAACATTTGACAAAGATTTTAGCAAAGCATCATGGGCTGAAGTTGCACAAGAAGAACAATTAAATTCCTCGTTGAAGTTATCTATAGACAAAGAAGGTTCACCAAAACAAAATGAACTTAAAATGAACGATGGCTTAAGTTCTGATGCTACTGATGCAATAAAAACATTACAAAATACAATGAATTCAAATAGTAACATTCACACAAATCTCAGCACACAAAATCAATCTAACAGTTTCCATAATAATCACATTTCAAATATACAAGCTGTATCCCCACAAATTCAACAAACTCACTTAGTAAACACACAAGTAAATATTCATCCTGCTACTGTATCTTCTGTAAATCAACCTCAATCTTCAATATTTTCTGACTCTCATTCTATTTCTAACTCAATTCAATCTCCTCCTAAACTTATGAATACTCCTGATATAATGTCTACATCTCAAATTCAAAGACCTCTATCAGAACCAGTGACAAGTGCTGTAAAACCAATCATTTCTTCACAAAAATCAGAAAAAGAATTTTCTGAATCTGAATCTATTGCATCTAAATCTAGTTCTGATCCATCTGTAATGACAGGAAATAAGGTAACTGACTCCAATTCGATTGAAAATATACAAGATTCTCAGAAAAGATCTGTCGACGACAAAAAGAACGAAAGATATAGTAATGACCAGTTAAATAAAATGCCAGTAAAAGAGCCAGTTGAAAGAAAATCCAGTGGATCTGGATCTGAAAAAAAGGGAAGAGGTTATGCAGGCAGTGGTGGAAGCAGTGGTTATGTTTATAGTAGAGGTTGGGGCCCAAGAGAAACTCGTGGTCGCCGCTCACACCGTAGTTCCCGGTCAAACAATAGAGCAAGTGAATCAGATGGCTCTACTGATGGTAATAATGCAGAACGAAAAGAACGCCGACGCGCGCCTCGTAGTCCACGTGGGCCTAAAAAGCAAGATAGACCTGATGACTCTAATTTACCATCTTCGGAACAGGGTATTCACATAACAGATGGTTTGGAAAATAGAGAACCTTTTGCACCCCGCGGGCAACCTTCTCGACGCGGAAGAGGTGGTTTCCAAGGTTCTAATAGGCCCCCTGCACCAGCTAAACGTGTAGCTGGGTATGGTCCACCTAATACAAAGAGTCCTTTTAGTCAAGCAAACAGGATAAAGGACAATGAAGATATGAAAGATAACAATCAAGATGATAAAGAAAAAAATAATAAAATGCGTCCTGGCTCTTCTACTGGCAAGGGACGTGATCGTCGCACAAAGGGCCCGCATAGTGGTGAAGACGAAAATTGGGAAACAACATCAGAACATTCCGAAAGTGGGGGAGCAGGCAGTCGACGATCGAATGGAAGTAGACAAAGTAATCAATCTCAAAAAGTGCCGGGACAAAATCGTACTCAGAATTCAATGAATCGGCAAAATAATGGACGTGGTCAACAAGCAACTAAAAAGGAAGAAGAAAATAAAACTGATCTTGCAGAGGCTATTAGTGATCTTAAGATATCAACCGCTAAAAAAGATGAAGAAATTGCTGATGATGGATTCCAAAAAGTTTTGAATAAGAAGAATTCTAAAGAAACTCGAGGACCAACAATAAAAGAGGAAAAGCAGCCCAGATCTCGTTCGAACCAAGGCGGTGGTCGTAATGGTTCATCTTCTAGAAATCCTAACGAAAAATCTAATTCACGTGGATCAGCGCCGGTTGCTAGCAAATCCAACACGCAATATGATCGTCCTCGTCAAGCAAATTTGGCGCCTCGGTTTGTTAAACAAAGGCAAAAGCAACAAATGGGTTTAGTGTCTACTTTCGTTCCAGATACTGGGGCCGCTCCGCCTCCTCCTCCAGTAAACGCATGGGATAAACCAATTGCTCAAACGTTAAGGGGGAATATTGAGGAGCCCCCAGAGGTTGGAGAAACTAAATCGAACCAGTCAAGTCAGCGAAGTACACCTGGGGAAGCTCCCAATGACAATAAGATTGCTGCACCACCACCCCCTATTGCAGCTGACAAAACTGGAGTTTTGGATGGATCTACCCCTCCTGTGGAAACTATCATATTTGAAAATACAAACTATAAGACTGCTCCTCCTGCTGAAGCTTTAAAACAAAAATATCAACCTAGTGCTGCCACTGCCAAACCACAGGAAGAAGTTCAAAACGAGATGGAACCGAGAACTTTACCCTTCAATGGAGATGTTAGGCCCCGGCCTAGATCGATTCAAGAACTTATGGCTGATACTGGTAGACCAGTGTCGGAAGCCGAAGGTACATTGGGTCTTCCAATAACATTCGACACTTCTCAAAAGACTGAAGATTCTTCTGATATGAAACTTGACTTTGCATTTGACTCTGATCTTGGACAACTTACGGAAGACAAATCTACAAAAGCTCTGGGATTACCGCGCGGGACGCATATGAGCACTTCCAATACAATTTCCCCGCTGGCGGCAGATCTCAATTTAAAGATCGCCAGCGTTAAAAAAGTATGGGAAATGCCAGCCGTTGCAGAAGGAAGTGAGGAGCTGCAATTCGCTGGCTTTGAAGAAAATAACACAGAGACTGGTGCGCCTCCTAATGTGTGTAAGGTGAAACCAACTCAGCAATTACAGTCACCCCCACCTCAACATTACAATCATGTTAGCTATCAAGGGAGCTATGGCGGGCTCTCTGTTCCGTCACCACCGGCGGTCTTATTTAATACTAACCCAACGCAACAAATATTGGGCTCCTCTCAGCAGCTCCCACAACAAGGAGGCTTATATGGAGCGTTTTTGGATCAAACACGAGGACAGTTTGGTGGATTCCCCGGAACTCCATATGGTGCTGGTTCAGCTACTCCATACAATTATCAACCTCCTCCAGATATGTTTCAGGGTTTACCAAGTCAATACCGTATGGTTAGTAGATCTTTTTATTTTATTCATACTTGCATAAAAACTGTTCAAATTCAAATTTAAATAATGAATATCAACATATATTATTAAAACCTTAAAGACATTTTTTAAGTAAATATAATTTTTTCTTTGTTATACAAAATATTTATCTGATATATGTTGGCTAAATTTCAGGCTGCGGCGGCAGGTGGCGGTGCGGCTTTCGGACAATCTGGACAGCTAGGAAACAGTCCAAGCACTGTTTTGATTTCAAGCACTTCCAATTCTCTAATGTCTGCTACAGTCAAACCTTCTACTCAACAGATAGGCGCTATAGGTAAATAAACAGAAATAATAACATAAATATTATACCATTTGAAATAAAACAAATTTTATTTCCATTTATAAGTATCAAAAATAAAGAAAGTTAATACAACATAACTTTAAATATTAAACACTTTAGTATAGTAAAGACAGATATTGAATAAATTTTTAAACATGCTAAATATATGACACTTGTCAACTATGTGGAAAAAGGGAAGCCATTGCAACAGAGCTGGACTGTATCTGACTGTAAATACAATGGATGTGGTACTCACTTAAGAAATCTATATATAATTATTTTTATTTTTGACACAAAATTGAAAATAGAAATTGTTGAGGATAGAAATGTAATCCTACTAGATTTATTCAGCCAATATATTTCAATATAAACAAGAAATGTGAAGCTATTTTTTTTAAATAAACAGGGAGCAAAGGCGGAGGCGTCGGTGGAGTCGGCGGTGTGGGCGGCGTGAACACGTTCCAGCAGCAGTACCTGGGGTACTCGGGGCCCGTGGGCGAGGCGCCGTACTCGCTGCCCGGCCTGCTGCCGCGGCCCGCGCCGCCCGCCACGTCGTACTACTCGCCGTACCAGCCGCCGGCCGCGCCCGCGCCCACCTACCCCCTGCAGTTCACGCAGCCGGCGCAGTCCAGCGCCTTCAGCTCGCAGTTCCTATCGTCCGCGGCGCAGCTGCACGTCGCCGCCGCGGTGCAGCAGATGCAGGTAAACTTTGTAAGATGATTGTATTTACATACACTCTGTAAACTAAAGCTGACAACCTTCTTTTAGTTCAATTATATGTTGATGATCTAATATTGCTTAATATATGAACATGTTATTTTAGCAACAGTACCGGGCTCCACCGCTGCAACAGCAGTACGCGCCACAGCCGCAGCCGCGGCCGCCGCCGCAGCAGCAGCTCAAGAGCCCGCTTCACGACCACCCCAACGGGTTCACTCCACTGTGCGAGTCCGCGTCGCCCACTCCCAAGGGCGTGGCCAAACCGCAGAAGCCCCCGCACTCGCCGCCGCAACACAAGTACCACGCGCCGCCGCCACACCAGCACCACCAGCAGCACCCGCCACCCTCGCACACGCCGCACCAGCACCACCAGCAGCATCAGCAGCACCAGCAACACCAGCAGCATCAACAAGTATGACACACTATATGCTTATAGAACAATTATTTTTAGGCCGGTATCAATGCAGGAGCACAATCGTGTGACCGTAAACAGACTGGTTGTGGGTTCCATGACAACTTGAAGATGTGAAATATTTAAAATTTTCAAATGAAATATTTAATATTATCATTTCTTTGCTCTGGTAATAAGGCAACATGCAGCGTTTAGTTTCGCCACTTAACACACAATGCCTGATATAGGTTCCCAAGTTTTTAAACATTTTGTTTTCTTTTGTCCAAAGCATGTTTTAATTATAATGATTACCATTACTTATTAAATGTTTTATCAATTGCCATAAATACATTATTCCATTTGAAAAAGTTTATGTTCCAGCAAATCGTGGGTAGCGGAAACAACGGGCGCGGCGGTAACGGCTCGGGCGGCAACGGCAGCGCGATGAACCGCGGCGGGCTGGTCGCGTCGCGCTACCCCGCGCCCATACAGCGCCCGCCCATCGCCATGTACCGCGCGCCGCTCGCGCCCGCCGCCGCGCCCCGCGCCCACCACGCGCCGCACGCCCCGCACGCGCCGCACCCGCACAACGCGCGGCCCAACCTGTACTACCACCACCAGCAACGCAGTGAGTGTACTCTACATTAGATCGTTATGAGGTTGTCGGTCCTGTTCCGTGTCCAATGCTCACGTGTGTGTGTCCAGATGGCGGCGGCGGGTCGGAGCGCGCGGCGGACGGCGCGGCGGCGGAGGAGGGCGCGGAGGGCGCGGCGGGCGACGCGCCGGCCGCCGCCGACGCGAAGGCGGAGTGAGCGCCGCCAGTGTTCAATGACCGCCTCTCACCCACTGTGTCTGACTTAGTTTCTCGGTATTTTAAGTCGTAAATTATGAAAGTGATCTATTATTGTTTAAGATTCGTACGAATCGGCGCGCCCCGCCACCGTGCGCGCGGCGTGTCGTTTGTTTGTATGTAAATATATCGATCGGACTGACATCCGGCTGTCTATTTGACTGTTATATTTTAAGTATATATGTATAGAGCGTACGGTCGACGGCCCCACCGCGTCCGGCCGACGCACTGTGGGCGTCCACCCGACCGAAGCTGCCTCGAGACCTCTCACTAGCGAATATGTAGCCACGTTTTGCATGACGAATGTCGATGCAATATAAATAAATAATAATGTAATTCGGAACGAAGTAGCTAAGTGACGCTCGCCGTCTTATGACCGGTGCGCAATCGCGCCCATGTATCATAATCAATTATTATATGCGAATAAAATTATTATGACCGAGGATAACTTTCTTATTTATATTTGCACTCTGATCAACATTCCTTACTACCTTACCCAGTTTCCATTATAGATCACAAAAGAAGCTAAATTCCTGTTGTGTACTTTCGTATCAATTGTAATAAATCACTTATTAGCATCCTAATATCAACAACTATATAAAAATTAATAATGACAGTAAAAACAAAGAAAACATTCAATTCCCATATATACTATCTCTATGTTCTCTATAAACTAAGTGACATAGTAAAATGTATAATATATACTTTATTGTACACTACATAGTAGAGAAAAAAAATAAATAAATAAACAAAATACAAGTATAAAATGTACATAGTAAAATGTATAAAGATTAATAATGCTTGAAAACCAATATGATTTTTGAGATTAAGTTGATAAAATTATTTTTAATACGACATTAAATACGTTTAGCAGATAATTTTCGCATTCGCAATTGCGTAGGGTGATGCAATAGTGAAAATTATCAGTTAAATAACAATAGAATTTTGTGTCATACAATCATAAAATCCTCTACTCGTTTAAGTATCCATCCATCCATCCATTTTCAGGAATTTTATTATGGCTGCCTAGGAGTGAACTGCAAAACTTAAAAAAAATAATCGGAGTTGTCATCACCGTTTGAAAAGAATATCTACAAAGAGTGGGGAGAAATATTGGGAGAATTTTCTCCATATTTCATCATGAGGGGCTAATGAGTTTAAGCTAAGCGAAGAACATCGTGTATAACGTTCTAGTGAAGATAATATGAAAAAGGTTGAAGAAATTGTATTGGTAGTTCGAAGAGTGACTTAGTGAGAGTAATTGTTCCTAGCAACGTACCTCATACGTTGCTAGGAACAATTACATATGGTTGTATTTAAAGTCTCCGGGGTTTGGGTGCAGATCTATCCACTAATAAACTTAAAAATAATCCTAGATAAGGAAAAGAGACGATGTATCACTCCAAAATAATTCAGTGTCTAACTTAACATGCAAGGTTATGGCGACTATTTTTAAAGACAGATTTTATGTATTTGGGGAAGGAAGCCACTATTACAAGCTCCTGCCGCAAATAAGATTGAGGATGGTTATATGCCATGTGCTGTTTGAAAGAGATAAACTAAACTTATAAAATTGTAAGGAGACTGTGAATAAAAACTTATTATTAATTTTTCACTATACTTATTGTGCTTATTAGTGACTAGATCCTTGAAGCTTGAGGTTAAATTACATTATTTTATTAACTTATTTCAACTACATTTTTGTTTAAATAAAATTATCACTTTAAAGACAACATTATAAACTAAAATTCCAGCTTAATTACTAAAAGATTTGTAGCAATTTTGTCGAAGTAGTTATTTTGATGGAACTCTATTATTAATGTTACAAAATGGTACCGTGTTCATACTTTATATGCGCTGTCCACAAATCAAAATTCTGTATCTATTGATTTTAAATGAAATATATATTAAATTTTATGAATTCATTTAAATAAAACAAACACCAATTGTCGAAAGAAGTTTACCAAAATGTACTAGTGAAAACTGCATTTAAATCTAGTTAGTCGTTTCTGTGTTTAGCGCGTACAAACTTACATACAAAAAGTAAAAATAAAAACACAAGTTTGGACCCTATGACATTAATAAACGTCCCGTAGATTTTTTTTACAAATCTTTCATGTACAGATAGCGATCTGTTACAGATTTATTATAAGTATAGATTATCGTTACTTTTGAATCACCCTTCAAATGTTACACTTAATACGTATTTTTCCGAAAAACACAAAGTATGTTAAAAATACTCTTATATGCTCATAGCGTCATAGCATTAAATAAAATGAGATGGAGCCCCCCGTTGGCTCGACGCCAACTTGAATATCTAGGGGCGGACATCAAATAACGAGTAGCGCCGTCGTGGCGCCAAATAACTTTCTAGCCTTACAGGCTGTTAAAAAAAAAATATTTATCTAATTATGAAAATTAATATAAAATAATTATTAATATCAAATCTTTAATGGGTGTATAACATATTACTACTACAACGCGTAATTTTATTAATAAGAACATGTTCATTATTTTATGGAAGTTATGGGTCAAATGAGATTTACCAAAAAATAAAAAAAAACATTATTTTTCAAACAAAATAAATAATAAAATGAGACACATTTTTTAGAATGGTGAGTAAATTATACCTTTCTCTTTCCAGTATAGTATTTTGTGAATGAACTGATGTGATCGTGATTGGCTACATCTATTTAGTATAGTACTATAGTAGTATTTTAGTAGTAGTAGATTTTTGTCATTGGAGTTATATTACTGCCTAATAAGTACTTACTTATTAGGCAGTAATATTTATTTACTTAAATAAATTAATAATAATATCCTCCTATATATATATATATATATATATATATATATATATATATATATATATATATATATATATATATATGTATATATGTATATATGTATATATGTATATATGTATATATGTATATATGTATATATATATATATATATATATATATATATATATATATATATATATATACACGCGCGGAACCCAGAAACGGCTAATCAGATTTAAATGCAGTTTCCAGTCAAAGTTTACCTATGTCTAAACATGGTTAAGAATCCTTACGTTTAAGTCATTGCAAACGAAGAAAACGAATCAAAAAATGATGCATTCAGTCAGTAATCAGATGTCTGTGACACCGCACTCGCGTCAAACTAAGAACATTCACGAAAACAGTTTCGTCGGTTTCGCAGTTACAAAACAAATAACAAGCAACACCAACAAGTATTTTTTGAAGTGAAAACTTCTTTAGGCGCGTTGAGCGTTTTGGTAGAGGGTAAAATCCTCGGTTCGCGTCACCGACATGCTAATGATAATAGTATATCTATCGCTATGGAGACCCAGACTAGCGCACGCGCAGTAGCCTGTGTACACGTATAGATAATTGTATATTAATTATTTTTTCAACCACTTTGTATTTATATTTTGTTCATGATTTGTTTAACTCATCATATGTAACTAATAAATAAAACATAAAAAAATCATATAATTTTTGCATATAGTTTTAATTACTCTCAACTTAATAGTTCCGTTTTCACTTCTATCGGCAGTCTCACGACTGCTATTAGTTTTTTTTTTTTGTTTATTCGATTGAACCCGCTTAATTTTAGGAAGTAATAGTTCAATTTGAAAAAATATTCTTATTTTGATAGCCTTATGAATGATGGAACCTTCAAAAGTTAGAAAAAAAGTCCAAGACAGTCTATGGCATATGGACAACCCACAGTAATGACTTTTTTGTTTTACAAATCACAAAAAAAGTTAGGGATATCCCAAATCTATATTAAACAACAGAGTACTGTTTACAGTTTTTAAGCTGTTAATCCACACTTAAAAAAGAAATATATTTATATATAAGTTATGTTACGTTTAAGAAATAAATATAATATTTATTTCTTAAATCTATAAAATTCCTTATCCGATGAAATCAGATGCATTCTGAGAGTGTTCGTTTTATGTAGATCAAAATTGCCTGTAACCCTCTAAACAAAAGTTACAAGTTTGTCTGTGGTACCATAGCTTCGTCCGTACGTCCGTAGCAATTAATAAAGATTTGATGTGATATTTTTTAGTTCATCGTTATGGTTTTAGGTATTTTTTATTGGTCAGAGAATTCGTAAAAGTTTTTAGAATGTGTTATGTGTCATACAAAACTTTTGTTCATTTCATTCGCCCTTAAGGGCGGATCCGCATGTAAAAGTAGTAGTTTCATATAAGTATAAGTAAAAAACATATCTTTGCTTAAGGAAATCTTCCGTTAATCGCCTAGGATTATATTCTTTGTACGTCCATATTGCAATCCTTATAAATCTTTACTAATTTAATATTTTTTCGCAGTAAAGACAACTGTTCAATTTTAATTTATTTCGTTAAAAATATCTATAACCCTCACGATGGTGTAGGTGGGTGAACCTTGAACATTATCTGTGTTTCAGCTCAAATTTAGAGTTAGCCTTGGCTCCCTATCAACCGGAGACTGGGATTTAATTTAAATTTAATAAACTTTCAGAAATTAATTTGCCAATTCTTAAAATATTATAATTAACATTTAAAAAAATATATAAATAAAACATTTCAGCACATGCATAGAAAAATAATTGTTTATTATACCATTACTATTGCAATGAACACTGTATTAAAAAATAATTTTAAAATATTCTCTCCGTGCGAATAATTGGCTTTCTATGTTCTTCATAGAGGTGTTTAAATATGCTAGGTGCTATTATCTGATATAGTGCAAAATATACTTTGAAATGAGTTTCGTTTATCAGTACTTTGAACATTGTTATTCAATTGGATTGTACTTTACGCGTGAAATTTCACGTAGGGATTATTATTACTATAAAGTTTATACCAGATTCAAGTAAATAATTATCTTTGTTTAATAAAAGCTTTGTATTAATCAACATTAATTATTTTTATACAAATTTAATTCTTTGTACAATAGATATACCTATTTCACAATGATTGATAACGGCGCCGTGGCTTAGTTGGTTAAAGCGCCTGTCTAGTAAACAGGAGATCGCGAGTTCGAATCTCGCCGGGGCCTTTCATGATATGGTTATTTTTTATTTCACATATTTTGTAATCAAAATGTTTATTTTTCTTATAATCCTATTTAGATAAGAATTTTATTATAATTTAAGCATAATTTAGATTATACAAATTGTAATTACAGGAAGGACATCTATCAGTTTTTTTATTGTATAGCGATAATATTATTTATTATCAATTTGATTTATATCATAAATATTTGAGGCCTGTCGTGGCGCAGCGGCACAAGAGTGTGACTGTAACCGACAGGTTCTGGGTTCGATCCCCAGTCGAGGAAATGAAATATTTAATATTTTCAATTTAAATATTTAATGTTTCATTTCTTCGCTCTGGTAATAAGGCAAAGCGCGGCGTTGAGTTCCGCCACTCAACACGCAATGCCTCAAATTCGGCGGAAAGTGGGGAACGGAAGTGGAACGGAGTGTCATAACACTAGGTTTCACTTCCGTTCCCTCTGCCTACCCTGCCCAGTGCGGGATACAGCGTGAAGCTGAAAACAAAAAAATAACTCTTTACTAGTAATATCTAGATAGAAAACTATTAACGCTATTGTTAATGATTATGGAGTATAGACAGGTACATATCTGAATATCCAATACGATAGCGCAAGCAAGGGTCAACAGCCAGACAGGGATGCTGGGCTCTTTGTTCCAAGACTGACGCGCCGTCCTGGGACGTTTACCCCACACGTTGCTTTATCGGTTGTCAACTTCCCTAACTTACACCAAAGAACAAAGAATTCAAATAGATTTCAAAAGTATTTATAGTTAACTGAATATTCTATACAAAATCCCCAAGTGGCACTTAAAGTAGGTACTCAATACCTAAGTCATATTATATGCTCTATTCTGATACACAAGTAATATAATTATAATAGAACTTTAATTTGATTAATACACGTCGATTAAATATTTTTTTCTCTGTTGTAAGAGACCATAAAGGTAAATATGAGTTATTTTTATATCAAAGTGAGAGTTAATGCTACCCTTGCAGTTCATTGACTGTCCTTCACTTACCAATACAGGTTATGTGAAGCCGCGATTACTTTCACTGTAAATCCTGCTAAAATATTAATGCAAGTTTCGAATATGCATATTTAAGGCAATCATACGGTAGTGTCGTTGAATGGAGTCTCCGTGGTAACGAGATAAAACTCTATTTACAAATATTACCTACATATATGTATATCCATATATGTATCTGGTATTTTTTCACATAGTATTGTGTTTTTATTTGGTGACAATGTATCAAATAAAAGACTGATGTAATGAGAAATATTTAAAAAGATTGTTTAATTTGTAAATATATAATTTTGTGTTAGGCAATGGTTTTTAACGCGTACTCAGTCTATGAGTAATCATCGCTTTGTTTCACTTAACTGTAAACACGACAATTTTAAATGAATACATTAATTCAAGGAAATTAAGATAAGATAAAGTTAATATCAGTATAATATTTAATGTGTGTCATTTAGAAAATAAAACAGGTACATTTATAAAATAGATTGGTAATTTTGCTTCTAAATCTGTTCATTAGTTATTTGCTCTATGCATTAAATACATCAGTATTAGGCATTACTGATAGGCAGTGTGTTTTCCCCTAAATAACGAGGCTGAGTTCCGACCTCGACACATACTTGTACCGACTTAACGCATTGTTCTAAGCGTACAGTTCTTATATTTAAATTACAGAACGGCAAATTATAATTATATTTATAGTTGTAGTTATATATATATATATATATATATATATATATATATATATATATATATATATATATATATATATATATATTCCATGTATAGGATGTATCATAATATTTTATTTAAAGCGATATGTCACTGCGGAAAAACCGAATGAGACAAAACACTGAAATATATTTAAATTATCGGCTGTTAATAATTATTATCAAAATATAATTATCATTTGTTTATTTATAAACAATTTTAATTCTTTTCTGATTACTTTAATAGCCGAAGTATTTACCCATCGATAACGATTACCACTTAATCAACAACCGCTTTTACGACTATGCTACGTAGTTTATTTATTAGATGTGCACGTATATTATTGTACGTCAAATAGTTACGCTTATGTATAGTATTCCTTATATATATGTAATTCTTTACGTTTTCAGCTAATGTGTAACTGACATATATTAAAGGGAAATTATATGAGGCAAATCCAAAAAATATCATTGATGGGGACATTTATTAATATAATAAAATACAAAACAATGTTTTTTTTTTCTGCGAAGCGGATTGATCGATTAAAATGCAGTTTTGGCTATTGTATTTTGGGAGCCTTTCAAAATGTGTTTGTATGATATGACACATACTTTATACAATGATAGTTAGTTCGTCGAATAAGACATAAGTGATTTAATTCATAAGAAAAACGTCACTACAACAAAACAAAAACTACTTGTGACTTAGAATATAAAAACAATAAAAATGATTAAAACAATATATTTAATAATTTTGCAAGCAAATAGATTTTAATTTAGGTAGGTACATCCTTATTTTTAACAAGATAAATATAAAGGCGGTGGTTTCATCCTTCCAAACAGTGGAATAGTCTTAATTGAGCTTATTGTGCTCTAGATAAGGCGTGGTTGGTGTTTATATTGTGGATAGTACATGGAAGTGTAATCATTTCAATGTGCACTGTGCATTTAGCATTTCATTGCCTCTTTGTGTAACGCTAGTTCAAGACTCAAGTAGAATGAGTCAGTTATAGTCGCTCTCTGGCTCACGACACACGGTCGCTCGCCCACACAATATTCTAACTTCAAAGTTTGTATTCGAACGTAAACAAATATAGTATATTAGTTATTTATGTGCGGGAACGTATTTGATTTATCGTTTTTATTTATTTTAAAATGTATATTAATCAAATACTAACTTGTAGTGCTGAATGAAAGTGATAATCGTCATTAATTATTGTGTTTTTCTAGTCGGTTGTTTGAAAATATCTCGAGCATAGTGAGCGGACGAGGATATTTTTTTTTACAATTTTTCAGTATTTCTTCGGATTAACAACTTATTTTGTTCTGTGAATTCTGTAGTTTCTCACAATGGGAAAAGATTATGGTAAGTTTAAGGTTTTTGGTACAGCTTCACGCTAAGGCAGAGGGAATCGGGCAATCTAGTATTAAGACACTCCGTTCCGTTTCCTTCCCACTTTGATTTTTGAATCATTACGACGAGATATTTAAATATCGCGTCTAAACATCGCGTGCCGGTAATTTAATGAAACTCTGCTGCATATAATATTGGCCTTCACTTCAATAGTAGACAATTTTGGAGCAATATCATATTTTGTTTTTTAATATAATAACTAAGAAATATTTTTCTTGTTAGAAAATTTACAAATATTTGAACGCTGTGGAATTTCAACCTGCACTTCTTGGAAACCGTACAAGCACTTGGAATAACTAAGCCGTACGTTTTCATCACGCTATATTGACATTTATATACTTGTTTCAACTTTTGTTGTTAGTATCTCTTTGAGAGATAATTACCAATTTCCGCTACCCAATGATAATTTCACTTAGCAAAAGAGAATGTTATTTACTATTTTTTTTAAACATGTGTTAAAACTAAAAAATATCTAAATAATTTAATTTACAAAACTAAACCGTAACTAATTATGACTTTCATAAATGAGAAAATGTATGAGAAAGTAGGAACACATATCTATCAAATAATAATTATTTTTTTGAGGAATGGTATCACAAATAATTTTGTCTATATCAGTAAATGTCATACGTAGCACTCAATTAAGATAAGTAGTAGTAGTTGTCTGTTCCTGTCCTCGGCACAATACCCTCAGCAATTCCTACAGTTAAGTCTTATACCTATGACAAATATACAATGTCGGTATGTATA
This sequence comes from Eueides isabella, assembly GCA_019049475.1. Taxonomy (NCBI): domain Eukaryota; kingdom Metazoa; phylum Arthropoda; class Insecta; order Lepidoptera; family Nymphalidae; genus Eueides; species Eueides isabella. The sequence continues at coordinate 11,796,341 of CM032385.1, forward strand.
AATAGATTATACAAATCAATTTTCACTTATGTATTCTGACAAACTTTCCTTAACATTTGCTTTAATTTAAATTTATGCTAAATATTTACTGCTTTTTCCTTAGAATTTAGCGTTATTTAAAATTACTTTAATTTGTAATATAAAGATTTTTCTTATTTAAATCGGGTCAGAAATGAAAAAAGTGTATCAATATATTTTAATCGTCAAAATTGCTACAATGTGCACAATTAATTGTTTCATTTAATACTTACAATTGTTTCATTGAATAAGCAGCAAGACACTTTAGTTCTCAATGTACAAATATTGAAATATTGTATTTATAATGTTACTACAACTCAAAAGTTATCAGATTAGTAAATGAATATGAAATAATTGTAAAGATAGTTCTAATAGGCTAATAATTGTATACTTCTAATTGGTTAAATGGTTAATGTATTGTAGTCGCATTATAAGGTGACTAATCAGTACCTATAAAAATAGATTTTTTCTAAATTGCTGATATTGATACGGCGTGAAAGTAATAATAATATCTTACATGAACTTTCTACAATGGTGGCTTTAGTGAGGCTGCTTTGGCGTCATTAGACATAGTGAAGTCTGCGTAGTGCCGAATACTTTGCCTCTTAAACGCAGGTTCAATCGGTGGCAAGTCACAGCCTTAGTTAGATACTTACGTCTTGTAAACTTGGTGCCGCAACGGTGGTAGTTGGGGAGGGGCACGGGTCACTCAAGATTCGAAGGTGAAAACCAAATATTGTTGGATCATTGTTCGACATATCTTAAAAATCTGTGAGAAACTAAGCACATGAAAATTGAGCTCATACCGGTTTTAACGTATCTGTTTCGTCCCTGTTACTCAGTCGGCGAAATCCTAGACTTACGGAAGAGCTATTACCCTCCCCCTCCCTAAGAAATAGCGATGGTTCCGATCCAAATAACCAAAGCATATTGTTGTCATCTGCCTGTTCTTAAAATGTTATTATTGCATTTCATATTTGCATTACCTGGGGGATCATCGATTCATCAATAACCGACAATATGGATACCGCCAGGGTGGCTCAGCTTGTATCTTCTGAATTACCTAAGCCACCGCTAGTCTACGGCCATTGGAAGCCTACACACTACGACTATTACAAACCAGGAAGGGGGCCTGATAGTTAGTGTGAACATAGCGAAAGCCTTCAATCGATTGTCGCACGGAACTTTGCAAAACTTGCTCAATTCAAGAAGACACATGCGCGTTAATCTCCAAAAAAAAATCCCATAATTCATCTCACTAGTATTCGAGAAAACTCTTTTTAAATCTCACCAGTATATTTGGCCTTACTGTATCAAATGCATGCCAGTATCGCTATAATCTAGAAGCAAGGCCAAAGTGTCCTTAAAGAAACTAGGGGTAGTCAGTAGACCGAGAGACAGTCATTCTCGACAAATCATCGTTTGGCCATGTATAGAGCTCAGGCTCGGCCTCATATTCGAATACTATTGTTATCTCTCGGCTGATGATTCGAGTATTAGCTTAATCCATTTCAACTCACCTTAAGATCTGTGACGGGTTTGATACTTTGGCTTTGCTTAGAGACGTCTCCACGTTGAGCGTACTTTTCCACTTTTATCTAGGGAACAGTTTGACTGGGTACCGGCCGAATTTTTTAATCGCACAGTACATCACAAACTAAAATATCATCCCTGGATCCTCCATCTGGATTCGTGGCACTCCACTACTGAGCGGCTTAGTAGGAACTCCTTTCCGTATTCCACGCAACTGTGAAATACAAGACCTTCTAAAATTAAGTCTATTTTGGTTTTATTATAATTTATAAGGCAAAATTACCTGTAAGCACTCTTACAGGTGGTGTTTGCAAAATGACTGTCATTTTGCCTTATAAATTATAATAAAACTAAGATAGGCTTAATTTTAGAATAAGCATTCGTATTCTTTCTTCAATTTTGCGCGTGCTTCAAATAAAATTATAATAATCTCTTTTTTAATTTGAAAAAAAAAAAACAGTTTTCAATTATTTTTATCAGATTATGATTCTTTGATACATATTGAAACAGTAGGAGTCATTCAGCCGGACCTATTATCACTTAATTTTAATTGTATTACGTACCACTAATATCCATCCATGTGTGCTCTAAGCTTCTCCTACAATAAATTCTAGGAGAAGTCCTAGGTTTGCTTTAAAAACTGTTAGATTCATTTGAGTAAACAATAAAGCTTCCTCCATAAAGTATTGGTTTTGCAAGTAAGTCTCCCACTTTTAAAATTATATTAGTGAAATAATGTATTTTAAATTTTGATATTTTTTTCATAATATGGCGGACTCAACGCAGCTTTGTTATGAGAGCGAAGAAATTAATAATAAACACTAGCGATCTGCCTGTGGCTTCGCTTGCTTGAATTATGCTATTTTATTTACTTATTTCAACTACTTTCTTGTTATCATAACATTATCTCTTTTAAGACAAAATCTACAGATTAAAAACTAAAATTTCAGCTAAATAATGAAAAATTTTATAGCAATTATATCTACCTTAATATTTTAAATAAAGCAAATGCTAAATGTTAATTCGAGGTTACCATAATAGTATAGTGAAAACTACGTTCAAAATTGGTTAGCAGTTTCTGAGATTAGCACGTATAAACGCACAGACAAACAGGCAAAAAATAGAAACAAAAAAACGAGTTATACCCTGTTACATTAATAAGCGTCCCCTATAAGATTTTTATATATCTTCCATTGACAGACATTCAAATGGAAGATTTATTATATGTATAGAATTAATTCCATCTCCTCGAGAATCGAGCATGTCGTGTTTATGTATGACAGACCCAAAATATCTTCTTGTGTTGTGCTGTTAGTACCTATATCAGAAAGAAATATTTCAATCAAGATTTTTTTTTTCGTTTTGTTTGTCAACGAATATGCAAGTAATGTGCAAGTAATGACTAGTAAGACTAGAAAGCAGAGGAATATTTGAATGTTTTGTACTCCGTGGTGCTTCCATACAATTAAATAAACGTATGAGTCAAGAGTTCACTTATTGCATCTTGTATCTATATATTACATAAGGAAATCCTTCACTTAAGCTTAAAATTAATTAACGCTTAAAATTATATATATAACTACAGTAGTATAGTTAATTTCATTTCATTTCTTTAATTATGGCGTTTCGAGCGTGCCAGTTGAGCACAATTCACTTCGCCAATGTCACGTTGTATGGAAGACTCACGAGAGGAATTGATCAGTACAAAAGAGATGACTGTACACAATAATATAATGCATGTAAAAAAGAAACCCAGTAAAATTACAGCCTTCAACACCTATAACAAAAAAAAAACAAATATTTACAAGATATACACACAACACATTATGTTAGTAATAAATAATATTTTACATACGTGTTAGTTTATAGGGTAATTTTGTTACGTCTAATATACATATTTACATAAAAATTTACATAAAGAACCAAACGCAAACATTAACAGTAGTATAGTTTTTAGTATTGAAAGAATGTGTCACAATATTGTCCTTGACCACAGTGGATAAATAGAGACTGCTGCCAACAGATTGCAGCAATTACGCTGCTATGCAAAAGTTTACGCATTATTATTATAATTTAATAAATAAAATTTTGAATTTGAAATATGATAAGGCACATTTTCAAAGTAGAATCTTACCAAACTTTTACATATACATAGTTATAGTGTCTTTACAAAGTACTTTACCATGGCTTATTTTATTGTTTTGATTATTCAATTCAATTCAACTAACAGAGATTACGCACTTAATGACAGCGCTTTTGATTTTTTTGCTAAATAAACGTGACGATGTGTGTTGGGACGGAAGTATACCTCGAAAACTTAATATCGTTTGCTGTTTAACAATAACTTATTATAGGTGGCATGTAGATTTTAAACTATGTTTTTAACACTAACTAGATCAGTTCATAAATAATGTTGATTATGACCGCGCCTCACGTGCTTAAAATTATAGTTTGTCATATTGTGAAATTATGTACGTAGGTATATCCATAGATCTGAGGGCAATATAACGTCGCGCACATAATAGCATTTTTTTCCTCATTTAAAATTTATACATTTCCAATAAGTACTTCTTAGAACTCTAATTGGATTGACGTTTTAGTCATAATCTACTTTACCGAAGTAGTCGTCTACACGTAAGCCGGCAGGCGTGTTACTTATTGTAGTAAATTAATGCTGATTCATTTTTTTTATAAATACATACTTCTGTATTTCTTAAATTCTAGCTAGGAAAAGTTTGAAATAGCATACGAGTGCATTGTGTTTTTAATATCTACTGAAAAATAAATGTTGATACTAAATGGACTGGACTGTTATTTTTAAAATTCGTAAATTTCGTCGTTCTTCCTACGCGATGATATGAAATAGTCTTTATACTTATTCTCATCGCTCGTTATATACGACTACGAGTTTAACTAAAGACAGTATAGTTAGTGACGTTATCTTGCACACATATTTGTCGTGTGTTCGCTCGGTTTCTTAATCCTCTGTAATTTTTTCCCAGTGAAAAGTGAATACTAACAATGTTGTTAATAGTGCAATTTACTAGAGTACATATTATATACTTTGACGAATAGATTGGAAATTGTACAAATTAAAAATATAATAATATATTATAATTGTTTTCGATCCTTTCCCGTGATGAAATGCATCAAAATAACTAATTAACATATGTTATGCAATTAATTGCATAGGTTAAAACTAGCGTGTGAACCTTTTTTGTATATAAAATTATAGTAATTATGAAGATGCATAATTACTATATTTCAGTAACCTGTTTTGGTTTAAACTATAGGTAATCTGTGTAACAATAGTTGCAACTATTTATTTTTTACCTTGAAATCGGTCATCTTTAATTAAAAAAAAATTAATCATACACACGTTTTGATTTATTCTATTATTTTTGTTTAATATACAGCTATCATTGCTATTTAAAATAAATAGGACAAGCAAAGTAGAATGTGGAGGAAACATTGCTTCTGATTTTATATTGACATCATCGTGATTTTCCAAAAATACATTTACCACATCGCGTTCACGTCCGCTGACTTAAAAATAAATAAACTATAGAACATTCAAAGATGACATGAATACTGGTACAAAATACAGTGAACTACTTTATATGCTCATTAATGCTTGCTTAGTAACGCCAAAAGTTACATCACCATGTGTAAACATACTCACAGGTACTTGTTACAAAAAAATAACAGATTATATCATTTCGTCAATAGGAAACAGTCGTCTTTTAAGTATTCATTTTTAAGTGTTAGAAGGAAAGTAACTGCTTTATCTCAAGGGTCTCGGTTGATTAGAAAAATAAATGAAATACCATTTCTCATAAATAAATATTAAGGGTCAATCAAATTCTAGCTTTTGCTTGCAAATTGTAATATTTTTTTATATGGCACAGAAGACATTTAATTGAACAAAGAATACTATTGTAAATGTCTAAATCAGTTTCGAAAATTTCCCTTTAATTCTCTGTAATTTGTAAACATAAAGTTACTGTACGTTATAATATCAGATTGACATATAATAACTTTAAAAGATATCTGATTTTAGCGATTACACAATTATTTTTTTTATTTAAAAAGACATACTATACAACTATACTATACTAGATTTTTTTTTATCTTTTAAAGACATATTTGTTTTGTGTAGTTTCTACGGTTTTCGGAGCTAACGAACGGTCATCTCGAGTTTGCCGATTTTCCTTTAGATCCTTTCTTGATGTAATTAGGCCTGTAGACGTGGCACAACACCAGAGTGTAGGCACTCTAATCTGAATGCCATCCACCACCATGTTGTCCACAACCACTATTGAGATAGCACGGCCGGCGTTTGTTATGTCTGACCCAGCTACAACATTAAACACAATTTTATACCTCATCCCGGGGTCGCTCTATTCGTAAGAAAGGCCCTAGTTTTCTTTGTCTTGCAAACTTTGAAGGTCCTTTAATCTGTCGACTAATTTTGCTCCGTATGGACTCGGACGATTGTCTCCGAATCTATGCATGGTCACACAGTGTTAATGCAGAAACGGATCGACTAATAGAGCACATACAACACATTTCAGAACGTACGAAGCATTGTGCCCATTACACAAGGCAGCATCAGCAACTCGCGGCTCGCACTACAAGCAGCAAATTGGGATGGGATGTGTACATTTTACTCATCCCTGGGACCCGGTTTGCTTCTGATGATCCTAGGGCTTGCATGGTTCTGCAGAGTATGGGGTACCTTTTCACTCCTAGCCTTGTAGTGGCAATCGGTGTCAAATCATAGCCTTGGTTTGATACGTCCTGCAAATATGCTGCTTCTGGTAAGCGTGAGACATATGTATAAAAAAACTGTTAGATCTAAGCTCTATCTTCTTTGGACATTCACAAGTCAAGTGGGCCAGATGGTATTTCCCCTCTACTGCTGGGTTTATGTGCCTCTGAGTTAACATCGGTGCTTACGTGCCTAGACAGAGCGAGACAGTACTTCACACTAAAACACCGTTTGTCAGAAACGGCCTAAGTTCGACTTTATGTAGAGTATTGTTGTCACCTCTGTCTCACTCAACTACTATACGGTTTCGTAGGCCCACATCTCTTCCTCGCGCCACACATCTGTGTAACAGGCTACCTGCGGCAGTATTTCCGGTTCGAATAGCTTAATAGCTTTTTAGCAAATTACAGTTAGTTGTTACAGCAAAGTTTATTGTGACTAAATAATAAACTGTTGTTACTGCATAGATTTAACTAAAAAGTATTTATTTTATTTTTTTGATTTATCATAATTCGGGTAGGCTTTAAAAGTAACATTTTATTATATTCTTTATTTACTAAAATTGTATGCGTATGCTTATCAATAACTGTTCGACAAAGATAAACAACCACTGATGTGCTATCAGCCATATTTAAGTCACGTTACTAATGTGCGTGAAAAGAAAACCCATTGAGCTATGATTTCATTTCAAAAATTGTATTATTTATGTATTGTGGATGTGTGCTTTTGATAACTGGATAAACTATGGGCTGCTGTGGTGATTGTTGTGTTTCACCTAAAGAGTCAAGTAAGTTTTATAAAAGTAACCCTCTTATTGCTTCAAGAAGATAACATAATCGTATATTACGATTATCTATTCCACGCAGAATTTATGTTTATTACTCTTTTAACCGGCATATTTGTTTTTTAATGAAAATATTACAATGCATGTTCATAAAGCATTAAACAGTCAAATAATGAATAACATCAAAGTTTCAAAGTGACTCGTGTTTAAAATTTTAATTACGAACGACAGTCAAGTTTTCTTTGGAATCTTTTTTACACATTTCCTTTGCACTCTCCCTCTCACAGCTTCACGCTGTATCCCGCACGAGGCAGGGTAGGCAGAGGGAACCCGTGAACCTAGTGTTAAGACACTCCGTTCCACTTCCGTTCCCCACTTTCCCTTGCACCATATGGGATATACAAAGAGAATGATTTATAAGTAGGTGACAACGACATTACAAGGTTGGCTTACGGTTCAATTTAAGATTGCTTTAGGTCTGTAGAAATCTGACGCATATTGATAAATCAGGCACTCAAATTTAAATATTCTGCCAAAAAATTAGCTCATAAGTATCACGTACTCTTTAAACTAAGCCACGTTTGCTTTGTTTCATACCTGTTGTACCTGAAAAAAATGTTTCTTATATATACCTATTACTAATGTTCTGTGGTTTTGTAATTCCAGGAGAGCCGATACGATACGATCCAGATTTCAATGGGCCTACGCGCAATCGCTCTTGCACGGACATTGTCTGGCTAATCATCTTCATCCTCTTTTTAGGAGGATGGGGATACGTCGGTTATTACAGTAAGTATTACATCGATCTATTACATGTAATTTAAACATGATTCTTAAAAGAAACTATATACCTAAATGAGGAGTGTCAAGGCGAAGGCACACAAGCGGGTGACTGTAAAAGTGACAGTTTGAGAGTTCGAGCCTCTAGAAGAAATAAAATATTTAAAACCTTCGAATAAAATATTTAATATTTTCATTTCTTCGCTCTGGCTAAGTCGCAGGCGACTTAATGTAATGCCTCAAATTGGGCGGAACGTGGGGAACGGAACGGAGTGTCTAAACATTAGGTTTTCAGGTTCCCTCTATCTACCATGCTATGTGCGGGATACAGATAGTGTGAACGGTAGTGTGAAGCAGAATAAGAACTATATTATTTAGTGATAATTTTATCAAAACAAGATAGTACTTGATATTAGTAAATAAAATAATGTAATTGAACCTGGCGAAACCGCGGGTGCATCGTTAGTCTATCTTTAGATATAATAAATCTGAAACTTATCACTGTCTGTACATGAAAGATATATTTAAAAAAAAACTCATGTATAATGTAATAGGGTCCAAAATTGTGATTTTTAAATTTATGTTGTTAATTTAACAATTCGACACAATTGCTACAATTTTTCTATTCATTTAGCTGAAATATTGTTTAAAGTAATTATACATTGTCTTAAAAGTATTAATGTTATTAGAACAAGAAAGTAATTGAGGTTAATATATAAAATAGTGTAATACAAGCGGCGGGTCGTTATTTAATATACTTAATAATAGTCTTATAAACAATGAATGTATATTTTTAGGTATGACAAAAGGCAACGTTGAGAAGCTTTTAGCTCCAATTGACTCTAAAGGTCGCCGTTGTGGATTAGATTCCGGACTAGAAGATAAAAAATATTTACTATTCTTTAATATAGTAAAATGTCTTTCACCTGGGACACCTATAACTGGATGTCCTACCACTCAAGTTAGTAAACTAATTTATTAATATATAGTAATCTTATTTACAAAATTTGATAAGCGTCGCTTCTCTCTCATGCTTACAAACAAAGATAAAGTAATTACTTGATTTATTTACTATCCCATTTGGCCTAGTTTAATTAAGAAGATTAATTTAATAATATTTGAAAACTGACATATTTAACGCAATTTTTTGTGTAGCGATCACCGCTTCGTTTAAGAGCGTTAGTTGGATGATCAACCTTATATGTACATATATTAGAGAATGTAATCATTTCTACCGGTTATTTCATTAATACAATTTTTTGATGTAAAATTTGATTAAAAAAAAAGACATGTCCCGCTGAGTTTCTTTCGCCGGTTTTTCTCAGGTCTGAGGCAGTAACTTTAGTGAACTGGTGTTAAATTGTTTGACGTTCAAAAAACGAAGCTTATAACTTCTTATTTTGAACAAAAATATTTGAGTTTGAATTTGAATTTGACATGTCTGTTTGTAAAACTTAAATATTGTAGCCACAGTAGCACAGAGCGACATCGTTTGAGGTTTGACTATACTCAATAATGTTTTTTAGTTTTCACACCTTTCCCTGCTCGGCATTCGGCCATTTACATGCTCCCCGATCTGGTTGGACAAAGCACAATGTTGAGCTCATTTTTTCATATTCCCGTTGTACGTACATTCCCGGTTACAATCCTGTTGACGTACAATTAAGAAATTTATTTTTCGAATTTAGTGTCAAGCAGCCTGGAAAAAAATATTGCGTCTATGCTGTTATTTTAGGATCGTCAGTTACAAAGTAGTAACTGAATTATTTATTTTTTACAGGTGTGTGTATCCCAATGTCCAAGTAAAACAATATTGTTTGAAAAAGAATTACGTCTAAATCCAAGTTCATTTGAGCTTATTCGTAAAGATATGGTATGCAGTGACGAAGTAAACAATGTCCAAACAATGACACCTGCTCAAGCTTTACAATACATTCAAGAAGAAAAATGTGCTAGTTTTATATTACAAAGTCAACCAGGTGAGTTCTGTATAGTGAATGTGATCAAATTTCAATTTTTAATTATTTTAAACCTAGGCCCCCTAAGTTTGTTTGATATATTTTGTTGTTAAATAAGTGGCATGATAGTGTTCAAAGAATGATTGTGCCGCTTCATCTAACACTTGCAAATAGAAAAATATAATCGCGCTTTAGTGTTGTTCCGCTGCATCGGGGACCTATCGAATCTGGAGTGTAAAGATACTTCAAAATCTGGAACTGGATTAATCAGTAGCGGGAATAGCGGAGATACATGCGTTCGTGACCCTAAAAAGGCGCAGAAGTCTTTGCTGAACAGCGCTACCGCCCTTGACTCTTATATAGGCTGGATAGCAGCCAGTTGGGTGACTTTCTTCACAAGGAATGAACGTGAAACGCATATTGTAGGTAGCACGCGAATATATTGTGCACGTAGATGACATGTAAATAATCTTGAGTCAACCATTGCATGCTCTCACTGTGTACTAATGTCTAATATAATACTTATCAAACATTTATGAAGACAAGATATATAAAAAAAACCTAACTAACCCACGATATTGCTTAAGCTTTACAAAAAAATGTCTCTAATATTCCGTTATAGTCGTAATAATATTAAGCATAAGCTAAATCGTATAGAGACCCTATATGTGCACGTGAACCAATTAATGCTTGCTTGGTATATGGAACAGTGTTGGGTCGGTGCTTTATTAACGTCACAGCTGCAATGGAGGTGATACGAGACGTATCCAACGGTACACTAGACCTTGTGGAGGAACAGGTGGTTGAGCAACTGTCCAACTTAGTTAAATTTAATCAGGTAGTGTATTATCATCACTATTGTTCTCATTTTATCTTTGTCTGGTCATAGTTATTAGTTTTATGCATTAGTACATTACGTTGTTATATGTAAATAAATATGGTAACATTATTGACTATATTTAATATGAAAAATAATCTGAATGTAGAATTTACATACATCAGTGCGCTATAATAATCATTTGGTCTATGAATGTATAATTTCTTTCCTTAGCCTTATCTAATAGGTGATTTTTTTAGTTTTGATCTAATCTAATACGAAATGCCATAATAATAAAAAATAAATTTAAATAAGATTTTCTGTATTAGTTGTCGTCACAAATAGTGCAAGATCTAGTACAATCGCGATGGTACATGGCAGGTGCACTAATAGGAGTGTTAATAGTATGCTTCATATATATCTTACTGCTACGGTGGGTGGTGACACCCGTTGTTTGGACCTCCATTGCTGGATTATTCGCATTATTGGGATTTGGTGAGTGGATCTTTCTTTTTTTATCTTGATTAGGAACAAGTATATACTCAAATTACGTGTAGAAAAGCTTTCTGACAATTTCGTTTGCGGAAAGTAGCCCAATTATTGTTCCAAGATAGTTAAAGAATACCCCGCCTAGCCACACCACCTACGGTGCTATAATTGTTGATTGTCTTACAATTTCGCTTTCTTTTTTTATTACAACTCATACTATAATTTAAAGTGATGTCATTCCATATCTTAGATTATATATTTTTGTGGATGCGCGCAATAAATATTTTAAAAAGCTTACAAGCAATCTTTCCTGATGTGAAACTGACAGTCACAATCATTAAATAAACATTGGGTTTTATACTTGACATAACGCTCGTTTGTCTTGTCCTTTCTATAAAAAAAAATTAGTAGGCACTTATCTTAATTTTTTCAATGTTGTCTTTTGTATCTTTCTTTAACATTACCTATATTTAATTTAACATGAAAAATTATGATCAAATTATAAGGATCTCACGAAATATCATAGATGATTTTCGTATGACTTTGTATCTACAACCACCGCCATAACGCAAAAATATATATTTTACTAACACCTAATGAATTATTTTTAGCTATGTATCTATGTTACATGAATTACGAGTATTATAAAGCAAATCCTGTAAGCTTGATACAAACAACAAACCTGAAAGGATATGCGCAAAGTATTTTCGCTAAGAACGAGACGTGGTTGGTCTTACTCATCATACTTGCGGTTGTGTTTTTGATACTTCTCTTGGTGATAATATTTTTGCGCAATCGCATCACTATTGCAATCGCACTGATACGTGAAGGAAGCAAGTTAGTAACTGTATTCATGTTTATTTCTTTAGATTTTTTCTTATAAATACTATTGGTATTTAGATATCTGTAATTGATATCTTATCAAGTGACTGGAAATATTTACCCTCTTTGAGCCTTGACATATAGTCTCTCACTAGAGCTAGTACTTACATTGATATTACCTAAACATGCTAATCTCGACCTCGCCACAAAGATGCGTTACTTTCACTATCTAACATGCAATCTTTAATTGATTATAGATTAAGTAGGTAAATATAGTTGTTGGTTGGAAAAGGAATGCATAATTTAATATTAACTAATACGTTTTTCAGAGCAGTTACAGCGATCAAATCTACAATACTATTCCCAGTATTTCCGTGGATATTCCAATGCGCAATCATTGGTTACGCGGTCATAGTCCTTATGTATTTGTTATCCATTGGAGACTCAGTTTTTCAAGTTGTCAATTTAAAAAACGACACGTCTTGCGACTGCGGAGGACTTTACTCTGAGGTATGTTTAAATGTTACTACGTAAATTTAATTTATTCTATCCTCCATATTACTATGAATCACCTTCATCCATAAAGCATTTTCTTAATTTCATTCATAATCTCTTTGTGAAGACTTTCAATTAGCGATGTACATATTGAAATTAAATATCAAAACATTGCTTTGCTATATTCTAGGAAGGTGCCAATTGCAATCCCTCAAAGTTCATATCAAGTTGTCACGACACTCAATCGTTTGGTGGCTTATTGCCCTGCAAGTTAGCGTCATGTCACTTCACTGGTATCGACAATCCACATAACGTGGTATACATGCACCGTAAGTCCTTCATATTACTAATACAAATCCTTTTTAAAATTTTATGAAAAGCCGACGTGGCATAAGAAAAACGCTAATGTCTCTATTATATAAAATAATTATAGTGAATGTGATTTGCTTAGTTTTTTTATATAGGCTTAGACCATCCAATCTAAAAATGAACGCCTCTCCAATAAATTTATCTCTTTTAAACTGCTAAAGAAATTGCGACGATCGCACATTGTGTATGAAATCACATCCGCTATTATTCGATCGTCGAAACAAAATTAACCATGTGCAATAAAATAAACAAATATTTAAAATACAAAAAAAAAACATTTTATAACTACCTTTTACATCTTATAAATTCATTTGTTTATTTAAAATTTTCAAATACGCGGTTTTTTAGAAATTGTAGCGGACTGTTATTAGAAAAACTGAGATGTCCTATGATTGAACGGAATGCAGACTATTTTAGAAGAAGAAACTTGGTCTTCTATTTATTATTAATCTGGTCATTTGGACACTTTTAAATTTGTTGTAGAATTTTTGCAAAGGTGTCAATACATTTTTTTTATTAATATCATTCAATTCTAAATGAAATGATAGGATTACTTACATATACTTACTTGGCTTCATGCTGTATCCCTATCGGGGTAGATAGAGAGAACAGAGCGCTAAACACTACGGTCTCGGCATTCCTCTTTCGCCTCGTCCACTGTCATCAACCTCTTCATACATGACCCTTCTGGGGGGTCGTCATGCTTTAACGTGACTTTCCTCAAGTATCGTAGATGCCGTATTGAAAAAAAACTGAGGTCTCCCCTTACCTCTTTTACCACTCACTTAAGCATTATAAATCTAGCCAATAACAAAATGCGTATCAATCGAGTGGGTAGGTGATATGTCGCTTTAATAGGTGAGGGAGGATGGTCTGAACTACATTAACTTAATTGTTAAAAAATTAAACGCAAAGTTATTTAATATAGTATTTTACTAAATTCTTATTATTTATTATATTATATTCAGTCGTCAACCTTCTCGGATTTTTCTGGACAATGTTCTTTATCAGCGGCGTCGCAGATATGATGCTTGCGAGCACTTTCTCTACTTGGTACTGGACTTTCCATAAAAGGGATTTACCCTTCTTTACTCTTACTTCAGGAATTTATAGAACAATCCGGTAAGCTGTACTTGTCTTTTTTTATACCTTAATATTTTCCTTGTAAAATTATTGTGCAGTTTTTGAGTAGTTATCGTTAATCGGTTATTGTTTTTTTTTTTCAATTTAAATCATTATATTACAACACTGTTGTGCATGAATAAATATATTGTAATGCGGTTTTTAAACTGTTTGGGAGGTGAAGCAATTATATTATTGTTTTCATTCTTAAGAGAGCTAAAATGCTATAATATTTAATTCATTTATTTCAGATATCATTTAGGAACAGTAGCATTTGGAGCTCTTATAATAGCAATAGTGAGAGTGATAAGGGTCATACTCGAATATATCGATCAAAAAGTGAAAAAATTCGACAATCCTCTATCACGATGTGTTATGTGTTTTTGTAAATGCTTCTTTTGGTGCTTAGAGAACTTTTTGAAATTTGTAAATAAGAACGCATATATAATGTGTGCGGTACATGGAAAGAACTTCTGCAGAAGTGCTAACGATGCCTTCTCCTTACTCATGAGGAATATTATTAGAGTTGTCGTTTTGGATAAGGCAAGTATTTTTTGTATAGATATTCTAAGTATATATAATTAATTAATATTTATCTTATTATTATTTATGAATAATTTACCTTTTCTCCCATCTCCCACGTTCATGGTAGTCAAAGGAGAATCAAGTAACCCATAATTCTAAATTTCTATCTTTCTATATTGTACTTATGTTTTTGAATTTCAACTTTATTTATATATAATGTAACGTTCCAAATTTGAACCTATAACTAATATACAACATACATATAAGAATATGTAAAAAAATTCGTCATTGTGACGAAAATGTTACACGTGTAAATGTTACACATGTTTCTATTATGAAACTTGCAAATAAATGTTTTTTTAATTATCAGGTCGCAGATTTTATATTCTTTTTATCGAAAGTATTAATTTCTGTTGGCGTTGGTTTCGCTGTGTATTACTTACTTGAATGGAACTACGTGTACGAGGTGACGCGGGGCGAACGTCTCAACTACAACTACGTGCCAGCCGTTATACTAAGTGTAGCTACATATCTCATATGCACGATATTCTTCAACGTGTACTCTATGGCTGTAGATACATTATTCTTATGTTTCTGTAAGTTTTTCTTTTTTCTAAATTTCTGTTCCAGACGTGTGGCCAGAGGAAATCTAGTGTTAAAACACACTCTTCCCTCACATTTTTCGCTCAAAATTCGAGACAACGCGCTTTGTGCTATTACTAATGCGATGAAATGAAAATAATGTATTTTCCCGAATGGGAATCATGAAACAAATTCGTTGTAGTAGGTTACGCCAAAGGCCCTGGCTATAGCTAATTATTATTTTGGTATCTTGCTATTTTTTTAAATAATCTACTTTTATATTATTTTGAACAGATGTAGAAACAAGGGGACAGTTAGTCATGAATAGGGACGCAAAAAGTAATTGCACAAAAATTTGTTAGCTTGAGTTATATCAGAATGTCAGATCATATATGTAAATGAGTGTGTTTATATAATATGTATTTATATTTTTATTTTAGTGGAAGACTGCGAGAGAAATGATGGATCACCAGACAAACCATACTTTATGTCTAAGAATCTTATGAAAATCCTTGGTAAAAGAAATAAAAAAGTAACTTAAATCCAACAAGTGCCAAATAAGAGGAACTAACACTGAATAACAAAGTTTACAAAGATCTTTTTTGAACCATACCAAATTATAATTAGTGTACTTGCTAACTTTTAGTATTAAATAAGGTAATTTATGTGCAATTTATACGAGACAGTACTTTAGAATATATGTATAGATAATGATAGAAATAAAAATTAACAAGTAGATTCAAAATAATATTATTATTGTAATATTATTTGCAATAAATGATTCATATGATAAGAAATACCTTTTGAAATTTTTAATGCAATTTACACTTTGTTGTGATTATTATTATATGTACTTTACTAGATTTTTCTACGATTTATGAATTATGATGGATATACAAAGTGTTCTAAAGTTGGTTATATTGAAGGGCATTGTGATAACTATTTCAGAATCAAGTCATTTTCTACATTTTATTGTAATAATTTAATATTAAAGAGATTCTATAAAAGACATGGTTTTACTTATATAATCCAATATGAATACGATTTTGGCTGTGGCCTTGATTGTTTCGCGCAGATAAATCCCGATCATAAAAAATGAACTTAACAACATATTTTTAATATCAACATTTAATTATTTTTTGTAGTGTTTTGATTTTAACCTTAACTGTTGGAAGATTATTTTAATTTTTAATTTACTATTGGAAGATTATTTTAACAATTAACCTATTATAACAAATATCAAGTGATTGAAAATGTGATACTTTCTAAATTATAAATTGAAAAAAGAATATATATATTAAAAAATTGTACCCCAATTGTGAAAAGTCACTAATTTACAACGTTATAATAAAAATATTACAACTACATCTACAACCAGGCAAACAAAATCTATATTAAAAAAAATCGATTAGATATAACAATTTTATTGAACACAGTAAAAAATATCCATAAAAAATTATTCTTCCATAACTTCATTTAATCTATGCTGTGTTAAGAATGCAACATCCAACATGGCTTCTGTATCAAGTAGTTCCTTTACATCGCTATATCTTAAACTTTCCTCGTACGCAAACATAATACTTGTATCATCAAGCATCATTTTTGAGGCAACTAGTGCTGCAATACAGTTTTTTAATCTAGCTATAACTTCCCTGTCAGGCCTGCTAATTGGCTGAAAATATTATAATATATTTGATATTTGTTAATACACAAATTAATCAATACAAATAAACAAATATTAATATATTAAACAATAATGAAAGCTTAGTTAAATAAAAAAAGTAATTGATTATTTTATTAGCTGACACTTTCCTTATTATTTATTTTTCTGTGTTAAATATGGTATATTTTAATTTTCATAAATAAAAGAAAGTATATAACAATGTAAACTAACCTGGAGTTCATAATTGTCAATGTCATCCTTATTTTCCTCAACCACTATGTTTTGTTCCTGTGGGCTGATCCATATATATCCATTATTACCAATAATTATAGATATACCACATGGTAAATTGTGGAAGTGATTCTTCCTTCTTTTAATGAGAGATGGAAATACTTTTACAAGTATGCCTTGTGATAACTGTAATAAAAGCATTGTTTTAAATATTCAAACAAAATTTATATGCAGCAGAGTTTTTATTATCAAGTCTTTATTTATTCTGATTCACTACTATGTAACTACCATTCAGACACACATGTGAACATAACATTTGACTTTTTATTTGAACTTTTGAATTTTTTACTTGTTTTATCATGTATTATTCTATTTACTCTCTCTCTTTCAGCTTCACGCTGTATCCCGCACATGGCAGGGTAGGCAGAGGGAACTCGGGATCCTAGTATTAAGACACTCCGTTCCACACTTTCCACCGAATTTGAGGCATTGCATGTTGAATAGCGGAACTCCACGTCGCGTTTTGCCTTATATCAGAGCGAAGAAATGAAAACATTAAATATTTAAATTGAAAATATTAAATATTTTATTTCCTCGAGTGGGGATCGAACCCACAACCTGTCGGTTGTGGGTTCCATCCCAAAACTTTTTCTTCATGCATTAAACTTACAAAGCTATTTAAAGGTAGTGGGATAATGTCTGACTATAAGGTTAGGAGTTCAATTTCTACAAAAGCAAATATTTGTTATCATTTGAATGCTACAGCAAGATAAGGTTAGCATCAGTATTGAGTTCTGTCATTCAACATGCAATATCTCAAATCTTGATGGATAGTGAAGATCAGAACAGCGGGATAGACAGAGGGAACTTCGTCTTAAGACATATATTTAGTTACAGACCTAAAGCATAAAAAAATATGAAAGCTTTGGCTTACTTTGCCATATTTTAAACTTCTTGTGTGTAATGATAAGGAACCATCAGAAAAGACACTCTGGACCTCAGCACTGATCAAGTCCCCTTCACATAAATGGTTTCGCATCATTTGTTCATCTTCAGCAGATCTACGTCTCTAGGTATATAAAAAAATACAAACATTAAAAATACCTGTAAGGGAAAGATACAAAGTCTTTACTACTTTACAAAAATATAAAGATATAAAATTTAACTGATTTAAAATAGTATATACTCTTGCAATTTTTTTATTATTTTTATTAATGTTAAAGTTAATAATAATATAATATTTATACATCGCTTGTCTAACTATAACAACAGATTTTCTGTGCATATTCAAGGATTTGGTGGAATATTTCATAAGTACTTTATACAAGTAATATTAAAGTCAATAAAATAAATCTTACCAACTCTCCCCCAGGTAAATTGACAGAGGATAACTGCAAGATGGAATCTAAACGAGAATTTGTCTCAATTTTCCATCTCTTTTGCTGGACTTCTAAAACTCGGCCCACAACGACGTCTCCTATTTCCCCAACATATCTACTTTTAAGAGGTTTAACACAGATCAATTTGTTAACTTTTTGCATTACTCCAGCCACTGAAGATTTGATACAGTCATCTTCCACGTAGGTACCATGACCGCTGCAACCAGATATGAAACAAAATACTATACATGTAATAAATATTTTAGCGTCATTCGAAATGAACTAACAAGGTAAAATTGCTTAAATTATTTTTCATATAATACATATTTGGTTTATTCTATCTTTGTTTCACAGGAAGGCAAAATTTAATTATTTTTATTAAACTTACCGCATAAAATCTTGCATGCCACTAATAACCTCTCCCGGTGTATAGAATCTAGGTACTTCATTGTTAGGATTAACGCAATGATTAACTCTTTCAGAAGCTAAACGTATTGTTACATGTTCCGTCATTCTTAAAGTTACAATATACAACTGTTTTGCTTAGTTTAAATTTATTTTAATAAATCTAACACAACTTGCTAAACGTAAATAAATAACATAGACAAGAATGGTTAGGAAGACGTACAAGATGTTATATTCTATATTTTGTGACTTTTAGGCTTGACAGTTGGGCACAATGGAGACTTGTCAGCTAAATAAAACAAAATAAAACTAAGGGTATTTAATTAATGGTTTAAAAATAAAGGAAGTTGTGATGATTTTTTCATATATGGAAAATAAATCATCAATCATCATCATCATCGTTGTCTGTCCTAAAATATTTTGATCTCAATAGTAACAAATAATTGTAATCCTATTACCATACGGATAGAATATGATGTAGAGTATTATTTTAGCATGCGAAACCCAAATCAAATCTTCGGTATTGACCTCAGTTTCGGCTTAAACCATAACCTATATAAGATAACAAAAACTAAATTGTAATTAATAGTTGAGTAGCCAAACGGTATATTTTTTTATAAATATTATATTTAGCTACTAATAATATATATGTCCAATTATATGTTAACAGTAAGTTGCCTATTTAGTAACAAAGTTTGAAAACGTTAAAATTTTGGTACGTGTCGTAACGTACGTAATTTTGTGATTTCCCAAAATCTTTGTATCAAAAATTTTAGACCAAATATTTTATAACATCCTCACTTTGTTCCCTTTCATTTAAATGAATGTTGTTAAACTATAGTTTTTAATGTATTAC
Organism: Eueides isabella; assembly: GCA_019049475.1. Taxonomy (NCBI): domain Eukaryota; kingdom Metazoa; phylum Arthropoda; class Insecta; order Lepidoptera; family Nymphalidae; genus Eueides; species Eueides isabella. The sequence goes on from CM032385.1 coordinate 11,815,940, forward strand.
AAAATTAAATATCTACCTATCTCTTGTATATATGTATCATCTATGCTATCTGCACTACCCATGCTAATTTACTCGCATTTTTAAAAATATAATTGGACTTTTATAAATTAGAATTTAATATGTCTGTAATAGTTCCTAGTCATATCTTCGTATATAATTGCACAGGCAAGACCCCGAAAGAATCTCCGATCTGTAACCAAAATAACTCTATGAAATTTACCATATAGCTTCTTGCTCTGCGACACAGCCATGCGAACAAAATTAGTCGGTACTGTAGGCCTACGCCAGTTCTCTTTAGCCAAGGAAAGAGGGATGAGGCCTTTGTAAACTGCAGCGACATCCTTGTGCATATCCTCATCAATCTTTTGAATAAAATCTCTGAGACTGCACACCTAGTGCTTACCCCTCCACACTTACGTGAGGTATATAACAAAGTGGAAAAAAGGATTAAGAGCTAGAGCTAGACATAACAATAAAAGACTGAGACTGTGGCCCTGGAATATATCCATTTTAATCCTTATCGGTTAAGACGTATATTGTTCCATACAAGCCTCCAGAAAAGATCTTAAATCAATATTAATGTTATATAGCTCCAAGACCTTAAAAAGCCAAGTAAGTGGTACAGAATTATATAATCAATCTAGCCCTAGTGAGACTTCCTGTTGCGATTTATCGGTATAGCTTTTTTTTTTGGAAAAAAGACGGCAAACGAGCGCATGGGTCACCTGGTGGTAAGTGATCACCGTCGCCCACGGCCCCGAGTAACTCCAGAGGAGCTACAGGAGCGTTGCCGTCCTTTAAGGTGGAAGGGCACCGGGGCATTACCTAATGCGAAACGCAGTGGCCAAAGCCACTACTTAACGCCGGTCTTAAATGCCGGGGGGGTAATAATCCGATCGAGTCTACCCATGCGTGTTGCCATTTCTGGCAACGTAACTCTACCACACGCACTTTAGTCGCCTCTTGCGACACCATCAGTACCAGGGTGATCCTATTCTAAGCCGGAATCACATGGCTTTATCAATTAGAGGAAGTTCGTTTGTCAACTACCAGTCTTACATCGATTCTAAGTCGGTGTCAAAATGTTATTATCAAAGATATATTTTGAGACTGTTTTGTTCAGAAAAAATGCTAATTATATTAGGTATATAAATCATTTTTTGTATGAAAAACATGCTGCTGCCTAAACTTTTGTGCGATGTAAATGTATATTAAAATAAATACTCGATGTTTTGTTAAAATTGATATATAAATATCAAATCATAAATAATTATATATCAATATTTGACATTCGTACAGCATTGTTTATTTTATATGACTGACAACCACAGAATTACAGAACACACTGTCAAGTGTCAACTGTCACTTATAGATTTCATTGTTGTGATTTTCTAAACGTAACTTATTATTACGTTTGTATAATTTTTTTTTAATTGTTATAATTTTAAACAACAATTATTTGTATAATTACTATAATGGCAGTAAACGCCGCTCCAATAACTGCCACTGATAGTTTATCACAAGCTTTAAAAGCTAATATTATACCAAATCAAGAATACCTACTGCAGGTGATAAATTTATAGATATTTTATCACGTGTTTGTTGTATACAATTGGTAAATAATAATAATTATAACCGTTTTTTATATATAGGGATCAGTACTAGATTCAGCTGTAGAAGTTTTACTTCATAGACTTCGCGGTCTTTGCGATAATGTCGATGCTGGACCAGAAACATTTGATGACCAAGAAGTTTGTTTTATTTTAAGGGATCCTAATCAACAGGTTACTGCTAAATATTTACTTGTTATTAATTAAATGACAAACTATAAATTATAATTCTTTATAATAGCAAAAATTTAAAATTGTTTATGAGAAAATAAACTAATAATTTCATGGATATTACAAGGGCTAGCGCCCATTGCCTGGTGAAATGATTTATCAGTGCATAGGATATATAAGAAATCCTTAACTTTATAACTTTATTGTACAATAATTATATGAATAACATCTGAAAAGCTTTGCGTTGACTTCAGTAGCTGTGTTCTTACTATTTAAATTCAATTATTACAGGCAGCACCATTAATGTTAAGAGTAAGAAAGGCACTTGATGCTAGAGATATGCCATACCAATTGCGGTACATTGGCCAACCTGACCTTGGAGATAAAAACAGGCCAACTGTAGTGAGATCCAGCTTAGATATAGCATGCAGTGGCATGCTTATTGAATTCTTAAATGAGCTAGGTTGTAGAGTTGATTTTGAATACAGTGTAAAAGGTATGAAATATTTGATAATTATTACATTTACAATCTTTATTTTATACTATAAGTATTTTTTATATCGTTTTTTCTCATAATAATGTTAAATATTTAACATAATTTAAAGTGCTGTTGTGAATTGCAAATTTTGAACTGTCTATCCTCTGATGGCTTGTGTTTATATTTTTTGAACCATGATAATTGTAGTGAGTGAGGCTATGTAGATTTGTTCCCCAATTGAAGAAATTATATAGTTAATATTTTCTTTTCATTACTCTAGAAACAAGACCTTTGTGTTGTTGTCACAGTGGCATTGAGTTCCAACACTCAACACACAATGCCTTAAATTTGATGGAATATGAGAAACAGATGTCCTTAAATGAGAGCAAAGTGTTTTAATACTAGATTATGAAGTTCTATGTCTACTCTGCTGTGTGCAGTATACAGCATGATGATGAAAGGAAATAAAATCTTTGTACTAAAATGGTGTTAATTTAGTTTGATATAAAACAAACTAAAATATTTTGGAATCTACAAAATTAGGCACTTATAAATAGTTACATTTTATTTGCATGTCCTAGTTTAAGCACAAAGCAGACACAGTTCCGTTTCCCACTTTAGGATAGACCTCAAAACCTGTTGTGTTTACTATCACATGCTAGTGCCCAAGAAACAGCCTAAGTATACAGAAATATTTAATTACATATATGTACCATTTGTCAGTAAATGACTAGATAAGATATAATTATGAAAAAAATGTATTGGTTGTTAATAATATTTGTTTATTCTTCTCAAATTACAGGTTACATGTTTAGAAAAGGAAGAATGAAAATAACTGTAGCAAAAGTTTTCAAAATATCGCAGAGCTCAATGCCACCTGAACCAATTTCCCAGAGCTATCTAGTGGAGTTATCAGTATGTACACAGCATCTCACAGTATCCTCTCAGGAGAACAGAAACAGACAGATTCTGTGATTTAAGAATTTCTAATTTTTCTGATTCTTTTTTTTAACAGAAATTTGGTATTAGTTATTTTTTTTTTTAGTATTTGCTGTTTTCCTCTGCTGGCTAGGCAAATGGAACATGGTGAACCTAGCAAGGAACCCAGCATCAAGATACTCCTTTCCCATTAAAACTACCCTGCCAAATTTTTGAGGCATTGTGTATTTAGTGATAGTGCTTAACACCACACTTTTTTTAATTCAGTTCCAAACTTGAGATGTATTATTTATTTGACTACTATATTTCCAATTTTTTCAATAGTTAATTACTTTAATACTTAACTTAATCTCAGAACATCTAATTATAAATGGGATGGTTGTGTTTCTATCCCCATATGGGGAAGCGAATCTTTTTTATTTCCTTGTGAAGGTAAAAAAATAAAACGGATATTTTATTTATGCTCAACATGCCATATCTCAAAATGAGGAGTGTGTGGTGAACAGATTTCTTAACTTGTTTTCTCTTTTCTAGGTTTTAGCACCTCAAGGGCAAGATGCAATTGGTGAGGATATGCGGGCTTTTGCCGATCAGTTACGGCCTCTCGTGCAGCTTGAAAAAATAGATTATAAGAGACTCGGACACATGTCCGTCACATAGCCCATGTTTCTTACTTAGACTGGATGTGCACATATTGTGCTAATAATGTGATAATGCTTACTCCACTTCGATTTAACATTTTTTAGAATATATTAAAAAAAATAATGCAGTTGTATTTGCACCTGCACTGCATGGATACATGAGCGTCTAAGTTCAAATCTCGTTAAGTTTTCCAAAAAAGTTTTTTTTGTTTAAGATATTGAAAAATATTGATTAATGACCATGTCTTACTCGTTTTTTAGGCTACGTAACTTAAAAAGAAAAACAAAACTTTATAAATCGCTTTGATGATCATCTATGCAAGATGCTGTTAAGTTAAAAATCAGACTGCTAAGTCAACGCTTAATTTTTTTAAAAGTAACAGATACAAGCAATTATGCATTATATTTGCTCCACAATTAATGTAAAATTAACCTATAGTATACTTCCCGCGGTGTTTAACAATTACAAGATCACTTATATTTATTTTTTTAATTTCAAAGAAAGTGTCAACCTTTATAAATTGTACTTCCTGTTGACCTAAAATTTTGAAATTTATATGGAACCCTCAGTTCTAAAAATTGGATATTCCTTAATGTATTCTCTATTTAACCTGTTATTTTTGCCTAACTAGAACTTTTCAAGTATAAATGAATAATGTTAATATATCACATCTTACCAATAAATAGTTAATTATGTATGAATATTGGAGTTTGCAACTATTCACATTGTCAGATTCTGTTTGGAACAATACATGTAGATCCTGTCTCAGTATGTTTACAATAAATTGGACTCTTAGTAAACTTTCTACAGCATAAGTCAGTTTACAACGTTATTGTAATAACTTAGTGTTTCTCATATAATTATTTAATGATAAATAAAAACAATATGGCTGCCGTTACATAATAAATTATGATATAAAAATAATAGAAATGTTTAGTTTCTTTTCCCACAAGTTTTACATGTTAAAAAATAGTAATTTAGAGGATTAACAAAGTTATGCTAATTTGTTATTGTAGCTTGTAAATAATAGGTATATGGAGAAATATTGTTATTTAATATTTAATCCAAATAATAAATAATTTCATTTTATTACTTAAATGATAAAATTCATCTAACAAAATCTGGATTCTTTTTTGAATTTATAATGCTGAAGTGATCTTCCCCATAATCGTAGTCTTCATATTTCAATCCATGAACGTAAGCAAAATTTTCAAAATAAAGACAATTTTCATAGTTTAATTGTACAAAATCTAAAAAAAAAATAATTTAGTTAGGCATGTATATACTCTGAACATTTTCTAGTAGTCCTCACGAGCACCATGAGTGGCTTTAAAAGTGCAATTATTATTTTTAACTATTAATTATGGAATTTTATATAATAATTATATTTACTAAAAATTAAGTGGGGAGCGTAAAGGAGTTACTTAACACTAGGTTCCCAATTTCCCTTTGCCTACTAATTTACGTCGCGTATTATTTACCTACCAGAGTGGGGAAATGGAAATTATTTAAATATGCTACATATGCTCCAAAAGCTCGAGCAAGTGAATAACAAACTCAACCATTGCGGCTACAGCTGTCTTGACACTGCTGTCTAAAAAATATCTCAATTTCCATTTTTTCTAATAATATTATACTTTTTAAATCAAACTATGAATTACCTGTTCCATGAATGCAATTATATAACTGCATAATACATAGATTATCAAATATGTATGTTTCATTTGTACCAAAATTAAACGCACACAGCTTCTCAAAGTATGTTGGACAAATTCCGCATCTAAATCATCCGCATGGAAAACCATTTGTTATATACTTGTAATATTTTTAAAAATATTAATTATCAACCTAAATACAAATAAAACTACAAACAAACCTCTGATTTTCCTCAGGTGGTTTTTTGAATTTTAAACTGGACTCAAACGTAAATGCTTCTTCCCCATCTACAATAAATTAATAATATTTCAATACAATCTAATAAACATCATTAGCGCCATGGGTATATATCTATTGCAGCATGAGGCTTAGTTACATTGACACATATATATGTATGCACTAAATAAGAAATACAAATAGTAAGATACATATTTTTGGAGTTTGTTAGAGTTTTTTTTAAAAAACAAAAAGTTATCTTTACTTTTTTTTGTCAATATTTTTTCAATGATATTAAGTTATAATACTGTAATTTAGTATCCTTAATTTTTACTCCTCCTTCTTTAAAGATAACTGCTTCTGAATTATGCCACTAGAGTACATCACCTATTTACATTTCGTATGTAATACCTATTAGTAAATGACATAACTGAACATAACATGACTGGTGAGTGATGACACACTGCCTTTATTACGTTTTGATTCATGCATATTTATTATGTTTCCTTATGTACCAAGTTCAGATCCCGTCATAATCTATACTTATAATAAATCTGTAACCCATGAACGTATGTACATGGAACATGTATTAAAAAATGTTTTTCCACCTTTATTAATGTAATAAGACCTAAAATAGTGATTTTCTTCGCGTAATTGCGTCTGTTTGTCTGTGCGTTTGTACATGCTTATATCACAAACGGCCAACCAGATTTTATATTAAGGCAGCCTCGAATTAACATTTCGTGTTTAAATCAGTTAATATATAAAAAAATACCTAAACAATTAAAAAAGTTACATAATTGCTACAATTTATTTTTTCATTTAGCTAAATTTTAGTTTTTAATCTGTCGCTATTGTCTTGAAAGTAATATTTTCATGTCATAGGAATAAATTGAAATAAAAAGAAAAATAGAGTTATTCAAGCGCGAGCAGGTCGCGAGTTATTATATATAATAGTTAATATTTAAACCTATATGAAAACTATAACTGATACACAATACGGTATAATAAATTAAATTAGTACTTAGGGTTAGGAATAAAGTAGTTTTACAATTTTCAAGTGAAAATGTCAAGTACATATTTTTCTTTATATAAATTTTCAAGTGATGGTCATTTTGTTAAATGATGTTTAGATAAATTTTAGCTTAAATCGTAAATTATTTTTTTTATAAACTAAAATGTACGAATTAATATAGTTTCAAAGTAATTAAACAACGTTTTCAGCGCATGGATCAGCGCTATCAACGTGCTAAGCTAACAAAGGAAATTTTACAAGTTGTTTTCCATACAAATTACGATTTCACTAATAAGATAATCATACTGTAGAACCGGACACATATCAGCACGTGATTATTTATTAATCTTGCTTTCAATTTTCGTATACGTGATATGACCACCATTGAAAGAGATAGGGTTTAATTATTTTATGCACTAGAATGTTGGTAAAAGTTAGCTGTTTAACGAATTAGAACAATAAATATTAATAAAACTTTAATATTTCATATTTGCTAACAATTATTTACTATAAAATTATAGGAAAGATTTTAAATACAACCAAAAAGCAACGCAAAAAGTACTTACAAAGTGCATAAAGCAGTAACAACTTTACCAGCATGATTGTAATAAATAAAAATAAAATAATGAAAATTGTAGTTAACTCGCTTATCATTTAATTAAATCTGTTGCATTTTCTGCTGTTAAAAATTTTAAGGAATAACAATTTATGCAAAAGACTTGTGTCTCAAAATTATATTCAACAATACACTTCTAATTTTTAGTATTTAAAAAAAAACATGTGAATGAAAGATAATGAGAAGTGCATTGAAAATATTTAACAAATATACAATATAATAGTCAGCATCCTGCTTACAGGGAATTATAAGTCTATAATTTAAATCACTAGGAAAACGAAGTAAATGTGCCGAGAAACGTGAGAGGCATCTATGAACGTCCATGAGTCATTATGGATTATTAAATTTAAAACCTGTCGCCGGCTCGTGGTGTTTATCGCGTATGTAAATTAATTTTAAAGAGTACCTACATATAGAATTTTGAAACGAGTTTTTTAAGGATAAATAATAATTATTATTTATTCTTTTTTTGTTGAAACAAGTGTTTCTCTATTAAGTATAAAATGCCGAAAAATAATGATATAAGAAATTTCAGATTTAATTATTTAGTCATTAATGAATTTCGTAAAGCACGTCTAGTCTGGATATTGCATCATTTTGCATATTTAAACGTTAGTTACCTACCTACTACAAGAATAACTTGTTTTCGATAATATTTTAATTATAACTTATGATGTACTTTTGTGATGTAATTTTTAGTTTTTGAAAATAACTTTTATTGTATACAGTGAATTCAATTTTAGGCATCTTGTTAAAATGTTTGAATATTAAATTTAATTACAACTTTTTGTTAGATTTAAACAATTTATAGTCAAATTCTACTGTAAATGTTAAGAGCATAAATATGTCGCAGTCCCCCTTTTCCTCTCTTCTGTCCAGTTTGGCGAGTTAAGCGACGTTACCTTATAGCTACCGCTACATCCTTATCTCATTTAATGTCGACGACAGTTCCTATAATTTTATGACTTTTTTAGTACCTAAATTATAAATTATAATGAAATAACTATAACGCTCAGATTTTACTGCACTCAAATATTTCTTGTTTTAAAACGATGTTGCTTTAAAAAGGTATACTTTACTTCTTGAAAATGATTGAAATTTATGTGTCTATTACATCGGTATTATTTTCTATATTAGATTTTTAAGCAAAATGCCGTTTCATACGACTTCTTCGCAATGACAATGAATTAATTCTACTTTAAAACATTCTATATGGGACAGCGTAAGTAATTATTATTCGGTGTTTGTGATTCACGACGCGTAGAGTCACAAGCGTAGCACACACGTAGGCAGATCGCTTAAGTGGGCGTGCTTGCCGGTGTCGGTTAGAGCGGTTGATGACAACCTATAGCTGTATAGCTATTGTATAATTTTATTTATTTTATTATTTACCTTAAAACTCAGTCTTACTCTGTATTACGCTCAGGCAAGGTAGGCAGAGGGAACTTGGGAACCTAGTGTTTAGATACTTTGTTCTACTTCCGTTACCCTCTTCTAAATTTGAGGCATTGCGTGTTGAGTGGCGAAACTAAACGCCGCGCTTTGCCAGAGCGAAGAAATGATTAAATATTTAATTTAAAAGTATAAAAAAAATCATTTCCTCGAGTGGGGTTCGAACCCACAACCTGCAGATCACAGTCACACGTTTGTACCACTGCATACAAGAAGATTATTTGACTTCTTATAAAGTATTATAATTATGAAAATTGTATGTTAAGTTAAAATAAATACATATACTTACACATTTTTTTAATTAGAACATATCTATTCGACCAATATGTAACTAACTGTAAGAGATAACTTGGTAAAGTATAAACGAAAGACAAAAAATATCAACTATAGCAAAGTGTGTTTTATTATTTGGTATATTTTATTTAAAATATCTTGTGTATATCGTATAAAATGTAATAGGAGCCGTTATTCGCCCGTTGGTAGACTTCGCGGCGTTGTCGATTGTCGCCACCCGCTCACCTTGATTCCTATCCATTCACTCCACGGATAATCGTCAAGAGCCAAATAATGTTAAAATTAATATAGATTATAGATTTTATGCAAGAATAAGTGGACAATAGAATATTTATTATCTAGAGTGCATGTAATTTATGTAACAAGTAAAACTTTCATTAGAATAATAACAAATGAAAGAAAAGCGATACTTTGTATTTCTTATTTATATATTTATAATAAAATATCACCTATTTATATTACAGTAAATTGAATAAATTCTACCTACCATAAGTATCCAAGTATAGATGAGATACTGGAGGATATTTAGAGTTTATAATTAAGTACCTACTTTTTTATTTATTTATTTATGTAAAAGTTATATAAGATCTCATGAAGAACCAAGTTTCTAACCATTCACGCCCCAATTCTTATTACAAGCCTAATTAAGTCTAGCTAGACTAAGGGGCTCAGCTCTGTTGTTGTTACTACGAGTATAAGGACTTGTAGAATAAAGATCATTTAACTATACAAAAACAGAATACAAGGACATAAAAAAAAATCCTTTCTCTATTTATGAGATAGGGAGTGTAAATTCAAAAGTCTTATAACGTTTTTAACGTTTGTGTACTTAAACCAGCCCTTGGTTAAAATTTTAGCTTTCAAATGTTAGGACTTCAGGAAGTACCTTATGATTATTTTAGTAAATCCTTTACTAGCAATATAATTTTTACCAATTTTGTTTATATAGTAATAAATGATACAAAGGAGTAAGTTACGGAGATTCCAAAAACGTAGCAGCGTTTCGCGTGCGCGAAAAAAGTTTGCGCCTCACTTAGTTTGCCTTGGCAGGGGCACTAGTAGCCCAAGACTTTTCTGATATTTGCTTTAAATGAATTGGCCTGCATATATGATAAACATTATTTATATAGTTAGACTAGATTTTGTTAAAATTAAATACAACGCATGCAATCGATCATTTATTTATTCTAGAATAGAGAAGATTATTCTAGGTCAGTTTCCCCTTAGACTGAATAAATGATGCAATTATTTTTTCAATATGTTACTGGAGTTTAATTACTATCACCATACACTTGACATAAATAAGCATGGGCGATTACAATTTACAACAATTTTATGTTTAAAATATATACATAAAGTATATCAATATTCAAGGCTACTTGTTAGGTATTGTATGTATTTAAAACATTTAATTTATTGATGTTTTTACTAGAACTGGTATTGGAAACATTATCAAATTATTAAAGCAACTCAGAATTTTCGTAAGATCATCTTTTTGCATCAACGATGTAAATCTAACGTGCCTATTAATACAATATATAACTAAGTGGTTACATTAATCACAGCTACATTAGTTTCTAATACCACACTATGATTTGACAGTTAGCTATTGTTTTTACGGTTCTTTTTTGTTAAACACATTGTGAAGAAGTTACTATAATAAATATTTAAATATAAAACGTAGTGAAAATTAGTTAAAAAAAACATGTCGATAAGGTTACTGCAAACCACACTCACACAAATGTTTAACTAAAAAGTTAACAAAATTAAGCCTCTGATAAGAAGACCTAACTAAATTTTACAAAAAATAAAATATAAGTAGATAAAGTTTAAGGAATAATTCCAAATTAGGTACTATTTATAATAAGAACAGACAAAAATTTACATTATATAAAAAATATGAATATAATTATTTTTCTATTTAGTTTTTATGTTAATTGCACCGTTCATGCATAAAAGTGTCCAAATAAAATAAATAGTGTTGGTCATCGTCAAAGACATGTCTTGGAATAACCGCAATAAACGACTAGCGGAAATACCGACATAGTAATTGCATACACTCAACGATTAACAATTTTATAAAATGAATTAATAATTATTACACTTTTATGATTTTTTTTATTAATCCATAGACTAGGGATCGCAAGTCGCTCAACAGTACTGGGATTCCAGATTCTAGATTCTACTTAGACACTCCTTTACATTCCCCACTATTCGCCAAATTTAAGACATTGCGTGTTGAATGGCCATTTATTGATAACATTAAATATATAAATTTAAAATATAATTATTTCATGTCCTCGGATGGGGATTGAACTCAGAACCTGTCCGCCACGACAGGCCACAAAGAACTTTTAATTCAGTTGTATTCAACACTGAGCAAATTCTAAGTAATCTCCTTAAATAATCTGTTTTGCACATTTAAAGACGACAGAGATAAGTATATCAAGCATACGTATCGTTTCAAGTGTGGCCATGGTTTTCTTAGCTCAAATGTGTTTTTATGTAATAAATATTTAATTGCCCATGGTTTAAAATTATAAGATTATTTTTATAGTATTTTTTATAGTATACGAGATGAATAAACAAAATTTTAGTACATAGTTTATACTCATGTTCAAGAGAAAAAGTAAAATGCGCATTACAATTTACAGTAACTGTCTGGGCGATACATCTAATAGGTATGCAATTATATGTGAACATGTAGCATTATCTTTGAATGTAATTAAGATAGGAATGCTTGCTTTGTACATCCTATCCCTTAAGGAGGCAAGGTCAGATGTTTACATTGCAGATAAACTGACGGCTTGCGTAGAATTAACAAGTCACAAGCTTAAACGCAGTTGACTTTTAAGTACCTACTTTAATTGTAATTGTTTATGTGCAAAATAGTTGAACAGTTTTAAGATAGCAATATACAGGGTGATGGTATTAGATACATGGACAAACAAATGGATATAGTTATAAAAGAGGTCTTTTCACATTTCTTTAACTCTATAAAGTACGCCCTGACTTTTTATCGTTTCTGATGTAAGTACATGTGTATAGCCAAATGTTCGATATATCATTTTTTTGAACCGCATATAATACCTGTCTTATAAAGATATCCCGCGGAGAATCAAGTATTTTAAGATAGGAATTCCACAAGAGCTTCGAATCTTTATTATTCCGAAGAACGCTTGAAAATTACTTTGAAAGTTTCGCCTTAAATTGCAATACTAAAAATTTGCTTTTTGACATAGGTACCGCAATTTCAATACAATTCGTTTTTATGACATTTCACAGACGATTATTAACGACAAACTTACGAAAATATATGCAAAAGGGCACTATTGACTTCATCATAGTTAATTTTATATCAATCAATCTTAAATATTAAAAAGTCATCATCTGCGAACATTACAATAAAGTATATATACCTAACATAAAGCAGCAAAATTTTCTTCAATTCTGGACCCAGATTCTTTTCATCTATAGATGTTGTAAGAACGCTCACATATTCTGCTACAAAGCGTTGGTGAACCCATAGTAACCAGGGTTTCTTCTAGTATACCCAAACCTTCGATGACTGACAAGAGGATCCGAAGAATTCACCGAAAGCCAATCCCCCCCAACTAGTCAACCTTGTCAGTGCCTGAAGTTAGAATTTAGGTTAGCATTCCAAAATCTTATCTAAACTACCATTCTAGACAGCCTTCTTGCAGTAGTCCCCGGGGAGGAAGATTTGTGACGAGAATTGTCACCGTTCAGGACATTGTACAGTATCCTCGATTTTCTCTCACTGCTAAAACCCACTGTGTTTTCCGCAAATGGGTCCTTTGGATAGCAGTGAAGGAACAGACGTACCATACAGAGAAATGGATTTAAACACACCGACATAAAGCTGCGAGCAACAAGTGCGACGCAAACAACAGTCGTCCATCCAGGGTCAGCCTCAGATTTTTCATCTGAGCCTATACCTCCACCACTTATCTTCCCCACAGTATGGTTACTCCGATATGCAGTGTAGCTGTACGAGGTTAACAACAGGTTTTTGGGCTACTTTGAAACGCAGAGTAACTACGGGAGGGATCTCTGAGCCCGCCATGGATTAAGGCCTCAGACTTGGGCATTGATATCTTTAAATGCAGAGCTCTGAATCCGTCTTTGACAAGCTCGCATACTTTGGCTAATCGTGTTGTATCTTCATAATTAGATCCTCAGGCTGTGATACTTATGTCATCCGCATAGCAAATTATACTCTTCCCAGGAAAAGGGAAACAAAAACAGGGGTAATCGTAGCCGAGATTTCTCAACCGGCCCAACCCCGACCCCTATAAAACCACAGAAGTGAACTTTAATAGGACGATCAGACAATATCCCTCAGTCCATAAGCCTGGATGTTCTGGAGGAGACTCTGCCTGTATAATTCCATTTTAATCCCTATTATCAACTAGTTAACCTATTTACTTATAATGACGTATTATGTTATACATTTAATATTTACACATTTAATCAGTATTTTCCTTTACATTTTTTTGCTATATCAAGAGAATCAAAGGCGGTATTTTACACTGTTTTACTTTTTATCTCCTACATAGAGCAACTACAAAGAAAATAATGGTGTTTAAAACCAACCATTGGTGAGCCATTTTTATCAAATAAGTTGAATACACTTAAAGTTTATTTGTGCTCTAAAATAGGTACTTACAACTTAACTATTCGATAGTACCGTAATTATTTTATTTAAATCATTAAAATATTTGTCTTCTTTTTTCATAACGGAGTACACAATTTCTATAAGTATTTTTTTTACCACTAACCAACAAAAAAATGTATTTTGTAATTTAGTCACAATTCTTCAAATATGTTCGTATTTAGCCTGAAACTTTGTGGCACACTTGTGCAAACTTTTTACGCATTATTTTTTTGAATGAAAAGTTCTAAGACCTATTTTAAGGACTGTTATATAAATGTTCCTACTGATTTTACAAATATTTAAGATGAAGTAAAAACTTGCAATTTCCATATGTATTTATAGTAATATCTTATGCTATATACTGTATATTCGTTATTCAGTAGAAACTTAGGGCTATTAGATTTTTTCGGTGAATAAGACAAGTATCCATATAAAGTGTGACCCACCTCACCGGCTGAATGCCGACTCACCACACAACGGCCAAGCGGCACTCGCCGATAAATTATCTACGCACACAAGGTACAGCGGACCCACTTGCGTGTACGCACGCGTGCTGTGTTCGTGTGCGCAAGCGGCATGATCCACGGGCGCTTATTTCCTTTGTGGATGATTATTCATAGCGTCGATTTATATTATCTATACAATGGCGGCATAATTATAACCGCTATAAGCCATATGTGAGCACCATCCAAGCGTCGGTATAGGTATGCTCTTCTCTTCAATGCAAACATATCAAATGACAGGAAAATAATCTTGGTTAAGCTGATTGAGCTCTATCTAAGATTGTGAATACATTTTGTGTTTGGTAAATATTTTTTATTTTACATATTTTGTTTTATAGCAATCTAAGTTATCTTAAATTATTCCAGCATAATAAAGTTTATAAGATTAACATTAAATATTTATAAACTATCCAATTCATTTTTAGCTATTTCGAACATTAAAACGTCGTATTTCTAACGAATCATAAATTAAATTTCGTTCGAGATATCGACATATCCGTTAGTATTTTTATACAAGTGTGTGCGTCAGAATAAGCTTGGTATCATTTTCTGAGAAACGGCAGCGCAGGCGCACGCGGCGGGCAGCGGGGAGGGAAGGGGAGCGTGCGCGGCGTCAAGCCCATAATATAATCTTGCTGCGGTAGGAGTGAGGGGGGAGGCACCGGGCGCCGCTGGTCCTGCCAGACAACTTGTCGCTGAATCTCTGTTCAACTTACAGCTAAACATTGCATCTATTATTGAAACAAATTGGTTTAAATGTTTATAATTCATGACATTGTATTGTGACTAAGGATCTGTAAAACATTTCAATATGTATTTTTTAATCATGTAAAAAACTTTTTTTTTTTTATACCTATAATAAATATATGACTGTCTGTAAAAGAAGGACATATTTAAAAACCTGAGGCCTGTCGTGGCGCAGCGGCACAAGCGTGTGACTGTAACCGACAGGTTCTGGGTTCGATCCCCGGTCGAGGAAATGAAATATTTAATATTTTCATTTAAATAATTAATGTTTCATTTCTTCGCTCTGGTAATAAGGCAAAGCGCGGCGTTGAGTTCCGCCGCTCAACACGCAACGCCTCAAATTCGGCGGAAAGTGGGGAACAGAAGTAAAACGTACTGTCTTAACACTAGGTTCCCGGGTTCCCTCTGCCTACCCTGCCTCGTGCGGGATACAGCGTGAAGCTGAGTAGAGTAGAGTATATTTAAAAACGTTTCGAGGACGTTTGTTAATGTAATAGGTACCAAAATACTGTTTTTTTATCTGATTTTCTGTGCGTTAGTGTGCGCTAATCTCAAAAAGGGCTTACCAGGTTCCAATGCAGTTTTCACTTTTATATTTTGGCAACTTTCTACAACGTTTAGTTTTTGTTATATTTAAATTAGTTTATAAATAAAAAGAGCGACATTTGCTACAAGTTTTTTATTCTTCTTGCTGAAATTTTCGTTTTCAGTGCAAAGATATTGTTTTTAAGTGATAATGTAATTAGCTTTAACGAGATATTAATTGATATCGGTAAATAATAATCAGTGTAATTTACGCGGGCGGATCGCTAGTCCTAGTTAATAAAATTATAAAGAATGCCATGATACAAACTTAACAATACTTTAAGCATCTATCTACAAAGAATATTATCTTTCATTTTTCTGAATACAGGTATAAAATATTATCTAATTATATCGTATAAAATTAAGTACCATGATAAAAATGTCTAGACAAAAACGAAGTGTTACAGGTTGTTTTTGACTGGCAGAAAAATAATAAAAGGAATAGTATAATTAAGCGAAAAACAATTGAAGAAACTAAATAAATAGTTAAATAATTCTAAAGAAACAAAAATTTCGACTTCATAACATAACTTAAAAAAAATATGCCAAATAGTTCATTAGGATTAACAGTCGAGACCTATTCGTTAACTAATAAAATTTTTACAGGGAGCCTTAAAAAATTAAAAATTATTCGCACTTCATTTCAAATCTCATGTGATTTAAAAAAATAAATAAAAGTCCTTAGTCTCTAAATATCTTATTATATCTTATTATTTACTTTATATTTAATTATTGTAGTTTCAGTATAATCTTAGATAGCACGGGTAAATATCTATAGATATTGCAATCATAATATATGTACCTACATCATAAAGTATAAATTAGTTATACTTAATAACAAAGTATTTATACGTTAAACTTGTATTATAGTTATATACCTATTTATAAAAGTTTAAAATTAGTACAAACGACAATCAAGTTATTGATAATTTTCCACAATAAATTCAAAGGTAGAAATGTGTATTAGACGTATTCATACATTGTACAATAACGCAATACTGAGTCTTTGTTCAAAAACGGGGTATATTATTATAAACTATTGATAATATTTCATTTCATTTTCATTTTTTTACTATAATCTGAAGGCAGTAGTGTATGCATATAAATATTTAAAAAAATTAAAGCCGTGATTAAAATACAGATGAAATTAAATAATAGTTAAAAACCATAAAAAATATTATTAATTAATATTATTTTGGTAATTAGTAAAAAAAAAGTACAATAAAATTGAATTAGAATATTGAAAAAAGAACACCTATTTCATATAAATTCATGGTCATCAGTCCCCGATAACAATGCCAACATTTGTAATTAATACTTTATAAACATACCTAGATACAACCGAAGCTTATAAAAGCCTGTCAAAAAGAGGAACAGATAACTGTGAAATGTCTCCAGAATATATAGCTCATGTATTAACTGATATGGTAGGTAACGTACCAATAAGGATTAATAAAAGTCAAACATTCTGTTGTCATGCTAAGCTATCACAAGTATCTCGTTCTTATCAGGGCTTAGGTGGCACGGTAAGGATGATCCTATTGCGCCACGTATATTTATGACATCGATTACACGCTTTCGGGTGGTCCATAAACTCGGGTGGCCGACAATCGAGAAAAGTTTATCAAGAGGCCAACCGCCGAAACCGCATGGAAACTTGATACAAATGAGCTCAAATTAAAACACGAATGAAATTAAATTAGACGAAATACGTGTTGCTATAAGTAATTTTGTCTTGGCAAATCAAAAACATTAGCAGATGCTTGTTAGGAATGATCACTCATAGGAACTAGTTGAGTGACTTGCGCTTACCTTGGCAATGGATTTATTTGCGTCATTGTGGTTGTCGCACCTAAAAACCGTATATTATGTCGATGTCGGGTTGACGAGTGACAAGATGTTAGAAATGATTTTCAAGTTCAAGTTTTGAAATAACTATATTATGAGTATTCTTTTAATATTTCTTAATAATTTTTAACATACCTATTCTTATGCAATTTTTTTCACTACAGATATTTGTCATTTGTGTAACTCGTTTTAGGACACATCGTAACATTGAATAGGTATATCTACATTTATTTAGGTTCAAATTTCAAACAATGTATCTTGAAAAAAAAATCTATACATTTTCTATACATTTTTTTTAATTCAAGGTGTATCTTGCACATTTCAAGGTAATCAGATGGAATTTGAGAACTTAGTGTTAAGACACTCCGTTCCGTTACGAGACATTGTGTGTGAGTGGCAGAACTCAATGCCGAGCTCTGCCTTGTTACAAGAGCAAAGAAATGACAAGCCTCAATTGGCAAGATATTATATAAAATGAAATGTTACAAATGGCGCAACCGTTTAGGTTATGTGGATTTTTTTATCATTATAGCATCAGTCATTAATAAATAATACTATAAAATTAATGAAAGAAAACCATTATTGCAAATAAAGCTTAACACCTTAGCATTGAAATATATTAAACACTCATACCTACTACTATTTTAAGCTCTGAAGTTCTCGACAAAGCTCAAGTGATGTAAGTCCCTTGCTGCCACCGATATTTGTGTCTTGGCAACTCAAAATATTCCACTGCAAAAAATAAAAGGCGTGAACAAATTTCTAAATCTTCGATCTCAGGGACAGATGATCGATCGTCGGCATTTTCTGCCTGGTTAATCTTTACGTCATGGACGGTCTTCGTTCTTGAAAAATAGTATAACCCTACCGTAAACGTAGAATTTATTACGTAATCATATAACAATAATATTCTAAAATTTGTACAATATCGACAAAGAGAAAGATACTTAATTTAAATTAAGCAAACGCACAAAATTTAAATGACTCATTAAAATGTTAGACCATACAAAATTACTGCTAAAAAACACTTTCAAATGGTATGCCTAACTACCATTAATTTAAAAAGAGTGTACATACTTAGTAGTTGTTACAATATACATTACACTCTATTTAAATTGTATAATTGTTTAATCTCAAAATAAACATCTGAAATTTATTACAAATTCGTAGAAGAAATATAAATGACTGCCTGTCGTGGCGCAGCGGCACAAGAGTGTGACTGTAACCGACAGGTTCTGGGTTCGATCCCCAGTCGAGGAAATAAATATTTAATATTTTCAATTTAAATATTTAATGTTTCATTTCTTCGCCCTGGTAATAAGACAAAGCGCGGCGTTAAGTTTCGCCACTCGATACGCAATGCCTCTAATTAGGCGGAAAGTGGCGAACAGAAGTGGAACGAAGTGTCTTAACACTAGGTTCCCGGGTTCTTTCTGCCCTGCCTCGTGCGGGATACAGTTTTAAGCTGAGTCAGTGAGTAAATATAATCAAACATTATAAAAATTTTAAGACAAATGAATGGTTTAAATAATAATTAAACATATTTTGAGAATTTAGAACAATTGTATTGTAAGTGTAAGTTCATGTAAAAAACTAGAAGCGCCAGCTGCGGTAATGAGCTAATAAATTTTTGATAATTGATCTGTCGGCCTGACATGCTGTTTGAATAAAATACCTATTGCCCTTTCATTGGCTTCTATACAAAAGAATAAGCTTTTAGGGAATCTAAATGAGCAATAGAATATGCAGATGTGCAGATCACCAATATTTTCTAAAATACTTACTGATAACAAAAACTTTTATTAGTGGTGTCAAACTTTTGACCGATAGTACAGTTACGTAACTAATGTAATATTGAATTGTATACTGTGCAGAGAAATAATATTTGGATACAAATTAATAAAATTTATGAAGTATCAGTTACATCTGTAACCCATTTCTTTAAAAAATATAAATACGATTATAACTTCTAAAAGACACTAACATTAACAATATTCATATTGTATTTCATATTTTTGCAAAAATAAAACAGATATTATATATTTTGTCAATATTCTTATTATTTTAATTACAAATTACATAATGTAAACAAAAAATGTAGCAGTAAATAAAAATTTAATACCTACCCAAATCGAAAACGTTATGCTAAATACACAGTTCGCTATCACAAGCGTCGTGCCAAGTGTCAGAGGGCGGGCTGATTACGTTCCTCCTGTGTTGTTTACGTAGTTAATTTCGTCGGCGTTTCTGATCTTAGCCTTACGATTATAAGAAACGAGTCGGCCTCTTTAATCATAGAATATCATTTTGCAAGTTAATTAACTATCATGTTCATTATAATAATTTCACAAGCATTTATGCAGATTAATTCTACGAGAGCTTCTTTGATCGGTCAGTGACGTGAGTGGTGCGAGCTTGCATATTATAATTAGTCGAAGCCAGCATGAGTAATGGTGTTGGAAATAACTTGTGGCGTTGGCGCCAAGCGGCCATTGCAGAGCCACCGCTCTCCGGACTACGGTTCTATCGCCCGCTCGACATCTAGGCCGGTCATCATCGCAATGCGACCGCGCCGCCGTGTCTCTTGTCTCATGACTTGAGCTATTTGTGACGCGAACAAATGACTGAGCTGCTAAATAAATAATTTATGGAGCACCTCATCTCCCGGGTCTTAACGATTATATACATTTTTATTCAAAAAAAAATTACACATACTCCTATTCCGTTTCAAGCTAACATTGATATTCAATAGCGGTTGGTGAATTAATAAATTATGGCTTTCATTAATAAATTACGTATGATATAAGGCTTGAACTCCTAGTATATTTAGGATCTATTGATTATACTAAGTATGTTGGTTACTCTTACTTACTGTGTTTTCATTATTGAAATAATTGAGTTATTATAGTTTCAAATTGGAAATAAGGGTAAGTTAAATTAATCAGTCATTTATATTAAATATATATTGTGAGCTGAGTCGGCAAAATAAGAATAGGCAAAGAATCTTGAATGAACCAACAAAGACATCACGGTAAATTATTTTCTATTTGCAGTAAGGAAACAACTTACTTCAAGGACCCGACTAACTTAATACGCATTGTCCTCTCAGGTAACAGATATGAAGGAGTTACCTTAACAAAGAGTATTGTTTTGTTTAACATAGGTACTTACATTAAATCTGGTCTTTCAGATTTCTATGAATGAACAGAATGAGAAATTTTTGGTCAAAGCTACATTACATTACTGTAGTATGTGTATTATAAGTTAATCTTTACTTTTTATACCATTCATAAATTTTTCTTTTATTAGTAATAGTCATAATTTAAAAAATATATATGTATTATGTCATAAATTTAATAAAAATATACACAAAATTGGGAAGATAATATAAATTAAATTTATAATTAAGTTTTTTTTTAAATATAGCGTATAGTAAGTGTACCTATATAATGATAGGTATAAAAGTATATAGGTACATATAAAACTTCCTAAGTTTTCATACATTGGTTATTCTTATATAAGTATAGAGTATGGAGTCACATTTGAGAAGAGTCACACGCCATACCTTTAATGACCCATAACCCAGGGCTGTCGCTCGATGTTCGTGCCAAGAATAATTTTGACATCATCGCCAGTGTTATGCCTATGCCTGAGTTTTATGAGCCATCACATCCTCCGGCTGTATGTCGTAAATATCGCATAATGCATCTGCAAATGCAGATATTGTCCTAGGTTAAGATGGTTTTAGCGTTATGTATGAACAAAGGCTCTTTAAAACTTGTACCAAATTAATGTTTCCAATTCAATTTATTTGTCGTTGTTCATGCCTTTCCGCAGATTCCCATAAATAAATCCATGATGCTATTATCGTGTTCCTTTTGATTACACGACACAATAATATGATATGTGCTCTAATACTAGAAATAAATTATACACACATACATATTACACTACTGATACTATTTCAAGAATGTTCCATTACTGATCACTTTCTGTATATCTATGTACCTATGTTTCTTAGTATCGAAAAATGTCGATGCAGTATATGTAAAACGCTAAATTAATTGTCAATTAGAAGTTTCAAGACATAACAAAAAATATTGTATAAAAACATGATGTACCTATAGAATTACAAATATAAGGTAAACATTTATCATAAAAAAATGCTAAAGTAAGCCAAACGGAAAAGAAATTAAATTCATCGTGATGTTGCGACTGATTTAAAACCGGTGCAGGTAGTCACTAGATTATGCATTTAGAAGAGAAAGTTTTTGTTAGTCCAACTCATGTTAATAAAGGGGTCATTTAGTACGAACTATACTTTTTAGTAACTTTTAAATAAATACAAAACACAACATTGACTATATATTGCTTACAAACACAGATCACAAGTGAAACCAAATCAACAGCTCAATTGATTTTTTTATGTGCTATAATATTGAAAAACAGTCATAAATAATATAAGCTAAACAATCAACAAAATAAAAGATATATGTATACAATTTCAATACAATACAGTATTTATTTGTTAAACTGTTGAGCTAGCAGACTTTAAGACGCTTTACCGCCACGCCAGACTGCGCGTCGCCGCTCGAGTACGTCGCATATACACCAACATAGTCGTCACGTGCAGTGTGCACAAGGATCGAGCCTCTATCTGACCTGACTCTATATGACATTTTTAGTTACTAATCAACTTTCCTGATGTAAATTCTGTAGCGAAATATGTACATACATATTATAGATTCTCTACCTATAAAAATATTTTAAATGTTATGTACACTTAAAAGATTTTCACGGAGTTTATAACGAAACACTACGCCTTTTGTATATTTTTATCGACATATAAATGTAAGAAGGGAAAATAAGTAAACAAGACAAACTTTATCACTGAATATCTACCAATCAGAGCTGAGTGCAAAGTCAGCAGAGATGGTGCGAGGACGCAATTGCGCAATTGAGTTCGATTGGCATGCACAATCACAATATACAAAACAATTAATAATAATTGTTATCAATTGCACACTTACTTAGTCATTTAGTACGCACAAGTGGCATAGTTAAAATCATAGAAATAGATTTCACAATAATTTACTCTTTAATCACGCATAATTGTAATAGCAGTTTAGATTCTTAAATATTCCTCATAATCTTATTATATTATAAAGTTAATAAATTTCACTGGTTGAACCCGCTAATCTTTTTAACAGAAAGACATCTTTTAGTATTGAATGGTTTATTTAACAAGAAAGCTTCAGTTAAATTTAAATAATGAATGAATGTTATAACATTAATTATTTGTATTTAACCGAGTGCTGCGGCCAACGACTTTATAGGTACTTAGAATGTGTCATACACAAATTAGTTATTTGCATTTAGCCCCCGGCTAAGAAAAACAAAGAAAATTCCTTTATGTGTAGGCATTACGTCAGATAAGATGAAGTTGCAACAGTTTTCTTATAGCGCTGTCTTCCTAATTTAGTTTAAGTCATTTTCTACTAGAACTATAATATATTTATTAATAAAATATTTTGGATTCATATGTTCTAACTGTTCCCAAAAATCATATCATATCTTTTGTTTAAATTATTGCTAATGTCGCCTCTTGACATTTATGTAATAACAAAGTCACATGATGCCAAATAATTAAATAACACTTCTAAAAATATTAATTGCACAGGGTAATATTGTAGTTGTTGTTTATGCGACAGTCTTATTATATAGAGAATACTTAATTCCCATATGAACTTCTTTACCGATTCAATGTAACTTATAATTCTTTAGTTGCAAATGTGCGTCATCTTACACGTCAACGTAGATTTATTTTAAATAATTGTATTTATGCTTTGTGTTCGAGATATTATATGGAAGGTAATACATATTGTCGTGATCTATTAGTAATAAAGTGAACTATTATGTCAGCAATAAAGAAGTTTCGATTCAGCTCTCTACATTTTCTGATGTATATTATTTTACATGACAAAAAAATAAACTTATACAATTTTAATGAAAAATCTTATCCAACAATTTGGAATTTACAAAATATGATGGTGTTTCGTTTTTGCCACATGCTGTCCTATTTTCCTTAACTAATAACTGAGTAATGAGTATAATTACATATTCTTTTGGGTAATAACAGAGGAGATCTCATGTTCTCTTAGACTTTTCACGTTCGGGTTTCGGTCAGCTCCATTCAATTTTAAACCAATGTGTATATTATGTATTATATACAAATTGTATATATGTATATTTAGTACATATATGTTGAATATATTATAATAATTCGTAAACAAATGGCATAATTATTATAAGCAATCAAAGATTAGGTATCCAACATATGTATACCATAAATACATGTATGTAGATAACTACATGCAGGTATACATTACTACATATAACTATGACAATGTAAAAACTAAACTTGTAATTATGGTATGGATACAGTTTTACTAGATACTGAATATGAATGACGTGTTTGTTATGGTTTAATTATTGAAATAAAGCATTTTAATTTCTAGTTGTAAATGTATTAAGTATTTTTTTCTAATATATAATGTTTTTATGAAATTTAACAGGATGTGTTATTGTTAAATCGGGGATGAAACAGGTAGAAGTCAGACGCCGGCGCTACCTGCCCTAGCAATGTAGCGCCATAGTTGAAGTAAAATACAATTTAATAAACAACTCTCTTTATTAATATAATAATAATCATTATAATCTGCATAAGTGTAGGTACGCTTTATAAACCCCACATATAAAAATACATTTTTTACTCTTATAATAATTATACACAAAAATAGATTGTCATCTCGTAATGACGGCGTAATGCACTATGGCGACGTGTACGTTAAGGCACGGTATTGGAGGGCTACGCCCCGGGCGGCGCCTGGCGGGCGTCGTCGACTAGATCACAGAAGGACAGGGGTAGAGCCCCAAAGGCCGCCTCTCATCTGAGCGGCGCCGAGAAGGAAGGGACAGCGGAGCACCAGCGCGGCGCGCATGCAGCAAGCGAGCAGCCCGCGGCGCTCTGCACTGGCACGAACGCCGACACATGCACACCGCTCAGCACCGGCAGCGAGGCCAGCGCCGGTCTTTTCTCTTCATCGTCTTCTAAAAGATACGGCCTGAATAATTTAAAAGGTTTTCGTGGTTGAGGCTGCTCAGGTATGCTCGGCGGTGCGTATGTTAACACTGGCGTGGGCGCCGGTGGGGGGCGACGGACTGAAAGGTCCATGGGCTCCGTAGAAGGAGGCAGAACCGGGACCGGTGCTGGTAGAGGTGTAGGCACTTGAACGGCAGTAGGTAAGGCGGCGACGGCAGGCGGAGGTGACGGCAAACGGGCGCTCTCCGGAGAGCCCACAGAGTAGGGCGGCGGCGAGGGCGCCGGCTGTGGCGCTCTTCTCAAAAGCGCGGCTCGGAGGGCAGGTTCGGCTTGAAGCCATTTTTGTATTTGGCGGCGGTGGATTCCGAATTTTCTAGCAGTTGCGCGCTGATTTCCGCGACACTGAGTATCGCGTCTATATGCGTCGAGAACTTGGAGCTTGAACTGCGGTGGAAAGATACGGCGAGATCCAGCGCGGCCCTCCGTGCGGCGGTCCGAGGGTGCGGGGGCCGAGTGCGTGTGGGCGGCGGCCATGTTAGTGTAAACGTCTGCGCGTGGTGGCTGTCGGCGCCGAACTGACTGAGACTGGCTCGCACGGCGCGGATGTTGGCGGGCCGGCGGCGCGCTCGCTGCCCGCAGCGCATACCGCTCCGACGTGAGCGCGCGACGCGAGCCGCGTATTCACCTAGGCCGTGCTCACACTGTGCTCGTCAATTATTTTATATCGTTACTAAACATATTAATACGAAATTATTATGAATTAATGAAAACGCTTAAGAAAAATATTTACTTGTATGGTATTTGCTAATATTTAAAAATATTGAGTCTTAATTACATAACTTAAATTTATTTTTCTAGCTTAAACTAATAATAAACAATATATTAGTATAAAGTAAGCGAATAAATTCATAAGCTTTAAGTCATAGTCCTAACAAAACTATTCATATTACTAATTGTATTGGTTATACAAGCACAAAAATTCTGTTGTATCATAAGTGTTCAATTAAAAAATAATTAAAATTGTACATGTAAACGCGCCTTGAAGCATTAATCTCGCCTCATTCTCGGCGTGAAAAAATGCCGCAAGTGGGAGCCGATAGCACGTAGCGCCACTATTGCCATTTCCCTTCTACACGCACGACGAGCGGAGAGCGAGCGAGATGGCGAGCGCTGTGCCTCGGTCGCTGCCACATCCGTTTACGAAACAAGTTTGCATGCGACGTTGCCAGCGCGTGCACGCGGGCCGCGGGCGGCGGGCGGCGGGCGGTTCATGAGGACGCGAGCGAGGGGCGCGGGCGGACAGGAATGCGCACGGCGCGGCAACGCCGCCGTCCGCGGCAGACAGGGTGTCGCCGGCTCGCCGCCGTAGACAGGCCGTCGCTCAGCGGCGCTAGGCCCTGCGCACCCGCGCGCCCCCTCCGCGCACCCCCGCGCTCGCCCGCAACGACGCACCGAACATCAACAAGTTATTTCGGCTCGGCCTTTCGTATATACGAAAGAGCTCAAGTTGCGCGGCACGCCGGCTTACTTATGCTTTTTCAAAGCGTGATCTTGCCTTAGCGCCATCGCCGTTTCGAGGAAAGTTGTTTATTTTTTGTGTGAACGACGGCCGCCTGCCATGCCTGCCTCGCGTCCGGCGACCATGAAACGCCGACCTAACTCCCCTTGCACGTTTATAACTTTTATAATATTAACTTATTTACATAAATAGGTGTTCAATAGTTACTTACGTGACAAAAAAAGATAAAGATCACCTTACCCTTTGTTACATTTACTTACCACTTTTTACTATAATTAATTGTAATAAATATCTTATTTTTATTACGTAATCAGGAAATTTACAATTATTAATGTAGGTATTCTGTACAGTCATATTCACGTGAATTTCATAAATGACTATTATAGTAAGTTACTATTATAGGAAAATTATATTTTTTCCTTTTTCCCATATAGTATAAGAAAGATAATATAAATTAAAAATTAAAAATTCCATATCAAAATTAAAATTGTTAAAAAGAGAAGAATTTCTCAACTATTAGTTCAACTTAACATTGTAATAAAATTACTTTTAAATAATCTTAAACGAATTTGATTTATTATATATATATATATATATATATATATGTATATATATATATATATTATATATATATATATATATATATATATATATATATATATATATATATATATATATATATATATACATATATATATATATATATATATATATATATATATATATATATATATATACATATATATATATATATATATATATATATATATATATATATATATATATATATATATATATAAATATATTCAGTGACGATAAATTAGTCTTAAAATACATTTAAACAATATTTTATAGCTTTCCAATTTAAATATTTAAGGAATTCGTAGAAAGAATTAAACACAAAAAAATAAGAGTAAGTAAAAGTCGAATAAATAGATTCTTGACGAGTTAATATGGTACTGTCAGGTAAACAAATCTAGTTATATAAAGCTAGCTTATACCCGCGGCTGTACCCGCGTGGTTCTATGGCAATCCCTTAAGTTGTGTATGATAGATAGTTAGATACATGACATGTTCTAAGTCCCTGACATTCTTACACATAGTTGGTAACATTGAAATAATTAACTTAACGTAGTAAATATTAAACACATAAACTTTATCTTTTTATCTTTTATAATATAATTATAAAATTACAAAACAACACATTTAAATTAAGGAATACCTTTTTAACGATTGAATTTTCAATTTGGCAACATTTGTATATAAAGGAAAATATGTCATTATAATTTTTACTTCCAGATGTTTCTCATTGTTTTTGATTTTTTGCTATTAAAGTCAACGATACACAAATAAGGACATGCGACAAACAAGTTTACGTACTAGTAATTGAAACCACCATGACATCATGGTGTTAGAATTATTCCATAGTTTTTTTTCTGAGCTTCGCACGATAATGTCTGGGATTATTACAAGGTCGAGTAGTTAACAACCCACATATAATGCGTAGTAGGTAACTACGATGTCATGCTATTTGTTAGAGACAAAGGCACTCATGCCAACTGTAATTAACTACAAATACGATAACCTTATATACCTTTTATTTATGTCTTAAACTTAATAGTAATAAGTAATGGAGTTGAAAATCCCTAAAATTTGTCACTAAATGCTACTATATAGGTCTCTAGATGTACTTAGTGGGTTTTTAAATAGGTCTATTGCATAAAAGAAGCAAAGGGAACCTGGGAACATAGTGTAAAAGCACTCTGTTCGTCGTCGTTAACAATTCCGTTCCCCATTTTTAAATATATTGCGTGTTAAATAGTGGAACCCAAAGCCGCGTTTTCCTTCGTTACGTAACCAGAGCGAGGGAATAAAAAATAATATGGTATTAACGTATATTATTAACAATTTTGTTTAATATTGTGTATGCAACCAGAATCTGTTCTGGTATGTGCACCAATGACTATATAAAGAAAGTTCTTTTATGGCTACCTATAAATTTTTGCATCATGAGTCTTACACATTGCTTAAGCTGACGAGGTGTCCTCGAAATTGTTCCAGCACTATTCATATAAACAATATACTTATACATCCAACCTACCTTGGTTTAATGTTTCACAGAAACAAAGAAACATGATCCTATGGAATAATTCTATTGACATCTTAATTACCAATGGACTCAATTTATACAAATGAATACGTTTTCAAAATTCTCATACAAGAAATGATAGATGAAGTATGTCACAACATTCTTACTTTTACTATAATTACTTATATCTGTACTTTAACGTTCTCAATATCTACTTTTTAAAAAATATGTATATGCTATATTTCTTTTCGGTGTCAATTCAATATATATAATATTATTTGTTTTTTCATATATACATAATATATATATGTAACTTGTATCTCAACTCCTAACATTATTAATATTATTGGTCTGTTTTTAAATTGTTAGAATTGTATATGTGTGAGTTGTTCATCAGACAAGGGGCCGCCGATCGTAAAATGAGCTAATAAGTCCCACAGACACATCGTCGCCGCTGCCTGCTCACCATACCGACGTTGCTAGCGCGTATATAAAACGCCGTTTGACCATATAAATTCTGAATTATAGTATTTATCTCGTAATACATAAGCTCTAAAATAGCTACACTTGCTACATAGTATAACATTCTTCACTGATATCAATTGATATTTTTAATGACAGCCATTATATATCAAATAAACAAAACTAAGTCTAATTTTAACACAGTAAAGCTGAAATTCAATTGAACCTTGATTCCCAAGAGAGTGATGGAGGCTAAGTGTGAAGCACACGTGCGTTTAAACGTCACCCAATTGGGGACCAGTTCCACGTCGATCGTATATCTCCTGAGATTATAGCATTGATACGAGATTCTTGGGAAACGAAATAAAGCCAAGCCATATTAAATTCAAATTGTTTTAGTTTTTTTTCCTTAGTATATCACTTTGATATAAAAATATGTATGTATAAAAGCGAGAGAAATTACTAGTCTAAATGGTTTTTTTATAAAGAACTTTTAATAGGTATGTGTTAGAAAATGGTGTTAAACAAAATAACACTTCCAGATACATCGTAACACTAAAATACTATTATTTGTTTAAATAAAAAATGTTTATTACAAACTACCTGACGCCTCCACAAAGTATATCTTAATAGTATTTGTTTTATATATTAGGGTAATGATAATGAATAGCATAAAGAAGCGTTAATTGATAATAATTACTATATTATTCTAATTGCCTTATTAGGACGCTTGGATTACAGACTGTTATATATGTATCTATACTTTTAAATATGTATCTATACTTTTTGATTTTGATATACGTTGAATAGTTGAAACTAGCCCCATATCAAGAAAAGGCAAGTTTTTATAAATTTAACGATGATACGGAGTATCAACTTGCCATGTAAGATTTAGAATCACGTCCACGTGGCTTTCCAAGCAACCGGTTTATGGCCATCTTACCTCACCTGTCTCTTCTACTCTCGGTTGTCGGCTATGCCTCGCCATCGCATTACGGATTAAGCTTTCTACGACATATAAGGGGAAATAGCAATAAATACTATGTAGCTTTCATATTCTTGTTTAGAGACAAGAAGTTCTCACGAAACTGTTTGTATATTGTAATTATTTAAATTCATAAATATCTTAATTAACCTTAAATGTGAACTAAAGCAAACGCTAATAGGTATTTTTAAATATTCTTATTATGATTTATTTGTGGATAGAAAAAAATATTGTAATTTATTTTATCAATAAACCAGGTATTTACCTATATTTTAAAGTTTTATTAAGTGCGTCAATAATTTTATATATTTTTACAAAGAAATCACAATTTCATTCCTTACTATTGAATAATAAATACCGTTGAAACGGTTTTTTAAACATGTCCAAGATTCAGAGATCAAGGGAATTTGATCATATCTTAAATGTGTCAAGTAAATGTTCGCCTACCTGCCTTTGAACGTGGAGAAATGCGTGTAGGATGAGTAGCAACTCGTAGAGGACGCTGTCGCTAGATACTCGTACTCGTCACTCTTAATACAAATACTTTATATAGAATTGTTTTATTTATTCTCACTACTTACTACTGATAGCAAATTCTATCTTAAATTTGACTTAGTAAGATACTTTCCTTAACCCTTAACATAAACATGCAAATGAAAAAGAGTTTTGCAAAAAATATTATCAGTAACCCTTAATACCTAATATGATTTTTATATTATTCTTTCATTAATATTCTTTTATATTTATTGTTTTTTAGAAATAT
Source organism: Eueides isabella (assembly GCA_019049475.1). Taxonomy (NCBI): domain Eukaryota; kingdom Metazoa; phylum Arthropoda; class Insecta; order Lepidoptera; family Nymphalidae; genus Eueides; species Eueides isabella. The sequence continues at coordinate 11,846,310 of CM032385.1, forward strand.
AAACGTAATTTGCCAATAAAATAAATACAAAAAATATATAATTTAATGAACAATAAGTATAATATATAATAAATGAAATATATATAATATATTATTAAATATTTGCACAGCGCAGTGGGGCCATACGATTGCATCACCCTTAAACATAGTACCTATTGTAAGTAGGTGTAGAGCATATGCAGCGCTACAAATGTACTAGTAACTTAATAGAAGCCCAATAACGTTGTATGTTTATGCATTGCTTAGTTACTTAACTTATTGAGAATCTGCTAAGGACGAAACACGGCAACGATGTGGTAACACATAGAATGGAACGCAATCGAATGCAGTTAAATACAAATGCGATTAAAATGGTCGTGTGTGCGTCAATGTGTTCTGTTATATCACTTAGTTCGTTGATCGCTGGTGTGAGTACGTTTCATGAATAAACAATATAGACAGTCAGTCACTTGCACAAATAATGTTATGCGCGAGTTATGCGTATTTGCAATATCGGTATCGCTGATTTGATATCTCTCCGAACTGAGGACGGAGGCGCCTACGTGCTGTTTTGCGCGTTGACTACTATTCTACATGAATTATTCATTCTACCAAACCACTATAATAATGCTGTTTAAACATAAAATATTTTTTTTAAATCTCTTTAATTTATGTTTTTAATGTTAAGAGTTTCTAGAAAAATATCGTAAAAATATACAAACTAAAGAGCATTTAAGTATTAACTAAAACTAATTTACCATAAGTACAGTTAGTTCGATGAAACTAGTTCATTTAATGTATTTTGTACAATTTATAACCACTATTAAGTATTGTTGACATGCACCAACTAATAGATAGCTCAGATAACTGAACATTTTTGTATGTACCGATTCTTCCTACACCGAATAATTACATATATGGACTTTTTACGTGTAAGTGAATTTGAAGAAATGTCATTAATTTTATGTAAGTATGTGCTTAGAATATACCTACATAAAATTAACGTAAAATCATTTACATATTAAGTAAAAAAAGGTCTAACCTTTCTACTTTTATTATTATTGACCGTCCGTATCCGTGAATCACGAAAAACTTCTACGTATAACATAATCATTCTGTTTCCTGTGGCCTCGTATAATGTAGGCAGGTTTTAAAATGTGTTATGTAGAGCTGCAGTTGTGCAACGGTGCGCGGGCGCCCGGTGGCGCCTAGCCAGCGAACCACGGTCGTTTATTTATGATACATTCTATTTGAGTTTCTCTTCTGCTCGATGAATCTATTTAAGCATTTTGATAATAAAATAATTATATCTATGCTATTATAAGTACTCGTATTACATTACATTGCTGATTATTGTTGTCATCGTCCTTCGCAATCCATTCTATCTTATCTTATTGATTGTCATTTCGATTATAGAAATATGTGGAATGTTGTAGTTACTTGAAAATAAAAATGGATGACGAAGATACTGTTACTTCGAACAGGAGCCACTACACCGCATCGGTGCCCCAGGCCCAAGCGGATGTAGATAGCATTACGCTACGTTGACATCATACAAATATCTCTCCACTCAAAGTGTAGATAACGTGGGAAAATTCCAATTGCAGCACTAATAGTATGCTTTATATTGTAGTTTTAAGCAACTATACGAATGATTTAATCTAAATTGTCTAATGTCAGGTAATAATAACGATTTTAACAATCAATATGAGTAGATTTCTAAGTATGTAGTCACAATAATTTTGTCTAAAATTTTCTCGAGTTTGGGTCAGCGCGCAGCGGCAGTGAGAGGAAACCTGTTTCGCCGCGCCCGACCGTGGGCGTCTGCCGCCCGCCATGCTGCCTGCCGCGCCTAACACTCGGAACTTGCTTGTCAAGACGACGGATATATCTATACTATATAATATAACATTCAAATTTTACAAGGTCATGCTCGGCCATCTCTTCGCTAGGAGCGCCATATCGTTACTTACGTAGAAACTTATATGTGTATATAAAAGCGGAAAGTTAAATATTTTTATTTAAGAAACAAAATAAATATCATATTTACTAAATATTATATTGACTAGCCCAATTAAAAAAATATTAATCCGGAGAGGATTTTTAAAATAAAACACTAACGACCAATAATACTTACATAAAAGTTCGAAAATAAATATTGTAAATATGCAAATATGTAGCATATAGCACGTTTTAAAACTATCAACTTGAAATATAAATATTATAAACATACAGTATTGAATATATGTTTATAATAAATATATACATCCTATTTTTATAGACTCTGAATGAATTGCGTTGGTCATAATACAAAATTTACCCGCCGCCGCAACAGGTTGTGATTTTGTTAAGACTTGGTCCATTTAAATGATCACAAAAAATAAGGTGCCAATAAAAGGACGGAAACCCATTGTTTGATGTCATTCTGGTATCAAGAATTTAAAAAAAAATCTCAGGCACCCTTCTTTAGAATCGGCCGGCGAGGAATACAATGAGCCCTTTGTGAACGCAGGCGCCGAACGGTCTGGCAACGAGGCGCGGAGCACGAGGCCGCCGCCGCCACGTCTGGCGCTCTCGCCGCTGCACGTTCATGCTCACACCACGCCTCTATCTTATACACATTAAGTTCTATATCTCTTCAATTGCATTTTTAACTACAATAGAGTTCTAATAAAATTACTTCCCGGATTATTATTGAATATTCCTAGTAATATGGAAGTGCGTACTGTTTGTAAGTACATAATGTAGTGAATGTTCGCGTGCAACGCCGTTTACGGTCGGTTAGGTATAGTCAGTTACTAAATATATTATTACTTATAATAAAATCGCACTAGTTCTTTTTTGTACGTTAGTAATATTATTATGGGATCAATAATTTTACGAAAAATTTACATATAGCACAATGTATATAGTACATTAACAGTAACATTTATAATATTACAAAGTTATGACTTAGTAATATTAATAACGCTCTTTTAAATCTTTATGGCACAGAAAGAAACATTGAAAATCACTAACAGCCAAGTGTTAACTTGCCAGTTGCTCCAATGTACTTATTAGTTATTAGTCACACATCACGCCACCTCCACCACTCTAATGTGTAGAGTAGTAGGTATAGTTACCAAGTCCTTATCAACAGTTTAAATATTTCAGTAATTCTTGTTGCTTATACTTAGGTTTCATATTATAAACACTTGTTCCCTTTGTCTACTATGCTATGTGCGAAATACAGCGTGAAGCTGAAAAAAAAAACCATTACTTTGGTTGATTTTCTTGTCACTAAAAAATCTTACTTATTTTGATCAATAACCCAATCGACAATCAATGGAACACGTCACACAAACAACGGTAGATTAAATGAGAATTTCATTGAAACATTTTTTAAAGTATCGTAACATTATTTAAAGAATATTTCTTATAATTACTTAATTGCAAACTAAATATACCCAATACCCTGACATGTATCTTTTCGATATTAGTTCTTCGGCATACTGGTACGCTACCTCGGATCCTGGAGCCACCACTGTTAAACCTCCGTCCAGTCCATAAAAGTAGTCTCTCCCTTCTAGTTATCCTTCTCCCAGTCATATTCCTCTTTTCCCCGGTTTTCCCCTCTAAAGGGGTTTTGGAGGTCAGATGTCAGTCACTTCATTTAGAAACCGCCAACCTTTCACTTTAATAGAAATGAAAAGTACGAGACTGGGTACGGACTAGGGCGTCGCTGCTAAACGACGCGCTGGCACATCGCCCTACACCTGCGACGAGTGCGCCAGGCATACCGTGTCAAGTACTGCTAAAGACGCGAGTACCCAGACTAAAACTCCACGTTGCAACGTGGAATATTGACTCTCTCACGGAAGGGCCACGCAGAGATCTCGCAGATGTACTCATGAGACGTCGGATCCGCTTTCTTCCAGGAAACCCGCTGGAGTTGTAATTAGTCCCGTAACATCGGACAAGGTTACCGGCTTATATACATTGGGTCACCTTCTGGTAAAAACGATGTGGTAATGCTTTCTAAAGAGCTCCAGAATTGACTTCTTGAAGTTGCGTCGCCTCGATCGGTTGATGCGAGTTGAGTTGAATGTACTGATTAGGGGCGTTACCACAAACTTAATCAATACCTACGCTCCCCAGGCGAGCTATAGCGAGGCCGAAAAGCAGTCATTCTGTGAGCAGTATGAAGAGGTTCTACTTGCTACACCGACTACTTAAATAATCTTAGTTGGAGGAGACTTAAACACCCACATTGGTAAGGCTGCAGAGACGTTCACCGTGAACCTGTGACCGTTTTCGCAGTACAGAGGGAGAAATAAAAAAATATTCTAAGAACATGTATTGCATCTGATCTGACCGTCGTGAATACTTTCTTCCAAAAGAATCCCCAGCACCTTATCACGTATAAGAGTGGGTCAACTCAATTTGATTATATGTGCTTTTTAATCACATCTTGAACATTGGAAAGATGTCACACCAGTATTGGCTTAGTTTCATCACTCCTATTTACAAGGGAAGAGGCAATGTTCAATTAGGCCATTTAAGCACTTTTGAATCGTCAAGTTACATATATAAGTGTCTGTGGTGTCAGTCCTTACAGGAAGCTACCACCGGCTCGGAAGGTGGGTCTGCTGAGAAGAGCCGGCAAGAAACTCAACAGTTGCTCTTTTCAAAATACCAATTAAAGTAAATATATAACATAGCTTCCTGAGTGAGTACCAACAGCATTTAATCCCACGCACTCTTATCATTGTAGTATTCTTGAATAGAATAATATGCTTTGCCTAACAATATTTTTAACATTCACTTTAAATTTTTGAAGTGGCAAATTTAAAATTACTTGTGGAATTTTATTATACATACGTGTACCATGTCCTATAAAAGATTTACTAACTTTTTGAAGACGAAAACTAGGATTTTAAGATTGTAGTAGTTACAGGGGCATTAAACTTATGAGGCTCACCATGAAGCTCTTTGAGCACATGATCGATATCAGGCTCCGCCGGGAGTGTCCTGTTCAAAAACAGTCTGGCTGACATCCGTATTGAGACTCAGCAGTCTCAATATAGATTTCAGCCGGCTACCGTAGATGCCATATTTGCTTTCAGTACTTTAATAGATGCCTCTATATAATCGGAAAAAGAGAAGAGCTCTGCATGTGGCTTTTTTAGATCTGCAGAAGACCTTTTCCTGTGTGCCATGTCAGTGTATCCCTGATATAGGCCATATTGAGATTATCAAATATATATATATATATATATATATATATATATATATATATATATATATATATATATATATATATATATATATATATATATATATATATATATATATATTTAAAAAGCGTATAAAATTTTTGAATGATCCATGTAGGTACTAAAGCCGCGTTAAGTCAGAAAAGGTTAGGTACCTCATAGATACCTGGATAAGCGCTCCTGGGCCAAATGGCGAGGGCACTGATGTGGTCTGCGATCGCAGAATACCGACCAAACTCAAGCTGATATATCGATCGATACAAGAGCATCGTTCGATCGGTTCTTTTATTCGGCAGCAAATAATGGCCAGTACTAACTGGGTATACTGAGGAGCTTCATATCACGGAAATGAATATGCTGAGGTTGATGTGCAGCGTAACGTGCTCTAACCGCATACGTAACATATTCGTAAAAAGTAGTCTTCGTGTCCGTGACATAGCGGATAAGCTCCAAGGGCGTCGCCTGTGATGGTATGGACACGTTGCGCGCCAGCCTAAGAACTTTTTTTTTATGGAAAGACACGGCAAACGAGCGTACGGGTCACCTGATCGTAAGAGAGCACCATCGCCCACGACCCCGTGTAACACCAGGGGGGCGGCAGGAGCGTTACCGGTCCATACGGTGGATGGGCACCGGGGCCCGGCATTACTCAATGCGAAACGCAGAGGCCGAAGCCATTATTTATTAACGCCGGTATTGAATGCCGGGGGTGGTAATAATCCGGTGGAGTCTGCCCATGCGTGATGTCATTACTGACAACGTTACTCTCCCACACGTACTTTAGTCGCTCTTACGACACCATCAGTACCAGGGTGATCCTATTCTAAGCCGGAATCACACGGAGCAAATATCGCAAGTTCCTTGATATGTCTGTCCCTGGGTACGCTCGGCCCAGGTGGAACGGGACCATGAGTCATGATTTTTTATGCGTGCAACCGGTGTTCATCGATTTGTAATATAGGACATATCTCGTCAAAAATTTCCATATTTAAAATTTTGTTTGCGTAATTTTGAAAGAATCTCCCACTCTGTTTGACTTGTTTGATAAAAGGGGCGATATAACATAGACATGATATTGTTTTAACTGGAATTAATTTATGAATCTCGCAAACATTTATTTTAAATAATTATTCTGCGCTGGCCGGTCGTAGAGTAGGGGCATAAGCATGTGACTCTACACGCGATAGGTTGTGGGTTTGATCCCCACTGGGGTAAGTGAAATGTTTAATATTTTCAATTGAAATATTTAATATCCTCATTTCTTCGCATTGTTAACAAAGCAAAAGCTTTGCCAATTTACCAATGCGAAAAAATGAGAAGAAATGTGAATATTGATCGCGGCGTTGCGTTCCATAAACAACACGCAATGCTTCAAATTCGGCAGAGATTAGGGAACAGTGTCTTAACACTTAGTTCCCTTTGCCTACCCTGTGCGGAATGCAGCGTGAATAGCTTCACGTGAATAGTTAAGCTAAGCTATTTTGACATTAACTACGAGCAGGTATATCGATAATAAGTAGGTACTAAAAGTATTACTGAGAAACAGCATGAAATTGGATGTGATTCTGATTTTATAATGATTTCTGATTTTATAACATTACGGGAAATGTCAATACCTATCGTTGAGGTAAATATTGATTTTTTACGCGATAAAGTGAATGGACCACACTTGCAACGGTCAATGTGAATTTTTGTCCTCGACAAAATTGACGCTGATGTATGTCCCTTGAATTTATACAAAACGAATGGTGCTACTCTTTATTTATTACATTAATTAAATTTTATTATATGAATATACTTTATCATTACAGAAACGAAGAAAAAAATCTGATTCATAGTGTGGCTGCTTCAACACATTAATTTTCGCGTTTTCTATGATGTACCGCCACTTGAGCTATCGCCTAACGTCCAACGGCAATGGGTTGTCAAATTAACGTGTTAAATCATGATTGACCCCTGCAAAAGCAAATAAGAACTAGATGTATAAAACTGGTCAATTAATTACACTACCTTAGCTATTGACCATATAGGGAAAATCTCACGTACAACAATGAAATCAGTACAAAAAATTCTATAAAGTAGCGTGATTCGAAACAGTTTTTTAACGTATTCATATATGTATATGTTACTAATATAATTGTAACAATAATTGTTCTACTTCTTATTATTACTAGCTACTCGTGCGCATAAGAACATATTTTTTAAATATTTAAAATAGATGGCGGCATCCATAAAAGAGTCGTGTAGCATATTTGTTAACAAAAAGCTGTTTTAAAATCGTCAGCTTTTGCTAATTGGATATTTGCAGTATGGTGAGATTTGGGAGTATCGTTTAGAAGGCGGCTGTTACTAATTTGGCGGATGTCGCGACGCTTCCGCTACTGCAGAGGGGTACGTGATTTTTTGCTTATTTTAAACGAACAGCAAAGGAACGTGCCGCCGTGTTTTACTTTGAACATTGGTTATACTGAGCTTTCAAGGCAAACTATTTTCTTCTTAAATTTAAAAAGATCGTTCATATACTTTGTTAGTTTATCTTATATAGGTAAATGCGAATCGTTAACCTAGGCATTTAATATTATATAAAATATATTATTAAATGCTTAAGTTGCTTAATTATAAGGTACATGTGAAAGTTTCTAATATGCATTGTAAATTTGTAATAATTTTATATATATAATTTTGTATGCGTGAATGCATGGATATAAAATAAGATTTTAAATTTTTACTAGTCCCTATAGAAATTAAACTAATTAATAGAATAATAAGTGAATATATTTTACTTTTAGTTTTTAATAATGTTCCACTAACTGTCCTTATTCAAAGAAATTGTAATCTAATTAACCGTTGTATTGAATAGAACAGAATATTTTTGGTCTATCTTCGAAGCCAACTTGGGTCAGTATATTTTTTAATTATATTTTTGTGTTTATTTGTGTATTTTTCTGGTAATGTATTTTTTTTCTTAGCTGGTACCAACTTTAAAAAGAACAATTTTAAATAGTAAATAATTATAAAGGTCGACGATCTGTCACATATCATATTCTTTCATATAAGTACAAAATACCATACTGAAATAAGAAAGGAATAGGTAGGTATGTTAAACCGATACTTACTTAACAAATAGCGATTATTTTAGTATTAATAATTTTATTTTGTATTTTGTTAAAATGAAATACTTTTAAATTATTGCCATAATCTTGTTAGTTTTAATTGCATAACGTTTTATAGAGTAGTTAAAACTGTGTTTTCACTTACAGGACCAGAACAACGACATTAAAAAAATATTTTAATATAAGTACTTTATTTTATTTTTATTTTAGAGTAATTTAAATATTATTTTCTACATTTCTGCCACCATCAACTTGTAGCGGCCTGTATTTTTCCACTGCTGAACGTAGGCCTCAATAAAGTCAAATAGGGATTAATGTCAGTATTGAATAATTATTTTTTTTTACAATTACGAGAAACAAAAATGCAAACACCTCAATATAATTTTTATCAACCAAGGCGAATCTTCATGATTTTTATATTTTCGTTGAATATTGTACAAAAAATGTTGAATATCTCCTCTTTTTTGAAGTTGGTTAATAATTTAAGAAATTGATTTAAGTTTTAAATATTTCTAATATGATAGATATAGGCTTTTGTTTTAATTCATTTATCTTTTAGATTTTGTTTTAATTCATTTATCTGAAATTTTAGTTTTTAATGTATAAATATTGACTTAAAAGTAATCATTTTATTACAACACGAGAAATAGCCAATTGTGTTTTGTGGGCAATAGGTCCATTTTGTCAATCTTGTTATAGTAAAAACAGTAAAAAAATGTTAATATTATTGAGTGAATTATAGGAATAATATTATAATAGGTACACCTTGATTGCACTGTACTGCTGAGCAAGCATTCAAAACACTAGAGAAATTCTTGCAGATAATTGTAATTAATATTTATTATAATCTCTTAAAATACTTAATAATAATAAAGCCTTTATTTCCGCTCTTGGATAATTTTTAACAATATTTATAAAACTATAATCTACATCCACTATAACAGGTCTCTTACTCCAACTCTTTCCATTGTAATCTGTCTGCCGCCACTCTTGTCCATAGGGGACCTAAAGTCATTTTCAGGTCATCCTCCCATCTTCTCTTTTTACGAAAAAGACTCCTAATGCCGTCCCTTGGATACCAGATTGTCACCTGTTTGCTCCATTTCTCCTTTTTACACCTCAACCTCAGCACACACATATGTCCAGTCCACCTCCACTTGAGTTGATCAATACGGACCAGGATATCAGTTAATTTCGTTTTATGCCTGATGTCTGTATTTCTTTCTTTATCTTTAAGTTTTATTCCTAGCATGCTTTTCTCCATGCTTCTTTGACATCTAGCGAGTTTATCCCTATGGAGTTTTGTCAAAGCCCAGGTTTCGCAGCCATATGTGATGCAAGGTAGAATACATGTATCAAAGGTCTTTTTCTTTATTTTAGTGGGTATTTCTTTGCTTTTGTGATTTCTTTCAAAGCCCAGTATGTTTTCCATCCTGTTGCAATTCTTTTCTCTATTTCTTTCGACATCTGGTCCTTAGGTGATATTATCTGGCCGAGATTTACATATTCCTCTACATATTCCAGTTTCTGTCCTCTAACTGTTATGTCTACAGGAACTGAATTCGTCATCATCTTAGTTTTGCTGGAGTTCATCTCTAGGCCTACTTCTCTACTTTTATCTGCTAAAGTTTGTATCATGTACTGCTTAAAATACTTACCTTTATTAATAATAATAAGACCAGAATAGAACAGAGTTATAATTAAAATTTCAATTTCTAATAGTGACATTTCATTTACATTTATCTACTTTCCATTACAATAAATATTTTGAATATTCTTGTTATTCTATAAATGGCGAACTTGAAAATTGGCGCCCTCGCCCATAGTTCAAGCTAATTTTTGACAACCTATATGGTCGGCCCTTTACAATAACGCTATCTAGCGGGAAACAATAAAAACATTAAATTTTGTGTTGTGGTCTAAACACTTTTACCATCAATTGAAATTGATTTAATTCTTGGCATGGTTCTATATTCAACGACTATATTTTTTATGTGTCTGTTGATTGACCCCATTGTTGCTCAGCAATATGTGTTTGCCCATAACGATAACACCAGATGGCGCTATATAATGAGAAATAAAAACAATAATTAGAGACGCCAATAAAAATTTAGAACAATTATTATTTTTTTATAGGAGTATCGTAGGATCATTAGGTAGTCACTATTAGGTAACGTCGTAATCTCTATAGCGTTACTATCCTTACTTTTCCATCCTCGTGCCCCAGTGTATTTTAAGTCAAGATTTTGTTTCTTCGATACCAACCATTTTTGAACCACAGGTCACAGAGGCATTTTAGAATATTGCTATAAATCAGGATGCTTGTTATTTCATATATATATATATATATATATATATATATATATATATATATATATATATATATATATATATATATATATATATATATATATATATATATATATATATATATATATATATATATATATATATATATATATATATATATATATATATATATATATATATATATATATATATATATATATATATATATATATATATATATATATATATATATATATATATATATATATATATATATATATATATATATATATATATATATATATGAAATAACAAGCATCCTGATTTATAGCAATATTCTAAAATGCCTCTGTGACCTGTGGTTCAAAAAATGGTTGGTATCGAAGAAACAAAATCTTGACTTAAAATACACTGGGGCACGAGGATGGAAAAGTAAGGATAGTAACGCTATAGAGATTACGACGTTACCTAATAGTGATATATATATATATATATATATATATATATATATATATATATATATATATATATATATATATATATATATATATATATATATAACGTATTATGCTATTTCATATATATATAATGTCCTATCAAAGAACATTATATATATGAAATACTCAACATCCTACTAACTAAACATCATATGGATAATTTATTCCTTTTAATACTATAACAAAATAGAACTTTTGTCTTATGGCATATAAAACAAAATTATCTAGTTTTTATTTTAATTAAATTATCCTATTTATTTAAAATGGGTAGTAAGCATTTCGTTACTATTTTTGCTCTTTTTTACAATATTTCATACTGTATTGATGGTTTCAAAAAAAATATTACTAAAATCTTATACTTGCAGTCGGTACTTTATGTTATTATTATTCTGTAACACAAAATGCAAAAATATCACCATTGTATATATGTATTTTATAAAATATTTGAAATTTTTTTATACGTGAAGGTAGCTACATGAAATGTGAAACTTTACTTGCCAGACACGCTTAACACGGTTTGAAAAGAAGATTTGAAGATTGCTAAGAAATTGTCTATTTTTCAAGGACAACAAAATGATTACTGCATTAATCTAGAGATTTAGAAATGTTTCTTGTAAAATACAAAACAATTATACTTTCAAACAATATTGAACAAAAGGGTAATAGTTGACAGTAATATCGTAATATAAATATGCTTTACAGTCTATTGTAATTAATACACAGAAATACTTCTTGTTAGAAATGTTAATATGCAATAAAATAAAGTATAAAGTGTTTGTTCGTTTTATTTTAGTATTTATATTTTATTATTATAATTAGACTATATATGATTCACTATTTCAAAATAATTTGGAAGTATTGATATTTAAATCAATATTTCCATGATTTTGAAATAGTGAATCATTCTGGTTTAGCAACAAAAAAATGGTTTTAAAGCCAAATTTCAAATTTGCCGCCGAGAAATTTGACATATTTGTTTCGGTAGGACTACGGATGGTGGCAGTAGTGTCGTTTTATGTCCCCCACTTTTTAGTATAAAGTCGACGTTCTTCCCATTGGGTTAATGTGTTCTGCGGTGCTGCCACTAAAATAAAATGCTTAGATATACCTATAAGTGTCACCCTTCTAACCATTTATTGTGAAGCTGTAATCATATGCTTCGAAAAAGGTCTTAGTTTTATAATTAGACCAAATGCTCAAATGCTGCTAAGACGCGATTGTACAAATATAGAAAGAGATTAACGCAGAGATACAGATCAATAACACACATGCGTTCGGTATGCGATAACAAAATTAAATACGCGAACGTGTTAACAAATCGCAAACACTGATCTGTATGGCATGCTTACATACTGGTGTTTGTGGAAGCTTGGCAATCTTTCACATGCGTATAAACGCCCTCTAATAATATTTATTATTTTTGTTTAGAAATGAAAAAAAAAATAGTGATTTTAAAAAAATATTATAAACGGGTTTAATTAGTCTAATTAAATCAACATAACGTTGCCTAAAATTGTATGTCCAGTGTCTCTGAACCTTATGAGTGCTACGATCCTACAGCAAAAACATAGCAAGTTCATCTTTACTTGAAAGTACAGTCGAGCTCGCACTACACGGTACCCGATAGAACAACGACCACGTATTACTATATGGTAAGGTAAGATTAAGTGGTTAAGGTGAAGATTCATCAGAAACTATCATTAGACGTTGCTTTCTTTAAATTGGCATGAAAAAATAAAGGAGAATGTTGCCCCTTTATGAATATAGTAAATTTGAACAATAAAATAACTGATGACAATTTATTTTTTAGTAGGTTAAACAGTTTTTTTCTTCACTTATGTATCAACAGACGATCTTTACACTCTTACATGACTTACATACTTTGAAAGTTGCCAACGTTATTTCAATAGGATTTAAACCATGGTGAGATTTTACCTGCAATCAAGGAATTATGAGATTTTTGTATGTCGCTTCGTTGGTCTTTGAAATATTTGCCTTCACACTGAGCTTTCAATAAAAAAAATTAGAAATCTAAACTGCTTTGTTGATGTTTCTATGCTATTAACTTTTCTTTTTCTTCGTATTTTAATGTATTTTTCTTTTTTCGCTAGTTATGTAACTAACTGACCTATTGTAAGAATGTGAATAATATAATATATTATTAAGAAAGTGGTACTTGGCGTTGCGCTCAACTGTACTTTAGTGTAATCGGGCTCGCGGGGTAGCGGTGCGGTGTGAGCGGTTGATGGTATCCGAAATACGATTTCTGCTTATGCGTAAGTTTCGACGCGTCTCCGATTATTAATAAAGTTCTTCTCATTTACCATTTATTATAAAATGTATAATGAAATAAAATTATACAAAAGTTTTATTGAATAAATATAATGATCCGTTTTCTTAACTTATTACTTTATTCATCCAGATCCTAGTGCACAGTCCGCGAGGCTTAAGCTGTTGCATTCGTGTTAGTTTACAATTACATTGATTGTGCACATGTGACGACAGCTTACAGCGCAGCGTATCCTTTGCTTGGCATAATCCGGTTTATACAGATTTTTGGCTACCTATCCCTTACATGATGTAACTAAACATCTTGTACTAGTACAATATTTTATTTTTGTGTTTAAATTCTTAGTAAAATGGCTGCCAATACAAATAAATTGAAAATACGTAAACCTATAGATAGCCAAGCAAAAGAAATCTTGTACAATTTAAATAATTATTTTAAAGATATCAACGATAAAGACAAGTCGAGTGTCACCACGTCAACCCAATTGGTAGCTACATCGACAGGAATTCCACTGTCCACTGTAAAAAGAGTTTTATTAGAAGGTAAGCGTGTTTTGGAAGTTGGAGGTACATTTAAATCTCCCAAAAAGACCAGATGTAGAAAAAAAAATATAATTATTAACGACTTTGAAAAAGCAGTAATTCGAAGAATTATTCACAATTATTACATTGCCGATAAAGAGGTGCCAATTATGAAGGAAATATATGAAAAGTTGAAAATAGAAATAAATTATTCGGGTTCAATTTGGTCATTGCGGAAAGAAATATCTCTTTTAGGGTTTAAATGGAAAAGGACAGAAGATAAGAAACAAATTCTAATAGAGGAACATGAGATACGTTACATTCGTATAAATTTTTTAAATAAAATTTTTAAATATCGCTCTCAGGGCCGGCCTATCGTTTATACCGACGAAACACATATAGATAGTAGCACCACTGTTTTGAAGAAACCAGTTCCTAAAGGAAATCGTTTAATAATAGTCCACGCTGGTGGAGAGGACGGCTTTATACCTAATGCCTTGCTGATGTTCACAGCAAATCAAAATATTGGTAACGATCATAATAATATGAACGCCGAAAACTACACGAAGTGGTTGCAAGTGCAGTTAATTCCAAATTTAAAACCAAATAGCGTTTTGGTAATGGACAATGCACCTTACCACAATTCATTAGAAAATCCCGCAGTTCACTCAAATAGTCGTAAACAAGATATGATTGACTGGCTTAAGTATCACAATATCAATTATTCTACAACTATGCTTAAGCCCCAACTCTATCAATTGATACTGCAGAACAAAAAAAACTTTGTTGAATATAAAATTGATACTTTACTTGGAGAACATGGTCACAGCGTTCTTCGTCTCCCGCCTTACCATCCAGATTTCAACGCAATTGAAAATATATGGAGCATAATAAAAGGATACGTAGCGAAAAAAAACATGTCAATGAGTATGGATACAATAATGAAATTAGTGAAAGAAAAAATAAGCACTATCACTGTACAAGAATGGAAAAATGTATGTGATCACGCAGTTAAAGAAGAAAAGAAATATTATGGTCATGACGCTTTTCTTGATAATATAACGGAACGATTTATTATAAACACTGACGACACATCGGACGAGAGTGAAAATGATGAACATGCAACCACCAGTGACCAGTCTAGTGGAGAAGAATGGACATAATTTTTGTTACATTTCTACATGTTCTATTAATTACAAATAAGTATATAAATAAATTACAAATGTTAATAAATTTTATTTTAAAAGCCTTTTCTGGTCCTCTTTTTGGTGATCACACAAGTGTACAGCTCAGTTTAAGTTTCGCGGGACGTACCTAATCATTCGCGCTCGAAACTTAATACGTTAATAGACATGTTATTAAATAGTATGTCTATTATTTAATAAGATGTCTATTGATATATTATTAAATAATTACCGGAACATCAGAATAAATTCTTTAATTATTTTCAATAAATAACATTTGTGAATTTATAATTTTATATATAACTAGGTATATTGTTATAATTTCATTTCAACATTCAATAACTTTGATGAACTTTATTTCTTAGTTTACGAGTGTAAATAAATATTAATAATTAAAAAATTTAAAATATACATAATAGTAAAGTATATATGTTAATAATATAATTGCCCAGCTTTTGTTGTTACAATATTTTATTAATAGTTAGAATTGCAAAGATGAAGTAGCCGAGTTAACAATGTCTTTATTTATTCTATGATTCTGTACAGTTCTTCGTAATATTGTATTCAAAAACCATTCAGTTCAATAAAAGTAAAATAAACACTGCAACTTATTTCAATTATTCATTACTTATGTACATCACTATATTTATTCCGCCCATTTCATACTGATAATCATATTACGCAAATATTGTGAAATACTATCTCAATAGTGAATGAGATAGTGAGAGTGGCAGAAAAATTTAATAAATGTTTTCTTCACTTTCACACTTTATCTTGTATATCAAGGTTGGCAGGATAGAAAACTTAGTGCACTTCTCTTGCCATTTATGAAAGTCAACAATGCAACTTCTCTTACCAGAAAATAAACCATTCTCCCGAGTAAAAATCAAATCTACAATCATCATGCTTACAATCAAATACCATTACCAAATAGAAGGGTAGAGAACTCAGGAACCTAGTGACACTTGATCTCAATTGGAGGCATTGTGTGTACTTTTTCTCTAATTTTACTATTTAGGCAAAATGTCAAAACTAAAAATAAAATATATATGAGAATATTCAGTACTTTTTAATGTTATATATGTTTTATCAGGATGTTTAGGAGACACCCCAAACTTCTTCAAATGCTGTACATAGTTTGGCACATGCTAAAGCTGCTGAAAGTGGATAGTTACTAATAGAGAAGACATCTTCACTATAATCCACTTCCACCTTTCCATGAGCCATGGCTCCAATAATAAGCACAATAGGCTCATCACTTGGTACTAAATCCCTACAGTTCTTCACAAATTTTGAACTAAATGACATTGTTATCTTCTTTACACCAACAGGGAAATGTGAAGTTATAGGATTTTTTATCACTTTTAACAACTTCATGGGTCCATCAGATGCTCTTATAGAAAATTTATGTAGAAGTTGTACTGAAACACAAAAATAAAGTATTTTTATAAATAGATAAATAAAAATTATTATTATGGGGCCAGCCAGGTACTGCAGCACAAGAATGTGATTGTAAGTGCAACATGCTATGGATTCTATTCCCACTTTAAGAAAAAACATTATTATATTTTCAAATGATATATTTATCCAACTGTCCTTTACATGGATATTTTGTGTAGTTTAGGTTAGGTTAGTCATGTTTAAATTTTAAAGTCCTAAACCTGCACTTAAGAGCTACCAAATCTGTAGCTGTAGTGGAAATAGTGTACCATTTTTTTGCCTTAATGTCAAAATATTACCACTACTAGTAGTATACTACTATACAATTTAAAATATATATACAGACCCATTAGTCCAGCAAATCTTTTAAAAGTTCTGGGTATTCTTGTCTGTGGGTTAATTTCTATAAGAACATTTTTTTCTGTATGTATATAGACTTGCAATAATCCAGCTCGGTTAAGCGGAGAATCCATTAACATAAGCAATGATTGGTGAGTTATATCAGGCCGACAAGAACCAGGATCTCTGTCATTTTTTCTTAAAATATGTGCATGATCATCACAGTTTAAGAGTTCAAAACTGTTCCCAGCCTGCAAATATGTACAGTGATCAAGATGATTAATTAATTCATTTGTAGTTCATATAAATATGGCATGATACGAATTAGATATATATATAAGTATACCAAAAATAACCTCACTTTTACAGTTTCTAGTTGCGCATTTTCCAAAACAATTATAAGACGTTTTTCTTGTTTTTTAATATGTGATGTTACCAAGTGTCGGGGGATGGGATCAAATTCAAAATCGTCACTATTTGCAGCAAGTTTCCTTTTTTTACCCATATTTCCGACGATATATTTCAAACGTGGTTGAGAATATAATATTTATTAATCGGCACAAATTTAATGACGCATATATTTTTATGTATAAAACATAAGCATTTCTTATTTTCGGTCAATATTTTTATAATGGACCGTTATAATTTTTTTATCTATTCAGTTCTTATTTTATGTATTTTATTTTTTTATTTGAAAACAAATGCACATGGTTAATGACAGTTGACAATTTGTGACTGTCGTGTCAAGTTCATCGTACAGCGTACAGATAGCCAATTGAGCTGTAAGTACAAGTACCCTTACCCAAATACGTAGAGTACGTTATAATTAAAAATAATAGCCTATAATTTATTGCTAAGTTTAATATGTAAGTACGTGCATTATTGCCACTTCTTAAAGTTAGTAGAAACCTAATATTTTTTTAAGAGTTCTGGGTTTTATTTGCTTGAAGGATGACAAGTTTGCAAGTTACGTATTTTTTTCCGATACCTTATTCTCTTTTCGTCTATTGTAAGATCTTATAGTTTGAACATTAATCTGGTGCCTATCACCAGATTAATGCTTTAACTATAGGTTCTTTTAATATTTTCTTTATTTCCATTTATATTCCTCATCCTAATCTATCCCTTACTTTTAGGCTACATCGTCTCTCCCTGTTCTAATTTTGTTTCCAACTTCACACTTTATGTGGTTGTGTTGCAGTGACAATGTTCACTGACTTATAGAGTTAATCCATTCACTTTTCATTTTTGGGTGGATGGTCTATATATTGAAAGCAAAGTTAAACTCTTAGCCGTATATTTTGATAACTGTCTGAATAGATTTGTACATGCTAAATATATTTATAAGAAATGTGATAAATCGATCAATGTCCTTAAAGTGGTGTCCGTCACATGATAATGATAACACCTGTGATCTAACTACAATATGGATTTTTTGTTCTCGACTTTTTATAATTTTACATCTGTAAAATTAGATAAAATAATAATAGAAAAGAAATATTTTCCTCCCTACGCTCTCCGGATAGAATGTGTCAATACTAAGACTACTAGAAGCCCTTCGAGCGTATGATTGACATTAAGGCTCCGCCGTGAGTGTACTGTCTCTGAAACTCAATATGGTTTTCAGCCAGGATCGTGTACCATGGATGCCATTTTTGCCCTCAGAACTTTGTGGCTTTTTTAGATCTGAAGAAGGCCTTTGACTATGTACCTCGTCAGTGTATCTAGTGGGCGTTGCGTTCCAAAGGGATCCCTGAGGCCTATATTGAGATTATCAGAGACATGCATCACAATTCCGCTTCCATGGTTAGGACTGTTGATGACGACACCACACCTTTCTTTTTTTTAGATTACAGTAGGGGTTCACCAGGGTTCGGCTCTTAGTCCGACCAGCCGCCGTGGCTGATGATGTATGCCGATGACATAGCACTCAGAGAATTGGCTGATGCTAGAGCGTAAAGTGGACAGCTGTAATGGTACTCTTGAGAACAGTGTCTTAAACTAAATGTGTCGAAGACCGAGTACATGGATTGCGGGAGACCAGATTTGAGCACTAAACATGTAGGTACGTACTGAACCAGCCGTGAAGTTGGAAAAGTTCAGGTACCTCGGATCCATTATGCACGAGTCTGGAGGCATCGATCACGATGTTCAAGGTCGGATAAGCGCTGCCTGGGCCAAATGGCGGGAGGTCACTAGTGTGTGGTCTGCGATCGCAGAATACCGACCAAACTCAAGAGGCTGATATACAAAAGCATCGTTCGACAGGTTCTTTTATACGGCAGTGAATGCTGCCGAGTACTATCTCGGCATACTCAGGAGCTTATCTGATGAAAGATACTGAGGTTGATGTGCGGCGTAAAGCGGTCTGACCGTATACGTAACACATTCATTGAAGGTAGTCTTGGAGTTCGTGACATAGCAGATAAGCTCCAAGAGCGTCGCATGAGGTAGTATGACCACGTTGCGCGCCGGCCTAGGAGCTATGTAGGATGCAAGTGCACGCCCAAGGAAGCGCTGGTAGCACTGCAAGCCAGGATTATATATATATATATATATATATATATATATATATATATATATATATATATATATATATATATATATATATATATATATATATATATATATATATATATATATATATATATATATATATATATATATATAAAGATGGTTTATTTTCCAATAGACATCAAGCCTTTTTCATTCTACGCGATGGTGGCGAAGTAAATTATGCCCCATTGGCACGCCTAAAAGCCATAAAATGTACACTACTGAAAAACAACACTTTAATTTTGCATTTCTATTTTGTAGTAAATAAATAATCAAAATCTTTGTTTTCACTTAATCGTTACTATATGTAATTTAATAAATAATATTAAAAAATTTATATTATATAAATAGGAATAATAACACTATAAGATGGCGAACGATCGCGAGGTATTGCGTGAAATTTGGGATGGAAAACTACCTATTTGTTTTCAACTAGCTCAAGAAGAAATTATGGAAATTCAGCAACCGGATCCTTTTTATATAATGGTTCCCCGATTAAGTTATTTTCCATTAGTAACTGATAAGGTATTACTGTGTAGATGTTATATTCCTATATTATATAAAATATGCTGTAGTATTATAAAATATTATATTTTTTTAAACTTATTTAGAAAACGTATATAAATTAGAATGTAACAAGATTTAAATCGATTCAAGCGATCTGACCAACTAAGCCATACGTTCTCATGTAGCTATGTCAAAATTCTTATACACTTGTTACAACCTCTTTATGTTGTAAAAATCAACCTACAGAGATCCTAACAAAGTTTAAAAATAGTAAAAATATACCATTTATTGTTTCAGATGAAAAGGCATTTTTTAAGATATATTTCTCAAGAAAATGCAGATAATGAGATGTGGCTTGATTATAATGGACAACCTCTTAAATGGCATTACCCCATCGGGTTTTTATATGATTTATTATGTAGTAATGACCCACAATTGCCGTGGTGTCTGACAGTTCACTTTACAAAATTTCCTGAAAACATCTTACTGCACTGCCCAAATAAGTAAGAATATTTCATTATTGTTATCACAATGCAACAAATCTAACTGCCACTTTAAATGAATAAAGATGTTACAGAAAAGGAATAGTGTGAAATAATCTCTTTAATTTATGAAAAAAATTAAATTAAATTTAAACATACACTAAAATAAAAAAGACACATTGCCTTATGAGACTTGGTCGTAAGAATGCAGCTCAATAGTACTTATAAGTGATGACACTGAGAAAAACTTTGCCAAAAAACATCCGTCACCAATCTCAATAAGGTGACAATCCTAATGAGCTGGGAAATGACATACATTGGACAGCATGTCAAAGACACAAAGCAATTAAAATATTTCACTTCCTTGAGTGGCGATTGAACCCACAACCTGTTGCATTTAAAGTCATATGTTTATGTCCCTACAACAGAAAAGGCCTCTAATGTTATCTATCTTATAGCACAAAATTAATTTATAGGACTATATTATTTACATATTTGCAGAGATGTAGTTGAAGCACATTATATGTCTACGGTCAAAGAAGCCGATGTTCTTAAACATAGAGGTCAAGTGATGTCCACTATGCAGAAAAAAGATCACAATCAATTGTGGTTGGGATTACAAAATGGTGTGTACATTATACTTATATTGGTTATGATAAATTTCATTTATATAATGTAAGAAGAAAACCATTTATTTAAATTCTTATTTTTTTAATTTTTTTTTAGATAAATTTGATCAATTTTGGGCAATAAACAGAAGGTTAATGGAATCTCATGGTGATAATGAAGGTTTTAAACAGATTCCAATAAGAATATATTCTGAAGATGGTATTTGCTGTCAAAGGTTAATTAGCCCTAGAAATAGTGATGGTAGTAGAAAAAATGCTCAGCAGTTGATATCAGAACTGTACCCTGACAAACCTGATGGTATTCATATATTTTATTTTCTAATTATTAAAAGTGTTATGTTCATTTCATATCTATTTAATATATACAATAATATATTAATGAAATACTTTATTTCAGTTAAATTGCGAACACATGGCATTGTGATTCCCTTAGATACACCACTGCAATGGCTGTCGGAGCATATGAGCTATCCTGATAATTTTTTACATGTGTGTTTAAGTTAAAAAATTAAGTTATCTTCAATAAAAGCTTCTATTATATAAATTGCTTAAATATCTATGACACAAATTAAATTAAATACAAAATAAAGGCAACATATTGTATTAATGTATGATTTTTTTATTTCATATTATAATTAAAAAATACATGAGATTGTTATCATGATTTATGGCAACTGCATTTGGACATCACATATGAACTTATAATTGTTGATATGAAATTACAGTTTTCATACATTCAACAAAATATATAAATAAATAAAAAACTATTAAAGACACTAGCGATCTTTATAAAAACTTAGAACGTAAGTTAGTTTAAATAAAATCACAATTCAGTTTTAGCTCTGTGTTTTTGTATAACATATGGTACTTGTTTTGTAAATCGTTTACAGCCATTATTAGCAAAAATTGGTTGATCCTCAGTTGGCCCATATGTAATAACTGATAATGCATCTCTGGAAAAAGAACAAAAATATAGTGTAAAAATTACAAAGTTATTTCAATTAAATATAGGTTAAGTAAAGTTTTTTTATTAACTTACACCATCATTTCTTCTGATGGAATCACACCATGATTTCTGAACTCTGAGAGAGCACACATTTCAACATGGTGCTGTTCTAAAGGCAGGAATGGTATGTAATGATCAATAAGGTGTTGAGCTATAGTTAAAGATTTTTCAAATCCACCTAAAATTATACAATAAACAAATTACTGTTAAATATCTCCTTAGTTACCATAGCTTAATGCAGGAGTTTCAATAAAATAAATTTGGAAAAAAGTATTGTTTATCAAAAATTCCAGAAACAAAATTAAAAGAACAAAAGTTTATATACCAGTACTGTAAGCTGATCTCCTAATAATTGGTTCAAAGTTGTGAAACTCTACTTCATTTCTTTTAATACCCTGACTGTACAAGTCTAACAGGTTTGCTGCAATCTCTTTTCCCCCAATATTTGATATAAATATAAAAATGCTGTTTCTGTAATTTTTATAAAGATTAAAATAAAGTTACCTATTTACATGATTTTGTTATAAGAAATAAAATATTAAGATTTTTTATTATAAAATTTCTGATTTTTTGTTGCTGCTATGCAGTTAATTTAAAAGAATGTGTGCATAGCAGCTTGCAGTAGATGCATAGAATCTTTAGTAAATACAACTCTCCACTTTCACATTTTCACCTAAATTCATATGATTTAATTTTGACATTGCATGATAAGCAAATCAGTAGCAATAATTGAATGCTCCAAAAAAAGCAAATTATATTATTTTTTTATAATAATCAATCTATTATTATTTTATTGCTAATATTATTTGTAAAAAAACCTACCTATAATCAATTCCATCTACTGCATGATGATGGTCAAGCATTGGTTTTATGGCATCCAAAACAGATGGACACATATCATGTATTTCATCAAATATAATAAGTGATGTAGGACACTTTTGTACTATTTTATTTACACTATTAATTAAATCCACCTAAAAAAGACAATGTTATTGTACCTAATAATTATAATTATGTGTAATATGTTACATGTGTTTGTATCTGTATATACCTGTGTTTTTTGTATATTTGAACAGTCAAAATCTTTTTTGCCCATAAACAGTTTGACAAATTTACTTTCCATTCCATTTTTGAACAGCGCATCAGCTATCATGGTAGCAGCAAAATTTTTACCAACTCCAGACCAGCCATGTAAACTTAGGACTAAAGCTTTCTTACTTCTATTACTATTATCATGTAAAGTCATCTTATGAGCACTAAGAATATTGACTATTTCGTTCACTAAAGGCTGTCCATACATTTTCTCAGAAAAAGAATGATGAAGTTCTGTAACCATGAAATAAAGTCGTTTTATTATAAAGCATGACGTTATAGTATTAATATTTATAGTGTTTAAAAAACTCATATACTTTTCAAATCAAAAGGCACATGTTGTTCTTCACAACATTCCATATAACGACAGATCGTATTCGACTTAATTGTATCCCAAACAAAAAAGCCACTACCAAGAAAGGCAGCTCCGAAAATTGTAAATGATACTAGCATCTTTCGGTAAAATTTAAATTATTTAAATAGGTGTAGAAATGCATATGAATTTCCTATAGAATATAAGCAAAACACTAAATAAAACTTCAATATGTCATCAGCAGGTGATTGAAGGTAAGCTACACAATAAAAATATATTTTGAAAGTACTCGCAGTTTTAAGTTTAAGTAATGAGTAAATAAAATTATTATAGACATTGACATAAGTAGCATTATATTAAATGTCGTTTATTCACTTGCCAAACCTTTGCAAACGTCCTAAATTTCCAATCCTTCATTCGCGCCAGTTTGCCACTTGACACGCACAACATAAAAAGAGTGCTAAACTTTCGGCAAAAAAGTCATCAGTGTAAGTTCTGCTGAAGTTAATTAGGATTGTGTTTAAAATATTAAATTCATATTTATTTTCTGTCGTGGCGCAGGGCCACAAACGTGTTACTATAGCGCGAAGTTGAATTCCGCCACTCAAACTGGACTATATCTAATTCAGTAAAAAATGAGGAATGGAAATGTTTTATTCGGAACAGAGTGGCTTATCACTAAGTTCCCATCTCCCTTCTGCCTACCCATCGATATGTGGGATACAGTGTGGAGCTCAAAAAAAGAAGGTAATGTATTCTTCTATTTATTTTGCTTATAAGTTATTGAAATATTGCGTAACATAACTTTGGATATGTTATTTAATTCGGCATAAACTCATCGAGTGACATTGAATGTGTGCCAATGTGTTACTGCAAGCTACGAAGGTGGGTCTTCGTGCTCAAAACCCGAGACCGACACCAGGTTAGCTTGGCAACAAGCTGTCACAGAATAAAAATCCTGCGATCAAGATTTTTGCGCTGGTTATTCTCAGGTCAGAGGCAGTACGTCTATTGGACGGTGGTAAATTGTTTGACCCTAAAAAAAATGGCATTTGGCTTCTTATTTCGAATAAAATATTTGATCTTGTGCTTGTATTGGTAGATGCTTCTGGAAGCTAGTGTACGACGTATTTTTTATGTTTTTAAAAATGGACACTATTCTGGATCGACAATAAGTTCTCGCAAGATTAATGAACCAAATGAAACTCTACCTTGGCATAGACGTTTCTTAAAGCTAGCCAATCGTATTCACGGTGCATCATGTTTTTATATATTAGAGAGACGCATGCCGAAGCATTACGATAGCCAGTAGTTTCTCTTGAATTTTAATAATCATCATCAGAGAGTGAACTGGAGATCAGATGTTAATGGCTAAATATAGGAGGTTGATGCTGGACGACTGAATACATGATATTGAAAATGCTATCTAAAGTGATCCCGAGTCCAATGCAGATCTTGTGTATAAAACATAAAACATTTAAAAAATAAATCATGCTTTTAATAGCTGTTGCTGTTGTGACCGCATAAATTTATATATTAGGATCTGTGATCTGAGTTCTCTTAGATCTACTTTGTCATGAAAACGAATAATGTGTGTCAGTGGCAACTAATATAATCCACCACTAAAAAAAGGCACGGCTATCTGTTGCCTGTGGAAGATGTTATAATAACGAAAAAAATAACGATGTTCACTATTATGAAACATCGATAAATCAATTTTGTAGTATCAATCGAGATAATAATGATTGATAAATATAAAAAAAATTTGGAATTGCACATTTGGAATGTCACTATTTTAGTGTCCTAAAATTCATGTAAATTTAATAAATCAATAACAGATAAAATTGATATTATGCAGCATAAGTGTCTAGTGGGCCAAATTGAGTTGAGTATATACTTAATTGGCTGAAGAAGTTTCAATGATTATGCACCATCGATATGTCGATATTAGGGAGGTAGGTATTCGATATGACACGTCTAATCCCATTCTATGCGTGCATCCCATTGGATTAATGTGTTCTGTGGTTCTGTGATTCTAGGCAAGCAAACTTCAACGTCAATACCAAAGAGAAAAGTAATGTTGGTCTATCTCAATACTAAACAATGTCATAATCCTTAAAATTTAATAAAATTACTTTCAACTTTGGGATTACACTATAATTTGGTGTTTATAATGTTTATTGTATAGAGTGGTAATTAGCCAACGTATTACACTATTGATAGCAAACAAATAAAAAGTAATATTATATTTGTATTTGTAGTCAATGTCATTACGAACGAGTTAGTCGTTCTTCTCGCCACGGAAGCGTCGCGAAAACTTTGTTTCATGTCACAAAACGATAAACGTTAGAAAAAAATAGAAAAACACCTGTGATTACTACAAATAAATCTCAACTAAAAATACTGCAATGTCAGTAAAATTTCGATTAGAGTCGGGAATACAACTGTTAACTCGACTGACGAAAAAGTCAAGCTTAGAAAACTTTTATCCAAAACTATTCGAAAATGGCCCTGAATTTGGAGATTTCATAGAACTATATAGTGAATATAGTACAACATGTATTCTTGTTGATTTAATATGTCAGGCTTTAATTTACTCTGAATTAAATGGAACAAATGGTAATATTATTATCTTTGACACTGATGGCAATTTAGATTTCGATTATTTATTGAAAATATTAAGACATAAGCTTGAACACCAAATGCTAAAAAGTCCTAATTCATTTAATAACTTGGACTCATTGATAGATTCTATTACAAATAAAATATATATACAGAACATCTATGACCCAACCCAATATTATACCAGTATACAAAATATAGAAAATTTGTTATTGAAACATCCTAATGTTTCACTTCTTGTTTTTGACACAGTAACAGCATTTTATTGGTGCGACCAAACTTTTAAAATTGCTAAAATGGATACATTTTTAAAAAATATCCTTAACCTTATAAAAACAACCGTTAAAGATTTTAAAGTTACCATTTTGTATACCAGACCAAAGTATTTTAGCAGTAACAAAGACACTACAGAAAACTTTGGACTTTGTGCAAATCATATAAGTGATGTACAAACTAAATATAAAATAGAGATTGTATATAATGAATATGAACCACATTATATTGTTCTTCGAACACACAAAAAGAAATTTGAGCTTAAATTTAATGTAGCTGATGATGGAATTAATTGGCTTTGAAATAAAATATTTAAACAAATAATTGTTATATTTTTTTTTATTTGGCAATTATGATATGATAGTTGTTGTAAAAAAGGTTATTCCAAAGTACATAGGGCTAAACAAAACATAAATATATTATTATTACCAGAATTATATTTTAATTATCAGAATATTATAAGATTAATGATTGATCAAGGAAAATTGTTGTATATTATTAGCATATTTATATTGAATGTTATCGTAAAAAAAATATAAACCATGATTGAGCTATTTATCAAATATATTAAGAATGGATATAATAATATTTTGTTCCTTAGCTATATGCTGAAAACCATAAATATATGATTTCACATTTCATGATATTCAAATAATCTAATATTTCATAGAAATAAAAATTCTATAACAACTAAAGGGAAAGTCTATGCCTTAACCCCTAATAAACATAATTACATACAAAATTCAATTATCACATGTGACATTTCTTAAAAACTACAGTTTTCATATTGTTGCTGTGGAAGTAAAGGAGACATGCCACAATTTGAATATATAATTAATTTTGACATAGCTTGACTCTCTTCATCACCAAAGCAACAATATGAATAATCTTAATATAGAGTTTGTAAATTTTTATTCATTATACTATAATGTGCTGGAATTTCATAAACTTAAACTTGAAAAGTTGAAAAGTTATTAATACTGACAGGCTAAATAGATTATATAATGGGTTTATTAACATATTAATTACATTATTGAGATCAAATTATAGTTCCTTAACTCACCTCAAAATACTTTTGTTTTACAATTACAATTTTAAAGCTATTTAATCACATCATTATATAAATAACATACATAAAAGCAGCTAAGCCATGACTAAAGTAATTGAGATTTTCCCATTTGTTAATAGTATGATAAAATGAGTAACCTGATTCTTGAACAGAAAAAGATGCCTCAAACATAACTCCAAGATAAGCCAGATGTATGATAGTTAAAAATGAGAATAGAATATTTAAAAAAATGGCAAGAATACTATTCTTTTTATATTTATGATCACATTGTTTCACACATGGATTAGCTAAACAACAAACTTCTAATGCCGAAGCTACTTTATAACGAAAGTTGTATTCAACATATGAAAAGGTTCCAATACTTAGCAATACAGCTGAAAATTGGAAATTAAAACCATGAAGTAAGGATGACACTGCATAAGTTGTAAGTATTGAAATAAATTGCCCATAAGGCTGACAAGTCTTAAATACATAATTTTTTAGCCATTGGTGCATTGGTATGTTCCAAAAAATAACTACTTGAACAAGGGATCGCGGTAATTCTATATAGAATGGTTTTGTTACCTGTATTTCAGAGTGGCAATCATTTGTTAATCCAAAACCAGCACTTGTCATTGACACAACTGACATACTCGATACAAAATAATGAGACATTCTAAAAGCTTGAGCATCACGGTAGGCAACTAGCCACTTTGTGACATCATCATCAATATACCAAGGCACTATACAATTTGATAACACTAAATAAACCATTGAAAGTACAAGATTATATAAAATTATTTTGATCCATCTTCTGGACAAAAACTTTATATGTAGATATTGATTATAGGTATGAAATGATATCCATGGGCCTAGAATACAATTAGCAGGACAGAGTAAATATCCACCAAATTCAACAGGATTTAAAATGCCTTTAAATAAGTCTCTATCCAATTCAATTGCTACAGAAATTATTTTCATTGATGCTATCATTTGTATACCTCTTATCTGCTGCCACATTTTTGGGTTAACAATATATATCTCACATAATAATAAAAAAGAAATTATACAAAAAGAAATAAGAAGTCCTCTTAATTTTTTTGTGAATATAGAAATAGATATCATAAACATATAGGCACCGATGGTAAGTCCCAGTATCCAAATAAACGCCCAGCCAATATTGTAGTAAAGTAGAAAACTTCCTAATACAAGAGATAGACTGTGACGTACATTATGAGGCATAGGCACATACTGTATGATGATGCGTAGACACAAATTTGCTAATATCAAGTCCTTTGCAAATCGAAGACCTTCATATAAAGTAGGTTCACCGCATAAAGTAATGTAGGTCCAGTTATTCTCAATATATTCATCATCTTCGTCCATCTTAATTGCCGCACCGGCAGCAGTATGACTTAGGTGTATAACTAAATATTTCACATGTTCTCAAACAAAAAATATAATTATAATATTTTCTTTATAATGCACACATGTCAATATAAAAAACTGTTAGTTAATTCTTTATTTAAGTATATATTATAGGTTTTGTAAAGGTTTTCTTTAAAAATCGTTTGAGTTGAGTGAGTGCTTTGAAGTTGACGGATCTGTTGTAAATGTAAACCTAAACTCTCAAAGGCCGATTAGACGCTTGTGATGGTGTTGGCTTGGCAGGCGCTTTCATGCTCCGAGCCTTAATAAAAGTTTGGCATTATATACAGTACATTAACATCAACATGCAAGCATGACATCTCGAAGTAGAAATAATTTCTGCTCTTGCGTTACGCTTAAGATATTTTAATGGATATGTTTTTACATTATTATTTATCGTTTTGAGTTAAATAATTGAAATCTCATTAAATAATCCATATTTAAAAAAGCTTATTATATTAAAAATATTTATAATTTTACTCATCGATTCAGTATTCAAAGTATAATTGCAGATATGTACTGACATTAAAAAAATATAGTTTATATGCATCTTAAGAACCTAAAAGTGTCTTGCTTTTTGAGCGTCTTTTTATCTTTATAATTATTAGGCTTTTGATTCCGTATACACGGCAGGCTTCAATATGGCTCGAGGAAAGCCATAGTTTTATTACATACAAATATATCTATCCAAATATTACCGTGTGGATTTAGAATAGTGACAGTCATGCGTCCGATACCAACTTGTGATACGAAACTGAATACGAACCAACATGTAAACATTTCGCAAGCGTTTGCTTCAAATTCTTTTTATGTGTTGAAAGACCGACACCAGTCGGATCGGCGAAATCCTCTTGCAAGCCACCACGTGCCACGACAAACGGGGTGTCTATAATTTGGTGCTTGTGGAACTTTGCAACCCTTCACAAGCTTATAAACATCCTTTTAGTCTTATACGATTACAAAATACAACGATGACACGCTAAAGATTGTGTTATGTTTGTTCCTGACAAACAAGCATGACAGCCGTATTGTCGTATCTTAAATAAATCAAGAAAGTAATAATATGTATTAAATATAAGAAATATGTTTAGTTAGCATATTTATTGAAATAAACTAATACATAATTTTAACCTAAAGTGGCTTTGTTTCTTAATTTATTCTGATTTTTCAGAAGGAAATATCTGATATTTCACAAGGAAATAATACACGAAGAATACTTCTTTCACATTTGCCGCCCGTTTAATTGTTTGTGTTTATTACTTAGATTGTCTTAACAAAGAGTTGCTTAAGGTAGAAGTAGATGCACTTTTTAAAACCCATGTCATGCCG
This sequence comes from Eueides isabella, assembly GCA_019049475.1. Taxonomy (NCBI): domain Eukaryota; kingdom Metazoa; phylum Arthropoda; class Insecta; order Lepidoptera; family Nymphalidae; genus Eueides; species Eueides isabella. Next base: position 11,876,502 of record CM032385.1, read on the forward strand.
ATCCGGAATGACTGCCGCAGGTAGTTAATTACATAGTTGTGTCATGCGTAAAATAAAGTTTCTACAATTCGCTCATTGTTAGCATGCCACGTATTCAGGTGGTAGTGGATGGTGTTTAACCTGATGACGCTGCTGCTAAATTGTCTATCTCTTAGAAGTTAAAAAATTAGGCAGCAAGTATCAGATCGAACATTTTCTAGAACACTCTCCAATGATAATGCAACGCAAAATCGCTATGGCAACGACTATTAACTCAAAAACCATTACAAAATAAGTCAAGCAAAGACAACAAAGATGAGAGTTAATTTTACACAGTAGTGTAAAACTAACTTCGATTACAATAAAAACATTAAGAAAAACGAAAAACCCGATTATAAAAATATTACTTTATATTTTACAAAGGCTATGTTTTTGTTTTTTTTTTTTTCGTGGTAAAACATTTCCTTGTGCATCTGGAAAATATTGATACACATTTATACTATACCTTGTACAACAATATTTTTTTAACCTGTATTTTGTAGTGACATATTCAACAGATAAAAAAATCAATTTGTTTTTCGACCTCAATCGTTTTCGTGATTTTCTACTTCATTCCGAAGCGTATTTAGTCTTTGGATTCATCGTATACTAATTTGCTTGTATTTGCAGTGTATTTGCTTTCTTATTTATATTCTTAATAATGAAATGTGTAATTAAATATTAAATACTTTAATTATGAAATTTTATGTTATTGTTTCTCTGTTTAATGGATGCCGCGAATGAACTCCGCCATAAGTAAATTGAAAGCTCGTGTGCAGTAATTACTTTTTCCACTGTGAAATCAAGATATGATTTAGTCAAAAATAATATAAGTAAAATAAAATGGCAAGTCCATCTCCTCAAAGTAGCCCGATGCCTCCTCCGCAGGCGCCCAGCCCTATGGGTCCTCCGACGCAGAGTCCGGCTCCGCCACAGTCGCCGCATAGCCCTTATCAGCAACATGTTAATGGACCCCCTCCATCACACCCGCCCGGCTCTGGTCAGCCACCAATGCAAAACCATATGCCGCCAGTAGGTCCACCACACACTATTGCGTCTAATACGAATGGTCCTCCTGGGGTTCCACAACAACACCCAGGAATGCCACCAAGTGGTCATCAAATGCCTCCTCACATGGTTGGACCACATATGCCGGGGCCACCTGGCCATTCATTGGGTGGCACTGGTTCTCATCCATCTGGACCTAATGGTCACTCCAGTATTCCGAATAATCCTCAGCATTCAAATATTCCTGGACAAGGTCCTCATGGATATATGCAACATCAAATTGGACATATGCCTCAAAACCAGGTAATTAAAATATATACATACCTATTAGCATATTTATATTTATATTAAAGTTAAAAATGAATATACAATTAAAAACAATTATTAGTTGCTGACTATTTACAGACCCCACATATTTCTAGGAAATTATAGATAATAATAAACTAAGTCATTTTTAAACATTTATTACTAAACATATTAATATTAACTGGGAAACAATATATGAAATTAATAAAGTAATCTTAATCAAATGAAACCAATATATGTATTAAGACAATAGCAATTTGAATTGCTATATTGATTATAATGCTACTTTTACTATTGAATAGGGGGTGATAGATGTCATAGGACATTACTAGTGACTCATTTAGAATTGTAAAAAAATGATTTTTAAGATGTTTTATTTGTTGAGGTAGAGGTAACACAGTGCCACTGTCTTCTAAATATAAAGTATACACAATTGGTGTATTTAATTTGAACTTAACCCAATCTGCAATATTCCCAGAAAAATTGTCTGAAACAAGACAAAAGTATTTGACAATTTGTTTTAATATTGTAGATTCTTGGAAATGTAATGTTCTAATATTAAACTACTGTCAAAATTAGTAAGTAACTTTGTATCTTTTTCAAAAGTGTATAACACTAAACATATGTGATTAATATTGTACAGGACTTTCATTTTAGATGAAAGGCTTTTACAATATTAATCTCAGTAGGTAAAGATTTAAATGAAGAGCAAAACTTACAAAAAATTGAAGATGTTGCTGCTACATAATATGTTGTATTGTACTTGTGATATACTTTATAAGCTGTAAATTTCAACATTTCTTTCTGTTTAAAATCATGCAATATGATTAATATTAAATCATGATTACATTACTTCATTATTTTAAATCTGCTTTTTCTCATATATCAGCATAAACATAGAAAACCTTGTTTCAATATGTTCTACACTACTTTTCTTCCAAAATAGACACATTTAATATTAGATGAGTTCTAACTTTCACATGCTACCCTTTATTGTGCCAAAGTAGGGATTTTAAAATAATTATATTCATTAAGAGGACATAGACATGAAACTCACTACTTGCACATTCGCAGTGTTTTGATAAATATATTTTAACAAAATATATAAAAATATCTATTCTAAAGAATTACAAGAAAACTTTAATGTCATATTTTGCTTGAGTTGAAATAGATTTTGAATAAAAACTAGAATAAAAAGTAAATAAATTTTAAATTTAAAGACTTACTACAATGTCATAGTTATTCGATCGGAAATTGACATTTCCATATGGGACTGTGATGTATCTTCCAAAACCTCTTAAATTAATAAAAACCATCATATCCTGAGCAAGATTATTTAATACATAAGATAGTGATAGTGTCTCCTCTTCTGATAATGGCCTGTGACCCATATAAATTGAATTACATTCTTCACCTACAACTAGAGCAAATATAGTTTCCCATATAATAAGGCTTTTGTTTTTTCCTTTACAATATTTTGTTGATAAAAAAATATATTTTACAGTGGGACAAATATCATACTTAAAATTTATAAATAAAATAAACATAAAAAATATAATAAACATAAAAAAAAAAAATCAAATTTATACGTCAAATTTTATTAACAATATCCTATTGGCTGTCATAGTGTAGTGAAAATGCATCGTCTATATATACAATGGTGTCGGGGTTAATTCCCATTTTGGAAAATATATTATTCATAACTCCTTGTTCTAGCAAGAAGAAAAAAAATTGATTGTCTCTCAACATCATTCTACTTTTATACCTCCTATTATAGTTGGTGCATGGGGAATGCTCCATTCTGATCTCTAGTATTTTCATGTAAATAGTGTTATTTATAAATGTTCATGCTTATTATAAAATTTCTTGCTCTTTAATCTATTTTTTTTTCAGCTTCACGCTGTATCCCGCACTAGGCAGGGTAGGCAGAGGGAACGGAAGTGAAACCTAGTGTTATGACACTCCGTTCCCCACTTTCCGCCGAATTTGAGGCATTGCGTGTTGAGTGGCGGAACTCAACGCCGCGCTTTGCCTTATTACCAGAGCGAAGAAATGAAACATTAAATATTTAAATTGAAAATATTAAATATTTCATTTCCTCGACTGGGGATCGAACCCAGAACCTGTCGGTTACAGTCACACTCTTGTGCTGCTGCGCCATGACAGGCCTCATTATTATTTATAAATGTTCATGCTTATTATAAAATTTCTTACTCTTTAATCTTTTCTCCCAAAACCAATTCCTTACTATATTTACACCAACTGCAATATTGCCACCTGCACATATTGTTTTAGGATAAATTTCTCTTCGGTTCTTGGACCATAGTCTATCCTAACAATAAAAAAAAATCATTGTTAATTGTAAAACTGTTTTAATCACAATAAAACATAATAAAATAAAAAAGAGAAGTAAAACTTGAAACTATAACTGTATAAATACAATTTTATTGATTATGTAGGTGGTACTAAAGTTATAAATTTTGGGAAATAATTTTTAAACTCTATGACTGTAAAATATTAAAATTAAAAACTTATAAAAATTTGAACCAAGAGGTGTGGATTCAAGTCCGGCTTTGATCAAATTCTTATATGTTTTTTAATATAGTATTTGTCTTTCCTAAGTGTGGAATAACATTTAAAAAATAGTAAACATTTTACGACCGTAAGTTGACCATCAGTTACTCAGTGATTAATAAAATTGACATCTAATAAATGTTTGTTGTCAAAATATAACAGTGAAAATGCATTTAAATCAGTTTATCTATTTCTGAGATAATCTAATCTCGGAAACACACATACACATATAAACCAACAGACAAGATATTTAAATACCTATTTTGTGGTACATAGATATATTCTCGAAATAAAAGATTTTTTCATATATCTTCCATGTACATATAGCCTTCAGTTACAATTTTATGACTTGTAATTTTCTATATAGTTTTATGTTAATAAATTATATTAACCTGTTCTTTGGTGTAAACAAACCCATCTGGATTCAAAATAGGTAAGAGGTAAAAGTCAAACATATTTAAAAGCTTTTTGAAATTAGAATTATCAACAAATTCCGATAGCAAATTTAATATTAGTGAGGATGATATCCAATCCAGACCATCTTCTCCTCCTACTATAAATACAACTGGTTTTCTCCCACCTTTAGATATCTTCAAAAAATATATATCTCTGCTTTCATATGTTTTGGCGATAACAATTTTTTGAAACATTCCACTTTTTTTTTCTTTGGTCTCAACCCATTTCAGAATATTTTCCCAATCATAAAAATGTTCTGATATATTAACACTTTTGAGCAAATTTGTTTTAATATTTAATTGCCTCCTGAAACAAAAAAATGCATTTAAAATTAGTATTAGTACATTATACACTGTATAAGGATATTGTGACATTATAATAAATTATAAATCTTACTCAGAAATTAATGAGATTAAATTATATTGTATGCCATCAGACTCAAGTTTTGCTTCAAACTTTGGATATGCAGTATTGTGTACAATAACGTCTATAGGTATGGCAGCTTCATTTGATACACCATTAATATAAATAGTTGATGGTCTTTTTATATGCATAAAATATAATATTTCTCTTTCATGTGGATTAAATGCAGTAACTTCATAGAGTGTGTAATTTTCGATGCCATTTGCAATAAGAAAATGATCAAAAATTATAATTATAAATAAACTTGAAAGTGCCATTTTCAATGAGGCCATGCTCTTAAATAGTAGCTTAACAACAAGTTGTAAGATATATATTTTTTTACTATAATAGTTATTTTCTTAAATTATGAATATAATAGAAAAGACAAACCAATTTACATTTAAAGATATTTACCAAAAAAAAATTTTATATTAAACACACAGACACAAAGCTATTTTAATTTTGTTGTAAACACAGGGACCTATGGCAATGACTGGGGGCCCTCCAACACCCGGAAATGGGCCACAGGGCCCACCTGGCTCTTCAGGCGTGCCTTTGCCTATTTCGGGCCCACCTCCGCATGGAGTACACCCACAGGGTATGCCCCCGATGCCGCCGCATCATGGTATGATTCCATCGCAGAGTGGCTACTCCCACGCGGCGCCGTCGCCAGGCGGAGCGCCGACTCCACCTGCAGGTCAAGCACCTGGAGCTGGCCCAGCACAGCCTCCTGCTGCCCAAACACCTCCTCACGGTTCAGCACCGCCGCCCTCAACTTCAGCCAATGGTGCCCCATCGTCTTCACCTATGCAAGGCTCTCTATCCGCTACGGGCCCTGACAATCTCAACGCCTTACAGCGAGCTATAGATTCTATGGAAGAGAAAGGATTGCAAGATGATCCACGATATTCCCAATTGGTAGCTATTCGCGCTCGCACTAACCCTCAAGATCCTAACAAGGGGCTATTTTCCAACACTCAGCTGAGTCAGTTAAAGTGAGTATGCTGAATTTGAAGGAAACAATATGAATTTTAGCTTAATTTTAATGTAGATATTAATATGTTATTTATTTTCATATAGGGCGCAAATAGCAGCATATAGGAATTTGGCCCGAAATCAGCCTATTACACAGCAGGTTGCACTGATGGTGGCAGGAAAACGTACCGGTGACACTCCACCTGAGTGCCCTACGCCACCAGCCCAACCACCTTCACCTTACAGTCAAGGGTATGTATAACTATTATGAGTTGCTATTTAGCAATCGGTTACCCAGTTAAATTTCAACAACCGTCACTGGTGGTGTGACTCAGTGGTGACCGTACGTAACTCGTTTGATAAGTGAAAAGTTTTACATCTTTACAGGTTATATACTTCCAGCTTTTTATTAATATAATATATGCAACAACAATACAATCTATTCTAATTGACATTTTACAATTGTCTTAAATGTAAATACAAATAACACCTTAGTTGTCCTTTTTAGCTAATATTTTTGATACGTTCATTATCACCATATTTCAGAAATAAAAACTACATGTATTATAGATAATGTTTTGGTAATAAAAATATCAATAAAGGTTTTTCATTTCATAGTAATACAAGGAATTTTAGTATGAATACAAAGCTGACAAAAATTCTACATGTATATTTAATTATAAATATGTACGTGAAAAACCGCCATAAAAATCGCACAAAATTGTAAAATGTTAATATACAATTCCTTTTTTTATACTTATCGATTTACTGAAAAAAAATATATATTTGGTGGTTTATTAATACCGAAATAATATGTTCGTGCTGTTGTGTATGATTCAGGCAACCACAAGCGGGAGGGCAAAACGCAGCATCGGGGGGCAAGGTGGGGGCAGGCGGCGACGCGGCGCGCGGCGGCGGCGGGGCGCCCCCCACGCCGCTGCCCATGACCGGCCAGATGGCGCCGCCCACGCAGCCCACGCCGCCGCTGGTCAATCCGGTAACTTGTTTATTTTAACAATATATTACATATTAATCATTATTATTATGTTCATACCAATTACTAGGTGCACATAATTGTGAGGTTGGCTGACATGTGTCCTTTTTTCAAATTAGAATATATATAATGAGCATAATGGATCAATCGGTTCACTTGATTTATTTTGAATTGAATTAATAAAATGTCTATTTTGCTCCACAAGACGGAAATTGCTATTTTTTAAACTATATTTCTTAATAAAAAGCCAATTATCTATATACATATATTATTCATTTATTTTTCTTTCCAAATCCTTGATCAGGAATTGGTAAAACTTCTTGAACAATTGTGGGACTGATCGTATTATATAAAGGAGTGAGAGATAATGAGAGAACTTAATGAGGTACATTCTGTTCCCCATGTTCCGAATTTGAGACATTAAAAGCCGCGCTTTGTCTTGTTACCAGAGCGAGAAAATGAATAAATTACATATTTAATTTGATAATAAGAAATAAGGAACAATTTTAATTGTTGTTTCAGCCAATGCTAGGAGGTCCGCCCATGCGTGGTCCGCCGCCGCGCGGCCCCGCTCCCGGGGTGCCTGTCGGTGCCCCTCCGCAACAAGTACATATTACCTAATGAATTATTGTTCTTTCATAAAAACTGCATTTGTTTTCACCTAAACATAAATATGGACTCTCGATAGGTTCATATTTGATTCTCACACTAAGGAATTGTTTTCCAGAATGAGAATTGAAGCCACCACCAAGTGTTTATAGTCAGACATCACACAGAAGTGGTCTCCAATTTCGAAATCAATTGAAAAAATAAATATTTTTACTTGATAAATTATGCTTTTTCTGAATTTAAAAATGATTTTATCTTTAAAAATTACACTGACGCTGTAGTTGTGAACAAGCCATTATTGTATCACATGGAGGTAGGAGATGGCTATCTGATATATTTCTTTTATTTCCATTGTGAGATATTACATGACATATTTAAATAAACTAATTTATTTCCATCAGCAGCAAGGGGTTCCCACTCCAGGCGCAAAACAAAATCGCATTACATCCATACCCAAGCCGGTGGGAATTGATCCACTGCAAATCCTCAATGAAAGAGAAAATAGGTAACTATATTGTTATAGACTAGATACACGCTCGCGACTTTGTCCGCTTGATTTACATTATTTTATATATATACGACCGAAAGTTCAGTTTCGGCTAGTTTCTGCCAAGAATAAATTTTTTGTTTCGGCCATAGTTCGATTTCGGTCAGAAAACATCCGAAACTTTCGGCCACGCCGAATCTGTTTTATTTGTCTATTATCGTGTTCATTCACCGATTAGTTCGCCTTTTTCATCTTTGGAATCGGTTTTTAATTTGCATTAAACTGTAATATGAATACAAAATGAATTTTATATATCCTGTGTTATTTTAGTGACATATCCATTTTCATAATGAAAATGCTAAGAATTGCTTGAATTATCGTTTTTATTTCATTTAACTCTATTTAATTGTGTGTCTAAATAGAATATTCAAATAAATTATAATAAAAAATTTAAAATACGCTATTTTTCAATATGCAATAGAAATTATAAATATGTTTATGTAAGTTTCGGTTTCAGTTTAAATATTTATATATTTAAAATACATTTACTTTACTGTTCACATATTTATCCACAGGATCGCGGCACGTATAGCTCATCGCATGGAAGTTCTGTCAAATTTACCAGCCAATATATCGGATGATCTCCGTCTTCAAGCACAGATTGAATTACGGGCCCTTCGTGTGCTAAACTTTCAGAAACAGCTTCGTGCTGAGGTATGTTAAACTTAAATGTATGACTTACTTAGCTTTACGCTATACCCCTAGCGGGGCAGCGAGAACGAAGCGCCAAACGCTACTACTAAATGTATAAATAAACATAAAATTGTTAGTTATAGAATGTATGAGGTTAGTTGTGTAACGGTAAATGTAATAGGTCGTGGGTACGACTCCCACTCGAGGAAGTGAAATATTTAACACTTCGCCCGCTTGAGTTACTATTTTATTTACTAATTTCAATTACTTTCTGTTTCTCGTGACATTATCACTTTTAAGACAATACCTTTATATTAAAAACTAAATGAATAAAAAAAATGTAGCTATTTTATCGATCTTTATATTTAAAATGGATCTAACTTTTTTACTTTTTTAACCGATTTAAATTTAATAGATACTTGGCCAAGTACGACGAGACACCACCCTCGAGACTGCCGTCAATATAAAAGCTTACAAACGAACGAAAAGACAAGGTCTCCGCGAAGCGCGCGCCACTGAGAAGTTGGAAAAACAGCAGAAACTCGAAGCTGAGAGAAAACGCAGGCAGAAACACCAGGAATTCCTTCAAACTGTCTTGCAACACGGTAAATTGTTTAAATTGTTTTTTATTATATTATTTTTATTTTATATATCGAATGTCACTTCATAATGTAATGTGGTACATTTTAAATTTCGTTTTCTAATATTCATTATTTTAGTATTGTATGATGTATGTAAAACATTGTAATTAATTAAAATAAAATTTAATTTTATTGCCATTAAAATATTATTTTCTTAAAAAGTGAGAAGTAAAATAATTCTGTATACATATCCACAAGCTGTATTGAATTTACCCTACAAAGTCATGTAGACAATTTTAGCGATTTTATAAAGATGAAGAGATATGAACCATCATACCAAATATGAAACAAATGTTAAAAACCTGATTTCTTAACAGCCAAGGACTTCAAAGAGTATCACCGTAACAATGTGGCGAAATTGTCCCGTATGAACAAAGCAATCATGAACTATCACGCCAACGCGGAGCGCGAACAGAAGAAGGAGCAGGAACGTATAGAGAAGGAACGTATGCGACGGTACGCTGTTTTCTAATTTTAGCTTTTTAGCTTCACGATGTATGACAAATGTAGGCAGGGAAAACTTAGTTTAAGAGCACTCGGACAAATTACGAACATTTTCGAACATTGCATGATGGAGCACAACGCCGTGCTCCATTCGGTCACTGAACAAAAACAATATAAAAAAATAATTTCCTCTGGTCGGGGATCTAATTAATAAACGTCGCTTTATAGTTAGACGCTGCGCCATAGCTTCTCAAGTCTAGTCATCATTAACACATTACAATATTAAACATTTTATACGTTCTCCATATTTTTCGTCGTAATAGATGGTTCTGCTTCTTTGCGTTATAGGTAAAGGTTATAAAAAAGCTTTTGTACGTTGTTTAGAGTAGAAGTACTGTGTTGGTGTTTCAAGACACCAGACCAGGAATACAATTATTTTTTTACTCTACTCAGCTTCACGCTGTAACAGCAGCAGGGTAGGCAGAGGGAACTTGGGAACCTAATGTTAAGACACTCCGTTCTACTTCTGTTCCCCACTTTCCGCCGAATTTAGAGGCATAGCGTATTGAGTGGCGGAACTCAACGCCGCGTTTTGCCTTGTACCAGAGCGAGGAAACGAAAATATTAAATATTTAAATTAAAAATATTAAATATTTCGTTTCCTCGAGTGGGGATCGAACCCACAACCTACCGGTTACCTACCCTTTTTACATTAACTTTAAAAGAGCTATCAAATTTACAATTAAATACTTCCGCACCATTTTATTAGTCTTCTTTACATAGTTTAAAACAAAACCACTTTTCAATTATTTATGCCTAGATCTTACAAACTATGTAACTCCATAATTTCTTTTATTTTCGCGATTGTTACACGTTTTAAGTGAAACTATTTTGCACTATTACAACTTTTTTATATTTTCGTTTCGTTGGAAACGTCGGGTTTCCAAACATGTATAAAAATCAGTATACGCTAATCGTTGTAGGTTCGATCCCTACTGGTGGAAATAAATTAGTTAATTTTTTTTAAATAAATTGATTGATTGATTGCGTTGAGTTCCGCCAGTCAGCACGCAATGCCTCAAATTCAGCGGAAATTGGCGAAAGCGTCTTAATATTAGGTTCTTTCTAGTAGGCCTGCCATGTGCGGGATATATAGTGGAACTGAGTATCTTGATTTTGATAATAGCTATCACTATTTTATATAACACTTAATATAGATTTGTTCAACATTTTTTTGTACGTGCACAGTCTTATGGCGGAAGATGAAGAGGGCTACAGGAAGTTGATCGATCAGAAGAAAGACAAGCGCCTAGCGTTCCTGCTGTCGCAGACGGACGAGTACATCGCGAGTCTCACGGAGATGGTCAAACAGCACAAGCAGGAGCAGCGCAAGAAACAGCAGGAGGAGGAGCGTAGGAAGAGGGTATGTTTAAAATTTATATATAAATACATTTTTTTCGCAACATTTATTTCGCATGCAGTAGTGTAATGGAACCAATAAATATAATATATAAAACTTTAATGATATTTTTTTCAGGGTCAAAAATATGTTAGAGGATTGTTGTTTGATTGTCATTTGAATTTTGTTTTTTATATATTTATTATTTTTTTCATTTAAGTTTTGATAAATTAAAATAATTTTAATTTGTTTAATAGAAATCTCGCAAGAAGAAGGTGTTGGAAGGTGGTGAAATCGATGCATTGGATGACAGCTCACAGACATCTGACTCCAGAGTCAGTGTTATGGATCCCAAGACGGGCGAGGTATTTAAAAAAAATATTAACTTTGTTTTTCGAATCTGATAAAAAATGTTAGTGTGTACAGTCTAAAAGACAAACAGGTTTTTTTATTTTATTTGGCCGAGCAAACATTACTGCTTAGTACAGTGTAGGAATAGATAAATATGAAGAAAATTCTTGAACAGGAAAAGATAACTTAAAAACGATCTGTCTATAACAGAACTAAATTCCTTAAAAGTCCGATAATTTCCGACGGAAATAATTAGATAAACTGAAACATTATATCTGCAAGGTATAACTGAAACTGATGTAGTTTCCATATATTCCACAGATCCATTAGGGATCCAAAATTTGTTTTTTTTACAGTTTGGTCTCAATCTGTTACAGGAACAGAGTTATAAGCGTAATAAACCTGAACGTTTTTTTTTTCGGCTATCCATAAACTTATTATTATTATACATTAAGATATATGTATTTACACATATTTTATCTATCTATACAATAAGTTACAAAAGGATCAAAGTAGTGCATACACAAGTGTCGCTGCTTCACATAAAAAGTTATATAGTTTTTTTTTAAGCTTCACGCTATATCCCGCACGAGGCAGGGTAGACAGAAAGAAACCGGGAACCTAGTGTTAAGACACTCCGTTCCACTTCTGTTCACCACTTTCCGCTGAATTTGAGGCATTGCGTGTTGGGTGGCGAAACTCAACGCCGCGCTTTACCTTATTACCAGAGTGAAGAAATGAAACATTAAATATTTAAATTTAAAATATTAAATATTTCATTTTCTCGACTGGGGATAGAACCCAGGACCTGTCGGTTACAGTCACAAGGTTGTGCCGCTGCGCCACGACAGGCTACAAAGTAATTATGATAAAAACAACAATTAATTAGAAGCCAGCTTAGACCTCTATTTCTATCCTATTTCTATCCTATAATTCATTTGATTTTAATTGATTTAGATATTAAGAGGAGAAGAGGCTCCATTGCTGTCTCAACTCAAAGATTGGATGGACACCCATCCTGGTTGGGAGGTTCTCTCCGACTCTGAAGATTCCGGCGACGACAGTCAAGATGACGACGGCGAGACAAGGAGTTAGTATTTTTTTTTAACTTCACGCTGTATCGCACATATAGCAGGGTAGGGAAATAAAATGTAGTGTTAAAACATTCTATTTCCGACAATTTGCATTCTGACATAATATTTGTTTATATTTAACCTATTTGTTGGTTTTATATAAATAAATTAAAATAATATTTATTGGTTTATATAAGCTATTTATATATCTCTTCTACATTTATAGAAAGAAAAGATAAAAGTCACAAACATAGGGATGAGAGGAGTGACAAAGAGAAGACAGACGAAGAGAAGGCGCGCGATATGATTAAGAAAGCAAAAGTCGAGGATGATGAATACAAGACTGAAGAACAAACTTATTACAGGTGATGAAATGTTTCTAGAATTTTCTATTTGAATAAAAAGATAGGTGTATTATATATAAATTGTTATTGTTATAGCATTGCTCACACTGTTCACGAGTCTGTCACAGAACAAGCAAGTATTCTCGTCAATGGAAAACTTAAAGAATATCAGATTAAGGTTAGTCATATTTTTATATAGATTTGTTTTTATATTTATATAAAAAACATATACATCAAATTATGTTTATGGACTTTTTTGTAGGGTTTGGAATGGTTGGTATCACTATTCAACAATAATCTCAACGGAATTCTGGCGGACGAGATGGGTCTCGGCAAGACCATTCAAACAATTGCTTTAGTTACTTATCTGATGGAGAAGAAGAAAGTGAATGGACCTTTCCTTATTATTGTACCACTCAGGTATGCTACGATTGTTTTTGTGTGATAAAATTAATAATATTTTGGGGATTAAAGATGTATTCTGTATTGTTATATAATTTATATAGTCAAAATATTGTTAATATGATCGTATATTCCAAATAACAGAGGGAGTTTAGCTTACTTACTAGTAACGAGAAAAAACCTCGCTCTAGTAACGAGAAAAAGCACGACGTTGTTTTTCACCCCTTATCTCCCATTGCCTCGAGAATTCTGCGGAAAGTGGGAAATGATAATATCTTGATGGGTTAGACATGTCTTAACACTAGTTTCCTAGGTTTTCTCTGCCTACTCTTCTATATAAGATGTACAGCGTGAAGTTATAAAAAATAATCTAATATAACTCTTATATTTACAGTACATTATCTAACTGGGTGCTTGAATTCGAGAAGTGGGCACCTACAGTCCAGGTAGTGTCATACAAGGGGTCGCCCCAATCACGTCGCCTCGTCCAAACACAGATGAGATCGACTAAGTTTAATGTATTGCTAACTACATATGAATACGTTATCAAGGATAAAGGCGTCTTGGCTAAAGTGAGTGTTTTCTGTGTGAAAAAATTAGTAGACCATATATTATGAACTTGTCAATCATAAACGAATTGATATTATCAGAAATATTGTAATATAGTATTCAAAGTACAGCATACTTAGAAATTTCAATATTTATGATACTAAATGTGTAAATTATCTGTGTTTGTGTAAATGTATAAATTATTATTTTGTAAGGTGACAAGCGTGTGACTGTTGACGCGACATCGCGTATCTGTGTACGATCCCCGCTCGAGGTACTAAAATATTAAATATTTTCACTCTCTCTCTCTCTGGTACCATGGCAAGCCGCGGCGTCAATACCTCAAATTGGGCGGAAAGTGCGGAACGGAACGACCTGTCTTAGCACTAGGCCTGTCAAGTTGCTTCTACCTAACCAATCATGTGCGGGATATAGCGTGAAAGTAAAAAAACTAACTAAATAATGTATCAAATTAATATAAGCAATAAACTAAATAAATAATTATTTACAGGTGCAATGGAAGTACATGATAATTGACGAAGGTCATCGTATGAAGAACCACCACTGTAAATTAACTCAAGTGCTCAACACGCATTACATTGCCCCACACCGCCTTCTACTAACCGGAACTCCCCTACAAAACAAGCTGCCCGAACTTTGGGCACTGCTGAACTTCTTACTACCGTCCATATTTAAAAGTTGTTCTACTTTTGAACAATGGTTTAACGCACCTTTTGCTACTACTGGTGAAAAGGTTTGTAATTTTTTTACTATTTTTAACAATTTTTAAGTGTTATTCCACACTTTGGAAAGAAGTATTTTCTTTCCAAAGTGTGGAATAACATTTAAAAATCTTCTAAATTTAAAAGTGTATAAAAATTCATCCTGCTACGTTCTCAGTTTTTATAAGCTTATAAATTTTGTATAGGTTTGTAAAATGTATATGAACTATTTTGTAATGTAAAAAAGTAATTTAAAAAGAAAAGAAATAGATGGTTTTCTTTTTTCGTCATTTTATAACTTTTATTCAGTTTCACACTGTATTCCATACATTGCAGGATAAGCAAAGTGTACCCATACCCGGAAACTTAGTCTCAAAACACTTCCGTTCCCAACTTCTACTTTCCACACACAATTCTGAAGGCATTACACGTTGAATGGCGGAACTCAATGCCACGCATCAAAAGCGAGGATATGAAATGAAATTTAAATATTTCATTACATAGAGTAGGGATTGAATCCACTACCTGTCGTGATAACAGTAGCAGGCTTTTAGAAGCCTTTTACTTAATCAATTTATCATTTACTGATTTATTATTGCAATTGAAGGATAAAGAAAAGACCTAGTGCTATGTCTACGCTATGTATATCGTACCCTGTCCTATCTAGCTAATTGCGTTAAAATGAAATATATATGTATATTTGTCATTACAAAAAAAAAGATAAATTACTTTACTTTACTTTACTTAGCTTCACGCTATATCCCTAGCGGGGTAGGCAGAGAGAACGGAGCGCCAAACGCTACGGATAAATAAATTAATATTGTGAAAAGATAAATAATATTAATATTGTGATTCAGGTGGAACTAAACGAAGAAGAAACGATCCTTATCATCCGTCGTCTACACAAAGTGTTGCGTCCGTTCCTGCTGCGTCGACTGAAGAAAGAAGTAGAGAGCCAGTTGCCCGACAAGGTGGAATATATTATCAAGTGCGATATGAGTGGTCTCCAGCGTGTGTTGTATAAGTAAGTTTTTTTCATTTTTATTTTAATCTACTTTGTGACTGTAACCGATGGGTTGTGGGTTCGGTCCCCACTCGAGAAAATGAAATATTTAATATTTAATGTTTTCGTTTCTTCGCTCTGGTACAAGGCAAAACGCAGCGGTGAGTTCCGCCACTCAACACGCTATCTTTGCTTCAAAATTCGGCGGAAAGTGGGAAACGGAAGTGGAACGGAGTGTCTTAACACTAGTTTCCCAAGTTCCCTCTGCCTACACTGCTATGTGCGGGTTACAGCGTGAAGCTAAGTAAGTAAGTATTTAACTTTACGCTGTGTCCCGCACATATAGTGGGCAATGGAGCTATATTGATACGACACTCTGTCCCAAACTTCCTGCAATGGGTATCGAGCTCGGAACACTTCGCGTTTACAGTCGCTTGATTCCTACTCTATGATTAATTATATGTGATATGGCTAAATCACAATTTCTATTAATATTTTTAACTATTTTTATCATTTAATATATTTTCTTACTCAGGCACATGCAGTCTAAGGGTGTGCTACTGACAGATGGATCAGAGAAAGGCAACAAGGGCAAAGGTGGAGCTAAAGCGTTGATGAACACCATTGTCCAACTCCGGAAGCTGTGTAACCATCCCTTCATGTTCCAGCACATTGAGGAGAAGTTCTGTGACCATATTGGTACTGGTGGAGGAGTTGTTTCTGGGTACGTAATAATATCTTGATAGTAGTTACTTTAGAGGCCTGTCGTGGCGCTGCGGTACAAACGTGTGACAGAAACTGAAAAGACAGGTTATGGGTTCAATCCCACTTGACGAAATAAAATATTTAATATTTTCAAATTAAATATTTAATATTTTATGAAACACTTTTAAACGGATTAATCGCATATATTGATTGGTAAGCATTTTTGGAAACCTGACGTTTCGAACACTTTAGTAGTCCGTAGTCACGGGTAGACCGACCGACTGTTTCATTTAAAATGTGTAACATTCGCGATAATCAAAGACATTATTAAATATTTATTTTTCATTTCTTCGTTTTGGTAACAAGGTAAAGCACGGCGTTGAGTTTCGCCACTTAACACCGTGCCTTAAATTCAGCAGAAACTAGGAAACGGAAATGGAACTGAGTGTTAACACTAGGTTCCCAAGTTTCCTCTGCCTACACTGCCATGTGCGGGATACCGCGTGAAGTAGTGAAAAAAAATATTTGAGAAGAAAACATTATACCCCTAATTTGCAAAAAAATATGTATAGTTTTTATAGAGAAAAAAGGCCGAATGATAATATTTTTATAAATAGTTTTCTTAGGTTTCCAGTCATCACTTTTCATTTAAAAAAAAAATTTGTTTTATTATTGTATAATTTTTAGGCCTGATCTATACCGAGTGTCGGGTAAATTTGAACTTTTGGACCGCATCTTGCCTAAATTAAACAGAACAGGACACAGGGTGCTTGTGTTTTGTCAAATGACGCAGTGTATGACCATCATTGAAGATTACCTATCTTGGAGAGCCTTCCAGTATTTGAGGTAAGTGTCACTATAAACAAGTTCTTATTAATACTTAGTAAGTTTTTGAATTTTCACACAGTGATATAGAATTTAATGTAAGTTATTTTAAACTATGTTAAATTTCAATTTAATCCAGAAGCGTGAAGCTGCTTAATATTTATTGATATTAGGAAGATTCTCGCTTTTTCCAGTATAAGAAAGCTGAGTATCTAGTGTTACGATATTCTGTTTTCCTATTAAAAATAGGCAGCCTTTTAAATATTACGTGTTAAACTGAGAGCCGTTAAAACATATATTTATATTATGATGTAGACAAATAAATAATAGTATAATAATAGAGGCACGTCGTGGCGCAGAGGCACAAGCGTGTGACTGTAACCGACAGGTTCTGGGTTCGATCCCCAGTCGAGAAAATGAAATATTTAATATTTTCAATTTAAATATTTTAATGTTTCATTTCTTCGCTCTGGCAATAAGGCAAAAGCGCGGCGTTTAGTCCCGCCTCTCAACTCGCAATGCCTCTAATTCGGCGGAAAGTGGGGGACGAAAGTGAAACGCAGTGTCTTGACACCCGTTCCCGGGTTCCCGGGTTCCCGGGTTCCCTCTGCCCACCCCGCCTCGTGCGGGATACAGTGTGAAGCTAAAAAAAAAAGATAATGTAGACAAATATTAAAAATGTAATGTAGGTGTCTTGTTTGGAAATAAAGCTTATTATTATTAATTATTATAATAATATGTCAGGTTAGACGGTATGACAAAAGCGGAGGATCGTGGAGAGCTCTTGAAGAAGTTTAACGACGCCAACTCGGAGTATTTCATCTTCTTGCTGTCGACGCGCGCCGGCGGGCTCGGGCTTAACTTGCAGAGCGCTGATACTGTCATCATATTTGACTCGGATTGGAATCCTCACCAGGTATGGTTAGAAGAGTGTAGTGGAGAAAATCCTATTTTTATACGTTATTTATCGTGAATCTGTAAAACAATAGTTATATATATGAACTCGCTCATTGGAAGTACTTGTTGATATTGAATAGTTACTTTTGTGTTTTGTCGGTTACGGTGAATCTAAGTCGGCAACAAGCAAAGCCACATTTTATAACTAGTACTGTAAATAATACTCTCAACAGGATCTCCAAGCTCAAGATCGCGCGCATCGTATCGGTCAGCGCAATGAAGTGCGCGTGCTGCGACTCATGACTGTTAATTCCGTCGAAGAAAGAATTTTAGCTGCGGCCAGGTGATCTTCGATTTTTAACCTCTAGCTGTAAACTATGTGTATATATATAAGTAAATTTTTACTATTTTTAACTTTATGGTGGTATAATATGGTGTCCTGGAATTAGTATTGGCACAGAGAATCTAGCGCTAAGATACATTTTACGCCGGAACTCAACGCCGTGCTTAGCCCTATTTCTATAGCGAGGGAGCGAAAATAAATATTTTATTTCCTCGAGTTGAAATGGAACCCATAAACTGTCGCATTCACGGTCACACGTTTGTGCCCCTGTGCGCTACGCTCAACATACTAAAGTCAAAACTCAACCTCTGGTTTTTTCTTATTATGAGGTAATTAAAAAACAAGATTCGAGCCCACAACCGTCCCGATTAGTCAGACGATGTGCCGGTACCGGTTTCAATTTTCAAGCAAAAGAAACAGTATAAAACATTATCAACACTAATCAAAAGTCCATGAAAAACTTCAGCATCACGGGAATTATAAACACACAGACGGAAACTATTGTTCTTTGTACTACAAAATTTTAGCAAAATAAAAGGTACAAACTAATGCTTGTTGCCATTGGCTGAATATATAAAACATTGTACAACTTTATGTATGTTGACTCTTTAAAGCACTTTGTAAAATAATAATTAATACAAAAATCATCAAAATCGTTAGATTCTTTTCCAATCAGCCTACTTGTATATATTGCAAGAAACAAAGCGTACTCATATATAAATTTACATACAAACTTTGTAAATTACCATTGAGTTTAAGAGTCTGAACACTAGACTACTAAGTCCCTATCCTAAGGGGTACAGCTGCGAGTTGTGTCCCGCACATGGTGAGCTTATTGGCCCAGATGTGGAGATTATTTTTAATTATTTCTATTTAACTGTCAATATTTACGTTTTGTTTTAGATACAAATTAAACATGGACGAAAAAGTAATCCAAGCTGGTATGTTCGATCAGAAATCAACTGGCTCAGAGCGACAACAATTTTTGCAAAGCATTCTACATCAAGATGGAGATGACGAGGAGGTAACAATATTTATTGATTAGATATTATTTTTGTTTATTGATTACTCAAAGCACTTATTACTATATAGATGCTTTATTACTGTTGTAACCAAAGTTATTATTGAAAACTCCATTTTTTTTTATTTAGCATCAGTTTAACATAGTGGCAGTGACTTTATCACATTTTTTTTGTTTCTTAATTCAAATGAGAACTTCATTGTTATTTATACAAATAATATATACAATATAAGGTAGCAGAAGTAAATAATGATGAAACCAAATAATAAAGTAAGGCTAATAATGTGATTACAAAATTTAGTTAATTTTTAGACAAAAAAATGATTGATGCCTTGTTATATTACTGTTTTCATTTTTTTATGTTGATAATAACAAAAAAGTCACCGAAACTTTTCGAAATGTGAAATAGTATAAGAATGTTTTTTATATCACTATTTAAAATTATAATCGGTATGAAGGCCATCGCGTCATCACCACATCGTCAGCATCGTCTGGGTTCGATACCCGCTCGAGGCAATCTATTATTTCATATTTTTCATTTTCGTCGTTACCAACGACGTTGATTTGTCTCACTCAACAAGCAAAGCCTCGACAGTTTGGTGTAAAATGGTAAACGGTGTGTCTTAACACACTAGCCCTTCGCCACATACTTAGTATATTCGCTAAGCGACATACAGCGTGAAATTTAAATAATATTTCTCATATTTAAATGAAAGGAAGAGAACGAAGTGCCAGATGATGATCTGATCAACGAGATGATCGCGCGCTCCGAGGAGGAGCTGGAGATATTCAAGCAGATTGACATCGAGAGGAAGAAGACGGAGACGCAGTCGCGCCTCATCGACGAGTCCGAGCTGCCCGACTGGCTCGTCAAGAACGACGACGAGGTTGTCTGTAATAAGGTAATTAAATCATCTAAATTAATATGTGAAATTAATATGTGATTAAATTAATATGTGGCTTTGGCATTACCAACTCTAAAGAACTTAAAAAATCTATGAAACTAACTCTTTCATAAATCTATAGTATAAAAACATATTGAAGTGAATTTAAAAATAACATAAAAAGGGTTCACGAATTAAAGATCCGTGTAAATCTAAGCTTTTAGATTTATATTTGTGTTGATATAAAAATTGTCCATTCTCCTATGAGCCAACAATAAGGACTGCTTGGAAGAATGCTTCAAGGGTGTGTTAAGGTGATGTGTTACACATGTTTTCATCTCTATTACCAGGTTAAAATGTGCAAGGATATTCGGCTTTTTATTTTTTAAAAGATGCAAAGAAACACTGTACCGTTTAACTAAATTAACTTAGATTTCGCTTGCGTTGTCCGTATGCATTAAAATTTATAGATACCTATACAAGAGTGAAAATATACATTCTTTGAATATGAGACAGTCAAGGCTCAATCATAGCAATTTACATTCATATGAATGTTTGGCTAGCATATATGTATATATTAATTTAAACAGCCATTTCAAAAAATAACTAAAAATAGGGAGCAGATGTACTGGTTGACACCTGGCATATTAACAAAGTATTGTAGAGCGTGGCGTATACTTGACGCCTGGTGCGTCTGATTTCGAGAAAATCGACGGTTTTGGGTACGATTTCTACTATGGAAATGTTTTTTTTTTGCCTAACCTGATATATGGTAAATACAATGATAGCTATCAATATTAATTAAACTAATTTATGTTTCAGGGTCAAGGCTGGAACTATTTAGATGAAGATGAAACACTTGGCCGGGGCTCGCGGCAACGCAAGGAGGTGGACTATACGGACTCGCTCACTGAGAAGGAGTGGCTCAAGGCCATTGACGAGGAGGACGAAGAGGACGAGGAGGATGAGGACGATGATGACGAAGTGTTGGACAAGAGGCGCAAGAGGGGGCGGAAGCGACGGTACTTTTTTTTAATATATTATGTTCTTTATATGTATAAATTATATTCGCATATTTTATGTTAACATTTGCGTGTCCATTCGCTAGGTGTATACAAATGTTTTGCTAGTATATAAATCAGAAAAAACTATTAGAAGATATTATAATAATGTAATCGTCCATCTTTTACTATTTTCTACTATTTTGGAAATATAAAGATTTTACGAAATTTTACTAAATAACAATTTCCTTCTATTTATGCATATTTTAATATTAAAAACACAAAACTCTCGCGCTAACGACACTGTCACTATATTTAAAGGTAAAACTATATTGTTCAAAGTATCTAGCTCGTTGCAATTTGATTATATTTTTTGTGTTTAAGTTAAATTAAATACTGAAGACGCTTTACATAATAAATACACGTGCTATAATTGAAATAAAGAAAATTTTAACTTTTTTAATTTCAAGGCGTCAAGACGATTCTGATGAAGATGAAATACCCAGTTCCTCAAAGAAGAAAAGTAAAACAGAGCTCAATCAACTTAAGAAAAGACTTAAGAATATAATGAAGAAACTCATAGACTACACTGACGAGTATGTATTTGTTGAGTAATAATATTAAATAACGCTGTTTTCATAAAAATTGGAGACATGACCTTATGACGAAATAAATTGGAGGACCCATAATGCGTATGTTTTCAATAAAGAAACTGTTCAACTGCATTGACTTCAATGTTAAGAATTTAAGTCTTTCAGGTTCATGTTGTGGCATGTGGCATGGCGGAGTAAACAGAGGGTACTGGCTAACCTACTGTTAAGTCCGTTCCGTTCTCCACTTTCCGCCAAATTTGTGACATTGAGTAGTGAAAAACGCTGAGCTTTGCCTTGTTATCAGAGCAAAGAAATTATTATATATAGTATTTTATTACCTTCGAATGGGGGATCGAACCTACAACCGGTCACTTACAGTTGTGCCACTGCGACACGACAGGCCTTTAATATTATTAATATTTACAAAAAACAGTAATAATATCAAGTATCCTTTTTATCTATAGCAATGGACGGGTTTTGTCGGAGCCATTTATGAAGTTACCATCTCGGCGGGAACTTCCGGACTATTACGATGTCATCAAGAAACCTTTGGACATCAAAAAAATCATGAATAGAATTGAAGATGGGAAGGTATATAATTGTGCTAAATATCTATGAACTGAAAAAGGAACAATTGATGATTATTTTTTGTAGTAGTGTAGTATAATTGCGTACAATATCTGCAATATTATTCAATCAATTTTCGTGATGTGGCGGAAGTCAACGCCGCGCATTAATTTATTAAGATTAATATAAATCCAGTACGAAGAAATTAAAATTAATCATTCTTTAGAGTGGGAACCCACAACTGTCGCGTATGCAGTTGGACGCTGGCACGCCACGGTGGTCTTAATATGATACATAATAATGTATATTTGTTTCTTTCAAAAAAAATTAAAATGTTTGGCTTCAAAAAATACGTTAGTAACATTTATTGTTTTTTAAATTGTAAATTGGGGTTTGAAATATATTTTGCCTGCAGTATACAGACATAGCTGATATGGAGAGAGATTTCTTCACGCTGTGTGCGAACGCGCAGACCTACAACGAGGAGTCGTCGCTCATATACGAGGACTCTGTGCGACTCCGCAACGTGTTCATAGAGATCCGGCGCCGCTACGACAGCGGACAGAACTCTGACGAAAGTGACGAAAATGATAAAGGTACATACAAGAATCATTTGAATTATATTTCTAAGTTATTTTTTAGTTACAGTTATCGGGTATAATGTTTTGTAGGAAGTGTGTATTTTATTTGTAAATATTCATAGTTCGCATATATAGAATGTGATATATGACTAGTTTTGCTAACAAATAATGTTGTAATATATATATTTAATAATGTAACAAATTTAAGGTCACATTATAAAAATGTTATAAATTATTTGTAAAAAATAAATATTTTCTATAGATAATAAATAAATACTAGTAATCATAATTTTTAATTCGAAGGTTACAATAATTGTTATTTATTGCACCTGTTTTAGATGATCTCGATTCTGATGGAGAATCTAATCGCTCTGTAAAGATGAAAATTAAGTTGAAAAACAAAAGCAAGGGAACACCGTCAAGGAAAAGGAAACAACGAAAATACATCTCTGACGATGACGAGGATTATGAGGAAGACTAATTGATATCTCTACTGACTTTCACTTATATATTAAAATATGAATATAGAAAACATCTAAGATTTTTTAATATTATGTATTTAGATTACTCTTTTTTCTAACTATAATTTAAACAATACAAATCATTTTCTTCAATTGAAGGTAAACCCAGTCTCAAGGTAACACTATGGCGCTCAGCACTACTGTGTTAGTAATTACACAATAAAATAAAGTGTGAATGATGAATCTTTTATTATTATTAAATAAGAATAAGTAACATTTAATAATTACAAATGATAAGCTGTCAGTTACAATATGATGGTATCTATAATTTAAATTATTTTACAGTCTTCATGATTCTAACAGAATACTTTTATGGTAGAACCATTTTTTAATTATAGACATTTAAATATCTATGTTTGTGTAGTAGTGACATTTTTTCATTAAATAAAACAATTTCTAAAATATTAGGTTTTTATTTATAATACCTATATTATTTTTGTTACTATTATATCCTTAAAGTTCTTCATTTTAATGTCTGCCCATTTGCAATCTATACCATGCACTGATTTCATGTGCTTATTTAAACTGGTGCTATGAGTAAATCTTTGTGTACAAGTAGGGCAGGGGAATGGCTTGTCTCGAGTGTGCACTCTCTTATGACGTTGCAAGTCACCATTTGTAAAAAAGGATATGTGACATAAATCACATTTATAAGATTTATCCCCAGCATGTCTGAAATGTTCATATGGGAATTAGTGTGAAGATATAAAGTATGTACAATTTATTTTGCTAGTTTACAAATATTTTATATGGGAAGGAAAAACAAACAAGAGGAAACAAGCCAAATATTACTATAATAATATGGTGAAATTAACTAGTGTCTTCTGTTGTGCGTCATCACTTGAGAATGTCTGTATATGCATTGAAAAGAACCAGGTTCAATTAAACCTGCTGAAGGCACAAGCTAGCCCATTAACTAATAAAACTCCATTTGTTGGGTCACCAACCACCAGTTTTCAAAAAACACTTCTCTTAAAGCCGCTCCCAGCATCAGTATATTCTGTTCTATCTCCACCTTAAAAGCCGACAATGCATGTGTAGCTCCTGTGGTGTTACACAGGGCCGTGGACTGTGGTTATCACTTACTGTCAGGTGATCCATACTAATTATTATTATTTTCAAACAGTAAAATAGTCAAAATGTGTAATGAACAGTTCTCAAAGAAAAAGCTATTGGAGTTTAGTTAACTTCTACTTCTAGTATGTTATATGTAGTGTTTTTAATATCTTCGAGTGACATGAGTAAATTACATTATTTTACATCTATTTTAAAAAACTTCGAACTCATGTAAAATATTTTTACATGTGTATGTGTTCCTAGGTAAAGCCTGGTCATACTGACAAGGAACCAAATATAAGTTCAGGCTATGAAAAAAAAATAAGTGCTAAAGTAAACAATTTACCAAGAAGTGAGTAAATTTTTTATAAGTTTTTTTACATTCATAGACTGATAATTTAATCCATTGATAGACAGATTGATTGGATTGATTGAATATTAATTGTTTACTTGGGAGAGAGAAAAGATAAAAAAAAGATGAATATATTGATCCTTTGTTTGGTTAAGCAACATTTTCTTACATTAATGAACGCAGTAATTCTTACAAACTTTTGATGATATATGTTTATCCTATAACAAATCGGAGGAATCGTTGACATGTTCTTACCTTTTCAAGTGAATAATCAAACTTTTTTTTGTATGTGTTTTATATCCACACAAGTGACATTCCACTTCCTTAACTGCATTATGCTTTTTTTTATGATTCAGTAGTTCAGAGCAAGTTACAAATGTCCTTCCACAATCTTCGCAATTATAATTTTTTACATTATAGTGACGATACATGTGGTCCTGTAAAGTTTGTCTGGATTTCAACTGCTTCAGGCATATATCACATTTATATTTTCCTATTTCATGTACATCTAAATGTTTCTTTAATGAAAATGCATGCTTAAATTGTTTTCCACATTTTGAACAAGTAAAATATGTTGTCTTACTATGAGTTTTACGATGAGCATTTAGGCTAGCAGATTGTGTAAAACTTTTACCACATTCACAGTGGAATGGTCGATCACCACTATGTTTTCTCATATGATTCACTAGTGTTTGACTGTGTGGTGTGTTGTACACACATTTTGTGCAATGATAACGGCGATTAACGCCAAAACCTGAAACTTTACCATGATGTTTCTTTTTTTGATGCATAGAAACTGTATGTTTAGATAATGAAGCTTCTGTTTTGAGAATTTTTTTACAAATGGAACACATGAATGTATTATTATAATCATCTGCAACTTGGTTATATTGTTTCACATCATCTGAAAACGGAACTATTTTAAACAATTTTATTTTATTAAATATTATATCAAACAATATTAACATTAATTCCTTAATAATACCTTCATCAAATTTAATACTATCATTTTTAGGTTTACTGTTTAAATTTGAATAATCATCACTACCAATCTGAGAAATATTATGGCCATTTGTTTCTGTAATAGACTCTTGGTATAAGAGAGTAAAACGTTTTTCGAAAGTGTCGCAGTTTTCACGAAAATGATAGGCAGCGTTTAGATCTTCTATGCAAGTGCTGCATATGGATGAAGGAAAATATTCTTTATATCGCAATTTTATTTGAAAACAAGCGAAAATCTTTCTTAATATTTCTATCGAGTTTTTTTCCGAAGAGAATAATTCTAATGTGTTTTGTACAATTCGTAAGCATATACGACAAATTTTTCCCTCTGCTGTTTCCATGACAGGTTGTTGCATTTCCATAGTTTAAAATTGTTTTATTGATATTAAAGTCACATTCACATATCATTCACGATTTATTTTTAAAAATATATATATATACAACAACAAAAGCTTGGCATTGGCATTTTGTTTACAAAACAAGTTACGGTAACGTTCAAGTTTAAGTTACTTTAAAAGAGAAGGTTTACCAAAATTTTTCATAATGGCTTGCGAAGTATATGTTGTCAGAATATATTAAAATAAAATGTATTTAAACGCCTTTGATGAATTGCTGTAACCAGAAAAGATACTATTTTCTATTTAAAAAAAGGATAATTACGTATAAAACTACTATTTTTTATTATTAATTGATTTATCTGGTATAATATTAATGCACTTTAAAATTCAATTATGATTTAAAAAATTCAATTCGTGAAAATGTTTGTGTATGTAATAGTATTATATTTGGGGTTAAGAGACGCGAAAGGGGTGAATAGATATATTATATAGGTTGATGGAAACAAAAACGTTTTTATAGAAACCCAAAGAGTATAATTATACTAAGTGGAAACCCGAAGAGGTTGTGCCAGGTGTCAAATAAATTTCAATTTAAATTCCCAGTTATAGAAAACTTTTGTCGTTGTTAATAGGAGTGCCAAGTACAAAATGGAGCACATTTAAATTGATGTTTAAAAAATAATCCGCTCAATTTTAAACAATAAATAAAGTTTTTTTTTTCATTTGAAAGAATTTTAGACACCTGTATATAAAAAGTTTTTGTTTGATACTAAAGATGAACTTTTTACTGTGTTGAACTCGTGAACAATTTACGCAGCATACACAACAGAGCTTGTTTTTGCAAAAAATACTGTTACTTTACTTATATTGTTCATAATATGACAATATTAAGCAAAAAAAGCCTAACAGTTAGATGAAAATATTTCCTTCTTTTGTATAGTACTGTCTATATCGTTATTTATTTAGAAATATCACCAATTTAATTTATTTGCAGATTAGCTATGTCCAACATGTCAAATACACACACATACATCAGCATTATTGTTATGTAGTAATAATTGTACTGGCAAATTTTTGTGTAAAATTTTGTAAATTATATAAATTAACTAAATAAATTCTTTGGTAAAATAATATACAATTTTAAATAGCCAAGGCCTTTATTGTTGTTAATCAGCCTTTAAGCTTCTGCTTGCAATTTCCTGATGTAAGATTCTTTCTTCTGCTTAATTCTGTTCTTCCTCTCAGCCAGCGTCAGCTTACGTTTGTTCCAGCGTTTCTGTTTGACTGAGTCCTTTGCTTCCTTCTTCTTGTGAGATGGATCTGCTCGGATTGCTTCATGGGCTTTCTTGTAGATGCCTTCAATCTGGTAAGCAAATATAAAAATTAATGATGACGCCTAGTTTATTACTTAAGAAGCAATATTAATTTTTAACTATCTTTTTTATTTATAACTTTGTATGTATCAAATTATGAAGATCTCTAAAACAAGTAAGTTCTAAAGAAATAATAACAAATTGTTTTACTTTTGTCCAACTTCGACACTACACTGATATATACATAGGGCAGTAATTTGGTTGGACGTGACTAAAGACAGGTAGGAACACTTACAGCATCAGCAGTAACACCAAGTTGGATGTATTTGCCAAATTGTCTTTTGAAGGAATCTTCATCTTCTTGCTCAAGATTTCTCATGTATTCTGCTACGTGAAGACCAAAGATGTGTGCCCTGTAGTTACATTTTTATTATAATAAAAAGGAATAGTTGATGTCTTTTATAATGTTGCCAACTGCATACATAGTGTCATTGTAGATGAATATTACTTAGAAATTAAAAGTATTTCATGTGTAAGCAGTACCGGTTCAAAAATATAAAATATATAGTTTTCAACAACCAAAAGTCTTGCCTTTTGATATAGCTCTTTAATGGCTGTTCGATTAATAGATATTCTATTTATCGAAGGATGATAAGAGCACACTATAGTATTGTCATTTACATAGCCTTAAATTATCAAGGCAAATGTCATTTAAATATAAATCACCTGTGAACTTCAGCATTGAATTTCTTTGCTTCAGCATCATATCCTGGGAATCTCTTGATGGAATGAGGAACATTAAGGCCACCATCTACTGCACCCTTCATTGCTCCGAAAACTCGAGCCCCAGTTGTTGTACGAGCAAGACCAACATCTAAGTAACATCTGAAAGATTGTTCCTTCATATAAATTTGTTGATAAATCAGATATAAAAAAGGTAAATTATAATATTTGATCAGGAAATTACACTGCAACATTGCGCACAGTCCCTTTAGAAGTGCTATCTGTCCGCCCGTAATATATCATCATATTTTAATATTT
Source organism: Eueides isabella (assembly GCA_019049475.1). NCBI lineage: Eukaryota > Metazoa > Arthropoda > Insecta > Lepidoptera > Nymphalidae > Eueides > Eueides isabella. The sequence goes on from CM032385.1 coordinate 11,904,992, forward strand.
AATAGCATTATGAACTAAATTTCTTTATTTAAAATAAATGTAACTAAAAATACCTGAAGGCTCCTGGACCATTGTCGACTGGTTCCACATTGAATTCATCACCAGTGACTTCTGTAGCACCAATATACAATGAGTCAAGACCCAACCGTTGCAACAGACGTCTAGCAAGCAGTAACCCAGTGCTGTATGCAGCTGCATAGTTAGTTAAACCCACCTACAACAATAAAAATCATTTTGCATTACACTTTAACAACAACAAGTTATCAAATTTCTAAGATCTATAATTATCAGTATTGAACATATTACAACATGGGATTTGCATTTGTACGTTGCTTCAGACCGCCCGTTCAAAATCATCATACAAATATTACATTATATATATAAATATTACAATTTTAGTGACATACATACCTTGATACCATAACGTGGTAATTCGTGCGAGTAAGCCGCGCAAACAATGTGATCTCCTTCAATACGGGAGTATGCAACTTGGCAGGTTACATCCTTGTTTGAAAGTCGAACAATCAAACGGTACTTGGGTGTATTGTACTTATTTTTGTCCTAGAAATAAAAAAAATAATGATATCAATCTAAATTATAACCTTATCGATCTATGAAAAAGATTTAAAAAAAATGTATACCTGCACTATCAGTCGCTTACGTGCATAGTAGTCAGTTTTACCTTCACGACGCCTCTTAAACTTGACTTGATAACGCTTAAAGTACTGCTTATTTTTCACCACCTTCACGAAGCCCTAAAAGCAATGTCACACATTAAAACAAGTTTATTTTACCCACGGGGAGGGATTGGTTGTGATAGTATGTCAGAGACACTTTATAATCATAAACGTTGTATCGAGAATACAAGTTGATATAGCAGTACACATAAAACATGGTAAAACCAATCAAAAATGTATCTTTCAACAACATCAGATGACGCGCATGTGTCGGTCTATCATCATATTGATTAATACTTTCTAAAATAAATATTATATAGAGCATTAAAGATAATTATATATTAAATATAATAAAGCAACAATTAAAGTCTTCACTATATACGATATTAATAAAATGTATGTATTACATTCAAAATCAACAATATGTAAAAATTGCAGGGAACCACGACATAAAAGTTTATCGCCTAATATTACATTAATCATCTTAAATTTACAGAACACAAGTTATTAAATATGTAAAACAATAAATACACTACGCACTTTTAGAAATATTTAAAGCACTAGGCTCACCATTTTAATAAAATAATCGTAATCCGACGAATCGGTTACTCCAAAAGCAGTAACCTACGAAAAGAACTAATATAATCGACACAGACTATAATACAACTCGAAGTTGCCATATTGAAAATATAACTACATAATGTAAGATTAAATGAGCTGACAGTTCTCGAAATAAAATATATTAGCGTATAATTTCTAATTTGTATTCTCTGTCTCTTTACCTTTGCCAAAATATAATAATAATCAAATAATCAATTAAACTAATCTAAGTTGTTGTTTTTAAACTATTTCAATTTACAGCTTACAAACTTCAAGGGCTAAAGTAAGTATAGTAAAAAGAACAAATAATTACAAAGGATAGTATTTAAAAAACAAAACAACATTTACAATGAACGCTGTGCAATATAAAGATGTAAATTACAAACAGTTACTTAAAATTATTTGGAAATTTTGGACACTATTGTGTCCAAAATTTCACATAAAAAAGGAAGTTTATACTCTTATGAAGGTTTGCAAAACTTCCGTACACCCCAACGTTTAGACACCCGTTTGTTGTGGCTTGTCGTCAAAGTTTACATGTTGGTACCGAAGCCATGTGTGTCACTGACTTGTATTTCCGAATTAATATATTTGTACAACCTCCTCCTAGCAATGGACATCTATTAAGTTAAAGTAATAAAATTATGGTCTTCCTCGAGGCATAACAAAGCTTTCTGTGCTTATTGAATCCAAAAGATAATAATCATATACATAGTTCGTATTCAATTTCGCTCACGAGTTCGTATCGAAGGCACGTGTGACTCTGCTCTGTAACTGTACGTTAATATATTTATTAGCTAACTTTTAGAACACTGCCTTACATCTGGATACCTAGTATTCAATACTCAGCTTCACGGTGTACCCCGCTCATGGTAGGGTAGGCAGAGTGAACTTTGGAACCTAGTGTTAAGACACTCCGTTCCACTTCTGTTCATCATTCATCTATTCATCCATTTTTCGCCGAATTTGTGGCATTGCGTGTTGAGCAGCGGAACCCAACGCCGCATAATGTTTAATCAAGAATATTCTTTACAAATAGATGACTTTGCTATGGGTTCACTAGTTTCCCGATGGTATAGTGATTATATACATGGAGGATCTTGTGGAGATGGCTTTTAGCTCTGCACCATTTTTACCTAGGATATATAAGTGGTACGTTGATGACACTTTTACAATTTTACCTACTGACAATATTTATGTATTACTTAACCACCTCAATTATATTAATAATAATATATACAATAGGGTTACTGGAAAATAGCTCTTTAGCTATCCTTGATGTTTTAGTTAAAGAATTCTAATGCCACAATAGACCACACAGTTTATAGAAAACCCACTCACACCAATATACTCAATGGTGAATTTCATCACCACCTTATATACAGGGCCGCCGCCAGGTGTTTGAACACCCGCGTGCAATACCGATTGTGCCGCCCCGTAACTACATATGCTGAGCGAAAAACATCTTAACTAAATACACATTTATTTTGAGTAAAACATATTTTTATTTACTGAAATATAAAACCATATTATTATAATCAATAAATTTGGTATTGTCATTTTTGCAGTCGGCGGGCAGCGGTTAAGTGATTATAAATGACCAGATTTCCTAAAAAACACCGTGGGCAGGTGCTTGGAAAACACTTGCTGCTATCATACCATCTTCTATATTAAATTATGGATAATAAGACAAATGGTTTCCCATGCGATCCGGCGAACCCTCGGCGCCATTCCGGTATCCGGGCGTCGTGGTGTGAAATTTGCTACTGAATACTGCAGAATTAAGTAACCAGGCTCCTGTACGAGACACTGCTACTGCAAAACGATTTGTTCAACTGACATTCCATCTTAACCTGTTTATAAGATCGAGAAGCTCGTCGCTGGGGAGCATACCTCAGGCAGCGACGGCGACTGAAGTCCGAACGACCAGACTGATAGACTAAGAGTCTCTGCAGATAGAAGCGAAAAAGGTAGAAACTCGCCTTCCCCATAAAAATCACAATAAATATTCGATTTAGCGGGTTACTCCTTGATCCCAAAGATGCTGCGGAAAAGACAAGAGCGGAAAACGGCCTAGTAAGCTACCGCCCATATTATACGGCATTGAAGACGTTATTAAACTTGTAGAATTATTACAGACCACCGACACATAATGTACAACAGAAACCAATTAAGAATAACATGTGTGGACACAGCGCTATACAAAAACGTCATAATACTTATAGGACACATTGTTAATTTAAAAGATCCACGCTGCTAGAGAATTGTTAAAAAAATCTACACTATACAACTCCACATAGTGGCACCGTTGAAGCAATCGAAAAGACTGGAAACAAAGTCTTTGGTAAAATTATCAACTCAAAATTTGAACTAGGAGTACCTCAACTTTTTTGTTAACATCGAAACCTGTTATAACCTGTATGAAAGATATAAAATATATCTACCACCAGTCTGTCGCAGTCGAATATCCAAACAAAACGTAAAACATTACCGCAATTACTGCATGACACCCTATCACGTAGTAGTAAATGCTCCCAGGGACATAAAACAACAGACTGCCCAAAGAAAGAACGTAACATACCAGCACAATTTGTTCTCTGCCAAGGAGCATATTCGACCAACTATAAAGGCTGTAAAGTCTACAAGGAGATCCTAAAAATTCGCATAGCAATAATCTCAATACTCAGTGGCAAAATACGAGAAGTGCCGACCAAAACCATACCCTTACTCAAACGACCACATCCTGAAGAAATGCAGAAAGAACAACTATACTTTGATATATTGAAAAAATAACCCAACAATTACAACCTGGTATAAACATTAAAATAGAAGAACTGTTAATCAAACAGTCGGAAGAATTTCACATGATATTTACAACAAATGTGTACTCTTATGAGCCTCATAGTGGCGATTGTTGAAAAAATGTCAAAATGACTGCGAGCTGGAACATCAATGGTTTTGCTTCGAATAAGAATGACTTAGAAATCTATATAAACATTAACAAACATGACTTATCATCCAGATGGAACGGGTCATACAGGAACAGCCATTGTAATAAGAAATTCTATGAAACATCAAGTGCTTCCGGAATATAGGACAAAGCACATCCACGTTCCAACAGTTGCAGTGGAAGGTAACTGTGGCCCACTGAACCTTTCGACAATCTATTATTCGCCAATTGGTGAAACTCAATTTAAAGAATTTAGTTTCACCAATTGGCGAAGAATTTTGCATCACTGGGAGGAAGATTTATATCTGGTCGAGACTGGACGCCAAACATACATACTGGAGGCTCAAGGCTTACAACTACTAAAGGCAGACAACTAAAGTTATGCCTTGACAGAAATAATCCCAACTGTATATTATCGGGAGAACCAATCTACTGGATAACAGATCCAAATAAAACACTAAATTTGCTGTATTTCTTCATATTAATGGGACTTTTAAATTACATGAAGCTTCTCAGCTCTCATTCAGCCTTCTAGCCTAGCCGAGACAGTACTGTTTTGTCTAGACAGTTGCACTGACTACACGCGTGTCCTTACTCTTACGACGTCCATTATTTGCTACGAGAGGCCTCATACCTTGTTCAATAAACTCAAGGATTGGGAAGGGGTCTGAGAATTCATTGAGGAAAGCATTGATATAACGATCTCCTTAAAAGCCTGACGAGATAGCTGCTGTGATCTAATACATTACTAACCTTTGACAAAAAGCTTGCTGGGTTAACACTCCTCTTAAAAAGTGTAGAGGTTATCAAGCTGTTGGGAACTTACCTCTTGAGATAAAACTTAAAATACTAGAGAAAAGAAGAATACCCAGGATATGGCACCAAAGTAGATGTACAATTAACATATATGAGATATCCATAGTAACAATGATAGGCAAGCCAGAAAAGGGCCCGGAAGACGCATCATCATAAAGATCTGTACTATTGAAGTTGCTTGACAGAATCCTCCCGAGCAGAATATTACCCATAACTAATAAAGATTTAGTAGTGATACCCATACATCAGTTTGGTTTCAGATAATAGCATTCTACTATAGAACAGGTACATAGGGGCTGTGATAAGGTTAGATACTCTTTCAAAAAGAACGTATACTGCTCGGCTGTGTTCTTGGATATTCAGGCAGCTTTCGATAAAATGTGACAGAAGGGTCGACTCTATAAAATAAAGATATATTTACCGCATAGCTACTACTTGTTGATGGAGTCATATCTGACAAACAGATATTGCAATAGGATTTTTGGATCATTATTCAGATTTTCTGTAAAATGCAACTTTAATACAAAGATTTTATTAAGCAATACCGTCAATTCCTGATTCACTTCTTGAATCATCTTTAAACTTTAGATGCCGTACGCTGGCTCACTTTTTTTCCATGCCACGATATTTTTTATGCTGTAAGAGGGATAACTCTTAATTATGAAAATAACTTTAAATATCACGTGACGATGATGAATCGCTCGGTTTGCCGCGACCATGGACGTGCCGCCCGCGTGCAGTGTACGCCTTGCACGCTAGCTTGCGGCGGGCTTGCCTATATAAGTATTTAACATTGGCAAATCTTTGTTTTAGAGAGCCCACAACCTTTGCGACGCTGAATACCTGTGGGATGAGCTTCCACAGGTGAAGACTATTCTTCATCAGAGTAAACTGCCGGTTCCCCGCCTGTGTTGACAAAAGACTATCAAGCCATTAGAGCAGCCGTCATTTTAGCCGGCAAGAAAATCTTTTATTAAAACAATATCCAAGTCTATCAAGAATCAATCAATCAAACAAAATATTCTTTATTCAATAGGCCATTACAACTTTTTTTGAATCATCTAGTGACATAAAAATCTTTAGTGTCAGTCCTACAGGAAGCTTACAACCGAGAGCAACTGTTGAGTTTCTTGACGGCCCTTTATGAAAAGAGCTTCCTATAGGACTGACACTATTCCTTAATAACGAAATTATTTTAAAATGTTGTAATAGAAAGCGGATTACGACGACACTATACATTTCGTAATAATAAGGAAAGAATTCTTGATCTTGTTTGTTGTTGTTGCCAATTTGTTCTGTCGTCAAATCACTGGTACCATCATCTAAGGTAGACTCCTTGCATACGCCAATTGATATTTCTGATAAACAAGATTTAATTTTCATAAGGCTGACTACGCTAGCATTAATGCATTTTTGAAGCGTATAACATATTGTTGATTGACGATGATTTGGATAACATAGTTAAAAATATAAGATTAGATTTCATTACAAAGTTAAAAAAAAATAGATTAGAGGAGGCTATCAATAATTATGTTCCACCGTTAAAACATAAGACATCTGAATATCCGCCTTGGATTGGCGAAAATATTAAAAAAAGACCTAGGGAGAAAAATAAGCTTTTGTATAAATTTAAATTATACAAAAACCCAATGGATGGACAACCCAAAGCTTTTCTGGACGTTTTTTAATAGCAAAAAAGTAAATAAAATTTCCTTTCCATCAAATAGGACTGAAATAACTGAATACTTTGCTTCCGTATATGTGAATTACGTTCAAAAATGACAGACCGATATCGATACTAAGTGTTTGGAGCGTTGATCTGTCCGTCAATACAACTTCATTTTTAACCATTTATTTCCGATTCCCAACATGGATTTTGAAAAGGCAGACCAACATCCTCCAACCCTGTTATTTTTACTGATTCTATCGATGACGCGATTGAAAATAATAAAGAAACAGATACAATATACACTGACTTCAAAAAGGCATTTGATAGGGCTTCATACAACATGTTGTTAAATAAATGCAGCATATGGTTTTTCCGGGTTGATGTTAAATTGGCTTAAATCGATTACATAATTTGAATGATCATATTATGTAATCGATTGTATTATGTAGTGTTGGGTGGATTTCAATCAAATAAGGACACATAAGTCTGGCGTCTCACTGGGTTCACATCTCGGTCCTTTACTTTTTAGTATTTATGTAAATGATCTCATGTCTTGTTTTAAGTACTCGACACCCTATTTATATGCGGATGATTTAAAGTTTTCACCTGTTTTATCAACTCCCGATGATTTCAACTATATTCAAACTGATATCAATAGTGTTGTAAAGCTAATGGAGTTCCCGCGGGTTTGATTTCTGAGAATTTATCTCTACTGAAAACTGAATGCGCGATCTAGCAACACGGCAGCGCTGAAGGCGGGAGTGGAGCGGGCAGTCCGACGCGCGGCATGTGAGGTGGGTGAAGAAGTCGCTCATCGCTAAATACGCGCACTGAACGTGGTTGCAATATTTAGTTACCATATTTGTTATGTTGATAATATTGAGTTGGGTAGGGTTCCACGCGGCGAAGTCGCGGGCGGCCTCTAGTATTATATAACTCTCTTGTTCGTTGCCAACTGGAATAGTGTAGTATTGTCTGGCGGTTGCACTATGCTACTCAATCTTTAAGATTAGACTGAGTCCAAAAAAGGTTCTTATGGTATCTTTGCCACCAAGCTAATATTAACAAATTGTACTTCCCTATAAAGACATACTAAAGATTTTTGGTATAACTTCTTTAGGGCAAAGGTAGGACTTATTGGATCTAATATTTCTATTTAAACTGCTCCCTAATAAAATAGACTGCTTAAAATTACTTGCAAAAATAAATTTCAAGATACCACATAGATATCCCAGAAAATTTATCTTTCTATTAGTGTAAAAGCTTTTTGGAGCTAATACAGTTATTCCTCGTTTAAGTAAGTTGTATAATGAAATTTGCGATTCTGTAGATGTTAATTTGGATACGCTTACTACATTTAGGAAACTCAGTGATAAATCAGATCATACAAATCAACAATAATGTTTTTTACTATTTTTAAAGTGTTATTCCACACTTAGGAAAGAAAGATACTAAATTTATAAACGTATAAAAAATTAAATTTAGTACCAAACAATAATGTGTTCGATTTTTTTTATTGTTGAATATAGACACATTTCATAAGGAAATTTGTTATTATTAATATTTTCTTTTTTGTTATTTTCTTTAAAAAATATTTTGTTCTTTTGTAAATTATGTTTTTTGATATTTTACCGTTTTACTGTAAATTCTTTGTAAATATATAAATAATAGCTTCCGTGAACCCAGACACAATGCAATGTGCTGCATGTTTGCTTTCAAACGGCTTTATATTATTAGAAATTATGTTATTCTTTTATTTATTTATTTTTTTTTTTTTTTTCAGCTTCACGCTGTATCCTGCACTAGGCAAGGTAGGCAGAGGGAAAAGAAGTGAAACCTAGTGTTATGACACTCCGTTTTACTTCCGTTCCCCACTTTCCGCCGAATTTGAGGCATTGCGTGTTGAGTGGCGGAACTCAGCGCCGCGCTTTGCCTTATTACCAGAGCGAAGAAATGAAACATTAAATATTCAAATTGAAAATATTAAATATTTCATTTCCTCGACTGAGGATCGAACCCAGAACCTGTCGGTTACAGTCACACTCTTGTGCCGCTGCGCCACGACAGGCCTATGTTATTCTTGTGATATAATTTTTATTTGTATTTAGTAATAGCCACTAGCAAATTAAATAAATAAATAAATCTTTTAGGTATTCTCGAGCTGTTTGTAAATGGCCCGAAATCCTCTTTTTTGCATTACGAATATACATTCGTTATCTGCAGCATTGTCCCAAAGTTATATTCTATAGAACAATATGCTATGAAAAAAGGCTAAAGTAAACTAGCCGAGCAGTATCAACATCCGTAAGCTGCCTCAGTCTTGTAACAGCGTAAGCAGCGGAGCTCAGTCTGCCCGCAAGGGAAGACAAAAGGGGGCTCCATTGGTATTTCGAATTTAGGGCTAGTCTGAAGAATATGTCCGGCATAGTAAACTCTATACATCTAGTTTTCTGGGCGTTGAATACAAAATTATTAATAGTAAACCCGTGAAATATTTATGACAGTGCTCTATTCACTTTGTCAAAGTTATTCTTATTACGTCCTACTTTAAAAAATAAAGGATTATCATCAGCAAATAGTATAATATCACATTAATTCTTAATGCAAAAGGGGAGATCATTGTGGAACTTTACATTATTTAAAGTAACGTGCCTACCCTATTACTCAAGTATGACTCCTTAATAGCTTAGCCACTTCCTGCCACATTGGACGCATTGGGTGTTGAGTGGTGAAACTTAATGCCGTACCTTGTTACCAGAGCGAACAAATGAGAACATTAAATATTTAAATTAAATTGAGGCCTGTCATGGCGCAGCGGCACAAGCGTGTGACTGTAACCGACAGGTTCTGGGTTCGATCCGGTCGAGAAAATGAAATATTTAATATTTTAAATTTAAATATTTAATGTTTCATTTCTTCGCTCTGGTAATAAGGCAAAGCGCGGCGTTGAGTTCTGCCACTCAACACGCACTGCCTCAAATTCAGCGGAAAGTGGGGAACAGAAGTGAAACGGAGTGTCTTAACACTAGGTTCCCGGGTTCCCTCTACTTACCCTGCCTCGTGCGGGATACAGCGTGAAGCTGATAAAAAAAAATAAAAATATAAAATATTTAATTTCCTCCAGTGGAGATTAAGTACGCAACCTGCCACCTGTTATGTCACACAGTTGTGTCTCTGCGCCAAGACAGGCCTCAAAGCATAGCCTCTGTATGACCTTTGACCCCTAATTTAGCGAAAAGCAAAAGCATACACTAGTAGTAGTAGTACAAATTCATGACAGCGGTATAATGCTTACCTAATTTTAAGAACGACGTGAAAACTAGCTACCAAAAAGATTTTCTAAGAATAATTGCACAGCATTTAAACAATCTGTTAAATTAATAACTTTTAATACATTGCAAAGTGGGTTATTCTGCTAATAAAATACCTTTAAGCAAAGTTATACATTTACTAAAAGAAATAAAAGTAGAAGCAGAAGAAATAATGAAAGCAACAAGCTCCCCCAACACTATGTGATAAATATGTTATAGACAGAAAGATGTTGGCGACGAAGATGAAACGGAGAATCTAAACATTCTGCTTGCATAGTGTTTATAGCAAATAACTTCATAGTACCATAGTATGAAATTTTGTTTAATTTGGACTTTAGACTTGTATCATGGGCCCAACAAAAATAAATTACAATGGAATAAATTATGACTTGTTTCAACAATTTTAACGGGAACCTCACTAAATATTTGATCCCGCTCGCAAAATTAGTTTTTTTTTTCGCAAAGTAAAGTTGAGTCTAGTCACAATTTCACTAAATCAATCAGAGCTTAAAAATAACACGACGCTGTCATCAGCGTATGGCAAAATATTGCAAAAGCAATCGACCCATTCGTTCTTCTATTTTTCTTTAACCCCCACGCTGCAGGGTAGGCAGAGGAAACTAGCGTTAAAACACTCCGATTACATTAAGACACTTCCATTCCTCACTATCCGCCGAATTAAGGAGTTTTGTGTTTAGAGACGGAACTCAATATCACGCTTTGCCTAGGTATCAAAGCCAGAAAGCCAGAAGAATGAATATTAAATATTTTATTTGTTAGTAGCAATCGAACCCATAACTTGTCGTACGTACAGTCGCACGCTTATGTTTTATTTTATTACTTATCTTATAATACGTGCCCCTGCGCCACAAATGAGTTCATATTCTCTCTAAATCATAAGTATTTCTGTAAGTATGTCTGTAGTCTGTTAAGTTGTTTCTGACCTAGAAATAAAATGACAAAAATTTAAGGAAATATTAATTTGGTAATTATGTAATAGTTACAAAACAAATTTTCTAATAAACGTTCTCTATAAGATTTTTTTAGATATGTCTTCAATATATACGCAGTCTTCAGTTACAGATTTATTAGAAGTATAGATTATATATAGAAAAATCTATTGAGATAATCTAGGAGGGAAGCTAAACCTAAGTATTTTAAGTTTAAGTAGCCAATCAAATTTTATTATCTCATTATGCGGAGCTAATATCCAAATAACACCTATACCTATACACAAATGTGGTATATATTTTACAAAATTAAGATTTCTGAGTTCAGAATACTAAAGCTAACGATTGTATGAACCTTTCCTATGTTTATGTTGGGACTCCAGAAGTGGGGATTACTTTTGCTTTTTTGCTTTCCATTATCCATTTAAGTCTATTTTTAATTAAATGGTCTATAACTTTGATCGCTGTAGAAGATAGAACAATGGAACGATAGGAAAACAACTTCTTAGGGATTTTCCCAAGTATTTAGTTATTCAAAGTAATTAGGGTATTAAAAGTATTAGGAATAGAAAGGTACATTATTTGCCAATTTCATCAAGCCTATTAATGAGTGTGGTGCATTAATTCACTCACTCACTCAGCTTCACGCTATGTCCCGCACATGGCAGGGTAGGCAGAGGAAACTTGGAAACCTAGTGTTAAGACACTCCATTCCACTTCCGTTCCCCACTTTCCGCCGAATTTTGAGGCATAGCGTGTTGAGTGGCGGAACTCAACGCCGCATTTTGCCTTGTACTAGAGCGAAGAAATAATAACATTAAATATTTATATTGAAAATATTTAATATTTCATTTCCTCAAGTGGGGATCAAACCCACAACCCATCGGTCACAGTCACACGTTTGTGCTGCGCCACGACAGGTCTGTTGCCCGATTATTATTGATGCATTAATGATGTCAATAACAATATTTCTGACTTTTTAGGGACATATGAAACAATTTATAAGTAATAAGTTAATCTTAGGGATCTTCCCCAAGTTTTAAAATTAGATTTAGATATTCAAAGTAATTTAGACATTAAAAGTATAAACAATAGAAAGGTGCATTATTTCTTAATATTTATATACGAATTTTTAATGATTTAGAAGAAATTAATAAGGAATATCATCTTCAAGAATACACTATACTTGATTCATTGGACGAAATGTTACCCAGAAAATTACCAAGCAAGAAGCTGAATATTTTGATAGATCTCCAAAATGGAGTGCGAGGTTGTAATCATAAAAACGTATCCAGCTCCGATTATATGTTAAAATAACTAATATTTAAGTTTTTTAATTTGGTATTGCTGATTTTTCTTTAAAAAAAAATACAAAATGTGAGGAAATTATGTATTGGTTAATTGCATTTAGCAAATTAACCTTTAAATACTGGCGTGTTTAGTCATGTCCTAAATGGAGACATGACGTATTTCAGACGGCTTAAGAAATATTCGAAAAGGATTATTTCTATTTATTAACTTAACACATAATTTACCTCTATTATAATCCGTTTATTATTATTCTATTAAGGAAGTGCAAAAACAACAACATTCATATGAAATCAATATTTATTTGTCATAAATTATATAACCGACTTGCTCATTTAAAAATATATACGCAACTATATAATTATTTGGACATTTATTATATTTAAAACGTCAGTCTAAGTAATAATATTATTCAAATTAAAATTCAAATGTTTTTATTCAAAATGAGAAGTTACAAGTTTCGTTTTTTGAACGTCAATTTCCTACCAGTTCACTAAAGTTACTCAGATCTGAGAAGAACTGGAGAAAGAAACTCAGCGGAATTTGTCTTTTCTTTTTAATAAAACTTTACATCATATTATAAACAACAATGATATATTTGAAATAGCCTGGAGCGAGCATTTTATTCTAAGGCGTGTTATCATTTATAAAATCGTTATTTTGGTATTAATCTTCAATACACAAACGTCTTTTCACAACTTTTTTAAATTGTGAAATAGAAAATTCTGGGACGTTTTCTGGGATTCTATTAAAATAGATCCTATTATAAAAGCATACACCCTGACCTATAAAAAAATTACGGACTCTTTGCAATCGAGTTATAAGTGCACTAAGATAAAACTTATTTCTAGTATTAATATTATGTATATCGCCGATTTTGCTAAATTTATTAATATTTTTCTTAACGTACATAATATTTTCAAAAATGTATTGCGATGCAACGGTCATTATATTAATTTCTTTAAATTTTTCGCTTAAAGAATATTGTGGTAACGATTGCTCGTCTAATCTATCAAATATTTAATTTTTCATTTTGTTGTAGATAGCAAGTAATTTGTTCCAAAATTGTTAGTTCACATTTATGGTTTTGAACAACCAAGGCAAATAGGCACGCGGCATTCAAAGCAATTGTACTTAGTACGTCTTTTGAGTCTTTCTCGAAATGAATGAATACTGTAGAGATACGATCTCTTCGTCGGATATGCAGAGTCAGTTTAGCTGATCGCATACCAAAAGAAGAGGTACATAGAATGGCAGGTACTTGCGTGGATGCAACTCATTCATCGTGAAATATCAAAAGTTATAAGTGCTACAAATTTTAAAAGCTAAGCCAGCTTGACTTCTTTTTAGGACATAGGTGCTCAGTAACTCTTCTCTTTATAATACAAATAAAATCTTATTATTATTACTTCTTCGTAAAATTATAGTAATATTCTACTGAACGACGTCTTTGCGTGGAAAGTGGTTTGTTTTATTTTAATTGATTCTAACATAAAACGTTATATCAATATATAGTATTTTATAAAATTGCTATACAATATTTTTCTTACTGAGTCGGTAAATTATAGTTTTTAATGTATAGAGTTTGTCTTTAAAATGATAATTAATATGGATACTAGGACATGAAAGTGACTCAGATTAGTGAATAAGTAATAAATTAGCCAGTACATAGATCCTTGTTGGTTTGTCCTTGTGGGATACCCACATAATTTAGTGAGATAGAGGACGGCATTTAGTCTCAATAAATTATTGATATAGAAGAAATAATTATTGCAGAAAACAACAGATTCACGCTGGATTCTGTACGTAGCAGGTTAGGCAGAGGATAGGAATTTGAGACCGACAACGTCTCTCTCTCACAGGTAAAAAGAGGCATATTAGGTAGGGTAAAAGAAAATTTAAAAATTCCGTGTACCTATTTTATTTTTAAGCAACCTTCTACATTTTCTCCGGATTGTCACTATGTAAAATATTTGAGTATGGCAATACTACTTTACTTTATTTTAAATTTGTGCCTTTTGTCTATGGTTCGTTATGGCTTCCTCTTATTCATATCCTGAATTATTTTTGGCGGGTTTTATATTTACCTTGCCGTTTTTATACGAAAAAAGCAATGTTTTTCGATATTACTTAAAGTTTTCTCTTTATTATGCGTATGTGTTGATAACATGTACAGTTTTACTGCCTGTAGTACTATTATATCCTCGTGACGTTACGAATCTAATGTAAGATATTGATTATTTTAAGGTATGTGATATAGAGCTGAAAAAATTACAAAATTACTTATTTGAATTTTTAGAGTAGCCTCTCGTTTTTGTCGTTATGCATCTTATATCGTCGGAATAGAATGGGAGTTGCGGGGCTTGGAACACTGGGATAATGAACAATGTTACATAGTAATTTCAAATCATCAAAGCTCATTGGATATACTAGGTTTGTATAATCTAATTAAAATATATATTTATTGGTATAAAATCATATTCTGAAAACTACTTTTTAGGTATGTTCGAAATGTGGCCTCGCATGAAGCGATGCACTGTTGTTGCTAAAAGACCATTGATGTTTGCTGGCGCATTCGGTTTCGGAGCTTGGTTATCAGGCCTAGTATTTATTGATCGTTTAAAAACTGAAAAAGCTCGACTACTTATGAAAGAAGCAACGGCTAGGGTGTTTGAAGAAAAGGTAATTTTTATTGTAGTACTGAATAAAAAATACAAATTTATATTTATACTAGCGACCCGCGCTTTGCTCACTTTCATTATACTGTAATATTTATTATTTTTAACTACTTTCTTGTTCTACATTATCACTTTTAAGACAATATCTTTACATTAAAAACTAAAATTTCTGCTTGATCAATAAAAAAATTGTAGCAATTTAGTCACAATGAATATTTTAAATGACGCAACTTTTTTCAAGAACTTAATGTTGAGAAGGTTGCCAAAATATAATCGTGAAAAGTGTCATTTAAACCTAGTTAACCAGTAGTTTTTATTTCAATATTTGTTATAAGTATAGAAATATACTGGTGTATCACATATTATTACACAAATATTTGGTGTTTTCAGACAAAATTGTGGATCTTCCCTGAAGGAGCTCGATTTAACAAAGGCAGTATTCAACCTTTTAAAAAGGGAGCATTTTATCTAGCCATCGATGCTCAGATTCCCATTATGCCAGTTGTTTTTAGTCAATATTATTTTCTTGATAATGAAACAAAAACTTTTGAGCCAGGTAATAAAAAGAATTACATATTGCTAAATAAGCTTAAATTACTAATAATAATTTCCTAATTTTAAGCCATTGGGAGTTGAATTAAACATTATGCTTTACCTTGTTTTTAGACCAAAAAGATAAAATAACTAATTTCTCGAACCTTTACCTATCCATGCCACTGTACTACAATGGCCTCTAATATAATAAAGTAATATAAACATTTTTTTAGGAAAAGTAGTAATTACTACTTTACCACCTATACCAACAAAAGGAATGACAAGAAATGATTTAGAAGTGCTCTCTGATATGGCCCGTCAACAGATGATTGAAGTTTTTAATGAAAGCTCTAAAGATCTTGTGAAGCAAAAGAAGATAGCTATTTAAGTATTTTATTCCATAAATAGGGTAGATATTATAATTATTTGCTCCATATCATAGAAAAAATATTATTAAATGTGAGTTTTTGCCAAAGATATTAAAATGTTGTTAAGTTTGTAATGCACTCTATATTAAGTCTACTGTTTTCTAGTCAAAAGTATTAAGTTTATTTTCATTTATATATTTGAAAGGTGTTTACAGTTTCTACTAAATATTGCATTTATTTAAAAAAGCTAGTGATATAGAAAGCCCTTGTATTTGTTATTGTTTTATTAAGTATTGTATTAGATGTTTAAGAAATACTCCAAAGAAATAAAGATAAATAAAAGCATGATTTGGGGACATTGTCATTTATTTGACTCAAAAAAAAATACATAAACTATGCTTATTTACAAATAAATAAACTCATTACTATATTGAGGAGGAAAATTTGAAGTGTGGAGTTTTAAAAATATACAACCATTTAAATTAACATTTAATATGTACAAAATATAATTCTGCTTCTATATACATATGAAAATTTACAATATTGTTTAGTTTATTTATATTTATAGTCTATATATGGTTATAATTATGCAGTAATATAATATATAATCTATATATATATATATATATATATATACTATATATATACATATATACATATACATATATACATATATACATATATACAATATAATTATACATATATACTATATACATATATACTATATACCTATATACATATATATATATATATATATTATATATATATATATATATATATATATATATATCTATATATATATAATAAGTGCTTAAAGATAATATATTCTAAAAAACATAAAAATTCCTTAGCAGGATTTAAACATGCGCTTGAAAATTGTTATAAAGGCGCGTGTGTTAATACTGATTTTTATGATGATATTTCATTCATGAGTCTTGTTGTATTTAATTTAAATAATATATATATAATAGTTAATACATCAATTATTTATCTATTTGTTTGAAATATTGTAGGAGTCACAATCAAATTTCGTAAATAGTCTTTTTAAACATTGCCATATTTAATTTTATTTTTTTAAAAATCGTGCACTTACGTCATTATTATACTAAGGAGTGACATGTAAAATTCAATCATTCCAATTTTCCCCCCATCCTTCGGCTTCATCAGCCTCACCTGGTACAAAATCTAGTTTATTAAAGTTTTGATCCTCATCAACTGTTATGACTTTAGGTTTCTCTATAACAGGCATCATATCTGCAAAAAAGTCAATATCATCTTTCTTCTTATTAACATCTACCTTTTGATTTTTAATGTCCAGTTCTGAAATATCCAAGATATTTTTCTTAGCTTCCAGAGCAGCTTTTTGTAATAATGTTGATCTCATTGTTGGTTTATTGCTCTGATCATTTTCAATAATAATATTAGATAATGAATTTGGTAACTCAATTTCTAGAGGTTTTTCGTCTATATCATAACCTTCTGCATGTTCTACATTAATATTTACTAATTGTCTGTTAGAATTCTCCCAATCATCCCAATCTTCTTCAGAATCAATGTTAGTGGTTTTTTGTGAATCTTCAACTATGGCATCTAATTCTGTAGACTCCCCTCCTACTGGCGATGGTCTTTCCTTCAATGTTATAGTTTGTTCATATGCATCTAAATTTTGATTGCCATTATTTACACGTTCTGAACAGTAGAAATCTTCAAGAACTTTATTTACTATATATGTATTGTTGAAATGCCTTGGATTGGAATTTGTTAACTTTGCATGTGTTTTTGGCCTTCCGTCAGTAAAAAGTCTGGATCTTTTACCTCCTACTACTGTATCTGCTCCTAGAATAGGCACCAATTCACTAAGACAGATTAATGTTGATGCCACCAACTCATCATCCGTATCCTTAATACCCAGAAGTAACTGAAAAAAAAAGTCTTGGCTGATATTTTAAAATATCTTGTACCATACTAAATTTAAATCATATATTTGAATGAAGCGGGATTTGAACCCGCGCCTCTTGGAAACCGTCTAAACACTCTGGCCAACTAAGCTATTTGTCCTCATCAAGCTACGGCAAAATTCTTATATGCTTGTTACAATTTATTTAGCGAGATTTTTACAAATTTTCACTACGCAAAGACAATTTCTTTTAGAATTAGTTTGGCAAGAGAATGCTATTTATTAAGTATTTTTACTAGCTTAGTTGGTCAGAGCTCTTGGACGGTTTCCAAGAGATTTGAACAAAGCAGATTTTGAACTTGTGCAGTTCAAAATCTGTTTTATGTTTTTAAATTTAGTATTTTCCTTTCCTAAGTGTGGAATAACACTTTAAAAATAGAAAAAATATTTTATTCCACTTTGTCGAAGTGTTAATAGATTTGAAACATTTTTTTTATTTTATTATTAATTATTATATAACATTACCTCTGGTAAAATATGCTGGGAGAGTTCCTCATGAGTAAAAACATGAACAAATTTAGTAAAATGTGTAAGCAACAGCTTCCTAATTTGGCTGTCTCTAACTCCAAACAATTGTAGGAGTCTAGGTTTAACATGTTCTTTGAATACACTAAGATGGAAAAACCCACTCGATTCACCATTTTGTATTCTATCTGTAACAGATAGCATATATTGTATATAATTTTAATGTTACTAAAAATAAAATAAATTACTTATTAACATAATTACCATTTTTGGGTTTTAAAATAAATGGTAAAACATCCCTTCTTGCTGTTGTATCAAGTAGTGTAAGTCTTGATAATAATAGACCTCCCAATTGTTTGGCAACAGTTTCTTCATCAAAACATTTAAGGTTATTTAAAATGCTTGAGAAAAAATTACATCTTTCATCTTCACTTTTAAGCGGTAGGAAGTTCAAGAATTTGTATATAGATATAAATTCATGATTAAAAAAATTATCCTTGAGAATTTCAGATAAATTAGGTCTTTTACTTGGATCTGAATTTTGTAAACATTCCCTGCAATACTTTTTGAACTCTTTCAAATGTGGAACATCATCTGAAATTATATTATAGCATTTTATTATGTGCAACATATTTATTAGTTATTTTTTAAGTTTTTTTAATATATATAAATTACCGTCACTATGGCCTTTAAATACATCATCAACTAGTACTGCAAAAGCATATTGATCAACTTTAGAAGTATTCTCATAAGACTCTTCGTTAGGATCAATTGCTTTATCATACCTAAAAAACATTGGAATGTATTATCCACATATTCCACTTAAATCATCTAATATTTTATTTTCATAAAGGCTTTTAAAAAACGAGGCCTGTCGTGGCGCCGCGGCACAAGCGCGTGACTGTAATTGACAGGTTCTGTGTTCGATCCCCACTCAAGGAAATAAAAAATATTTAATATTCTCAATTTAAATATTTAATATTTTCATTTCTTCGCTCTGGTATAAGGCAAAACGCGGCGTTGAGTTCCGCCACTCAACACGTCATGCCTCAAATTCGGCGGAAAGTGGGAAACGGAAGTGGAACGGAGTGTCTTAAAGCTAGTTTCCAAGTTCTCTCTGCTTATCCTGCCGTGGTCGAGAATATAGCGTGAAGCTGAGTTTTAAAGAATTTACCAAATTATATAAGGAAGCTTATACAATAAGTGAAATCTACAAAAGTTATAAAAAAACTGAACTGTATTACAGTTATAAAAGACAGTAAAGCCCACCTATGTATTCTTGCATGTTTTAAATAGGCTGTGTTTAGCTCTGAAAATGTGCATAAATATTGCAATCCTCCTAGTTTCCATTGTCCATCACCAGATAAATATATTGATGACACACAAATATTGTTATGTGACATAGCTGCCTAAAAAAATAAATATATCATTTACAAAGGACAGAATGAATGATATTTTTATAAAATATTAGAATAAGTAAGTACAGTGGTATATCTGTTTAATAGAGCCGGAAGATACAATTCCATGTTCACCAGTAACAATAGATGCCAATGACAGAGTTAATGTTAACCTGCATTGATGAGACAGTGAAACACCAGCACACAGCTGCTTGTTTGGACATACAATATCATAAGAGAACTTGAAATTTGTCCAAGTTCTCAGACATTACTAAGTCATATATTCTCTTCAAGTAATAAAATAAAAACTTTCTGAATAATTTAGAAAAAAAATATTTTAACATAGCTTGATGAGAATATATGGCTTGGGGTCAGAGTACTTGTGACAGTATCTAAGAAAACCCACGCCAGGTTCCGCTATATTCAATTTCGTATATCATTCCTAAATAAGTATAGTTGATGGAAGAAATTCTGGGTATAGAAAAAAAAGACACAAAAAGATTAATCTTTGCATAACATATGACATATGTCTTGACTAAAAGACGAAAAATGGATGCATAGAACAACCAGTTAATAAACCAGAAATACCGGTAGGCCATACAAGAGATAGAGGAATGATAAAGAAGAAATAACACGTAAAGACTCTCTATTCTAGGCAGGAGGGAGAAAATGAGAGAAGCTTAAGGATGCCCACACACAAAGAGCCACCCTCTTTGGGTGTGGACATCGTCAAGCTTCTGAAAAATCTACAAAAATATAATAAAAAATAACATTGTAACTTTTACTTGACTTAAGGCCTATTGTGGCAAGAGTGTGACTGTGAACAACAGGTTGTGGGTTCAATCCCGACTTGAGAAAATGAAATATTCAACATTTTTGAATGAAATAATTAATATTTTCAAATTAAATGTTTAAAATTTTCAAATTATATAATATTTAATGTTTTCAAGTCTTCGCTCAGCATTGAGTTTAACCACTCAACATGTCTCATCTCGTAGCATCTCAATTTTGGAGGAAAGTGAGGAACCGAAGTGGATGGGGTACTTAACACTTGGTTCCAAAGTTATCTGTCTACCCTACCATATGCAGGATACATCATGAGGCTGAAAAAAAAGAAGATACAAATAATAATATTTTTATAACAAAATTTTAAATGTAAATTGGAAATAATAAGGTTTTTTTGTATCAAATATGGTACAGAACAGTGTCTAACTACATAACACATCACTTTCACTAAGGGAATGAATTTGTTTTATTTCCTTGCTCTAGTACCTTAAGCCAAAGCAAGTCTTTGAGTTTAATCACTGGGAATGAAAAAATCACAGAGGTAGAAGATAAAAGAAGCAGTAAACAGAGTGTAATATCAAAAGTCAAAAGTTTCCTTCTGCTTCCCCTACTATTTGTGGCATAGTGTGAATTTAAGAAATATTTTTTTACAATCAAACCTACCTGTTCATGAAGAAAAACTAAGGCTTGCAATATATTGTTAAGGCCTATACATTTTTGTAGAGGTGTTTGTGTACCTAAAACATGTGCTAATGGTTGCACATATTCTGTTGCTAGATGAAATGTAGATCTTTGTTGCCAAGCAGAAATATATCTCACAATATATGGATGGCGATATTTTAAAAGATTCTGAAAAAATATATAAAGCATTCAATTTATACTTTAGTAAATATGAAATTATTCGTAATATATCGTGATAATTGATTGATGTCTGACTCACATTAGAAAACTTCTCCAAGGGTGTAGATACAACCCACAATGGACCTAAAGCCGATTCTCCCTTAAAAACGGAGACGGAACCATCACTTTTGAGGCTGAAGTATCTGCAAGTGTCATTTATTGTGGCCTGGTAGAGTGACCAAAAATCAGTAAGCTCGATTGGCTTTTCTTCAATTTCTAAACCATTCAGTTGTGAAGTGTCGTTCCCCATTGTATTAAATATTAGTTATCATATAATACCATTAATCATTTAAAATTTCAGTATATAGTAAGAGTAAGTTCATATTTTTCAATAATACCCCAAACAGATGACGTTTACAACGATTTCATTACGTCTTTCTACGAATAAGTTATATTCAATGACTCTGAAACGTACGTTTTAAAAACTAGAAAACAATTATAGTAAATTGTATTCGGTAATAAATAATACTAGGAAATAAGAATCAAGAAACTATCCTATTTTCGTTAAGAGTAGGTATCTTATATGTCAAATCAGAACTGTCAAGTGTCATCATGACAAAATCAAAGATAGGTGTTTTTGAACTTTGACTAGTGTCCTAGTACGCTACCTTTGATTTTTTTGTTCATATATATACTCAATATATATTAATGATAATGATAAATATATACCCAATATAATTATCTATAAATTATCAGATATACTATTATGAATTATATAGGTATATCTATAATGCCATAGATATATCTATATAAATAAATATTGAAAATATTAATAGTATAGACTACAATGTTCCATAGTATAACTTCAAAGTATTCATTAATTTAATGTGTTCTGTGCTTTAAACTACTAAAACGTCAAATACATTTGACGTTAATTGAATTGATTAAGAACCTAGCAGATAGCTTAGGAAAAATGGCTCTCGCTCTGCTAAAAAGAGCTGTTATATCCAATCCAAATACAGTGCGTAAATCGGTAGCAATAGTTTGCAATGCAGTCAGAAACCGTGGGTTTTAGATTCATTATTTACTTAATAAAAACATTACACTTCAATACTATGATCATTACGTCATAAAATTTTCAGACTGGAATTTTCAATATAAGCCTGGTCCCTATCCTAAGACACAAGCAGAACGGGCCGCTGCAGCCAAAAAGTATGGACTAACTTTAGAGGAATATCAACCATATCCTGAAGATATGGGCTATGGAGACTATCCTAAGCTACCTGACATTGGTGCAGATTCTAAGGATCCACATTATCCTTATGACTATCCTGAATTAAAAAGAAATTTTAATGAACCAGTGAATATTTTTTTTGCTATTTGCATATTTTTTATATTCGTTTTTGATTTGATTTTGTAGGTTTATAATATAATAATCCTTTCAGATGCATGCAAGAAGTGAAATATTTGGTGAAGATCGTTATGATATCAGCATGAGACCTAGATTTTCCTTAGCACGCCAATGGACTTGGCTTTTGGGAGTACTGGGAGGAAGCTTCTGGCTCTACATATTTTTGGAAGATTACAAATTTGGCAGGCCAGTGACTGCTAAGCAGTATCCTCATGAGGGCCCTCACTATTTATTTTGTCCAAAATAAGTAATATTTAAAACAATAATTGGGTTTGTAGTATTTTGTTTTGTGAATAAAGATATTGTTAAATTATCTTTTTTGTCTATATTTATTTTCGAGAAGTTGAAGAATATGTCTTTAACAACTAAAAAAAATACATTCTTGCTTTAGTTGTGAATAAGGTAGAACCATATATCATAAGTTTTAACACAATAAACATTGTAAACAATTAAACAAAAAAAAAATTTATCTCTATAATTCCTTAGATCAGTCAGCCTTAACTAAAAAGAATAAATAAAGGTGGGTGTATAGGGTAAAGTATGTAGTGTTTAATTTCATAAAATATTTTTTTGCTGTTTTGTTGAAATGGTTTATAGATAGTTTTTCTCAAAACTTCTTCTTGTCAATCTTAACTACTATGATTGTCATGACATTTAAAATGTGGGTTTCAAATAATAAAACACTTGATGTTACTTATAATAATTTTATCAATATTTTTCTTATCTTAATTTTATTTATTACTTATATATACTAGTAAAATATTCATCTTCTAAATCATAAAGATCAGCAGCAATATCATCTCGAAGTGACATTAGTTTTTGATCACATTCTTGTTGCTTGGTCCTAAACAATTTTGAATTTTGTGTAATAGCCTCGTTTACTGAAGGAAAATCATTTAAGATCAAGTACTGTTTGATATCTGAAACTAGTTTCATTAATGATTCTCCTGCTCTAACTGAAATAATAAATAAATGTAATTAGTTATAATTACAAGCAAAGTATGATTGTTAACATTACAGGTATCATATTCATAAAGAAAATATATATCTTACTACTACTACTATATGTTCTTACATAATAAAATGTGTTAAAGATATTATCAATTGATTATCACTTTCTAAACATATAGTTAACTGCAAAAAAAGTAAATATCAATCTTATAATGCTATAAATAATGCTTATTGAAAAATACTTAGGAAGGAATTCTCAGAATGTCATATATGTTTTCTGCCTAAATTAAAAGGCAGTATTCAATACAATGACTTATCAGTAGAGGGGAAAAAATAGGGCACTCTCCTGAGTGAGTGCTCCTACTAAGCTAATTATGGCATTGGGTTTTTGAAATAAAAAAAAAAACATAAGTAAGCCATAGATATACATATATATAGTTTACATTTTATGATAGCTGGTTTGGTCCTCTGGTTTTATTTACAAGAATCTACTCAACAAAGTTCAGTATTGCCCTGACCACATTCAGTATCTTTCAGCAGCTGCTCAGATCAAAATACTTGGTATGAAAATATCTCATCAAGAATACCTAATATGGCCAGTCCAGATTCCTCCACCAACTGTGCCCATTGCTTTTTAGTAAACAAATTCTATAGACATAGTTATTTACCTTTTTTCATTGTAAGGTACAATCAATATCAATTTTGTTTTTTTAACATCCAAATGCCTAAAACTTAAAAAAACATTTTCCCAACAGGCATCTGTTTGTTTTAGTTTTCTATTTATCAGGCAAAAATGTTTGCAAATGCTGCAATAGCGTGGGATGAAAAGTGTTATAGGAATGAACAACTAAAATAAATTAGTAGTTGATACTGTCAGAGAGATATATAGTAGGTGTTAAGGTAGGTTTAATTAGTATTTGTCAATATTAATACCTATATTAGCTGCTCGGACTTGCATTTCAAATGTATCTTGCTCTATTTGTGTCATTCTATTTAGTTGAGATTCGTTTTCACCTTTAGCCAGTTTTATAATTTCTAAAAGAAAAATTGAATAATGACAACTCTGTTTTATAAAAACAATAAAATTTTATTACAATTCAATTAAACATGTATGCAATATTGAATATATGTATATGCAAAATTTAAGTATACCTTCAAAATTTTCCAACATACTCTTGACATCTTCTTTAAGTCTTGTCGTGTATGATTTTAATAAGGCTTCTTTGTTTTGTGGTAAATTTCGATGCATTTTTAGAAGAAATATTTTCTTTTGAAGATATGATATATATATGTTTTCCAGATATTTTTTTACTTTAATAATAAAAAAAGAAAATATAATACAACACAAAAATAACACGTATTTTATTTACTATAAAGTGTTTTTATTTACTAAGCGGTTACAAATATACTTGTTCTCGACTGACATAAATAAGCCATTTATCAAACAGTCACTGTCACTGAGTGAGTGACATAAAATAGCATATTGACTTAACATAGGGCCTGGTTCGAAATGTGCTCACGATGCTTACACTAACGTGCGGTCCGATATTAGTGAGCGCGCCGACGTCTGTTAGCAGTACTAATAATTCAGACCACTTGTGAGCGTGCGTACGACTTCGACAAGTTAATATGTTTAACTTATCAAATTCATAAGCACCTAACAGAGCATTTTTGATGTGAAACATCTATTGGCTCACTTGTAAACTGAATTGTTGGCGTGGCGACGCTTGCCATTGCTATCTATACTAATATTATAAAGAGGAAACCTTTGTATTTTTGTATGTTTGTACTGGACCAATTTCAAAGTTTCTTTTACGATTACTTAGAGGGACTCTTCCGAATCCGTATAGGCTATATTTTATCCCGGAAAATAGATAGGATTTTTCGTGGTAGTGAAAATTGTGGAGTAAGTCGACGAAAAAACTGCCGTATGTTAGCGATTCTCGCGAACGCTGTCTAAATGGTTAGAGATGTATGGTTGATTTGTATAGAAAAGTTGTAGAACTCAATAATGCCTACAAAAAAGTCCGCGATAGTATAAACCAAACATTTATATTTTAGCCATTATAACCAATTTTCCATAGAATAAAAGTAATTAAAATTATTAGCCTAAGTTTATTGATCATATTATCGTCGAATATTAATCCTTATCCAAATAAATTATTTATTGCGCAAGATCGTTTCAATAGCTATAAGTAACTTTTTATTTTATTCTAATCGGACAATCCATTCAAAAGATATTACGAATTTCAAATTGTAATTGGTATTAAAATGAATGATGGCCGCCGGCCGATATATGTCGCACGGCGAAACAGCAAGGGGAGGTGGGTGCACATCTATGAAGCAGGTTGCCTCGTATTTTCTCATTAGGCTATATTTAATTCCTGTAATAATATTATCTTTTATGCATATTACTTGTACATACACGATGTTTCACATCTGCCAGGCGTCCCATGACGGCTATTTTTTTGATATAAAAATGAGTGGAGTATGTGGTGTAGCCGATGAAAATTATAAAATGCTTGTATTCAATTATTTTCCGCAATTGAGGAAAGTGACATTGACGTAAAGGATATATTAAACATCAAATAAACACTGTGAGCACATTAGGGACCAGGCCCATAGACATAGAGTAGAGAACAAACACTTTTGGAAGGTAGAGATACCTCTACCCTCCATAAACATTATACTAGTTTTAGGAGAAGTAATTATTATATAAATCCAATTAATTATTAAATTAAATTAGTAATCTTTGGCAATATATGCTCCTATTGTTTGCTGGAACGTTAATTTTTGCAAAGAGACCCTCCTCTTCTTCAATAGGACACCAAATTGCTTGTAAACTACTAAAGTTTAATGAATTATAACTAATTACTTCTTTTTATTATTTTTAAAGTGTTAATCCACATTTAGGATAGAATGAAAATAGAAAATAGTCATTTAGAAAACGTATAATAAAAATTTTGAGTGTAGCAGGATTTGAATCCGCACCTATTGGAATCTGTCCAAGCGGTCTGACCACTAAGCCATACGTTCTCGTATAGCTTGCACGTTGCAATAATTGTACCTTGCTATATGACAACTTAAAGCAATTATCTATCGGTAGCGGAAACCTGTAACAATCTCCCTACAAAGAGCATCTCAACATAAATAAGTTGTAACAAGCGTATAAGGATTTCGACGTTTTGATATATGATTTCGTGTAGACAAAGAGATACAGTTGGTCGGTTGGTGGAGACTGCTGGAGGTAGTTGTACAGGTAGGACATTTTTTGATTGGAATGCTGTGTTCTTGACTGGAATGAAAGTTATAAATACAGTCAAACTAAGCGGTAGCAATGTTTTAATGTTTATATTTATTTACATTATTTTTTGTGACAAAATCGCGCATATTCTTTTAGTCTAAGTGCATTAATATTTATAAATCCAGTGCTATCTTCTGGTGAGAATCCACCGGCGACATCCATTGATACTAAGTCTTTGTTGTATAAACTTTTACTGCTTGTTCTTGCTAATATTGTCGCTGTAAGAAATTACCAGTCTACCTTTAGTAAGTAAATATTAATATTTCATAATAATAGATTTTTGTATCAAAAAGAAAATATTTTAAGTGAAGTGTAAATTGAGCTTAGATGTTTTATAATTTGAATTCATAAGTATTCTAATGTTTTGTGATTTTTATTTTATGTCAAAACAAACATAGAACAAATAATACAAGAAATAACTGTTTACCATTTCCTTTGAATAATTGCAACGTAACAGTCCCAGATACAGATTCTTGAGAAAGTTCCAGACATCTTCGTGTATATTCTCCTTCAGGCGAAAACCAAAATCCATTATAGACAAAATCTGCCATTTTGTCTTGTAGATATTTTTTAAGTCTACAGTAAAGAAATTAAAGATTACAACTGAGATAAAACACACAACAACTAATAAACATAATTATACTAAATCTTTCGGTAATACCTCAATACTTCCTTATCTAATGCGTAAGCTTCTAAGTCGAGATGTGCGACATGTAAGATAGTACCGGCTGGTGTTTCATACAGGCCCCTGGACTAAAATTCAATTAGTTTATAACAAGCATGATAAAATGACTCTAATAGTATAATTGTGATTTAATTTCTTATTCTTTGTACTTTGCTTACTTTCAATCCTAGGAATCGATTTTCCACAATATCAATGCGACCAATTCCATGTTGTCCGCCTAATTTGTTTAGTGTCTCAACTATAGCCAATGGATCAGTGAGAATTAAAGCTTTTTCCTGACCACTAGGGATTTTTACAGACATCAGTTTACCTAAAAAAACATTTCGTCAAGTCTATTTGTCTATATGAATTAAAGTACCTAATAAACTTCAATAAAATAAAGCTTCCAAATAGGCATTTTATAAAATATACTGCTGACCTTTTTCAAAAAAGATATCTATTGTACAAGGATAATCATCGCTTAGTTGGAGGTCTCGCGTCATTTTATATATTCCACCTGGAGGAATGGCAGCAGGATCCTCTAGTACTCCAGATTCATAGCTGTTGATCGAATAGAAAATTAAAATACGAGTAAGTACGTTGATAAATAAAAATAATATTTCAAAAAAGGTAAATAACACTGTTGTAAAGAATAGGTACAATTTTGTTTTTATTTAAAACACAAGCGTTTGCAGTCGCCCACCTTCACCCCTGCGTAAGTACAGGTCCCAATTATTTTTAAATATTATTTTTTTTTCAATTAAGTTAATGTAAAAAAGAGCGAAGGATATTTTTAGTGATCTATTAAAACCATGCTGCCTACGCTTTTTAAGAAGGCCTGTCTTGGACACAAATGAGGGACTGTACACGCGTCAGGCTGTGGGTTCGATCCTCATTCAGGAAATGAAATATTTATTATTTTCATTTCGATGCTCTGGTAAAGCCCGACGTTGAGTTCTGCCACCGCTGGGATACAGCGTGAAGCTGAAAAAAAATAAGAAGTACTATGAAGATTTTTTTAATGCTCCACCTTATATGCATTATGTTTTCATCGGTAGACCATGGGGCTTTAGGTGTGGCTATAACTGGAATATTTTCTTCTTTAGCGTACTTAATGAGATCAATCCGCCCTTGGAATCTGTTGAAAAATTCAGGCAGACGCCATGGTGCTATTATCTGTTAAGAAAAAATAACGTTAAAGTTAAATTTTGTATCGAATTTGGAAAATAATAAATAAAAATATTATTGCGTACCTTTCCTTCTGGCCAAAGCGAGTAAACACTAAGTTCAAAACGCACTTGATCGTTACCCTTGCCAGTAGCACCATGCGAAATGTATCTGAAACAGACAATTACATTTAACAAAATGCCCCCATGCATTTAGTAGATTAATGTAGTTCAAATTAGCGGCTACATTTTATATTAAGGCAATAACGTGTTGGTATAACTATATTATAATACTAGCGAATCGCCCGCAGCTTCACCCGCTTAAATCAGACTATTTTTTTTACTAATCTTAATTACTTTCTTGTTTTTATAACATTATCACATTTAAGACAATATCTTTACATTGAAAATTAAAATTTAAGCAAAATTAATAAATATTTTACAGCAATAAAATAAAATTAAATTCACCGATTTAAATAAAACTAAAACTAAATGTTGAGGAAAAGCTGCTAAAATATAATAGAGAAAACTGTAGGTACTTAAATCTGGTTAGCCGTTTCTGAGATTAACGCGTATAAACGCACAGGCAAACCCTATATGTTTTTTTTTAGATATATCTGTCATACGCAGTGATCGCTTAAAGATTTCTTATAAGTATAGATTTTAGAAGTATATTGTTTAAGATGATTTTATTACTTTCTGTTTGTAACAGAAAGTTAAGTAGCAGATTGTAAAAGACTTTTTTTTAACAAAATAGAAAACACCCTTTCGTGAAAATTGAAATAACTTTAATTTAAAAAAATAAATTAAATAATGTAAAAAAATCCTAGGGTGCTTTTTAATTGATCTATTGACTCCATGTATGTTTCTTTTAAAATTTACGGTTTATAACTGAATGAGTCTTACTTTGCTCCAAGTTTTTTAGCAACATTAACGAGTCCAACGGAAATACAAGGTCGCGCCAAAGAAGTGCCCAAATAATATCTACTCTCGTAAATTAAGCCCATTTGAATACCAGGCAGCATATAATTGGTAACAAATTCCCTCCGCAAGTCTTCTACTATTACCTGATAAAAGAAATATTATTAATTTTCATTTGTTGATCATTAAATGGATTATAATTTTAAAAAAGAATAAGAAGCACTTACATCTTTTGCTCCAATGAGTTTAGCTTTCTGTTTGGCTTTTGTAAAATCCTCATTTTGTCCTATATCAGCAATATAACACACCACATCGTAATTCTTTTGTATTAGCCTAGATAAAAGTTTTAAAAAAAAAAAAATAGATATTACATTTATAAAGTTTTAATTGATTTTTATATCACCTTAACAAAACCCAGTGACCGAAACTATAAAAGTTACGTTAAAAATGCTTAGGTTGCTTGCTATATGTATAAATTAGACTAGACGAATACAATTTGCCCGCATTTGTTTTTATTTTTTCCCTATATAACACGGCAAAAGCAGTATTTTTACGAGTTACTTAGTGACTTGTACTTAAGTTTATTTTTATATACATTTTATAAATATTTGCACAAGCAACATGTAGTACTTTGGTCGTTACAACAATATTTTACCATTTCAAAATGCAACTGGTGTCTAAGCCACCGGAATAAGCCAAAATTATGAGATCCTTTCCCATCTTGCCGGTCAACACTTGTTTATTCTTTAAACAAACCTCACAAAACTGTGACAAAACTTTCTTGATATACTTATTTGTACTATTATATAGATAGCCTTTGGGGTCACAAGACAGGAGATAATGTTTATTTATAACAAAACAACTGCAATCATCTTAGAGAAAATAATGTTGTAAAGTTTATCTATTTATGAAATTTGTTGCTAGGCAAAAGCACAACTCTGCAAGAAACAAAAAGAAATAAACAAGGATTAAAGAATCTTTGTTTACTTCTTCTTGCAGGACACTCGTAAAGTAACACCATGTTTGAAAACAGACATGGCTCAGGTATACTCACAATTTACTGAAAACTAAATTAATTTAAAATAAAACAAGTATGAGACGATTAAATATTTTATTAATGAATAACAGTTGAATACTGACAATTAAGTAGGTATTACTTAAGTTTAAATTAAAATGCATATATGTCTACATAATTGCACAAATTGGGCATTTATAATTTACATCTAAGATGAATTGTACTGAACCTAACAATAATCGATACATTAAATGCCTAATGAACATATCATTTGTGATATGTTAAAATTTATTTTTCCAATAATAGTAATGAAAATATCTTACATTCATACAACATTCAAGTCTTTTTGGCTTTTTCTAGAGAAACTCTGAAAAGAACTTAAAGAGAATTTATAACATTTTGTATAGATTAGTTTTATTATTAATGGTAAGTATAAGAGGCTCTGGAGTCACATGATAATGACGTCACGACTATACGAGCACGTGATAGTTTGTAATTGGAATGTTGATATGATAATAAACACTGACTACTTGTTACACATAAACAAATGAATATATCACTTTCTACAACATCGATAACTATTGTTCCTACATCACATTTATTAATATCTGCAAGAAGTATTTGAATATGAAACAAATTTAAAAATTATTTCTATACTAAAATTAAACAAATGTTTTATTTAAATAAATTAAACACTTGAATTATATTAAATATACCAATTGATTGTAATTATAATAGAAATAACGAGGTTACATAACAGTACTAGTGCCTTAAAATTGTATGTTAGTAAAATAAAATTAATAACTCTTATTAAAATTAGCGAGAGAATAAATAGTGAAGCATCAAATTTATCTTCGATTAAAACTTAAATTAACAATTACAATAAGAAGTTACCAAAAACTTCTGAACATTAACAATATAAATACTCTCACTTAAAGTAACACAAACAACAATGAATTGATTAAAAAAAAAATAGGAAAAACATTATAAGTCATCCCACCTGGGTTGCTTGTAGTGGCTCAAAAATTCAAGTAATTGTACAACATCATAAAATTAAATATTACAAATGATTCTTAATATAACTAACAAAACATTGCAAGAAATATCACAAAAACAGTAGTTATATATCTACTATAAAAAATATATACATTTCGAAAAAAAAAAAACATCATGTATTTAAATAAATGAATAGACTCAAAGAAAAATAATAATTTAATGTAGTACCTAATTTGGAAATAAACCTAAGACAAATAGGTAGATCAAATTATTTTGTATACAGCTATGGCTAGGTGTAACATTACATAGGCGACCTGTCAATTAAACAAGCAATTAAAACAAGCAAGAACTAATGAACATAAATATTTAAATTCAAACAATATCGAGGAAAGTCTAACAATGTAACAATGAGAATTTAAGCGGTAAGAGAGCTGAGATCTGAGAGGAAGTTGTCCGGAGTCAAAATGTGAGAAGATCCGATGATCACCTCCCAATTCTTAAGTGCAGCAGTCACTTCGTAGGCGCAACGTATTTCGGAAAAGCATACACCTGTAATGAATTATAATTAAATAAATAAATTAATAAAAATTTTTAATTTTACTTTATTTGATAGACATGGCCTGAAATTAAGTTGTGTTGTGTTGTTTTCTAAAATATATATATATTTCTTACCCAAATGTGGAACATTACTTTTTTTTGTATATAGAAAAAAATCAGTTCACAAAAGAAAAAAATTAAAAAGCTCACCTCCTACGATAAAGACAAGCAAACGTGGCACATTCTTAATAGTCTGCTGAGCCTTATCCTTATGCCAGTGGCCGTAGCGGACGCTGAAAGTGATAAAATATTAACATAAGTTAATGGACTAGGTTGTGGGTTTGATTCCCTCTCAGGGAAATGAGTTTATTTATTTTGTTGCTCCGGTAAGAAAAATAAAGCACCATTTAATTTTGCCATTCAACATGCAATGTTTTGTAAAGCATGCTTTTTTATTACTTCTTTCTGTAAGTGGAGTATGGAGTGATTTCTTTTTATTCTTTGAGTTTTCAAAGAATAAAAAGAAATAACTCCATAGAAAATGATGAGTATAAAAATATGTTTAAGGTTTTTAAGTTACGAAAGCAAACATCATTATGGTGCATAAAAAACAACCAGGAGGCTATCACACTACACACTAGTGCCGTGGTCCGTAATTAGCTCACATCGCTCACAGCGCTCACGAGCTCGGTCCGTATTGAGCTTTTATCGCTCACAGTTAGCGTTGTGAATAGTGTGACGTCACTTGTGACGTCACTGGCTAGTGCTCACAGTGCTGACGGGTCGGAGCGTGAGCACCGTGAGCATTGATGTTATTTTGACGTTTATTTGACGTTTAATATATCCCTCACGTCAATGTCACTATTGTCAATTTCCTCAATTGCGGAAAATGCTTGAATACAACCATTTTCACAAGCAATTTATAATCTTCATCGGCTATAGCGCATACTCCACTCATATTTATATCAAAAAATGCTCTATTAGGTACTTACGAATTTGACAAGTAAACATATTAACTTTTCAAAGTCGTAAGCTCGCTCATAAGTGGTCCGTATTATTAGTACTGCTAACAGACGTTGGCGCGCTCACTAATATTGGACCGCCCGTTAGCAGTGTAAGCGATGTGAGCAATGTGAGCAATGTGAGCATAATTCGGACCACGGCCTATATCTAGTTCACTACATTATATAGGGCATTAGAGTAGAATAGTGTAAATACATGTAAGGCCACAGTTTAGTTATTCTTATCCTACTATATTAAAAGAAATGTGGCATAATATGGCCGCATTTTAGCTAAGGTCTTTCGTCTATCCAACACAATAACAGTAATTAGTAAAGATTGTCAGGTTTTGCATTCGACCACTTAATACACAATGTCTTAAAAGCAGGGCGGTAATTGGGAAACATTGTTTGTTAACACTAGGTTCCCATGTTCCCTCTACCTTGTGGGTGCCTGATATCCAGATGTCTGGGCGCGACCGGCGAGGAAGGGGAAGTGACGCTGGTCCAGCTTGTCCTCGATCGAGTCTTCAATGATATCCTAAAGGAGAAAAACATTATTTACTAAAAATAATAAAAGATAACTTAAAATTAATTTGTTAACTAGCGATCCGTTTGTTAGACCATTTTATTTGCTCAATGTGTAAACTCATATCTTAATAACTTTCATTTTCACTTTAACAATTTTATCACTTTGAAAATATGAAAAAAAAAACTTTTAAGTTATGTATACATAGATAATTAAAATTTCAGCTAACTAAATATAAAAAAAAATGTAGCAATTTTGTCGAACTAAATATTTTAAAGCAACGTAATCCTTTTATATATTAAACTCTTTAAATATTACAAAAACTATGTTGAAGACTGGTTTTTAAAATATCATAATGAAAATTGTATTAAAATCTTGTTAGCTATTTTTTTTTTTTTTTTTTTTTTTTTTTTTTTTTTTTTTTTTTTTTTCTTTTTTTTTATGGAAGAGACGGCAAACGAGCGTACGGGTCACCTGATGGTAAGTGATCACCGTCGCCCACGGCCCCGAGTAACTCCAGAGGAGCTACAGGAGCGTTGCCGTCCTTTAAGGTGGAAGGGCACCCGGGCCCGGCATTACCTAATGCGAAACGCAGTGGCCAAAAGCCACTACTTAACGCCGGTCTTAAATGCCGGGAGTGGTAACAATCTGGTCGAGTCTGCCCATGCGTGTTGCCATTACTAGCAACGTGACTCTACCACACGCACTTTAGTCGCCTCTTACGACACCATCAGTACCAGGGTGATCCTATTCTAAGCCGGGATCATACGGCTATTTCTGAGTTTAGCGCGTATAAACCCACAGACAAAAAAAACACAATTTTGGGCTTATAAGATTTTTTTGTTTTCCTTGTATACACTGTAATCAGTTACATATTTATTATTAGTACATATTAACAGAAAACTGGTTCTGTTGCCCGAAAAGTGACAGGTTATGGGTTCTGCCCTACTTGAGGTAACTCGCGACTTTCGAGTTCGGTCACAACTTCTCTCTGCGTACCCTGCCACATACGGGATACAACGTGAGTAAAAGAACATTTTTTCTTTTTCTTATAAATTATTATATTTACAGATATCGATCGTTTCTATTTTTTTAATTTAAGTATAGATTTTACGAAATTTAAAATTAATTTCTTAAGAAAGTATATTTAACATATCACATCCATAATTGAATACCTTAATGACTGGCGTCCATCGCGACATCTGATAGGTTTGTTCAGTGATGCGCTCTTTGCGCGGCACCTGGTACTGTTTCTTTCTGTTGCCCTGAAAAAGTAAAACACTTGTATCTATATCCACCCAATTTTTGAGACCATTGCAGCCTAGTTGGAATACAATTGATTATTTGAGGAACAAATAATTTAGATTTTTTGCTCTGGTAAAATAGCGGTGTTGAGTTCCGCCATTTCATACGAATATAATTTTTATTGTATCCCGCACGAGGCATGGTAGGCAGAGGGAACCTAGTGTTAAGACACTCCGTTCCACTTCCGTTCCCCACTTTTCGCCGAATTTGAGGCATTGCGTGTTGATCGGCGGAACTCAACGCCGCGCTTTGCCTTATTACCAGAGTGAAGAAATGAAACATTAAATATTTAAATTGAAAATATTAAATATTTCATTTCCTCGACTGGGTATACAAGAATATAATTAATGAATGTTGTTTATAAAACTTACGTCAATAACAACATTAAGACCAAGATTGGCGAGGTTAAGCAGCGCTTGTTTGTCAGACTGTTCCAGCTGAGCGTGTGTTACCAGCTTGTTGAGGTTCTCCTCCGAGATTCCATTCTTGGACATTATGTATAGTGCGATGATGCGCATCTTGTCGTAGTTCTTTACTGTCTGGGAAATAATTAAAAAAAATATAATAATTTTACCTTTAAACATCAACTTATTTAAATAAATTCAACTCTTAAAAAATAAAAGTTAATTTTAAAGAGTTGTGTTTTCAGAAAAAAAAAAAATTAAAAAAAAAAGAACTTACTTGATCCAGAAGCACTGGCACAATGCTTCTCATGTGATCTTTTATTTTTTCGCCTTCAGCATCAGTACCCATTGCAAGATCCTAAAAAAAAAAACAAAACAAATGATATTTGTATAGTCATGGGAACACGAATATGAAGAGCCTCGACCTACTAGTTTGTCAAGTAATAAATATTAAAAGTAAATATTTTTATTCATATCATCCGTCTATTTTTACGGTGAGTCCCGCGCATAGCGCAAACTAGGCAGAGGTAACATAACATTAAGACACTAAATTCCCCAGGCTCCGAAGATTCAAACACCTTGCAAGTGTTCGACATGTTGGGTTCAGGGAATATACAATTATTCCGGTTAAATTTGTTTCATTTAAAATGAGATATTACGTCTTGAGTGGCGTGATGCAAAGATGCGCTTTGTTTTTTTACCAGAGCGAGGAAATGAATATGAAACAATTTATTTATACAAGTGTACTTTACAAGGAATCAAACTGGCATCTATCTCGTTTCCAGTCACACAATGTGCCACTGATTCACTGCCACTTACGAGGATCTCTAAATATTTAAATTGAATTATATAGTAAATGTACCTGTTCAACTTTACACAGCTTGTCAACATATCCCTGGTATGCCTTCATGCAGTCCTCGGCGAGGCGCAGGTGGGTGGCATACTTGGACAGTTCCTTTTGATACTGCGGCATCTTTTTGATCATTTGCGATAGATCTCGCATGGATTGCTTATCACCTGTATTTGTTTATATTCATTTGTAATATAGATATGTGTTTTTTATATGTTTATTACAAAGATGATAAATTGTATATTTATTTTATTTTATTTCATGCTCCCTATCCTGCTGAGTGAAACTTGGAAACGTAGTATTAAGACAATCCTGTCCATTCCTCTGGTATTGAAAGGGCAAAACCCGTGTTTTGATTTATTACCAGAGCAAAAAAATTAAAATATCTAATTTCCGCAAATGGGGATCGATCTCACCACCAGTCATTTACAGTCGCACGCATGTGCCTCCAACAACATGCTAAATATTTCAAACATATCTCTAATGACCCAATAAATATTAATCAATTAATGTAAATATTATATGATCACAACAAATATATTATAAAATTACTTATTTAGATTCTTAAGTGTGTATGAACATTTTCTATAAAATAGAAAAACAAAATATAACTATTTTAATATAATAATAAATGACATTCATTAAAGTTATTTCTTTTAAAATAAAATAAAATTAAAAATGAAATAATACAAAAATTACAAAGGGCGATAGTGACATAAAAAGCAGCGAACATACCACCGCCCATACGCTTGGACTCAGTGAACTTCTTCAGGTTCTTAGTGACCGACGTAGATACGACGGCAATGTGCTGGTGACGCAGCTCCACCCACAGCTCGTCGTTTTCATCCAGCAGTACTTCTTTCATGTTGCCTTGTTGTGCGTCATATCTATTATGAATAATATAGTACATATTTATTTTATTTAGGCCTGTTGTAGCGCAGAGGCACAACATGTAAACTTAGACGCGACAGGTTGTGGATTCGAACCCCATTTGAGGAAATTAAATATTTATTATCATCATTGAGGCCTGGCACATGCGTGTGACTGTAACCGACAGGTTCTGGGTACGATCCCCAGTCGAGGAAATGTTTCATTTCTTCGCTCTGGCAAAGCGCGGCGTTGAGTTCCGCCACTCAACACGCAATGCCTCAATTTCGGCGGAAAGTGGGGAACGAAAGTGGAACGGAGTGTCTTAACACTAGGTTGCCGGGTTCCCTCTGCCTACCCTGCCTCGTGCGGGATACAGCGTGAAGCTAAAAAAAATATCATCATTTGTTTTGCCATTTAAGACTCTCGTAATGCCGAAAATTCGGTGGCAAGTGAGGAACAGAATGGAGAGGCTTAACACTATATATCCAAGTTAGTCTACCCTGCTGGAACATTTTATCATTAATGCTTTCTTGTGATTTATCACAAAGAAACAGCATATTTTTTTTATTTGACGCGTTAACAGAGAATAATGATGAAAATATATGTGTCGCCCCTGCGCCACGACAGTACCATATTAGGAAATATTGTAGGTTATTTTATTATCTACACTGCATTAATATTACACACAAATTTAAATAGAGAAGAGAGAACAATTTTATTAGATTCAGCTATTGTAATTAATAGAAAAATATTTGGTTATTTTATATTTATCTTATCGGTACATACTCGCGTGCATTGTTTCCGCCGGAATTTATTCGCTTATTTATTATTATTCCCGACATTAGTCCTTACTTATTATCTATTAATTACTAGTTAAACATAATGCTATACTAAATACAATCAACTTGCATAAACACAAAGTAATAAGTATAAAGCATACCTATAAACGTCATTCTCAATAGGCAGCAGGTCATAGCCCATGGCCTGTAGAGTGAGCTCGTGCAGCAACGGCGACACACAGTCGAACCCACGGTCCAGGACCAGCAGCTGGGAACGCGCCTTTTCTGGACCCTCACCCATTGTCGGTTCGTCTGCCTGATGGATTTAATTAGACAATAAGACATTTTTTTCAAGAATTTAGATTTTATTTAAAGCGCGGTGTTGAGCTCCGCAATTCAACGTGCATGTCTAGAAAACTCGGCGGAAATTTTAGTATTTTCCCTTCGGCTAACCTGATATCTGTGGAATATGGCATGAATATAAATAAAATAGAGTACAAATTAGTTGTCCTGAAGTTGACTGTTTTCTAAACTTAACAGATTATACACTTAGTAAAAAATAGTAAATTAATAAACCCAATCTCTATCATTATCTTAATATAACTTCTTGTAGATAGAAGATACACATGAAATATATCATCTATGTTACTGTAGATCGAGAGAGACTATAGATGTAAGTATAGACATACATCTACTAAGTATAGACATATTAATAATAAAAAGCTGAAAAGTTTGTTTGGTTGATATGATAATCTCTACTAGTTGGAATTGAAAGAAATATTTTTCTCTTGGATTTAAATCAAGAAAGGCTATATGCATGACATGAATGCCATGTAAAATATGTTGTGTCATAGCTTTTATCTGCTTTGCTGTTTGATAAGGCCAACATTCTTTTCTTTTATTTTTTTTTCAAAATGTTTAAGTTTTTTTGAAAGCAACCTCCTTCGTGTCTTCTCCATATAACGTGACATTGGCTCAACTGGCACGCTCAGAACGCCATAATCAAAAAACCATACCGTCTCGTATTTTTTTAAAATGTATTTTTCTTCTCTAAGTGTGGATTACTACTTTAATTTTGTTAAAATACAATAGTTTCATTCACATCTTATCACACACGCCATTGTAAGCACTGACAATAGTTTTAGGAGTCAATAATAGGTAGTTATTCACTATGCGTAATGGAAATTAATCACACAAGTTACAAAAAATATTTAAATAGATCAAATTTGTAGTACCTTATAAGCATCAAGCTTCTGCTGGATAAGCTGGGCAAGTTCCACATTGCGCTCCCAATCACTGTAAAAATTTAAAAAAGAAAACTTTTAAGTTTATGTAAGTTTCAAAAAAAAAACAAAAGAACTAAAAATATAGTTCCAGTTTTTAAAATATACCTATATAATAAACAACTCATTTGTCGGTATGGCTCTGCTAATCTCAGAAACGATTTAACCCACTTAAGCAGTTTTAACTATTCTATTTTAGTATTATAATTTCCTTCAATACGATATTTGGCTTTCACACACACACACACGAAGAATTCAGATTAGTATTTCTAAGTCTGAGCCGGAACGTCGTCTGCTAGTAATATTTACCTGCGATAACGAACAGACGGATATTCGCCAAGCGTAGCGCAGAGAGTTGCGATTTGTTCTGCAATACGCTCCATATTAGCGTTGCGGGTCTGCGTCAGCGCGGGGTTGTACATGCACTGGAACGTATCCGGGGAATCCAGGGAGAATACCTAGAAAAGTATAAAATAAGTTAAATTACTCAATTGCAAATTTATGCTCATTTGTTGCATTTTACACAATTACATTACGAGACCTGTCGTGGCGCAGCGGCTCAAGCGTGTGTCTGCAAACGGTTTGATCCTCACTCGAGGAAATTAAATATTTAATATTTTATTAAACTAAATATTGTTTTCATTTCTTCAAGGCAAAGCCAGGAATGATACGTGTGGGAGAGTCACGCTGTCAGCAATGGCAACACGCCCATGCGTATTGCCATTGCCCATGCAGACTCGACCTGATTATTACCACCCCCGGCATTTAAAACCGGCGTTAAGTAGTGGCTTTGGCCACTGCGTTTCGCTTTGGGTAATGCCGGACCCCGGTGCCCATACACCTTAAAGACCGGCAACGCTCCTGTAGCTCCTCTGGAGTTACACAGAGGCGTGGGCGACGGTGATCGCTTACATTTCCATAAAAAAAAATGAGTTCGCCACTCAACACGCAATGCTTCAAATTCGACGGAAAGTGGGAGTGACTCAGCACTAGGTTTGCAAGTTACCTCCGTA
Organism: Eueides isabella; assembly: GCA_019049475.1. Lineage (NCBI taxonomy): Eukaryota > Metazoa > Arthropoda > Insecta > Lepidoptera > Nymphalidae > Eueides > Eueides isabella. The sequence continues at coordinate 11,945,294 of CM032385.1, forward strand.
TACCCTGCACAGTGGTGCGGGAAACAGCGTGAACCTGAGTGAGTGTAATACGTAATTAACTAACTAAACTTAAAAGACGGCAAAATTCTTAATTTAGGTTTTGTTTTAATTTTTTTTTTGGTATGATTATATAAAGGACTCAATCTAATACAATGTCTAATGTGGGTGTAACGGTTATCTTATTTGCGTCAATTCTCATAGATCGCAACTATAATATATTCTAATTAAATTATATGGATAAGAGTATTTCATAATTTGAAATACAAGTCATTGTGACGCATGCATATAGAAAATGTTACTACTTAATACTTATATTGAGTTGTTGTGTTGAGTTACATTTCTACGTTGAAAAATGTTTATATCTATACTGATTATATATCTGTAACAGATCGCTGTCTGTACATAGATGTTATATTTAAAAAATCTTTTATTAATGTAACATAGTGATTTTTACATTTTTTGTCTGTTTTTCTGTGCGTATATGTTAATCTCAAAAGCGGTTAACCAAATTTAAATGCAGTTTTCACTACTTTTTTTATAATTTAAATCGATCCATAGTTAAAAAGTTACGTCAATTTAAAATATTTAATTCGACAAAATTACTACATTTTTTTATTATTAATTTAGTTGAAATTTTAGTTTTCAATGTACAGATATTGTCTTAAACAGTGGCAAAAAAATAAGAACAAGAGTGTCTCCTCTGTGATGAGTAAATAAAATAATGTTATTCAAGCGGGCGAAGCCGCAGGCGAGTCGCTGTTACTACATATCTATGTACCGCGGTATTTATTATATTATTGAAAAGGCTGAGAAAAAAAAAATGAAAATAAAAAGAAATATTTCTTCTTAATTGTGTAAATTACAATTTTATCATAATATTAATTACCTGGCTCTCATATGGCAAGAAAGCGATGTTGATTTCCTTCAAAGTTTTGATCTTTCTAGCCGCTGAAGACTTGCACAACTCATTGAACAATTCTTCAGGACATACTTTATAAGGCAGCATGAACAAACATTTTATTTTTATTCGACAAATAGTTCATACAATGTTTTAAAGGCAGTTTTAAATATATAAAACCATCATGGAGAAATGACAGTGTTACTGTAAATAAAAAGGTTGTGGGTCGAATTCACACTCAGAAACTTGAATGATGAATTATTTTCAATTTCGCTCTCTCTTAATAAGAGATTACGGCGTTGAGCACCGCCACTCAACACGCAATATCTCGAAAGGCGCGGAAAACGAGAATGGTGTGTCTTAAAATTAGGACTACCTTATAATAACACAAAATAAGCAATATTATGAACGAACCTGTTGCTCATATGGTATAAAAGCTATGTTGATTTCCTTTAATGTTTTTATGTATTTAGCTACACGACTACGTGATAATTCGTCAAAGAGTGCGTCGGGACATGCTGCAAATAAAAACGAAAATGCAAATAAAAAACGAACTACTTATCTAGCTATCTAGTTTTAAAATTAATATAATGTTTAATAATATCCATAAAATAACTAATAAAGCATAATATTACTAAATGTGCATTGTACGAATTTGGAATGAAACGAAATCGGTACAAAAGTATTGTTATGATAATCACAAAATTTGTTTATCTACTACCAAGTAAGCTCTTACTAAGCTACTAACTCATAAATAAAAAAATAAAAAAAAAACAGGAAGAAAAATTGCTTGCATTAATCATTTTAGCTAATAATTAAATAAAAAATAATGTTTACATATAATTATCAATTCTTACCTTCAGTGAAGAAAACATGCGCTGCCTTATACATGATACGATTTCCAACAGAGAAATCGTTGATTAAGGCATGTACAGATTTCTCTGTTGGAGTTATCAGGTATATACCATCCATGGTGTATAGTGGCTCCCTCTTCTTGTGAATGTCTTCCACCACTACAGAGAAAAAAATCATATTTGATATAAGTCTATACTAATATTATAAAGCTTAAGTATGTTTGGTTGGAAGGGTGGTTTGTGAATAGTTACACAACAATCATTGTTGGTACAATTGATGGAATTCACTGGACCTGTAGCACATTTAAGTACATATGTATAATTTCTCTAAATTATATCAATAAACTTTAGCAAGTGCTGTTGCAAGTAGGTTGCTAGTAGCCTAATAAGATTTCAGAGTAGCTGGCATTTGAGGTACAACTAAGTTATATTGATGTTTTACTCATATGTAATGGACATCAAAGTGATTTTAGGAAATCATAATATTTTATTAAAATAAAAAGCACTTGTTTCAGAATCTTCAAGAGGCACAATTTCAAATCCCACCATGTTAACATTTAAATAAGATCTCAATGTAGATTAAAACTTTAAAATTAGTAAAAATATTTAATAAACAGCATACTCTTTTGCCAAACAATTATTTGAGTAGCAGAAATTAGTAAAAATCTTCTCAACAACAGAAATATGTTGTAACAAGAGTATAAGAATTTCAAAATAGCTTGATGACAATGTATGACTTAGAGGTAAGAGCTTGGATGGTTTTTAAAAAGGTGCCAGTTGCAAACAAGGTGCAACATAGCAAGATTTGCTTGCTATGTTCCAACTATCATATGTTTTATAATATATTATTTATTATATATAAAATATGTAAAGTTTTATACTATATTAATTTATATTAATTAAAATATACTATAAAAGTACATATATTTAATATAATCAATATTTAATTGGAATAAATTTAACTGTAATTGTAAATTTAAAACTTACAAGTAATTCCTTCTGCTGAGATATCGTGCATTTTGCAGCACGCAGAAACCATGCGCATTGAGAGCTGATCCACTATAAGAATGCGCCATTCTATACGCTGAGACTCCTTGCCTTTGGGTCCGCGGTAGCGGATCACCTCATTCATAATCTCTATAAATAAATATGATTGTTGATATAAATAAATATTCCTGATATATTAATAGTGACAATTTTTTAAATGCTTATTTCATAGAGCAGGTATAGTAAGAGTAATGGACTCAGTTATAATATGTGATCACAATCAGTTTTATATAAATATAAAAATGTTGGTCATTTACCTAATATAAATCATATTGCATAAAATTGATATTCTGTTTTAGATGAATTTATAATAAAACAAAATTTCTCTTAAAGGGGGAGGCATGGGCGGAGCCGTATGACGTACATTCATCCCCAGCCCCCACCCCACATCAAGTGTCATAAGAAAAATCAATAACTGACGCCTAGGTCAACTATGTAGGTCTTTTAATTATACAAAGGAATATATACAAAATTAAATGCATAGGGGTAAGCGTTTCCATCATTTTCTCAAATAAATGTCTAAAATTGTCTTATACGAAATATTGTTTACAGTAAATAGGAAAGTACAACATTTTAACATTTAAATAGACAAAAGAACAGATACATGGTAATTAACAGAACGTAAAATGTATTTTAGCTACATTTTAAATAATATAATATACACTATATAAAATTAGTCATCGATAAGACATAGTTAGCTATGTTAACAATGCTATTGTTAATGCGATAGCTTAAATATTCAGAGTTAACCTTAGCATATAAAATTGCTTTACGAAATTTTAGATATTTTAAATGGGTATCAAATGCGACATGAAAAATAATATGTTTAAAATAATGAATTTTACTTACTTTGCCCCACTAGTGCTTTAAGAGCCATCTTGCACCATAGACTAACAATTTTATTCAATGTTTGACAATTTTGGAGTCGCAAACTGTCAAATGTCAAATTTCTTTTTTTTTATGTATTGCCTTCCTTATAACGCAGAGACCATAGTATTTTAGGTTTTACTATCTATAAGAGAACAATTGATAATTTTAGAATAATAAATTGTTTAATTTAAATGTATTATAATTAAAATATTATCATTACTAAAGAAACAATTTTATAGCAATGTATTTTAAAATAAAACCTATATATATATAAAAATTCTTTGCAAAAATTTGCGCGCGCATTTATAACGAACCATTTATGTTGGGTCAATATCGATAGAAAGAGATGTAAGCTGTACCTATTTCGTTCATATATCGCTAGAGTTCACAAATGTTTGAACAAAATAGAACTGATGAAGTTGATGAACTGACTCTACGCCACAAATACGATTTAGTTCTTTACATACCTTTGCCGTTGGTGGATGTAACGCAGGGTATTTTTTTATTGTAATCACGTGTACGTAAATTGTGCGATATTAATTAAATTCACCATGAATTAGAGGGACTGAATTTGAGAAAATTGGATAAAGATTAGATAAAAAATTAAATACTAAGTATTCTTTTTATTAGCTATAATATATACCATAAAACTAAAATACTTAATTAAAAATAAATAATAGTAATTCCTAAGTGATTATTTATTTATATAACACATATTTACCATATATAGACCTTAAAAATATTGTAAAATTTTGTTTATTGATATAGAAATAATATTATATGCATAGATCAACTTAGTTCTCTTTTTATCGGCATCTGGTGAAAGTGAGGTGCGGCGCCAAAGTATGACTATATTTTACCAGTTGATTAGTTGCACTAGCAGTAAGTGACGCGTATTGTAGTGACTGTTGCGATATGTAGTGATGAATTAGTGATGTACGAGTTTTGTCAGTGTTTGTTTTTAAACAGTGACTAAGTGTTCAAGATGAATGGTGATAGGCCTATTGTGATACCTTACCCCTGCCGAGCTGAAGGGTGGTTGGATAGATGTGGTAAGTATTATAGTATTTAGAATTTTAATATCTTATTTTAAATTGTACAAAAGTAAATGAAAAGTTGTAATATTCTCATTTTATTTATTAAACTCAATGTAAATAACATTTTAAAACAATATGTTATACTTATAAATGTGCATGTTGAGTAGGTATAAATAAAAATATTACATATTTACTTTTTTATCCACTTTTATGTTAAACAACAAAATTATGTATTATAAAATTATACAATAAATTTATGCAGATAGACAATCAGGTATAACATTTGATTGTTATTTTAATCATTCAATAACATTCTATTCTGCGAACGTGCCAAAGTGCATAACTAAAGAAAATAACTAAGGTCGTTGAGACTAAAATATTTTGTGGACGTGCGCATTTCGATTGACAAAAAAAATATAAGTGAAATGTAATTTCAATGATTTCTTATTTAAACTTTAATTGTAGAATTCAATTTGATTACAGATGAACAGTAAACTTTACGGTTATCATTATTGATATCAAATAATTTTATTGTAATCATATACATATTTCGTTTAATTTAAGTAATCTGAGACTGAGGCTCAGGTTGTGTATTACAGCTAAATGTAAAGTTATTCTTTATGTAATACTATCGATGAAAAATCTCAGCCATGTTTGGGAGATCTTTTGTAACTTTTTTAATGTGTAATTTATCTGGAGATAATGAACTTTTCTAGAGACATTGTATTTAGTATGAATTGGAACCGGCAAATATCCCATGTTACATTAGTTTCCACTAAGCGACCATGATAACAGTGAACTACTATGAGACTAACTCTGTTTAAAAACATTGAACATAATTATGAATTACTTGTAAATTTTGTTTTTTTATATAGGAAAGTAAGTAGGAATAAAGTTTTAACATATGTTTTATTAATATAATTACATTCCTTATAATCGTTTCTAGAAGACAATTAAATTTTGCACTCACTCACTCAGCTGTCTTAGGAATTTAGTGCTTCCTTTCCTCACTTTCCGTCGAATTTAAAGCATTGCGTGTTATGTGGCGGAACTCAACACCGCGGAATATTTCATTTTTATAAACTATTAAATATTTCATTTCCTCGAATCCCCACTTGAACCCACAACCTGTCGTTTACAGTCACACGTTTGTGCCGCTACTGGCCTCATTAAATTATGCGGTTCCATATAATTATGTTACGGATTATTTTCTTCTACTTCTACTGTATACTTTGTCTCTACAACAGCAGGTTGGCATTATACGCCCTACATAGGGTGAAAACCGTATTATGGAGATTTCCAAGTTTCGGTTCATTAGCCTAGAGCTGGCCGACACTAGTCACTTTCTAATATTTTTCCTAGGCTATGTCAATTTCTCATAAAAGAATTAAAAAAAAATCTTAAAAAAAGAAATAAATTTATTTATTACAATTTCAAAATAAACAAATTATATTATCTATTTTACATGTTCACTGGAACTAATCACTAAATTATTTAGGCCACTGAATATCTAGAGATGGCTTGCCTATTCGAGCAGTTCGTTGTTGTTTGTTATAACATATATTTTGCATTCTTGTTAAACGTAAATGTAGGACCGATGTTATTTAAATAGATGGGGAAAGTATATTTTTTTCCATGCTTTTTCCCATTAGCTCAGAATTTTCGCAGTACATGCTATCTATCCCTGTTTCTCTTCGAATTATGAATAATTGGAAGATATAGAGATCGTTAATGTGAAATAATCAATGCTTTTGTGACCCTATCGTTAAAAGTTACATTTTAATGAGCCGACAAGAATTGCCACAACCGATGAAGAACAATATAGGCATGTATATACTTAACGCTCCACACCCAGCCACACCTGTTATTCTGAACTTGTAAAGAACATTTTCGAAATTTTACTGTCTATAGGAGCAGCTTCCTAATTTTGTACCATGGTCGTATATTCCATTTACTTGATTTACATACAACGCGCTCAGAAATGTTTAAGACACGACTTTCATTGGGCTGATGTCATTCTTGTGTCAGGTGGACGCTCAGTTTAGGTCGGTAAGCACGCCCGGATTTAAGAATAAATCAAACATGGAAAAGTGTTATGTATTCTAAAAGCGTACACTCGTAGTATCGTACACATCCGTAAGATAATAATATTTGCGGACACGAACCTAAAAGTGTAACCGACTTAGAAATGTATGTAGGTTGCATTTGATATTTTGGTATTGTCATTCATGGTGTGGTTTAGTGTTATTTAGCTAAAGAATGTAGTCCCTATGTAACATATGTTGAATTAAAACCTGAAAATAAGTTTTTTTTTTAAATGTTAACATTAATAATTGAGTTCTTTAAGTATTGTTATATAGCACTGAAGTAGCTCTGAATAGGCCTCATTATATTCATTGAGTGAACAATATATCATCGCCTGACTTCTAGTTTTGGGGTTGCAAATATGTATGATCAATTATCAGATATATCATATAATAATATAATTAAGTGGCTATGCAAAAAGTTCCGCGTGATCACACCTAAAAAATGCATTATTTTCTGAATTTTCTCTAACTGACCGACTTCAGAATATGTGTTAAAAAAAAATCAACGTGTCGTCAGTAGAATTGGGCTTTTGTTCGTTTAAATCGTAAGCTATTCTTAAATTTATTTTAAATACTTTACAGTTATCTTATCCTCCTTATTTGAGGGTGCGTTTTCAATTGACAGACTTCCGAGTGACAGACGTGTTATCCTGCGCCACTCTGAAACTTGCTTATCCTGTATTTAACATTTATTTTATGAAAAATCTTTAAAGCTTATAAAACTCACCTTTTAATTTTACAATAATTTCTTAGTACTTTTAAAAACAGATTAAAAGAATGTTTTCTTAACTTCAATTAAAATCTTCAATATTTTCCTTTCTCGTTTCCTTTTTCTGTACTATTTTAGTTCGTTTAGTTTCTTTTCCACCTTTTTTAATGTCATTGTATATATTTATGTGTTCAATGTATTAAGCTGTTATTATTATGAACCTGATACTTAAATACCGCACCCGAATTCTTTACACATTTTTAAGTTATATATTTTGTGTATTTTCTTTGTTGTATTGTATGTGAGAATAAATGAAAAAGAAATCAAATCAGTGAGTGAATCTCTCAGTTTTTAGTATTTTGTGGATTGGAAGTAATTTAATAGTTAAGTAATCATCTTTGCATCTCATAATTTTGTAATTAGGGACATATTGGTTCTGATAATGATAAAAATACCTCAAATATTTATAAAATATATTATATATTACAGAGTTCTTAATTAAGATATCTAAAAGTGGGGTAGGTGTAAAGAGAAGAAGCGAACTAATAAATAAGGGGTGGCAGTCCGGTTGTTATTAGATTTTTGAGAGCAACTAATTATGTGTCACTTGGGGATAGCACGGCGAGGGTGTTAGCTATAAATCAAGATAACTACCTTGCGCATTTTGGAAAAATATCTTTATCTATTGGAATTGAAAATAATATTCTGTAGTCGTGGAAATATACTTTTATTGTACCAAGAAATATAAGCGAGCGCACTTGCATCATATTTATTATTATGTGGTATAAATGTCGTGTTGCAACTCCGAAGGGAAACAAAGTTGTGTAAATATCTTGGTATCATATAACCTATTACTTTTAATCGACTCCAAATCTTCATTGTGCTTTTATTTATCTTATAAAAATAATTAAAAAGTAATCAATTTTTAAAATTATTTGTATAATATCTTATACAAATTATTTTAATACGAGCCGGTGCAACAAGTGTGTGACTGCAAACGCGATAGTTGTTTGTTCGGGTTCCCAATCGAAGAAATGAAATATTTTATGTAACGATCCAATGCAAAGCGCGGCGCTGAGTTCCGCTACTTAATCCAATATTTGGCGGAAAGTGGGGAACATAGGTATTTTAATGGGAACAGAATGTCATAGTACTAGGTTTTTAGGTTCCCTCTGCTTACCTTGCTAGGTACGGTAAAACTATTAACTTAAATAATAACTAAAAAATAAATCACTTTAAAAACAGCAACTTCAGTGAAATAGCTTAAACGAAGTTATTCCAATTTAATCTCTATAATGTTATTTATACATATTATATATTTCACGTGGGATTTAAATAACATATAATTTTTATTAAGTAAATAATAAATAGAACACAATAGCGTAATATTTTTGTCGTGTATTTTCGAACAGTGCACTTACTAACCATATATATATATATGTTAATAACTGTTACTTAACGAAATACCATTTGATATTTACCTATGTTATACTTTACACAAGTGTAATTTCTTTGCTGGCATTATTGCACAATACTCAGGTGTATATGTTTAATTAAAGAAACTATTTTGTTTTGTATGGAGATTATACATATATTTTGATATTTAATATTTTAAATTTGTGGGGTTTAATTCCGCCACATAACGCGAAATGCCTCAAATTCGGCGAAAACGGCTGGGAACATTTCAAAGTTTTCTCTGCCTACCTTACCATATGTGAGAGCGTAAAGCTGATAAACGAATAAAGTTGTAGTAGTCAGAATATATTCTTGTATCTGTGAATAACTGCAATGCAGCTGAAGTATCATCTACATCATATCGGCTATGTTTAGTTATTTTCCATAATGAGTAGTGACCTAGTTTTGAGCTTTTTATTTTTCATTCTACTTCGTTATAAAAATAGTACAACAATGTGCTGTAAATAAATTTTTAATATTATAAGCCTTTATTATGTTCCGCTTCGTTATATATTTCTGGTTATAAACAAATCTCAAACAAAAACAAGTCATTACAGTGTTGCTTTTTGATTATAATCTTTATTATATTAACTTAATCATATACATATATTGAGTTAACGTTTCAAATAGCCATAATTACTTATGTGTTTTACAATATTAAAAATTCTGGAAGAAATAAAGTTTAGTGCAAATTTTACGAACAAATTTTATATTGACGGTTATATAGCACACATTTTAAAGTTATAAAATAAATAAGAATTTTCGTTATTTAGTTTGAAAGATAACATATTGCGTTGACTTTGCATAGAACTGGGTCGATCATTCATAATAATATTACCCTATATTTTAGTTTATATTATAGTAATTAATGGTATAAGCAAGATCAATGAAAATTTCACCCATTTATACTTATTAAATTTAGTTATACCTTCTAAATAGACGTAAATTGTTCATCAACAGTTTGGTTCATCGACATCATTGTTCATAACGTGTATAGATCGTAAGTCAGTCAGCGTAACTAATATTTAGTGGTCCATCATTCAATTAGATGTTCCGAGAGGTCATGGAAGCATTCCTCCCACGGTCAGCGGTTTATCGGCCAAACTGGAGCGGCCCCAAGTTCCCGCATAGCTGGCTGTTTGTGCTTTGTTTTTATTTAGTTCACTTAAAAATGTAATTGGACCTTATAATTGCGATTTAATAAGATTTGCGTGTACACGTGAATTTTTGACGTACAATCTAAAAAGAATATACAATGCTTCCTCTCTTAATTTGTTTTTTAATTGATTGGTACTATTAATGCTGACTGAACAAGGTGTCGAGGCGAATCTTTGATTTTTTATTTAATTTAACAAAAAAATCACACTAGATTGTATACAAGTAATCTAGTGTTATTTAGTATGTGGAACTTGTAATTTTTTACATGTGTTTTTTTTGTGATTTTTAACATTGCCATATATAAAAATGACTAAAAGGCGTTTATTTGTGATATTCCTTTATTCAATAGTGACTGAAATATTTTCTTAAAGCGTCTCTAAAGCCATATTTTTCACTTATCTTCCAAATAAAACATTAATAGGTTCGTAGCACTTATTACTTTACTCTAAAGTCTTTCGAGGCCTGTCGTGGCGCAGCGGCACAAGAGTGCGACTGTAACCGACAGGTTCTGGGTTCGATCCCCAGTCGAGGGGGGGGGGGGGGGGGGGGGGGGGGTTGAAATATTTAATATTTTCAATTTAAATATTTATTGTTTAATTTCTTCGCTCTGGTAATAAGGCAAAGTGCGGCGTTGAGTTCCGCCACTCAACACGCAATGCCTCACATTCGGCGGAAAGTGGGCAACGGAAGTGGAACGGAGTGTCATAACACTAGGTTTCACTTCCCTTCCCTCTGCCTACCCTGCCTAGTGCGGGATAGAGCGTGAAGCTAAGAAAAAAAGAAAAAAAAAAGTCTTGAGTATATACTTCAAAAGAAGAAAGTAATAATTCAATAAATTTCAATAAATTTCATACTGTACCAAACCGCTGTGTAGTCATCGTGTGTGTGATTTATCTACAATTTCTTATCAAAAAAATGTGTATTTATAGTTTGAATAAGAGACTAAATCTGATTATAATGATGTCTCCTATAAATTATATTTTTCATCGTAAACAAATAACTCGGTGTCTATTTAGAAAGTACAACAAAGCTAAGTTAACCTTATCAAATCGTATAGCGGCGTAAACCCCTAAATGATTTGTTTCCGTCACGTAACTAATCGAATTGAAATGGGAATCTATAGTATGTATTGTATTATAAACTTTAAATGTACATTTTAAAATATATTTTAAATATTAAATATACATTTACTTCATTCATAATTTTTTTGATATTTATGAATGAAGTAAACGTATTTATTTATTAACATACTTTCATTCCATTCTCATTGCGTGACTAACAGAATACGCACAACCAAAACTATTAGAAAGTTGTAATTTTGCATAGGTTTCTTTAGTGGAGTGATCCTAAATAAGAATTATTAAAATTAAAAAAGTTTACTTTTTACCTTTTACGTTTAGTTCGTTCGTTTAGCAATTCTGAATTCTATTATCTATAATTTATTGTCATGTTCGTCATTCTTCAATAATTTACTTTATTTATAGAATTCGTCTTATTTAATAATTACAAGAATAATAAGATGTTTAGATAATGAATAATACTTGAAATTATCTCAGAAGATGTGATCCAACAGAGCGTGACCCGTTGTGGGTGATGGGTGAAACTTCTCACATTACTGTGAGAAAATCTTATATTATTTTACGTGAGATTCCTTTAATTCAAATTGTTAGAAATATACACAACGGTTATATGCAATTGCAAAATTATTATTAGAATTATATTTTTATAAAGACTCATTAACAAAGTTCTCGAAGACTTAGAATGGCAGTATAAAAAATCAAATTGTGATAGCTCATTATTAAACTTATATAAAATATGGATAAATCTTAAATTGTCTTCTTTAATTATGTACCTACTAAGTTCTCTCGTAACGTCACTTTTATCTTTATGTATATCAAGAGACACATTTAGAATTTTTTACTTCTTAACGCTGTATCTACCTTACGGCCAGGTTCCCACAGCATGACAACACGTCATCTCATTACGTGACATAAATTATGATATATTTTTTTAGAGTTTTTATGATAACTTTAAACTATTTAACCAGTTAGTTTAACTTGATTGTTTAAGATCTGTTAGTGTTGCATTTTGAAGAGCAGCACACGATTTGCACGACTGCTCAAAGAAAAATCGGTCAATACTCGCCGTTTTCTGTATGTTACAAATTCTTGTTCTCTTTATTTTGTAACTAAATTTTGGTATATTTAGATTTAACTTGTAAATAAGCGCCATTCAAATGGACATTAATTTAAAATCGTAGAGCTGTCATTAAGCTAACAGTAACACGTTTGCTGACGTTGTACTCGTATATTTATAGCATATTATCGTACAATGCAGTGCAATTTACTACGCTCCCTTGCATAAAACCCTAGACAACAGGGCCTCTTTTACTTTCGCCCTCCGTCCCTTTTTGATGCATTGTACATGGAGGGCGCCGACCGGAACGAGAGTGCACCCTCGTTGCCATGACAACACCTTTTCCCGCGAAAATATTGACGACGGTCCAGACGGGGAAGCAGCCCTTACTGATATGTGAATGTCTTGATATATTTTATGATTGTATCTCAATTGGCTAAATAATGGCCGTCGCAACGACATTATGCGATAGCTCATATCAGATATTCTAGAGTGTTTACCTTAAATCAGATATTGTAGAGTGAGCCTTGTTACCAGGGCATATATGAAATATTAAATATGTGATTTATTTCCCCGAGAGGGAATAGAACTCACAATACACGTGATTACAGCCACATGTTTGTGTGATTGGGTCACGACGGCCTCTATCTATTTATTAGGTTCATACAATAGTGCTACTTTCTTATATTTTAAGCAGTAAGATCTATACAATTTTTATCAATACTTATAATAAATCTGTAACTGATTCATGTCTTCACATGGAAAATATATTAAAAAAAGATCTTATTTGAGAACGTTTAATAACGTAATACGGCCCGTTTTTGTGTTTCTCTGTCTCTGTTTGTCTGTGTTTTGTACGCCCTAATCTCCGATATAGCTAACCAGATTTTGTTTTACTGAAATAGGTAAATAAATCTAATATTTTAGTTTTCAATGTAAATACTGTTTTAAAAGTGATAATTTTATTAGAACAAGAAAGTGATTGGGTAAATAAAATATTCAGAATTCAAACTTATTAAGATTCATATGCATTTCTTTATAATGATTTTGTGCTTTCTGATAAGATTGATAGTCAAATAAGTTTTTCGTTGATGTCGATTTTTCCGTTAAAAGTGCAACTAATTATTTTAAAATTATTTTTCTTCCTGTGTTGTTATACAAATGTCTTGTTATACAAATTTTGCAATTTTAGTGAATCACCATATCATATCTGCTTTAGTCATTTTGGCTCAACTCAGTTCAGGTAATAAGGGAGTTTTGAGCGTGCTCGTTAATTATAAATGATTTTGCTAACCCTTACAACATAATACCCTTCCATACTTAACAGTTGATGCTTTCTGCTAGTCTAGTTAAAGAGGCTCTAAGAGAATAATTTCATATATCTATTGAATCGGAATTAAAATAATGAAAAAATGATCAGTATCTTTTTTTATTTTACCACATAACATAATTCTAAAATGTTTTGAGAATTATCAATAATATTTCATAATTTAGAACGATAATTCTTTACGTAGTTAAAAGCAACAAACCTATTTAAAAAAATATATTTATAAATTGTATTGTTCCGCATTCAGATATCAATTTACTTCCTGCTTGAATTATAAGTAGGTACGGTTCACATAATATGATTTATGATCGTATATGAAACATACCTATACAAAGTAGGCTTACTAAAATAATTAGAGAAAAACTTTACATTTTTCTTATGTAAAAAACATAGGTATAATAAAAAATAAAGTCGCTGATCTGATCCCGCGTTTCTTTAAATCCGTTTGAGAGACGCAGACTTTATTTTTTTATATGTTATCTAAAAAAAAGTATCTATTCTTTACAGTACAAGTACTTGGATTAACACTTTAAAAACAGTAGCTAACTAAACTTTTGCTGTAACACTCTAAGACATATTGTATTTAAAATTATTAGTACGCCAGTTTATTTACCGGATAATAATATAAAATTTTAGACCATTTGCATACATTAACCGACCACAAAACCGGGCCTTGCCTGTTATATCAATCAAACGACCGATAAACATGCATGCATATTTTTAAATACGCAAATAATTAGATATGACCTAGCAAAGTATGTGACGTAGGCCTGCTTATATGTGCCCGGAGTTTTTATTTTTGAAATAACAATTATGAGTGTTTTATTAAAATTAAAATAGTTACGCTTAGTATAAAACTGAATTAGCGCTTCTAAAGAAGTTTTGAAAATGATATGGGTGCAATATTTTATTTCAAATGAACGTATAATTAGTCAAGAATATCGTGTGTAACCTTCTAAGTAATACAAATTAATGTTTATATACATTTTCTGTATGTGTGGTTGTCATCACGTTGTGGAATTCTATGCGGTGGTTATAGTTAAAAAAATATGTCAGGATATAAATTAAATATATTAATTGTTACTAAACGAGAGAGAGCTAGATGAGTCTTCTCATGAATGCACGGCAGTCTAATTCTAGTCTGAGAATAGACGTGGTATAAGGCTAACATGTCTGTCATGATAGGAATGATTACGAGCGAGAATACCATTACTTGAAATTATATTTTAGTTTCTTGTAATATATGATATTACTTTTTATTATATTTATTTTTATATTTTCAATTTATGTAAGAACACCCTAAACAGATACGTTATGTTATAGTATTTTTTAGAGTATTATGTAATGTGTAAATATTTTAGAAGGTATTTAATTAATTAAATGAAATGGGTCTTAACACATATAAATCCAAAGAACTCATATTTCCACTATTTTGTGTTTTACCCTTTAAAATTTGAATATTTTCATTTTAAGGTAACCGTCGGCAGAATAATATGTAGTCGGTATTGAAATTCATTCATGTGTTACTTTGTGAAAATAACAATAGAGAAATGGGCGTAGGTACATTGCTGTAAGCATACAATGTCCGTAATAATGGAGACACCAGTTCTCGACTCTATTCAATTTGATCGATTATTAGATGAATATAATCATTAATTTTTATTTTAGATTAAATGATAAAATGAATATTAAATATTTATTCTATATTTTGTATTATATGTATGACATATTGAAAAATTTTAATTTAAATAAAAGTACTTTTCACTACAGTACAAAAAGGCTATAGTTGCCGATCATGCATTTGATTAACATTTCAACCTTGTTCAACATTATTTGCTGAGAAACCTGTAAACGTTGGACTTTGTAAGATTAATATTAACTCCATAATACATAAGACCTTTGCAAATAAAGAAATACAATAATATAAGTAAAAATAAGATAAAGAAATAGAAGTAGGATAAAAAAGAATATTATAAATTTGCTAAAAGTTGGATTAAGTAGAGCAAAAGTATAGAAAAACATTAATTTCAGTAAAATTATGTGATAAAATTTAACTCTTTAGTAATTTTGTGTAGTTTTCTCTTGTAAGAAATATATTTTTCAAATAGTCGAGTACTATATTTTTGATATTTAATAATGTATGTGGCATTGAATCACAAATTAGCGGATATTTATACTATTGAGACCTTGACATACGTTTGCAAGTGAAGTGTTTCGCATTGGTTTGTAAATAAAGGTCTGCGTCAGCGCCTTGTGTCACCGAATATGGATTATCGAGGGAAAACTTCAAGCGAAATGACCTCCAGCATAATCAAGAATTTGTCCACTTAATTTATTATTTTATTTATATTTGTATGTTCACAAATACAGTAATATATTACTTGTGTGTAGTTGATAATTTTCATATTCTATATGTTTAAGTAATTAAATAATATAAAATATAAATACTTGTGTACTTTAAATATATCTTAAAGACCTGCAATTCTAGATGTGGATGTGTCTGTTTTCTTTGAACTAATTTTAAAATTAATATCTTCTAGCATTTTATTTTTTCTTTAGTCTTTGTTGTACTTTATAAAACTGTGAATGTCATTTGGACGTAGGTATATAAAGAAACTAAAAACGAATACTTACGTGTCTTCAAATGAATTCTGGTACAGATTCGCTTGCCAATGTTTTTTTTTAAAAGAGAGAGAGAGAGAGATGTATAATAAAATCATTGTTTAATATTTACATCTTGGAATGCTCGACATCTGATGTAAATTATTACATCAGATGCCGAGCATTCCAAGATGCATGTTAATGCAGCTCAGCTTAATAGGTAGGTATCATTTGGGTTCTTTTTTTTCTCTATTTTTTCTTCTATCCCGCACGTGGCAAGGTAGGCAGAGAGAACCTGGGAAAGTAGTGTTAAGAGGAGGAGGTTACTCCATACCGTTCCCCACTATCTGCCGAATTTGAGGCTGTGTTGGGTGACGAAATCATTCATTTTTGGTATTGGGAAATTATGATAAAGCTATGTTCGATGTTAATTTTGCACGGTTATAGCAATATAAATCATCGTCCATCAACGCACCGACTAGGAGATACAGCGATGTAGCGTCCGGCGCGTCGGCGGCGTCGCTATTTCCCGGAGGCAAATGCGACGCCCCTATAATTCCATTTTCTCCCTCAACCCTCGCTATACTGCCAATTGCAGTTCTATTAAATTATCCTAAAATGTATATGGTTAGGTTAATGTTTATAGTACCTATTTACTATGTTTACATTTAAATAATGATAACATTTTTTAAATAAAGTATGTAACATAAAAAAATAAATAATCTTCAAATACATCTTCATAGGTGCAGAATACTGGCCGCATTACAATTAGTACTATAAGAAATTCAAGGATATCCATACCTCATAAATTACTAATAATTTATTTTGATTAAACGTCTAATTCATTCCTCAATTAGAATATATGTAAAAGCACATTAAAAACAAGAAAAATCATCGTGATATAAGTTTTAGTTACCAAGAAATTTTTGACAAAACATAATTAATCATATACTTAGCACACGTGCCTGTAAGCCTAAATATATCATCGTACATAAATATTATCCGATATCATATATACATAATACAAGCTAGAGATGAATATGGGATAAATATATGGTATAGCTATATGTATAATTAAGACTGTTATGGTGCAGAGGTACAAGCGTGCAACTGTCATCTCAACGATTATGGGTTCGATTCCCTTTAAGGAGAATAAACTATTGCTAAAATTTTCATTTCTTCGCTCTAGCATCTAGGTTAAGCGCGGCGTTGAGTTCCGTCACTGGACGCGCTTAGCCTTAAAAATGGACAGTAAATAAATTACCTTATTGATAAGCCTTTTTTTTTAAATTAAGTAATCGATTTATGTTGAACGTTCACAAATTTATTACTTTATGTATGTTTCTTTTTTTAATATCTGTAATATAATTATGTTTAATTTCCGCAAATGAAAGTTACCAAAAATATGAGACAAATAACCCAACCCACTAATAATTTCAATTGTTAGTATTATTTATTACAACATAACAGTGTTCTTTACCTTTTGAGAATTACTTTTCATGTAGAACATAAATTGTAAACAAATTAATGTTATTCTTAAGATATTAATTAACTTATTTTTAGCACAGTATAGCTATTATGTTAGGTAATTTCGTTTAACAATATATAATGTTTCTATATCGACACAGTAGTAGTGACACGGGGTGACTATTCAATTGCCTCACTTCGTGTGTTTAATACATACATACATAATAAAGCAAATAACGTGGGCGGGCTCCGATTAGTAGGTTGGCAGCCGATTACATAACAAAAGTTTTGTAATTAATCTAATTATCATAGCGATGAGGAAAGAAAACCGTTGTGAATAAAAACTGTGCTATTGGTGTATATTAACTTGGATTTTGTAACTGCACAAACATAATAGCCGTATCGATAAGTTATATCAAGCTGCAATTCGCAACTATGAACGAAAGCAAATTCCACGTTTTTTAACTAATTTAATTGGGTTAACTTTTGTTTGCGTGACTTAGAAGTCTGTATTTATTTTGTTCATACAGTTGTGGTAGAATTACATATTACGGCTGTAGATTCAAAATTTCATTAAAAGAATATTAAGTACATATACTATTAACAAACTCGCAGTTTTACTCTCTTTATATTTACTATTATTACATTATTACTCACTCACTTTCTCAGCTTCACGTTGTATCCCGCACTAGGCAGGGTAGGCAGAGGGAACCCGGTAACCTAGCGTTAAGACACTCCTTTCCACTTCCGTTTCCCACTTTTCGCCGCATTTGAGGCATTGCGCGTTGAGTGGCGGAACTCAACGCCGCGTTTTGCCTTATTACCAGAGCAAAGAACTGAAACATTAAATATTTAAATTGAAAATATTAAATATTTCATTTCCTCGACTGGGGATCGAACCCAGAACCTGTCGGTTACAGTCACACTCTTGTGCCGCTGCGCCACGACAGGCCTCAATTATTACATTATTATTTACTATTATTATTATTATGATTAATTACTATTATTATTTGAGTTATATTTACTATTATTTTATTTATTAATCTCAACTACTAACGTGGTCTAATAACATAATAATACATTAACATAATACATTTATCACCATTAAAACAATTTTTATAAGACATTAAAAACGTATAAATATTTGAAATTGTAGAAATCTACGCTACTGTAGCGACAATTCATATAACGAAATATTATTTTTTTATCTTAATATTTGATTCTAAGAAAACGGAGACTAACTGTTGAGGAAATTTTAATAAAATATACTGTATAAAAAGACAAACAAATTAAAAATTACTGTTTTGACCCTATTGAATTAATAAACGCGTACGGTTATTACCGTTTGATACTTAATCTCGTCTTTTTAAGTTTTTTTCATATATCTTCCATGTACAGACAGCGATCAGTTACATTAATTATAAGTATAGATTATATGAAAAAAACAAATGTTATTAGTGAATATTAATCATTTATTTGTGTTTATACCTACAAGTCTTTTTTATTCTATAAAATATATTTGTATTTAAGCAAAACACCTCAAGAGTAATAACAAAATAATATTTTTGGATGCGTTTGCTTCGTTGGTGGTCCCATGTTACATTTTAATAGCGAAATCAATACGTAGTAGTTGGTATTGTATAGCCAAACATCATTCGAAGGTTGTAAATACCACATTGATAATGGTTATATTTTTCGCCTTTAAAAGGTCAAACGAAGTAAATATTTTAGTTAACTTACTCACTCTTTCATTCAGCTTCACGCTCTATCCCGCACATGGCAGGGTAGGTATAGGGAACTTGGGAACCTAGTGTTTGAGGCATTGTGTGTTGAGTGGCAGAACTCAACGCCACGTTTTGCCTTGTACCAGAGTGAAGAAATGAATACATTAAATATTTAAATTGAATATATTAAATATTTAATTTCCTCGAGTGGTTATCGAACTCACAACCGTTCGGTTACAGTCACACGTTTGTGTCGCTGCGCCGCGACTGGTCTCAAAATTACTATTAGTAGCAAAGCATTAGTGTCTTTCGCTTCTTTATAAAAGCAATATTTTTTCC
Source organism: Eueides isabella (assembly GCA_019049475.1). Lineage (NCBI taxonomy): Eukaryota > Metazoa > Arthropoda > Insecta > Lepidoptera > Nymphalidae > Eueides > Eueides isabella. The sequence continues at coordinate 11,965,003 of CM032385.1, forward strand.
TGTCAATGACGCGACAGATACAAAAAATACAGTAGCACTAAACTGATGACTACGTGTAGACAAAACAGGTTCAATGGACGAAATGTATTCAAAAGTGGAAAGCGATCGCTACCAAAATGAATGTAGTCACGATGTGCAAATACGTTAACGGTACTGTTATCGTAAAGTCTGCCTGGTTGTCTCTGTACCGGATGAGTGAGGAAGGACGCGGCCTGTCCTGCCGGACGTGAGGGCCTTCGCCAAAATAGTGATCTCATCATTAATCAACGCGCATAACCATTCCGCCTTGAATACATTTGACTATTAATTCATATTATATTGAATCAAAGATGATTTAGATGATGAGGTAGAAATAATAAAAAATTGTAATGGTGAAACAATTAATAAGTTAATTTGGCGTTGAGTTCAGTCTCTCAATTCAGCGGAAAGTGGCGAACGGAATTGAGTGTCATAACACTAGGTTCCCAGGTTCCCTCTGTCTACCCTATGTGCGGGATACAGCGTGAAGATGAGTGAGCCAGTAAGTAAATAGGTAACAATAATTATACATAACCTTAAAACGATATATTTGGTTTTTTTGGTTTTATAACCCAACAATTACTTTATTTTTCGTAAAAGATAAATATGGCAAGTTACAGCAGTTCATTGTAATAATAAACAATGCCTGTTCCGGCTCCAATGTATTCGAAGTACCGTCGTTTGTTAAGCATGTATCGAGATTTCGATTTAGTAGGTTGAGTGGATTATTATTTACTGGATACAGTGAAACTGGCAACTATTTGTAGGTACATAAATATATTTTTACTATAACATAATGTTTAGGCCGTCGTGGCTCACTTGGACACCGTCTGACTAAATAAGCGATGGTCATGAGTTCGAGCTATTCTCTAGATTTTTTTAAATTTTTCCACTATTTAAGACCAGAAAATAGAGAATAGAAAAATAAAAGAAAATAGAGAATGTATTGTCTTGACGCTACATGCTTTTGAGTCTACTCTGCTTTTCGGTACAATGCCCGAAACACATGGATAGCGAAAAAAACTTTAAAACGCACATAGATTAAAAATTTCATAAAATATGTGTGGTGCTTTATTTAAAAATATTAATTTATAATTTATTTTCTATCAATCTCCATTAGATACAGTTACATGGCACCAGAACCATAAGTTGTATAGACAAGTGACCTTAACGGAGTTATTAAACTGACTTGTCAACAATTAAAATTTGAGTCATCCGCAGATTGTATCTCAGAACGCACAATATTAATTAATTTAAACAAGAGAACTCTTCGAAATATATCTTAGTGAACTTCTGACTCATAATGTTGTTCTTGAGGCCAATGAACATTGTCATGATAATATTAGATTAAAATATTCATATGCGTGCAAACTGTGTATTTTAAAACAGTTATTTTGTGAATACTATTATAGACTTAGCTTAACAAAAATTGTACTTGTGTACTTTTTAAGCAATACCTACTTGAAAAGTTTAGTAATAAACCTAAAACTCCAACCTAAGATTGTTTAATATTTGACTTCTGCATTTTAGATTAGCTTATTAATATTGAAGTTATCTTGGCTTACATTTCAACGAAGTAGTTATAAAGTAATTTCTCAGATTACAATAAAGAAATTCAATTAAAGAAAATTAATTGGCTCAATTTTTTTACCTAATAAATAATGCACATATGAAATCGTTAGCGCTATAATTTACAACGCCATCTAGTTTTTATGTTATATACTGTTAACAAATGTGATTGGTATGTAATGATTTGTCTATCCGATACTAGATGGCGCCACTTAACGCAAAATTGATTTATTTTCTTTAACTATTTTAATCAAATTGATCATATTATAATAATAGTTCTCAAACATTATATCGTTTATATGTAATTTTAATCTTTCAGACTTTTAATATATTTTTAGCTGATTATTAGATAGTATATTTTAGGTTCAATAACATGGACGGAGTCAAGCCGGTGTAGGTGTCATTGTTAGTTAATTGCTGCAGGGTTAAAGAACTTAACCAACGTTTAGCATTACATTCGCGGATGTTGGCTCCTACGCAATATTTATATTAGTTTTCTCCAAAGCAATATCTTTTGTATTACATTACAATACAATTAAGGAGTATTGGTAATTAGAAATGCTAATACTCTACAAGAATAAATTGGACTACAGTAAGAGTTCGACACTTTAAATTTTTCTTTGATATTATTATTTTGAAAATATATAGCAGATAAAACTATTTTTAGTTCTCTTTACTTGTTTGGCTATATTATAAAATAACTGGATTCCATATCAACAGTATTTTAAAAATATCCATGGGGCCGTCCACTAATCACGTGATGTTTTTTGTAGCATTTTTAACAAAACTAATATACAGTATCGCAAATTCTATATTAAATTTTAAAATTGAGTACAACATTATTAAAACAAGGATATTCAATAATAATACAATAAGATATAGGAATATATAACGGCAAACAATGATGTCATTTTCTTATACAGCATTATTAACAAAACAAGCAGGATGATCAGTCCTGCAACAAACATATTACCGCCCTATCACTCGAAATATTCCTTATTAGGAAAGTTGAGAACCTAGTGTTAAGACACTACGTTCCGTTTCACACGTTTTAAGCCGATTTTGAAGTGTTGAGTGGCGGTACTTAACGTCGCGCTCTGCCTTGTTACCAGAGCGAAGAAACGCCTTTTCATACCTTTTGCCCCTGCGCCTCGATAGGTCTGATGCTTTACGTTTCATATTTTTCTAGGCCATTACTTAGTAAAGATGAATCATCACAAATAGTAAATAATAAATATAGAATGTAAGCAATTTTCAAATTTAAAACGGTTCAAATTAAAAAATGCGCATACTCAAAAACTCAATAGAAAAAATCTTAAAGAATGTTTGTCCGTTAAATACGACAAGGTCGATCGATACTGTGTGTAGCAATAGACACTCTTTCACGCCGAAAACCAATGGCGTAAGATAAAATAATAGGAACCTTTGACTCATCAATTAACCTCTATCGCAAGTTTACTGTAATCATAAGTTAAACTTCGTCGTTGCACACAAAATTTTAATTAAGTACGTAGCCGGGATAAGATTTCTTATTCAATAGGAACGTTTATTCAGTTGAAAAATAGTTAAAACAAACAACCAACGATTGTGTAGAAGTGGTATTATAATAGGCAAGTAAGTTTTAATATCGAATACTTAATTATTTATTAATACACAATAGATATAAGTTATTGTATAAGAATGATTGACATGAATTTTGCCATCGTTTCTCTTTTGACATAGTCCGTATGAGCGTATAGGTGATACACCTCAGTTAAATTCATTATGGACTCTCACTCGAATAGGTGATGTACTCAATGAGAATTTAATAATCCGTCTTTAGGTTTACAATTAATGACATATCTGTACTGTTAGGTACAGTACAGAATTAATATGTTTACTTAACTTTGTCTAAACTAGGATTTCGAGTCAGGACCGTAGTCATCAGACAAATATAATCTGACAATGACCCGACAGCGTCATTAAAAGTATTAAATTTAAAAAAAATGTGCTTTAAACAAATACGTGTCGAGTTACTAAGGTTTTAAAATTGTATGTTTGTTTTGTATAAGTTTGAGTTCAAAGTAAAAAACATTTCTTTTAATAATAACCTTTACAAGTAAGTATATGCCATCTACACAGCCTTAGGTTACGTCCGCACCGGTTCGTATGGCAGTGTTGCTGAATAGAGCCTGCAGCAAAGTCCAAAGTTGCTGTTTTCAAGTTACATTACTTATATTAAATGTAATTAATGGTTGTTCCTGCCTTATGTCCTGCCTAAAATTTAAAAGATCTTGATTTTACGCACTTTATTATTAAGATATTCTTGAACAAACTAATAAGCTCTACATAATATTAACATTTACACTTTAAACTTCTATATAGACCAATAAAAATTTAAAATAATAAAATAAATTGTGGAATATTTTTCTGATTGGTATAAAAAATATTTCTAACATACTGTTCTGTGGTTGACTTGCCTCGTTAATGCTAAGCGGGTCTGCGAAATGCAAATACAACTGATTCGAACCGGTCTGGTCTAAACGATAAGGCGCATGATAGTATTGTAGATACGATCTCCACGGGGCTTGATTAGCGATGGAGTATTGTGCCCACCCCTATGTTAATACGATAATGCGTACAAAAAAACTGACGACGGATGATAAAACGCTCTGTCCCCATGCTTGTCTAGGATTGAAGTAAATCAACAATCAAAACTTTATGAAGGGGCATCTGTTTCATTTTATTATTTAACCCCAGTAGTTATTATTGTCGTAACGTTATATCTGTTGTAGCAAGATAACTTTTGTCAACGATGAATTTTAACTGGCTTTATGAATAGATGAAATGTACATGTAGTATCACTTTTTCCTATTGTGTAGAATCACGTCGGTATTAAAATTCTAGCATAGTCATGATTCTCTTAGTTCAAATGTTTAGTGTCAAATTAGAGATTATATATATATAATTAGATATCTAACTGGATTCTAGGTAAATTAAAAGATAAATATTTTATTCTTAATTTTTTCTGTCGTATGTTTTAACGCGCGTGCATATCGTGTAAATTTTGAAATATGCCTACAATTTTGTTGCTTGAATGATATTATAATTAGTATAGAACTTTCAATAATGTAGAAGAAAAATTATAGTATATTTGTCGTACTTCTGTTAACGGTTTTTTATGTTCGCGAACATCTGCGAACTTTTACAGATGAAAGAGTCACATGCGGAGCTTACCATTTTGTTGTTCGTAGGATTACCAAAACTTAAAGTAATTTAAGACAAAATGTCTTATAAATTATATATTGTTTTTTTTAAACAACATTTTCTTATGTTATATAAATAGTTCAAAATAATGTAAAAACAATCTAAAAAAATAAAAATGAAATATTGTTAAATTGAAGCAGAAAAATACTATAATTACATTTATAGCAGTATATAGTATTTTTTATATATAAGATCTTTTTAAACTCGAGGTTTCGGACTCTTAACTAAAAGTACGTGGTCACGGGTAGATTAAGATTGGAATCCTCCAGGCTAAATTTACGCGATTTGTGCAGTTAACATATTTTCATTAACAAAATGTATATATTGATGTAGTAATTTGAGGATAGAGGCTTTGAATATCCAATAAAAACCCGACGACTTGGCAACCCTACTGAACGCAACACGCTAGTAGTCTATACCAGTCGAGCTTAGCGCGACTCGCCACGCGCACCTCTGTACGCGTATTATATCGAAACATACGACAAGTACGGTAAAAATTCAAAATAATATAAGTGAATGAGTGTTTAGTGTTGGTTTGTGTGTTTTTGATATTCTTATTACCACATTACGTATAACTTGTGAAATAAGTTTATATTTACTAAGCATATTCACGTAAATAATAAAATAATATATTATTTTGCAAATTCTAAGTATCCTTATAAACATTGAGTAGACTTTCCTGATTTATGAGAATTCAAAAACAAGAGTCATCTTGTTACTATTTTTTTTTTGTGTGATAAATGTACATATGTATTGCAAATTCTATAGGAAATTTATATTTATATGTTCATACAAATATAATATGTAAAAATTAAATTTAGCATTATAAATTAAATTACCTATTATAATATTGTAACATAACTATATTGTACGTTGGACTAGAGTTCGTTGACTATAAACCTGGTTTACAATCCTTGATAATCCATAGCAACTCGTGGCTGCCATGCCTTTAGGCAGTCAGGCACTTTCAAGTCAAATCTGTAGGGAATATTTCCATAATGTCTATCTGAGTCCAACTTTCCGATGCACTGTTCACAGAATTACTATTCAAATTGCATTTTGTTGAAGACGCGAAGCAATCGTTATTTAAAATATATTAAAAGCTGAACTTTGATTTTATCTATTCTTTGATTTACATATGTAATATGAATTGACATTAAAATTTCACTTATGCCATATTTAAAGACACTAAAATAATATATAATTTATCTCTCTGAGCCTATATAATTTATAAGTGTACAATAATAACAGAATCTCCTTAATTAATTTCGTTCTCTTTATTTAACACAAAACATTATTAAGAAAGCAATAAAATATCACGATGGTTTCGTTCAATGACCGTAGTTGGCAATGTTTTGTTGATCACATTGAGGTAGCAATCTTAGCTCTCAACGCTTCGTTAAATCAGTTTTAGTACCTTTGTTATTAGATACCATTCGTTATACTAACGCCTATTCATGCACTCGCAAATAAACTGATAATTGTATTTGAACGTTCAAATAACTATCATTTATTTTTTTAATATAAAACAAGAAAATTTTGTATACGCTCCCTAAAATTCGTTAATATTCTTGTAGATGATACCGCTAGACATTGTAAATATTTTTTTTTAATTTAATTATTCTTCTGATAAATTAGTTATATTATTGACATTAACAGATATATATATTTATTATGAATGGTACACCAAAGTAAAAATAAATAGAGAGCATTATCTCAACAGACTATAATAGTATATTAGCTTAAATCGATTCCCTTTTAAAAAACTTAAATAAGGTTCAAGATAGTTATTTTAAGTGTTTTACATAAAACGTTATCAGACATTAGACTAAAAATATTTTACTTTTAGTAATATATTATGAAGTGCTCATTTTGAAATAGGAAATGATCAGATAAGTTTTATTTATAAGCAACTTAGATACCTGTGTTAGGCACAATCGCTGCCGGGGGCAGTGCGGGCGTCACGAACTTAATAGTTAACTGTATTCAATTATTTCATTTAGATATCGTTTAATAATAACAAGCGTATTTCAGGCGATAGGGCATGAGCTTAAAGTATATTCGAAAGCACTTTCTGTACATCGTATTCAAGCTATCATGAGCCCGCATCTGTTATTATCAAGCCGCTATAACAATTTTAGAGGACTTACAAAATAATTGCGTTTTCTAAGCACGACTTCACGGCATTGAACTTACGTAAGTTACTTAACAGGAGAATAGATTTTATACTAACTACTCTGTCGTTCAAATCCGATAATAGCTAAGTAGATTGAATTTATTTATTTTTTTACTCCTAATATTATTATCTTTTCCGGATGTAACGATTTAGTTATTATTAAGTACTTAATGCAATGTTATAGATAATTTGTGGTTACCGAGATGTGCAAGTATTATATAAAAAAAAAAAAAAAAATAGAACTGTTGTGGATATGAAAATATTATTGTAGTGTTAATATTTTTGCGCCATAAATATTTCAGAAAATATCTATTTCTTTAAAACACATATCGAATTTGTGTAAAAAATATATTATATGAGTGTATATGTGTACTCTATTAAGTAAACAGCAATATGTACAAATATCTATTACGAGATTTCAGTTAGTTAAAATTAGTAAATATATTTTTATTTCACAGCTAAATTACTCAAAATATTTATTCAGTTGCGGATGTCGGCCGTTGTAAATTTCGTTTTAATTTTCATTGAAAGTGTGTCATGTTTTCTTGTGCTAAGTGGTGAAAGACAATATTAGTGTTTTATAATAGTGATGGTGTTTATTTGCGATGCCAGATTGGCGGTACAACGTTCTCTCGACGAGCGAGGCGTATATCAACGACGAAGGCGGTCCGCCTCGGGACCTCTTCGCGGCTAGTTATCCTCGTCGCGCTGACCGGTCCCGGCCACTTCACACTTGTCCATATACCACAATTTTTGTTGGGACACGTTCACATGCCCCCTATCGCTTAACACCTTTACAGAGTGAAAATGGAGATACGTATGCTGACGCATATTCCGTCGATCGTTCTTCTAATCTTACGGATACATCAAGCTTTGCTCGCTATGAAGACTGTCGCTCACAATTGGAGGGTCCCGTGATACTAAAAAAAGATGATGCTCACGCTCACGATAAGATCGGGAGAGAAATACCAGATCGAAATATAACACTGCAAGGACAGAAAGTGCCTTATGATTCTGGAGTATTCTATGTATCAGGAAAACCAGACCAAGTAAAAGATGTGCAAGGAAGTAATATGTTTTCAGGCGAAGAATCAGATTCAGATGTCTTATCTTCATGTACTTGCGACAGTTTTGAACGATGTGAATTTGATTGTAGAGATTTCGAACCGTTTTCGGACACGTGCTGTTGTGACCCGCTTAGCGATGGCGTTTGTAGCCGTAGTCCAAAAGAGGTCGACTCCCCCGAACACTTCTGTGATCGAGCTGCGGAGGAAGATCGAGTATCTGCACGGAGTGACATGGATGGTTTGGATTTAACTCTCTTTGAACCAGCTCAGACTGATTCTACTAATTGTAGAGATAAATCTATAGTTCAAACCCAAGGAATTGGAACAGCTGCGCTCTGTGGTGTATTGTATTCCTTACCATGTACTGAGAATGGTACGTATTGTTTAATTTTATTATTAAATTCTATTTTACTTTTGTTTTAATGTTATTTTTTTTAATTTATAGTAAGTGTATATATTACTACTTTTTGCATATTGTCTTATATTATATAAAAATATTTCAATAAATATATTATATAAATCATTGCAATGAGACACGGTAAACTGTCCAGCGGCGCACTTGACAATCGTGTGGTCAACTTCAATGACACTTGTATTGGATACGAACAACGGTGTGAGAAAATTACAATCACATCAATCACTGGTGTTCATTGTCATATTTGCGGTAACGAGATGATATAGTCAGCTACTGCCATAAGCAGGCGAAACGTTAGTACAACTTACTTTAACACTAAAAAATGCGTGGATTTCATGTTTCTTTAATAACAATAGTTGAATGTTGTAAATATCTTAATACATTAAGAAATAATTATATTACAAAATGTCTATCTACTTGTTTAATAATGACGGAAATGGGCAGTTTATAGGAGTAGCGCTACAAATTGCGTACCGTTATTCACTTCTAAGTTTCTAATTACCGCTGTATATAGAGAGAGATTGTTAACTCACATGCAAATCCGATAGATTTTGGACCAGATAATGATACAGAACGCTTGCATCTATAATATACTTCCTCGTTACAACCGTGAAAACGTATGTACATATGTTTAACGGTGGCTAGATTTACAAAGTGTAAACGTATGAAATTTCAACAAGCGTGTTCTCAAATTTTAATTGTCTTTAGTACTTTCGTGAGAATAAAATATGAGATACTGACCATTAACTTTAGCAAGGTATTATTATGCGAGCTTGGGTCTTTTAAATATGCTTTTAATATGAGACGAAATAACTGGTTTACCTAAAACCTGGTCTTTGGCCATAATTACGGTAACCGGAGACTCTTAGATATTTTTATATTTTGATTTAGTGCTTTATATAAATATGCCACATGTTTTTACTTATTAAATATATTTCTGAATACTATATATATTTTTATTACTATATTAGCTTATTTGTAGCGTAAAAGCCATCTAAGTTCAAATACTTTAGTAAGGCGTCTCAGTGAGCTTTGTAAGAATTGGCGCTATCATATTTTAACTGCCTAGCCTATACTAGAAGGGTAAGGGTAAAATAAATCATTAATACACAGAATTTTTCATTTCAATGTCTAGTAATTTATATATAAATAGGAAAATTCAGCACTTATAAAAAGAGAGAGGAGAGAGATACACTTGTTACTTATAGTATACCTATACAAAAATTTAAAACGCAAACTACAATACTCATAATGCCCTGTTGGTGATAATATTCATGCTGTTGAACAATGATTGTATGTATGGCTATGTACTTGTGTTGCTCTCATTGTTGAAAAGAAATACAAATGCCCATGCCCCTGTGTATGTACTTACGAATATAAACATTCGTACTTCAGACGTGCTCGAAGAAAAAGCTTGCATGTTTAAAGCTTTTTTGTAATAAGTATTATATACTATAAATAATTATATTTTATTTTTTTAACATATATTAGTTTTTCTGTATTTTCATTATCAATATCATTCGATCCACTTGTAAATTGAGTTTACAAATTCATCTATGATGTTGTGAGCTTGGTAAGGGAAACTTTCTAGTAAGTAGAAAAGAACTTTTTTTCTACAAAGCAAATGTTGACTACCTTTTTTTTATAAAAAACAAATGATTGAAATATGGTCTAATTCAGTACACCATAATTATATACCGTAAGCTCAATTCTGTCCGTATTATTTCCCACAGAAATTGGCCGCCATTGAACGAATGCCACAGTAATGCTTAGTTGTATTATGTTGTTATTTGTCATCGCACACTCGCAGTATTTTTTATTATTATTATAACTGTAACGTAATAGGTGACCGTGGCAAGCATTCCAATGCGATCACTGTCTAATGTATCTGCCTACTGTTAAAAGCGTTTTATTAATAAAAGAATAGAATTCTCTTAAATATTATAAATTAAATTAGCATTTATATCTGTATAATTACTGTGAATTACTTTTTATATATATATCATTCAAGAAATGTCTTGTATTTTGTATTCCATATTGAAGTAACTTACCTTTCCATTTTTAGTTAATTTAATAACAGTAAAATAGATTTAATAAATCATTACTAACAACTGTAGATGAGTAAACGACACAAATTATAATCTTATACCGCTATTTCTGGTTACATTGCGCTGGGAAAATTATAGTTATTTGTGCATAAGTTTAACTACTTGGCATAAACGCGACTTTGCTCTTCATTTTGTTATTATGGCCCCAAATATACCTTTCTAATACGAATTACAAAATAATATTTAAATATTATTTATTACAATTGTGTATTTATTTATAAAATAATATTTAAAAAATATTGAGACCTGTCTTGGCGCGCTTGAGGACTCGGGAAGCGAACCTGCATATGCAGGTTTATTTCTCAAATCAGTAAATGAAATGTATTGACTATACATCTTTTGTTTCTGCACTTGATAACGAAGCAAGGCGTGATGATGAGATCCGCAGCTTAATATGTCAAAGAACGGAAGAGCTTCAATGGGGGTGGAGTATCTTAATTCTTTGCCTTCTCTGTCATGTGCTAAAAACAACGAGAAGCTCGAAAAAAATAACAAAAGTATTTAAATATTAAAGGAGATTTTGATGCTTGCGTCGAGTGTTAATGGTATGAAAATATTTTTGAATAAAAATATTACTAACTTAAATTTACATGATTTATATTTTGTTGAAGACGTTAAAACCTATATTATATTTATAGGAAGGATTTTTTTCGTTTTCTATGTTTTTTTTAATTAATATATCCGCATTATAAATTGGAATTTTTGTGTTTTATTTTCGCATGCCATGTTATAAAGGAAAAGGAAATAACAGAAAAAGTTTTCAATTGGAATAGAATACCTTACTTAGAGTCTAGTACAACATTCTAAACCATATACAATGTAACAGTTATAAGAATGTTCATTCACAAGTCGTTCAAAGGGAACATGCACCATCTTGCCTTTTAGTAATTAGCAAATAGATATAACCCGGCCTCGTCTTGCAATAAATTATCTGCAATGCTTTAGCAAATGTTTATTGGAATTATTATTTAATGAATTTTTTTTCCCGCTCTCGTAATGAGACAAATATTGCGTCTGCCTTACCTGCTTTGTGCGGAATAGAACGTGTAACAGAATAAAAGCAAACTTTTATTTTTTACAAAATAATATTAGTGCTAAATATTGCACGATTTAAATAATTCAGAATTAATTTTCTACTCTATTTAGCTTCACGCTGTATCCCGCACAGGCAGGCAGGCAGGGTAGTCAGAGGGAACTTGGGAACTTAGTGTTAAGACATTCCGTTTCCCTTCCGTTCCCCACTTACTGCTGAAATTAAGGCATTGCGTGTTGAGTGCCGGAACTCAACGCCGCGCTTTGCCTTGTTACCAGAGCGAAGAAATAAAACATTAAATATTTAAAAAATATATGACATAACATTCTGTATATAAGTCGTTCACTAAAGTAACTACATGTTTTTATAATAGAATAAGTATAATAAAAAGAAGTTTAATATAATATTTGTACATATCAATAAAAATACCTTGCAAAATGCTTACATTTGAGTACTTAGCCTTTGACTTAAAATGCTAAGTACTTAAAAGTTGTTTGAACCAGTTTTATCTTCGCAACTGTCGAATCACTTCGTTCGTAGCGGAAGAATGAATGAATATAAATTATAACTGCATTATTCATTATATTTCGTTATTATTCATAGAGATAAGTCAATAAACTTTATTCTTTAAAAGTTATTTGACACATTGGTATTACCAATGTAATATCAATTTAAATATTAAAAAGAACTTTTTACTTTTAACAATAGCAACACGGCACTGTTTCACATCGCTTAAAGTTAACAGTATTAGATGATAGAATGCCAACGAGCATTCGCGTGCAATATCACGTGCTGATATCTAATTATATCAATGAAAACCGCACAAGTACAACTTGTATTACAGTGTAGTTGTCACATAACAGCCATTGTACTTTGTTATATAATAGTATATGTTCATGATTATATCACAAAAATAAAGAAATATTATGAAATGAAACGTACAGAAATATATGAAGATGTTTGCTTTTTTATGTATTTTTTATTAAAAATAAAATATATATTTTTAATATTCCATGAAATTGCTATTTGTAACTATTTCTATGTTTTGCCAACATCCTATTTTTTATTATATAAAAATAGCACAAAACAGATACAGCGACAACTTAAAGGCGAGTTGCTTTTTGATGTTTTTTAAGCAAGGCAAGGCTTTGTGCCTAAAAATAGGATGGAAGTTTATTTTGATTGCATAAGTATTCCCTTTATATTCTGAGTCGGTCATTGCACCTTTTGAATAGAAGACGTGATCAGTTGGTGGAATTTGAAACTGCTTTTGTTTTGACTAAATTAAACTGATGAATGCTATTAAACATTTGCCCTTCAAAATCTCAGTTATTTTTCTGAATGTTTCGCCACAATCATTAGAAGTCTGACCAGAGTTTATTAAATTAGATAATATATTATAGGTACTAAATTGTAGTTTAAAATGTTTTTTTTTTATATTACATTAACGTAGTATTTAATCAAACAGCTCATCATCTTTGTAATATTAGTACAAATAATAACTATTAACACAATATTTGTTCATTTATATACATCGTCATCTAATTTCTGCTAAATTAAGTATATTTTGTAGCTATTTGCCAACTTAAATATTTTAAATTAATGTAACTTTTTTATTTATTAGCCGATTTAAAGATATATATATATGTTGAAAGGTTGCTAAAATGAGTGAAAGCTGAATTTAAATTTGGTTAGCCGTTTCTGAGGCAAACATTGCAATAATAAACGTCCCCTATAAGATACTCTTAATATATTATATAGACAGTGATTAGTTACAGGATTATTATAAGTATACATTATTCAATATTGTTGACTCTACCATTAAATTTATATAGTTAACACGCGGCTACCGTATCCACTCAAGTTCAATTTATTTATTATATAAAAAATATATAAGTAAATCAAATATCATAGATGTAATATACATATGAAACATATCTCAACTTATTTTATAGTTAAATATTTTACTTATAATATGTAAATACTTTAATATAATATTAAAAATATTATATGTAAGCAAGAACTAAATGTGATAACAATAGAACTATTTTACGTTGTTGTATGAAATAATACCAGATGTCAAGGTGTTATATACTAATATGTTATATTTATAGTGTGAAGATATGAACCGTGGGAAATAAAAATATGGATTCAGATTTACTTATCAGCTTAATATTTACATGAAGAGTCATCGTCAAAATATATTTAAATTTGTCTTGGGATTAAGTGAATGGTACGCGATTCCTTTGAAACGTTAACTATTCATAAATGATATATAAATAAATATTACATTATTGTTAATGAAAATCGGTGGCTATATTATTAACATGATATTTTTTGGTTAAGGCATAATAATCTATATTATAATAACTATACTTTTATATATCTATATTATAATTAATATACGCTTTTTTTTTCCTTTTATATGAGTATGCTATAACAAGAAAAATAAGACACTCTTGTCGTACCTGTATGGATGGCCTGCCAAACTTGTCTGATTCCTGATTCGTTTTACATGTTTCTGACGTCATATCAACTATGTTGCTTTTGTCTCATTATAAAAAAAACGTTTTACTTAACCCCAAAATACCTCAGATGATACTAAAAATATTTAATAAGTTCAAATTATTATAACATGATATATGAACGTTGGTATTAGAATGATGACAGTGGGTAAAAAGTGTTACATTTTTGTAGCTTGTTTGGTTCGATTATGTTTTAATTGTCTTAAGTCTTGCATTTTTATTAATTGATATCGTAATTTCACTCATTACTTACCTATTCTAGCATACCTATAACACGCGAGACTGTGTAAAGCGCAATTTACGGATTACCATATAATTTACGTAGACATTTAATATTTTTCATATTTTAACTTTAGATCGTTTCATATATACTTAGTAAGTTTATTTTGTAGTGCAAAAACGAGAAGTCTCATTTTTTTATTTTGATTATATTATTTGTGGCAATTAATTCCAGTTTGTTAAATTTACATAATTTGTATTGAAGGTTAATAATTTAGAACATATTTTTTAGCTCTTTATATCAATACACTATATATACTTTAATAATGAACAAAAAGTAGTAGACTATTTCAAATATGAGATGCAAAATAACTTTACCAAAAAATAAAAAAATAATCATTATAAGGACATGATATTTTTATTATATTTTAACATTGCTCGGAGGCCTGGCCACTAAGCGCAGTAAATATTACAAATCTTTATATATTTCTCTAAGCATATAGCAATATTTTTTAATTATTACCCCATTTTACCCTATTGACAGCTCCTTTTTGCAAAAGCTTCAATGGCTTCGTCTCGGGAAAGATTAACTGAAAGTCGATACCAAATTTGGAATGGTGGAACAAAATCTTAGCGTAATATATTATTACATATTATTATATCATATACATTATAATAACAAGATAAAGGACCATTTGAAAGATGAAATACCCGTTGTCATAACAATACATTATGTCAATTATAAAAATTTTCAAATAATTTTTATTAAACTTTTTCATGTTTTGTTGTATTTTTATACATAAAATAAATATAAAAATACAAAAAAACATGAAAAAGTTTAATAAAAATTAAAAAAAAAATTATTTCAACAACTTTTGTTCGACATGATTTCAGGAAAATAGCTACTTATTAAATCATGACAAACGGAAGCGTAAAAAACCTAATGCCATTATATATTCTACGTTTTTATTTACTACTTTAATATATAACTACGATGTAAAAGAACTGAAACTACGTCAAGCTTATT
Source organism: Eueides isabella (assembly GCA_019049475.1). NCBI lineage: Eukaryota > Metazoa > Arthropoda > Insecta > Lepidoptera > Nymphalidae > Eueides > Eueides isabella. The sequence goes on from CM032385.1 coordinate 11,980,406, forward strand.
TTAATATTGGTCAATTCGTGACTGGAACTAAGAATGATTCATTACCTTAAATCCCTATTGACTCATATGAACGCAGCAACAATGAAATCTTTGAAACTGAGGCCTTTGAAATGATTTCAATAAATCTCGCAGCCCTTTTATATCGTCAAGGACTTCAATGATCTTATATCTATGTTTATTGTGATTAACTATCTACTGTAGTGATCTGATATGTCTCAAATTAAACATTAAATAGTATATATGTTTATATTATTAATGGAATGACATATAATTAAAACACTTATATTTGTATATATATTATATTGATTTAAAATAAAATGAGGTTAATGAACCATAGCTCACAATACAAAGGAAGCTGTATGTGCTTCATAGAAATAATCAGAAGTAACGTGCATATGCATTCGGATATCCGGTGGCTCCTGTCGCACCGACATCAATAGAGAAAGTATGTATTTTTCTGACTAGAATATTGTTACGTTAGTTCTTACGTAATTCCATATGGGAAAAATTTAAATACTCTTTAATAATAGTATAGTAACATGCAACATCTCATTTATGATTTAGCATCTATGTGTAGGTAGGTACTATAATATAATAAATTATGTAATTATATACTTAAACACTTAGCATTTCATAATATAGAAAATTCTATCAATAATTAAAAAAATCCGGCCAAGTGCGTCTCGGACTTAGCCAACCCCACCGAGGGTTCTGTAACAATGGAAGAAGAAATTAGAAAAGTTCATAAAAAAAATTGTGGATGCACTCATTTTATACGAAGTAGGAATGCCTTTTTAGTAATACTTTTCTATGAAATAACCTGTTAGGTCTACTGGAAGTATTCTATTGGTTTTGATAAAAACCAGAAAACAGTGGCGAATTGCAAAGAAACAATGCATATATGTTTTTTCTTTTTAATTAGAATCTTGATTTTTCTAAGCTCCAAGTACCGAAGACCTACACACTCGCATGTGATATATTTTTTTATTAAATCTCTAAATAAATGGTCTGGACAGACGGATAATATATTATAGGATTATAAACGTTCCGTTTTTATCCTTCGAGGAATAAAATCCCATAAAATTCTTTTCATTTAGCAAATATAGCTTTTGTTATTTTGTAATCGCTACTTTAATCAATTAAATCAATTATATTTATTTTACTTTTTATACTGTGTATTTAAACTAAATAGAGCATGCTACATAAATCTATTTGTTACATACATATATTTATAGATTACGAGGTAGCATACAAAAATATTAATGTTTTTGTTTGTTGTAAATAATGTTGGCATCGGACTTGTTACTTAATTTAGTATAAAAGTTAAGTCCTAATAAAATTAAAACCTCGATTAATATAAAAATATTATTTAAAAAAATATATTTATATAAAAAAATATATTTATATAAAAATAACAAATTATATTATTATTATTAACATAATAGGTAGATCTTTCTCAATTCATTATTGCAGAACATTACATATTGTTTGACATCAATATTTACATGTTTATTTATGAATTGTGTAAGAGTTTTTGATACGTCCTATTTACTTTTATTCAAATGACGATTGATAAACTTTCAATAAATATTAATTTGTTTCATGATGCGAATCGATGAGAAAAAGTGATATTGCTACAATGAATATTTAATTGCACGCTATTTGCTTAACATTGGACAACTATCCGAGCTAATATAGTCCTTTTATTAAATTACTACTCTACTCAGCTTCACGCTGTATCCCGCACGAGGCAGGGTAGGCAGAGGGAACCCGGGAACCTAGTGTAAAGACACTCCGTTCCGCCACTCTTTGAGTGGCGGAACTCAACGCCGCGCTTTTGCCTTATTACCAGAGCAAAGAAATGGAACATTAAATATTTAAATTGAAAATATGAAATATTTCATTTCCTCGACTGGGGATCGAACCCAGAACCTGTCGGTTACAGTCACACTCTTGTGCCGCTGCGCCACGACAGGCCTTATTAAGTTATTTGTTATAATTTACGAGAACATGTGATATAAATTTGAGTATAAAATATCAGATGGGCCACATACAAACTCTTAAGTGAATTTAGATGACGAGTGAATTTAAAAACTAATTTGTGGGGTTTACTACAGTAAGTCATGCGGATCGAATGAAGTTATGATTATTGTTATTTTCTAAGTAACATTGTGTTTTATTTATTACCATCATTTTTATTCGATTTTTTTTATAATTAGCGAGCCTATATTTATTTTGTGTAAATAAATAAATAAATAAATATATATATTAAACTTAAGGATGTAATTTCATCAATGTATAATTAGTTACATTTCTTTAATTCCTAATTTCACACAATATAAAACAGACGCAAAAAGGCACAAAAAACAGGCTTAATGCTAAAAAGTCATTCTCTACCAGCCAAACTTGCCATGTGGAAAATCAATGCATAGGCGCGCAAAAAAGGATAATTTTGAATTAATTAGATATAAGTATACATACATAACGCTTTTAGCTGACGTTTAAGAGACTTTCGAGAAGGAGCACTTCTAATAGTTTCAGGCAAGTCCGCAGTAGACCGCAGTGACAGCGAATGAATTAGATATAAAACTTGAGTTATGAATTCGAACGGACAGTGTAAGGTGAAATTATGAGCCCAAAGATTTACTGTGGGAGGAAGAAAGGAAAGAGAAGTCAGAAGAAAGGTATGAAGGAGAATTCGGATTAAATTGAATAGAATAAAAACAGGTTAGCAATCTGGAGTTTCTTTGATCGACTACATTTAGGCAGCCAAGTTGCTCCCTACTAGATAAAATATGATTATACTTGCGGAAGCAATAAATAAAACGTATTTTTTTTTGAATGAAACACTTTTAAACGGATCAATCGCGAACACTTTTAAACGGATTAATCGCGAACACTTTTAAACGGATTAATCGCGAACACTTTACAGTAGTCCGTGGTCACGGGTAGACCCGTGACCACGGACTACTGTAAAGTACTGTAAAGTGTTCGAAACGTCGGGTTTCCCAAAAATGTTTACCATTCAATATACGCGATTAATCCGTTTAAAAGTGTTTCATTCAAAATGTATAACAATCGCGAAAATCAAAGACATTATTAAAACGTATTTATATATTAAGTAATCGTTCAAGCTTACTTACGAGTAACTTATTTAAATCCAAGCATCGCCAAAATCAATAATAGGAAACAACGGCGTATAAACCAGGTGAATTTTTGATTGCACCGGTAAAAAGTTTTTAAGTCGCAACATTGCGTGTAGAGTAGCATAAATCCTACGGGAAATATTAAAAATATGTTCATTCTGACGTAGCTTTTCATCAATTAAGATTCCCAAGTTTTTTACAGTAATATTTTGTTACATTTATGCACATAGTAAATAGTAGTAAATCGTAAAGTATAATTGGGATAAGACAGACAGACAATATACAATATCTAAATTGTCTTACTTATTTTCAGCTTCACGCTGTATCCCGCGCATAACCGGGTCAGCAAAATGAACTTGGCATTAATATATTCCCTTCCATTACTCACTTTCCGCTGCATTTGAGGCATTGCTAAGAATTTAAAACATTAATATTTCATTTGAAAATATAAATATTTCATTTTCTCGAGCGGATATCGAACCCACGGCCTGTAACGTTTACATGCTTGTTCTTCTACTCCACGAGAGGCCTCTAATTTTATATAAATCGTAAAGCTTCTAAACTGACTTAAAGTATAAATATAACGTTCATATAACCAATCTGTTTATTCATAAATACCGTGTGAATGTAACGTTAAAGATTTACTATGAACTAAACCTGTAAGCAAAAGTAAGCTTGAATGATCATGATATTTACATTTTTTGACCTCTACATACCTCTACATGTATATATTAGATACGTTTTTGGAATACAATATGTTAAACGTGGCGTTATTTGACAAAAGGTTCAAGCTATCAACGGGAATGCATCTCTATTAAGTTAGGTATTTTTATTCCAAGCACGAAATACTATTTCGGTGACACGTGAAGATTTATAACTCGTAATATAAGTTACACATATACATATGTATATGACATTTTTGACTTGTCAAAATATTTTTAAGTAAAAATTAAGTTAGATTAAATGACTAAGGTAATATTAATAGCTGTTATGAATGTTGTTATGATTTTTTACTTTCATAGACAAATAAAGAAACTAAAAATTAAATAGATCTCTCAGGATTTCTTAAGCAATACTTTGAAGATATTAAGCAATTTGTACTTCCAGGCTTGGAGGCGTCAGTCACTGATATGAATATTATCGCCCACACAGTAATCACTCGACAGGAAGCTAACATTCACGTCATGCATATTGTTCTCGTGCAAGAAAGAGTTAAAAGAGACGTAATGTATTTAAATAGCGTAATTGCTTCAATCTATTCTAACCACGCATTACTCGCAAACGGTTATATTCTCACGACTAAACTGATCTAGTTCAATATCATTATATATTGCATACTGATATCTATAATGTGCCTGTTAATTCGTCGCAATAGTGAAATTATAATTTAAGTTTACTATACTAATATTAAATATAAACTTTTTTTTTCATTTGTTCAAAGTGTAGCTATTTGTATTTAGAACACGATCGTTTGTTAACGTATATTGTTAATATAAATGTCATTAACATGAAATTGCAGCAATTTGAGTGTCAATATTGCCCATAAAAAAAAATATTTGCAAAGTATAAAATGTCAGGTCGTTTTTGTACTTATGTAGGCTATGCGCATAGGTAAACTCAGCCTTTGTTTGAAGTCAACGGATGACCTTTAATACTACAGTCTAGGGAACTTGTTAGATATAGTGGTTTTTTTTGTAAAATGAGTTGCCCTTTTCTACAAAAAAACATAAGAAATACAGTTTATGAATTGTAAGAGACTGCAACATGTATCATAGCTCAAACTAATTATAAATTTAGTCAATTGACATTATTAACATCATCATAGACAGTTGTTACGTACGTCATAGTTCTCTATTCAAATCTTACTGAAATGCACGCAGGCCTTAAAATATTTTAATTTATTTCAGCACAAATATATCTACACAAAGAAGTTATTCTATATATTTTTTATATAAATAACTCTTAGTAATTACGAGTGTTGCAATATCGTAAATATATATCTAGAGGTATATAGGTATACGTAATCCATATCATTGTAAATGTCAACATAGCATGTGTAATTGCAGTGCAGCTGTTGGTATAATAAATATATATAAATATTCGAAGAGTGACGGCAATAGGACATAGCTTTAGTTTAAAAGCTTTACTTTATTGTGGTATATGTTGTTTTATTGAAATACTTTATATTTAACGCTATTTTCATAAAGATGCCAGGCATTCCATCATTGTATAGTTAATTGAATTTGATTTTGATGCGCATCACAAGTGGCGGCGTCTTTAACCTATCACATCCCGGTACTGCATCCGCTGAGTACGTCGTTGGGAGTTATTATAACTTGAGACAAGTAATTCTCGTCCATCTAGCTACTCGCAAACCGTTCTTTAAGTAGATACCAACTATCACAGCCAATGATTTTAAGTCATTAGAGGAGAGGGCTTATGTTACATGTAAAACCGGTTACGGTGACTGTTGTTTTAGTGAAGACTTTAGGTATTAACAACGTTGTATATCTTATTGAATTTGAGTTTGATGCGCGCTTCGCTAGCGCTATCAGCGGCACTATGACCGCCAGCATTTGTAAGTTAGAACAAGTATTTCTTGTTTGCGAACTCTAAGCCTAGTGGTAAAGCAGCATATGTTTAATAACTGAGTATGTTCGGGCTGTATCTTTAAAACGATAAAGTAGAATGTTGAATCGGATACAGATTATATAATCAAATACAATTTTAATATAGGCTTGGGCAAATAAAGTGTTCTAATATCATGTACATAATTGTAAGTGTATCTAATATAGGTTATTTAGTAATATAACTGAGGTGTAGTATATAGACACCTAATGACAATTTTTTTATTTAACTTGGTGATGATACTCTGCTGACTTCTTATATATTTCAAAATATTAACGTATATACCATCGAGTGTCATAACATAAATAAAATTTAAAATAAAAAAAAAAAAACCCTACTTTCATTGAATAAAGTCAATTATCATTATGTATAAAATAAAAATAATAAATACTTTAACATTGACATACTTAGGTCAGATAAATCTGACCTCATACTTTTCAAACATGGACCCAAACCCATTGGGTCCAATTTTGAAAAGTGTTAAATATATTTTCACTATTTTTAAAGTGTTATTCCACACAAAGGAAAGAAAAACACTAATTTTTAAAAACGTTTTTATAAAATATTATGAGTGTAAATCAATATACATATCTCCTGTAACCTAACTAAGTAAACTGTTACAATAATTCTGATTGACAATGTACAGTATAGGATTCTGTCAGGTGATGCCTCAAACAATATTCCTTGTTTAATGGAATATGAAGGTGAGAGTTATACGTCACTTGAATAACTATCTTTACCCACAAAAGACAAAAGTTATGTAGAGCTGTAGGAGGAAGAGTTATAAAGAAAAAAGGCTACCTTTTTGTCATAATATGGTTGAAAATAAAATAAGTACTTGTAACACATCATAAACCTAATGGACGCAAAAATATGTTGAATATGTATTTTATGCAAAAATAGTAAAAATAATACAATGCGAAGATATTTTAAATTTCGATAAAGCTTTTAATTTCCAAATTATTTTTTTTATACATGAATTGTGATGAAAACAAATTTAAATGAAATATTTTTAAATGATTTACAAAGAAATGATATAGTAATTAAAACTGAACACACCTAAATGCTGCAAAAGATACGTTATACGAGTCACAATGGTAATATGCAAATAAGACAAAGAATTGTAGTTCTAAATTTACGTATCCGTTGCGTTGTCTTAATTTTATGTATGATCAGCATATAAAAATATATACAATTGTTTTTGTTTGCTGAGTGGGGAACGATATTAGTATTTCGATATATATATATATATATATATTTATATATATATATATATATATATATATATATATATATATATATATATATATATATATATATATAATTATATATCTATCATCATCTATACTAATCCTTAATACGTATTATAATAGCAAATAAATACCAAAAATTAACCAAAAAGTTGATAGGAGGAAAAAATACGTTTGTATTGAATTTACTGCTTAATATTTTTTTTTATCATTTTACTATATTCAGTTAATATATTGGACCTTTTCTGCAGATAGTAGTTGAGTCACAACTTAATAGATTAAATGGAACGCATTAATTCATGTTAGTGTGTACTGGGTCGCATCAACTATTTTTATTAGTTAATTAAGTGTTTCAATTTTCACTCGAAGCCCGTGTATTATAAGAAGACTGTAAATACGAATAAATATTTTACCTAGTAAGCTAAGCAAAGCAGGCAAAACCAATGCCTCTAATCCGGAGGAAAGTAGATAAAAGAACGTAGTGTCTAAACATGAAGAGTTCCCTGTGCCTACCATGCCATGTGCGGGATAGAGCGTAAAGCTGAAAGAAACTAATTTATAGTAAACATATATTTAATTTCAATTTTACAATTTAAATGTCAAGTAAATATTAATTTTCTCTATTATAACAGTCAAATTCATATGGTTAATAAGAATTCAGATAATTTTACCTTTCCATATTTGTAACTATAATACGTATTACACCGTTAATAATTTTAAATACTCGAGTTTATTACAAAACAATCAAATATTCACTTTGTTGTGGAATTTGTTACCAATATCCTATTGACTTACACCGCCGCAATCGAATCGTATAGAGTTGGTGGTTTTTGCATTTGCCTTGAGGTTCCGGTGACCGCAACAGAGTTTAAATAACTGTAGTGTAGTAGACAGCTCACAAAAAAAAATAATAAGAACTATATTATTCAGTGAGGCCTATCGTGGCCTAACACAAGCGTGTGACTGTAAAAGCGACAAATTGTGAGTTCGATCCCACATGGCGAAGTGAAATATTTTATACTTTCAAATGAAATATTTAATATTTTTATTTCTTCACTCTCTTAACAAGGCGGCGTTGAGTTCCACTATTACTACCCAATACGCAATACTTCAAGTTCCGCGGAAAGTGGGGAACGGAACAGAATGTAGGTTTCCAAGTCCCTCTGCCTCCCTTGCCATGTGATGGATATAGCGTGAAGCGAAAAACAAAATAATAAAAACAACAACATTCAACAAGTACAGTTTTTAACATATTTTTACGACGCAACTCCGACCTTTACGGTTTAATATGGACATTCCAAATACATATCGTTACAGCTTTGACTGGTCTAACTATATACATCCAGTCACTTCTTATTACGCGTGCAATATATGAATTATGTACAAATTATGCGGCCGTATATACAATCAAAAGAATTGGTAACAATCATTGTTCTCCTTATTTAGAAGGTGGGAGGAATGGGACGTTGCAACTTGGCGCAAAAGCTTGAATATTTTTACTTACATACATTCGTACGTAACAATACATGTCGTTAGTTATATAGTAGTTTATTAGTTAACAATATTTTTTTAAATGGTGAGAGATCTTTTTAGTTTAATATACTTTTGAAATTATACACGGGATTTGTTTATAATTTATTTCAGTATTATTTTTTATAGAATATAGTTATAATATATTATTAACATTTACACTAACAAGAGTCGGTCGATATAAAAAATGTTATCACACATATTAAAATACATATTTGGTGAGATTTGTAATTCACTTTTACTACTATTGATAATTATAACAAAAAGTATAAATTATTTTACGAAATACAACATTATTGTTAAGTAAGGAAATCGTATTAAAAAGATTAATGTAATCTCTACATGTCATATTAGCAACTTACAAAAACGTGTTCATTATAGTAGAACACCTGCCTGTTACTTAGCTATAAATGCAATTAAATTATGTAAGAAAATAGGTTAAGTCGATTAGACTTAATAACTATTCAATTATCTCCCTACATAGGCTCGAGTAATGTTAATAAAACGGTGCGTATGACTAACCTGCAATAGTTTAACTGTTCATATTTACCAAACATAATGAAGAATGTATGTAACTATCATTAAAAGTATATTAACTTTCATGTCATAAATTACAATGTTCAGTAATTATAGTCAAGCCAAAGTTCTTTAAAATTTTTAACAATATATTCATATTTTATTGGGCTGTGCATAAATTATATATGAATCGTAGTTTATTTACGTGATTTAAAAATACGAGTAATGTACTTTTTATTTATCCCAGATGCAGTGACCAGTGCTGTTAGTGGCACAATTGGCGTGCCTCCATGCACCTGGGAGCCGTTCTACTGCGTCTTGCAACAGGACCGACGGACTCTTACGGCGTACACCAGTGAGGAATTAGCTGTGAGTAACTTTCTCCCTCTTTTCTAAACTATAAAAATACTTACTATAGTTTATCTAGCTATACAAACAACTTTGAATAATTTTATGAATTGAACGTGAAATATGAACAAAAAATACTTTTTTTATATATATGACGAACTTTCTTACGTTGAAATAGTTTAATGCCAGTTTCAATTACGCAGATGTTGTTTCATATTTTGTAATCAATCGCACAAAAACCGGACATAGCAGTAATTAAATCTGACATCAATAGAGCGTTACAAATTTGCTACAACTGTTTCGTTCGATCCATAAAAGTAGGATTCGTGATTTGAAACAATTTTTGTGCGACTTGGTCATACGTTACATTCGCAGTTACAAACCATGCAGATCCGATGTGACACCAGTAATGATCGTCATTAGCTTGACGAGTACCTTTCAAAACAGCCAACGCATTGCACGGAACATTGAATATTGAGCAGACATTGTTATTTGTTTTTGTCTATAAATTTAAAGTTATACTGGACCAATGGTTCCGCTTTCCTGATCTTTGAGGTAATTTAACTTTTTTCTCGATACTCTCGATTTTTGCTTGTTGCTAACTTTCATAAAATTATAAAATTGATTTAGTATTTTCGCTATAATCGTCTAAAATTATGAGAACGTAATACGAATGAAGATAGAAAAGAGTAATTTTACACATTTCATATTAAATGGGAAAATTAATATTGTAGGTCACTTAGGTAGGTACTCCAAAACAGCATAATATTTCATATCAAACTGTCAAAAGTTCTATTAGTTCTTATAAGACGTATGTTGATTAGTGATTATGAAATGCTGGCTCACTTGATATGTTTCGCAGTATTTTCCAAAACTTGCAATAGTCCGTGATCAAGGGTAGATAGGGCATATTACTATGGATTCTTGCAGAATAAGCTGACTATATCTTGAACTCGGGTGTGGGGAGCTTGAGACTTTGGAGTTTTTATGAGTGGGTCCCAGAAAATTCTAACTGTCTACTCTTTTGAAATAAGGGTGTTTTCATATTTAAATGACCCGCAGATTATCTTAGGAATATATCTCTTTTCCTTAGCGAGAATGTGGGCTAATCAAATCTGATGTAATAGTAGAGTTTATCTGTGATTGGCCTACATACAGCTGACTTCGATACATGTCCATTCGAAGATGTGTTCCTTCACCCTGAGGCCGATGTTTCTTTTTGTTTGACCAATGATAAGTTACAATCACAATCTAATTTTTATACATGCATACCACAAAGGAATACCTATAACTTTTCACTGGTCTCAGAATTTGCCTCACATATTTTTTCTCTATCTGTATTATTCAGCCTCAATGATATAAAAACTTCTTTAAAAAATATTAGTACTCCAATAATTTACTGTTTGTACACAATACAATTAAAAGGAATATTAAAATAATCAAGAAAAAACAACTATGCAACTGGCTAATATAGTAGTAAGATTTATTTTGTTATTTTAGTCCTTATTTCCACTTTTAAATTTTATTTTAAAAGAATTTAAGTATGTACACAGCACATTTAAACATTTGTCGAAGAATAAACTGACGCTCGCCACGTAGGCGTACTCCGGTTTTCTGCATAAATCAAAGTTAACCGTCCCATTGGAGGAGTACTGCCTGTGAATGTAATACGTTTATGTTAGTTTGTATGTTTGTCTTAGAGAAATAATTTAATTTATTTTGTTAAAATATTTTTTACATTACATTATTTATTGTGCTTTAAAATGATAAATTATTTTTAGCTTCACGCTGTATTGCGCACGTAGTAGGGAAGGCAGGCAGTAGGCAGAGGGAACTTAAGAACCTAGTGTTCAGATACTCCGTTTCAGTCTTCACTTTCCTCCGAATTTGTGGTAATGCGTGTTGAATTCCGGAACTCAACGCCGCTCTTTGCCTCCTTGTAAGCAGAGCGAAGATATAATAATAATAAATGTTTCATTTCCTTGACTGGGGATCGAACTCTTATGCCCCTGCACCAAGACAGGTCTCAAAGATAGTACTGTAAGAGAACAAAATATAGATAGATAGATATCAATAACTATAAATAAATTAGATAATAATTCATTTTTAATTTAATTGATACTTATACTCGTATATACATAGGTGATTAAAATATGATGTATTTAACTTTCTACATGTAATAGCGAAGCTAATTGAAAACCAGTAAACTATTTAAATAGTAACTTATCTCAATGTACATAGAGTTAGCGATATCATTTAACGGATATTGGTATTGTTAGGGAAAACGAGGTTTTAATAAGAGTATTGTAACATAAATTAGATCGTCAATGTCTTTTCTAAGTGAGTATCTAAACTAATATTAATTTGTCAAATATAATTATGCAATATATATAAAAATAAAAGGCTTGTCGTGGCGCACAAGCGTGGGACTGTAAACACGACAGGTTGTGGGTTCGATCCCTACTCGATGAAATGAAATATTTAATATCTTTATTTTTTTGCCTTTTTAACGGAACGGAGTGTCTTAACACTAGGTTCCCACGTTCCTTCTGACTACCCTGCCATGTGCGGGATACAGCGAGAAACTGAAAAAAACTGCATTCAAATTGTTAAATATCTTTGGAAAACAATTTTAATAACTAAATCTTTATTTATATGTAATTACAATAAATATTATGTACCAAAGCTCTGTATTATATTGTTTTAACGCAATATTTTAAATCTCATGGCCAATGTACCACACTGACCGTGAGCTTTGAAAGGTGACCAAAGTGATAAAATCTACTTCTTATTTCTTTTATAGTATTGAAATAAGTTTAACACGATTTTGAATTATTGTATTATTGAGGTAACATATGGAGCAATGTAACATTTTTTCTTTATATTTAACTTACTCAGAATTGGATAACACATGTAAGCTTTCTTTTACATGCTTACAGTCCTTTCCGGGCTTCTATTTGGATTATAAGGTAAGAAAAGTTGTGACCTGTTTATAGTTTTCGTGTTACTTACCTAGTTTTGAAATCATCCTATAAATAATCAGATCCATAAAAAAAATGAAAAAACTAATTCCAAGAAAGAATTAATAATGTTTCTTTTACTATTAGTGCCATAACAATGTAAATATTGTATATACATTTTAATATACATCCTGTGATTTTTCTGTGGTCTTGGTATTCGTATTTATTTCTTTAACATATTTGATTTTTTATTTTAATGTTTTCCCTTTAATATCAGTATCTTGAAGGTAAACTTCTTTAATAGTTGCTCCATCGTGTCCAACTGTCATTGCCTTAACATTTCAGAGTAATAAATAATTTTAGTTACAAAATCTGTTTACCATACAACCATTGTTTAAGAGATATTGCAATTTAAAATAAAATAATAGGCAACTTATAATTGAGATTAAGTGTGACATTGTCAAAGCTTTTTCTTATTAAGCCATCCCCTTATGGAATTTATGTATACTATATTATGTATTTTATATAACTAAAAGAGGCCTATAGTTTCGCAGCGGCACAGACGTGTGTGTGACTGTAACCGATGGGTTGTTGGGTTCGATCCCCATTCGAGGAAATAAAATATATTTAATGTTTTCAATTTTAATATTTAATGTTTTCATTTCTTCGCTCTGGTACAAGACAAAACGCGGCGTTTAGTTCCGCCACTCAACATGCTATCTATGCCACAAAAATCGGCGGAGAGTGGGGAACAGAAATGGAACGGAGTAACTTAACACTAGGTTCTCAAGTTCCCATCTGCCTACCCTGCTATGTGCGGGATACAGTGTGAAATTAAGTAAGTAAGTAAGTAAGTATAACTTAAAGAACTACTCTGCTTACGAACTTTGATATGTGAATTACTATAATAAACGATTCTTTTAACTATAATGAAGTGCAGTAATTGTGGAATTTAGTCTTTTATATATCTATTTCAATTTAGTTTTTTCATAAAGTAACGCATTTATATATATACTAACCAAATATTTCCAAAGTTTAATTTGAGAATTGACTTAAAATTATAGTACAAATTGTTACTAAACAGTTAGTTTAGGCATTCACCGTCGGCACTTATCCAGATTCTCGGAAATGTTGTGAATCCTAAAAGGAAACATCGGCTGATGTCACTTACCATATGCTTAAGTATTCCATTCGTTCAGTTGAAGTAAATTTAGTACTTAAAACTAAAAGTTTTGTTTTGATATGATTTAATTTAATATTTACGCACCTAATGATTTTCTTAAAAACATATCTATTTAATATTTCGATAGGAAAGAAAATTAAGAGAACCAAAATATAATGTGTGATGTTAAAAAAGAATCGTATTTTACGACTTATCTCGCATACTAGTAAAGTTTAAGTACGAGCCAGTTTTATTTTATTACTATTTTACTACTATTACGCAAAAAGATTAACAATTGATAGATTGATAGAAGAATATTTAGGTCCAAAGAAAGAAAGAGATGTGTTGGCTGAGTTCCACCAGATTACTTAATACTGATTTGATTACTGTGTGCTATTTAAATTCATGCATACTTATTTTTAGATGTTTTTCGGTATTTTTACCTATTTCAGTAGTTTTCTCTTTCTCTCTCAGCTCACGCTCACGCTGTATGTCTCACATGGCAGGGTAGACAAATGGAACTTGGGAACCTAATGTTATGACACTCCGTTCTACTTCGGTTCCCCACTTTCCGCCGAATTTGAGGCATTGCGTGTTGAGTCGCGAAACTCAAAGCCGCGCTTTCGTTGTAACCAGAGCGAAGAAATGAAAACATAAAATATTTAGTTTGAAAATATTCAATGGTTCTTTTTCTTGAGTGAGGATCGAACTCACAATTTATCCTTTACATTAATACGCTTGTGACAGGTCATCATTTTAGTAGTGTTTTTTTTTATATAAGTATATTTGAAATTTATCACGTTTGATTCGTTTTTTACTCTATCCACGTTTAATGGCTATTTTATTGTATAACAGAGCAGTTGGACTCCACAGATATAATATAGGCATAAAGTCAAATGGTAAAAAATTAAGATCATTACGTTCTTATTTTTATGTAACGGTAGTCCTTAAATCTTCTTTTAAAGAAACATCTTGCAAATCTCATTGTGATTTATCAACATGTACGCCATGTGGTGAGGTTTTGTTTTGCTCGTACAATATTTGCGGCACTTTTAACCCATACATATTGTTTTGAAACTTACTGGCTTGATTATATATTACAAATAATAAATGTAATTTTAATGTAATAATTATAAAATGTAAAGATTTTCCTTCCCCTTATTCTGTAAATTCTTATAAAAATAAATGAAAAAGTTGCACTTATGACACAACTGAGAAACTTAAAATTTTTTAAGTCGCTGATCCTTACTGTATGTTTAAAGAAAATTGACACTGGGACAAAACCATATGTGTGAAAAGGATTTATTATTAGCTTTGCAAGTACGTTTATGGCAAATGGGTCTGAGTCATGACTTCGAGTCGGTGAACTTTTCTTATAGTGTGTCAAACTTTGAATAAAATAAGTTTAAAATTGTTAAATTACTCGTAAATTTATTAAGTAAAAAAAAAACACCTTAATTTCCAAACATTTCATCTTTATTTTAAGACTAAAATTTGTATATGTTATCTTAAATATGTATTTTTGGGGAATAACAATTTAAAAATGCTAAAAAGCAAATTCCTTTTAATATATGTATTTGTATATACCCCCATTTAAGACTTTTTAAAATCCATTTTTCTCATGTAAGACAATTATACGATTGTGGAATCCAACTGTACTTTATTTCTTTAGAACACATAAACCAGCTAACTAGCATATTATAGATTGTATGATGGCGGAACTCAACGCCGCGCTTTACCTTTTCTCGCTCTTATTTTCTCGAGTGAAATGAAAATTTTAAATATTTTATTTCCTCGAGTGGGGACCCAAGCCCAATCTGTCGAGTTTACAGTCGCACGATTGTCCTCTTGCACTGCATCAGTCCCCCTATTAAATTGAAAGTTGTTAATTATTATAGTTGTCAACATTGGTAATTCTACACTTAAAATAATGTCTATATGTACAGTAGACAACAAAACACTAAACACGAAAGGATTCACTGTTAGTAGAAATCCAGTGTTGCAACTGAGGCCGGTCCGAGCTATTTACGTATTGCTGAATAACGTTATATTAATATTTTTGTGAAAATATATCTACATAGTTCCTTATAAATGTTGTCACTATTATAATATTTCTATTGTTAATTTGGACAGATTACGGCATATGTTTTGTTTTTAACTTGCTATGTCTTAAATACTTCAATCTACAAGATAGGCGGATACAACTAAATCCTATATTTAGAGCAAACTGATTTGACATCAATCAAACAAGTGATCTGCTGCTGACGCGCTCATATGAGGCTGCACGCATATTCCGCACGATAAGTCTTGCGCTTTCTTAGTACTGCTTTGATCATGAGAAGAAAAAGTACGCATTATTAAATGGGATCCGTCGGTTAAATACGGGTTGCCTTAAACCACATCAATAAGTATACCCTCCTCTTCCTCACAAAAACTGCCTATTCCGGGCCACAATTTGACCTGAATCTGGGAGTCTCTAAATTGATTACGTAGCCAAACTCTATAGAGTCCAATAAGTGACTGTGACTCTTGTGCCAACTTACAAACCATGGCATACTTGCTCTTCGGAAGTTGTGTCCCAGTTGTTTACACACAAACTGGTGCTAATGTAATAAACCTGTGCGAAAAGTTTTCATATACACTAGAGGCATGGACTTGGACATGTTGCTGGAGCGACAAACAGATAAGACAGTAATTTTATCGTATCATTATAAATATGGCAATTGAGACATTCTTGTTCTCACAGAGATACAGAGACACTCGATGTATCGTGGTTAGTGTTGCAGGCTATTCTTACCATAAAAATTGTGTATGACATTCATGACATATGCGCTGGTGGTTTATTTCCTATTACAAGTGATTGTATAAGTCATCATAAATTGACCTTTCGAGACGTTTTACTACTATTCATATGGTCATTGTGCTTTAATTAGGATGCACAGTGCATGTACTTTATGCAGTTGCAATTTATTTGAATATGTGTTTAATTTAGTAATACGAAGAATAAACTTTATATATTAAAATATAAACATAATGATAAGCAATTGGAAAACCAGTATAGACTAGGAATAGACAAAGTATGGCGGTTGAATGATTTCTCATCTTTATGTTGAAATTCTTTTTTAATTCACGACTGTTATATAAAAAGCCAATAATATAATTGTTACGTTTTTATATACAATGATAAAGCAAAATAAATGCAAACACAACATTTTTCATACAAATTTAATTAAGAAACATATTAAAAGATATTGATCAAATTATTTCCTATGAATGCAATAGGTAATTACTTCGCTGTATGAAGTTTATCGTTTTAACCGTTCCTTGGTCCAAAAGCTTTCTGCTTATAGACATGTAATAAAAACATTGAATATATTACTTTTTCATATAAATTTATATAGTTTAATATGTTAGAGATATTTATCAATATATATATATATATATATATATATATATATATATATATATATATATATATATATATATATATATATATATATATATATATATAATATATATATATATATATATATATATATATATATATATATATATATATATATATATATATATATATATATATATATATATATATATATATATATATATATATATATATATATATATATATATATATATATATATATATATATATATATATATATATATATATATATATATATATATATATATATATATATATATATATATATATATATATATATATATATATATATATATATATATATATATATATATATATATATATATATATATATATATATATATATATATATATATATATATATATATATATATATATATATATATATATATATATATATATATATATATATATATATATATATATATATATATATATATATATATATATATATATATATATATATATATATATATTATTGAGTGAAATTCTTAAAATGGGAAGCAGATGTGCGTGTGCGAAAGAACATTCTGATTCTCCTATAGTATAGCACTTTGTGACCTCAATTTCTTCCGAGTCGGTTAGGACAAGCAATGACATCATACTAACCGTTGGGTGTTTAATTTTTATAAAATACCAAATAACTATAGGACATTCTTAGATATTTCTAAGTTTTTTTATTTTGCTCTTTACTTAAGTAAATTGAAATATAAATATGACAATGTAAAGTAAATATTTTTTTCTTTGCTTAATTGAGGCCACGCCATCAAGGGGACACTTTGATCTATTTATTCGGTAAAAATAACGGAAGTATGTAAAGTTTCATAAACTTAAAGATTAAAACCGGCGTGATTTTTATTTATTTTTGACTTCCCTTTTAGTAAAGACTTCCATCCCTACCACAGTTGACCGTTTAAAATAATTAACCTCGTAAGATGTAGTAACTTGAAAAGGAGTCCATTATGTCTGGCGTCTTGTTGTTTCCATGGACCTATTAATAGCATTCTAATAATAAGTGCGGTAGAGTTGCCAGTTCATAAAAGATTCCTTGTTTTTAATTATATTTATAAAAGATTCAAATGTGACTGTGAACGCGATAATTGTGGGTTAGATTTCCACTTTGGAGAATAAATATTTGTTATTTTCATTTCCTCCTTTGAGAGTGATAACACGCGGCACTGAGTTCCGCCACTCAACACGCAATGGCTCGATAAATCGGCAAAAATGGGGAAACGGAATTTCGTTAATGAGACGGAATGTCTTAACACTAGGTTGCCAGGTTTCCTCTGCTTCCTTTGCAATGTGCGGGGTAAAATACCATAAAGCTTAACAAAAACAATAATAATCAAAATATAATTATCAAAACATAGTTACATGTATACACTAGGTTACTTTTTTTAAAACTAGCATAAATTATGACCTATATTTAACAAGGAAATAAAATTAAAGTGTTCCAGTAGATGGCAACATTAAATTTACTGTTTACTTATCTTCACTTCCATACAGGCGTTCTACGAAACATTTATAATTGGGTCAGATTCGTTAGAATTTATTTTACGGCGTCATTCCCTTAACCCGCTTGTGTTTATGATTTAGTGTCTATTGCATGCGTTTTAATATATTTTATGCAATATATAACATAGTTTTGGATAGAAAAATATTTGTGTAATATTTATGTTTCCTTACACTTTATACTTGTATATAATTTAGTTTTTACATGTGTATTTCTATCTCACTTTAGCCTATACCGTATTGATATTGGCAGTGTTGTAAGAAAGTTGCCTAATATCCACACAAGGTACAAGGTAGCCTCCGTCTACAGTTTTGAGTTAGACAAACACCCATGTTTTTATTTAGTCAATATAAACATTCGCTTTGGTCGAACCACGGAAATCGTTTCCGTGACGGTCAGATTAGTTATTTCGTACATTTATGTACCACTTATATTATTATACCTAAGCCCACTTCTGCACTATAGTGTACTATATAATTAATGAATAAGATTATATGAATGATATATGAACAGGATTTTTTGCATTGTATTTGTGATTATTATTGTCACGTAGTTCTTTTATTTTGTGGGTCAGAAAATCGTAGTGCTGGTCGTTAACTAAATTGTTTGCTGATTTAGATAAATTCAATTGGGAAACAGGAAATAGCAATAATATTAATATACACATCCTCTGAAATGAAATTATGTCTCAGCTCCACCTTGGTAAATTGATAAAAGCAATCCAAAATTAAAAGATTATGATATATAAACATATACATACAACGTTATTGATTTATGTTTCAAACTAGATTTGATGAGATAACGTTCATTCAAACATTGCGTCGATGGATTCAGAGCATATTAGAAAGGAGATAGAAGGACGTGGGAATAAAATAGCATCAATTACAAAATGTGACTAATATATATTATTATATATATCAGGTGATTATGAATATGCATATACATACAGATATATGCTAAAATACTAAAATGCTGTGAAATATTGGGTAAACGCATGGTTACATGCACAGTTAATATAATATTTTATATTACGGTCTACATTTAATACAATTATTGTTTAAAATCCCTTCTTAATAAATTGACATCGTGGCGTAATTTTTGGATTGATTGTTGCTCGGCTTGCTATATTGTTTAAAAGTATTTTGCTTGCAGTCCGGCCTCGATAAAGATGTATATAGAAGGTACCTTAACGGTACCTTCTATATACATCAACATTTAATATCTTAAAATACACAATAAACTAAGAAAAAGATTGCTTTTATCATTAAGAATTCGATGATTATGAAGGCCCATATCATTGTAAATTTGAAAATTATAACTATTTTGACTCAGGATACTAATATAATTATCCTTGACAGGCTAATAACAACGGGGAATATGCAACACGAAGCCTGCCGCGTGTGAGGATAGATGGCGGCAGCAATGCTGGAAACGGTGTACGGTTACGATGTTGGGCCGCGCCGCCTTCTATCACCGAAGAAGAAGCAGAAGAGGACATCGAGGAGGATGCTGTTTCGCTACGAGCGTTGCCTTCACATGGTAAGTTTTTATGTAAAATAAATTAAATAATACATATTAAGTTAGCATGAATTTATTCGTTTACCCCGCTTTGATAAAACAAAGTGCGGCGTTGGTTTTTTAAATTGAGTTTTCTATTTATATTTAAAAAGCGCCATCTAGTACGGAATAGCTCAACCTCATATCAAGCGCCATCTGTGTAGCTAACGTAACGACTTCCAACGTACTCCATTTACAATATTATTTCACACTAGATGGCCTTACTTGTTTAATTACTCAAAATATTTACGTAGATTTTCAAAATTATTTGTTTTCTATAAAAAATATTGTCATTTATTCCTAATATAAGCTGAAACCAACTGAACACTATATAAAGTCCTCAGCAACATTAAATGTCGAATATAAAAATGAGGACAAATGTATCCATTTCAGATGTACATATATAGGAAATAACAATAAGACACGCTCACTGTACTGTAGAATTACAAACTTTTTTGTGTGTAAAAAAAGTTTATAGTCTTATAAATGAATTATACTATTAACTACATTTAAGCGGATGACCTTAAAAACGAGATTACAAATTAATGTAATAGTTATTCAGACACGGCACCCGAATCGTTTTTCTTAAGATTCAGGGGGTTCTGCTAGAGATCTCTCTTAAGGATAAGTTATCTGTTGTGTACATTTTTCTGTCTTTTGTTTCTTGTGTGGAATATAAATAAATTAAAAATAAAACAAGCTAAAATGGAAGATATAAAACAAAACATCATTAGAGTCTCGCTAAAAAAAGGTTGTTTAAAGATTTTTTTAGATTTAACCTTGTTTGCTTATATTTAATTATGAATACATATTAATATTTATGGTTTAAGTGTAGGTAATAACCAAGCAAATCATAGGTCACATTTCCTGTAGGTACATCTAATTTGCGATTGTCACGTCGAAAACATATTTTATTTCACTTCACTTTATTATGCACATTTACAAAGTGGGACAGCCCTATTCTGATTGATAGACGCAATGACGCTTGCGCACCCATCCGGCACCAATCGATTACAGCGAGTTTTACGCACCAACTGCATACTTGTCACTGTTTTTATTTTACTTTTGAGATTATTTTTGTTTCTCTCATATTTCCTTAATACATCTATTTTTAATACTATTTAAATTTTTAAATACCAATCAATAAAGTTATCAAAATGCAGTAGAATTCGTTCATTTATATTGGCTTAGTAGCTAGGATACATTTAAAACATCACATCGACATTTTTTCTAAAATATCACGACATTATACAATCCAAAAATAAAATGTAGTTTTATTAATTCGTTCAAAAAGGTTAAGACGAAAATATCTGAGTTTCTGTTTTTTTTCGTTTTTACTTTTTTTTCGTATTTATTCCCTGGTATTAAGTATATGTATATTTACACAAAGATACAATGCAGAATTAATAACTTAACTTAATAATTATTTAAAAGAACTTTATTTTTACAATTTAAAGTAATTAAAGTTCAATATTG
This sequence comes from Eueides isabella, assembly GCA_019049475.1. Lineage (NCBI taxonomy): Eukaryota > Metazoa > Arthropoda > Insecta > Lepidoptera > Nymphalidae > Eueides > Eueides isabella. The sequence goes on from CM032385.1 coordinate 12,001,937, forward strand.
TGTTTTTTAATGCTTCTAATTTCATATATGTATTGATATTAGTATATATGTATTAATTCGTATTTCGCTTTAGAAGTAGGATAAAGTTTAAAATGCCTTGCACTGTGCAGCCAGTTGGAAATGCTTTAAGCGTTTTTGCCGTCTGATGGCTAGGCCCTTCCCTATAAAGTAAAACGAGCAATTAGGTGCAGTCGTTTATAATTGACACTGCTCCCTTGAGTCCCAATGATACGGACAGTGTGACATTCGTTCCCTTGTGAGACTACATACCTACAAAACACAGAGTAGTTACAGGTTATCTATTTAAATGACTGTTTTAAGTTTTTTTAATTTGTATATTTACTAAATATCAAAACAATTTCAGTTTAATTCTTTAATTATGACGTTCCGCGGGTACAAAATCATCTTCGTCTTTATAACGTATGCCAATGTTATGTTGTATGGAGAAAACAGGAAGGAGATTTGTTTTTGGCATTTTCTTGATTTTTTCTAATATGTTATACATTCACATACATACATTGAGAAAATTCAATGATTACACTCACTCACTCACTCACTCACTGAGCTTCACGCTGTATCTCGCACATGGCAGGGTGCCTAGTGTTAAGACACTCCGTTCCACTTCCGTTCCCTACTGTTTACATAATTATTTAAATAATTACCTTTTTTTTAAATATATCATCTGTCCAGAGTCAATATGAAGAAAACCGAAAAACAAATTCTATTGACGTCTCACAAACAGAGGATGCATGCCAGTGCGACGAAACAGAAATTCTAAATTAGTTACGAGTTAAATTTGTCGTTTTTCTACCGTTTCGTCATATTTTTGAAACTCTTTGAGAAAGAACTGATGTTGGCGTGAATAGTAAGGGTTTTTTTATATTGATATATACAACAAACAATAAATATAAACGAACACATTTTTTCTTTCATAAACATTCATATTTTTCAAAGAGACCATTCTTTTTAATTTATAATTTTGCGAAGTAACTGCCTTATTGTAAGTGCTTAATTATGATATTTTCTGTGAATATATGAATAAGATATTAATTTTTTCATGAACGAACTCATTAAATTTCGTTCGCACACAGATAAGTAGGGCACAGAACAAAGCAAAGAGATATGATCTTTGTGGTTTTTGAAAGGATATTATAATTAATGACAATTATTTGACCTAAATTATGTTTAATTTGTCACTTCGTCAAATAAGAGTGTCATGGATTAATAGAGCCACTAACGTTCGTTGCTTACACACGATTCCTATGAACATTAGCCGACCTGAATGATAATGTATCAGAAAACCAAAAGTCCGGAACAGTTGATGTTTTGTAGACTCTACATCGTAAATTATAAATGTTACTTTGCAAAAGCAAATCACTTCTTGCGGTTAACTATTCATATGGCGATGTGGTTTTAAAGAATCGTTTCAAAAAATATTTGTTACGCTTGATTTGTTATTGTTACAATGTTCCAATATGAGTAGGTCGACAAGCGTATTCAATTTTTATACTTTGTTTTCATGTTACCTCATCAAATTACCTTAAGAGAATAAATTTCTTATATTGTTTATAAATTAAATATATGAAGAATTTCATAAAATATATTTTTTTCGTCTTAAATGTGATAAGATATATATTGTTAAGTTACTCCTACTCCTACTCAGCTTCACGCTGTATCCCGCACATGGCAGGGTAGGCAAAGGGAACTTGGAAACCTAGTGTAAAGACACACCGTTCCACTTCTGTTCGCCACTTTCCGCCGAATTTAGAGGCGTAGCGTGTTGAGTGTTGAGTAAGTGTTGTTAAGTTAAGTTAGTTTAGTGTTATTTTATATTTTCTTAGCAGTTATTCTAAAATTCAAATATTAACTGGTTTTTAAATTTAAAATCTAAAAAAAGAATACTTATTAAGTTATGAAGCAATCAATCTGCTTTAGGGAATTTAACTTAATTTAAGTAGAGCCAAGTTGTTTCTAATATTACACATTAATATCTAAATTTATAAGTTAATTATTTGTATTTTACTTGTTGTTTCCTTTAAAAGGATTCTACAAGGAAAATGAGGGGTCCTCTTTAATGTTATAAGCAATTAATGCAATCATGGTTTTATTATGGCAAATGCTTGAAGGATTTCTATTGTTATTTATAATAAGCCAAAGCCACCTCGCTTATATATTTTCATATAGTCTTAAAATTGGTTAAAAAGACAAATTGAATGTACTGAAAAAAATATAATCAACTCCACCTACCATTATGAACATTTGTAAGCATTGTATTGGCTGCCTTCCACAGTCTGCCGTATCGAAATGTACTTTATATATTATTTTAGATGACTCATAAAAGCTCATACCAAAATATTTATTTATTTTTATATTAATTTATAAACTTATTAGTTTTCGTACCTTTCCTTTTTTTGTAGGTTTAGGTAATAATGATATAAAGTTAAATGTTCATCAATATGACATATTAAATATTGAAATAATAAGAAAAAAAATATTTTAAAGCAGTCGTAAATGGCAAATTTATAAAGGTATATATTTTTTTCAATATGAAGGCCAATCCTTTCGTAACTGTCAATTTGAAAGAGCATTTTTGTTTATCTATGTACGTGAGTCAGTCAATATTCCATATGAGCTTACTATCCTTATATCAGTCGGTGACTGCACTGTCGCATCGTTGCCGCTACTGTCTATTGTCTCAGCTAATGCATTCAGGGTTGCCAAATCTAATCTGAATAATTGTTTTTACTGCATTGCATGTTTCAAACGTGTAAAGTATAAATAATCTTTATACTTTACACATTTAAAACACGCAAAGCAGTAATTGAATTTTATAAAAAAAAAGATATTTTTTTTTAAAATAAAAGAAATAAAAATAAGAATACTTATTACAATGAATAAAGTCATAAAAACCGTCATAAAATATTGTTCTTCCATGATTGTAATTTTATGGATCAGGCATGGATCCTTTCCGCGTCCCTCACGGTCTGCATATTAATTTTTAATAAGCGGAAAATTACTCTGGACAATCAGCTGCATTTGACGCCCCTACAACTCTCTGACGGTCGCGGCCGGCGCGAAGCGTGGCGTTCGCGCCAGTGCGTTATGCCGCTTCCGACTCGCCACACATCGGCATATCGGAATTCAAAAATTGCGTTTTTATCGCACGCGTTACTTTTGCCGAAAAAAGTTTTGCGCAGTGCGTAGTTTCTGAGTGCATTGAGTGTAGTGTTGTGAATGACCATATAAATAATTACAAATTCAGGATATAATTAAATAAGGTTAAAATAATAATTTTACTGCAATTAGGAGACAGTTGTACGGTTTTTCAAAAAATATATATATATTTTTATTTATAAATACAAAAGAATTTATCGTAGCCTACAAGAGATGTAAGGAGCAGTTTAAATTACTCTGCAATAGCTTCATTATGTTGACATTACCGTCTCTGTAAGCATCTGAATGCATCAGAGGAAATTATGGATTGAGTGCACAGAATAGAAAGTGATAAGATAATTAATTGCAAATTACATACTTCTTTACCATAAAGACTACCGACTGTTCATTGTGTGAAAATAAGATATCTCATATCTATTGCTATTCATAAAAAATACAGAAAGATTAATATTTTTTCTTCAGTTTCACGCTGTATTCCGCACATGGCAAAGGGTATTTGGGAACCTAGTGATAAGACACTCCGTTTCAATTACGACACTTCCGCCGACTTAGAGGCATTGCGTGTTGGGTGGTACTCAACGCCGTGCTGTTCTGTCACCAGAAGGAAGAAATATAAAAAAATAGTAAATATTTCATTACTCCGATTGGGAATTGAATCTACGACCTGTCGCGTACCAGTCACACGCTTGTTGTACATAAACTCTACTACATAATTTATAACTATGAGAACTAGGTTGATAATTAGTATATATTTTAAGAATACAATTTTATTATTTACATATTTCATTATTATACATCCGTTGATACTGATGTGTACGAGTAAACATTTGCACTTACACAGTAGTTTAATTATGTTACTAAAGACCCGCCCGCGGCTTCGCTCACTTAAATTACACTATTTAGTTTACTTATCTCAATTACTTTCTTGTCCTAATAAACATTTCACTTTTAAGACAATAATGATACATTAAAAATAATTATACATTAAAATTTGTCAGCTAAATGATATTTTTTTTATGGCAATTTTGTCGATTTTTTTTAATTACAATACTATATATTGAAGGAAGGTTGCCAAAATATAGTGGTGAAAACTGCATCTAAATCTTGTAAGTCGTTTATGAGATTAGCGCGTACAAAAAGACAACAAGACAACAACTAAACGTACAGACAAAAAGTAAAAAAAACACAGTTTTAGGGCCCTATTATACTAGTATTTAATGTTTCATTTCTTCGCTCTGGTAATAAGGCAAAGCGCGGCGTTGAATCCAGAACCTGTCGGTTACAGTCACACTCTTGTGCCGCTGCGCCACGACAGGTCTTATAAGTATAGATGTTTACGTACATAAATATAATAAGAATGTGTAGTAAAGGAAATGGACCCATTGACTAATTTTAAATATTTACTTCAACTTTGCTTTTAATGAATGCAAAAATGAACGTGCTTAAATTACTTCTTTTAAATTTTATTATTTGAATTAAATTAAACTTTTAAATAAGGGGCCGGTTGTGGCGCGGGGGCATATATAAAGCGTGTGACTGTAAACACGACAGGCTGTGAGTTCGATACTCACTCAAGAGTGTGAAATATTTAATATTTTCCGATTAAAATTTTTGATGTTTTCATTTCTTCACTCTGTTGACGAGGAAAAGCGCCTTGTTGAGTTTCGACACGTAATGCCTCAATTTTGAGTGGAGAATGAAAAGGAGTGTCTTAATATTAGGTTCCTAAGTTCCCTCTGCCCACCCTGCTATATGCGAGATACAGTGAAGATGTATTAAATTTAATTAGTACATTTTTTGTTGATAAGAAACTAAATTATTTCTAATTTGACAATTTTATTGTCAATTAAATAAAGATAATAATTTTACATATTTCGACAAACCATCGGATTAAAAAATAAACTGTTATGTTCATGCAAAAATCGCAATTCATCGCTTACGGGACTAGATCCGTTATTATCTTTTGATACCCGATTACGTTAGAGGACAAGATATTGTACGAGATATGTATTCATCAGTTATGCAATACGTATTTTAGTGTTGCATAAAAATTCCGTGCCGCTAATGATTATCAGACGATACATAGTTCGTACTTCTGTAGATCATTGGTGCCGCTTTACTTCCTATAACGTATAACATGTATCTAATTGTCGTTTTAATACAAAATGTCAATGAGAGAAACTGATATAAGTAAACTTAGCAACATTAAAATGTTATTTATTTACCATTATATAATGAATACAAAATAATATATAAATATAATAGTGATAAGAACCATTTTGAACCGCATTTAAGTTACAGTTACAGTTGCATATCAAGCGCGTATCGCTAAGATAGGAATATGTGGATTTTTTAATCTCTATATTTCACTTCTATTTACCTATTACATTTTATTATAGATTTTTTTTTCTAATTTTAACGCAATAAGAAATTTAGAATGAGTCTCGTAAGAACAAATTAAATTGTCTCATACTTACTCTCTTAGAGCTTAATTTCCATATTGAGTCATTGCAATACCTGCATTTACTACTTACTATTTACTAGTGACCGACCGAAAGTTCGGTTTAGGTTTCGGTTTCGGCCAGTTTCGGCCAAAAATTCGAGTTTCGGCCATAGTTTCGGTTTCGGCCAGAAAATAGCCGAAACTTTCGGCCGCGCCGAAAGTCAAGTATTTATCTATTGTTGTTGTCATCCACCACGCCCGAGTACCACTACTTAACTACTTCGCCTCTTTCATCTTTGGAATCGGCTTTTAATTTGCAATAAACTATAATATAAATAAAACATATCCGGAATTTTATAAATCCTGTACAATTTTATTAAAAGAGCTTAAAAGAGCAGTTCGATCAATTTACATCATGGGAGCTCGGGAATCCCTGTGAGAATTTTTTTTAAAAGAAACGGGTATACGGTTACATCACAGTACATTCATAATAATATATTACTCGTTGAAAAAAATATTTACAATTAATTAACGAACAGTGATAGACATGTAATAATACAAGAAATAAAGTCAAGCTGATCATCCCTAGTTTTCATCCTCAAAAAAATTTTTACAAGCTGATCATCCCTAGTTTTCATCTTCAAAAAATTTTTTTATGTGGCATGGTACACGTATGTATAATAAAAAGATTTTAGAGTTTTAGTGATTTTAGGCTTTTTTTTAAATATATTATTAGGCAAATTCTAATTCAATTTCACTCCAATACAAATATTATCATGATGAGAGCGCGTGAGATTAAATGGTATTGGTACTCTCTCAGGAAGCTAATTATTTTATATATATAAGTTATACTTTGAAAAGTTTGGTTGGTAGCTTCCTGTAGGACTAACTACAGCCATTTTTATGTAACTTGACGTTTAAAATGCTTGTTACGACCTAATTGAATAAAGAATACTTTGAGTTTGATTATAATGTTCATAACGCTCAAAATTGCTTATATTATCATTTTTATTTCATTTAACAGATAAATAAATAAACTATGTGTTTAAATAGAATATGAAAATTTTTGGGCAAAAATATTAAAATACACTGGATTTCAGTAAGCGAAAGATTTTTTTAATATATTTAAGTTTCGGTTTCGGCCGAAACTAAGAGCGAGGCCGAAAGTTCGGTTTCGGTTTCGGTTTCGGCTGTTTCAGTCGGTCACTACTATTTACTACTTACTTACATACATACATATTTACCATTCATTAAATAAAAAATGGCTTAATAAAATTTACACAATTAACTATATATACCTACGGAAAGCTCTTCTTTTATTGTTTATTTATTATTGAGGCCGGTCGTGGCGCAGAGACGTGTGATGTAAACGACAGGTTGTGGGTTCGATCCCCACTCCAAAAGAAAAGAAATATTTTGTAATGAAATATTGCATACATACTTTCATTTCTTCCGCCATTCAACACACAACGCCTTAAATATGGCTGGAAGTGGGGAACGAAGTGTCTTAACACTAGGTTTTCAAATTCCCTCTGTTCCTCCTCTATTCTGCCATATGGATACAGAGTGAAGCTGAAAAAAAAACCACATCTAAATCATGTATTATGTAATTTGTGATATTTGTAAACAATTTTTTCTTATATACTTACTTGGTTTGTATTCTTTATTACTACAACATTCGTTATTTCTTATATGTCGATGACTAATATATTAATGACGCCAATACTGTTTACGTGACGACATTTTAAATAGGGTGTGGAGAAAAAGGAAAAATATGTTATATTTTTAACTTGCATTAGTCAATAGTAAAGTGTAAAAAGTTGTACACGCCGCCATATCCATATTGGAAATGTACAAGTATTACACTCTTATAATTTTCTTATACCTTTTCTCTTAGTTTTGCTCTAGCTAAAGGCGATATGGTTATTTGTATGTTTTGTTTGAACAAATTTTTTTAACAAATTTAACCCTTGCAGTTAGCTACTCAAAGTTGTGAATATTGTTTTGGCTGAGTTTCGTCAAAAAACCTATGTCTTATTCAAGCAAGACAACAAGCTTATTTTGCCCTTAATTTCTCAAAAACTTACAGTAACTATCAATTCCATTTTTTCTTGTGCCATATTATAATAGAGTAATAGTTGTTAATGACATATAGAGTAATAGTTGTCAATAACAAGACCAAACTGTACTGAACTGTACTGAATTTAATGAATATATTGACAACCGATTCAAATCATAACAGAAAGTGAAAAAATACGATAAAAGACGCTTCCTTTCCTGTTATAAGAACTTATAATTTGAGGATGTGAATACTCAAATTATCATTTTTGTCAAAGCTTATAATTAAAGTTATACTTTTATAGTTTTCTTTAATTTCTCAGTTACATAAAAATACATCTACTCAATTATTAAAAGTCAAGACTATTGCTTTTTCAAAAAAGTCGGTGTGTTGAAAAGAGGCGAAAAAAATTCAATGATAGCACCATTGAATTTTTTTGCGATGTTTTATACTACTACTACTGTATATATACAAGTACATACAGTAATATAAAACTGACAAAAATACTTAAATTGGTACATTATTTATTTATTTCTAAGATTATACGAATTGATTAATTTCATAGTTTGATTAAAATACTCGATTTACTCCTTTGTAACCAGTTTACAAAATCTTTTTTGTTTTTTACATATATATTTTTTATATACTTGTCTAGCCTAATGTGTCGTCCTATAATCATACTTCTGCGTGATTTATGGTTATAAATTAATTTCAATATATGTTATATAATGCATTTACATCTTCATACATAACTTGTGCTGTACTCTGAATCAGTAGTTAGATAACGGTTATCATTACCTCAACATGCCTGTTTAGATGTTGTCAAACTACAAAATCGGTGAAACTTTCTGCGAAAGTTGATTTTTAAGTTGAGAATGTTATTAAAATGAAGGAGGGCGTTCAATCATTGCGTAACCAATAAATATTTTGTGTTCAGTGATGTATAACGGCAGATTTTAAGAATAATCGCTGTCCTTGTGCTATTGGTCTAGACAGGGTCATTTGATATGGCAGTTTAAAGTGTGATATCGGAGCTCTTGAAATTTATATAGCAGTCCTTAACTATGTATTGAGTTCTTATGTTACATAAAGTAAATGTAAATAAGGCATGCTTATACCCAAACTTAGATTATTAATTTGATTTTATCTGTGATCTTTTTCTTTAACTATAGAAGGCAATAAAGCTTTTTAAATTACTTTTTTATTAGTACTTAAATAAAACATTCCGTTTTCTCAATATTTCAAAAGCTTACAGGAATTCTACATTCCTTATCGTTTCAACACGATTACTTTTCCTGTTTTCTTTTCTTGCCGATGTCCGGCTTTGATTAAACTTTCTTGTAATGGAATGCCATCTCAATGCCATGATGGAGGTAACCGTATTCGATTGAAATAGAAAAACCAATACTAATTGTTCTACTCTTCCTGGTTTCCTGTTACTCTGTATCACGTTTAGTAGAAATTGAAAAATGCTTTACGTTAACGTGGTAATGAATCATTATAGATATGTATATTTTGTTAATACATTTTAGAGTGATTTTTCTTGCTTTAATCATTGGAATATTACTGTGATTATATAGTTTTATCCAATTCTATTTGAAGTTTTGTATATAATATTTAAGACCACTGGCGTGGTGGATGTGTAACAGTATATACGATGGGTGTATATTCGATCCCCTCTGGGAGGGACGAATTGTCTCTCTTCTTTGGTCAGCCTAACTCGGCGCCATTTAACATGCAATGCTTCGTATTCAGGCCGAAAGTAGGGTAAAGCGTGAATCTACAGGGTATTTGAAAAAAAAGTATCTAAAATTTATTGCATTTGTTAAAATAATATATGTCGACATTCGGTATGTATAGCAAGAAAATGCCAACACTATCCGATTCTTTGTAAATATTTGCAAATATTTTTAATGTTTGCACATAATCTGTTAGTAAACTACACATAAATGTATACATATAATACTAAAAATTATTATATCCTTTCTAACATTTTCAACATTATGTATACTTAGTTGATCATACAGGTTCAATTTGGGAGGCTGCCAAACTAAAACGTACATACTCGTATATGTCGATTAAACATGGCGGCGGGAGGGTTAAAAGAACTACAAAATTGTTTGCGCTGCATTGCTATGAGATTATTCCGCACTTTATCTAAATCCTGTGACAAAAATAGTATTTTATAATAGTTAAAAGAAGTAGAATAAGATTTTTTATATTGTTTTATTTATAACAGGGCACTTACTCAAGACCAAACGGTATGGTACGGTTAAAGCTTAGATAAAGTAAACTTAATGTTCACCTATATAGTCCTGTCACTATAAATATTTTTTATCTGATATCATTTCAATGAATAAAATAAAATAATAGTAGTTAGTTAGTTGCTTAATAATAGTATAAATTTAAGAAAAAATATTTTTATAACATGTCTCAATTTTTGGTTAAGTTTCTGATTTATCTTTAAAGATTTAAATCGGTACTTACAATTCTTTTTTAAAGGAAAATAGACAGAGCTTTGTTTTTTAATCACTCCGTTGCAATTGCCATGAATAGCCATAAAATGTTCATATTTAGTACTAGCAACCATCATATAAAAATACGTATAATATTTTTTAAGGATCAGAGTCAGAGAATTACGTACCACACAAGTACAGATAGAAAAGTTTGAACGTTAAAAATTCAATTGAAATGTGTTTTACATAATGAAGCATACCTTAAACGGCTCTGTGAAACGTTTAGGTTATTTTGTGCGCTAATTAAACAGGGGAATGATGTATGTGTTGACTAAAGCGTCTAAATTGCGGGCTCAGCTTGTTTCAACCCTCCGGCAGATCCCCTGAATTCATTAGGTTCTATCCATAGCACTAGGGCCTAGCCTTCCCCTCGGTAAGCAGCGTGGGGGCATGAATATATAAGCACAGATGGTGTGATGAGAGTTAGCAGTCATAGTTTCGTGTGCGACGCCAAAACAATTATAATTAGCCAGAGTGCTTTTTTGCAAGAGAGCGACTAAACCTATTCAAATCTTTCTTTCAAGTTGGAAGGGGTATACTTACTATAAAATATTTTCTCCTTTATAACCCGTATCATTGATATGTAATTGTTTTTTCTCCATTTTTGTAAACAAAATACGAGAAATTTCGTCGTGGATTACATATTCTTTAATTTGTGAAATAAAAGTATATAACACATATTTATCTATTACATGAGACACGATAAAACCGTTAAAACGATTTGCTTATATCAAGCCTGCAGAGAAATCCTTAGAATTCATTACTCGTAATCCGCAGCGCCATCGCTAGGGGCTAGACTCCCCCGTTCTCAACGAATACATTAGAGCAGTTTAGATGAGCGTGAAGGGTCATACGTTTATGTGTGAGACGCTTAGAGACGTTGATTTGTACACGGCGGAAACGCGACGATATTCATTTTGTACTAGGCTTTTGCTTTACCTTGACTTGAATTCCTTACTTTTTCATTTCGTATGACATTTTTTATACATGTAATATGTTATAACGGACATACTGTTTGTTGTCCCTTTTTTTACCGACTGCGCGACACTAAAACGGGTAATGAGTTTATCAGGTTATGTATGTGTGAATTTTTTATACATGTAATATGTCACTATATGGCATTATCTATAACATTATTTCAAATGTGTAATTGTTTATTGTTACTTTTGAAAAAAAAAAAATGTTTTTAATTACGTTTTAAATTTTTTGGGCCTAAATTAAGTCATTGGTAAATGTTATACGCGAAGCAATTTCTGTTGGTAGGAATATTTATTTATTGGTAGTTAAAGATTTTACAAATAAGTATATACTAGTTGCTTTGTGATATGATTTTTATGGTGCTCTTTTACAAATCAAGTACTTTCATTTGATACCCTTAATAGGTAGGCTGCACAATAAAGTCATCTTGTGGCGGCCATTTTGGATGAACAATAATATTGCTTATATGTAAATTCATTGTCATCAGAGAAGTCGTATTTCAAAATTTAGCTCAATCGAATACTAAGATGTCGGTTAAATTGAACTTGCAAGATTTCACATAAACTCACACATACTTTTTATATATTATACAGGGAAAGTTAATAATTAAAATAATAATTTCTAATCTTAGTTTTCAGTTATAATATTTCAAAAATATACTTTAAGATTATGACTTTTCATTATTTTGCTGTTACTTTCCAGCTAACGGAAGTTTTTTACATCCCTATAAAATCTGTAACGAAAGATGCATGTGAATGTGCATTGATTTGTTGACGCTCTACTGAATTTCGGAGTCGACTTTGTATACATTAGCATAAGAGTTTATGACGCGTATACTTCGGCCGTGACACATCAATGTTTTGTCCTACCTACCTTATCTATTTAAAAATTTTAAATTAATTAAAATGTACAAAATATCTATTACAGATCTATTACAGATTTTCGACTAAATCTGATCAATTTCGTTTTATATTGGTATATATATATATGTTACATTCTTTAAATAATTAAAATTATATAAGACAAAGACACAATCGTAAATCGCTAGCTAATATATTATATTTAATATAATTTTTATTTTTTTTGCCTTTATATAATTAAGCAATAGTTAAATTAATTATAAAAACAAAAAAAGGCGCAAATTGAAAAAACTAAGTACTAAAGTTTACTTTAGTTGGTCACAAAAGCGTACTTTTTATTACTTTTTTTATTTATATAATTTATTAGCCATTTCTAAATCTATCTTTACATATTATTTATTTCTTTTTTTCATATTATTGCAATATTATACCTTGATAAGAATGCAGAGCCTAAAATTAATCCCATGCCGAAAATCTACACTTAGTTTCGTTACAAAGATACATACTAAACTAATAAGAGCATTTTAAAATATACCTATAAAATTAATGTATTCTTCTGCTACATGTTTGAAACGTTTGTTTTTGTTGTAATTATTACAACTCAGTAATTCACAGTGTAAGATATTATCACCTTTGAGTGTAAATTATAATAATAAAACTAAACAGTAGACAGATAACGAAGCCAAGGCCGTAATGAACGAATTGATTATAAATAAAGATAGCAGCGTTTATTAAGACTTCAAGCTTCCTTAAAAGGTGTGCTGTTTGGTCAAGTAGATTTTAAGGTGAAGATGAATAACGCCTGTGATGCTTGAAGGGTGTGCAAAGGTTAAAGGTCAATTATTGGGGTGACATTTGTAGTTATTGTGTTAATGAATAGGTTGTTAACTGATTAAAGAAAATGTTTTTTTTAAGTTTTTGTGATATGGAAAATCTTAGCGAGTCACTACTGCTGTGTTAAGACACTTCGTTCTACTTCCACTTTCCGCCGAATATGAGGAATTGCGTGTTGAGTGGCAGAACTGAACGCAGCGTTTTGCCTTGTATCAGAGCGAAGAAATGAAAATATTATATTTTTAAATTGAAAATATTAAATAGTTCATTTCCTCGAGTGGTGATCGAACCCACAACCTGTCGGTTACAGTCACACGCTTGTGACACTGCGCCACGACAGGCCTCATAGATGTGTTTTATCAATGTATTTTAATTATTAGTTACAGATTATACTAAAAACGTCATAAAAATTATACACTCGCAATCACTAAATTTTTGTCAAAATCAAAACTGTATTTACAATGGTTAAGTCGTTTCTGAATTTAGCGTGAACTATGACACATAGACAAACCAAATTAAACATACAAAAAAAATCATTGGTTTGGGGTTTTATTAATTTATAAGGGCCCCCTTCATATCTACCATGTACAGACAGCGATCAGTTTCTTTTTTTTTATATTTTGATATAAACATAATGAAATCCACAAAGAGTATCTCATTTGTTGATTAGAACTGGCATTTTCTTTATGTGTAGGCGATATAGGGTACAAATATAATTATACGGTATGCATATGATAGAGTACCTATTTCAGTTTATAATTTTAAAGGTTGGCAACCGTGCGTCATCACAAAACGTCTTTTAATGTACTCGTGAACGTCACGATGATGGTACATTTACGCCGCCTCAGCGAATCCTGAGGATCCTCTCGCTATATCTATATGGGCTTTTGAATTTAATTTACAACTTGGAATTGCGTTTTAAACGCTTTTAACTTATTTGTTTTATATGAATTTCGCCATCAAATTCTTATAGACATAATAATTTACAATCGAAATAAATCGCAATTTTGTATACAAAACCGCCCTTAAATTACATTTTTTTAGCTGACATATATATATATATATATATATATATATATATATATATATATATATATATATATATATATATATATATATATATATATATATATATATATATATATATATATATATATATATATATATATATATATATATATATATATATATATATACGCCTTTAAATTATCAATTAATAGTAATAATTAACACCATTTAATTGTTTAAAGATTTCCCTTTTTTTCGAAAGCTCTTTTATCAAAAGATAATTACAATATCATCATCGTTGAATCATTATTTTTTAGATGCAGATTTGAAACTTCCACCTACACATTAATCCTACCCACGGTAAACTCATTGCCGCTACATAATACATAACACTTAGACACATAGGCATTTTTAACATGAAGCTCAAAAATAGTTTGAAATTGCTGTACTCTTCTATCTACAGGACATGTGTTGTAGATAAATGGGTTTATGTTTTATTTTATAAGTCGTTCCTAGCACGTGTTTTGCAAGCTGATGTGAACGGTACTTGTGTATGGGCGGTGTATACAAGGCTATTATTTGATTAGCCTGTGGATTAAGATCTATTGTACAACTACAACGTTGTACGATAACGTCTATTTATATGTGTCTGAATTAAGTGAATTCTCACATCATATATTACAATTGTCTTTGTACTATAGGAGTTGAAATCACGAAACTTTGATGTCTTAAAGAAGCATTTAATTTTATACAATTAAAATGTATGGTTACACTTAACAAGATATGTAGAATATTATTTTTTTCTATTATTTTTTTTTTATTTCTATTATTTTTTTTTTTCATAAAAGCATGAAAGCAATGCCTTTTTATTATGTTAGACATATCTAAAAAACGTTTTCAATAAAAAACTAAAAATTCTGAAATAAAATGTTTATTATTTAAACAAAAACCTTTTACGGCATTGAGTTCCGTCACTCAACACCTCAAATTCGACGGAACAGAGTGTCTTAACACTAGATTCCGAAGTTCCCTCTGCCTATCTACAGACTACAGCTGAAAGCCAAAAATATATAAAATATTATGAGTTAAAAGACTTAATTTGTTGTGTAGCAAGGGGGGGGGGGGGCAGTCAATGTCTACTGTGTTATCTATTGACCCAGAAGGATATTCTACAACATTTACGTTTATTGTTTAATTTCATCATTTTTAGTAGTCGAGTTTTTGTATAATATCAAAATTCAATTTATATATCAAAATAATTTTATTTTATACGCTAACCTTACAAACATATCCTCAACCAACATAAACTCAAATTATATATTTTTAAATATAATATATTGCTACCTATATTTTATTCTTGAATTGTAGTAGACTTGTCATGTGTTTGGTTGAAGTAAGGTGTGTCGCTAATATGTATATTTTGTGATCTTCGATTAATAATATTTTTATAACGTATTATTCTAATTTGAAATGTTAGGTATATGTTTATCATCAAGGATAACAGGTAGAACTAACTATATTAAAATATAATGGTAAAACTTTATATCTTATAGATTTCTTATGTAAATAAATATATCCTTCAGCTGTTACTAAAGTAAAAATTAGAATATATTCTAGTCCAAAATCTTGACGTAATGTATTAAAAATTAAGACATTACGTCAATATTTTCCATATGACCGGACGTAAGAAAATAGTATGCTACCTCGGTCTATTCACAATGAACTGTTAGGCGGCCTTATTTATAGTTGTTATGGAGTATACGCTATTAAACGTATGATGATGGTGTAAACAATGGAGTTGGCTTCATGCCACCAGCATTGCTACCGGCAGACATGTCTTTTATATCGATGATTAACACAAGGAAAATAAAATATAATTTTTAGGAATTGTAATTTCAGCACATTAATTAAAAAATATCAATGCATAAATAAATTTAAATTTGTAATTATTATCTTTACTACTTATTATAGTATTACTTTCTATTACTTCTGAGACCCGGCCATGTATATTTTATTAGAAATAACTTGAAACGCTAATATTTTTTTACTATGGACAAAATGTTATCGATTTTTTTATTCATGTAACATTAATCTAACAGTGAAACAATATATGTATATGAACGGCTTAAGCGTAGGATGATCTGTAATTATATCCACGTGCGAAGGCGAGATGAGTAATGTACAAATACAGCTAAAGGTAAATAATGTTCTTCTTGAATTACCCGTATATATGTTTAAATATAGATTATATTGCCATTTTACGAGAAACTTTGCGGTTCAAATGGGACTTTACAATTTTAGATGAAATTATTCTATACATCGGTATTACTAATTAAAGCTTATACTTCCTGGGGTCATACGCCGATCGGAGGCTATGTTGGTTAAGTGGTTATCGTTGAATCAACGTATAATTTATACCATTGTGTCCAAGACGTGTTGGCCAAATTTGGCACAAGTATTTTTCGAACAATAGATGTATGAAATAAATGTCCCAAAAGAGAACTTGATATTCTGATGCATTTACAATATATACCTACTGTTTCTAGTATACTTTCATCTTGATATTTAATCAAGTACTTAACATTTCGATAGAACCTATAATTGTTTTGATGAAAAAAGTGACCTATTACCTATTATACAACATAATAATGTATAGTTTATATATTATCTTTCCAAAACGGAGCACTAAACAACGAAAAAAGACCAAAGAGGATACATTATTCTGTATTTAAATACCTTTTAGTTACAACACACTAGGTTATTTAAAATAGTAAATGTATTTTGCATGTTAAAACATCTACGTCAGGACATGTTAACGTTTTAACGACAAACGTAGAACAAGCTAGACCGCATTTAGCATCGCAAATAAAGCGCTCCAGTAGGTAACCCTACCCAAATTCATTGCATCAATTACAATTAAGTGCGTAAGTCCGGTGTAAATTTACACAAATATTTTACATACAAAATGTACATATTTTAACTTATTTTGCAAATGTTCGACGACATATATACGTATATACGATTGTATAAAAGATTTTTTTAATAAATTTCGAAACTTCTAAGTATTCATTCAAAGCTCAGTCCGTTCTCATCATTGTGTAAGAATCACATTATTGTTTGAATAAATATAACGATATTGTTCGTGTAAACCTTCAAGCGTGGTAACAATTGCAAAAACCATTTATAGGATTTTGTTATCACATTTTTCTTCCGCAAAAGAAAGCCTTTTGAGATAAAAATCTTTAAGACAATTTTAATTATGACTCTAGTAGTTATTAATTATAATCAAGTTTAATTACGTTTTTGTATATTCGGCATATTATAAAAAGAGCTTACACAAGTGCACCTGTAGTTTATTTTTAAAAGTGGCACGATCCGCTTGTTGAACTTCTGTACGTATTGTATCCTTGTAAGGAGTCGTGCTGGTTTTGTTTATGAAATGGGGTAATATGTGATTAGGTTGGTAATTGTTTGTATGAAAGTACAAAGTATTACACTAGGTTGTGACATTTTATTCGTAATGTACATCGGTAAGTTCAAATGAGCAAAAACTGAGGTATATATGAATTTTGCTAATTATTCATAAAAAGAATAGTACTAAACAGAGAGGTTTAGTACTATTCTTTTTATGAAGGTATACTATATTGGTAGATCTTTATTAATATAACATATTTATAGTAAATTTAAAATCACATAAAAATTTGAACGTTTGAGTAGGATTTGAACCTATGCCTCTTGGCATTTTCTCTTACCACATGATAATTCTAACGAATTGTTTTTGGGTAGCGAAAATTTGTAAAATTCTTACTACAGAGATTGCTAACAATATAAATAAGTTATAACATGCGTACAAGAATTTCGACGTACCTTGATAAACGTATGGCGTGGTTGGTGTGGAATAACAACTTTAAATAATAGTAAACAAAGAAATTAAAAATAGTAAAATAACATGTCTAATTCATAAATAGAACAACATGCCTACTAATAAAAAGGATTACTTATCTGTCAATCAAAATTTAAGGGTATTATAGATTTCTTTTGATAATAATAAGGCAAAGCGCGGCGCTGAGTTCCGCCACTCAACACGCAATGCCTCAAATTCGGCGGAAAGTGGGGAACGGAAGTGAAACGGAGTGTCATAACACTAGGTTTCACTTCCTTTCCCTCTGCCTACCCTGCCTAGTGCGGGATACAGCGTGAAGCTGAAAAAAAAAAAAAAAAAAAAAAAAAAAAAATAAATAAATAAATAAAATAGTTAAAAAAATACAACAAACAATTTTAACATAGAACTAAGGCCTATTTAAGAAAGGTAATTATTTTGATACTCTAAGATAGTTAATTTATGTGAATACGAGCGTTGGTAGAGGAAATGCTTGCAAATATTGCAAAGGGCACTGCCCCTATATTCATTAAGTGTCGTTACGTCTTGTTGCACTCATGCCCACTGATTTAGCCGTCGATTGTTGGGCACACTCTACAACTGTCTCTATTTGCAGTAACATCACATTAACTTAATTTTTAAATATAACGTCGTATAGTATAAATCATATGACATATTTTATATAAATGTGACCGTTATATAAAAGCTTTAATGAGCTTACAAAGACCTAAACAAATAAAATTCAAGATGTGGAAATCATTGATGAATAAGAAAAGAAAATATAATGAAGTCCTACAATGCGATCCAGAATCATATGCCGCTCTGGCGGCCATGCAAGGAGGTTGTGCTGCGACGTTACCGCCATCTCTCGACGCATTACGTGCCTGTAAGTACTTGTTCTGCTACTCACTTATAGATGGCAGTAGCATCTATTTATTTTATTTATCTAAATTTATGTTCAACTCATTGTTAATATTGTCATTATAACATATTTTAATTTATAACTTTAATAGGATTTTTTTATGATATTTTTAATTATTTTAGTTTAATATATTTTTTGTGTAATGTAAAGCCATTAATATGATACTATTTATATATTTAAAGAGATAGAATTATATTTATATGTTCTACATATTTTTTTTATAATATTTTAAAATAGAAACTGCAATCTTTGATCAGAGAGTTCATTGCCAATTAGAAATGCCGAAGGTACCGGGATGTTTATCATGTAGTCTGCATTATAATAGGTATTGTTAATTTGTTTTCCGTAATGATTCACAGGTTTTATTTAGAAGTCACCTAATTGTATATCATTAGTTGTATTTATTGTATATACAACAAAAGACTGAGCTACAGGAAAATAATTTATTTCTATCGTATTCCACAATACCTTATATAAAACGTTAAAAGAAAATAAATTATACCATTCGGCTGCTATTATTTGGTTGATAACATCTTAAAACTTTAATTAATGTTTTTAGTTGTAGCCAAAGTAAGTGGGACACGCATACATGGTAATTTAAAAAAGTGAAAACTCCTTTCTTTTCATTTAGTATGCATTGACTGTATACAAATATATGGTTTCTTGGTACTCACTTACCATTTTACATATTAAAATCTGTGCTGTTTTATTTTAAAGTTAAAATTTTATTATTTTCTCTAAAACAAGACGATTAAAAATATATTTTTACTATTTTTGAAGTTTTATTCCACACTTTAGAAAGATAAATACTAAATTTAAAGGCGCGGTTTCAAATCCTGCTTCATGAAAATGTTTATACGTTTTTAAATTTATTATTTACGATTTAAAAAGGTTTTATTATAATTTTAATTATATAATTAAAAAGTGCCTGCAATTACTTTAAACTTACTTAAAGTTTTATTTATAAAATAATCTGCTGTATGTTAGCATTTGTTGTAAAATTATGAAATAGACTATATTCTATAAAGGTTGTGTTGCAATAGAAGGTATTCCTTGTAACACCATGCACTATGGTGTAGGCAGTTACAAAATAAGCCTTGAAAACTTATACGAACACAATTGTCATTGTCCTAACCAAAAAGCGTGAAAGGATATCGCTTGGCAGCTCCGCGTGGCATGTTGCGGTGGCTTTAGGTCGTCAAACCATATCAATGTGTTTTTTTTAATTTACTATTACAATTAACTTTTATTGTTGTTACACTGGTTATATATATATATATATATATATATATATATATATATATATATATATATATATATATATATATATATAACTATTAACTTTTATTGTTGTTACACTGGTTATATATATATATATATATATATATATATATATATATATATATATATATATATATATTGGCTATGTTTATATTGGCTATGATTAGTTGTTACGGACAATAACTTTAACTTATGTAATTATATATATATATATATATATATATATATATATATATATATATATATATATATATATATATATATATATATATATATATATATATATATATATATAATTACATAAGTTAAAGTTATTGTCCGTAACAACTAATCATAGCCAATATAAACAGTTTCTATAAGTAAAAACAACAATACATAGGATACAGTTCATACCAATCTCATCTATACGTACGTACCTTCATTGTGATCGTACACACAATGCCTCTCACGGCATGGTTTTCATGGTTTACGTAAATCCGCTAATTACGCATTTACACAACACTCATCTCGGCACACAATCGTAAACATTATGAAAAATATAAATAGTTGTGATTTCGATGCATTGTTACCGTGTTATGTATTGTTTACGGATCTGGAATTAAAATTTCCATTGGAACGTTTCATATTGCGTATCTAAATTTATTTATTTGATGTAATCATTGTAGTTTATTCTCATACGGCTTATCAAATTAATTTAAATTTGTTAAAAACATTTATAATGTAGTGTAGTCATTTGACATCCAAAGGGTGATGTACAGAATTTTAATCAACAATCGCATAGACTATGGCATCAGTAACCAACAAGTACCCATGATCGAAACTTTATTTTTAGCTTACTTAAAGATATAAATACAAATGTCTTAAATTCTGAACACCCAAGAAATACATCAAAATTTTTTGCTTCGTCATATTTTTTTATATCTTTTATGCTATTATGGATTATACGAGTTATATTTCTAGCTCTTATTAATTATTTGTATCAGCTCCTCGTACCCCAAGAATAACTGGCGAGCAAAGACCAGCAGCAAAGTCCGGGATTTTATATTAGTAGGCATAAGTTTTATAACAATAAAACATTTAGTGAAAAAGTTGTATTAAAAGTTAATTTCTTCATTAAATGATCTAAATATATTAACGACATTGACAAGTCCAAAATCCTGGCCTTAATATCAATTGATCCAATTCATTGCATCCGTTTCTAAGAACCTTTATTACCACAGGCCTTGAAGTTTTAAATGCTATTAATAATTGATTCCGTGACTCTGAAAATGAAGACTTTAAGCAGATAAAATTAGATTCTGTAATGAATTTAGTTTAGTTTAAGAAAAAAATTGTTTATTAATGTTGTAACAACCGAGCATGTTCATTAGCGCAGTGTCCAAATTATCCTATTTCTCATACAAACTCTCGCACAAATTTCCATTTTTACATAGTCATTGAGGCAAGAACGTGTCTAGAATGAAATTGCTCTGCACTTGACCTGGACTTGACCTGTCCGAGTCACTAGATACCACTTAATAAGAAAATGTGTTATTATGTTCTCATTCATTTTTATGATATTGCACTTAATACCACAAACGTTACAGATTGCGAACAGAATCTATAGTCCGCTACGGATATTGACGCTGAAGAGAGAGCGTGTGCTTATAAAAAACTAGTTACCCGCGCGTTCGGAAGGCGATCATTACAAAATTCTTTGACGTTTTTGTCGAAGCTCTCAGAAGTAATTTTAAAAGCTGGAAGTACTCGACCGTTTTTCTGTGCTCGTTCATGAGAATATTAAGTATTGAAGCTTAATTTGCGATTAACATCGATTCACGTTGTTTCGTCGCCATCTTTATTCAGCCTACACGTCGTCGTCTCGCTGCGAATAGACCTTTTCATTGTGATGAAAACAATGATTCAACGGAGTGCTCGTTAGTGAATGAGTCACTGGCTCACTGCGAAGGCCGGATTACTTCTGCGGCTATGATAGACGTACCATCGTAGTCTTTCATCTTAAAAAATACCTTTTATCTATATCTACTAGACTGTTTACATTCAGACATTGTACATTTGCTATGAATAATAAATATAATTCTTGCTATAGTAATATAAAATAATTTAGTTATAATTTAAATAGGTACACTTTTATCACATTATTCTTTTAAATATTGTAGGCAGGTGAAACTTTCATTTGCTAAGTAACTAATTTAAATGTTTTGTTACAGGTAAGTGTGTCATCATTGTTATAAATATATAAATTACATGCGGCAGGTGAGTTATAAAAAAAATAAATGCGTAAATTTTCTTTTGTAACGTGCTAATTACCTAAAAAGAAAAGTAAATTAACATTTTACCTTTGCATAATAATTGTATATACATAATTATACAATTAGTTATTACTATTTTTACAGTTTTCATCAAATTTCGTTTTCTATATTAACTATACCTATCGGAAATACTTATCAAGGTAAGGTTTAAGAAAAATCTTATTATCTTAAAATTCTGTAGTTACACTAGCTCGATGGCACCAGGTAATATTAGTATTGTCATCTAATCTATATAGGATTGCGAAATTTCATGATGATACAATAGTTACAAGTGCATTTAATCCAGATTCTTAGATTTTTTCATATAGATCGTTAGATACAGCTTGATATGTAAATAAAAGCGTGTTAATAATCATTTAATGTTCTGCTTAAAAATAATCTAAATAAAAAAAATCCTCCTGTTGAATAATTTTAATATATTAATTTTATGGCCAGCGTTTTTATGGACCAGGGGCTGATCGCGACGAGTCGTTAATTCGATTCCCTCAAAAAATCAAAGAAATAGAAAAAATATATATTATTCTCTTCTTTTTGATATAGTGGTCCCTTGACCCCGATAGCTACCTGATATCAAGTTGCTTGGTTTTTTGTTTTACGGAGAAAATTTCTATAATTTTAACGAAAATGACTAATTGAGTCTCATAAATCCATGGTTTCTATTTATTGTCGTGGCGCAGGTGCACAACTATGATTTTAAGCACAGTAGGTTGTGGGTTCGATATCCACTCGAAGAAATGAAATATGTAATATTTTCTTTTTTATTTATTTATTATCTTCACGCTGTATCCCGCACGAGGCAGGGTAGGCAGAGGGAACCCGGGAACCTAGTGTCTTAACACACTTCACTTTAACTTCTGTTGCCCATTTTCCGTCGAATTTAAGGCATTGCGTGTTGAGTGGCGGAACTCAACGCCGCGCTTTGCCTTATTACCAGAGCGAAGAAATGAAACATTAAATATTTAAATTGAAAATATTAAATATTTAATTTCCTCGACTGCGGATCGAACCCAGAACCTGTCGGGCACAGTCACACGCATGCTTTAAGATCTTGCGTGTGCCGCTGCGCCACGACCGGCCTTAATATTTTCAATATTAAATTTTGTAAAAAAAAATATTGTCTCTCATAAAAAGGAAAAGAGCAGCGTTGAGCCACGTAACAATGCCTTAAATCTGGCAAAATGTAGGAAACAAAACGGACTGTTTTAAAACTAGGTTCTTAAATTACTTTTGCCTACGCTGCCAAATGCAGGTTACAGCGTGAAGTCGAAAAAATGTCAAATAATAATTAACACAACATGTTTTAGTGCAATATAAATATTTTTTTAACATTAGTAACATTAAAAATTATAGGGTATGCGCTACTTTCACCACCAAGAGGTCGTATTAGGATTCGAACCCTACCATCAAGAGATTGTATTAGGATTCGAACAAAAAAAATCTAACTGAGAAAAATAACTATAATCTATAATTATAACATTGCAATTGAAGTATATAATTATTTTTAGAAAATTAACATGTATATACCATTTACTTAAAAACAGAACAATTTTTAATTGTAGTGCAGTATTACTGTATTCCTATTGGTGACCGTCGTAGTGGTGACCGGATGTTGGCGTTAATCTGGATGCTGCAGTCACCGTTACGGACTACAAACTGCGGTGCATCCGTTTAGCGCAGGGTTACGTAATAGCAATAATGATTTTGTCTAAAAATATCGATTGTTTTTCTTACTGGTTCTTTAGATATTCCGGAAATTATATCTATTTAATTTCAATTTGTCTGAAAATATCAAATTTATTGTTATATTTTATAGATTTTTAATATATTTGACATTTCATAGTGATATGATATTACGGTTAATTTCTTGCTTATTAAAAATAATAAATGACAGAAAATGAAACACTAATTATTTACCTAATCAAATAGAAAATAGAAAGATTTTTCCAACTATATGTCCAACATATTCAACAACGATATATATATATATATATATATATATATATATATATATATATATATATATATATATATATATATATATATATATATATATATTATGATAGTTGTGAAGCCGGACACAACTGACGCATAAATTTTTGTTTTCAACCGCTTTGTTCACAAGCGAAAATACTTCATGTAATATTCATTATTTCTATAAAGTAATAACTAAACCAAAAATAAATGAATTAATTGTCAAATTCATTAACGAATAGATGTTCTTACAAATTATTGAGATAAAATAACAGGACGAGTAGTGATTCAAAAAATGTGATTGACAACCCTGCTAAAGTCCATTTTGAACGCGTGAACATGTTTGTTTATGAAGCTATTTTGAATTCGACGCTTTTAGTAATTTTAAAAGTATTTTTCCGAGTTTGGTTTGTAAAGTTAATTGTAAATAGACTTAAAAAGACTATTTAATGCATATTTTCTGATATTTAGATGAGGCAATTATGATAAATCTTCTTTTTAATCAGAAGTGGACATAAAATTATTCTTATGAAGAGCAATATTTAAAATTTTGACATTTTAAATGTTTCAAACATTAAAAAAATTCCTTAAAAAATACAGAAAAGTAAAAACTTAAGACATGTAGAGAGTTGTTCCACACAGAATGTACGAATATGTTATGCAACTGCAGTTGAATAGCTGTTACATAATTCAAATGACAAAGTAACCACGATAAATTCAGAAGCTTTCGAGAGCTTTTTACAAATTTCGTGTTTATGTTTTGTTTCTAATAATAAAAAAAATTACAATGAATAATATCTAAAAAAAATAAGATATGACTGTTATTGACGTAAAATGAATATATTACGTTTTTTTTTTTAACGCAAGTTTATATTTGAATATAAACAATGGATTTTTTCCAATAACAAATGTGATTGCCATTTATTAAAAAGATAATTTGGTTTTGTTATGACTGGAGAAAGTTGTTCAAATCATTTCCTTCTTCAATTTCCGATCGAAGTTAGCATTACGCAGATGTGTTCGTACAGTGTATAATACTGTGTATATTCGTAATATCAATTAAAACACCATGATTTCGTCCCATAAAATAAATAACTTTGTTGAACTACTATGAAAGATAAAGATACTAGTCTCCGAGTATTATGAAATTATTATTTGCCCTACCGTCATGTTTGTATAGAGTTCAAAACTAGTTCTGATTATCTCTTTCAGAAAATCTACTTATGTATATGTTAGGTATGTTATATGTGTTCACTTTATCTTAAAGCCCACGTGCATCGTTACTCATGCATGACAGAATCATCATTTGATTCTGCTTTACATGCATCGTCTTGGACAGATTTTACTATGTTAATAATAACTATGTTTATTCCGCTCTTCCGGCGTTTGCTGCGATAAATCTCAGTAAGGTGTAAACAGTGTTTCTGAGCTTCTACATCTCAACTTTCCATGTTACCATCAGAAATAGGTACTTCCATACTCATAGTTTAGATCTATTTATACCTAATGTTGCCCTCATCACGA
This sequence comes from Eueides isabella, assembly GCA_019049475.1. Taxonomy (NCBI): domain Eukaryota; kingdom Metazoa; phylum Arthropoda; class Insecta; order Lepidoptera; family Nymphalidae; genus Eueides; species Eueides isabella. The sequence goes on from CM032385.1 coordinate 12,027,699, forward strand.
GCGCTTTGAAGTTTCTTTACAAATGTCTTATATTTATTAATTATTGTTGACACTTGTCACACCTACCAATAATATTCATTTAATATAATTAAGTTTAACAAAATATATCGTATTGGTTATAAATTGTTAAATCCTTTTCAATAATGTAAATATTTTATTCTGTATATTTATTGATTGTTGAAAGTCTATTTCGAATAAAATGCGCGAGACTAATGTTTAGTTAAAAAAAGTTGGTACAACCGCGTCGGATCTTTAATTGTGAATTCTGTCTATTATATTTTACAAGTGTGAAAAAGTTTTCGAATCTTCGAAGATGTTTACTTTTAACGTGAATTCATACTTTAAGGTATATTAAATTACAATTTAATTTATATTAATAATTAGTAGTTAATAATTCAATGATATATAACAGTTAAAGTTGTGTCGTTTTCATTATAATGCTCTTTCGAAAAATTGTAATATATAATATTAACGTACATTAAACTTTTGCTTTTGCGACATCGGTAGACCCGCCGACAATATGATAATGCTTATCGTTACGTGCCCTTTTTCTATGAAAGCAATACTGTAGTGTAAGATAGGCTACTCTTGGGTCTCCTGATAATTCTAATTTAGTATCTATTTGTATATAAATAAGGTACAATGGCGGTTAGTAAGCGTTGCCCTGTGTACGATGATGGGTGCAACGAGCAAAGCGTGTCGTTTGTAAACAGTTGCTACGTGTCCGGACCGCGCGTGAGTCGTACCGCACTGTTGTTCGTGGAAAAATAAAAAAAATTAAAAGTCTTTGACAGTTTTGTTCAGTGTACACGGGAAGCTCATAACGTGGATGGCACTCAGTGAAGCGTGAATTGTCGTGTTTTAGTGGAACAGTTTTCATTGTGTTTGGCATTACGTACATACTGGTGATATTGATGTGCGTAAAATATTTCTTCATTTAATGTTTTATCAGAAAGTTATCCTACATTAGCTTTAAAACAGGTCACTGTACATTAAATATTCTGTCGATCTATTACTTTTCAATTTTCTAGTTCTAAATGTAAATAAAACATAATATTAAATAGCATTTATAGATATATATATATATATATATATATATATATATATATATATATATATATATATATATATATATATATATATATATATATATATATATATATATATAATAAATATTATTGATTAACTTGGCCTTAGCCTATCACACATCGTTGAACCTGTGTGATCCTAAATATAACTCCATCGCTTGAAGGACCACCCTTGTGATGGCAACCATAAACATATTACACTTAATTACACAGACTAATATTTAAAATAAGCTGTTAAAAGTATTGTTATAGATGTGGTTAATATAAACAAATAATTCGACCTCTAGCTAATAACATTAAATTATTTGAAGAAATAATAGTTAGGACTATTAAGTATGTCGATTGTATAGCATTTTTTAAACATATTTTTTGTGTGCGTAACATAAAATAATTTTCTTACCTAAAAGTCAAGGATGTTTAAATACCTATATAGTTGCAGTATAAATTAATAATAAATGCTAAAATTTATGAGAATTAGTTACTTTTTATTTTTATTATATTTATGTTTAAAATTAAACAACTGAAATGGCCTCATTAAAGAATTACAGTTAAAGGTCGGTCGTATAAATTCTATTAATAATTTTCCGTATACAGATAAATTAACAATTTCCATTATTTTACCCTATATTTTATAGGGTTTATGTGAAATTTTAGTAACGATATTTTGCCAAATAAGGCTCTCACAAAAGTAAATATGGTTACTCTGGCACCTGTCAGTAAATCAATATGCTGCGAAGAAGTTAATCAAATTTTTATTACAAAATGATATTTGGAACATCTGCCCGGCCAGCTGGTAAGAAATCAGGCACATGTCGTCTTAGAGCCCGCATACCGCTACCTGCAGTATAGCCATTGTTATTTGTTGCATGTACCCTTGTAAACTACAATAGATGGTCTTGGCCCGTATTGTTTTAAGAACAAGAAAAGATTTTACATCCTGAGTATACTTATTACAGCACTAGAGTTTGGAATGCTGAGTGCAAAGGTAATAAGTACCGTTCTTTCCAATTTGAAGAACATAAGAAATCGTGCTCAAAGGAAATCTTAAAAAAAATGGAACTTTTTGAGAATTTATATGTGCTTTGTATTATAATTCAAAGAATGAATCTAACTTCTTATACAAAATTTAGAAAAACTGCTTCTGGAATTCCTTCTTAGCAACACATTTACGTCGATAGAATGGAATTTTCGATACAGGTAAACGATTCATAACAGACAGTATTATTGTGATGCGAAATTTGTAACCCCAACCACGTTCCTTACACACCGTGCATCAGTCACTGAATGCGATGAGAATTTCATTTCAACCGCCCCATGGCCTGGAATTTTAATCACCGTTACGCGACAAAGGTTTAATATCGTGTAAACGTAATTTGTAAATGTAGATAGACGCTCGGGTAGGTCATTATTAAAACCACTAACAAGTATGTCTTCAGGGAGCTATCAGTTCAAGTCTTAATCTACTACAATCTTTCTGTTAACGTTTAGGTTTTTCTAGTTATCTTTTTGTAATGTTGATAAAATATGATTATCACCACTATATCACTATATTTCTATAAAAGACGATAAGAGGCCGTGAGAACACGCAATGTAGGGATAGTCTAAGAGTTTTGACATATTTAGGGTGAATAATTGTTAGGGTTGCCGTTAAAGGCAAGAATCTATATAGATTTAGGCTTTTGTTAAATATTTAAATTGTTTAATCTAGAAACGCATGATATAGGTGGTAACGATATGGACTAACTTTGAAATTATACTACTAACGGTGGTAGTAGTAACATTTTAATTTTTGTTATTTTTTTATAATACTTAATTTAGAATGCCACTTTCAAGTACATAAAGAACCGTGTAAAATAATACTACTTTAAATAAAAATTTAAGTAGCCTTTTCCTGTAAGCGACACTTGATCCACTTAGGGAGGTGGTCTTCACAGTTGAGTTGCAACGTGTACTCAAATTCCTTAATTCATTATGCCAGTATATATAAAGTGAAATTAACTTAAGGTTAGATAGTTGAAACCAAATAAATTTGTTAAAATTATACATATAAAATCTGATTTGAGCCTGTGTTCTATGCCTTTTCATTTATAAAAATTTGTAAGTCGACATTTTAAAAAATAATTAAAATTATACGTTTAGGTAAATAATTATCTGTGGAGGTCTAACCATATATTGTAATGCATTTTTCTGTTTAAACAAAGTATAACAAAGTAGAGAATATAAAAATTATAAAATGTATTACTTTGAAACTGCTGTTACTTGTAAACGTCGAACTTGTTAATAATAATAATATGATAATATCATAATTATATATTGGTTTCGCCTAACAGTTAATATAATAGTTATGCTCGACTTTGTTATATGTGGTCATTCCATCACATCACCGGTGCTAATTATGGCGGCGGAAATGAATACGCAGTCTGACTTTGCCTATCGTCGACTTGTCATAATCAGTATACCATATAGGCATCGAATATGCAACTGTTAATATATATAGAGGCCCCAACTTACAAAGCTGTTCTGAGAAGCAAAAGGTACACTTTTTACACTAATAATAGTTCGAGGTACTCGACGACGCCGGACGTATATAGGTTAATTTTTATAGTTAAACAATACCTAGTATTGAAAACAATGTAAGATAAACCCACTGACGTGTGATAAATAATATTACTCCACTTGTTGATGTTTTTATCATTATATAACTTTCCCAAAGATCTATTACGATACTGTTAAAATACCTACAATAGGTATAAAATGTATACTAAATTGTTGTCTAGCCTAGCTAGGAAAAATGAGGTGTTCTCAGTGTTGCTTTGAAAATATCTGTTTTAAAATTGCTATATTATAAAGCGATTTACTTGTAGGTTAATATGATACTAGAGATAAAATGTAGTGCATTTACTATCTTATTACCAATTAACGCCATACGGTTTTTACAATACTAAGGACATTTTTAATTTGTTCAATTCTGACTTTTAATCAGGCAAGCAAAGCTTTCACTTTTTCTCGCGACTTTGCGAAACATGTTTTATTTACATTTCATTATGTCATATCCGTAAGAGAATTTGTAGTTGTATACGTAGTTTACCACGAAATATTTATTAAAGTTACCCATTTTTAAAATATCATTCTACAGATATATATATATTTATACTTAGAAAAGTTGTGAAAAGATGATAGACAGAAAGCTGTAATGGCTGTAACCCGGTTTCTTTGTGTAAATGTCGGATATGGCCCTACATCTATAGCTCAATATAGTGTAGCAACTGTTAGGTACTCGATGTTTACGATCAACCTGCTGTACCACTTACCCAATCTTTATTCAAGAGAGATTTCTTGAAAGCTTACTTTTCCAAGTTTATTTTTTGTACAGCATACGCCAAGTTAGAGAGACACATCTTATTTAATTCAATCTCAGATTATTGTATTGTATTAATATATTTTAATATTAAAACACTTTTAATGTAAAACAACGTTGTCACAGAAATTGAGAAAACACATAATATTTTATTTTGTCATTTTTCCGTTTGAAATAATTTAAATTAATAGGTACGACGTGCAGTCATGACCTTACCTAAAAATTAAGTTAAATAAACATTAATTTGATTTTTAACAGAGCTTGTTTCACTATTAAATGAAGTGCTAGTGCAAACGTTTACCTCTAATAAATCTCTCCTTTTGGAAGCTGTGATCTGGATTGTTGGCGTTATTCCAAGCACGCTTTATATCACAAATTACCAATACCCCACTGCAGATATTCTGCATTGAAATGGAGTTTCGTAAATGTAGTAAAACAGTAAGCAAATCCATATAGTAAAGAAATGAATAGTTCATAATTAAAGCTACAAGCACTTCTATTATTAATAAAGCGGCAGTTGAATAAAAAAAAATCTGAAATATAAAAATCCATAATATGACATAAAATTTTAACGTTAAAATTGTTAAACTATCCCCGATTTTAATTTAGATACCAATCTCAATTTTTGGTACCGAACGCCATGTGGCAAAGGGCAATTTCCCACGAATACTTGTTACAAGATGTTACTTTTCTTTTGCTCATGTGGTCGGGACTATAATTCCTTTTAGCGAGGTATGATCTCATTACATCGAAACAGGAAAGTATGTCAGTGTGTAGGCTGGTAATGCGCTGAACCGTTGGGCTGCGTGCTTAATCTTACCCGTAGACCGTCTCTATGGCGACACGCTGTATTTGGGTATTGTTATTTTTTATCACATTACTTTGTATATATGTATGTATTTTATTTTAAACTATTATCCCAAATGGAGAATCGCCCTCTTATAATTATTACAGTTAACTTTAGCAAAATCTTTAGGTAAATTGTAGCATGTGAGTTATTCTGATGTACGTTGAAGCGATTTTAATGTAAAATATCATTTTGCGTGAAAGTGGAACAAGCACATTTTTGTACAAATTCCCACATATATATTATTAGTAAAAACGTATAATGTATCTGTCAAATAGATAAAATATATTGAATCATTACAACAATAAGAAATATCAATCCTTATTATAAAATATCCATAAAATATAAGATATATATAAAAGAAAACGTATATATCATTATTATTTATTTACACAGTTAGTGCTAACGAACTACATGAACGATCAGTTTCACTAGCTGCGTCAACAGCCGCTACCTCGTGGTCACAGTTATACGTTCCATTATAACATGCGTGTTAGCGGTTGAAAAATTGACATACAAACGTACTTCATTCCTCTAACAAAATTATATCTTTTTGCTTTCTTCGAAAGTAACCGTTACTGACCTTTACTCAAATCTTTTAACTATTAACCATATCTATATAACTGTGACTGTTTGCTTAATTTGTTATTTGAGAAAATTATTGCATATAGTAATCATTTTCATATCACTTTTGGTGAAATGATTATATGGAAATTATGATAATTTTTTAATCTTATCATAAATGACGGAAGTGCATCAAGGTTAGAACAGCAACCTTATCAAGAAGTGTTTTGTTTGTTGAAATACATTTGAGTACCTATATAGGTAATATATATCTTAACAACTTATAATTACACAAAAGATAATTTAATATTTATGAAAACATTTTTTGTAGATAAAAGCATCTAAACGATTGCCTTTTTGAGGGTTCTGTATATAAAAAGGTAAATATATAAATATCCTATATTGCTGTCCGTCTATCTAGATTGACCAGACCCAAAAACTCAGGAAGAATGTTTTTATTTTAAATAATGGGTACGTCGGCTAAATTTGCCGACGTATCTATTCGATTCAAAATCTATCAAGTATTTAGTACTAATTTAGCTAAAGTTGAAAACTTGCATTACAAATAAATGTATTACATTTTATGCTGTGTGATTCCGGCTTAGAATGGGATCACCATGGTACTGATGGTGTCGTAAGAGGTGACTAAAGTACATGTGAAAGAGTCACGTTGTCAGAAATGGTAACACATATAGGCAGACTCGACCGGATCATTACCACCCCTGTTGTGGCTTCGGCCACTGTATTTTGCATTGGGTAAGGCGGGCCCCGGTGCAATCCATCTTAAAGTCCGGCAACGCTCTTGTGGAGCTCCTCTGGAGTTACACGGGGTCGTAAAAGACGGTGAACACTTACCATCAGGTGACCCGTACGCTTGTTTGCCGTGTCTTGTCCATAAAAAAATACAAACTTATACTTGCATTTCATTTCATAGAAAATCAGTGCATATGCCTGCAAACTTTAGTTAGTCAATTCGGTTGTACTTCCCGATGGCATATTGGTACGAAACCCTCGGTGGGCGATTCCAACTCGCACCAGTTTTTTAATAGTTAAAACGTTCCTTTCATATAAACAACCATAAAAAACCAATTAAACAAAACAACCTTTTTACACTTTGGATGAGTTTTTTAAGAGTTACACAAATTTAGTTATGATATTTTAATAATAATTTAAATATTATATATTTTTTTAAAGGTAAATTATTTGCTTATTGAATATAAAGTCACAGTAGATACTTTAAACTTGCGCAAACATCTGACACGCCAAGATCGCCCACCCGCCCGCCTTAGCAATATCTTAGCAAAGTATTAATAGACTTTTACACGTAAATGCTTAAGATATTTAACAATCTCTAATTAATATTTTAAATATAAAAATATAATATAAGAAAATAGTAAATACTTATTAAGAGCAGTATGAAGATTATGATGAGTACTTAGTAATTGTAGGATTTAGAGGAGTTATAGAATAAAATGTTTATGTCATTCTTAAGTATAACAATTGTCTTTTTTATTTGCTACAATTGTCACAAAATAATAAAAATAATTGATATATTTTACGCGTATACATTGTACCCGTTCATGCGTGGCCCGTCCATCACTCGTTGGCTCTAGTAGTCAAGATCGTGTGTTTCAAGGACAACATCCTTGTTGTTATCCAGTTTTCTTTATACGGTTTTTTTTATAAAATACGTGTTTGCAAGTACTTAGAACAAGTTATATATTACACCTTGCGTATCAAGTTGAAAACCACGGTTAATCGGAGTATTTATTTGAAAATATCTCTAAATAGCGTCCATTATATGTCATTGATGTTTTTGAAATTAAAGTAAATCATTTTATACCTTTGGAACTCATAATTTTCTTAATTTTAATCTTATGAAACAACCAATCGTTTTAAACCTCGTGATATTTTATCTTGTCAAGTGGGTGTACGCTGGTATAGTCAACATTCCTATTCTACTAGAATATTGTTTGCTCGCCCTGTTCTAGGGAGCTTAAAATAATTACACAAGTGTGCTATAGACAAGAGAGTAGACCCTTTTAAAGTTTGACGCTTCATCGTTTACCTGGCGCCGTTTTAGTTTCAGTGTATGATAGTAAAACGTTACCGGTTTCCGAACATTGATCGTTGGAGTTGCGAACGAATGATCACTTTCACTTTCTTAGTGATTAGTTGGTCTATGTAAATGTGTGCGCTTATGATTTGTATTACATATAAACTTATAGAAATAATAAACTGTTACGTATAGTAGTAATGTATAAATAACGATTGTAAAAAATATGAGAAGATCGGATATGAAAGTGCTCATATTTTACTTGGACATAGGTAGTACTTAATAAGATATATAATTATATCAAAAATACTAATACTTTATAATACAATGATTTAACTATTAAATGTAATCTATCTTATTATTGTGGAGGTGTAGATGTAGATTGTTAAACGTTGATTTTATAATTTTAGATTTGATTACACCGATTAGAGAGAAACGCCAAAGATGTCGATCACAACGCATTTTATTTATTCCATATGTTTGTCAATAATATCAACTTACATAATATCTTGGATTCTCGTCCTTAGAAAGTTACCCATGCAAATATAATTGTATTATGTATCTCTTTTATGGTTTCCACAACTTTAATTTGCTCAAATAGCTCCCCCACCCTATCTTTTAAGCATATTCTTTATATATTGCACCACACTTTCTCTCACAAACTTCCATTTAATAATAAATCTTCTAGTAAAAAATAATAAATACATTTTTCAATTGTTTATTATGTTACTTTTTACTTCTAACTAATAAAATTGCAACAAAACCGGTAATGTACCTATTTGCTTTGGTTGCAGTTTTACTTTTAATATGAAACGTTTTTTTTAAACTTCTCACATGTACCGACATAACATGCTTCAATACATATGTTTTTATTTGTTTACTCTATCCGCCGGCTCATATGCGCGGTGATGATTATTAGAGCACGTTCAAATTTAAACTGTGAATAGTAAATAAACGGACGGTGCGGTAGGCGTGCGCGTGCGCTTCTCGTCTCGTAACTCGCTTCAGTGTGTTAGTGTCTTTGAATGGAGGCAGTCACGCGGCTTTCCATTCTTTTATATTTTATCGCACGTACTACGAATTTTGATGACCTAGTTTACAAATCGATTTTAGGTGAAAAAAGTGCGTTATTGGAAGAATATGTATGTGTGTAATGTGTTTAGTATTGTGTTTTTGTAATTTGCAGTTTGGCTATAAGTTTTTTTAGTGCGTCGGCTAATTTTGATGTCGTGCTATTTCAGTAAATGTGTTCTCTGCGTGTATAAACAGCATGTTTGGAATTAGAATCACAGTTTATATCCTTTGTCAGTAATTTAAGAACCATAAGCCTTACATGCCTATGCATAATATATTTTTTATTAGTGGGTTAGTGATTGTTCTTAGAATTTCATTTTGTTGTATCTATTTTTTTAGGTGTCATGGTTATGACAACTAAATAAACTAATAACATTAAATCATTAATTCAAATGAGATTTGTCGTGGCGCAGGTCAGGGTCAAAAATTGCGACAGAAAAGTGATTAACATTGTGGGTTCAATTCTTATTCGAGAAAATAAAATATTTAATATTTTCATTTTCTTGCGGGGAAATAACAAAGCCTGATTGAGTTCCACCGCCAATGCCTTAAAAATTTGGCGGAAAGTGTTTTAATGGGAATGGAGTGCCTTAGCACTAAGTTTTCTCTGCCAACCTTGCTATGTGCACTGAAAATGTATAAACAAGGTCCTTTTTTAGAGTATAGTACAATGAAAATCATAATAGAGCAGGATGTGTCTACACGCTTAGTTACTTTATAGAGTTTTCTGCATACATTTTGTTTATTACTTAGTAAATTCTCAAATAACGTGTTCCAATGTTCTATTCTTGTTGATAATATATTCGTGCTGTTTATTGGTGCAGTTGTTTGTTTAATGAGTATTTAACTCAATTTATCAGTAACGTCTCTAGTCGCAATGGTCATATCCGTCGCAAATCGGCGGTTTCCTCCTAAGATGATCGTCTTTATGAACATGATTTATACCTGCCACGTCATTAGTTTGTGTTAACGCTTGTCGCAGGCGGATGTGTTTATTTGCCTCCACAGCCTATTTAAGCGCTTCTTTTGTAGGTACAAAAGCTTTTGAGCTTCAACTTAAATGTCATCACATTAAGTCTTTCTATATTATGTAGGTAACTCTTTCAATAATACAATGTGCTTTAAGCTTTAGCATTTTTAGATTAGTTTCTATTTAGAAATATATTTGGTAAAGTGAGTCGACAGCACTTAAAAAATGATTTATAAGTGACTCAAAAATTTATATATTTGCATTTAATACAACTTTAAGTATATTCTTAGTACATGCCGTCAAATTATGTAGGTATAAACATAATAGCGTGAGGGGATTTCATATAAATGAGAAGTAAATCGACAAGGTCACTGTTTACTATTGTTGAAATGGTTAACATTATGCTTAGAATTCTCGCGTGTAAATAATTTCTTGAGGTTATCGCAGTACATTGTTGGTCCCACTGGGCCTTGGCTTATCTTGGGAAATATCGGTCTCGTGCCGGAAAGCGCTGGCAGTCAGCCAGGGCGGCCGCATGCGTTACTATTACTGTACTGCGTTAGCACTGACTAGTTAGAGGTTCTTGCAATACAAACTAGGTAATTTTGTTAAAGTATACATAGGTAATATATTACCGGATCAGTTTATGAGATATATTGTTTTGGCTTCGCCCGCCTGATCACACTGTTTTATTTACTATATCATAAATTATCACTTACAAGACTAATAATCTATGCAGTTTTCAAAAAACTATAAATTCGGCTATTTGAATAAAAAATTGTACCTATTTCGTAGGACTTAATATTTTAAATTGTTGTTACTTTTTCTTTACTAACGGATTTAAATAAAGCAAACACTGTATGTTGAAGGAACGTTGTCTAAATATAATATTGAAAACTGCATTTAGATCTGGTAAGCCGTTTCTGAAATTAGCGCGTACAAACGCATAGACAAACTTACAAAAAAAAAAAACGATTATAGGTCCTATTACTTCCATAAACATCCCCCTATAACATTTTTTTAAAATATCCTCTATATTCAGGCAGTGATCAGTTGCAGATATATTATAAGTTTATAAATGAACATGTGTTATATGGCAAGACTCGCACATAGTCTTACCACGTTAAGAACCAGTGTTTTTTTTTCCATTTCTGCTAGTATTATTTTTCTCACAACCTTTAAATTGGAAGTACATGAGATCGCTACTTGAAAATGAATCACTTAAAAGATATATTATTTTTTTATTTTCACTTTAAGGTGTAAATTTCTCTAAGTTAAAATGATTTTCTATAAAAAAGGTAGTTAAGAAACCAAAAATTACTACAGCATTATATATAAATTTTACTATTTCCGTAATTTTCTCCCGATTTCAAAACAATCCAAGTAGTCTCCCACACTTACTTTCCTTTACACAATAGCATGTTTAAGATTTCACTTTTTTGTCATATAAATGGAACTATAATTACTTCAATCCATAAACCTGTTCCTCTTCCTTTATAACTGAGGTGCCTTTAATCAAGTCATTAGCGAATTCTATGAAATGAATTCAGTAATAATTGTTATAATAATGACTGTTTAAATATACTTGTTACGAGTAAATTAAGTATAAAATAGGCTTTACTTTGAGGGACTATGATCTTTTTACTCTACGAAAGTATATAATGCTGATTGCTGTGATTTTAACATGTTGTATTTTATAGCACTGTGTTATTATTTTAACATAAATGTAGGTTTAATTATTATATTAAAACCATGTTTAAAATGTAATACAATTATTGCGACATTGTCACGGTCTTGACATCTTTAAGTACACAGTTACTATGATCTCAATATTAGTGAAACGATTATTCTATTGATCAATAGTATTATAGATAACAAACACTATTAGATAAATAAGAAAAATAAGAAAAAACAATCAAGGAACTGAAGTCTTTGGTATGCTTTTTAAATAAGAGGTACACGTGGATGTATCCAGCTCTTTTCAAATGTGTTTCCTTTTGTTTGAGTGCTATTCATTAGTCGAATGTCACATTGGTAGACCCCATTCTTTGTGAGTACATTGAACTTACGTTGTCATATCTCAAAGCGTCATGGCCTATGTGCCAACGCGTTTTACGAGTTGTGCACTGTCGTGCCTTGGTTTTGTTCATCCTGAAATCTTGACATTATTAAAATTATTATGTAACTTGTATCGATCGAATATTATTAAGTACAGGCTTGATAAAGCTGACCTCATACTTGTTCGTATTTTTTATAGAACATTCATTATTTAATATTTCTTCAGGCTTTCTGATAAGATATTGGAGAATTATGAATATATGAAGTGCGAATGATTAAACGACACTCACTCAACAGTTTCTCATTTTATTGAAATAGTGCCAATATGTTTGTATTATAAGAACAATAACCAAAACGATAAAAGTGACAAATGGTTTCGATTGAAGAAAGTGCTAAAGTATTGAAAGTGTCGACAGATTTTAGTGCTGTAGTGAAATTTATATAGTTCAAGTTTGTCGGGATATGAGTGAGGATGAGTACGGAGCGACGACTCTCTCGGAGCTTCCACTCGTGTCTAAAGGGCTCCTCAACTGAAGAAGCCGCGGACGAAGAAGAAAGTTGTTACCACTCGCTCGGTGGTCGCCACACCCTCAACAGGCAGCCGCCAGTATATGTCGAAGATTTATCCAACATTACGTTGGCCGATTTTGAAGCGTCACAAGATGATATTGACGGTGGGTACACTAATTATAAAATATTCCCTAACGAGCAACGTTTTACGATTCTGTTATTTAATTAACGAGAAATAATATATTACGATTCATCAAAAAAGCAAAATGTATCACAGAAAACACTTATCACATTAATTAATTGCGATCGTTATAATTTTAAATGTCATTCGTGAACATTGACAGTGATATCACATAGCATCACGCGTCTTTAAGGTATGCGTGTACTTAATTGTTTATTTTCTCTAGACATATAAATTGTCTTGTTATGATAAATTAAAAAGTCTCTTTGTAATATATTATACGAAATTATATAATAAAATAAAAATGCCTATATATAAAATAAATAATTGTAATTAATGAGTAACGAAAGGCTAGTGACTTTATATTAATACATATTATGCCATTTTTACCACGACATTATTATATACAGTCAAGAATAGTTTAATATACATATTATATATTTAACTGTCTAAATACATAATGAATAAAATATAAAAATAGTGTGGTAGTGGCCTTTTTAATAACGAGTTCTCTTTAAGTAAGTAGCTCTGTTGAGAATCTCTGTGCCCAGTACCATAAAAAGATACCCGAGCCCACATTGTTCTTATCTCTTGTCTGTCGAGTTTTCCCCGCAATAATTATAAACGTAGCATACCGTCGTGGACTCGGAAACGCATTAAATGCACTCATATTTCATAAGAGTTGCTCAGATGTCCTTTGCGGGAGCGGACGAATTTTATCTTCCATTAGGGTGGAAGATAAAATTGTAATAAGCACATACATTGTCGGTTACAACAATTTAATTTATTTAAAATGATTATTAAAACATAAAATATTATCACGAGAGTACTAAGTACTGTTTGATATTCGCTAATAAAGTCAGCCCACTTGAATGATTACTGCCTTGAATTGTGTGGGACCGACCTCGTTAAAACGTTTTTGTGTTGCTTGGAATAACAGTGTTTTGGTGTGGCTGAATTATCGTCTACTTAAGCAACTTTGTTATGATCAAGGTGATCACAATCATGTAGGAAGCGAGATACTGTTACTTCGTTCAGTTCCCCACTTTCCGCCGAGCATTGCGTTATTGAGTGGCGGAATTCAACGCCGCGCTTTGCCTAGTAATAAAATTAAATCATATCATATCAATCATTTCCTCGAGTGGGGTCGAATCCACAACCTGTCGCGTTTACAATAGCACTCTTGTGCCCCTGCACAACGACAGACCGCAATTACTTTATATTGTCCTTTTAAATTTAAGCATAAAAATATAGTATAACGTTTATACTGCTACTATGTGATTGTGACTTGATCTTGACATTGATTAAGTACGCAATATCATTTGAAGAATGAGTCATATTTGTATATCATTGGATACATAATACCTCTCTGCCATATGTAGTGAAATATCTAAGTAATTGTGGTAAAGTGAATTAATTTTGTATAATTTTAAATATATAATTGTTTTCCACTTAACTTGGGCTATAGTACCTAACCAATATTCGACTATAATTTATGCTTGATTTATACGAAATGTGGAAATTAAAAAAGTACAAAATATTTATAATATTTTTTTGTGTTATTTACGCACTAAGCGAACGAAAACATAGCGGGACATGTACCTGTGATCGATTCTTGCTTTTAATTTGTATTGAAACCAATTCATCGATTATTGATAGATTTTATAAAATTTTAAATCCGTACGGGAATAAACAAGAAATACTAATTCAAAATGTTTGTCCTATATTTAATATATAGCTTATTATTTTTTATTATTGGATGTGTAGAGTTGAACTTAATGTTGAAAAATAACCAAAATGAAACACGGCCATTTTATGACGGTCATGGTGCCGCCGCTGCCGTTGCTAATTCGTTTCACGTATTAAAAAGTCGATTGTTTACGTTTGCATCACGGTTAAATAATTAAGCATATTCAGTCTGTGTCCTACACACCTGTGTGCCACCGCTGACATCCGCTTCCCGTATGCCGTCTCTTTCGTACCACCCTTTTCGGTTCCAGTACATGCTTCCGTTCCGCACTGTGAAGAACAAATGAATCAAGGTTGTTGGTAATGTACCTAAAATTATGTAAAGCCTTTGAACTTTGCTTTTTTCTTTCTATTTTGATAATTTAAATTAGGTTCGATATAAAAATAAAAAAAATATTTTTTAAATTTGACGAGTATTCGAACAAACGAAGTGCATGGTCCTATAATTTATTTTAATATTATATTTATCATTAATAACAACTTAAATAATGTTTATATCGTTTTAAAAACATAAAATCAAATATGTAAAAAAAAATGGTATATCAATTTCAGCATTTTTATTCAAGAAATTTAATTTAACATCTTTTTCTAGATTCATATTGTATATGGTAAGGATAGAAAGAACCTTGTATTAAAACAGTCCGTGCCCTTTAGGATACTTGTCACTCACTCTGCTTCGAATTGTGTTAAGTGACGAAACTGAACGCTTTTCTATAAATTAAAATATTAAGAATCTCATTTCCTTGAGTGTGAACCCAACCCATAACCTGTCGTGTATATTGTCGTACACTTGAGCTTCTGCGCCACGATAGACAGACGTAAAAAATGTAAAATATATTTTTATATTTAAATTTTGTTTTTATCCTTTTAAAGCTTCTTATCGCATAAATTTTCTGGTTGGAATGTGATCTTAGCTGCTTTTGTACATCTAGCGGACGGAAGCTGAGTGACTTGAGTGTCACATTGTGTTTTTCCCTATTGTTGTACGGGTGAATGAAATTTTAAGAGCCATGAATGCTTTTACTTGGTAATTTCGTGCAGGATATTGTTTTAATAGGTTAGCGATAAGTAATACTAGAAGCCATTTGTTTGATTGTCACTATATACATAAATACATAAACATGATGCCAATTAGAAACTTGTTTCGTTAGTTGCTCGTTGGATGGTCTTCTTGAGATCATTTATGACTTCATCATTTTGATTATTTATCGTTTATATACAATAAATGCTTGTAAGTGCATTTTAGCTTATTTTTGCTTATTACCATTATAACTCACATTACTTTAACAATTCACATACTATATCTGTAGTATATGAGCTTGAAGTTTAGATATTTAAGATGCTATTATTTAAAGTAGATTGGGTTGATTTTAAATAAGAGCATGTTATATGACTTAAACGCTTAAATCGAGTTTTAATTTTAACCGTCGGAACTGCCCAGTAAGTCTACATTTTCTTGGCCTGCTTTACTTTTTATGTGGGATCCTGTTGGTGGAACCCAGTGCCAACATTTTCGTAACCCGACTGAGATATATATCGTAACCCGACTGAGATATATATCGTAACCCGACTGAGATATATATTGGAATTATAAATATTTAACCCGATTAAGATGCAAAAGCAACATCATCGGTTTCGGTGAGAGACTTTGCAGTCGCAACAATAGTATATGCAGAAGTAGGCACATTTTTCATCACATATATTGTTCGTAACACGTAAGGTGCACTCAAATTTTATATAGAAACAGGAGAAATATATATTTTTTCATTATTATAATTAGATTAGATCGGTTCCTTGTTTCTAAAAAGACAACATGAAAGTTCGCTCGTACACTCAACGTGGCTTGAATTATCCCGTACATTGCACTTTCTGTCTATTTATATCGATAATATTCTGACACGTAGTTGGCAATCATTCTCTACTAAGCTAACGATACTTTTTGTTATTAATATCTTTTATAACAGATGATTTGTTATATTATGTCGTTAGTTATATAATATCATAATTATTATTAATATTTGAAATTATATAAGAACAACATAATGTTAATATACATTTTTTATTGTTTCTTTTTTCTACTGAATGAGTTTTTTTTTTCACGTTATACCTGTATTTGACGCATTCAATAAACATATTCTTTCATTTTGTCATGTGCAAAGAATATTTATTAGTTTTTAACCAGTTATCACTAACTAGTGAATATTAAAAGCCGGAAGGCAGATCAGCGCAGACACCATTATCGCATGTGAAATGTATGCCGTGAACAGGAAACGACAGTTGTGTTTAAAAAAGTTAGTTGTAGTTCGCGTCATGTAAACTATAAAATATATTGTATGTGTATTAAAAAGGTTGCATTATAATGTATTTGTGATTTTATTACTTTTTCGTATATTAGTTATTCTAAATTTTCTCAGTTCGTTATGTTCATTAATTTACTAAATATTAATTTAATTTTTAATTTGCAGTTTTTGAAATTATTATCGTCATACTTTAGTTGAAATTATGATGTTTTTTATAGGTAATTGTAGTATATTAATAATTATTTAAAAAAACTAGTCTAAATAAGAAGCTATGTGTATTAAAGTAATAAAGCATCTTTATATATGCAATTGATGTATTGCATGCAATTTAGCAATAATTACATACTAAGTACGCCCTCTATGAAACAATTGATAACGTAAAATTAAGTAGTCTCACTACTTGACAATAGATGTCGCTGTAATTTGCTTATGTTTGAACAATACTTTAAACGTTAAATCTTAAATAAAACTGTCTTTGTGTAAACATTTACCTTAATTTATTGTATTTTACATATATTTTGATGTAAAGGATATTTTTTTAGAATTACTTGAAAAAAGTATTTATATGATTGCATAACAACGAAAAATACAATACATTAGAAAATAATTTGTAAATAGAAAAAAATGATGCATTTACTTGATTTACAACCTTATGTTGTCATAAAATTTAGCCTACGTTATACAACCAAAGATGATAATAATAACAAAACCAGTTTAATAGGATCACCACAGAATCGCATCGTAATGCTTTGTTAGTTCAAAGATTTACTCCAAGTTCAATACGAACTTACTTCTGCTATAAAGTGTGAAACTTTAAAGTTCAAGTTATATAACGATGTTTTATAATAGTGAGGACCTCAAAATTATTTATTAAAATTTATAACTTAAGTAACTACATCGTAAGGTATACATTTAAACAATAATTTAAAGGTGTTTCTAAATTATGTACATCTATACTTTCACATAGTGTTATTTGTAGAGTATTTCGTACTTTGTAAAATATATGTTGTACTTTTACCAAAAAAAAATCATTTGAAGAAACAAATTTTACTATACAATTTGAAAATTAATGTATTCACAGAAATTTTCTTATCATATAGCTCAGTCGGTAAAATAGAAAAATATATATTTCTTATTAAAATTAATTAAAATTAATAACAGTATATTTAATTTTTAAAACAAATGTTAAAATTTATATCTTTATATAATAAAAGTAATCTGAAATATAATTTTGAATTATCATAGGAAATTTTAACACAGATACCCTAAAAGTGTAAAATATCTGGCTTGTTTGCGTTTTCAAACATGTTATAGAGTCAAAAATCTGTAAGAGCGTGGTTTGTTCTTGTATGATTGAAAACGAGTAGAGTCGAAGCTCAACGAATTTTACCGAGTGCAGCAAACATGGCGCGAGTCGAAGCTTGTCAACAAACTTACTCGTTGACTCGCCTGCAAGCCAGTCGCGCGTTCTTCCCGTAAATTCCGTTCGTTATATATTTTATTGTAAAACTTTGTGAAGTGATTGTAAATTTTATTTACAACAAGGTGCATTTTGTGATAACAGTGTAAACGTTAGTTGATGTGAAAGTGCGTAAACGTTGTGGTGAATTTGGATCGTAGGCCTATAGAAAATGTTCAATGTTGGAATATTGTTTCTTGGATACTTAAAAGTAACAATAAAATATATATTTTAACTTCTATAAAAGACTAATAAATAATAATAACATATACACGATTCATTGGACGTATATATACGATAGGCTAGAACCGCGTTGTACTATTATAAAGTAAACTTGTTTAGATGCAAAGGTTATATGGAGACAACTTACAATCTCAACATAGACTAACATTACTATCTTATGTAGACTATAGATATTTATGACCTTATCAACAAACAAAGACAAACAAATATCCCTCATAATATTTTGTTAATTGCATCAATAGTTGTAATAAAATGTTGACTCTTAAGTTACTTTTTCCAATATTATTTTTAGGCTTTAACAAAATCAAGTATATGATATTTGATTGTAAATTACCGTTTACTTAAAACTTAAGGCGTTATAGCCTTTAGTTTTTAGTAAACGATCTGAACGCTCTTTGCAAATTGTAAAGATCTAAGAATTATACCCTGTTTTTTTAATATTGTAAATTTAACCTTTACCACCCACTACTCACCAGTCAAAATCCTGCACGTGCTGAAACTTGTTGGCGTAAAACTAGCACACGATTGTCAGGGGAACAATGGCCATTTCTTTTAAAGATATTTGTGACAAAAGCCACAACGTATGATGAATATTTTTAGATATCAAACTTTTTCAAAATGAGAAACAAAGTTCCGTATAGGTTCTTTATATTACATATCTACCAAGATATATTACAGAACACTTATAAAAAAATGATCGCATGTTCGTACTGCCTTTTAAAATAAGAAAACATAATATGTTGTTCTAATCTTCTTATCAATCTTATTAATATATATGTAAGTACATATGTTAGATTTCAAGAATTTCTCACTACCCTTCCAGGACGCTACATGAGTGACGTTCAAAGAATGCAAGCGTCAACCTTGGATAAAGAACCCTTTTATAGTTTCGTCGTAGGTCCGCGATACCGCTCTTTCAATTTAACTTGATAAACATTCCACATATTTTTAGTACTAATATACCTTACTTCAATAATAACTATAAAATATACTTAGTTTCGATATTCATATAACAAAAAAAAGTCATATTAACTCTTAATAATGTGCATATTTTCGTGCAGCTTCACTTTGTATAGGGCCTTGACGAATCTTTGCAGCAAATGTATATTAACGCTTGAAATGTTTTTTTTTTTTCAAAGTATAAACAGTAGCAAACAAGGACAAAATTGTCATAATTCATAAAGTTACTTTATATTTATGTGGGACGTTAAAATTGTTCGTAGGCAGTATTTAATCCTGTCTGTCTATATGCACCCACGTGAGAGAACTTTCTAAGTCATTGAATCGTATTTAAAAAGCAAGTTCATATGATTCACTGGTTCGAGTCCCAGTATGGGTCACATTCCAGGCGGGCTCGAATGCTCGCTGTAAACCGGACCTAGCACGGCTTGTGCTCTTCCTTTTTTATTTGTCAACTTTATGGTCTTAAGTACCGGTGCAATATTTTGTGTTTTTCTGTAACCTCTTTGATTTTTTTTTCACTATAAAGTGTTTTTATTTCTTGTACAGTGTTGATCTAGTTACAAAGTGCCTACCTAAGCCGATCGATATTCGTTATCAATAAATACTACATATGTAAGCGCGAAAATAATCATGGCCCCCGTACATGGTTAGCAATTAAAACGGAACTAATAAATTAGAGAAATTAGTATTAATTTAAAATTAGAATTACTTTTTTTTACCTATATCTTGTGTATGTATCTTGGAAACCAATTCAACGGTATGAACGGTTTTTAAAATTAGTATTTTTCTTATATACCATTCAATAACAGTTTAAAAATAGTAAAAATCTCACAGGGTTGTTTCAGTTCTCACACGCCAGCTTCCGGACAGGAGTTTTTATTCGCCCTCGCCATCTGTCGGCGCAGGTGTCTTTTCACATGCTAAGCAGGTGATTTCAATTCACCTTATCGCTTAACATATAATTTGTACAATTTTGATGCATAAAACCTATTAATTCCGGATAAAATATTGGAGATGACCTGATTGGAGGTGTATTTCGAAAGCAGCCGATACCGACTGATTTCCAATCCACCTGATTATTTTTTAATATGTAAATATGGTTATTATAATATTTAATTACAATGCCGAACTTTTATGCCACACGCTAATAGTACATAACTGTTATATTATATTATATATATGTATGTACTTGGTGCTTTCATGCTGATTTTTTCCATACACATACATCATTTCAGATAGCAGTTATCCTATAGGTAGGCTTAATTTATTTACATTATATTACTGAAACGGCGTACTTAGATTACTGATTCTGTTTTCCTGTTTATGCAAATGGCAAATTTTAATCACATAATATATATATATATATATATATATATATATATATATATATATATATATATATATATATATATATTAATATATATATATATTATATATATATATATATATATATATATATATATATATATATATATATATATATATATATTATATATATATATATATATATATATATATATATATATATATATAAATCTCGTTGATTATATTTTAGTCACACATAATTTCGTTTCGTTAGCATCTTTCTTTATAATTAACAAACTTGTAATATAATAAATCTCAAGTGTTAGGAAATCAATGTGCACTAGTGCATATAACGGGTAAATTATTGCCCATTGTCTCTATTTCACGCTTCATTAGACGTTTCTTCATATTGCTTAGAAAATGTATCCTTGTTAGAGAGGGTGATATATGTTGGCATAGAAAAGATTACTGATGTATTGTCTTCTTAGCTTCATGGTATAACCCGCACGTAGCAGAGTAGGCACAGAGACCCTGAAATCTTGACACTTTCGTTTCCCACTTTCCACTTTGCTCCGAATTCTGCAGGTACTGCGCTTTGAGTAGTGGAACTCAACGCCGCGTTTGCCAGTTTCCAGAGCAAAGAAATGAATGTATTAAAAATTTGAATTACTCGAATGAAAAAGAAAATCCACATCTGTCGCGATTACAGCCATAATGCCCAGTAACGACTGTCCTCACAAATTGTTTTTAGTGAAATTACTTTAAAAAAAATTATAACATAATATGTTTAAAAAAAAAATATCTGTATTTGCGGTCACCATAGCGTTTGACAGGATATGTTTATCTAAATGTCAGCCAATATATTTTTCGCTTCCTCTAAATATTTAATTGCTAGTTAGTTATCAACTTGTGGATTCGTCTGCTTTAAATACGGGATATTTTATATTAAAAGTTAATTGAATTTTAATGTGAACATTTGGAATACTTTGAAGTTTATTTTTATTTTTACCATCCATCGGTTTTTTTGTGTCATTTATAATTATTTTTCGTATGTCATTTCACATTTATAGGGATTTTACTACCTAGATAGTATATTAACATTTTACTATTAAACTAAAAAGTAAATATTTCAATCAGTAAATAAATAAAATTCTAAAAAAAAAAATACGATTTATAATAAAATAATGAGCCATTGTTCCTTTCATAAGTATCTACGTATACTTATTTATTTAACAAAATGTACCTCTAGTCATTTAGATAAATTAAGAAATTGGAATTTATATTAATAAAGGCTATACCTTTAGTTTTGTTATACCAACTTTAGTATCTACATCAAAAAATGTATAGACTAAAATATATACAATACAATATAAACATATTGTGCCATACAAATTAAGCTACATATTGAAAAAAAAATAAAATACAATTTGTTCAATTCAATTCAAGATATATTTTTGTGATATCCATGTTATATAAAAGTAATTATAGTTTACACATAAAAATAATTGAGAAAGTATATATATTTATTATAAAGTAACATTACGTACCATACACCTATTTTCTTTTCACATCCTCGAAAATTAAATCAACTGAACTGTCAATTATCACGGAAATATCAATTTTTCTCATTTATTAACTAACCAGTTAATTTAATATTTATATTGTATTATAATACTATTCAATTGATATATCTTTTGTTAAAAAATGGCTTAATTAATTTAAAAAAAATGCTTTAATGACCTAACTAAGAATCTTGTTAAAATTATATAAATTAACTTTATTAGTCACTAACGTTATTTCACTTTGTATATATTTAGTTTTCCTACGTGTTTTAAACTAGAATTAATTCCGAAATGAAATCTAAATCTATGAACCGCTAGGCTCTAAAATATGATCATACTTATATTAATTAATTTCTATGTAGTAGTTTTGTCGTCATTGACGAACATTTTTGGAAGACAGACAAACAAAATCTGCTGAGTGTCTTTTTAGCTTCTATACTTTAACGGACCCATTTTTTTTTTCATCTTTGACTTACAAAATAACTTACAAAATTGTATTTGGTATCTTGTTATTTTTTTTACAGGCAACGTATTTGTGGAACACGAATACTATTTAAACAATTGAAAAAAACACACAAAGATACTTATGTGAATATTACTAGGTATTTATATAATATGTGCTGATAATCATAAGGGAAAATATCGTAATAACATAAATTAAGTATCTACAATATTTACTTTCGAATCGTACGACAACTACATTACCACCATCATTCCGTTTATAGGTCAATAAAATCTTTTCACTTGAGTAATAAATGTCTATAATGTTGCAAAAGACTAAAGTAATCAAGTAATAGTTAATTACGGCTCGTTAATGAACCGAAAAATAATAGTTACTACTTACATTTATTGTTTATAATTAAGTAATTATGATTGTGCGATGTGATTTTGAGAGCTGTTATGGAGCAGCACGCGTGTGACGCGTTAACGTCAACGCGGCAGGTTATTGGTTCGATCCCCACTCGAAGAAATGATATATGTATTTAATATTTATATATATATATATATATATATATATATATATATATATATATATATATATATACATATATATATATATATATATATATATATATATATATATATATATATATATATATATATATATATATATATATATATATATATATATATATATATATTGGAAAAATTAAGTTACTTGAAATGATAAATAATTTCACATTTACTTGACGATTTAATAAAATTGCCTATTTGAAGATAGAGAGGTAATTAAAGAAATTGTAGAATGTTTTACAAAACTATTTCATATTGAATGCATCAACTATGCATTTAATAAATAACATAGCGACAGATGCCTCGATTTACATATTGTTTACATTCTTTACTTATATATTGTAAACACGTTTCCAGCCGATCTTACGACAGCGATATATGATACTGATGTTTTAAAGTTTATTTATTTGTCGTCATTTCTAATAAATGATTATGTGAAAAGACTGTATTGTATTGTAGTCAGTACGTCGTGTGGTCGTGACCTTGCTAAAGTGAATGTACCTAGCCTAACTACTTAGAAGTTGCAGCTTGCTACTGGAGTCATACTGTGATTATCTTTGTACTGTAGATACTTAACTTTATTATATTTTTAACTCGGTTAAGAAAGGGTTAAACAACTCATTAGAATTATATATTTTTGTATATTTATAGGATATTGTAGATGTAATCATTTTGATTGTACCTCTGCTACTTATCTGCTTGGTAAACGATGCATAAAATTATATACATGTAAATATGTACGTGTCAGATATTTTATTTTTATTATTTATACATAAACTAATTGTCTCTTAAATATTCAAGTATTAGCTCGCTATACACAGCATAGTACGAGAAATGTGGAGTAAAATTACTGAAATAACTATATGTTCATTAACTTCGGACATATTATTTAAAAATGTACAACTATCCCCAAAACTTAATTAACTCAAAAAAAAATAATGTTTTATAAACTAAAATAATAACACAAAAATAACGTTCTTTAAATTCTTTTTGTCTATTCAGTCTCTGTTGGAAATCGTTATTGCTTAAACCCATGGTTATCTCCCAACAGTTATTATGTAACTTTATTCAAGTCGTTCGTTTTACCAAGATATTTTGCTGTTATATTTTAAGTTTATTTCATTTTATCATGATGAACAAAATGATAAAATTATATTGTTGTCACTATTGTTATTGTTTTTTTTCTATTCAACTCCAGTGGTGACACCCTGATTGTAAGAAATGAAATGGAGGAGAAATATTTAATATTTTCCTTTCCTCGTTTTGGTAACCTTCTTTACTTTATATATATATATATATATATATATATATATATATATATATATATATATATATATATATATATATATATATATATATATATATATATATATATATATATATATATATATATATATATATATGTTTTATTAAAAATATTTTAAAATAAAGATATGTTACGTATGTACTTAAATAAAGTTACTACTATATCTTAAACTAAAATTAATACTCTAACCGAATTACACAACTAATATTACATAATATGCTTACACCGACAAAGGCAAAGTCCTTTTGTTTTGAGCGTGAACGCTCGGTATGCTTATCTGACCCTCGAGATTCCTAAATATTTTCCTTTGATGTTACATCATATTATATTCTCGATCTTGATTGTGACCATATCTTAAGATTCGTTAAAGTGACCGACAAATGTTTAATCTATTGAATATTTAATGCCAGTAATAATTTAAATAAATCATGCAGTCCATTTTTTCTTTTATAGTTAGAAGAAATATATTTAAAATCTGTCGTAGGTTTCTTTTGAATCACAGATTTAAAAAAAAAGTATTGTTTTATTGACTAATGTATAATCCAAATATATTTTATATGTATATTTATGCACAAACAAACAAAGTAAACGATCTTATCATACACAAAATAAAATAATAGACGGAAGCTAGATGGTTACTTCTTTCTGTGTCTAAAGCTTGGCTTTGTAACTTTCTTATTTATTCAGATAATAATATAGTATAATACTTATAATCTCAAAGCAGTATAAACGGTTTTACAAGCGATAAGAAAACTACTCAATACAGGTCAGTCGTGGAACAGTATTTTACATAACGGGACTCGTTCAATGGTTTTTCATCGCAAGTCATACTTGCATTATATAAGAACGTCGATATTTTGTTATAATGAGTCGTCGCCCTATCGTGTCGAAACGAGACTGTTTTCGGGCTGCGATAGTAGTAAATGCAAACCCTAGTTAGAAGTATGATATTAAAATTATTTTTATCCCATTACCGACACTCGCTCGTATGCGGGATTTCTTTTTTATTAACTCAGGTTTTAATGTTCAAAAATGACAGAAAGTTAATTATGTTTCAAAGCTTAAATTTGCTCTCAACAGGAATATTCACGTAATAATCTAATTGAGGCTTTAGTTAAATGACTGCCTTCATTCGCGTGAACCCACTCTGACACTTTAAGTAGTTGATCCTTTTACGTCGTGTTGATTGATAAGTAACAGTTCATTATGGGTAATGCATTAATTGTCTACACTATGCTCTACTTTATTTAGGTATTTTAATATAGGTACTCGTTACTCGTTGTTGATAAAAAAATAGGGCGTTGATAAAAGTTTTTATTTAAAGTTCTGTTAATGTGTAATATAATTATTAGTAAATTTTCTGTTTGTCTGCGCGTTTGTACGCGCTAATCTCATTAAAGGCTAATCAGTTTTAAATGCAGTTTTCACTATTGTACTTTGGCAACCTTCCTTCGACATTTTATGTTTGTTTTATTTATATCAGTTAAAAAATAAAAAAGGTCCGTCAATTTATAAATTCGACAACAATTGCTACTATTTTTTTGTTCATTTAGCTGAAATATTTGTTTTTAATGCAATAGATATTGTCTTAGAAGTGATAAAGTTATTAGAAACAGAAAGTTAATAAAATAGCATAATTCAAGCCGGCGAAGCCGCAGACGGAACGCTAGCCTTAAAATATATACTTATTCAATTGCACACCATCTATATAGTCGTAGTTCATATTAGAGATGACTGCTTTGATATTGCCTCTTACATCATCGAAGATATGTCTATTGACCACTTCATGTAAAGCAACCCATATAACATGCGGGCCTAGAACCTGTATAGGTATAAAACCCGTTTGTCCAGATACGCGTAGGAAATCTATTCACATCCGCTCGACACTCATTTTTTAAAATAAAATAGTACATGAGTCAATATTGCTTCTTAACAATTATTTAGAAAGTGGAAGGCTTAGATCTAAAGTTGAGCTGATTCATATATAATTTCTATATTTCAATTGTCTTAATATTTTACATATCCCTTAAATAAAGCACTCTTGAATTCAAATTCTTTAAAATCCTGTAAGTGAAAATACTTTTTTCACTTTAGTTGTTAATCACAAACAGTTTAAAGGTAATAAAAAAAATATCTTAATTTTGTGTCTATTGCTTATCCGAAAGTATGTTTCCGATATTTCTTTATAATTGCTTTGCCTCATCATATAAAATATTGGAATCTTACTAAAAGCTTAAAATAATATTTTTTAAAATGATAACAAAACAACAACTTTTATAACATTTAAGAATATCACTTGAACTTATTCTCTATTATTAAGTCTTTTTGACAATATAAAGAAATATAAGTTGGTTGCGCTGAAGCTAACCACAATCAACTGCTGTGAATATGACAAAGTAAACTTGTTCTGCCTAAACGTCATTTCTCTTTCATTTAGAGACTGGAATACTACGCTTGCCATATGTCATGAATACCATATGTATAAAATACATTGGCGTGTGAAATAAATAGAATCTATTATTCCAACGTCCAAGTATTATTAATATGTGCTTTATGTTGTAATATATTTGGTAATATATTATATTTCAACTTTATTGTGGCGTTGAGTTCAGCCACACACCCCTTATCACTATCTCTCCATATCTCCACCTCTATCCATATCTCGAATATGATATTGGGAAAAAGCAGAGAAGGTGGTTGGTATCTTAAGTATTTTTTTCTGTCCTGCTATATGAGGAAAAGGTGTGAGAAACTTTAACTATTTAAACTTAAGTAAAGTTATTAAAATTTCATATAAAAATTTAGAATATAGAATTTTAACCGCTGTAGAAGTTCTCGAAAGGAAAGGAAAGGAAGGTTTTATTGAAAAATATATTCATTTGTAAATAATAAAACCGAGCTACACTAGATTTATACTACAAATTCTTGCTCCCAAGTCAGACAAGTAACACATGTAACAATTGTCTTCACGGTTCTTAAATAGTGTCTTCTTGGTCATTGTGAACTTAGCTTTCGGAACATCTTATTGTTTTTGTTCATATTTGGCTTTAGTAACACGACTTCTATTGCTTTCGAAGTAGCTATCTTATATAAATTGAAATTGTTATACGTTAACGTTAAAAAAAGTAAATAAAACATAACATTAAAGATACTTTACAAAAAAATATTTTTATAAAATAAAGATAAATAAATGGTAGGTGTGAATTTTTACAACAGTCCGCCAGCGGCTGTGAACATTTATCATTCCATCTCACAAACGAGTCGGGAACGTTGATTATTCTTTTTAATATTAGAGAGGATTGCGTGTGAAATGTTTCTCCCTCACAATATGTCGTTGATTTCTGTTACCACGCCGCACACTTGACGCCCAATCCAGTACTAGAAACTATCAGTGTTATAAACAATATGCTTTAATTTAATTTATAAAAAATCGCTCTTTCAATTGATACGGGACAGTTACACATAGAACATATTTTTCAATGGAAAACATAGATATTTATTTAAGGGAATTATATTTTTTTGCAAGTGAGCATTTCACTAGATAGCAAGCACATATTTTTTTTAATATATGTAATTCAAGGTTTAAAAATCCAAGTAGCAAGCAGTTGCACTGTCAATCACCTGTAGGTACTGCCTTGAATCGTGATTGTGCACGTTGGTCACGACGCCGATTGTGACCCTTACAGGATCAAGTTTCTTATTACAAATATTTTATGAGGGTATTTCTAAGGGATAGCTTAACGCTGTGCTAAAACGATGTTATTAATAAATATATAAATACACTAATCTTTATTATTAAAAAAGTAGTAATTTTTCATGGTACGCAATAAGTAATCAAATGTTCAATACGCTAAAACGTGTTTCATTAATGCTTCAAGCAGTGGCGGGTTAATAACATTCGTTCCGCAAGCTTTATTTGCCCCGTTTCGTCTTGCACTCCACAACAACAACCTCATTCCTATGTATCACGACATCCGGTGCTTTATTTCGTTCTCTGAATACACTACAAAGAGGATTATAATCGACGCGAAATTACTGTGTTTTAGATTTTTTGTTTTACGTAGAGCAAAACATGTACAGCATTATATTCATATTTCAATCTGATTTAAAATAGAAGATTATATTTTCAAACTAAATATTTCTTATTCTTTATGTAATTGTATGTGCTACTTACATTTTTACCTATATAATGTAATTAATTCAGCTTTACTGTATACACGTCAATGTAGTTTAATTATTTTCGCACAAGAGCCACTCCCTATTCGGAGCAAACACATGTAAGACTTACTATTAATACTTTCCATTTTCTTCTGCATTTCCAATACACAAAATTAAATGAATTCATATGCATACATTTATAATTTTAATTCATATTACTCGATAAATGAACAATGTTTATAAATGCACGAATACTTCTCTTGTTTAAAATCAACTCTCGTTTCGTAACGTTGTATAATCTTATCAACTCACGATAAAATGAAACTATTTGCAGTGCTGGTTCAATCGATCAATACGCATTTCTCGATTAATATATTTTATGATGTTATATAGTGTTTTTATTAATTTATGTTACTATTTACTTATTTACTCAGCATTATTATCCTTATTATATAAACATATTCCAACATTCAGTATTTAATTATATTTCAGTTTTAAAATGTCTTTAAAGTGTAAATATTCAATAAATTAAAAAAGGTGTTTCAATTAGTGACTGCCTACTGTAAAATGAAATCTAAAAGTGATAATTTCTTAAGAAATTTAAGTGAGACTAATGGCTGCAGCGATGCGGCTCGAAGCCCGTAAAAAGGGTTAGAGGCTTAACTTGGCATGTTTCCGCCATTATCTAATAACCAACATGTCTAGAGCTCTATCACCAAATTCATCGATCAACAGCGACGATCAGATCAAGCGTCGATCTGTATTTTATGTGCCACTATTTGAAAGCTTTGATAACTACCTGCCATTGACTGAAGAAGAGAAAGAAGCAATAATATGTGGACTCAACATAGATGAAACTCCTATAAAACCTAAACGTATAAAACCACCTAGATCTGAGAGATTGCAAATGATATCACAAAGTGATGTGAGTTGCGTTGAGAGTGAAAGTGACATAAGCTATTTAAGTCCTGGAAGACGATATGGGCGACCTTTGTCGTCTAGAATAAGTTCCAACGAAGCTCTAACAAGAGAAGGTCAGAGAGATCTCACTAGTCCAAAACTTGTAGCTGAGAGTAATCTTATAGGACATTCAAAACCAAGATTACGAAGTACAACATCATGTGAGCCCCGCTACGACAGAATATATTCTCCATTAGGACCATCAACGTCCTCCAATAAACTAAATAGTTCAACATCTAGTATTGGTGCTAGGTTGTCTTCTAAACATCCAATAAGAAATTCTAACTTATCTTTAATTCCTGATGCCCCAAAGTACCATTCTCCAAGTAAAGAAAAGTCAAAGACTTTACCACAAAATCTCAATGCTTCATCGCCAATACGTGGAAGTTGTAGTTCAACATCAATATTTAAAGCGCCTAAAATAACTGTTACTCCAGAAAGTCCAAACAAGAGCCCAGGGAAAATGTCAGGCTTAAATTTTATCAGACGGTCGCGTAGTACGAAATTGTCTAGAAGTAACTCACTACTTCGAAGCATAACGGCAAGGCATATTGAAGAAGGCCACGAAGATTGTATAGCCGTGGTTACGGATTTAGTAGAGAATTATGATAAGTTTGTTGACAATAATGGAGGTGAAAAAGAAGTTATTTGTGCTCTTATTAAGAAAAACGAGGAACAAGTTGTAAATAGTCCGCTTGGTCTGCGTAGAGCGTATTTAGACGTAGAAGATGATGTCGCTGTTCACTCTGGTAAGATTGTGCTATTTGAATTGTGCACATTTTTAATAAATTTCTTTGGTTATATTTTTATTTTTCTATATTTTATTTATTAAAAGGAACTAACGTAAGTAAGTTTTTTTACTAGTCGAAAGTACTTTTAAATTAACACATTTTCTTGATCAACAAATTTACAAATATTTTTATATTGCTGTTATGTTTAAACATACAGATTTATCAATAATAACATAATAACGAATGTCAATATAAAAATATGTTATAAAATTGTATTGTAAATTTGCAAATGCAGTATTACGTATAAGAACGATATAAAATGAAATAACAAAATATGACTTTTGTATTAAAGAATATTAAGTAAACTATATAAAACATGAGATATTATTACAATTATTGCATATATATATATATATATATATATATATATATATATATATATATATATATATATATATATATATATATATATATATATATATATATATATATATATATATATATATATATATATATATATATATAAATATGTTATTTATATGCACTCTGAAAATGTTGCTTAATTATCCGAGTCTACAGGGATGTGCAGTAATAATATTATATAGTGATTAAAAAAATATAGTATGTAATTTGTAGGGGGTAAATGTAGCTTTTGAGGTCGCGTGTCTTAGCGGAGGCGCAAACCTGTGACTGTAAACGCGAAAGGTTGTGAGTTTGAGCGCCAATCGAGGAAATTAAATATTTAATCTTTTCAAATTAAACATTTAAAATGCACGTAATGCCTCAAATTCGGCAGATAGTGGGAAATGAAACAAAGTCTCTTTAAACTAGGTTAGTTCCCTTTGCCTAAAACTGAAACTAGCTTGGTTTCAACATTAGAAAATATCTTTTTATTTGCATTTTTAGGTAATGAAAAATTGCTCTTGCCATCTGAAATATTAAACTTACTAACTTATTACAGTATTTTTAACACATATTTTAAATGGAATATGGCTAAATGTTTTTAACTTTTTTCTAGCTATAAATAAAAATGTTAAAGTATTCTTGAAATTTAAACTAAGTGAAAGCTAAGTCAGCAAAAGCCTAACTTGTTGAAAACTGCCGCATACATTTAGTTATGTAGTAAACTGCTATAATTTACGCTGCAGTGACTCATGCCCTAGCGTCTATATCGCATTTATTGGTTTTTGGTCATTCACCTTTAAGGGGTGCAATCATTGTTTGAAAATTGTAATTTAATATTCATATTTTTTATGTATGTGTAATAATATAATTATGTTTACGCGGCATCATATTTTGCCTTCTCATAAAATGGCCGCAAGTCATTGAAGACATTTCACGAGCAAAGATCTGGTGGCACGGTTTATGTACCAAAGTCAGTTAGAATACTTTTAATGCTTTAGAATCTGGACATATTTGGTGAAAATATGCTGACAAAACACCTAAAAGATATTATCAAAGTGATTGGAGTCCAACTGGACTTAGAACGCTATAAACAAAGAACAAACAACCGAAAAATAGACGCCATTTTTAGTATTTAGTAACAGTCTTTAATAAATAATTATAAAAATACTAACTGTAGCAAATTTCGGTATTTGTGGCGAGATGTTTTCTAACAACATAAAGCAATATAACAAATTGTAACAGTATCTAAGAAAAATAGGCGAAGCCATAGGTCTTGTGACAATACACTTCATACTAAAAAAGTAACAGTATAAATTAGAAGCACAATAAAACATATGGTGCGTTCACATGATTGTAACGTTCATTTTATCAATTGTACGATGTTTTCAATACATTTATTTATATGTTCCAAAAAAGCGAACCGTAATCATGGAAGTATGAACTGAGCAAATATTTTACAGAATTTTTACTAATCTTGCTTAACATTGCCGATCAGTCTGAGACAACTCGATTCTAAATACTATTAGGATAATTAATAGAGACATTTTTTGAAGTTCATGATGTGTCCCGCACATAGCAGAGTATGCAAAGGCTCCATAAGAACTAAGTGTTCAGATTCCATTTTCCATTAAGAGACTCAGTTCCTTCCACTTTCTGCTGATCACTTAAGGCGTTTCGTGTTGATTGGCGGAACTCAATGCGATTAAATGGCAACATTGAATATTACATGAGTAAGAATCAAATCCACAGCAGGACGAATAGACAACCTGGGCAAAAGTGGCAATTTTTACTCGTGTGCCTCAGGCCCCACAGCCTGGAATACAAACAAATATATTTATTTTTTAATATTTCAATCATATGTTTATTTACAACGGTGCAAGCGTAACGGTCATGGGCGGCGTGTGCTCAACTTCCGCCGGAAGCCACGACACAACGTATCGCGGCACTATCGATACAAAATTATATTTTGTAAACATGCATACGTATATTTTTTTTATATTATATGGATACTTAGGATGATATATTTTAACAATTTTAAAAATTTGCTTTCTTCTATAATGAGGCCATTATAACAAAGTGGGAAAGCGTTCTGACTCTACTTGTTAACTTGTGATTAAAAAAAGAGTGCGATGACATTTATATGTAAGCACGATCAAATTATGTTATATTTCTGGCACAAATATGTATTATAGTCTAGATAAATAGTAATAATATTATTTATCTAGACTTTGTTATTTAATTAATGATAAATTAACGTAGCAATATGGGTAATATGTAATACAGAAAATGTGCACTGATTTATAGCAATTTATGATATATTGAACGTCCCTCACTGAGTGATTGATATATTTTGTTTGCAGCGATTGATGCGTTCATTGCATTCGATGATGTACAGCAAGATAGTACCTGAAGAATGGTCTTATATTCTGTTGATATCTTCTATTAACTTGCAGCTCCATTTTCTTTATGTACTTACAATGTTATTATTTTATAACTTAGATTAGGAAAATAAACACTTATATTGTGTAATAAAAGCCAATGGGAATGATTTATTATTAATGAATATGATTTTTGCTTAGACTTAACTTTAATTTATCGGATCTACATATTAATAATAACTATTTATTGTTTACAGATACATCATATGAAAAAGCATGTCGGCGTGGTTCGGCACCCAGCACACCAGTACCTGGCGGTCAGGCACAACACAGTCCCTCCCGCCTGGCTTCTTTTTTCTTCTCCAAAAGATCATTCAGAAGCAATCCACTCAAACGGACCAAGTCGAATACAAAATTGGAAAATCAAAGGGCGCTAGCGGCGGCCCAGTCACATCCTGCTCCACATGCGTTAAGAACGTCAAGGTACTTACTTACAGGCAAAAAAATATTACTTAGGGGACTAAAGATAAAATTAATGATATATTCAAATTATCATTGATTCAAAATTGGACACCATATCTGGTAATCAAAGGTTTTAAAAGCATTTTTTTTTAGTTTCACGCTGTATTCCGCACATGGCAGGGTAGGCAGAGGGACCCTGGGAACCTAGTGAACCCACATTCTCCCGAGTTTAAGGTATTGCGTCTTGAGCGGCGGAACTCAACACCGCCTCTCGTTGCTCGTTGTAAAAAGAAAATTCAGCTCAATTTTGTAATATACCAAATATTTAATAGCAGTCTTGTGATTATATTGTTCTATCCTAGAATCATATTTCTTGTCTTTCTTAACTAAGTTCATAAAAACTCGGAGTAAAACCAAAAAAAAAAAAACACAAGACCTTTCCTATTGTTGAATAGAATGAATAGGAGCTTTATCTTAATTAAGTTAGTGATAATTCCTTTTTTGCGTATTCATATCTTTTATCAAGCGTTTATCTACGACGGCTGTAATACAATAAGGTGGGACCAAAACAAGGACAATGTAATGATAGCGCGAATGGTTTGCCGTGACAATACACTGTTATACTTATGTTATTTCGTCAGGAGTGTCGCCCCGCCTCGTATTTACCGAGGTCTAATTATTTAGTAGACAATAAACATGAATGTACCCTGTACAATTACATTAATTAGTAGGGAATGTAAGCTATATTTAAGTAATTTCCCTCTACTATATATGTTTACGTTGTATTATTGTTCCTTAAAATTGTATATTCAATAGTTCCATTTAGATATATCTAATATTCTATTTGGTTTTGGTTTTAGATCTCATGAAAGTCTTCTATCAGCACACTCTCCAGCCGTATCTACGATGGACCTCGGGCCACCAAATCAGGTAAAGTTATTAAGAATAAATGTAAAACAATGATCTATATAATATAAAATAAAAATTTGCTAAAAAAATGGTTATATAATTAAAATTTAAAAATAATATTTACAGTGAAATATTAGCTAGTTATTACTTACGAAACTCTGAATCATACTCGATAAACGAGCAGGCTATATCGTGATGTTGTAGAGCGATATCTTTAAATCTCGATATGACGCATACAGTCATTTTGCAAAATGTTAATCAAAAAGAAATCGTGAGTAAGCTGGCATATTAAGTTTCGTATTGAAATTTTAATGTTCACTAATCGCTTGCCTTTCATTTATGCGATGCTATTTCATTAAATATAAAATTTAAACTCTAAGTACATATGTATGTACAATTATATTTTTTTGTAGTGGTATTTACATCATGTTCTTATTTCAAATAGAAAACCAATAAAAATAAAAACGTTTGATATATCTTAGATATGGTAGGAACAATCTAATAAAATCAGATCATAAATCAATAAAGAAATAAATCGATTATAATCTTTGGTATTAGTAAAAATAATTACTATATAAAAAATACCTTTTAAAGTTTGTACTTGTTTATTTTTCCGTTATATTGACAATTTTCAGTGCTTATAGTCAATATAAACCTTAATTATATCATATCGTGGCTCAGGCGCACAAGCGTGCAACTATAGACGCGCTTGTGGGTTCGATCCCCTTTCTAGCAAGTGAAATATTAAATAGTAAACTTAAATTTAAAAAGAGTATAAAGATTTTGAACGAAGCGGGATTTTTAAGAATGGCTAAGTTGATCAGAGAGCTTGAACAATTTTCAAGAGGCGCTGGTTCAAATCCTGCTCCGTTCAAAATTTTTATACGCTCTTTAAATTTAAGTTTAGTATTTTCTGTCCTAAGTGTGGAATAACACTCTAAAAAATAGTAAAAAGATGAAATATTAAATATCTTCATTTCTTCTAGTAACTGGTAATAAGGCAAAACGCACTGCTAAGCTTCGTCATTCAATCAAAATCGAAAAAAAATTCAATGATTCAATTCGTCGGAAAGTGGAGAACAGTTTGGAGTGTCTTAACACTAGGTCCCCAAGTTCCCTCTGCCTACCCTACCACGTGCAGGATATAATGTAATGCTAAAAAAGGTATATCATTATTTTTGTTTTTTTATTTTTATTTTTAGGTAGAAATACGAGCACTGCACTCGTCAGTGTTAGGCAGGCCACATTGCTTTGCATTAAGTGCAGAAAATAGAGCGCCTCGTTATTTTGCGTGTGCATCACGTAAAGAACGTGATCGCTGGATATACAGGTATGACATTCAATTTAAGCTTCTATTTTGTTTAAATTTTTTAACTTACCTTGCGTACAGTAAAATTAAAAATAACAAATATAACAAAAAAAAAGTTTTTCTTTATGTAATGTTTAATTATTTTTTATATAATTGTTTATTCTAGACTTATGTAATATAAATTAAATACAATATAGCAGTAGTTGTTTTTTTAAATTTTAATCACTTATTTTCAAATTATTATTAAAACGTATTTAATGTGTCCTTTAAGTTTACGACAAGCTGCACGACCAGATGAAATACGAACACGTCGATGTGAAAGGACAGTTAAGTTATGGTTGTTAGAAGCAAAAGCTATACCACCGAAAAAACGATACTACTGCGAGATTCTGCTTGATGATACATTATATGCCAGGTATGTTAATTTTGAGGCAAAATTGTTAAAAATGTTTTAGTTATAAGGATCTATATTCACTTAAAACCTAATCCGTTTCTGTTAAATAAATAGTCACATTTCTAAGATAACTATTTTTTAATCTGACATTATGTCTTTTTATCCAAATTATTTATTAATTAACATAATTATAATTATTATTAATTAACTTAATTGTCCAAATTTTTCGGCAAAATAGGACGTCATCATAATATTAAATAATAGTTCATAACATAATTAATAATAATCTAACGCAAATAAATTGAGAAATAAAATAGTATAAAAAATGTGATATAAAAACTGCATTTATACAGTTTTTAAATTTCAAAAATAATGAAAACAAAAATATATAAAAAAGTAACTGTATTTATAACTAAAAAGTCAATTAATATAAATGTTTTACGCTATGCCGAATCTGTGTTGTTGGAATTTTTGTAGCGTCAGTATATAAATTAGTCACTTTGAATGTTAAATTAACAACTTTTTGTGCTTGGAACACCGGATGAATGATGATGATGTATGGAAGTCACGTACGATCTTCATACTAGGTTTTTGAGAATTACTTTATGGAGTTTAGATTCGTTACATTATAAAACTTAATAGAATTATAAATATGTTATTACCTTTTCATTTTTGTATAGGCTTAGTTTTTTATTTTTTTTTATTGGCCCTTTTATTCTTTATCTTCACACAGTTTTTTTAGTATCCCCACTTAGCAAGGTAGGCAGAGGGGATCTAGGAACCTTGTATTAAGACACTTTTGGCATTTTCCGCCGATTTCTGGAGATAACTAGGAGTTAAGTGGCGAAACTCAACGCTGCGGTTTGCCTCCTTGTCAGAGTGACGAAATATAAAGATGAAATATTTTATTTTACGCGAGCCACAGCCACAGCCTATCGCATTTACAAAAATACAACATGCTTGTGCCTATGCTCCACGACTGATCCCATAACCTGTAATGATATCGATATATTTTTGGTCTGATTTTAATAAAAATAATATTTATAATGCTTTTAATGTTACAAAGCTTTAAATATTTAAACACCAATCTAATGACGGCGACGACGTACCTATTCCTGCATCAATTGACGTCTATTAAATAGTCTCCCGCCAAATAAGGTCAAATTTAGTATTTAACTTCTGTAAACATAAAAATTTGCTTGCATGAAGTTGAAGTTAAATGGATTTATATTAATATATACTAATATAAAAATTGGATAAACAACATTTAAATGTTAGTTCACACTAAAAATAGACAAATATTTTTATATTTTTTCAATTATAATATTATAATTATTATTTACTATCAAATAAGAAATTGCCAAATGGTAATCCTTAGGAATTTTAAAAATGTACCTACAGAGACTGTAATAACATAAGGAAATGGTTATAATCGTTAATGTAGTGGTGGTACTTGGTGGTAAAAACGTTTATCCAGTATTCAAGAAGCGGGAGTCCGTTTTCTAGAAACATTTTACTAAATATATCTGCATTGTATTTCCAGATCGTCGTCCAAGCTAAAAACAGAGTTATGTTTTTGGGGCGAAGTGTACGAGTTCACCGGTCTGCCGCCCGTCCGCGCCATACACGTCAATGTGTATAGAGAGCCAGAGCGGCGGGGGCGGAAACGCGACAAACATGCACTCGTTGGTGAGAAGGATTAAGTTTTCTATTTATTTATTTGTTTCAGCTTCACGCTATATCCCGCACGAGGCAGGGTAGGCAGAGGGAACCAGGGAACCTAGTGTTAAGACACTCTGTTCCACTTCCGTTCACCACTTTCCGCTGAATTTGAGGCATTGCGTGTTGAGGAGCGGAACTCAACGCCGCGCTTTGCCTTATTACCAGAGCGAAGAAATGAAACATTAAATATTTAAATTGAAAATATTAAATATTTCATTTCCTCGACGAATTGGGGATCGCACCCAGAACCTGTCAGTTACAGCCACACGCTTGTGCCGCTGCGCCACGACAGGCCTCGCTTCTATTCTTCTTTCTATTTTTTTACTCTACTAATAACAAAGTAGACACAACTGAGTGGAAGTAATGACGTACTGTTTTTTGCTGATTTTCCGAAGAAATTGCTTCTTATTGTCGTAATTAATAACGCTTTATAAAACGGGTAAATGAAAATATTTTAAATATAATCATTCCTGGAGTGGAGGTCGAACAGACAAACATTGCGTGTTTAGTCAGATACCGTCCTGCTGAGCAATAACAGCCGCAATTAATATATTGATCTTTATTAATTATAATTTGTTAGCTAACTCTACTAACGAAGAAAATAAAATTACGTCTATGTCATGTTTAGAAGTAATGATAGTTATATCCATTCAATATTTTCATATCAAAAATGTTAGTCACTGCGTTCTGTTTCCTGAAAAGTAATTTAAAATTCAATAACGAATGAGGCATCGCCACGAGGAGCATCGTAGATTCTTTAAAGGCCTTCTTTTTTATAGAAATAATAAATTACCAGGGAAACATTGATACTGTAAATAGCGGCTATTACTTTTGTAAGTTTCAAAATAAATCGACATAACTCAGGGTAAAATTTTATAAGTTAACACTGAAAAAATTAATTAACGTTAAAATAAATTTTGTATAGCATGGAAATCAATTCGCTATTTTGGTAATAAAAGATAAAGCACCATTATGTTGTTTGAAGTACGTCGTAACGGTGTAATTCACTTTTTGCCCACCTTTCAAATTATCTTGACGTTCAGTGATCATTACAATGGGTACAATAGGTATGATTCACACTCAGACAATGCTGTTCCGCTTTGTTATTGACTTTCAAATAGTGTCTTAGTTACAATAAACAATTACTAAAACTAATTTTCATGGAAAAGTCACAAGTAGAAAATGGTGTGCTACAAAAATAGAAGAAGAATAGAAGAAGCTTGAAAACCTAGTGTTAAGACACTCCGTTTCGTTCCGTACTTTCTGCCGAATTTTTTAGCCATTGTTTGTTGAGTGGTGGAACTAAACGCCGCATTTTGTCTGGTTCCCAGAGCGAAGACATGGAAATAATAAATATTTACTTTGAAAATATTAAAAATGAAATGTTTCCTCAGGCACAGTTCGTATACCAGTTGACGATGTATCATCTAGATATCTCAACGAACGGTGGTACCCCGTGACTGAGGGCGACAAGCCACAGTCCCCAGGCCGGGCCCCCGCGCCCATACCAGCGTTACGTATCAAATGCAGATACCAATGTGTTGATGTACTGCCATTGGATAATTATGCCCGTTTCCTGGATTATTTGAAGAAGAATTATCGACGTCTTTGTGAATATTTAGAACCTGTTATTGGTGAGTTAGAAATAACTGTTATTTTTTATCTTAAAACTGAATGCCACATGGATGAAAGATAATATTAAAACACTAGTATTTTAAGTTTAGCCTTTTAAGTGAAGCCTTTTTTGTCAGAGTAGAAATAGGATAATATTTCAAGCATAATCATTTCTCTGATTGGAAATTGAACTAACATTGTCGTATTTAGCCAGCGTTGTCCCGCTGCGCCACGACGGCAACTATCGGTACGATAAAACTAATAATTACAGGGAATTTGAACTATTTGAGTGTTATAGTAATACTCGTATACTAGTGTACGCGTAATATAGTAGCCTCAAATACCATAACAAGCAGAGAGAACCTAGTGTTAAGACACTCTGTACCCTATTTTCCGCCTAATCCATTTTTGCAATGGCAGAACTCAACGCTGGACATTGCCCTGTTACCAGATCGAGAAAACAAAAATATTATAAAAGTCATTTCCCTGAACGGGAATCGAACCAACAACTATCACATTTACAGTCATAAACTTTGCGCCTAAATGGATTCAACTTAATAACCTAATAATTACAGGAGTTAAAGCAAAAGAAGATATCGGATGTGCACTAGTTCTATGCATGGCGGGTGCGGGTCTCGCGCCGCGGTACCTCGCCGACGTAGTGGCGTTGGACGTGCGACGTACTGGCGACCACTCGTTGACCTTCCGTGGGAATTCCTTGGCTACTAAGAGCATGGAGGCGTATTTGAAACTTGTCGGCGATCAATATTTACAGGTGAGTTTTATTGCTTATTATGATGTAGAAAGCTATATCTTTGAATGGTAAAAAAAAATGGGCTTATTTATTATGTTGATAAAATTTTATATTCGTTAAATAGAAAAAGAAACGAAAATAACAATACTATAACAATTTTATTCCCAATTTCAAACTTTGCTGAAATTATGTGTTATTTAATTTTGAAAGTTTATATTTATTTTTTTCATCTTTTGTATCAAATGTTATAGGATTCGAGAAGATTATTTCTCTTTATAAATATACTCCGGTGGACTGTTTCCCTGGCCATTACGTTTTTATTTTATAAACATTGCCAAATATACTAAATATCTCAAACTAACATATAATAAATTATTTTCATAACTTTGCCTTAGTAACACACAAAGCGCGACGTTGATTTAAATAGAGAACTGAGTGACTTATCACTAGGTTTTCTAGCCTAACTTAAATTTAAACATGTAGGTATGCTATTCACACGTGGTGGAACTGAAGCCTGTGAGTTTGGGGATCAAGATAATGAGCGTATGTAAAATTTCGGGAAAAGGATAAATATAATTAGATTTTATTATTGACATAATAAGATTACCGCGACTGTTACACATTTTAAATAAAACAATCTTAAACGGATTAATCGCGTATATTGATATTCAAACATTTATGGAAACCTGACGTTTCGAACCCGTGATCGGGGGTCACGGGTGGACTACGGACTACTTCACTTTACTGTTCAATGATATATCCGTTTGAAATTGTTTAATTTAAAAAGATGCTAAACAAATTTTCACTTCACATAGCATAATTATAATTGCAGGATACTCTAGGCGACGCAGTGGCAGCGGCGGCGGGGCCGGGCGCGGCGGAGTGCGAGGTGGATCCGCAGCGCGCGGGCGGCGCGGCGGCGCTGCGGCGGCAGCAGGCGGCGCTGCGCGACGCCGTGTCCATGGCCTGGCACGCCATAGCCGCGTCCGCGCCGCGCTTCCCGCCACCGCTTAGAGACTGCTTTGCCACTTTCCGTGAAAGGTAAATGGTTGTTTTCTTTAGATTAACGCTGTATCACACACCTGGCTCGGTAGGCGGAGGGAACTTGGGAACCTAGTATTAAGACACTCTGTTAAATTGCCCAATTTCCGCCCAATTAATTACGTGTTGCTTTCTATAAAGTAAATGAATTTTCTAATAATCCAGCCCGCATTTAAGTTATATGTGAAGAGAAAAAAAAAAATAAATTAATTACTATATTTTAAATATCTATAAACAGTAATTCAATATTTATGTATTTTGTTGCAGACTATCTTCAATGGGCCGAGAAGATATATCAGACAACTTGATCAGCGCTTCTATTTTCCTTCGTTTCCTTTGCCCCGCAATACTCTCCCCAAGTCTTTTTGGAATAACTCATGGTGAGCCCTTGTAAATACTATTTAAACTTAATATGCATTTAAAAAAATCTTGGTGCTCAAATTTGACTATTCAAAATATTAATACATATCTATACACATTGTATTTCGGCTTTAAAACCATATTATTAATAATAAAAATCACAAAATATATTCAAATTAACACGAAATAAAACAAGAAATTTATGGCAACGATGGCTACTAACTATAAGATAATAATTTAGGTACCGTAACTTCTGCAACGGTCTACTACGTAAACTAAAAATAGCATACGAAAAAACCCAGCTTGATATAGCAGGAAATAATCCTAAAGCCCTCTGGAAAGCGATAAAAAATATTACTAACACTCATAAGTCTAAAGTAAGCTCCACAAATTTACTCAACATAACTAATGACCCAAAAACTTCTGTTGACCACGTTTGCAACTTTTTCTCAAATATAGGTAAAAACTTAGCCACTGAAGTATTGTCTTCGGGCCCCTCAAATGTAAATGTCCCTCCATTATTATCCCATTCTCCAGCTTTCAACACTAGCCCATGTAACTCACTTGTTTTGTCAGAAGTCACTGACTCCGACATCGAATCTATCATCTTACAGCTTCGCCCTAACTGCGCTACAGGATGGGATGGTATCTCGTCACAGATTATTAGACTATGCCGTCAAGAGCTTGTTCCATCAATCACTCATATCTGTAATACAGCCATCCGTACCGGTGTTTTCCCTGATGCTTTCAAAAAGGCAATTATCCACCCTATTTACAAGAGCGGAGACAGAGACTGTGTCAATAACTACCGTCCAATAGCGGTGCTTTCAACTCTATCAAAAATATTAGAAAAGATCCTAAACCGGTCACTCACGTCTTTTATGAACAAATTTAACATCTTGGCTTCAAATCAATACGGCTTTCGCTCAGGATTCTCAACTGAGGACGCCGTTATGGACCTTTGTAATATGGTGGTTAAAAATCTAGATGCTAAAATAAACTGCTTGTGCATCTTCCTGGATCTATCTAAGGCGTTCGACACAGTCTCTGTTCCCATTCTCCTAGCCAAAATGGATTTAGGCATAAGAGGATTAGCGCAGGAGATATTCAAAAGTTACCTAACCGAAAGAAGGCAGCAGGTCTTGATTGGAGGTTTAACGAGTGACGAGGAAGCCGTCCATTATGGCGTCCCGCAGGGGAGTGTACTGGGTCCCAGTTTCTTCCAGCTCTACATCAATGACCTCTGCACAATGTCCCTTCCTAATGCCCAAATATTTGTATATGCAGATGATACGGCAATTCTAGTATCGGGACCAAACTGGGACACCATAAAACAATCAGCTGAACTTGCTTTATCTAGAGTCATGACTTGGTTGGCCCAAAATCTATTGACACTTAATTTGTCAAAAACAAATTATCTGCCATTTTACATTAATAAAACCAAAATCCCACCAGCAGACTTCTGTATTAAAGCTCATATTTGCAATTCTCAGAATGATTGTACATGCCGACAAATAACCCGTGCAGAATTTGTAAAATATTTGGGGGTCCATATAGATTGCGGGTTGAGATAGAATAAGCAGATTGACACGATGATCTCCAGAACTAGGCGTTTAATTAATATCTTTAAAAATTTGCGCGAATGTGCTCCATTCGACAAACTCAAATTAGTGTACTTAGCCCTGTGTCAATCTGTTATTCAATACTGCATTACAGCTTGGGGAGGTGCTGCAAAATCACACCTTATTGGATTAGA
Source organism: Eueides isabella (assembly GCA_019049475.1). Taxonomy (NCBI): domain Eukaryota; kingdom Metazoa; phylum Arthropoda; class Insecta; order Lepidoptera; family Nymphalidae; genus Eueides; species Eueides isabella. The sequence continues at coordinate 12,071,259 of CM032385.1, forward strand.
AAGAGCACAAAGAGGCATATTAAAAGTAATGACCAAGAAACCCTATAGATACCCTACAACTACCCTATTTTTAGATTGTCAGGTTTTAACAGTTCGTCAGCTTTATGTGCTTAAATGTATCCTACGGAAACATAAGACCGTACCTCCCCCTGACCTCAACAAACGCAGCAAAAGGTCAGTCTGCCCCATTGTACCATGTAAAACCTCCTTCGCTAGAAGACAATTTCTCAGCGCATCCACCAAATTATACAACTTGGCTAACAAGGATTTAAATATTGTCCACCTTAGTTATCATCAAATAAAAACTACATTACGTAACTGGCTCCAGGGGTTAGACTACTACAAGACCGAAAACCTGCTGGTGTATGCCAAATAAGTATATCAATATTTACTATCTCACTCAACATAATTCTCACACACACACACACACACACATACACATACACATACACACATACACACACACACACACACACACACACACACACACATACACACACACACCTACACAGCCACACACTATAAGACTTAGGTTAGGTAATAATTTAAAAATTGATAACAAGCAGCGTCATCCACTCGCTAATATCGCCATCTTATTTTTTTTATTTTTTATAATGTAACATCTCACGACTGAACACTGCCTACCAAAATACAAGCATCCGCTTAGTTTGGGGAGCAGTATCAGTACCTATTGTTTAATACATTTAAGATAGCACCATTAGATTTGTAACCGTTTTCAATGTATTTTTTGGTATCAATAAAATATTTTTATTTATTTATATAATAATACGAAGAGGTAGCAGAGGCAGTGAGAACAGATTTGAGAATTGTTTATTACCTTGATTAAGATTTAAACATTTCTATAAGATTTTATACTTTAGCATTATAGATAGCAGGATAGGCAAAGGGAAGTTAGTATTAAGACACTTTGTTCTGCTCTTTCCATTAAATTTTCGAGACCTTGAGTCAGATGAGCAGAAATTAACGCCGCCCTTTGCCTAGTCATTGGATCGAGGAAATTTAAATAAATAGTTTCCCGTAGGAATTAAGGCAACTTGTCACAGATGCTGCGTTGCGATAATATGACTTAATAAAAATATATTTTATTATACAGAATACCCGAACGAGCGCGCCGCGCGCAACTTAACGCTGGTGGCGAAGACGCTGCAGACGCTGGCCAACTTCACGCGCTTCCAGGGCAAGGAGGCCTTCATGGAATTCCTGAACGACTTCCTTGAACAGGAGGCGCCTAACATGAAAGCTTTCCTTAGAGCGATATCTGTAAGACAATGTTACTTTAATTTCTATCATAACTCAGCTTCACGCTGTATCCTTCACATGGCTGGGTAGGCAGAGGACACTTGGAAACTTAGTGTTAAGACACTCCATTCTACTTTCATTTCCCACTTTCCGACGAAATTGAGGCATTACGTGTCGAATGGCGGAACTCAACACCGCGTTTTGCCTTGTAACAGAGCGAAGAAATGCAAACATTAAATATTTAAATGGAAAATATTAAATATTCCATTTCTTCGAGTGGGGATCGAACCCACAACCTGTCGGTTACAGTCACACGCTTGTGCCGCTGTGCCACCATAGGTTTAATTTGTATTATAACGATTTTTATTACTCTAAATAACACTATGGATATTAATATAGATTTATATTTGCTTGTAACTTAAAATAAAACTAAATATATATATCAATTTAATTTGCATATGAATAATATGAAATTTTCAACTCACTATAACTTAAATAAAAAAACTATATAACCTACATAAACATAAACATAACTAGATATTTTAAACGATATTAAATGACTGCCAATTGAATGCTTTTTCAAAAAACAAACAATATCCAATTTTACTGTATACTACTTCGCATATGCCAGAACCATCGCCATGGCCATGACCCTGTGAAATATATATGAACAATAAAAAATCAAATCGACAATTTAAAAAACAACACATAAACAAAAACAAAACAAATGTCTTAGACCCGACCGCAAGAACAACAAATTCCTTCGCAACAACAACAACAAGACAGCAAGCGCAACTCGTCCACGTCGCAAGGCTCCACCGCCGGCTCAGAAGGCGGTAGAAGTGAACTCGTCGAGGCCGACCAGGAGTGGGCGCCTCACGTCGACTTGGGGAAGCAGTTGGCGACGTTGCACGCGTTGTTGGCGGATAGCCTGCCTAAGTTACCTGCGGGGAAGATACAGGTTTGTAGCACTTATTATATTTAATTGACTAAAATTCGAAGGAGGCCTGTCGTGGCGCAGCGACACAAACGTGTGACTGTAACCGACAGGTTGTGGATTCGATCCTGACTCGATGAAATATTTCATTTCTTCGCTATGGTACAAGGCAAAACGCAGAGTTGAGTTTCGCCAATTCGCCAAATCACTAGGTTCCCAAGGTTCCTCTGCCTACCCTGCCTTCGAAAAAACTCTTTTAAATAAGTTGTAAAAAGTGTATAAAACGACGCCATAAATGTCTTAGTGGTCAGAACGCTTGGACGGAGTCCGTAAGGCGAGAGTGGAAATCCCGCTACGTTAAAAATTATTATACGCTTACTAAATAAGTGATTATTATATCTTTTGTTTAATTAGTGAAATGTAACCCACAGGTGATCTAATACATTTTTTATGTAATGCTACTCATATTTAATACCTTAATAGTCACAACAATATCATAAGAATAGTTTTACTATAATAAAAACTATACGTAACGCTTGTGATTTCAATTTTACCACATCGACACCGTTCTATTTATCTTAATGGTATTTGCTCTGTATACAATGCCACGTCTCTATCTCCACCTTAAAAACCGGCAACGTACTTGTGACTCCTCTGATGTTACACGGGGCGTGGGGGCGGTAATTACTTATCATCAGGTGATCCGCCCACTCGTTTGTCGTATCTTTTCCATGAATAAAATACAATGCCAGTACAGAATGGTACATTGTTTCTATTTACGATTCAGACTAAGATTCAGTTATAGAAGTAATAATACCACATAAAGGCCGTAGTAGGGGCGGTGAGACAGTATCAGTAACAGTTCGGCACTGTTCCACTGCGCCCTATAATTAGCGCGACTATTGTGAATTTGAGGCCTGTCGTGGCGCAGCGGCACAAGAGTGTGACTGTAACCGACAGGTTCTGGGTTCGATCCCCAGTCGCTCTGGTAATAAGGCAAAGCGCGGCGTAAAGTTCCGCCTCAAATTCGGCGGAAAGTGGGGAACGGAAGTGCAACGGAGTGTCTTAACACTAGGTTCCCGGGTTCCCTCGCCGACCTTGCCTCGTGCGGGATACAGCGTGAAGCTAAAAAAACTATTGTGAATTTGATTTGATTCCTTTCTTGTTTTTAATTTCTAGCTATGTCAGGTAGATAAAGTGTAGCGTTTAGTTCAACCACTCAACGAACAATGTCTCAGAAGTTGGGAATAAAGTATCGTAACAATACATTTTCTTCTCTTTTTACAGGAGTTGGATCCATTATCTGAAATATTAGACGATCTTAGTAAAAGGTTGATGAGCAATGATAACGGGCCACCAGCGCAGATTGGTGATAATATTTTCAGGTAACAGTTTCTTAAATTATTTAACCTTCTTGTATAATCAGATCTAGATTATTTTAAAGTTATAATTATTTAACAAAATCATAAATATTTCAGATTTAATGATCCCACATGCAACACAGCGACGAAACCAAACGAGCCACCGACGAACGGTCCAAACGGCAACTTCGCTCACAGCTCGCCTATCATGAACAAAAATGGCGTGCAATTCAATATAAGTCCATCTAAATCTAACGTAGAGGATTCCAAATATAAAGGCTCCTTTGTCGCAGTGGCTAAATCACCAAGCTTTAATTTACGTTCGGCGACGCTCCCGAGGAACGGATACGGATCGAGTCCTGCCAATCAAAACGTGAACCCGGACAGATACAGTTCTCAATACAACAACCAAGAACATTGCGTTAATCTCAAGGTCGTACAGATTGGCTTCGGCTCGGACCAGTACCCTAAAGGCATCAGTAATGGCTTAAACGAAAGCCTAGAAAGAAGATTCCAGGAGAGATACAAGCCAAATTTCAATCAGCAACAGCATTATCACAATTCTAATTATAATAGTACGGAGAGATCACCCAGCAGTGATAGTATTAACCATAATTATTGTGGCAGTGATATACAGAATATGAAAGATACTGCTACTTTAGATGAACTGTCTGATTTGTTAAAATACGCTGATGATTCTGACATAGTTGACGAAAAAATTATGAACAAAAAGAACATATCGCAATCGAAATCTAATAACAACAACATTATAAATGGCAACAAAAATTCGTACACAAACAACGGCTCGAACGTTTCAATTAGTGGATTGTCGAACGTAGCGAGTTCTGGATATCAGAGCATTGCGACTTACAGTCAAAGTTCTAGTCCGATTGAAAGCACCACACACCATCATCAGGCTTACGAGAATGGCGGGCAATCCATGACTAGATACTCACAGATGAATTACCAAAAACAAAGAGACAAGCAGTATTATGACAATAAAAACGAAAAATTCTACCCAAAGAGTCCAGTGCAGCAAAAAATTGATTATGATATTCAGAAATACGGCATACAAAACTTTACAACCGCCGATAACACACAGAATAACACAAATGCGAACACTAAAGTAGCTCCCCTAGTGTTTACTAACCCCGTCTACAACATGGAGGACAACAGACAACCGCAGGAGGTCAAACCTAACGAGAATAGGAACTCCAAACGATGTCCCTGTGGCTCATCCAGTTCATCCATCGATGAGGAGGGCTTGAGCACAGACAACGTGGAGACTAACTCCGAGGAAGGCTCCACCAACTTCAACGACGACGGCAGGAACTATGACCAACAAAACCGCAACAATACCCACCGAAAACTTACCAGAGACAATTATGAAGATTTATACCAGAGGAGTAATCATAGCCCTAGAGTTAGAGACGACGAGTCTTCCAGCAATTCGCCGAGCTTGAGAAAGAGCAAGACGCGAATGCCCAGAACCAATCCTATGCTCTCTTATTCGACTAATCAAAATCAACTTAATCTAAAACACTTTGGCCAACGAGGGGAGTCGTTATATGAAAGCAAGCCGCATCACATCTCTACAGACTCCGGCTACCCTATGAGCCGGTCCGACTCAAACGTAGAGGAAGTCAACAAGGAAATGTATAGATTACAAATATCGCGTAGCCAGAAAGCTTTATACAACATGGAAAGCTCCAAGAACTCTCCCGATAAGTTCCTGACGGAGAATTCAATTCCTGAAACGAATTATCCTCTGGATAGAACGTATTCCGGCGCGAAGATATCCAGCAGTCGCTTGAATGAAGATATGGAGCGACATCAAGGTCACCAAGACTACTACGGTGTCCGAATCGAGTCTCCTTCTCGAATGTTCGGTCGCGACACGCATTCGAGCGAAGCGAGCGAGAGGGCGATGTTGAAGGGCGAGAGGGAGCTGCCCGCCAGAGACAAGCTGCAGCGGCGGCTCAGCCTGGAGTCCGCGCGGGAGCTGACGGACAGCTCGGACGAGGTGGACGACCCTCTGTACAGCACCACTGGCCGCAGCAAGCGCAATAAACATCACAGAACCATTGAACAGGTATTTACTAATATTTTTAATACTAGCGACCCGCCCGCGGCTTCGCCCGCTTTAATTACACTATTTTATTTACTAATCTTAATTACATTTTTGCTCTAACAATATTTGTGCTTCTAAGATGAAGGTAAATTACTAAAATTAAAGTTGTCGAATTTAACATTTTAAATTGACGTAATTTTTTATCCGTTTAAAAAAAGTATACACTATATGTTGAAGAAAAGCTACCAAGATATAATAATGAAAAGTATATTTAATTCTGGTTAGCCGTTTCTGAGATTAGCGTAGAAAAGCGTACAGACAAAAAGATAAACAGACAAACAGATGAAATTAAAGAAGACACTATTATGAGCTCTACTTTATTACTTAATGTCCCCCCTGTAATATTTGTTTTTATATATCTTCTACAGTGATCAGTTATAGATTTATTATAAGTAAAGATAAATAAATACAAAGTTACCTTACAAACTTCTGGTACACTGTTAAAAAGATACTATTGAACAGCCATTAAACATTTTTTTTGCAATTATTTTGTATTTGCGTTAATAGTTGATGATTACATTCTCACAGAAATTCAAAACCTCATACTGAAAGTCGATCATTTTTCATATACGATTTTTTTTTTTGCATTAGAATATATATATGTAAGTTGTAATATATAGGCTTGCTTCTTCCTAAAAAATTGCAAACAAAATGGTTTTTTTCCCATTTATGTAAATATATTGCATAACAAATTCCTTATTCTTCAGTATGAACGTGAAATAGAGAGGCTAAAGTGTTCAGTGGAGATGTTGCGCGGTCGCCTGGGGCCCACGGACTCTGGGCAGGATCATACCGATGCCAAAATGAAGGCTATTATATCCAGGTAAATATTTGTACTCTTTTAGGAGCCTGTAGCACAGGAGAGCCCATAGCACAGGAGACACTATAAACACGACAGGTCGATCTCATCTGATGAAATGAAAAAAATATTATTTTAATTTCTTCGCTTTAGCAACAAAACAAAAACGTGGCGTTGAGTTCCGGCACTTAAAACGCAATACCTTAAATTCAGCGGAAAGTGAGGAAAGTTTTAGTTAAGTATTAAAACAATTGATATATGGCAAATTAAAAAGAAATAATATTGGATGAATGTCGATTCCTATTAGAAAAAAAAAGTATATAAAACGAAAAAAATCGTTATTATCTATAATAATAATCAAAATATAAAAAAACCAATCGTGAAGCAGGACAAAGCGCGGCGTATTTTTCGCCTTCTCTCTAGTCTACTATATTATTAAATATTAACCAATTTTCAGATTAATCTGCGTAGAAGAAGAGCTAAGGCGGGAACAACGTAAAATGGCGGCCGCGCTCTCCCACAAACAACGCGTTATAGAAGCCCAGGAACATCGTATCGCGGCTCTAGACGAAGCCAACACGAGGCTGCTCTCTGCTCTAGTACATTTGCAGCAGAGGGCCCCCCACCCCCCTGCCCCCCATAGCAATTCACACTCTCCGCATTCTCCGCATTCTCATCAGGAACTGCAAATATAACTATAAAGCAGATCATATGTTTTATATATACTACGAAAAACAATTGACGAATCACTCTTTATTTGTCGCTTATTTACAATTGAGTATAATACGGTTGATGAGCGGGGGCCGACTCTAAAATAGGCGTTCTAAAAGTTTTGCGTATTAACAGTGAAAAGAAATCTAAAATAAAGTCTTGCAGGCAGGCTTAAAGCGGCCATAATTTATCGCCCGTACTGTAGCCCTATAAGCATATTTCGAACACTTCTAGTATTAGAACCCACAACTATCTCTTACCTTAATCTGCTCTAAGTTGGGTAGTAAAAGAAACATTTTAGATGATTAATTCTATATAACTTTTTCAATATTGCTTATAATTATATCGTGTCTAGTTATTTTTAGCTTTGGACTAACAAATAATGAATTGAACAAAATATTATCAGTTATATTTTTTTTTATCAAGTAGTTCATTTTTTTTATATATATTTAAATTAATCATTTCTGGATATTTTTTGCTTGATATGATTTTTTTTGGTATGAAATTAATATAATTCGAAAAAAAATAAATGAGACAAGCAATATTAATGATTAAAATTTGATAATAAATACTATTACTGCCATTTTCTCTCTCAGTACTTTTTTATCTAATTATGAGTGATAAGTCAAATATAGAATAGTTTTCGTTAGTTGAAACTTTGTTTTTTTTTTAATAATAATTAGGGCATTATTTAGTCATATTGTCCTTTAAATTTATTTATTTACGAGACACAATATGTTTGCACAAAATATTTAAAAGATTATCTCAGTACATTTCTTCTCAGTAGAAAGTTTAATCTTATATTATTATATATTTTTGTGTAATTTGCAATGGTTATATGTAATATTTAATGTTTATCACAACCTTAATCCGCCATTTTGGACTACTGTGTATTGTTATTTGTGGATTGTCTTTATGATTTTTATTCGTCATTTATCAATTGTTTTTTTATTTTATTTTTATAACATAATGAAGAGTTGATTTAAAGTTTTACACTCTGTGTATTTTTTAATATGTATGATGCTTAAGACTCTTTATTTTAGTATCTTTTTTATAATGAAATTGTTATGTAATTTTTTTATCTGCAGTGCACAGTGGTCAGTTTGTATACTTTTTGTTAAATGTTGTTTCTTTAGTTTTAATGTAAAATGCTTTAAATGACATAACATTTCGTTCTATATCAGTATTGTGTATAATTAATTCTGGTTTAATGTTTTCACAAGTAACAATAATTGTTTTGTTTTTTATAACATGATACCAAAGACGTTGAATATCCATTAGATCGGGGGTTATTAGTTGAGTTGAAAATGAATTCTCTTTTTTTGAAATATTTAACAGCACCTTCGTAAATTATTATATAATTTGAAAAAAATGTCAAATAAAAACATAAAATTCAATATTATTTAATTTTGATATATTTTAAATATACGTTTTAATATAATTACATAATGTAGAAATCATTTACCGTATAAATCTTAACATTGTTTTCACTTCACTACGATTTAATTGACTCAACTAATAAATTCCATCCATTAATTAGATTTACAATGGGTTTGCCCCTTAAATCTCTAGTGTTGTAATTTAAAGTGTTATAGATTTTATATAATGTAAGACTTGTATCATAATATTGTAGCAATTATGCTTATGTGTAGCGCCCATTATTCGTAAAAGAGAAATATTTTTAATACCCTCGAGTATTAGTGTGAATGTAGAATTAATAAACTAATAAATGAAACGTGATCAATTGAACGCATTTTGGAAATGCTGCGAACAAATAATTAATTACACGTTTTTTTTTTGATGAATGATTTTATTCATTGCAAATTTATGCGGGATCGACAACTTAGTTGTTTCAGTGGAAATTAATTTTAAGCCATAACTTTGTAAAATACCTACGTAGGTATGTTATTATAATATACATGTCAAATTAAATTATGGATTACGTATTTATGAGTATCATTTTATCCTTATTCGTACCTTAGATGAAAATAAATTACAAAATCAAATTACATTAATGAATTACAACTATATTAAGAGGCCTGTCGAAAATATAAATAAAATATTTAATATTTCAAATTTGAATATTGAATGTTTTCATTTCTTCGCTCTGGTAACAAGACAAAGTGTGACATTGAAATCTGCCACTCCAAACGCAATGCTTCGAAATCGGCAGAAAGTGGAGTACGGAACGGAGTCTCTAAACAGTAGGTTCCCAAGCTCTCTCTGTCTACTTTGCCATGTGCAGGATATAGCGTGAAGCTGAGTGATTGAGTATATGCATACTCACTCAGCATCATATATATTTAACACGCAATAATATTCATTTAACACTATTCATTGTCCTATTACCAGACTATTACTAGGAAATGAGAATAATTCATTTCTCGGTTACAAAATGAACCAAAAAAACGTCGTCTTCGTCGCCGTCGTTACGACTGCGTTGAAAAAAAAAACAATTTATTAACACATTTAATTTAATGATTTAAAAAACATTTTTGTTAGTTATCAGGCTCATATCCCGCCGGTGGACAGCAATAACGTTTTTTGGCGATTGTGAATTTACGCTCCATCGTTTCTTTAGAATTATACGGATGCATCAATTGTAAATCTTCTTTTCGACTAAATAAATACGAAAAATATATTTCACGAAATTTCTTGTCTGGAAACTCGGCTTGACACATCGTTGGCCATAGTAAATTAGTTACGTGAGCATACGACCTATATAGTTCTAATTTATAATTCTCAGTGAATTTACGAAATTTATCATTCAGCTTTTGTTTATGCACCCAAGTAGTGTGTCCGGCGAAAGCAGGATCATTCTTTGGAGAAACGTGACCAAAACCTTTTTGTGCTAACGTCAAGAATGTTTGCCAAAACGATATGCTCTTTCTTAGCATTTCCTTTCTCTCATACCTGGTGAAAGGTCCATAAATTCGCTGTCTCATCCATTCTTTCAATTCTGGCACTAAATGAATGTCCGGAAGTTTGGCTGCGATATTTATTCGCCTCATATGTCGCAAAGCACATTTCAAATAATCTTCAGGTTTTGGATTTTGACCCAAACATGTAGTCGAAGATTTTTTAGTTTTTTTCTTCTTTTTGTCTTTTTTCTCGAAGGTACTGTCGCCTAAATGCAATGCGCTTTCAGTATCCCAAATCCTTTTAAATTCTTTTTCAATGTAAAGATGTTTTTCGTCTAAATTATATATGGTGTCATAATTAAACTTATAAGGAGTGAATTTAGTACATTTTTCGAAGTATGGCAATTCGTCAGAAGCAAACTCGCCTTCATTATTATAATCATAATGATGACCGCAGCGACATTTATTTTCCTTTATATACTTGAATATAGTTGCTTGCCATGTCTTTACGCAATCGCATGGATCGGGTTTCGGAGGTGGCGGTCGAGCACGGAAACCACAATGTATATTAATGTATTGTCCGCCAATACAACTGTACCCGCCATTAATAAGATCTCCATCGGGTGGTAATATAGAAACATTGCCTAATAAAAACACTGTTTTACCATTTACTTTACATACACCATTGATAGTATACTGGGCATTCCATAAACCAGTGCTAGGGGCTACTAGTTTTCGTCTTCTATTGCCTTTTTTCGGCCGCGTCACACTGATCCCGTAAGTTTTTTTTACTTCAACACACATTTTCGAACCTCTCATCTTCTGAAGTCTGCTTCTTCGTGTAACGGTTTTGACGGCTATAGCAGTAACTGAGGAATGCGGTTCTATATTCATAATACCAGCTAATTTATCGCAATATGAACGAGGTAATCGTTTTTTCGGCGGCGGAGGCGGCGGCGGTGGAGGCGGAGGTTTAGGAATTATTGGATCTTCTTCATATGGCTCATTGAGATCATCCAAATTAGGAAGCGGTGCCACTCGAAATGGTTTTCTTTTAGGTGGTAAATATAATACAGCCACCATATCCTGGAGATAAGGAGATTTTAAAGGTTCCTTATATTTTCTCACATTCTTAGGCTTTGGAGTTGTTTCTTCTGCGTCCGGGGCGAAACGTTTTTCTAGTAACTCTAGCAAATTATTTAAACCCAAATAAAGTATACCAGATAGCATTAACCTCGCATTAAGACAGTAAGATAATTTCTTGCCATCTATAGTGTGCCCGTATGTCATTAGAAAGAGCTGAGCGAGCATTTCTTTAGGATCATTGCGCCCAAGGTATACGCAGTTAAACAAGTCTATATTATTTGGCCTCGGATAGAGTCCAAGTTGGCACATAATATTTGCTGTCCTTACTGGACGACCCTCAAGTATATCTTGATAAATAGAGAATTCTAACGCGTCTAACGCATTTCTTTGCAATACACTTAGTGCCTGTAACCATGTTGGACCAATCATATCTTTTATAGTTTTTAATATTTTCTTTTCTCGACGCCTGCGAATTTCTTTAAGTTCCTGCATAAACACTTGACGTTCCCGTGTTTGTCGTGAGTAAACAACTTGTAGGTGACGCTGCATTCGGCTATCATGACTCTCCTGGAGGCCATTTTCCTGCACCATTTTCACCTTGGAGCTCATTCAACAATATATACTTAGATAATAATATTTTAAGTACGAAAAGGCTTTAATTTTGAAAAAAAATTAATGCTTATTAGTAAAATAAAATTATATAAATGACATTAGTTTTTATGCATTGTTTTTATTTTTTTAATGACAGACAGTATCATTTTATTTATTAGATATGCTAAAACTGTTTTTTTGAAAATAAAAATTAAACGAATTTTAGCATATTTATTTTTTATTAATCTTATTAAATAAAATCGTATAATATACAAACTAGGGGTAATATTACTTAGGTTGCTGCCATCTGTTGTCGAATAGGATTAAACATTTTTTGTTGGATTTTATTGATTAAAGTATTGCATATTATAATTACGTAACGTTAGAAAGAGTAATATGTATATATTTATTTTCTGGAATCTTGAAAATAAAAAACATATGCACAAAATATGAATATGTACATACGTGTTACTATTATATTATCTTTACACGTTGAAAACATATGTTTCATATGGCTAAAGCAAACTAAAGCCATTTTATACAAATAGATAAATTTATACATATAAACATTTTTAACCCAACTATTTGGAATTTGTAATCACATTCACACGTCGTTGTTACGTCAATAAATCACGTATAAATTAATAAGTAACGGACATTGATGCGAAGCGTCGAAACTGTTTATTAGTCATGCATGTCGGGTTGATGACGCGGTCGGCGTGCGATCAGCTGTCTGAAACTCGGCCGGTCCACGACCCGCGCGGGTGAACGGCCGGCCACCATCCATCACCTGAATAATTCTTCACCTCATTCATAACCACTGGCGAATCCATCTCAATATTTAAGCCCCATACATTGATCCGGAAACCATCAATCAACAGGGCCGACACGTCACAACACCTCAAATGTAAAACTTGACGGTTGCCAACGTTAATATCGCTAGTCACTAAAGGTTTAGCCATTTTGTGTTTTACCGTCACAGCAGTATTGCCGCGTGATAACAAATTCCAATAAAAATAAATAATAACAATTTAAGTGACATAGGTCACAATAGACGGCATTATTGTTATATAAGAAATTCTTCTCTATAAATATATAGAGATAGACCTCCCATTACAGACAGTTTCAGATAGACAGTTGTTATCTAATAAAAAACAATAGAAAAGCCAGAAATTAGATATTTAAAGTAAGCAATTTTATTACGGCCGTTATTGACTTTAAACCATGTGAATAGAATTTGGCTTCCAAACTCCGTTGACCTTTTATTTTAATACGTTCAATAGTTATGTGGAAGCCAGAAATTTAAAATATAGCATCGAGTGGTGCTTATTGTCTAAATTATAAATGACAGCTATGATACTGCTTCTTTACATATTAGAGATATTATTTAACAGAATAGGAGAAGACTTCACTCTAATTATGTAGTAATATATACTTAGTAAAGTAGAAATACCCTGTATTTTTGAATAAAACAATAGAGTACACTTTATTTAAAGATATTTATTTTAAAGAATATTTCTTGTAATTTTTTATGTAGTAATGGTATCTTTTCAGCGCACGTTATGTATGTTAAGTTACAAAAAATTGCAATAATATCACACATGTTATATAATAATCATCATAACACAATTGAACTTTTAAAAAACACTTAAAAATCAAAAAATAACACATAGTCGTTAATTTAAGTAACACGATGTCATTGGTATGATATAACGTATATTTTTTTCGCTGCGGCAATATCTGTTCGAGCGCGTTGAACCCGACTTTCTTGGTTTTCTATCGAACAAGATACTATCTATTGCCTAGGCAGGGCTAATCGGCGCATGCGACGTTCACTTTCCACGTGTCAGGAAGTATCTGCAGCCACTTTCACTCCATTCAAGATCATAGCGGCTTTGCCAACCGTTGCTATTGCTAAATATGATTTTATGCAATTGTTTACACCGTACCTTACATAATATTTCTATTATTTTTATTTAAAGAAGCAAAAACAAAAAAAAATGTTATTTAATATTATATTTTTCAATATTTATTATTACATTTTTCAATATTTCAGCATTACATTTAATATTCAATTAAATTTAGATCGAATATATATCGAAATAAATTAAACACAACAGGTCCTCAATCTAAATAAAACATAGATAGTTTCAGCGATTGTTTTCATAGAACGATTTCAGGCGCCATTTCCCCAGGTTCGGTGACCGAGCTCTTATCTCATGTGCATGTGAGTGTGTGTGACACGTGTGCCGCCCGTGTGTGAGGGCTGCGCCTGCGCCTATTATGTATAAACATACACGCGTAAACGCATTATTATGCAACTGTTAGGAGTGGATAAGCGCAGTGAAGAGTACATCAAAAAGCATATTTATAGCAGTATAAGTTATTGTTTGATTTTTGCTGTCACGCCGCTATGCATATGATTTACAAAAGAATAAAACAATAGCCGCGGACTTTCTTTAACATATTGTTACTGCGGCTCAGCAGCGTTTCTCGATAATAAAATAATGCCAACTATTAATGTGTCGGCAATATTATAAACAATTATAACGAAATGGACATTGTATTTCATCGAATTTCCTCCTAAATTGTTTTAATATAGAATATAATTATACATTGTGTTTAAATTTTAATTCATTTTACATATGCCATATATAATAAAATGACTTTGGTACTCACTAACTGCAATGTGAGAGTCAAGACATGTAGCGATTTTCTTAGACATTAAAACAACAATGTGATTATTTGTATTTCTAGTAACTTAAACATTATTTGATGATTTTAACTCTATTGATATGTATTTAAAGTAGATATTTTCAAAATGTTAGGTGTTCTGGATTTATACCTTATTTTTATTTTTTAGCTTAGCAGAGGAAACTTGGGAACTTAGTATCAAAACACTCCGTACCTTATTTTCCACCGAATTTGACGCGTTGCGTGTTGAGTAGCTGAACTCAACGTCGCGTTTTGCCTTGTTACCAGCGCAAAAAAATTAAAACATATAATATTCAGTTTAAAAATATTAAATATTTCATTTCTTTGAGTGTGAATCAAACCCACAACCTTTAAAATTTACAATTACACGCTTGTGCGTAGCGAGGAGCCGCGCTTTTTATTAGAAATCGCTAAAAAATATAACAGGATTATATATTTAAGTAGCCCATATTCTTAAGGCATCGTGTCCTCTTCGATTCATTTTAATTTAAAACTTTACCACCACATAGAACATTTGGTATATAATAATTACGTAGATAGTACTAACTAAGTACTATGTAAGTAATCGTGTTGTTGACGTAAGAACTAGTGACTGCGACTGCCAAGCCGGATGTCGTGAATTCAATCAGCACCTAGAAGAGATAAACGTCAGTAACCTGTATTGTATATAGAAGAAATTATGTTATTAATATTTAAAGAAAAAAATATTTTAGAGAAAAAAAAAAGCGTTACATATATAATATTTCTTATAAATCCTTTACCAATTTATTTTGACTTTGAAATTATAAAAAAACCTTTTTAAGCTCCATAGTCAAATAATTTACAGATGAAAACGAAGAACAAAAAATCCATTGATAAATAGTCCTTTTAGTCAAGAACGATGCCCAAATATTGGGTGAACAACCTCTTAATGCTTAGGAGACATTTATTTTTAAATCAATGTATCTACATTCACTCTTGGATAGTAGAGTTTAATTGTCACATGTTTTACTTTACATTAGTATGGATCAACACTTGTAACATGCTTAGAATAAATTATCTTCTTCTTCTCTATCGTTACGCACTGACCGAGTAGTCGGGTCATTGTTTAGTCTCGTTCTTGGCTTTAGTTATTGTTGCGAGTTGGTTGCCATTTTATTGTATTGGCTATAATTCTAGTGCATTTATTTAATTTTCGTTTTACTCGAGAAACGCATTGCTTATTATCGCAGAATTGCGAAACGTTATAATGTTCTCTACAAAGAAAAAATATCCAGATTCATAATATTAAAGTTAAGTAAGTTAACTTAAGTCTTTATAGTCTTTTTTATTCTTATTAAGAAAACTTATACAATTCCATTTTAACAAAATTTGATCCCGCGGCTCGCGGAAGCCCAAGACAGCGCCTTACGCCGCGGTTAACCGTTGGCCTATCGTTCTAACTCCCAAGCCATACGTTCTCATCACGCTATATCGAAAATCTTATACGCTTGTTACAACTTATGTATGTTATTAGCGCCTCTGTAGTGTGAATTGAAACAATCGTATAATAATTTCAAAGTAGCTTGATAATAAAGTGCGGTTAATGATCAATGGCAATTTTTTATACGTTTCCTAACTGTGGACTGACATTTTAAGTACGTTAAAAACACTAAACTTAAATTTTAAAAAGCGTATAAAAATTTTGAACGAAGCAGGATTTGAACCTGCTCCTCTGGAAAACCGTTCCAGAACGAATGGCTCAGTTGGTCAGAGCGCTGGAACGGTTTTCCAGAGGCGCAGGTTCAAATCCTGCTTCGTTCAAAATTTTTATACGCTTTTTAAAATTTAAGTTTAGTATTTTCGGTCCTAAGTGTGGAATAACACTTTAAAACATAGTAATACGTTAAAAACAGCTAAGTCGATTTACTTAAAAATATTTCTTACATTTGTATTTGTATATTGCATACAATTTATATATCTAAAATTATGTTTCCAAAACATATAAAGCTACTATACGATTATATTTTCCATGGAAAAATACCATAAAAAAATAATTATTAAAATAATACAACAGTTTGTGTGTTGTGTACTATAATTATGATCCCCTTTTGAGATAAGGGTCTTTTGTCTTTTGTATCCCTTCCTTCAACCCTTTCCCGAGTGACTAATACAAAATAAAGACATAAAAATAAAAAAAAGTGTATATTTAAAGAATATTGTATATTCTTATACGTACGTATACGCAAAGCGGTGTGTAATTGAAATGTTGAAATTGGTTCCCAAAATCAGACCTCATTCACCAGACAGAAAAATTAGACATGCGCATTGAGCATAGGGAAAAAGAAGTGGGCATATTAGTAAAGTGAAAGATCAATTTTTTTAACTAAGTAAAATTTAAAATTATAAGTTTGTTGTTTTAATTGAACATATTATTATATATTTTTTTGGGTCAAATAAATCAAATATTGTTTAAAAAATAATAATTATAAAATTGAGTTCGTACTTATTATAAAAATAAAGTAATATAAATATATATGTATATGTATAATAAAAATTAATCAAACATATCACACGGAGAGTATTTAAAACAAACAAGTATTTAAAACATAAAAAGCAATTCACATTATACGTGGTACTGCCGTTATCATTATCAGTTTAATTATAGCCGGGCAAGGACCTCTGCTCCAGTCAAGGGTACGTTCACTCCGTTTCTGAGGTCGGGTTCACGGCTGAAGGTTTTGGCAGACTGGCCTTGAACTACGGATCGATGAAGGTCAACGCCTAGACATCATTGATAGACGCGTTTATTGCTAAAACCATTGCTTCCTACAACGAGTCATATTTTATACTTATATGGCCAAAAGGTCATAGTCGCGTTTGAGACAGCCTTTGATTGTAAAAGGCATGGCAATGACTGGGTGTTTGATATCCACTTGAGGATTTTTTTATATTAAGAAAAAATTACCCTGATAAGTCAAGCCCTGCCTTTTGCCGATTGACAATCGACTTCGAATCATTAATTTATCTCTTCTTATCCTGCTACATACGGGATAAAGCGTGGAACTACTAATGAGAAACTTCCTGACTACGACATAATATATTTTATTATTATATCAGTAAGAATTATTTGCATTATTAAAATTTACGTAGGAAAAATGTGTATCATATGAATTTGGGTGGTTAATTTAAGGTTAGGACAATAGAGAAATCCCGGCATCCCCTTCCAAGCCAGATGTGCGACTAATTGTAATGAAACCAAATGTGATTCATAAATTTATTATAGAACATAAAAATTACGCACGTCGATATAGAAACGAATTTGACGTTATAAATTATAAAAGCACGAGCTAAAAATATTTGAAATATATATAGAGTGCGTGGATTGTAACAATGTTCCAATAGCTACTTACGTATATGTACATATTATGTACATATGTAAATATGTGATTCTTAAACAAAACATAATATGAATAAATGGTGCAATGCTCCGTGTGTCTCAATATATTCTGAATTAATGCATTTAGTTTTAAGTCACGTGAACGTTTAAGCACTCCTCTTGATTATTTATCGATACGAATGACGTTTCGACAATGGTTTTCCGGTTCCATACTATTGCGGTCTGTGTGTGTGTGCTAGTGTATTTACACGTGGCGTGCTAGAGTGCGTGCAGGATCGCATTACAGCTGAAACTCAGGGCGCCTGCCGAAAAGTGCGGTCATCGACCCGGTCAGGAGCGAGGCCGTACAGTGCACTCGAGATGTTTTGATATTTTGTCTAACACTTGTGACTTCAAGGTTTTTACTGTTTAGTAAAAAGTACTGTTATTTTTGTATTTGAAACTTAACGTTAATTCGTTACTATTATAACATTTAAATAATACTTTTCATTAATCTTGATAACATAAACATTAATATTGTTTTTTAATAAAATAAGCAACTACAAGAAGCAAGTTTATAATTTATATTTCTAAGACTTAATGCCTGTTCTTCATTCATATCTTTTTTTTAAATAACAGAAAAATTGTCAACACGTATGGTTTTATAAATTAATCGAAATTTTGCTACATTACTGCTAGTTAGCGTTACAATTACTATGTAAAACTTAAAAATCTATAGAACAACTATCAAAACATTCCACACCAGACATATCGTCATCCTTATCCAAGTATCAAGAGCGCACGCTCGGTGATATATTTGGTGACATTGAACTGAGTCCATTGCCAACGACCTCTCCGGGGAAGCTCCGCGGTTTGCGTAATCGTTCCTGCGTAGTGTACTGTATGTGTATACACTGTGTGACTGTGTAATATACAGCGCGCACTAATGTACTACCAATCAGTCAATCATCCTTGCTGGTGTGGAATGTGGAAGCGCACGCGCATGCATTCTTGTTTTATTAAATATATGACCTTAGTAAGTCCTAAATGTTAGGCAAGTGGACTTAATGAGTGAGGATTCGAATCTCAGATGGTTTTTTGATATCTAGAAAGTGGGAATAACTTCATCATAATTAAAAATAGACCGAAGAATCGTTATTCTCAAGTTCTAAAAATAAGTGGATTACAAGGAGCGTTATGAAAGTTATTTATTTAACGTTAGTTATATGTTTAAGAATGAATTATTTTTACGTAAGCCTTTTGCTTATCGTTCCAACAAATATTTATAGTTGGTTATATATAAAATTTAGCAGTATACAAATATCTCTTCAAATTTAAATAAGCTAAGATAGAAATTGAATAAAAAGTATTATGCATAAGTAATGAAATCATAATTTTCATTTTATTTGAAGATAAATAAATAAATATTTATTAAATTTTATAGCATTGGGAAAACACCTATACAGTACCAATAAATATTTAAAAAATAAGTATTATTTACATATAAAAATAAAAACGATTATATTAAAGTAGACCTTCTTTATAATTTTACGATGAACAGAGAAAAGCTACTAAGAATTGGTTCTTGTAAAAAATACTATGTTTTAAAATATGTGCACCTGAGACCTATTGAACTCCTAAAATTCCCTACACCATATATATTCTGTGATAGAAAGTAACTACTTTATAAAAATTGGTCTACCCTTTTATTACACATATCGATTCGGACTTTCAGAATATTATTAGTCATCTTTGCTCTAGTCATATAAATAATATTTATGAATCATTTAATATCACCGTGACAGGAAATTAGTCTAAAGTTATAATTAAAATTACCTCTTTGTAATATATATTTTATATATAAGAATTGTATGTAATGGTGGAATCCAAGAAAGCATTAGTTCAAAATTTGCTTTATTCTACTACAATATAAGTATTTGTTTTGTTTTTGACTTAAAGTGTGTGAATAAGTGAAAATAATAAAAATAATAGAACAGTAATGTGAATGAACCACCACAGGAAATTAGAATTACATTGTTATTTACAATTCCAAGTACACACATGTACTATACTGATAGCGGTAACAAGCCAACAATGAGTATAATTATGTACGATCCGTTAGAATCGAAACTATTTTTATCATGCTCTACAACTTCAAAAGTCTGACCAATTTAAATTTTACTGGATATTTCAAATTTATGATTTGCAGATCATAGAGGTTTTTGAAAAGATTGCATTTTTTTATTTTGTTATTTAAGAAAAGATATTTTTTTGTGTTATGAGTTTTCTTTTGGTTTGGTCCTTACTGGCACGTTTATCTTTTATTACTTGCTGTCATTATTACATATATTATTTGTTATAATTTAGGTGATTTATAATGTCTATGTAATATTTATAACATGATATGGATAGAATTTGTAAGATCATTAGTAAATTAATTAATTACGTCGAAGATTTTTTTTTGTCCAAAAAAGTAATTCATAGATTTTATTGTCTTTTTTTGTTTTTATTAAAGTATACATAAAAGCTCACCACGCTATGTTATATACATAGGTATTATTAAAAGCTTCACAATAGAGGAGGTTATAAAGATCGAAACATAACATTTCAGACAATAGAAAGCTTACAAAAGGTAAGGTTTCTAAGAGCTAAGAAAATCTATCAAGACGCGCTGTTCGCAAAGTGCGCTCGCCTTAACGGCCACTTTCACTGTCATAGACATGACTCCGTTAACTTGTACTTATAGTAATATAATGATATATTATTATATAGCATGTTATAATATACTATGCTACTGTGAGGCCTAGGTGTTTCATGTAATATATTCAATTTAAGTTCTGTTTATTTCATCTGTCCAAATTTTTCACGTCTTCAATTGGCGGAGTGATAAATATCCATTGCCTTCTCTGCATACAATACGCCATTATATGCACGTGGTCGTATTGATGCGATATATTGTCTCAGAGAGGTCTTTGACTCTGAAGCTGCAGAAGGTGCGATGAGCAGAACCTGTTGAAAGCTTGAGTTGAGGTAGGGAACACGTGGAACGTGCGGTAGAGGGAAGCCAAGGGTCCGTTTCCCGGCGGAAGGGTCCCGGAGGAGCGCTCCAGGCGGGGTGGTGCGGCAGTATGCCGGTCAGTCACCGCTGTGCCGGCGCGCTGTGCGCTCGCTACTGTCGCTCGCCGGTCCTGCCGACACCCTGTTTATAGACGTAGACGCACGCATCGAACGTCCTGTGCAACTAACGTGTTTCCTCGTTTTCATTGTGATTATTTTCAGTGGATTGTGAACGTTTATGTGCACGATAGTGAGTGACTTGTCTAAGAGGATTCTTGTTTGCGAGGATATATTTGGTGATGCAGAGAATCTCGTGTTAAGGACTTCAGGTCAGGAATAGTTATTGTATTCAAAGATTTTACTTGTTTTCAGCAAATACGCTTAGGTGTGTTTAAATTTCGTATAAATATGCACTTTTTATTCGACTGCAAACAAAAATATGAAGGAAAAAACTAAAAAAAATCCGGTTTGACAAAAATCCTATATAACAATAAAATTAACAAAATATATAAATTAATTGCTATTGACATCAGAGTAAATAAAAAAAATAATAGTTTTAATAAATATTTGATTTTTTTTTTAATTTTTTTACTTATGTTACCTTATATAGACAGATATGTATTTAACTTAGCTAGGAAATCATTTCTTAAAATAATATTTATTATTATTTAAAAAGAATCACTACTTTAAAACATTTTTTTTAAATACGTATTTTAAGATATCAGAAAAAAAATTCATATCCAATATAATGTATATAAAGACAATATAAAAAATTAAACATAGTATATAAAACCAGAGTAATTTAATTACCACGCTTTGAAGCCTAGATAGGGCAAGGGCCAATAGCACGGGAAGATGAACTGCATGGTGCATATACCGAGTAGGTTATTACTCTGTGCTGCATAATAGTTATGTAATACACTAAATAAATAAACGAGTTAAATTTAACACTAGATGTTAATGTTTATTTATTATTAGAAATTACAAAATTATCCATTTTTATAATTTTATATGGTATGAAAAATTTAATATGGTAGTTGTTTTCCTAAAAAATAAGATCTCAGATATAAATTATTCTTAACTTTAAATAATTTGAGATCCTGAATAAATCAATAATTAAATGATCTCAAGAATTCAATCTTTGTTAGATAACATACACATTAATATAATACTATTAAAATTATTAATTATGTTACATTTTGAAATTTAAAATTATATGTAAATCGACATACTAAGCTATGTTTGCTAAGCTTTATATTCTCTAGAAAAAATGTCGAGGCAAAAGCTCGCAGAAACTCTACCACCACGTCAGTATTTGGAAGATAATATTAAAAATAATATTTGATTAATTTGAGAACATCATTAAACATATAAATTTATATATTTTTTTTTATTCTACTCAATTGTTTTGGCTGCGCGGCGTTGAGGTCCGCCAATCAATACGCCACGCCTCAAATTCGGTGGGAAGTGGGAAACGGAACAAGTGTCTTAACACTAAGTACCCAAGTTCCTTCTGCTTACCCTGCCATATGTGGAATACAGCATGAAGCTGAAAAAAATGTTTTTGATATTTATATGTATAATGAGATATTTGATTATGGACATACTCGTATTTTATGCCTAATGTAATGTTTTCATAAAAGTTGTTGTCAAATGTATGTTATATAACGGTAAAAATGCTAATTTAGGTACGGTATTTTTACTGTGCTATGACTCTTTTTACTTACATATGTCTAAATTTACCAGTAAATTTTTAAATAACACGAAAAGAAATTTCTACCGAGAAAAGAAAATCTTTCTATATATAAAATGTATGTATAATTTAACTAAGCTTGTTACAATTTGACTGCCAATAATAAATCTATAACTGATCACTGCCTGTACATGAAAGATATATTTAAAAAAAACTTAAACGGGGACATTTATTAATTTAACAGGGCCCAAATTTTGTCGGTTTGTCTGTGCGTTTGTACGCGCTAATCCCAGAAACGACAAATAAAACAAACACTCAATGTTAAACTCAGTTTTCAACATACAATTGAGTGCTTATTAATTAAATAGGATAGCTAAAAACGGAACGTCAATTTAAAATATTTAGTTTGACAAAACTGCAACAAAACTTTTATTCATTTAGCTCAATTTTTTGTTTTGAATGTACAGACTATGTAATTATTTTATTATATAGAGAAAGTAATTGAGATTATAAGTATTTAATAAGTTAAGTGATATAACCGAATATTTTTATATTTTTACAGCCGCAAGACCACTTTATTTCTTCTACCTTCCAGCAGAGATGAAGGAAAAAGGCTGAACGGATACACGTGGCCTAGAAATAAAAATGTAAGTAAATTTACCATATAAAATATTTTCAATATCTCGCTAGCACTACTTTTAATAAGAATTATTAAATATTTTTTGAGGAATATACATACAATAAAAAATAAGAGTAATTATATTCATTTCTTCGCTCTGGTATAATGGCAAAGCGCGGCGTTGAGCTCCACCACTCAACACGTCTAAACACTAGGTTGCCAAATTTCCACTGCCTATAGTCATGTGGGGTACAGCATGAAACTGACGAAAATAATAAAAAAAATGTATATCCTTTTGATGTATATAGAATAAGAAATGAGTAGAATTAACAGGAATACATAAAAATTTTGTAGTTCAAACTTTATACGTTTATACGTTTTTTAAAAATTTTGTAGTTATAACTTTATACGTTTATATATAACTTTATACGTTTTCTAAAAAAATATTTTTATTTCCAAATGTGGAATATCAATTTAATATGTTCAAAATATTTAATAAATAGTATTCTCTTATGCCAAATAATAATTTTAAGCAATTATCTTAGAGTAGCGGAAATTTGTAAAAATATTTTTAGCATCCCCGTAAGGAGATCATTCGAGGATGCCAACAACATCAATAAGTACTTAGGGCATAAGAATTTCGAAGTAGCTGTATGGGAACGTATGGATTAGTTGTCGAAGCGGTTTGATGGTGTCCAAGAGGCACAGGTTCAAATCCCGCAACGTTAAAATGTGAATACGTCCTCTAAAAAAATATCTATTTAAAAAGATTACCATAAAATTTTAAATTTGCGACATGCCAAAAACTTTTTTCAGCGTATCGATCTCAATTAAATTCTTAGAATTTAGATTAAATGCAAACATACGCGTGTAATGTTCTGTCGAAAACAATTATGACCATTTTTTAGGCAACAAGTATGTTGACACCCGCCCCCTCGTATCGCCGGCCGTTACCCCGCGTAATCTATATTAAACGCGGAAACATTGACTCATTGCTACTTAAAAAAAATCTTACTCTGGATTTTTTTTACTGACATTAATACGGTAAATAAGATTAGGATACTTTAGCAATTGCAGTTATTATTCTATCAGAATGTGAAAAATAATTAAAAAAATAACGTAAAATTTGTGTAAATTATTAATTATATTTGATATTTTTATATTATACGTATTTTTTATAGTATATATTTTCATAACATGGACGTCAGAAGTCAGTTCATGTAAAATTTAACAAATGGTAAATTAAGAAAATATAAATGTTTTTTTACTTTTTTGAAGACATGACATAAAAACGCAGTTGCTTGTATTTATTAGCCAATAGAGGTGTTCGTTTGTATACTCAATATTTTTCATTCTTAAAAAACAAATTTAATTGAATGTTGAACGTATTTTTAATGTAAAAAATACACAGAATGGACATAATTCTATAGTAAAAGTTTAAAATCTTTGATTATTTTATATTTTTTTTGTCTAAGCATTAGCTGGATAGAACATTATTTTATATATAATTATTATTGAATTGAGATATCAATGGACAAAGTTGCACACAGATGTCATCCACTTTTAATTAAAAAGCCTCGCGTCACGGTACTATAAATTATCTTAGCTCTTTTTCGTTGAATGAACTTCGAACCAATTTCAGCATAATGAAGTATCTATTATCATTTATATTTATATCTTGGATATGGACAAGGCAACCTCAAATCTTATTGTCGTTTTAAACTAAGAGTCAAATAATTTAGTATAAAATGTATTTGAAAAATATTAGAATATCATAAAATATTTTTTGACATTCTTTTTTGACATTCTTGACTTCATTTTTTTAAAAAAGAATTCGTAAATGTTTATCATTTACTTTACATACATTCATAATTGTTTGTTCTTGTTTTATATATTATTTGAGCTATAAATGAGCTTTAAACAAAATGATTCCGTGAAACGCATTAGTTGCGTACCATGAGAGGGTGCAGGCTTTTGTATTTCTAACATTATATAAAATAAAGGTCAGAATTGCCTGTCGTTCAAATCTTGAAGTATTGTAGCGGGAATAATGCACTGGCGGCAGTAGTTTACGAGGTCTTTCACCCACATTATATAGGTCAGTTAGATTAGCAACGTTCTACGTAGCAGTAACCAAACAACTTATGACTTTAAACTATTTTTCACTTGCACTTAATGTTAATAGTTGCAAGAAAGTTGGTTTCCGGAGCTGAGCGGTATAAAAAATCATATATAAAACAAGAATATTCATTACTAACTTAGAAAGCAATAGAGTTTATAAGTATTCGTGTTATTGCTACGAATTATTAGTAGCACATAATTAAGCTTAAATATAATCTGGTAAATAAATTGAGTAAATAGGGAAAAGTAGAAATAGTAATCCTAGGAACTTCATGAAGTAGTCCAAATCTTTAAAGGAAACAATAAATACTGTGCAAAGAGTTGACAGAATTAGTAGGTTAACGATTTCCTTGCGCGTTAAGGTACGGCTTGCAACTATTTTTGATATGTTATCGCAATATTATGTTAACTTAATTTACGACTTTCATGTCCTACATATGCAGCAATAATTTTCATATCCATACTTATTGTGAATTTTCTTCAAGTTGGTTGAGAAAAGAAAAACGTTCATTCATTTACTTAAATGTACTAAGAAAATTAACAGTAACAAAAATATTAAACTAGACCCTTTCTAAACTTATTCAATATTAAAACAATACGGTATTTTAAATAAATTTAATTTAAAAACATCTAATAATATTACAGTTTACGTGTTACATTTATGTCCAAAGGATTTATAGTGTAAAAATGTCCGCAAAGCAGACTAGACCCGCCCCAGTTTCGGGGGTCACCGCCCGATCGTGAACTCTGCACTGTTCAATAGTCGCCATATTTCAACGGCCTTTTTGGAATTTAACTGAAAATTTACATTTCATACTTTTATAGAAAATTGCCAAAAAAATCATCACAATATTGTAAAGAGAATAAGTTGTACCTTATCCTTTTGTAAATGCCTTTACCGTGAGGGTAATAAATTTCTTTTAAACGAAGATAGATTAGTACAAGATATGGCCTTAAAACTTGCATGCTGTGGATTCGAAATAACAAATAACTTTTATAAAATTTCCTATTCACCAACGCTTCTTTTTCATTCACATCGTAATTAAGATTGAAATTCCAAATTGTGAAACTTTCAACCGGATGAATTGCAAAAACACTTATTGTTAAAAAGCTCTAATGATTTAATTCAAAGGCCTGCCACCCGGTTACGGGTGAACAGTCCACGCCATGAAGTCAATGTCCGTGAATGGTATATAGGTCAACTTAAGGCGCCTTGGCGTCTGTATTGTACTGCTTTTGCAAATCACTTAAAAGCCTATAAAAAAATTAAGCTGGTTTACATTCAGGAGTCTCGCCCTCATTTTTCTATCATTGTCATAGCTACTGGTTTTTCAAAATCATGAATTATTCATAACCCAAACGTGAAAGGGGTAAAACCGACTATCACATGCAAATTAAACATTTTTGTTTAATGAATTGAAATTGTAGCTGTAACGAAGTGACTGACGTCTATTGTTATTTTTGACAGGTCAATCACATTGGCTACCTTAGTAGTAACAATACTGGCCATTGGCCAGTGTCCCTATGGTAATTGAGGTTGCTTTTTCCTTTCTCTAAATATTGTTTTAGGTATATTTATATAAATGTAGTAGCTTCGCTTCGGAAAACAGCAAATACTTAACCTCATTAGTTAGTTAACTGCATTATAACGCGTCCATATCGGATGAACATTTTACGCTTGCGCCTTGAAAGGTGGAAAGGGTCGTACAGATCTAGTCGGGTTATAGTGATGCATAGTGCGGTGGGCTGCTGCGCACGGGCAAAAGGGAAAGTGTTCGCTTCCTGCTCGCACGCGGAAGCTATTAGTTGGTACTTATACGTAACTGCATATCGCGACGCGGCGTGCGCCCGCGCCGTTCGCTCTGCTGCACTTACTACATCACAGCAGTCACATTGTTTGTTTTATTATATTAATATTATTTTAGTGAATAACAAACATTACGTTAATTAGGTTTAACATTAGGTTTAACGATCTATAGCTCTTGTTACACATTTTATGAAGATTTTTTATGATATGCCTGTCTGTATTTCTTATACAGTTACAATTTGAAAAATAAGATAATCTCATTCCATATTTATTAATTGAAGTACACCGCCATCGCCGCCAATTACTATAGGGCTAACGTTTTATTGGCTAATAATTTAGCCAAAGGAAAATTTCTTCTAGATTTCTTTTCATTAGTTGGGTAGGGAAAATTCTGTTTTATTATTTATAATGCTACTTAAATTTAGTATTATAGCATTGAAAGCACTTTACTAAAAATATTAATATATTATATAGTTAGTTTCATTCAAGTCGTTGCGTAGTAGCATGAAAGTGCGTCTTTATGTGAGATATATCGCGGATTTGATTCCCACTCAAGGAAATTTACCCGCCCCGGTTTTCAGTTCCGCTGTTGAGCACTCCATGTTTCGAAAGGGGGAAACGCCTACGTTCCTAGATTATTTCTGCCTACATTTCCGTGTGCGTGATGCAGCGTGAAACTAGAATATATAATTAAATAACGTTCAAGTCTTCTCAATAGCTGAATAATATATAAAGTAACTTAATTCAACCGAATTAAGTTATTAATAAAAGATGTGAATACACTCACTGATACGATTTAAATTTATTCATTTTTCATGTAAAAAATAAAGAACAAAGATAATTACAGCAATAATTCTAGCTTACTCTTGTTAAACGTCAAGTATAATGGTATAGCGACCAGTACCATTCACCAGCCGACTCTTCCGCGTTAGATGCACTTTCTCTGCCTTCACTCTTCCACAACGTAACCAGACCAAAGGTCGAGATTTCACCAGTACACGACATTTTGTTATTTTCTATGGTAACAAAATATAATTAAGAAAGAAGAATTCAATACACTAAAATCACAACAATTTTATTTTATAGTTCTGGGTAATAGTAACTTGAAGTTATTTGTCTTTTTATTCTTTTTTAGCATTACGTTGTATCTCGTACCTGGCAGGGTAGGCAGAAGGATATTGGGAACCTATTGTTAAGACACTCCGTTTCATTTCCCACTTTCTACCGAATTTGTGACAATGTGTGTTAAGTGGCGAAACCAAACGCCGGCAATTTGATGAATTATTATAATCATGTTTACATGCACATAACGATATTTTTATCTGTAATATATAATCATCGCGCAGTGGAAAAGATTCAACCCTAGCCCTAGCCCTAGCCCGTGACATTTGCGGGCTCTACCATTCTTAAATATATTCCTTTTTATTTTCTAAAAATAGCCGGTAAGAAAGACATATATTGCTGGCTCTTCTGGTATGCTAGAATTATAATTAAGACAATATAACAAAAATATGAGGACAGTTGTGATGCAGAACTACAAACGTGCGACTGTAAGCACGTTCGATTCCCACTAGAAGCAATAAAATGTTTTATATTTTCAATTCCTCGGTCTGATAATGAAGTAAACGGAAGTTCAGTTTTGTAACTGAACCGCCTAGAAATTCCGTCTGCCTGTCTACCCGGCTATGTGAACAATTTAGGGTGGAGCTAAACAATGTATATAATAAAATACGATAACAGTATTTAAAAGGTTTATTTCGAGGATACTTCAGCGAAATTATTAATGCAGTTAACTACAATACATATTATTTACTACTGTACCAACACGTCATTGCGTTAATATCGGGTACAATGCGGATATTGTCGGTTAACCTTCCTTAGATAGAACATACATAAACCTAACAGGACATAATTGCTATTGTTAGTATAACTCCTTTAGTATAACACGTTTTGTGGATAACTCAGAAAATAACAATTTTATTTTACATAGTTATAATTATGAGGCAAGCGTGCGCCTGCAAACGACAGGTTTTGGGTTTCATCTCCGCTCGTGAAATCGCGGCGTTAAGTTCCACCATTCAATATGCAATGTCTCAAATTTGGCAGACAGTGGAGAACAGAACGGAATATCTTATACATTCTAGGTTCCTAAGTTTTCTCTACCTGCCATGTGCGGGACAGAGCGTTAAGCTGAAAAAAAAAAACTAAATGAAGCAATATATTTATTAAAAAAATACATTTATAAGTGACTATACTTCGTTGAGTGTCTTTTATCGGCCCTCTAAAAGACACTCAATGCAGTACAGTCACTTATTTAACTTAACCAAATAAATTCGATTCAAAAGCTACCGCGCTCACTTAAGCGTGTGTTAATTTTAATTATATTAATAAATATTCCAATACTCTGAAATTTAAAAAATATTTTCTATCCTTAAATTTAGTCGATAACTGATCTTGAAATCTGCTTAAATTGTTTGTTTTGCTATAAAGACGTGCAATAAAGTGTTGTGCTGTTTTGCTATAAAGACTTTGTATGTGTCAAAGTTATTTATAAGATATCACCTAACGCTTACATGCCAGAGCTTTACAACAAATGACTGTCGTTTAGAATATCGGATTTCTATTAGAAACTCCTGATGTCGTCCTTAAAAACATAATCACAGTCTCATTACGCTGCCAGAGCGAATCCCAGTGCAGTGTACTAGAATAAAGCTCAGTTCGCACGTACAGTGTACTCATACTTATATTAAGGATAATATCTTCTTTAAGCTGTATCCCGCACATGATTGGTAGGCAAAGGAAACTTGGGAATATAATGTTAAAACAGTCCGTTCCGATCCCCACTTGCCACTAGTAATAACTTATGCAATTAAATATTACACATTGATGGGTAGCATTAAATCGTAAAATTGTATTCTTTTAAACTTTAATGAATTTTCATATTTCCCCTATAAAGAAAGCCTTGTGATAGATATATATCAATCAAATAAAATAAGGAATTCATCTATTAAAATTAATTATTTAGGAGACTATTAATTTTATTTTTTTGAGTACTTTATCACATGTTAATAATATTTTATGTAATGACTTAATGTCTAGAATTACTTATAATGTCTAGAATTGTCTTAATGTCTCTAATTCCCGTCCGATTTCGTTCCATTGACCAGTCACAAACGTCACATTTTGATTATTTACTAGATATATAGATAGAAAACATATGTAAATAAATAATTCCTTTAAGTGCGAAACAAGCCCACAGTCATCGCATTTACAGTCTGATAATCACATTAATAATAGCTAAGAAATAATACATGTTATATGCTTTAAAAATAGACAAGAAATATTACAAGCTTTACAATTTTTATTAAGGAATATTTAAGCTTAAATATCAAATACTTATGATCAATCACATCATCTTAATATATAAATCACTATTTTATTATACATTTTAAATTGAATATTATAATACACACGTTCTTTAAAGTAATCTATGATAGTATTTTCATAGATTTTTCTATAGTTTTGTATTTAAATTTTATCTAAACTAATAAAGTTTCGATTTTCCTCCTGGTCCTTCCTTACAAATGACTGTTAATATTTTGCAGTAGTATTTCTCGATAATATTCGTGGAGTTCTGCTAGTCTGACGTGAAACTTAAGATGCAATTGAACTCGTTACGCCGGGTCTGGGTTAAGCTAACATCATCAGCGTTTCTAAAGCGCATCTAACGTTAGATCTTTTATGCTATGATATATTCACATTATGTACTTTAGTTACTTATGAGTTTGAATGATTTTCTTTTACTTATCACATAGCTTTGTAAACTAAAGTTATTAAAAAAAACGCTTTAGTTATTTTTTTTACAAAACCTGGATTGGGAACTGGGAATTGCCTTTATACAGTATTAAGAACAATTTATAAAGGCAAGGGGTTATTTTTAAGTAAAATATATGTATATTTTTTAGTTTTTATAATAATCCTTTGTTTCTATTCTTTTTCATTATATTCATCGATCTTTGATAGCTAGGTGGAATCTCAAATTAATCCATCGATTCGAAGTCGATCAAAATCAAAATAAAATCATCTATGTAAGCTCACACGACCGAAGCTATTAAACGCGTGTTAATAATCATTCCTCAAGTAGGGATCGAGCCCACAACCAGCGGCATTATTTGCTACTGCACCACCTATAGCTGTTTACTTACCAACTGTAATTATTTATGGGTACGAATATTATATTTGTAATAGTATAAAACAGCTTCCTGCTGCAGGAAGCTGGCATGGTGCAAGTATTTAACACTAGAGTAAGGCTTCTTTTCGCATGTTACTCAAATGAATTAATCTTTATATAGTTCATATGTATGTATACATTACCTATGTATATGTATGTACACAAATTAATATAAGCATATATACATAACATATTCACCGACAACCGACGCATAGGGCCAGGTGGCCCTATGGGTGGAGGCTAACTATGATGTCGAAGTTTTCTAGCTCTCTGAACAGTTCTTCTATAATAAGCTTTTAGTTTTACGTAATCGATTCGAAGAACTTAGATTTTTATATCTATATTTTTTTCATGTGTAGAAATAAAGAAAAAATACTTTATAAGAAATTATTGACTTCAGTAAGTTTTAAATTATCAATTTTCATTCAAAAAAAGAGAACACAGTAAACAAAAACTAATATATTACAATGATAACATCATCAATATCATTCACATTTCTTCAAGATTATATATACTTATAAAAATATTTATACTTCGATATATATATATTTAAAAAAAATGTATATTTTTCTATAATTTCCTCTGCAATGAAACTGTACATACAAAATTAACAATAGGCAACTACGACAGTTCAATATAACGATGGTCGACATCAGGGGTTCAATGGCTTATCGCGACGCGGACGCCAGGTGCACACATTTCCTTGTTACGATTTTTTGGATTTTCAGCGGACTGTTTATGTCTTCCAGAAACTAATTAAGAAGGCAGATGATTCAAATAAAAAAAAATTGTAAAATCGCTTGATTTTATTATTTGTATGAAAAATTGCAGCTACCAGGTCGCATAACTAATATTTGCAATCATCGTGGCTTAAAGTTACTTAAAATATCGTTAGAAAATGATCGCTAAAAATCATGTAGGGTTCGTTTTGTCTATAGACTACTAGTCTGTCTATTAATTAATATAAAATATACCGAATTTATTTAAAGTTGAAAGCCCTTAAAAAATAATCCCTGTTATATTTTCTGAAACAGCATTCGCAGTTCTATAAATAGAAAAATTATTAAGCATTCTTTCAACTTGCAATGTTCTTTTTTATCGTCGTAGCTTTAGTAAGTTATTTTTGCAGCACTTGTTTGGTAATTTACAAATATATACTACGAAAAACGAAGTTTGATAGTTGAAAATAAACTGATTGATCTTAGCCGTCTTCTTAAGAAATTTAATCTTATAACTTTTTTATAAAAATGTATTTTTCACTTAAGATGCGTTTTTTTTTAATATTACTACATTATTCGCCGATCAAACAATGTCGCGCAGCCTACAGCAAATATTAAACGGGCATGTATTACGTACCTACCTATTTTGTAGACGGCCATTTGTTTTGCCGCGTTTATCGATTTATGACAGACAAATTTAATTTCGACATTTAATAATCGCACAATGCTGATCGCACAACACCCGATGACTGAACAAGTTCAATGACGCGTGAAGATGCACTCAAATCATCAAAGTAATAGCGAATCAAACTGAAACGTCATAAGTCAATAAATAAAATATTGCCACAATATTGCATGGTTTTGTGTAAATTATACAGTGTTGAAAAAAGGCAATCGTTGTACGCGTCCACTAGAGAGAGACGGCTGTAGGTTTGTAAGCTCCGTAGCCATGCTAAGGACGGTCGTTGGCCCCGCGGCCGGCGAGTGAACTCCAAATGTGCGTTTATTTACTCGCAGTACGATGTTTCATAGATTAATTCGATCGGAGATTCGGCTTCCGTGATTTTTTCTAAGTGTTCTTCAAAGGTAAGTTAACATTTGTTAATTACTCATTAGTTAAGAGAGTTTAGAAAAATATATATTATAGCTTTTGTACCTAAAATATTTAACTATTCTAAATATTTTTTTCATATACACGTGTTTTTATATTTTTTAGAAAAATTAAATAATTAGGTTTGGTATTGGAGATGCTGTCGCTAATTGCAATCGCTTTACTTAATTATATGATAGTGGGGGGCCGGACTAGGGTTCTTACTGCATCGTAATTGTTTTTCTTACATTAGTCAGTCGTATGACATTACTCTATTTCTCTTTTTGTATTATATAAAAAGTTTTATATTTTTTTTATGTTAATGGAATGTACCATAAGTCTAAGAATATTTAAATAATATAGGTAAATTGATATTTTAACATGACGAAAGTTCATCGAGTATCTATGCAGTGCCAGATCTTTATAAAGAGCATTATTGTATACATTTACTTTCAGTAACATTTATTAAATAGTTAAACTCACTTAATCGATCCTTCTTTGAGACTGTTTCAAGTTTGTAGTTGAGAAAATCTTTTTATTACTATATAGTAAATATATATGATAAAAATCAATACATTGTTATTGTTCAATTGATTTGCCAACAATGACTACAATTTTCATTATCAAAGGTACACTCATAGGTCTTCGAACTTATTACTTACGACATCCATTATATTAGGATATAATTCGTGATTTCTATCACTAAGAGAAATAGCAAAAGTGACGATATAGCAAATGCATGAATAATACCGTGAAAAGTAACAAAAATTTTAAAAAATGTTTTTTGGTGTGTTTTATTATAAAATGTTTAATATTATTTTTATTGATTAAATTATATTTTCTTATATATTTCTTTCTTTCTTTAATTTATATATTTCTTTCCTGAGGCGTTGGCAGTATATTATTTCACTTCAGATATTACCTCTTGTCTGATTTTCTACTATTTTCATAGCAGAAAGATTTCATAGCAGAGCTATCCCATAATTTAGACTTTTTAAAATAAAATACTATTCAACAAATAAGTCTATTTTATAAGAAAAACCAAATAATCTAGCATGTAGACGCTATAGCCGCTACAGGCGACAGGCACTTGCGCGATGCAGTCAAAGGCATTCGCCACTGCGAATTCAATATCGGGCTCCTTGTGATCTTGGGAACGAGAGGTTTTACTCTTAAGATTACTTTATAAGATACACTAAAAGGGTTGAGTATTTACTTACATTCTATGATATATATGTTTTTACACCAATTTTAAGTAAACCCTTAAAAATGTATTTTAGGTTAAGAAAAATATTACGCTCTGCGATATTAAATGTTTTAAAACTTTCAAATTCTAAGTAAGGATCTATAAGCAAAGTTTTTATTCAAACAATATAATTGTTTAAATAATAAAAATCACCCACACACCAAACACTCCCACACACACACATGCACAAGATATAAGGCACACTCATTAAGAAACGAGCAATGGTCGACGCAGGCGCATACAGTGTCACGTAGTCACTGGACGATTGCGTTTGTTTACCGGCCTTATCAATAACATTGAAAGTGTTAAGATGCAGTGAATGCTATACTATTTTTAGTAGCTTTAATTATTTTAATTCTTTATATGTTTTTATGAACATTATATGAATGGGCTGAGTATTTTTTAATTTACTTATACAACATACATTAAGTCTTAAAAGCTTAAATTACATTATACAAAAAGATCAGTTCAAAGCTGAAGCCAAGGCTCTCTCCAGAAAATATGCATAAATAATGCCCACAATTATATTTGATGTGAAAACTAAACTAAGTATTTTGATGTAATAACTGTTTGGATTATGTATTTCAAGATATTCCAGTAAATATATTATGTTAAAAAAATAACAGTAAAAGTAAAATAGATACAAACATTGAAATGTAAAAGAATCAATATTTTCAAATGTAACTATTTAATTAAGATTAATCACGTATATTGATTTTTAAACATTTTTGGAAACCCGACGTTTTGAACACTTTACAGTAGTATCTTTAATAATTTAGCCTATAATAGTCATGTAAATATAGAAAGAGAGCGGGAAAGACCATAGATCATCCCCTCATCATAATGGAATAAGGATATGTCACGTGTGGTGGTCGAATCAGTAAGGTCTCACTAAGAAATTTGTAATTTTAAATTGCTTCTCGCTAATGTTTTAATTATTGCTTACTATCGATGCTTTATATGAACATTTAAAGTATCGTATCGTATAGTATTCTGTGTAGTAATTTCTTATTTAGCGGGTTCAAGTTCGGACGACAATGAACTTGGCCGGCCATGACTCATTGCCGTCACGTTACAAAACCATAAGCAGTGCATCTGCGAATATAACGTATATGCATCATACGATCCATTGCAACGGTAAATTATATATGATGTAATTATTAACGGATTTTTAAAAGTTTTAAAATATAACGTTTTCATTTAAGAATTTGGTGCCTTTTTTATTTGTATTGTCTGTATCAAAGCGCCAGCATAAAATTTAGTTTAAAATGTAGTTTTGGCCACTTTAATTAAAAAAACTAGCGCACGCCTTAAATCGCGTCGCGTGCGGAGCGTCGTCGCAGTCACACGCCGCGTGCGCTTACGCAAGTGCAATTTTAAAAAGTACACGTGTCGCTCGAAGTGAGCAATATGGATATCGTGAAATGTGTAAATTGTAATATTGTGATCAACGAAGTACTCTGTTTTGTTCAAAATAAAATAGATGTAATGAATTGTGTAAGTCTGTCCCTTTTATGCAGACAGTCTTTTAATGAAGAAGACATTTTGAAAGCAAAACGGTTGTTATTTGAATCGATCCCACAACGACTTGTTAGGCGAAAAGGGGAAGATCGAAAAAATAAAAATATTGATGATATAATAGGGGTATTAAGGGGTTCTGATCCCGAGAATATTCCAATATTCGTTGCAAAAGACCTGCAGAAATTACCGCCCGTAACGTTTGACCATGTCGACGTGACACGTCTTTTGAAGGATATTACTTTACTGCAAAGTCAGGTCAATTCGTTACAAGTGAAACATGATGATTATATGACAAAAACGGATTTTGAGAAATATTTTTTAGATAAAAAGGCTGAATCTTATGCGAATACTCGAAGAGGTGGTTCATGCTTACAAGGTGACGCAATAAGTGAGCAAAGGGAGTCAATAAGTGAATCACAAAGCGACAACACTTCCAAAGTGACTGGGTTAAAACAAGCTACGGATCATCAAATACCGCTGTACGCGAATGTTGCGGCGATCCAAAATAAAAATGCTCTTTCTGCTACTGGTACCACATCAGCACCGCAAATACCGCTCAGTGGGGTACCAAAAAGCAATAATTCGCGTATAACTAATTTGAACGCTATGGCACCGTCACAAATAACGGACAAACAAAATGGCGAATGTGAATGGATTCGTGTTAATAGAAAGAAGAAGAAATTTAAGGGTATGCGAGGGACCGCCAATGTAGACTCGGGAATGAATTAAAAGCTGCTGACATACCAATTCCTTTGTATATTTATAATATATCTAAGGAAAATACGGAACGTGATGTAACAGAATATGTTTATGATAAGACTCAGTTAAACATAGTACCGGAAAAAATTAATATGAAATCTTCTAGAGATTACAATTCGTTTAAATTTTTTGTACCACGTAGTAAGTTGTCGCTATTTATGGACAATAGCTTATGGCCAGAAGGTATATACTTTAGAAAATATTATTTGTTTACAAATAGAAAAAAGACTTCAGTAGATCAACATGAACATTCAAATGTGTATGGACCTAAGCAAAAATCATACGAATAATTCGCTAAAACTTGTTAGCTTCAACTGCAAATCTGTGAAGCGTTCTTTGGAGAATGTGAGGAGGTTATGCCTTACCGCAGACGTCTTGGCACTGCAAGAAACATGGCTGCTGCCACATGACCTCACCTTTCTCAGCACAGTGCACGATGATTTCGAGTGGGCTGGTACATCGGCAGTGGACACGAGCGCCGGTATTCTCCATGGCCGACCATACGGAGGAGTGGCGTTATTGTGGCGTAAAAATGTGTTCTCATCGGTTTGTAAAGTGAATTGTATAAGTTCGAGACTGTGTGCGGTGAAGTGTCAAATAAGTGAGTACACTATATTATTTTTCTCTGTGTATATGCCAGTTGACTGTCCGGAGAATGTCACTGAATTTACTGAATGTCTGAGTGAAATGAATGCAATTATTGAAGACTGTAATATTAATATAGTTTTTATGTTAGGTGATTTTAATGCTCATCCCAATGAATTATTTTTTAATGAATTAACGCATTTTTGTAAGGAGCAGTTTTGGTCTTGCGTAGATCACGAGTTGTTATCCTGTAGGAACACAGGTACTTACACCTATACTAGTGATATTAACGGATCTTCACGTTGGCTCGACCACTGCCTTACAACTAGCCTGGCTAAAAATTATATTAAAAGTATTAATATTTTAAATAAGGTATCATGGTCTGATCATTATCCTTTGGAGGTTGTTTGCAGTTTTAACGTATCAACTTTGATAGATAAGGCATCTCAAGTAAAGTCAATTAATAATAAAATAATATGGGGTCATAGGGATAGTGATCAGATAAAACTGTATACAGACTTATGTAATGATAGATTAAGGTTAATAGAATTTCCGGGGGAGATAAAGGAATGCTGTGATTTTATTTGTAATGATTCTAACCATAAGACAGTGATTGATAAATTGTATAAAGATATAATAAGTATATTGCAGGAAGCCGCTATAGACAGTTATAAAAATCCACAACCTAATAAAAAAGATATGTCACCGGGTGGAATAAATATATAAGGCCTTTATATGTATTAGCTCGGCAATGTTTTCAGTCTTGGGTATGGGCGGGAAAACAAACTTGTGGAGTGCTTTATGAGGAGATGCGAGACGCGCGTAAAGCTTTTAAAAATAAACTTAAATGGTGTCAAGATAGAGAACAACAAATACAAATGGATATTCTGGCAACAGCGTATCAAACTAAGAATTTCGGTAAATTTTGGCGACATACTAACAGACTGAACGCACGGCCAAGCCGACCTGTCGAGGTGGGGGGAGTTAGCGGCGATAAAAATATAGCGAATATGTTTAAAAATGAATTTATAACACTGCCTAATAATGTTAAATGTAAATCGTACAAAAGTGATACAAAAAGCAGTGTGAATAAGGATAATGACATGTACTTTTTTACTCTTGTTGAGGTCAATAAAGTAATGCAGGGTATGAAAAGGGGAAAATCGCCAGGTCACGATGGCTTGAGCATCGAGCATCTGAGGTACGCTGGTGTACATCTTGCCAGTGTCCTCAAGTTGTTATATAATATTTGCTGTGGGCATAGGCATCTCCCAGATGATATGTTAAAGACAGTCGTTGTACCTATAATGAAAAATAGGACAGGTGATGCGGCAGATAGATCAAATTACAGGCCGATTTCATTGGCAACAATAACTGCTAAGGTGCTGGACGGTCTGCTTGACTCACATTTAAATAAATCAATTAAATTACATGATGCACAATTTGGTTTTAGGCCTAAACTTTCAACTGAAAATGCAATACTGTGTCTTAAGCAGACGGTTCAGTACTACACTGAGAGAAAAACACCAGTATTTGCATGTTTTTTGGATCTCTCTAAAGCTTTTGATCTCGTGTCATATGAAGTACTATGGAATAAACTCAAACTTTACTCTAATTTAAATTCCAACTTCATTAATTTATTTAAATATTGGTATGAAAATCAAACGAATGTAATTAAGTGGGGTAATGCTTTAAGTGTCCCTTATAAATTGAAATGTGGGGTAAGACAGGGGGGCCTTACATCGCCTAAGTTATTTAATTTGTATGTAAACCAACTAATTGAGAGACTTAACAGAGCTGGTGTTGGGTGTTCAGTTGATGGCATTTCCATGAACAACATTAGTTATGCAGATGATATGGTTTTGTTAAGTCCCTCAGTCGGCGGGCTTAAAAAATTATTAAAAATTTGTGAGGATTGGGCTGAGGTAAATGGACTCAGATACAATAGTAAAAAGAGTGTTTTTATTTTGTTTAAGGGAAATATGAAAAACACTTGCTATAAGCCTACGTTTCAAATAAATGGTGTTCCTCTAAAGCAGGTAGCTGAGTACAAATACCTTGGTCACATAGTAACTGAACGTCTGACTGACGATGGTGATATAGAACGGGAGCGTAGGGCATTGTCAGTGCGAGGAAACATGTTGGCTCGCAGATTTGCGCATTGTTCAACGCAAGTTAAGTTAGCTTTGTTTCGGGCCTACTGCCAATCTTTTTATACATGCAGCTTGTGGTCTAACTTTACGCGACGTACATACAATGCCCTACGTATTCAGTACAACAATGTGCTGAGGGCGGTGCTAGGGAAGCCTCGGCATTGCAGTGCATCGACGATGTTTGCGGAGGCAGGAATAGATGATTTTTATGCAATCATGCGTAAGCGCGTCTCTTCCATAATCAATAGAATCACGAGCAGTACTAACACTCTCCTCAGTACATTGGCCTATAAAATGGAAAGCCCCCTGTGGAGGCACTGGAATAATTTGCATTTAATAATAAATAAGTAAATAAACCGTATACTAACATAGGTTAAGCATTGTACTAACAAAAATTATATGGACTAAGAGTCTGAAATAAAGAATTATTATTATTATTATTATTATATATCAAATTTGGCGGAAAATGAAACAGAACGGAGTGTCTTAGCTTTAGGTTTTCCTCTGCCTGTAGGTACTGATGAGTGACGCGTAAGACACAGGATTTTTTAGTAATATATAAAAAGCACTAACAGTATACAGAAAACACAAGAAAATTTCTCTAAAAGTTTCGAAAACGAAAAAAAAACAGATATCTACATTGTGGACGAAATTGTAGCAACAATTAAAAATCCAGAAACTTAAGTGTTTAAGCTCCTTCTTACTTTTAAACTTTTAATACAAAATAATTATCATCAATACATATAGTCAAACAGTAAAAAATGTATACGTACATTAAATAATTTTCAATAAAAATAAATAGAGTAATTGGGAAATACAAAAAGAGAAAGAAATGGAAAAAAATTGTCTATATGTTAGTTTGTCTTGCACAAGCCAATCTGTGAAAATAATTTCCGGATAAGTATGATTTTTTTTTGTTATATAGCTAAAAAGCCTGTGCCATATACAGAGTATATTTTTTTTTGGGAAATATGTGAAGTAGAACCTTAAGAGACCGTTTAGCTGGTCTTCATAAGAAATATAGAATATACGCCTTAACAAAAGTTTTTCAGGATGATGAGCAGAGTTTGTTGAGATATAAAAAAAAGATCAGAAACTTCTGGTGACATCTAATGTAAATCCGCAAGGCATATATATAAAGATGATGAGCGTTTCATTTGATGTATTGTGTTTTAACTAAAAGTACTATATAAAGAATTTTTCTAATTATATTGATATACCTATACTTATAATAAATCTGTAACATAATCAATGTTTGTACATGGAAGATATTATTAATGTAGTAGGGCCAAAAATCGTGATATATAAACAGAACAATAAAATTTAAAGCATAAGCAGACTTGTGGTATAAAAATAAAAAATAAGAAAAGAAAGACAAACGAATATTTCGACCCTGACATTGATCACGATTAGTGTTGTGACATCAACCTGCCGTGATACCAGGTCTGGTCTAGCTCCTTCAGCTCCAATGTCATCGCAAATTTATTCGTACCAATGTCGTAAAACAGATCGTAATCTAAACCTCGAGTGGATGTATTGGCATCAAGGTTGCACGAAACAGATGTGGATATGATGATAATCTTTTTTATTCTGTTACATAAGAATATTAAAATTTTAGATTCAAAAAGTTAAAATTTAATTCTATTTCCTCAATATAATTATTTTAATTAACAAAACATTGCCATTTAAAATACATAGGTGTAATTGAAGTTTTTTTTTGCATTATCTATAGTGACGTCATTTCTTAACAGCTGGGAAGCGTCTGATGACTGTACACGACAGTTGCGAAAGTATCAGTCAGGAAAAATATTAATATTTTTAATACAAGCCTTGGCCCCTCCATCGCACCGCTCATTCGATTGTTGTAAAGATAAAAAATAGAAGTCGATAAGAACAACTACATTTTTTTTTTTCAGAACTATAAGACCTATAACATATATTTTTAAAAAATATTCTCAATAATAGAGAATCTTGGTTTCTCTGAAAAATGTACATAACTATTTCTTTGGTAAATAAAAATATTTTTTTAGATGGTCATAATTTAAGTAGTGATTCTAATACTCTTTAAACCATATATTCGTTACTCTAACTATTTAAAAGCTTAAAAGTAGA
This sequence comes from Eueides isabella, assembly GCA_019049475.1. Taxonomy (NCBI): domain Eukaryota; kingdom Metazoa; phylum Arthropoda; class Insecta; order Lepidoptera; family Nymphalidae; genus Eueides; species Eueides isabella. The sequence goes on from CM032385.1 coordinate 12,112,761, forward strand.
CCAGTCATAAACCAATACATATGTATTTTATTTTAATATTTTTATTTATATTTCATTACCTACTTTACTATTATCACCATCATTTCTGAAGTACACAACATAAGATGTCTGTAAATATAGCCAATTACATGATCTTATTCTTACATAACGTCTTCCTGGCTCTTGATAACATTGATAGCTCCAAGTAGGTATAAGAAACGAACGGTATCTTTAAAGCAAACCCCAAATAAAGCCGAAGACATCCGAAGATCTCCGAGGGGATGACAGGCCGGTACTTTTCATGGAACGCGGAAAACGTCGGCACATGTTGAAAATACGAGTGGGCATTGACCCCGACCGCTCATGCCGCCTGAACCTACAGCTGTTCTGAATCTAGCGCGGCGCATCGTGATCAGTTTATTTATATGCCACTTCTAAGCACATTTATCTACTAGTAACTAGATTGTAACACTCTATCTAATGATAGTTTTTATAAACAATCGTTAAATTCTTCGCGGTGGCCAAGAATTGATTCGTTGATAGATGCTTTTTAGTGCTGTGCTTACTCTAGCGGCAGCTGGAGCGGATTATAAGCATTAGTACAACGCAGAGTTCCTGGTCATACCAATTAGACCAGTTATCACTGGTTCAATTCTTTTATAAAGAATGACATTAAACTATAGCGAATATCGATGAAATATGTACATGTATTTATACATATTATATGTGTTGCAATTATCGAATTTAGATTTATTTCAAATAGGTAATAGTTTTTGCTCACTCTAATGGACATTTAAGTCGATGATATGACACTTCTTGCCCATAATTTTGTAATACTAATGTGGCCTGAAGCCAGTGATTACGCCCACTTAAATATGTACGCCTGTACATCGAAAATATTTCGTATATCAATAATAACGTATTGCAATAATGCTGCGGTTATAAATTATTTGTGTGTTGCAATTTAATTTTTCAAAAGGATTAATCACCTTAAAAAAATATTTCACAAAGCTCTATCTATTTAGCATAGTTTATAGTTAGGAGGCATAAAGTGGGGAATGGAAGTGGAACGGAGTGTCATAACACTAGGTTTCACTTTTGTTCCCTCTGCCTACCCTGCCTAGTGCAGGATACAGCGTGAAGCTGAAAAAAAGAAAAAAAGGTATTTTGGAGACTAAACATTGTCATAATTAGTCTGTTATGAGTCTTGGAAACTTTATTTGCATAAGGACTATTACTATATAAATCAATTCAAAATCTAAGATAAAATATTTATTAATCAATTATTTTTAATAATGTAAACGGTCTTTATCTTTAAAGTATTTTTTAATATAATTTGGAGTAAAACAAAATAACATTTTAAAAAATTCAGTGAGATAAAAAACATATTTATGCTTTCTTTTATTTTGCTGAATTTATTTTATTTTCTTGATTTTATTAATGAATAGCACAAATTGTTAATGATAATAACACTTTAGAAATTGTTCCCATAAACTGATTCTTTTACTATAAAAACGTATTGAACATATAAACATAGTATCAAAAGTAACGTAAAACATGTTACTGCTTGAGAATTCTTCCAGGAAAAGGAAGATTACTCAGAAACTGGGTCGTTTTTCACCTAACCGCGTTCGGCCAAGGATTTATTTTGCGAACACCAATTAAAGTTGACGCAACGTCAAATGAATATTACGCTCAGTTGACAAATATATTTTAGGTGATCGTGTTAAGGAACTTTTTATCATTCATTTCATCTCCAAATGCGGAATGGGGACATCCGCATTTATAATAAGTTATAAAAGCCTTTTTTTTTGAGCTGTATTTACATATTTGATGTGTAGAGTGGAATCTAAAGCTCGCTGAAAGCCTAAAATATCGAAGATATTTATAAAGTAAGTAAGTTATGTTTGATTCGTTGAGTTCCATTTACATAATAAACATAATTAAAATGAATTAACGCCTTTTATGAAAGCCTAAAATATACAAGATATTTATAAAAAAAGCCTAAAATATTTAAGATATTTATAAAGTAAGTAAGTTATTTTTGATTCGTTGAGTTCCATTTACATAATAAACATAATTAAAATGAATTAACGCCTTTTATGAAATGCACTCCAAAGATTAAATCAAATTACAATCTATATACAGTTATTTATCGTCTAATATATATATATATATATATATATATATATATATATATATATATATATATATATATATATATATATATATATATATATATATATATATATATATATATATATATATATATATAATTTTTAGTATTCCCTCTTTTTTTAATAATGAAAGAATTCTTATACTTAAATTTAAAAATCCTGCTTCGTTCACCAGAAACGAATGCTTAGTTGATCAGAACGCTCGAACGGTTTTCCAGAGGCGCGGGTTCAAATCCTGCTTCATTCAAAATTTTTATACGCTTTTTAAATTTAAAACATAGTAAAAATAATAAAAAAAAGAAATTATTATATTTTTGTCGTGTGTAAATTTAGACGTTTTCCAATTAATAGAGTTAACATGCAACGTCAATTACTTTTATTGTGTTTATGTTTTTCTTCTTTCAAGCAAAGTCATAAAAGTCCTTAGTCTGAAATAAAACGTTTAAAAAATTTCAACGACTTATACGTCAGTTTGTTATTTAATTTATACGAAGCATCTTTATTTTTATTAACTCATGATTTGTAACGTTTAATGTATATTTGATAACACCGCTAAATTAGAAACGCCTACGTTTATAATGTAAGTGACAGGTATACGGTAAAGTTAATCCAAAATTATCTCACAATACCTAGAAGCATTTTATGCATTTTCTGTTAAATTGTATAAGAGGATATTATTAAATCTCCTCTTTTATTATAACATGTTGAGTGTTGGACCAAATTTTATAGGTTTTTCTTTACGGAAATCTTAACAATTTGCTACTCGTTGTTTTGCTAATTTTTAGCAAAAAAAAAAAGCAAATGCTAAGTAATTTTATATTAGAAATAAAATTTGAAAGCCATGGTGCAAAGATTTATATGATTTATTAACGTACAAAAACTTTTCTAATAAGAAAAAAGAACCTACCTAAAAATAAAAATTTGCTATACAGCAAGGTAAACGTTACTCATTTGTTTAAAAATTGTTAGTATAATATTGGGCACAATAAATTTAATCGATTACGTTTTCATGAACAAAAGGGTGCTTGAAAGTCCCAGGGCGAAGTTAATCACGTAGCAGGCGTCGTCATGAACGCAATCGCAGGTAATTTGAACACGCTAAATTATTAATGAGCCCAACCGTCATCCAAAATTCAGCTGTACGGCTAAAGATTACTTAATTCCACTGCAGTATAACAAGGGTCCCCATATTAATTACTAGTTAATTTGTATCTACCTATATCAAAAGGTACCTTTGGTCAAATATATACTTAATCAAATGTAAAAAGTGTCCAGTCAACTAGAAATATAATATATATTGAATGTGATAAAAAAATATCTCATACATTTTTGTAGTGTTGCTATCTTTTAAATTATAGCGGCTTGCATCATTAGCCGGTGCAATTAACCTTTTAAGTAGTATACCACGAAATACGCTCTCGCACTTGTTACCCGGAATCTGGCTTCAATAGTAGACACCGAATATAAGAGCGACACGCCTTTAAAGCATGCCAAAAAGGAACAATCTTAGAGGTTTATCTATGTTATAATATACATATATGCGAAACGTAAGTCTTATTATATTTAATTTTCTATAAATATGTAGGTATATTAAATATATTTTTTCTATAGTAAATATATAAATATGTTGGTCATACAGTAAAACGGAAGTTCGTTGAATCCTGGAGTCAATGTCAGCTCAGGTCCAAGATTCGGCAGAGGGTGCCAGTAGCAGGGTGCATGCAGGGTAACGACCCGGCCGGGGTCGACGCCCGGCGCCACGCGGCCGCGACCGAGCCATCCGATTGATTGGAGTGAGACGGCAATATCATTCAAAACCCTTTAGAACTAATTACCTTCCTTCGGGAAGTACGAAATTGCACTCTGCCTTAGTACAAATAGAGTGCAATTTTGACTATTCTGTAAAGTTAGATAGAACTTTTGTCGACGGCAATGCGGAGGCCTAACGCACACTTAAGCGTTAAGGGAAGTAGTTTTGCTCAAAATATTGATTTTTCCGCGGGCCTCGCGACCGCGTGGTCCGTGCATGAGTGGGTGTGCGTGTGTGCGTGCGTGTCTATTTTCGGTATAGCACGTGGTCGTAGTTGTTGCTTGTTGACATGCGTTTTTATTTTTATGGCGGCACGCTCGTTTAATTGCGTTACATAATGTTTGGATGGGATTGTCGCAGATTAGGAATTCTTCATTTTGCACTATTTACTGAATAAAAAACGATAAAATTTATACTTATTTTGCAGTAAATATTTGCAATAAACGTTTGATTTACTCCAATAAACTAAAAACTGAATATTCTTTTTCAATACAGTTATATTCCTTTTAATAATTTTAAATAATATTATACTAAATATATCATACCTTATTACACAACTACATAACAACTAACACTCACACAGGCAACTTCTACGCACACAGGAACATAACTTTACCCTTGATTTTGCCTGCTCAAGGTCTCTACCCTCTGACAGCTCTCGCTCCTACTTCCTGTTTCCTATATAAAGCCATCCCTTTCTGAAGTGCGGACAATGTCGAATTTCAACGATCGGGGAGCAGGGTCGACGACCGGAACGACATACGTATTAGTAAATAAACATTGATATTACATAATGTACTTATATATAGATTGTTTTGATAGCTACGAGACAAAAATAAACGCGTCAATAAAATTATCAAAATGTTTTTTTTTCATTGCATTTAATAATTACTTTAAATAAACTGAAAAATAGTAGGAAAATTGTAAATAATTCCGTTACGGCACAGTGGATAGAGCCTAAACGAGTTAGTTGTGGGTTCAATTCAAAGAAATTAAAATATATATTAAAATATTTTCGTTGTTTCGTTTATTGGCATGACAAATGCAATGTAGGTTTAGATGATTAAAAGGTGATCTAATTATTTATTAATGATAATTTTACTATTTGTATAGTAAGGAAATCTATTCTTTACTTACAAAATTTTATTGTATGTTCCTTAAATTAATAATACAATATAATTTTATTTACAATACATAACGAGAATTACTTCTATAGAAGTCACGTCGTAGACTTTCATAAAAACAATATCATTGGATTTCTTTTCTAAGTTCCTATCATTCAATATCAAACCCTCACTCCCGTCTTTCATGTAGAAATTCTTTAATACCACTGTTCTATACAGATAGTAATGTACGCGTAAATAGCAAAAACAATACCCTTCAGTGGTATAGGCAACAATAGTGGAGAACAGCCTACTTGACACCGGAGATAAGCTTCTGCCTGCTTAAGCTGTACGCCACGAGATGAACATACGATATGGCTTTTATAACAAAGTAAGCATGGAGACTACAAAACGTCATCCTAAAACAAATATAAAGCAATGGCGAAAACAAAACACATACATCATTAATCGTAATGATCCTATGAACACATAAAAAAATAAAAATAAAACGTTTTCTTTTTTAACAACCAAATATGTATACTGTTGAGGCCTCGTGGCGCAGGGGCACAAGCTTGCGGCTGTAAGCCCGACGAATCATGGGTACGATCCTCGAAATTAAATATTGAATACTTTTAATGTTTCGCTCTGCTAAAGGCCAGACGCGGCATTGAGTTCACAGTGATTTAACTCGCATTGCCTCGAATTCGGTGGAAAATACGAAACAGAACGGAGTGTTTTAACACTAGATTCCCAAGTTCCCTCTGCCTTGCCTCTGCCATGATAGGGTTATCATAAGTGGAATATAACGTAAACATTTTAATAAAAAAATATTGCAAAATTTTTTGACATGAAATTTAATTAAATAGAATAACTTACCTAAGCCATTACTTATATACTCTGCATTTAAATTAAATGCCACCTTGAGTTAAACTTTTTGTTATTCAAATTACAGTACACAACGTTAATTCAATTTAATACTTATTTTAATAGCACTTGCGTAAAACTACCATTTTAAATGCTATCAATATAGTGATTAAATTAGAACGATGCCCTATGGGATATGCAATCAAAAGCTTCATTATCATACAAAATAAACTTGAGCTTGAGTGTCAGCCATTTGATTATGTGATGGTTATTGGAGGTGGGGGTGTCTCCCCCGACCTATCCCAACTGCAATGCATCCCCAGGCATCTAGACATCTAGACAGCTAGATAGATGTCTGGTCTCACACAGCCACGCTTAACAGTCACAGCAGTAGTGCATGTGTGCGTGCAACGTTGATGTTGTAAATTAATTCATAAATGTTTACATTTTGCAATGTTTACAAAACAAAGATAGATATTAATTGTATTTTAAATACTTATGATTTCAAGGATTGTATAATATAGAAATATTATTTTGAATTTCTTGTTACAATATACATAATAAGTAATGAAAATGATTACTAAGCTACGATCAAAAAAACTTATATATGATATTATAGTTAAAAAATAGTCGTCCAAAATATATAACGAACATCGATATTTGCATAAATCCACATTATAAAGCGCTCTTCACATCAAAACAACAAAATCGATTGGCATATACCTATCGCGACCTACCCCAACGAATAAAAGTAGCTCCGATCTAGACTTCAATGTATTGCATAGTATTCAGTGTGTGCCTGCAACGCCTGCGTTGGTGTGCTGTACACACACTAATGCCAGTGCATCCAATACGCCGCTACGTGAACTTCAATTATGCTATAGGTTGGGGGTTTCGTAAGGGTAGTTATTGATAGATTTGTTAACGGTTCAGACGGAAGTTTACATATCAATATTTTCTATAGTTTATAGATTGTCTGTGTTTTTTTTTCTGTTATTACAATATTTTGACGCTTTATTCTTGTTATTCTCGTCTCATTTATAAAATAATTATATTTTCTATATACATATCACATATTTGCTACCTCCACATGTTAAGCATCTCGAGAGGAATGTATTACTTTAAAATAACCTTGATTCATACTTGTTGCCTAATAAGTGAATCAGTTGAAGCCCGCATCGGCTATTCAGTGTTCATAAATAAAAGGCCAAAGAGATATAAAAGGTCAAAAATACTACGTGTTTTGATATTGGATAAGATTGCTCGTTTATCAGATCTAGTAACCGTTTGTTGATTAAAAAGATAAATAATAATTCAAAATTTAAAAAACAATGTAATAGGCTTTCTCTGGTTAATGTCATTTAAATATACTTTTTTTAAGAGTACACATAAGATTACATATTCAATTTTATTGTTTTTTTTTATAACATTGATTTGATTTCTTTTCATTTTTATATATTTTGGTTTTTTTAAATTTGCTTTAAAGAGCTTTAAAGCGTTAGAGAGCTAAACGCTTTTTGTTAAAAGACACACAGACATAAAAATCGGCGAAAACAGAGGAACGACAGTACTATAAACTTAACACTAGGTTGCTAAGTTTCCTCTGCCTAAACTACATACTGCCTACTATGTGCAGGATACAGCGTTATTTTTATTAAATAAAATATACTTTTCTTATAAATCATATTTAATATATAGCTTTTAAACATAAAAATTGCGTAAACGAGAACTATTAAGCCTGTTTTATGAAATAATTTATAATTCCATTGACTTTTATATAATAAGAAAAGCCTCTTGCTTTTCTTATTTCCATTACTTTATATAGTAATTAAAATTGCTTTAACATTTTAAATGAAACATTTTTAACCGAATTAATCGCGTATATTGAATGGTAAACATTTTTTTGGGAATCGGCATCGCCTCGCTTTACCTTAAAACCAGAGAAATAAAGAAATGAAAACTATTTAATTTAAAAATATTAAATATTTTATTACATCGAGTGTGGATCAAACCCACACCTCGTGTTTACAGTCACGCACTTGTGACCCTGTGCCAGGACAAACCTCATATTTTTAAAACGCACAGCAAATTGACTTCAAGCGCAATAAACTTATTTCCTGAGAGATACTTAAATAAATTAAATAAAATTGTCTGTTTAAAATATATTTCATTTTATGCATTTAAATTTGTGCTATAAGCTATTAGGTTGCTTTGATAAGTAATTGGGACATTTTTAATTAAGATATTTTTTAGTTCATAAAAATAATTTCTATATATTTGTATAAACTTTTTTAAAAAATCCGACGTTAATTTATCATAATTATTTTTTATAATGGCAAAATGGTTTTTTGTTCTAAGTATTTTGTTTTTGCAACAAAATTCGTTAGGCATTCATTTTTTGTTATTATTATATTCAAATAATATGTTAATGATGCTAATGATACTATGCTAATTTTAAATAATAAATCATAAATTTTAAATAATAAATTTAAAATAAAAAAATTAACGATCTATTTTATCGATTTAATAACATATGTATATACAAATAAAAAATTCGTTGATCTTTTAAAAAAAAAACTATTTTCAGCTTAACGCTGTATCCTGCACATGGCAGGGTAGCACAGGGAATTTGGGAACCTAGTGTTAAGACACTCCGTACCGTTTTGCAACTCCCGCTGAATTTGATACATTCCGTATTGAGTGGCAAGAACTGAATGCCGCTTTGCCTTAAAAATAATAATAAAGTAATTAATAAACAAGTAGGTAATTATATTTATTCCCGAAAACGTGTATAAATGTAATTTATAAATTTCAGCCATCTAGTGGCGAGCGGCTGAAATTTTAGTTCTACTTATTGCCAATAGATGGACGTAGCACGACTAATTTCAATGTAGGGTTAATAAATTATTATATTTCTATAATAAATAGATTTCTGTAATAAGATGCTGATATAATAAACATACACCAGAACAGATTTAATCATCTCGAGCTAGTTTTGATTTGGATTTAGATTTACTACTTCCCTAATTAATAGCTCCATAGACAATATAATTTTTATTTTATTTTAATCATTCGCGTGCAATTCTTAAATGCGAAAAAAGTTTGTCCCTGTTGTAGCCCAACAATAGTATTTTCATAAAATGTTTAAAAAACTTGACACGCTTACTGTTATTCATTGCCTTTTATTGAAATAACTTTTAAGTATATCGGAAGACACCAGTTAATAAAAGAATTGATATAAAATTCAAAATCATATTTTTATCTTAAGCATTAGGTAATTTACCTAAACACTAAAATGAAATATAGCTTGCTTCGCATCTACATATGTGTAACGTTTTTGCTTAAAATTATTAGCTTGTATAATCAAATTAATGATAGTCAGTAAATTAAACAAATCCCCTGCATTACAAAATATATTACTTATAAACCACAAATTATATTTCAACAAGGGGACATTAAAATAGTTTTTTAAGGACAATACCAAGTATCTAAATATATGTATGAGGATGAGAAAATGTATACTATATATGATATTTTAAATATTTTTCTTTAAACTTAAATTAAAAAATATATATTTAAGAGTACACACCTTGTATATAAGTTCTAGAGTGCAACTTATCCTAGATTTACAGCTCTTAGAAAGATGACTAATTATTTTTTGGCATTGTGCCAGTTTCTATATAATGAATATGGGACGGCGACGGCGCTATGAGTGGGCATTGTGGTCTTGAAAAGTCCTATGTTTGTTATCAAAATTTAAGTACATTTTTTAATATTAATTTTTAAATGAACCTACTGATTTAAATAAATTAAATTAATAGTTTTCGTACGTAGTTGTAATAGACGCGTATAGGCTAGGTTAGTGCTTAGACACTCCAATGTCTTCTTTCAGCGTATTTTACAAGATGTTGCCCATGCATGTTGAGGAACTCTACACCGCGCTTTTTGTTATTACCAGATTCTTTCTCTATTTTGCTTTGGGAAGAAATAAAAATCTTTTAATTTTTCGTATAAAAATCGATCTCAATTTACTAGATGCTGTTTTTTTACAAATAAATGCAAATTGCAAATATTAATATTATCTACAAACCGTGAAAAGGTTTACACTTTAATATATTTGTAGTAAAGGTTTAAAACTTTAATATATTTTGTTAACAGTAAATACACAGGTGCACTGCGTTTGCACCTGATTCTTTCTTATCAAGTTCCTGGGTGTGTTGAAAGCGCGATGTAAACGATACATCAAGATAACCCAATTCTATGGGAACACACTACTCTAGAATGCACAGTGACAAAATAAAAATTTCTTAAGACTTCACGTCTATTTTTAATAAATTTAGGTTAGTTTACTTCCTTATGGGTCGCAAACATAAAAATCATTTTATTTTTGTTTTTAATCAAATTCTTAATTTTTTGCATTCTCATGGCATAGTTTATAGTAATAGTGGCAACACTGTTGTTCTGTTGGCTTATTATAGTAACTTTTAGCTGTACATTATGTTAAGTATAAAAATCTTTTTTTTTTTTTTTTAAATTTACCTTCTCAACATATATACGGAAGGCAGGTGTTTGAAGAAATCTTGAGCAGGATTTTTAAAACCACTATTTAGTTTTACAAAATATTAAGTATTTAAGTACGTGTATTTTAAATATTTAATTTCGTTTGTTTCTACTATTTACAAGGTTCTCAGGTTCTAGGACAAGTGATTTCGTATCGTTATCAAAGACTCACCTGGTTTTTGAATAACCTGCTTAACTATCAGTCTAGACTACCTACACTGATTACCTAAATTGTTATGATAATGCAACTATACATGATACTAATGCTTTGTTTTTGTACAATAGAATTAAAATGCAAAATAAACTAAAAAAATACCATTTAATTTATATTTTAATCACTCAAAGTAAAATATTGCGTAGAAATGCTTTTTTTTTTAAACTTGAATGAATTATTGTATCACATATTTCAATATCGTCTATAATAGTTTTATAACATATTATAATATCGATATTATTTAGTTTTCTCTTTCTTTTGTATTTAACAAAAAATATTTTTTTATATCTAAATTCTGCTGCTCTGCTGTTTACTTTGTGTTTAGAAGATAAATATATATAGTAATTTAAGCAGTTAAACTAGCAAGTAACAAATAAATACAGCTATTATAATGACCGCTTCTACAGAGAAAATTTTGCACACATGCAATACAAATTGTTTTTATTAACACCAGTAGTAGCAACCCTAGAGTAGGTAATAGAAATAGAAAATTTGTACATGTCTGCGTAGATTGCATTAGTGTTACGTGTGCAATAAATAGTTTATGTAGCCCTCTCTTTCCTTCTCGACATTTCACTGATAGTTATGGCCTTGTCTAGTCGCATCTAATGCTGGCATTAGTCTGTTTACTTTGTGCTTGGGGCAATCGTTTTTCAAGTTACTTGCTAGGTAACTTGTTAGGAAACGTGATTTATTTATATATTTAGACTGCACCAACTACACTTGTTGCTTAATAGTCTTGTTATTCTTCTTTTATGCTTAAGTTATAAAAAAATAATGAAGTATGGCATGGAATAATACATATTTCACATTATTGATATTTCACTCTATCTAAATATTTTAGTTTTAGAAATATACTATAGTTAAATTTGAAACAAGAAATCCAACATTACTGTTGGTTTGCACAATATGAAATATATAGACTAACATAAAAATCACAAATACAATAATCTTCAGTTTTTATATCTTAATTTAAATTAGCAATAATATATTTAAAATTATTTAAATAAACGTAGTATATTATTTCAAAATGAATCATTTTACTGGTTGTTCTAGGTTAAAAGGCGGTTCATGTGTTACAGTTAAGCCATGTATAAACAGATGGTCGGAAAATTTTTTACGATCAACGGCATACTTTATTAGGTTTATGTGACAAAGGAAACTAATTAGAGCGTTAAAACATTTATATTTTTGTTGCAGGTGAGTGTGAATTGCGATTTACTTGGATGCCTCGGTCTCTTCGGTAAGTGTTTGGCAAAATCTTAAAAAAAAATATTTATTTTATTGAATACCGAAAAGCAGCGCACATAATATTCCCAAATTGCTATACAATGAAATGTTACGTTCAATTTTTGCTTTTCACGACAGTGCGTGTTTCAGCGGTACGCATCATGAAGTTTCAGGCGCATAGTCAAGTGAACTCGTACGAGTGCGCTGGCTCTGTAAACGCGCCTAACGTCCCTGTAGCGAGTGTTGACTGTGCCGGAGTGTTGACCGGTATGTAGGTTACCGGTCCCCCGCCCCACGCAACCACCTCTATGATCCGTGCAGTTTTCAACAGAAAATGTCAAATGCACTCTTCAGTACGATGCATAGAAATAGGTTAATAGGAATGCTGAATGCTTTCCTGTCGCGAGTGTGTTTGCTAGGATGTGAGCCTGAACATATTACAAAATTTTACACAAAAATCTCATAGGGTTACGTAAGAAATGCTTTCCATAATCGAAGTTTCATGTAGAGCTTTCAAATGAAAACAATATTATACGTTATATAGAACCAGACAATGTTTGGCAGTGTAAAGATCTATCCGTAACAAGTACCTACACGTAAAGAAACATCTGAACAGCAATCTGCCACAATTCTATTAGTGGACGTGGGCTATTATATTTATATCAACCGCCACTGTGGTCAGTGGGGCAAGTTCGCTCGCTTCTTTAAACTCGCAATAAAAATCGGACAAGTTCGAGCCGACCGTGGCCTGTGCGAATTGCCGACGCTTCCTAATTCAGATGAATCTTTTGCGGAGATGGATCTCCGATTACTTAGCGGACAGTATTAGCAAATATTACTAATCGGTAATGTAGTGTACATTATGAAACATGAATACAAGGTTGCAAATAGCTCTTACTTTTCTGTGCTATGCTCACTCGTTTGTTGAAAATTAGCTTTTGCTTCATATTTACAGATATAACTGGCTTTTATTTTGTTTTGATGCCTTGTACTCTTATATTTAATTATCTTTAGCGATAGCGTCTAGAATAATGACGATAACGACGTGACCATAATTTTAGGAGATCGACAACCGACCGTGACTCCGTTTATGATACACATTGACATAAAAGTTTGAAGGATTTTTGCGATAACGTGACACAAAATTGTAACAAACAATTTCCTACTCAGTAATAAGTACTTGGCTAGCGGTATCTATTTATCGCTCGAAATGCATTAGCTGGTATGTAGTTATTACACTGTATTTAAGTGAAAGTGCATTTGCGATAGTCAAGGCTTCTACACCTGCATTTAACGGTGGTACAGAAAGGATGCGTACACATAAATGCATTTCAGTTATCACTTTGTTGTGTCAATTAGAATCTCAATTTACAATTCTATAAAATTTTCAATAAAAGAAACCTGGATAAATGCCAAACACAATGATGTGGTCTTTATTGAAGTATTTTACAAAACGGCGAGCAATGATCTCTCCTCATTACTATAAATTACCGTTGCGCTGCAGAGTGAAAGAAAGATTCACTTTCTAAAGTGTAAGCGAAATGTAGTTCGGTGATCCAGCGCCTGCGCCAGCGCCTATAGATCATATACGGGCTACTCACAGAGGATGTTGCGTAACGTTCATTATAATAGCACGCTAGTGTCTAGATTTAACTCTATGCCGAACATACAATGTAAAAATAAATTCTTTCTTCTTTTTCTTTTCTTATATTTGTATTGTAATACAGGCATTATTCATAATTTATATTTCACTGTACAGGTTTTAGGTTTTCGGTTAAAAAAAGACGTTGAATACGACGCACATAATAATGTATAAAATATTTTTTGTTTTATTTTACTAAATAGAAATCATCGTTATTTTAAAAAATATGTGTTTCTTTTTATTGGATAATTAAATTTAATGGAATATGACGTTTTAAATAAATGAATCATTACAGCAAAATTATAATGATTCATTTATTTAAAATGTCATATTCCAATTCTTTTAAATAAATTAAATATTTTACTTAAAGATTTATTTGCTTAATAAACCAGCCACTGTTAAAGTATGAATTGGGCAAAATGTCACACATTATAGTATGAATTGTGCAAAATGTCACATGATGCTTTTAACAAGATTTTATATGAAATAAGTACCTGATATAGGCATTGTACCACGTTTATACTTATAATTGTCCTTAAATCGATATTTACCCTTAAGGTTTTACATTTATTTATTATTTTCCTTTTGTTTTTTATATATTGAAAAAGAAATTAAAACTTAAATTATTATACCAGTGTTCTCATAGAAACTACAAATACAAGATAAAATTAATTTATATTGTCCTACCCTATCTTCTATAAAGGTATATGAAAGTACAACAACTCTCTAACCATAATATAATAGACATGTACATCAGGAGGCGGCCTGAAATTTAACGCTGTGTAAGAGTGGGCAGATCTTGAACCTTTGTTCCAAGAAACAATTTTTCTTTGGCACCGTCACGCGCTCGAAGTCAACCCGGTGTGGTGTAAAGATAACGAAACCGCTTTATATGTACAACAACCAAATACACATATAATAGTAAATCTATTAAAAGTTTTTCATTTATAACTTGACTTACCTTTAGATTTATTATAAAAAGAGCGTTTAACTAGGAAAGCCGAGAAATAAAGAAAGAGGAAAATTGAAGTAAAACTACATTGTCTTTAATAATACTACTTACGAGTGCTTAGTTACTTTCTGGTTACTTGTATCATTGATCTATAAATATAAAATCCGTTCAGGCTTATTACTTGTGGCACCCCGCGGTCGGCGGCCGGCCTAGTTTTGCGCTAGGAATAGGCGCCGCCCCCGCCGCGCGCCCTGCACCAGCTGTAAAGTACCACTCGTTAAAGGACTCACACTACTTTGCCGTACACACACGCTTCACTAGAACCCTTTGAAATGTCCCCTAAGAGGGTTTAAGGCAAAGAGGATTTCAATATATATATACAGTAAGCCTCAACTAACCATTCGCAATCATAGACAAATCAATAAATGCTAGAGTTGCATAGATTTAACGAGATTTTTTATTGTTTTTTATCATTACGAAATATTTAATTTATGTTTTTATTTATTTATGATTATTTATTAAGTTGTAACTTGTGACCTTGAGGCTTGCTTTCTATTACGTTATTTATGCCAATAATATTTTCCTTACATATCTTAGATGTACAAACACCAAATCCGTTACAATTTTGCTATAATTTTAGATGTAGGCTTAAAAAAGTAACAGCTATATATGGCTTATAGCTATGAATTGAGAAAAATATAAGAGAACAAAGTTGTAGTAAATTATTTATTTACTAATGTTATTTTGATGAGCAAATATATAAATTCTATTTATATTAAAGTTAAAATATATACTAAAATTAAGTTCTATGGCTGGTGGCTAGTTCTCGTGGTATGCTCAGCTCAGTGCATGCGACAGTCCTTCGTATATATGTGAATGTGTGTGCGTCCTGTCACTTACTTTTGCATGTGCTTGCGTAGATTATGTATATACAGATTGCACACACTACAATGCCTAGATGCAGTTGACTACGAGCTAAAAATATTTGCAATTTCCTCTGGGTTGTGCGAGACAAATATGTATGCTATGTTTAAAACAAAGTAAAGAAGCATTTTTATTCAACATGAATTAGAAATCATTCATTGTATTTGTATTTTAGATACCTGATAGAGAATAAATTAAATAAGAGTAGTAAAAACAATTTGTTCTTACTTTTTTTTATGGATAAGACACGGCAAAGGAGCGTACGGGTCACCTGATGGTATGTGATCACCGTCGCCCTCGACCCTGTGTAACTCCAGAGGAGTTACAGGAGCGTTGCCGGTCTATAAGGTGGATGGGCACTGGGACCCGGTATTACCCAATGCGAAACGCAGTGGCTGAAGCCACTACTAGCTACTAATTTCAACCTATTTCGACAAATTATTTGATGAAATTACGCCAAATCTCAATGTCGCACGTCCAATAAATAATAGTATGTTTTGATTGTTGCAATATGAATTAAAGTTTCTAAGGGAGTTCAGTGGCTGACATGGCTTAATAATAAATATACCCGAAATTTAAATATTATTTGTATGCAGTTAGGTGCCTTCACGGTGTATCCTGCCCATGGCAGGGCATGGCAAGCAGAAGGTACTTGAAAACCTAGTATTTGGACACTCCATTCCCAACTTTCCGCCGAATTCGCGTCATCGTGTGTTAAGTGACGGAATTTAACGCCGGAGGTTATTGATTATAATAAACGTCAGTAAATGCTATATATATATATATATATATATATATATATATATATATATATATATATATATATATATATATATATATATAATGGTCATGTTCCGTTTTAATTTACCAGTTCCTGTAACTATGAACCTAGAGTCGAGATTCTCCATTATACGCCTTTCCGCCAAATTTGAAATATTATAGACGCGAGTCGACCAGCGTTACTCAATGTTCAACTTAACAGTAACTCTTCTATTTACCATATTGTTAGGTTTTACTATTTCTATTATGATCACATCTTTAAATAAACACAAGGGAAAGCATACAAGATTAAATGCCCTTGGGGTGCTGCATTGCAAAATCGCTACATAAGAGAATACCTCCTTTTATTAAAGTATATAACGGTGATATAAGTAAATAATATAAGTAAAGTATATGTATTTTATATAAAAAAAATGGAAAATATTCTTAAAATATACTATATGTCAAAATAAAGTTATTTATTAAATCCAATGTGATATGGTAGTACAAGAACGTAATGAAACACAAAAAGTATCAATGCTATCAGTTTGCGTAATAATAGACATGGAAATTGTAGGTAATTTAATATCGGGGAGGAAGTTCCCTCTCTCTATGATATTATTATAAGCTGTTAGTTCAGCTACGCGTATATAACATTCAATAAAGCACAATAATTGTTCTATTCAAGGCACTTCTAATTATTCTTTTAGAGTATTTCAAAAAACAACTATAAATAAATCAATAAAGGTGATGTTGCTAACTTCGTGCAAGCAATCTATCCCTTTCACCGCTAGAGGGCTCTTAATAATAACCATAAAGTTAAAACAACATAACTTATCTAACATTTTATATAAGAAAGAATAAAAAGTTATGATGTAAGATCGAATCTATTATTAGAAAATCAGAAGGGCTACGTGACCGAAACGTGCAATGTAACCCAGAAGCCTTCCAAACAAAATTACCCTGGATCAATACTGGTGACCCGAGTCTATAGGAGCATAGATGGGGTATAGATAATCTGTTCCTCGTGTAACGTGAACTTCGACCTGGGTTTTGGAGGTCATTAACATTTGGGCGGGCGGGAACTAGGTCGGTGCGTCAAATGCAGCGTTGGCATGGTAACGCGCCCCAGACGCGTCCAATATGGCGATTAGCGGCATGTTTGTAAGCTTCTAGAATTTTCAATAGGGAAATGCTTTTTGTATTTCCGTTTTTTAATAGAAGAGATTTTGAAAAAAGAAAGCAAATATGTTGCAGGAGTTCAGGAAATATATAGCTACTAAAAACGTTTTTATATTGCAACGTACCTACGAGGTACCTAGTATTATAATGAAAACTGCAAATCTATTATAAGTTTTATTTGAATGAATTTATAAATTTTCACAAAAATTTAATATAAAAATAGATCTTAAAAGATTGCTCCAACCTTAAAGCTGTAAACAAAACCTTGGAGCATATTTTTAACGAACTAATGTATCATTCGCATCTAAACTTTAATCAAGAGACGTAATGTACAATTATTATGATCCACATATGTGAAATATATTTAAATAGGTATTTATTGCTATAAAATTCTCACGTGGGGTAATTATATTTGGACTAACTGATTCACATTTTATTTTTTTTCCCAAACATAACTTCGAGACACAAATAGCTTAAGACCGAAATTTTTAAAGTTATTCTTGAAAAGGAAATGCCAAAATTCTTTAAAGTCATACGCAACATCCGGTTCATTTCTTTATTTTTTTATTTACTTTTATTTTAAAACTGGTTCATATAAATTTAAAGTTATATTTAATTAAATATAATTTAATTTAATTATAATATGTTTAATTTTATAATCTTAACTGTCGATATATCTGTATACGCGTGCGTCACGTTCCCTCTGGATGGGTCTGGAAATTAGGTCAAGAGGGGGTCGACCGTTGTCACTGCCATGTTGTATTATGTTTATATTCAATTTCATTTCATTATCTTGCTCCATCTACATATGTTCATATGAATACGGTGTTACGTGATTGGCTTATTACGCTATTTCGTTCATCAATTGGATACTATATTTATCAGGCAATTTATGTTCTCTCTACTTTAAATTGCTTTTAGCAGATTTCGTTACATTTGTTTACGGAATTTCTTTTAAAACTTCTACCTTTCTTTATATATATCTTAGTATATAAATGCGCCTGTGTAAATAGCTTAATAAATTAAAAATCAATATTATTATATACACTTACATTTTCTCTATTTATAGTGTCTGTTTTTTAAAAGAAGAGTTTTTTATTTATAATAAATGTTTAATTATCATGTTCTTAAATTGAACCATGTTCTCTAATTCTGCATCTCACTCATCCACTTCCGCAAGTGGGCTAAAAGAGATCTCTTATTCATCGACTTATATTAACAACTGTATGTTAACGTCTTTTTTTATTTATATTATTCCCATATAAAATATTATATAAGTTGTAGCTAACTAGAAAACGTATATTTTTTTAAGGTCTATTTAAAAACAAATTCTTAGGGCCCCTGACATTGGTATCTGACCTCACGCATTTGGCAGTCGCCTTGGCATTGCATCGAGCTGAATATATGAGTACTCAAAATTTTATACAAAGTAATTACTTCGTTACATTCGGATGACCTTTACCTTCGCCTTTTTGTGTTGCCTGTTTATTTTTAATTCATTGTTTTTTAAGAAACGTTTTATTTAAAACGATTTGTGCACCAACAATAACAATATTTTACCTAAATAAAATCACTTAGTATAAAGCTAAAAAGAATTGTCTAGATGACTAAATAAGTTTATCACCAGGTACTTTATGCATACAAAAGTATACCAAAAAAATATGCGTGTGCTATTAGAAAATTATATGATAATTTATATGTGTATATTATTTTGAAATAAATTCTTTAATATTGAAATACATTATGTATAATTTTAAATAACATTAAAAAGCATTCTAAACATTAAAAAGTCTACATGGAGTACATTTTTATACATACTATAGAAAATCGTCTTAATGTTTCATATAAAATGATTAAATACCGAAAGAAATGGTTGCTTTAAACAAATTATTCTTCATAATATTTCATAGCCAGTCCCAAAATCAATAATTAATCAACCTTGTTATTGTGGCACTAAACAATGTACCTTTTATAAATATCTAAAATAAAATCAAAAGTTCTTTTCATCGCGAAAACCCGATAGAATAATAGTAGTAAATTAAAGATACGGTATTACCTATAATATTTATAGCACATTTATTATCAGAATAATAATTCGGATTAAAGCTAAATAATTATTAATTTATTTACTTAACGCAAGTATTGTTGTCATTGCTTTTTACCTGCCCTCTACTCCGTAACGAATTGCAATGCAAGCGCCATTAATAGATAAAATTAGCAATTCAAAATGGCAAAATGCACTGCCATGACGCTTGCGCGGTGGCCCACTTCTGGCCCGAGGTCACGGGTTCGTTCCCCGGGTGCTATTGATCGTTACGTCCGGAAGTAGGACCAGTGCAGCGAACGTAAATGTTCATAGACCTTTCTTTTAAAAATTAACTATTTGTATACGACCCTATAAAAAATCAATTTTCTTTATTAAAACACTTTTATTTGTAAGATGATTGTGATTAATATTTATTGTAGAACTGTAATAGTTTATAAACTGTGAAAATGTTGTCCTTTATTTAAATAAAAAATAGACAAATGCCATTGTTAAAATAATTTTTCACATCGTACTTTAAACCCAATGAACGTATTATTAAAACGAGATTAATTGCAATAATCTAGTTACACTTGACATTGACACAAAATAGTATTAAAAGGAAAATCTGTTTAATGGACAAACTTAAGATCAAACATACTCATTAGTGATTAGTATTAACATTTTTTTCGGCTTCACGCTATACCCCTCACATGACAGAAAAAAGGGAACTTGGGAACCTAATTGCAAAAGTTTGGGCATGGCGTGTTGAGTGGCGAATCTTAACGCTGCGTTTTGCCAAATATTTTATTATATTTTATAATATAATAAAATATATTTAACTTTACAGGTACATACAAAAATATCTTTAAAGTGACTAAAACATAATTTGAGACATGCACATTAGTATATTTAATTTTGTTTTTAATAATGTATATAATAATAAATAAAATAATTTATTTCAGACATACATCAATAAAATATAAATGTGTGTACTTTTACTGATATACAAATGTTACATATTTCTTGATATTAGCAGCAATAACAAAAACAAAATAATCTATTAGTCTCCACTTTCGTATCAGATATCCATAATACTAAACACAATCAGTCAGACAAACACTGGAACCGTTATCATTGGGGTTGTTATCGACGTAAGTAGGCCTCCGAGGTGGGTCAATGACGGTCGTTCACCGCTGCAGCCGGCACGTGCTGACCTAGCACCCTTACCCCGCACCCTCTTTTCACTCCACCCTAAGATTTTACCTTTATATTGTTATTACTGAGAGTGCAATCGTGTTTTTTTTTTGTATAATGAAAATAAAGTTTCATATTTTGGTCTATTCTACTTTGTAGAGATAAAATTTGAATGAACTGTTAAGGTGATGTCTATGTAATATGTTATTTAAATATTTCAAAATTTTTGCAAAAATCTTACCATAAATTTTTGCTTAAAAATATATATATATATCTTTCCTTTTGTCTTTCATTTCTAGAAAAAACATTTATAACTATTATTATTAAATTTTCATTATCTTTAAATTTCTTATTATTATTATTATTATTAAATAAGCCTAATATTGATTTTCATTATATACTTTATCTATCGTCGAGCGGCGAGCGTTTCAATGCCATATTCCCGGTCCGCTATATTTATCGTAGGTAGGTCAATGACGTACGTTCACCCATGCAGCCTGCGCCCTGAATCTAGGGCGGCCACCCTATATACTGTAGCTACATATGTACAAAGTTCTTTTATGCTTACTTCGTCCTTTGATTTAGTGGGTACTTCTTTTATACGATCGGGGCTGCTTTCAGAAGTGCAATATGAGGTGAGATTCCCCTGCATTTTTTTTTTATTTAAATATTTTCTTTAGATCTTGAATTTATAACTTTCAACGGTTGGTTAGTTTTTATTTATTATAAAGTAATAAGGCAAAGCGCGGCGTTGAGTTCCGCCACTCAACACGCAATGCCTCAAACTCGGCGGAAAGTGGGGAACGGAAGTGGAACAGAGTGTCATAACACTAGGTTTCACTTCCGTTCCCTCTGCCTACCCTGCCTAGTGCGGGATACAGCGTGAAGCTGAGTAAAGTAATAATTTTAAATAATAATCTTCAGTTTTCTTATTATATATGCTATGACTGTTTTGTTTACTAAAACGCATTAATATAATTCCAATAAATAAGGAACTCTTGCATTCTATAGATAATGTATAGAAAACACACAAAGTAACATTTGATTTCGTTTTATTATTGTTGTTTTACCATAATATTAAAGAGAATCGTACAACGTAACTATTACATCGAGCTAGATTTGAACCCATAACCTTTCTGATTCAATCTGTCTTCCGTTTAAGATGTGCTATGTTGGCATAAATATTTGTATTATTACGCTATAACAATAACATGCGCAATTTATTTATTATTTATTATTGTGAAAACAAAAAAAAATATAATATTTTGTTCATTGATTCAATGAATATGTAATATACAAAATATTTTTTATAAAGCCATTCATTTTATAATATAAAAGAAAGCTTTAAGATCGGTTTGATCCCATCAATGGAAAATCTATTCGATACCGCTTACCACTATTAAATCTAATTCTAGTATCTATACAAGAAAATTGAAAGTGCCGCTGCAAAATAGAACATTATTATTACGTACTATGTGCAATATTTTATGTAGTTGCATCGACCAAGTACAGAGTACACCTAAGTACCGAAGTACTGGAGCCTTCGCCCATGTACTCGTAAAAGTAGATAGAATGTCTAAGTCAGCCAGGCCAGTAGGAGCCAAGGCTAGGTTGTGCAATCGTGCCATTCCAATATCGACTCTATTACAATAGCATATGGTGTAATAAACTACGACGTGGAGGCTCAATGACGTTCGTTGACTCGAGCGTTCGATGCCGGCGCATTGCTGTTTTCCTTCTCCGTTTTCATGCATTGATATTAGAAACTGTTGACTTTGTTTATTCCATAATACCTCACTTGTTTACGAGATGTGATTGTAATGTTATTTATGTTTGTTGAGAAAACGAAATATATGACGATAAAAGTAAAGAAAACGACTATTTTTGTAAACAACTCCCATTATCTAATAATATTTTTGATTATAATAAATATGTATGTTTAGAATTTAAAAATAAAGAAAAGTTCTAATAAATCATCTCAGATTACATGATATTTTGAGTTCAAATCGATGGTTAAAAATGGCAGGTTTATTTCACTCATCGCGTTATAGCGCCAGTTTCCATTGAGCTCGGTTAGTCGTGTTGTTTCTGGTGCGGTGGTAACATTACTCTTGAACTCGTGGGTCATGTTAGGCTGGTTGGTTTAGACGTGAGGCGGTGTAGCTCGTGACCCAATTTCGCAGCTGCTGGTTTCAGCAGCGACAGGGGACGCCGCGGGGAAGGGCGCGCGGGCGGCGGGCGGCCGCGTGTCAATGCCGTACGTTGACTCCGACAGCATCGACGCGGCCTCCGCCTTACATAACCACCGACAATGAACACTCCGCGAATGCGTGTGATGTACCCCGCCGCATTCGACGATACGATCGATGCGCTCCGAACGATGTCAAACTTTAACTATTAAATATATATATAATGCAAGCTAAATATAAAATTATTACGCTTGCTACCGTTAAGCAATACCAATCACGTAGCATGTCTTTGTATTTATTTATAGCCATTAGTATTGACATTTCAATGTTTTATCTCAATTTAATCTATATTTTTTATAAATGAGATAATAAATATTATATTCAAAATAAACTAAATTAAAATCTATTTACTTTTTAATAACTTTATTTAATCATGTAACAATTATATTATTATCTATTGCAAAAGGTCGAATGCGCTTGTGACGTCTATTAAACTATACCTATTCATTCAGACAGAGCCTAGGCTAACAAAGAGCTTAATAACCTGTGAATTTAATCAATAAACTACACGTGTAACGTGAGAACGTTTACTACTGTCCCCAAGCAATTTATTGTTGCATTAAATATAAATATAAAACATCAAAAGCGGCAGATATAGGAAAATTATAAAAACATTGATTATAATTAAATTTAAAGAAGCTTTGAAAAAAAAAGGCCGTGGCGTCAGGGAGGGCGCGAGCTGAGAACAGTTGGGGCGGGCGGTGAAGCCCGAAAGTGAAAGATGCGCGGGCGCGAGGTACGAAGCGGGGCGCGGGCGGGGGAGGTCGGCGAGAGACGCCGCGCGGCGCAGCTAGCGAGGCGAGTGCAGCGCGCCGCAGCCTCACGCAAACAAAACTTTAGTTACTAACCTACTTCCGTGCGGGCGCCAACCGCCAGCGCGACTTTACACGCTCGCTTGCCGCCTAGTACTTACAGACTCTTTACGTATGAGTGATGGACTTTTTTATGAGCTTGCTGCCTCGTTCTGAATGGACTGTATAAACCTGAGCGGACAGCGGCATATGAGCAAAATGTTTTACGGTGAGATAAGTACTACTTGTACGGCTTTTGTTATTCTGTAGTTCTTATACAAACAGGCATGCACTTGTCTCGTTTTCTTCTCAATATTATGATAAGAGCGCCACGCACACACCACTCATATTCGTATGTTGTTTTTGTTTAAAATAACATGTACAAGTAGTTATTTTTACTAGGAAAATAAAGTTCGTACAGCGTACAGCGGTAAATAAAAAAGTTTAGATAACGAAAAAAATATGAAAACATTTTAGAAATATAATCTATTATAAAATCTGAAATATGTTAATAGTCTAACTTTAAATTTAAAAGTTGGTTTTGTTCAGTTACTTATGTGACATTTTCATAAAGTTATTTAATAAATAACAAAGTACGGGACATATTATATTGTTATTAATATAAACTAATCAAATATGTATTTAATATTTATTTATTTTATTATCAATAAATATTTATTTATTCAAAAATATTTTACGGAGATATTTGTTTAAATATCTCAGTAACATCAATTCTTTTGCGAATAAGTAATTGGCCGCCATATTGGATTTGTTTTAGTGGCGCCATCTACTGACAAACTATAAAGTTTATCTAGGTATATTCCTAAAGCATCATATAAAATTATGTTCAAATCTATCGATGGTAAAAACCAAAAAGCAACACAATAATTTGTTTTTTTTTGTA
Organism: Eueides isabella; assembly: GCA_019049475.1. Lineage (NCBI taxonomy): Eukaryota > Metazoa > Arthropoda > Insecta > Lepidoptera > Nymphalidae > Eueides > Eueides isabella. The sequence continues at coordinate 12,137,321 of CM032385.1, forward strand.
CAATTTAGATTGAACTGAATTGTTATTGAAAATTTTACAATCGAAGTTGTCTAAGTTTTAATTGTATCTGTATTATATTATACTAACCCTTTTCATCTACGCACATGGTAATAAGCAATACATATATTTCATAATACAAACTGAGGTTATAACTGAAATAAAAAAAAAACCTAACAATGACCTAATTTATTAAAAAAAGTAAAAGTAGCTATAACTATGATTTACAAAAGGAACATTCAGCATACAAAACGAAATCATGAGTTCTAATTTTATAAATAGCCTTACATTCGTCAGTCCACTGTTAAAATAGGAACAAGTACAGACTGAATATTAGGCGACGCAAATAGTTTGATCGATGGGATGCTATCAATGATGCATGTATGCGCCTGCATTACAATGTTTGAAGAGTAAGTGCGTAGATTTTTTACTAAAACGTGGACGGGTTCGTCGAAAAGTAGGTCGGTTCACTGACCTATATGTTTATCTAGCGATTGTAGCAACGTCCGTAACTCTTTATCATATCGCTGTTCGCGTTTTAGTTTGGGTTATCTGTGGGCAACCTGTCTCTTGCACTGTTTCTATAGATAGTGCTGTACAAACATATTCTTATACCGAAATCTTTCTACGCAAATAGCTTTTCTTTTTCCTTACGTGTCATAAGCTTGTAAATATATATAGTATTTGTTGTATAAATTATAATGCATGCTAGTTTTATATATATAATCATAACAGGATATTAACATTTAAAAACTCTATGTAACATATCATTGACATTTTATAGCGATTTATTGGCATAGAAGTATTAATTATAATAAACAAGAGATAAAAATCATAAAGCGGAAATAGACGCGATAAGCTTTTGCCGTGTTGTTGATATAAATGTTATCCTGTGGTAATAAAATGTTTAATTTTGAATACTTATGAAGAAATATGTGCAGTATAAAACACTGATATGGATAAATGAGTCTTATATTTCATTAAGCGCGTACAAAAGCTCTGCTGGGTCAATTCTCTTTTAACATTTAAAAGGAACTTTCTCTTAAATATCATATATTTGTGTCAGCATCTCTGCTCTCACGGATAAGATTCCACTGACAGCGTGTGATAAAATAATAATGGCGCGCCAATAAAATTTATACTGTTGAGATAAGAAAAAAGTAGATTTTCAACAATTCTCCAAAAATAATGTGTATATTTGACTATACGTAACGTTTATAGCAAACATTGTGGTAAGCATTTATTTATAGAGAAAGTAAAGGAACTAAAAAAAAACAATACCTAAGCTTACTAAATCATTTAAAACCGTTATTTATATACAATTCGATCATAAGATGTACCAATATAATGTTAATATTTTCCTATTCAATAATCCCTGTTCACGCGCTCAAGGACAGTGAAAGTTAGAGAAAGGATATGCAAAGCAGATGACGTCATGCCTTTACCGCTAGTGCTGTGCAATTTGTGACTTAGACGAGACTTACTTTACACAAATATAACTTAATAGATTATTAATTGAATAAGTATACATTTTTCATTTAATCATTCATAATTTATTTGCAATTGGCACTGTGAACACCAACTGTAAACACCACGGTTGAGGGTTGGGTTCGGGTGAATGAACTATTTTTGTCTCGCCGCTCTAGTAAAAAATAAGTTTCTCCACCCAATATATAAAAAAGAATCAGCAGAAAGTGGAGCTTTACAAATATTTCTCTTTATCTTTTCTTACTGTTAAGCCAACTATATTCAATGTGAGGCAAAAAATCAATATACGAAGATCGGCGTCATTAGTACATGTTTTAGTTTATAATATTAGGTTAATAATTAATAATCTTAACATTAGGTTCCCAAGTTCCCTCTGCCTACACTGCCGTGAGTGGGATACAGCGTGAAGCTGAGTAATAATATTCTACTAATTAACAAAAAAATACTTTGAAATTGGCTGGCTTTCGTTAGTATAATTTTATTAGAAATATTAAAAATATTATGTTGAAATGAATTGTATAAAATAACTGTTCTTTGATTTGTAAATATAACAAATCACCTAGGAACGCTTCTTCTTAACGCTTATAATACTTTATAAGTATTTGATTAATTATTGGTTTTATAAAAACCAATGAAAACCATGTTTTTAAAATAAATGATTTGATCATCATGTATCATTTGGTTGTAAGGCGTGGGTCAGTTGTAATTAGTAACCTATGCTGGTTACCTTCGAACGCTCAAAGTAACTGAGCCTAAGCCCTTCATTTTTGTTAGCGCCGCCGTCCGTACTTTACCTTTACGAAGGTGAACACACACAGACAGTTTTATATTTTGTTATCTCAGTCACGTGTAGCGCCCTTGCCATTAGAGTGAGCAGGACAGCTTCAGTTGGATGTAGTTATTAGTTAGCCTAACACGCAATAACCATAAGGTCACTTGGACAAAACGTAGATGCGTCAACAACCGCTTGCAAGGTGACGCATTGTCGCTAGGAATGTATTATTGTAATACTATTGATGCTAGATGCGTAATAGCACTGCACGTTGAAAAATTCATTTTATTCATAAACGTAACGGATACATATATGTAACGGGTTTCTAACTCTTATGTATTCTAAATGAACTGATAATACAAGTGAAATTGTACTAGCAAAATGTTTTATTTAGGGTACCTACATGATATATCTAAAATGCCATGAAAAATAGTGTACGTGATAGCAATATATATTTTTTAATCTTCTTACATCTTCCACATTTGTGAGTTGAACACGTAACCAGGTTTTAGGTTATTCGGTGACAAATCATCATTCCCCATTTTATGTTTAACTCAAAGAGACGTTGGTCGCTGAGCGATTGATTAGCGAAACCTAACGCCGGTCCTTGTTTAACCAGACGGGTGAATATTCCAAATATAAACATTATCATTTTTCTTTTTCTTTGTAATCGTTATTAACATATGTACACTAAGCTTTGTTATGTAGAACAACAACTGATCTTAGTATTTTATACACTCACATATTTTAGTTGTTTTAAATTTTATAACAGTTATTTTTATTTAATAAACTTGGGTAGTACTGTTCCAAAAATTTTAGATTAGATTCTCAATAAAATTCATAAAAAATATTAATATAGTTGAAAATTGACACGATTACATAACGCCTATGGGATAATGGACGCCCCAGTTTCGAGATACAATGCGTTACAATACGAGTACATACTAGTAGTGTACATTTAAATATACGCACACGCACAATCGCTGGTTACGCTTTATAAACTGTCATATCAGATGTGTACTGTTCTGTAAATAGAACCAAAAATACACGTTTACATGTGATTGATTTATATGCATTTACTCTATTTTAGTATAAAATAGTAACATAACGAATAACTATATAACCATGATTGTAAAAAAGTACAAAAAATATCTAAACAGACACCTCTGCTAAACTGACCCATCTTCAAAATTTTTGCGTTCTTAACTAATCCTATTTGAAGTTTGTATACTTGTATCAGAAGATTTCATTATTAAAATCCCTTTAATATGGTAGTAATAAAAAACAAAACATCTTATCATAAGGTTTTCTCTGCTTTTCTCACAAAAAAAAATGCTTGAAGTAGTGTCTATTGTTTGTCAACATGAAACCGATTCTTAAGATTAGCAATAAACTTATTTATATTATATGTTTTAAAAGTTTAATAATGATAGAAAAAGTATTGGTAAAATAAATATATTTATAGCACGCTCTGTTTGTGTATACATATGTAACTCTAGTTCAGATATCTTTCTGTAACTCGTCGGACGGAGGCGTCTCTAAATTAGGGTCAATGATGATATAGTCATAAAATCGTCATCCAACACCACACTGACTTATAAAAAGAGTGATATGATAGCGGCAGCTTATCTTATTTTAAAATAAATTCGTAATAGCTTATATTTTGAAGTCTAATAATATATAATATCTTTATAATACTTTATAAAGTAAGCGAATATTATTTTTCGCTTATAAATATGAATGAAATAAATACAAAAGTAACATATATTTTTAACATATTTAATAAAAATAAAAAAAGAAGTAAGTTATATCCATACCTGTATATAGGTAATACCCATTGATTAAAAAAAATAATAAATATTTAATGGATGGTACGATTTTCGTAGTAAGCTACATTAGTGTTGGCCTTTCGGAAGGCTTTTCACTTGTTATTGATTGACAAGAGAGGTTTATATGATAAGGATCCAATGGAAATTCGTGATTGGCTATGTATACTATATGTATACATAGCCAATCACGAATTTCCATTGGAAATGTAGTATTATTTTATATTTGTATGAAAAAAGTATTTCAATTATTTACACAGTTTTTTAAAAGATGCTGTTCCTCACTCACTCACTCAGCTTCACACTGTGTCCTGCACATGGCAAGGTAGACAGAGGGAATAAAAATATCACTTCCTGGAGTGGGGATCGAATTCACAACCTGTCGTTTACAGTCACACTTTTGCGCCGCTGCGCCACGACTAACCTCACACTGTTCTTCACACAGATATATACTCGTATTTATAATATCGACATTTTTTTACAGTGACTTCAATAAATTGTAAATTAGATTTTAAACAAATTATTTTTATATTCTTAATTGCTACTCATATTTATATAAACTGTACTAGTATAAAATGAGGCCTGTCGTTCTGGGTTCGATCCCGTCGAGTCGAGGAAATGAAATATTTAATATTTTCAATTTAAATATTTAATGTTTCATTTCTTCGCTCTGGTAATAAGGCAAAACGCGGAGTTGAGTTCCGCCACTCAACACGCAATGCCTCAAATTCGGCGAAAAGTGGGGAACAGAAGTGGAACGGAGTGTTTTAACACTAGGCTCCCGGGTTCCCTCTGCCTACCCTGCCTCGTGCGGGATACAGCGTGAAGCTGAGTAGAGAGACAGAGAGATTAAAAATATTAAATGATAATTCTAGAAATAGTTGTAAATGTTTTTGAGAAATAATATTTGTTCATAAGGGCGATGGATTTCCCACGCAGCGCAGGCGCGGCCTTGCTTCTGAACCTTTACGACAATGTACTGGAGTCACGGACATTAATCTATTACGAGTTTTCCTCTCATTTACAAGGATCTACTGGTTGGTGCGCGATTAATAACTGAATCCGAATGAAATTAATAATATTTAAAGAAATAAACGATTTTTATTTACATTTTTAATTATTTATTCTGTTTCATAACAAAGGTTATGTTATCTTAATAAGCTTAGTTTTATAACATATTTTTAAATATATATTTAATATAGTGATATGGTTCACTACTATCATAATGATTATAGGCACTGTAAACGCACAGTTGATAGTGTGTGAGTTCGAATTCCGTACAGAAGACTTTTGTTGTTGATTATTTTTTTTAGTAAAAAATGTAAATAATATAAAATGTTCTCTTTTTATATAGAAAATTAAAAAAAAAACATTACAAAAAGACAACAAAAACAACAAATAAACAGGCGATTTCAGAAAATAGATATTGGTATATAATTATAAAATTGTGTCAAACGTTATAAGTAAATATATAATGTCTACAATTATTAAAAAATCAACAACAACTATAAAATAATAAGTTCAATTTACAATAATTTCGAAACTGTAATCTTGAACCGTTCGAAATGGCAGCAGACGGAGCTTTCATCAACCCGTCTTTTTAAAAGAGAAATATAAATACATGATAAAAGGTGAATGATCTTGAAACTGAATCCATTTTTAAGCAAAGATATTATGGAAAGTGAATGCAAATAATACGAATAGAATGACCTTTCGGTTGAATGATGCGTCAGCTAAACTTGAGTGATGTAACCACTCTATACTTACATGTAGATATATACTCGAGTATCTACATGTTTATAAGATACCTGTTACCTGTATGCATATATTTCTTATATCCTACAACCAACAAAGAAAGAGAAAGTACATAATAATTAGTCATAATATTTCTTTAGGATTTATCGTAAATCGATACTTCCGATAGCTAGCAAATAATATACCATTTTATATTATACCTATCTTAAATATCAGCATTAATAAACATATATATATATATGATACTAGCAACCCGCTCCAGGCTTTGTCCGCTTATATATTTTCTTGCTTTAATAATGTTAACATATGAAAAAAAAAAATATATTAGAGTTGTCAACTGAAGTTTTAGCCAATTCAATAAAATAATTTTATGTTTTGTTGTACTTTTCTGCACAAATTACTTAATATTGATATATATATTTTTTATTTATGAAATGATTTAAATAAAATAACAAACACTAAATATTCAGAGAAGTTTGTCAAAATAGAATAGTGAAAACTGCGTTTAAATCATTGAAACTGTTTCTAAGATTATCATAACTAAACACACAGATATACAAACATAGGCAAAAATCTGGGTATGACGCTACTATTATAACATTTATAAATAAACAAAATATATTCTTTGTTTTATTTCACATAATAATAAATACTCGCCGTCAAATAGATGTTTATAAACATTGCAGTAACAGGAAATAAAATTAAGAAAAACAACTGGTACTGGTTCTAAAGCAAATTAATTTCATATTATATCGTAATATTCTCAAAACTCGTTTTACAAAGAGTGATTACTATTAACATTAACGAACACTTACGTAGCAATTCTAAGCAAGTCATCACTCTCACTTTTCAAAAAGATCATGCGATATTTTTTTTATTAAAATTAGTTCTTTCTTTCTTACTTACGTGCAATTAATTTTGTAGCATTTTATTTGTAGCAAATTGATTAATCCAATCTTTTAACATATAAGCTTACATTAGATTATTTTTTTATATATTACAAAAAATAAATAAAAACTAGCGGTTTGTTACAAACTTTACACAAATTATACAAAACGATGATAAAAGCAAACATATCTTTTGTACAAATTGAATATACTATATACAAATATGAAAAAAAAGTAATATCCCCACGTTATAAAAACGTACCTACCTAGTAGTAGTACATTCCTGCCTTACACAGAGTACCGTAAAGCTTACGCGGAGTACCGTTGTGCCGGCGCACGCCCGTCCCGCTTGCACCGTTCTTCACTAGACCGGCAAACGCTTTCGCTTTCCATTAAAGCTTTTATCTATACGTCACGTTATTGCTGTATTCTATATCTGTAGAACTTTCGTTATTTATGTAGATTGCATTTATCTTTTAGTGGTTTTTTACTGCATTCTTTTTATAACCATATTATTTGCCCTCAACGTTAAATTTTTTAAAATATTTGCTTAGAAATTAAATTTATATATTTAATAAATTAATTCACATATATTTCTCATATTCAATAATATACTTTGTATATTTTATATAGAACAAAAAGCACTCGTGTGAAGCAAGAAATCAAAATTAAAACCTTGACCACGGTGTCTGACATTAAAAACGCGTGTGCCTTTCACGGCTCAGGTGGACGTTGTATAACTAACTTTCCATTATATTTCATTGATTTTAAATCTAAAATGAAAAATAATATTATTTAATGCACAAATAAAAAGTATGTACAAAGAAAAAATAGAGTTTACTCATTTTTATTATATACATATATTATAAGCAAAGTTAAATAGACTCACTATATGTGCCTATATTTAATGTTGAAGTAATGTTGAAGTAACAAGTAATTAAATGCATAACATTTTGTATCAAACATGCTTAGAACGTTACTTCTTAAAGAATACTGTTTAAATCGTTTATGTTGCGAAACACGCAGACTCGCCGCACTACAAGTTAAGGTCACTGATATGTGGCAATTTTCCCATTTCGAAGAGAAGTCAAACCTTGACCTAGGAATTTAATTCCATTTCGTCATTCGCTACACTGTACAAATGATTAAATTGCGCTAAATTAACATCATGTTTGTTGGTAGTTTTTATTGCATTTTGGCAGACATTCAAAATAACACGAACATAAAAAAGTGAAATATAGTGTACATGAGACGTTTTATTTAAATGACCAGTGCATATTGTTAATATGTGTAATATGAAATGAAAAATCAATAAGGCACTATTATGATCCCACTAGATATCAGTGGTTGCGCGCGCGCACATGTTGCGCCACCTTTTGCGCAACACGGCCGTTCACCCCGGAAGGCGTTTTCCTCGGTTTCTTTAACACTATGTTACTGTGGCGGTCGCGTGATACATAGTATTTACACCCTTTTAACGGTGAAGGCTCAATTTAACAATATAAAATGAAATAAATATCAATTAAATCATAAGCAATCATTAAATCTTTTTGTGGAAATGAATTTGGATCTTTTCTTGTTTTATAAATGATATTGTTTAAATAATTGAATATGATATTTTTATTGCCAATAATTCTTTAGAAAAACAGTCTCATTAATCAGGAGAGTTTTTGAATTAAGCGCTATTAAAAAGTGTCTTCACATTTGTTCAGAGATTGTAATGACATTTTGACTAAATAAATGTCTGACTCGTTTATTTATTTTTTTGCTGTATTTGTGTGTTTGTTATGCTGTATTGTGTTATTACCTGTTGACTCGTATACTCGGTAAGACTATTATTATAAGTAATGAATTGAATTGCGAATCATGTCTATTCTTAAAAGACCAAAAGCAAAAAAAATATTTATGAAAAATTTATTTACCCTATTCAAATTATTTGATATATATTTTAAAATGAAGCAAAGTGGGGAACTGAAGTGGAACGGAGTGTCATAACACTAGGTTTCACTTCCATTCCCTCTGCCTACCCTGCCTAGTGCGGGATACAGCGTGAAGCTGAAAAAAAAAACTTACCAATGAATATATTTTCACTATTTAAGCGTTTTTAAACTTTGTTTATTCAAACAAATACAAAAGAATACATTTGTTCATAAATTGACGAACTAAAGGAATTGCATCAAGAATTTTTAATACAGTTTCAGCGATTTATACGTAACGTAAGTATGCGCGGAATTTTAAATCGATAGTGAAGAGGAAAGTCCCCAATTTGACTGTAAAGCTCAACATTTACATAACTATGACATTGTAACGCTTACGCAAAGATGCACCAGCACCTTACGAAAATCACAGCGCACGAGTTAAGGAGTAGGTATATTCTATAAAATAAAGAATTATTATAACTAAAGAATAACTAAATGAATGGATGCGATAATAATAAAGATAAATGAATACATATCCTACCTATCCTTTATTATTATCACTTATGCAAAAATTTTGCTAATTTGAAATTATTATTTTTTTTAGAACCGCTCATACTCAATATTTTATAAATCAACTTACATATATTCTAAAATCTGCACGTGTTTTTTAATTCCATTCAAAATTAACTACAACTAGATTACAATCTAAGAAACTACTTATAATGTGTCGAAATGTGGCAAAGTTGATGATTCGGCGTATACTTGCTAAAAGCTTTGGCAATATAAATTGAAAGGTGATTTGAAGACACTTCTTTTTAAATTGAATCATGTTGCACAGCACGTGTTTGTATATTGTAAATTAAATATTAATAAAGTTGTCCTAAAAACAAGGGTAAAGACCTTTTGCGTAACTATGTGTTACGTGTGCCAGTGAGAGGCAATGTCAGGCTTTGCAATGTCTATTATTATGACAAGCGAGCAGTTCTCCAAAAACAATGCCTCTGTTTTAACCATTTCGCAGAATAGGTAAAATCTTTCACAGCACATAGTGCAATAGCTTAGCTATTATAATTACAGTTTTAAATTTATTTTAAAAAATGAATGCTGGCTAAGAGGATATTCAGAAATATTAAATAGATAATCGTTTTATATAATGTAATTTTCTATACACATTAGATTGATTCTATGACATCACATTATATAATTTATTTAGAATTATTTCAAAAAAACATCCAAATGTTTGAATATAATTTTTATAATTTAGCGACAAGAAATATTTTCATCATTCCAATTGCAATACATAACAATTGCATATCAAGGTTCTAATGTCGCTATTAAAACTAAGTCTTTTGTTTCGTTAGCATATGTGCCAAAAAAGGTCAATGACCAGCCTCGACGTTTCTACAACCGCATTTGGTACATGATAAAAGCATTAATAACCAACATAACAGGTTTAATTGCGATAGTAGTACCTGAACATACGGTTGAATTTACAATATACAATTTGCGAACAAACAACCTTCTGTCTCGATAATAGCTACAAATTATATGGTAAACCTCATCGTAGGTTAGGGCCGAGTGCTCGTGAGACTATAGACTTTAAATTAATAGATTTAAAATCTATTTTATATTGATACAGCATACAAGTTATGCTATTATGGACTAAATGTGAAATGGCGGCCAAAATGTTGGTTTGTTTATCGTTCGCGCGTTCTTGACAGCGAAAAAGTGAAAACGGCTGTGGTGGATGAGCATTGTGAAACTAGGCAACTGACGAGCCATGCGAAGGTACACTTTAGTTGCCGACCGTTCAGTTATATAATAAGAAATGTGCCGTGTCGGCCGTACAGTTAGCTCTACACACATAATAAAAACGATCAGTGCATAACAATCTATTTATATATTTATATTACTTTATATTAAAAATATCTTTTCTATTTAAATTTAAAATTTATTCTGTAATATAGTTCTGTTAATGTCTTTGAATAAACATTTAAATTAAAACATATTTGTTATAAATCCTAATATACTTATTAGGTCGCTTAATATTATTAGACATTGTAACGTTGGTAGTTATTACTTTTAAGCTCAAAGGAAGCAAATCTAATTCTATTAATATTTACTTTGTACATATGTGTGTACATATATAAGGTACCTATATATGTACACACATACACGCACGGTACATAAAAAAACCACATATACTAAGTAAGTTTTGATAAACTTAGTGTGGAATGAAAATATCGGTTTGGTTTAACGTTTCAATTGACTTAAAGAAAAAAAAATGAGACCACTTTTCGGTAGTATTTATTAATTGTACCCACGGTGCTCGATATACCAAATCCAACAGTATTACAATAGCACTTAATGTATGTCATTGACATCTAACTATTGTTTATTGTATATTCTATAAGCATTCTTTCACTTTCAAAATTCGACACAATGGCTTGTGGACTAACTGATCAACATTGGGTGTCGGTACCAATACTTCTTCCTCTATATAGAACATATAAAAATAAATTAAAGAATTCTTATTATGATGTCACTATTAAAAAGAATTATTATAAAAAATAAATAGCCGATAAGTTTTTTTTGTTTAATTTTGTGATATTCTGTAATTGGATAGACCTTAAATGATATATTTTAAGGCTATGATAATTGACTTGAGATCATAAACTTTATTTGAATTCACATTTATAGGCATATGTAGAATGCCGTTCTAGCCAGTCCATTCATTTAACATTGAAATTCAAAGGTACTTTGAATAAATGTTAAATATACTAAAAGTTGAAATATTTGTGTTAATTACTAATAAATTTAAATGGAAATTGAATGGATCCAATCTCCTTAATAATAATTTAGATAATTCAATAAAAAAATTAAGATAGAACAACATATCTTTGTATAGTGTTATCCTGTTCAAAAAATTTATTGTTATCTAGAAATTAATTTGATAAAAGAAATATATGGATATATACATACATCCAATTAGATGTACTTTATTAATTCGTTGTTTTTATTATGCACAAATTTGTGAGGTCGTTCACATTTTTATCGTGAAATGTGGATGGATTATCTCTAGAAGACGTCAATATTATTTTTAAGTAAAAAATATGTTTTCTTTGTTTTGTGCTTTTATGTTTTAGAGATATTCGTTGGTTTAGTCAAATAACTTTATAAATAATTTAATAGAATAATACTGAATTCAAAACGCCATAAAGGAGAAAATGAAATGAATGAATGTCAATAATGAAGATAACGGTCAGCCGTAAATTATTCTGTACATAATATACTAAATAAACGTTATTTATATATGCAAATCCTTACAATATACTTTTTGGGGCCAGTAAATAAAACTATTGACACATAAGTTGGGAAAATATATTATTAACAATATTTAAGACTAAAAATCGCAGCTTTATCAGTTACTATCAGGCATTGACCTTAGTACTCTAATTTAGATATCTGCAAATGTAGATCATCAAAATTCATGTAAGGTAGGTCGTTCAACTTGCTTATTATTTTATTTTTACTTAATTAATGAGCACATACTTAACTGGCTTCATAACATGTACGTATTTTTAATTAAATATAATAAAAAATTACTCAGTGTGCTCAATATAACATTTCTTTCAATAAGTTAATAGTTTAAAATACTTTAAATCCTTCGATAAAATAAGAAATTTATATATTTTTTTTCTTTTTCATTACTATTATACTGCTTTCTTAACCATATAGGTATAACACACATACATTTATATTTCCAAATATTATAGAAGAAGTCATTTTACGGTACAGTCAACCGAAATAAGCAGAAACAGTGTCAGGTTAAGACGATACATTAAATAATATACATCGTTTCCTGTTTGTGAATATTCAAATGGGGTTAGTCAGATCGTTTTCACCTATTATTTAAACAGGCCGGTACAGTACGTCAATACTTGTTTTTGTACAGAAGAATAGTTAACCCAGTTTCCATGAGCCGTTCCTGGCTAAATATACACTACCTGACTGTCGGCGTATGCGACGCATGCCGTCGATGTTCGGCTATTGTTTATTTTTAATAACAACCTTTGGAAAAATGTAGCTGCATCTGCTCTGAATGTAACACAATATAATACTATATTCAAATAGGATACAAATTATAAGTACAAATATATTCATTAATTAATGATAAAAATTCAAATGAAATAAGTAAACTATTAAAATACTTAATTAATGCAAGAGTTTAATACGACACACCTGTGTATTGACAGTTCTTTGTTAACACAATGAATCGGTAATCTAGATATTCACATATAGCGGCCGAAGCGAATGAACTCTGTTTTAATGTAATCCAACACCAAACTGTGCCATCGGCCCACCTAACCTTTTAGACAAAATGTGTTGATTTATCTATGTTATATGTATCGTTAATTTTTTCATTTTTTTAAATATGAATTATTTTTTTGTAACCAAAAACGATATAATAATTTTACCTAAATTTTAAATTTATATTGAAGAATATAAGGTAGGGTAGGTAGGTACTTTTCAAGTAATCGATATATTTAGTATTTTGGAAAATTGAAAATGATTTTTAAGACAGTCATGATTTAGGGCATAATGAGTGACAATCTTGTCATAACATAAAAATTCGTTTAACAAATCACGCGAACATATTTGTGTGAAGCGATCATGAAGAACCGCGCGTGCGCATGCGGCTGACCTACTTTTGCACCGTCGATGACTAGTTCCCCTCCATTGGACCACACACGCCACACTGTGTGTGCTACCCGGAGCTATTACTGCAACTCATCCTAACACTGAAACATTACTGCTGAGTTTTAACGAAATCCCTTTCGTCGGTTCATCGACCCCGCTATCGAAATCCGCACACTCACACGCTTGTCTTCGAACCAAGCTGTCAGATAAAAAAAACGAAACAAAAAACATTTGGTGTAACGGTGAATGAGTACACGACAGAGATAACTATATTTCGGTGGTCTACTCAACGAATGTAAGGTCGACGACGAAAAACACTGACGCAATTTTTACAGCGTACGTAATTGAGCGCTGGCAGAGTGGTGCTGGCAACGGTGTGTGCGTGAGCGCCGAGAGCGACGCCCGCGTCCGCCGAAACGGAGGCGGAATATTTAGGTGAAAGTGTTTCGAATTTCGACATGACAACATTTGCGCGCAGTCGTTATCGTGATTTTGCCGAATCGAGAGGTTCAGAGAACGCGCCCGCGACCGCAACACGATTCGAAGCTGCGCGCGCGCTATCCTTATGTGCTCGTTTCGCAGGAAGTGCGCCGGACACCGCGTGCTGAACGTGACAAGTGCTACGTTGGAAAAGTATGCTCAGAGTCGGTGTGTCCAAAAATTTTCGAAGACGTAAATTAAAAAAGTGATCGGTGAATTTTATAAGCCGTGGAACTTCATGTGATGTGCGTGTTGCAGCGCTAAGCAAACTGTCGGCTGGCGACAATCTGGGGTCCGAGGCGCTCGACGCCTCCGCGCATGCACTGCAGCTACAGACGATGACCTCAACAATGGGTAAGTATATTATATAAAAATGCAACAGGGAAAAAATGTAACATGATAAAAATTACATCTCGATATTTATTTACAAAATATTTTACGTTTACTATATTTTAAATAAATATATCCACATTAAAACTAAAATTATTTGACAAATAAAGTCATAAAAGAAGTAAGTATGCAATTAGCGCATCAGGCGATTGTAGAGCTCGCCATTTCGTAGCATGGCTACGCGCGCTACAAAACGTACGCTTAAGAGCTTTTCTCAAGTAGATTTTTTTTAAATCTTAAAATATATTTTTAAATAAAAAAAATAGAAGAAACGATTTATTTTATTGAAAAGATATATTTTAATGTATAGAAAATCTTCACAATAAAGTTTAATGTAAATTCCATTATTTCTCTTCATAATCGAAAAATATAAGTTTTAATCTTGCCACTGTTAACAAGACAGCTGTGGAGTACATTCCCACTTGGTTGAATAAAATAATTTATATTTTCATTTTTGCGCGCTAGTAACGCGGAAAATCGTGTCGTTTATCTCCGTCACTCAACACTCAATATCTTGAGAATTCAGTGGAAAGTGAGAAACGGACGGAAGGCAAGATACGGAGTGTCTTAACACTAGCTTTCCTCTGCCTACCCTGCAATGTGCGGGATACAGTGTGAAGCTAAAAATATAGTTATATACACATAAGTATAATATGTTTAAGAAACTGCTTTACAGATGAATTTTAGCTCATATTACTATAAAAGTAATTTATTTTACTATAAAATTTACTATAAAAGTAAGTTATTAAATTTTAATATAGCCCATATAAATAATATTATGAGTTATTCATATAACGCGTTAAAAATATATAGTAATTAACTTCGAAGAAGCACTATTGCTTAAGAAACGAGTTGATGGCTTTACTGTTTAAATACGTTAATGCATGTTTAAGTCTCGTAACATACAAATATTATATTGGACGGAAGATACACTTCAATAAATATTATATAATTATTACCTTATAATTATTACCTTGTTGAAACACTCGTTAACATGCTTAATTTTTTATACATATTTTTTGCATTTTTATAACTATTTTACATTCAATATGGTTAAATTTATTTTTATTCTACTAAAACAGATTAAAAGATATTTTCACAAGACCACATAATACAATACTTCATATATCACAATTACAAAACTAGTAATTTGGATTAAGCAATTCGTTCAATGTCTTATTGAGCAAACAGATTTATTCTGAAATAATATTAATATTAAACTTGTATACATTGCAAAACAAAAGCCAACAGTGTTTTATGCTAACCATGACATTCCCGAACCATCTCGTGAATTACGAACGTGATTGAATAAGGGCTGGCGCACACGAAGCTTAACATTTCTAATAATATTTAACAAAATCCAAAGTAAAGGCTATACCATAAACATCTACTGAATATTTAAAATTTATATTAGTGCGTTTAACAACTCGCTATAAGTGTGCTATTAGTCTATGGCACTCTTACTTTCGTTACATGGCTGCCCTTTGTTTATGGTCTATGATTCGATGAGGTCGACGGCCTCACGCCATTTGCCGTTGCCAAAATACGTTTTTTACGCTCACTTTCCAATGCGGTGAAAGCGAAAAGGTACTGAATGTCACTGCTTCCTTTCAAAACATTGTAGTGGGAGGATGTTAGTTGTATTCAAATTGATCATAAAATCTATTGTCATTTGAGTCTATTATGGTTTAGTTTGCTTGAAACTATATAAATACATTAATCTAAACAGAGTAACTTTATATCAATTATAGAGTAGTAGTATATAAAGTACCCGGATGTATGTCTTCGAAAATTCATCAAATGAGGTTTTATATCACAAGAATATATGAAATAGGAAGTCATTAGATCGGAAGTATAAAATATTAAATAGAATGGCTGAGCGATCGTGCTCTCTGAATGTCAAGGCATTAACCCGAAGGCTAAGTCGCAACCGACGCCGAAATCCTGCTCAAGATCATTACACCAGCTTGTTTATGTAAACATCTTTTTCTTTAACCACAGTTAAAATAAATCTATAAATAACTTGAAATATTCATTGAATTATATCAGATTTTCTTACAACATTTATAGTTCTTTAATACTTGTTTTAGGAACAAAACTGCATTTTGCGTAACATTATGAAGCTTATAAAATGATTTATAAATGATTTATAATTTCTGTAGTTATATAACTATAGTAATATAATTTTATATATTCTTATAATTTATCGTTAATAATTTTATACATTAAAGTAGTCTTATGACAGATAGTTAGTCTTATATGTTTTGTGAATATTTAAACATTTGGCGCAACGACACAACGACAAGATCTTATTTTATACATTTTAGTATAATTTTATTTTTGTAATTTTTTAATTCAGGTAGTAAGTTTCATGACGGATCATGGCTATTAAGTCAGCTCTCGACCTCGTGTCGACACTGACATTGCAACCGGAACCTCTCACACTTCCTACTGCCCACTTTAGACCGCTTCAATAATTATTAGTCAGAAAAAAGTACACATATGTGATGTTTTTAAATATTTGGATATTTTAAATTGTAATATAATTTCAAGGTTTTATAGGTTTTTACACAATAATTCCGGTACTTAAATATTTATATTAACTGTAGTACCAAAATGCACTTTTGCTCTTTACATTAAAAATTGTCAAGTAATATAAATACTTCCGTAGCTTTTAAGACCTTTTATTTACAAAAAAAAATCTTTATAGGTTTTTACTTAAAACCTACTAATAAATATTAAGCTTAAAATATTTATACTTAGTTAACTAAAGAAAGAAAATAAATTATAATGAAATATCTATAAAGTACTATGCTAACCAAAATAAAATCATTGTACTTTTTATATATCAATCATGAATTACTCGAGAAACATATATTAAAAATCTTAATTAGCTATTGGACAAATAGCGCTCGTATGTTGAAATGGAGATAAGCGGACGACCATGGGAGAGGACGCAATACTTCCTAGTGCCGGCTCGTTTAGAGTCTATGTAAACGTCTAGAAGGCTTGTGTTTCCACTAAATTCGTTTACACTTTAAAAAGATAACAATTTTAATATAAGACCACAAATATTATAATGTGATTCATGATGGTAACTTTTCGTACGGTACGGAGACTAAATTTTCAATTTGTTTATGTATTTATACTAAACAAAGCTTACAAATCACATGCATACGAGACGAGTCGTACTTAAAAATATATATGTTTATTTAAAAATATTCTCTTGTAAAGCTGGATATTATTCAGAGCCCGATAGTTGCACGAACCAATAAAAGCTGATTAAATGGTCCGGCATCAATCCAAACAAAGTCCGCTATACTGTTTACTTACATTAATTTTAACGACAATATTTTTTATCGTACAATAACATTGGATTAGAGTCTAAGTTGAATAAATAACTTCCGTTTTATGTTTACCTCTTAGGTTCAAGTTCAAACAACTCTTTGTCCGAGCTGTAATCGCTACGTGATACTGTCGAGGTTACAGTTAATATAAATTTTATAAGAGTACCTTTAAAATTATACCTTGTATTAGTACCTACAGTAATGGTTCAATATATTTTCTTATCCGATCAATAAATAGTTAAAGGTGATACACATTATTCATTGCTCCTATTCTTTTTGGTCGTTATACTCTTGGTAGAGTGGTCGTGGTCGCCACAGGTTGGTCGACATCGGTTTCAGTGGGCCGCTTTACCAGCCGGCGCTATTCACCTCTCACTGCCGCCTTCCCCACACATTCGTGGAAGGAGTTGTCTGTAGCCGCCTTGATCTGGTCGATCCATGGACTTGGACGGACTTGGACAATGGAAGATTCTTCACTTTCAGTTGTTGGAGTATGGACACATTCGTTCTGTGCTCCGTCCACGACACTCCCAGCATTCTCCTCCAGCACCACATCTCGAGAGTGTCTATCCTCTTTCTTTCACTTTCTCGCAGGGTTCAGGTCTAATAAAGGAACACGGAAAACACAAGTGCCTGCACTAGCCGTTGCCCCTATTACACTTACATTACATTATATATATATATATATATATATATATATATATATATATATATATATATATATATATATATATATATATATATATATATATATATATATATATATATATATACATATTATTTAAACTTTTTATCTATTGTTAATTTCCTATCTTCTTTAATTACACACAACACGTTGCATGCAAAGCAGGAGATAATTTTAGATTAAACGGCCTCTGTAAATGTCATTTTAGTGCGTAATAAGATTAATGAAATCAAAAAAGACCGTTAAGCGACTCAGAATATATACAGATAGAATATTAAATTATATTTTATATAGTGTTGTATTTTATAATATATTATAGATATTTCCTATAAACTTTACGGAAGTTTTAGGTCGACCTCGCGATGCGGCGCAAAAGAAGCGACACACTGCCGCAAAATATTTTATATTCAATTCATTTAAAATATGCCATTATCAAGGTCTTTGACACGTTCGTGTTATTTTAGAGCTAGTTTATCTCCGTCGTGGCCAAATAGTATTACCGAACGTTGCACTTACATTTAGAATTCAATGCGTAAAGAACCCAAAATTAGTTTTTTAGTCACTGGCTTACGTTTTCATTGTAAATTTGTACAGAATGAACGTAAATTTATATAATTTATGAACGAATATATTGCTATAGTAATAATATTATATTTATATGTTGTATATAAGTTTAAATACTTAAATGTATGCTTTCTCTTTCCATATAATAAAATATTGTTAATCAATTTAAGCGATAAAATATTAAGGCAATTTAGTTACGTAAAACCAAGTGTTAAACATATACAAATGTTCTTATAATGATCTTGACGTATGAGTCAACATTTTATGAATACTCCGATAGTGCAGTTTACACTGTTAAATTTTACGTCATGTGCAGCGTAGAAAATACGTAAATCAGTTCAACAAAAATATATATAATAAATTGATAAGCTCGTAGGTAGGTGTTGTTGCTATAATAACATCGTAATACTTAGGTCCTGATAACGTCAAATTCATAAATCTGGTACTATATAGTAAAAAATGGAGTAACTTTTGCCTCGAACATGATTGTTCTAAATTCAAGATTTTTTAAAAACATAATATGAAAATGATATATTAACTAATAAAATTACAAAAACTGCAGAACCAACTTTCATATATAAATTTATTTAATTCGTTTGATACCTGTCGTTGCGCAGGGGCGACTGTAAATGTGACAGGTTGTCAATTCGATCCCCACTCGAGGAAAAAAAAAATATATAATATTTTTATTTCCTTCGTCAATCTACACGCTATGCCTCACATTCGACGGAAAGTGTTAAAAGTCTTAGCACTAGGTTCCCAAGTTCCCACTGTCTACCGCCATTGGGTGCATTTGGGCCTTGGGTGCATTTGGCCCTGTAGGTGCAATTGAGCCTTACCTGGTGCACCTAACGGATGAACGGGCGGCTGCACACTGATTCCAGTACCTGATTTGGAGGGTATCAATCTCAAAAAATTTAATCATCTAAAACATTTTAAGTATCGATGTAACCTATGAAGGGACCTATAGCATAAATTTATCGTGTTTTCCAGTAAATGCGTATCCAAATTATACAAGCTTGAAATATTTATTCAGATTTTTAATCACGGCCAATTAATAATGGTACTGAATATACATCAGTGAGTAACATTTAGCGTTTCATAAATAAGTCAGCGGTATTAATTCACTGCACGACATACATTTATAAATGTCTCAAGTTCACTAGTACAAAGAGACAAGAAAACAAAACGAACGCCAAGGTCAAGGAACTATAGTAATTATTGTGCGTACATCGATATTGGTCACTATGACGGAAACCACATATTGAAATTAAATGACGTTGACGTTCTCACACACACATTCTTAACACACCTTTTACACCTTTTACAGTGTGTACGCAATAGTTTCAGGTATCCTATACTTGTTATATAATAAATCAAATTGTATAAAAGCATGAAATGTTAAAACAATAGTCACATATGTTTCATACACGCGAAATAGAAAACAATTTCGGTTTTATGGACGATTCCAGTCTCGTTTAAGGTATTAGGTATTATATTTTACTTTTGTTACCATTAGATATATGGCTAAGCGACCCTAGATAAGCACAGACAAAATATTGGGGGTAAAAATAAATGAGGCCTGTCGAGGCGCAGCGTCACAAGTGTGACTGTAACCGACAGGTTCTGGGTTCGATCCCCAGTCGAGGAAATGAAATATTTAATATTTTCAATTTAAAATATTTCATGTTTCATTTCTTCGCTCTGGTAATAAGGAAAAGCGCGGCGTTGAGTTCCGCCGCTCAACACGCAATACCTCAAATTCGGCGGAAAGTGGGGAACGGAAGTGGAATGGCTGATACAGCGTAATAATATTTTACGATGTATATATATATATATATATATATATATATATATATATATATATATATATATATATATATATATATATATATATATATAAAGTATGTATTTAAATTGTCACCATTATTAGCAATTAACAGTACAAAATAAATTAAAAATATACATAAATCAAAATATGTTTCTTGAATGCACAAATAAAATGCATATTTAAATTATTTTAAGAACGTATAGAAACTTCTTATATATTATTTTATTCCACTGTGAATATGCCCTGTGCATATTGTAATGCATGCATGCGTATGCAACGTATGAAATGATTTCATCAATGTCTCTTTTTTTTCTCAACATCACGCTGTATCCCGCACGAGGCAGGGTAGGCAGAGGGAACCCGGGAACCTAGTGTTAAGACACTCCGTTCCACTTCCGTTCCCCGCTTTCCGCCGAATTTGAGGCATTGCATGATGAGTGGCGGAACTCAATGTCGTGGAACTTAAAGATAGTACTGTGATTTGAATACCTGCCAAATAAACTTTTATCTAATACTTTCATATACCAGACGAATAATAAATACTCTGATAATTTACAAACAATTTTAAGGCTTGCTCATTATTATACTGGAAGGAATTCCATATTAAATTTTCAATGTAATTAAATCACGTATTAATCGTAGTTTTAAAAAGAAAAATAACGTTAACGTCATTGTTCGGTCCGTGTAAGGTGATGTCATTGAAAATTTGCTTACGTCTGGAAGGTTACGCTCCATGAAAATAATATAGTGATTATGGTGTCGTAAAAATATGCTTATCGAACGAAGTAGGAATAAATAGGCTCTCTCTTAACGTCTCTAGTTATGAGCAAGCGATATGCAATACGGAACTCACTAAAGTTGTCGTAACTGTCAAAATACTTTTAAAAAAATATAATAAATTGATTTTATTACCAAAGTTTACATAGTCATCTTTTATATGGAAAGTAAATATCCTCTTATCACAGGGCCATTTTTTGTATCTCAAAGTAATATGCCTCCGGGATGCAGTGAGTAGATTATAATTTTAATCATATTTTATGGTTAAATTTATTTAAAAGCAGTATTAAAGTATAAATAATATTTTTTATATTTTATTTTCTTTTGTTCATAGGAATAATGACACTCAGCCGCGGCCCGTGTGACCTGGACAACATGAGTCTGTTCCAAGACCTCAAACTAAAGAGGCGGAAAGTTGACTCCCGATGTAGTAGCGATGGTAAGTACCTTTTAATATATTTTATTTTGTTTTCAACTTCACTCTGTATCCTGCAAATGGCAGTGTAGGCAGATCAAACTTGTTATGACACTGCGTTCCGTTCCCCACTGTCCGCCAAATTTAAGGTTGATGTTTTGAGTGGTGGAACTCAATGCTGCGCTTTGCTTTGTTACCAGAATGAAGAAATAAAAATGTGAAATATTTCATTTGAAAAAATTATATATGTATATATATTACTTCTTTGAGTTCGGATCAAACTCACAATTTGTCGTGTACAGCCATGTGTTTGTGTCCCTGCGCCATGACAGGATTTATTAATATATTGTGAATTTATAAAATTATATTACGCTAATAGTATCTCTTGTCCATACAAAATGTACCTAAATATATTTGAAGAACCAACACACAGCCATCTATTACGTCGAAAAAGACCAGACCTGTAGTTGAACCTGATCTGTTGAATCACTAGGTTATTTATGTCAGTGATGTATTATGTATTATAGTAAGATAAATATAACAACACTATTTTAAGCCTAAGTTCAACAAATTTTATATTATAAAGCAGAAAAAAATATATTAAACCGACAAGAAAACATTTTTGAAATCATTGATAAAAATAAAAATAAAAAATTACGTATATTGTAAAACATTTATGCATTATTGACATACGCTCTTAAAAATAACGCATATTTGACAAAAGTTTACAGTTATTTCGTTAAATTTAATCCGTAATACAGAATCGAAAATACCTATAATCTGTAAATTGCAAAAAGATATTTAACGAGAGTAAAAGACTTTTTCCTTTTTACGACTAACATTTTTATTTGAGTGTAAGGTCAGGAGCATTAATTTATTATTCCAAACGAGTCAGACACCAATCAGATTACGGTGTGCTTATCACTTTCGAATACGATAGTGAATTCGAATGCTCGTAATCGCATTCTTCTCAAACGTTATTACATTCAATTGCTACAAAATAAAAGAAACACTATCACCTAAATAATATATAAATAATAAAAAAATCATAATAAGAAATACTAAACTTAAATTTAAAAAGCGCGATTTTTATAAAAATTTTGAACGTAGCAGGATTTGAACCCGCGCCTCTTGGAAACCGTCCAAGCGCTCTGACCAGCTAAGCCATACGGTCAGAGGAGTTTCCAAGAGGCGTGGGTTCAAATTCTGCAACGTTCAAAATTATTATATGCTTTTAAAATTTAAATTGAATATTTTCTGTCCTAAGTGTGGAATAAGCCTTTAAAAATAGTAAACTAAGTAGTACTTTTTCATAACAATAAAAAAAATATAAGAGTCAAAGAGTCATTTTTAGTAATAGTCACATACTAATGATGAATTCATAGAGATGCAATGTCATGTATTATACAACACATTAATATGTATAATCTACATCAATCGAAAGTTAAATAACAAACGATTAAATCCAAACGAGTCGTATAAAATTCGCTAACTTTCACTCGACATAAAGTTATTCAAAATACCGGTTCCACAAGTCCAATGCCATTGTAAGATTATATATGACCAAAATAATTTTTATTACTTTTATAACTAGTGTCGTTGTACAGTAAAAGATTATTAAAGCTGTCTTCTACTGTATTTTTTTGGCGTAATATGCTTGAATATCTGAGCACTTACATAGACAATGCATTTACTTATTTTTAATTCTTTGATATGGTAAGGAGCCAACTCACATGCAATGCCTCAAAAGTTTGAAAGTGGAGTCTTGACAGAAACGGAATATTTTAACACTGGAGAGTCTATACCTTTTCATACAAAATGATGGCTTAACGAAGTTCAAAAGGCTTAACGAAGTTCAACGAACAACAACGGTTCTACAAGGGATTATTAACTAAATTGCAAATACATTGTGTTAAGTTAAAAAAATATATTATTTAAATTTATACAACACTAATTCTATTTTCTCTACCACATCATACAAAATGTATAAACAGCCTTATCGTAAATAATCATCGCAATCTTAATATAATTAACTCCTAAATGGCGGACATTAAAGTGTCACTTCGAATAAACCTCGTAAATCATAGTGTCACTTTCCACAACAATGTTTGTTTAATTTATTGAATTAAGCACGTCGTCGCCATTTTAAAAATATTTTCGTAACGACACTAAAGTTGTTTTTCGACTTTTTTTTGGAAAGGTAAAAGTGTTGGAAAGGAATAAGCTTTAAGAAATTAAACGTAGTCTTTAAATATATTTTATACTTATTTACTTTTTATAGTATATAGTTAAAGTTAAAAAAGTGATCGGATTGCGTATAAAAAAAAGAAAGTAATTTCGGTAATTACTTGACCCTGTGAAAAATGAAACTATGAAAGATATCTATTGTTACTAGACAAGTCGCACATCGCTGCTTCGCACACCTCCGGTGCGCTAATAATTGCCTCAAGTTAGTTTATAAATAGGTAGATAAGAAATATTTTTTTAAAGTTACTATACTAATAACAAGGGTGATCTACAATTGTCTCTCATATTTCATTTTACATATTACGTAGGGTACGTAGAAAAAATAAATACATAAAGGGTTACACTCTCCGTTCTTCGTCCAAATTAGAGATTTCATGTTAGGTGTAGGAAAATTTAAATAATTTTCGTTCCGATGAGATTGAAGCAGTGACCATCTCATTTAATTACGAAAACAATATTTTTGCAGATTAATATTGACTTAAAAGAATTAGAAAACTATTATCGGTGGTAATTAATTGTACAAACGACACGATCTCAACGGTGTGTTATTATTTCCACGTATCCGTGAATCTCGATAAGATTCTAATGACGTTGGACCGACGCGCCGAGAGGGGTGTGACGCGGTGTGACGAACGCACCCGATGTGACGCACCCTCGCGTGCGGTACTCCGTACGTGCATTCGCTAATAAGACAATAAATCCACGTGAGACTGATTTACTACAGTTTGAATTTATTACACGTTTTAATTTAGGTAATCATTGGTTTTACGAAATGAATCCCGCTATAGTTTTTAATAAGAAAATAACTTTACGACTTATTTTTATATGAATATTTCGGAAGTTTACACGTTAGATGAACTGAAACCGAAGTAAATGTCAAAATTTTAGATTAGTTTGATTTTATCCAGGCCTATTTATAACTAACAAATTAAATCATAGTAAAAGTTTAATGTAGCGTAAACAATCAATTATCTATATAGAGATGTTATATACATTTTCCAAAGAGTAATATTATACACAGGCCGCAAGTCGGCGCACTGACACGTGGCGTTCTAGCGACGCGGCGGCCGGGGGCGGCGGGATGGGCGAGGGTGTGACCTAGTTTCATTCGGTCGCTGACCGCGTGCGACCTTCGCTTGCACCGATCGAAAAGATTGACTATTGAAAGAACTGCAAATTGCGTAACCGCCTTTATTATTGTTTGCGTTGAAAGCTTCTGCTTATTTCTTTGAGTTGTAATTTATCAGACTCAATACATTTAAGATTATTCAACAATTTTCTATTTTAGACAGTATTTTATATCGGGAAAATTATACAACACCTGTCGGTACGCGTATAATAAGCGGTATTCAAAAGCAGTACTTATCGACGAAGCGAACTTTCCTAGGCCTCAGCAGCCGACTGACATTGCATCACTAGGCTAGAAAGATCGGTCCCCACCAATGATGTGGCAAAGGACGCGGAGTGAAATAGAGATCGTCCTCGAAGCGAGAGCGGTGCACGCGTTGCACTAGTCATTGTGCGGTTGCACTTCGCACGCACGGCCGTCTGAGTGACCTAATAGTGGCTGGAGGGAGGGACCGGGAAGGCGCGGGGAGCGGCCCGCGCTGCCGCTCGTGCGGTAGGTCGGGCTCACTGCGCGCGTCCGCCGCCCGTCGCTGACAGTGGAAAACTTTCTTCGCAACTTTTCCTCGCGTAAACAAATCCGCGTTAAGATTTTCGCCGAGCCTCTAATTAACACCGCCCCAAATGATTGTCAATATTGATTTTTTACTTAAATTGATTGTGAGAACGGTAATAATATTATTGTAGTTTGAGTTTGATGAACTGAGTGTAGTTGGGATGTAAGTTTTGGAACTGAAGCGGGTAACCTACGCATATGGATTTAGTTATAAAAAGTCGGTATTTTTTGCATTTTCATAGCTAAGACAATGAATAAGTAATTTCTTATAATACAATTATATTTATATAGTGTTGTGCTAATATTAAGTAACCAAAAACCTACTTAATTATTTTTCATTAATTTTGATTATGTATATAATGTGGACATATTTTTGAACGATTTCATCTATATAACATTGAAAGTATTATTGACAATAACAATAATTGTACTATCTATCTATCACCTGACCATAGAACCCTTTGTGGTGTTGTTTTAGCGCAGTAGGCACAGGCGCAACGCTTCCGGGCGCCGCATCTGCGCTCGCGCTGCTTTCACTTTCTCTTCACTCGTAGCGCCGCATCTCGCGTTCACCCGTTACAACGTGCGATCGTACTTCCTACATTTTCCATATATTTTTCCTTCCGCGTTTCACGTTGCATAAATAATTAACTAACAATAATATATCTATATTATATTAATAATGTTCATATGTAATACATGGCATTGTGTTGGAGGTTAGCAAATAACTTTGGTACAGGGGTGAAAATATCCTTTCTAAGCGTTTTGCAATTACATCGGTGAATCAAATTAGTTTTCTGTCTGTTCGGAGCCTCGCTCATATCGTGACGCAACCGGCTAATCTAGTCGGCGGGAAGTGCAGTGTCGCGTCCCTGCGTCGCACCCCGCGCTTCTAACTACGACCACGCCGCGCGGTCGTTGACATTTCACCTAGTTTCTATTTGTCACTTATTAAAAGCCCGTCGTGTTCTTATTCTTCATGGAGATACGGAAGTCTGTGTGTGTTGTTAATCACGCTTTGTGTTCCCACAGGCGAGTCGGCAGCCGACACTAGCACGTCGTCGCCAGATCCGGGCCCACCGTCACCGCGTATGGCCGAAGCCGGGTGCAGCACGCCGCCGCACCCACCGCCTGTGTTTGATGGCGGCGGATCTCCCACGCCCTCGCCGTCGTGTCATCCCACCGTAATCCGCTCTGCACCACCTTACTCAGTTATCAAGTTTGAGGGAGCCCCGGGTGTCAAATCGGAGAGCACCTCAGCTGTCAAACACGAATCTAACCCATCATCCCAACTTTCATCTGTAAAGCTTGAAGCTTCTCAACCCGAGCCTCCTCTGCCGTACAGGCCTCGTGCTCTCGCACCACCACCACATAGCCCTCATACAGCGTTGTCTCCAGGGCACTGGCCACCAGCTGCATGTATTAATGGAGTAAAGCCTGAACTTATCGGCGGTCATTTTCCACCACAACCGTTAGAACCGAAAGGAGGATCGCGAAGCTCAACGCAATGGCGTGGGGCGCCTGCTGTAATTATGGGTGAATCAGGTGGAGTAAGAACGATGTTTTGGACATTACCAGCCCCAGCCACTAGTGGTGAACCTGCAGCAAGTGCATCACATACGCCAACTCCACCAACACCAGACCCAGGGTCGTGCAGCGAAGAATCAGCTGCACGATTATTGCTTAATCTAGGAGGAGAATTAAGGCGGCCTAGAGGACCAAGATTGGATATGGAGCTCCTTTGGGCGGGAGATGTATCACAACTTCCAGCCCATCAACAAATACATGCGCTAAATCTAAGTGCAGCTGCGGGAAATGTACCAGGAGTGCCTGGTGTGCCAAGTGTAAGTCCTTTGGCAACTCGATCTGAACTTAGAACATATGCACCCGAAGCAGAACGTGATGAAGATGAACAGCCAATGATTTGTATGATTTGCGAAGATAAAGCGACTGGTCTACATTATGGTATTATAACATGTGAAGGTTGCAAAGGTTTCTTTAAAAGAACTGTACAAAATCGGCGAGTTTATACATGCGTCGCTGATGGTGGATGTGAAATTACAAAAGCGCAAAGAAATAGATGTCAGTACTGTCGTTTTAAAAAATGTATAGAACAAGGGATGGTTTTACAAGGTATATATTTTTTTATACTTATAAATTAAGTTATAATTTCTCAAATCTTATCAATTTATTTACATTGCAAAAAAATATTTTATAGCTGTTCGAGAGGATCGAATGCCAGGTGGTCGGAATAGCGGCGCTGTGTATAATTTATACAAAGTTAAATATAAAAAGCACAAGAAGCCGAATACTAAGGCAGCAACGACGGCCAGTCGAGCATCTCCACCTGAAAAGCCTAAGGACCCTTTACCACCCCTCCCACCGCACCTCGTTAACGGGACCATTTTAAAGACTGCATTAACAAATCCTAGCGAGGTAGCAATTTATTTGTAATTTTTGCTATAGTACGTAATAAATTTATATCGATGTCTTCAATAAGTTTTTATGTTATTTCACAGGTAGTACATTTAAGAGCAAGGCTGGAAAGCGCTGTATCATCCTCTCGAGATCGAGCTGTACCTCTAGAACGAGCGCTGCACATGATACGAGCGCTAATAGACTGTGATGCGATGGAAGATATCGCAACTGTTCGCCATTTACCTGATCTCCTTCACGATACGTCCGAAATTAGCGACAAACTTTGTAAAATTGGTGATTCCATTGTACATAAAATGGTCGCGTGGACAAAAAAATTACCATTTATAATGGAGATTCCTATGGAGATTCACTCCAAATTATTAATGGAAAAGTGGCATGAGATCTCAGTCCTAACTACTGCAGCTTACCAAGCGATGCACGGAAAGCTTGCACATGCTCCGCCTTCTCCAGATCATGAACAAGATTTCATGCAAGAGGTAATTATTTTTGGTAGTTTTCAAGATGTATCTTAATAAGTTTAATATTGATTTATTTGTTTTTAATGAAATATTACTAAAAGCTATTATAGGACAACCTGCTAAGCTTGTAATGTATACATATGGTTTACATACTATAATCTGGTTAGCCAGTCCTCGATTATAAGTACACAAATGATCACATTCGCTCCCAAGACTTCCGCCACATGCGCTAGCGCAGTTACGTGATCTGCATCGTTGCGTAACCAATAGAAAGTAGCCTCAGACTGCACTCGGACGTTAGTGCTGCATCGCCCGTTCTATTAGAATCGTAAAATGCAATAGTTTCTATTAGTCAGATGACAGAACGAATAATAATGTGCAACCAACGCTCTAAGTGATATCGCCATTGTTTTTCGGGTTGCGCCACCGAATTAAGGCCATTCAACTTAATGCAAACTGAAAGTTGTCCTACAAATAATCTAAAAGGTATAACTATCTAATACTACAAAATATTTCTATTCAAAGGAATAAACAAGCGGTAAATGTGAAGTCAAACGCTGCGTATATTACATAAGCGGCGTGGTTATGCCGGCAGTTACTCAAAAAATGTTTCATTGTCTAGTGCATTTCCTTTTTAATTATAAATTACAGTATTACTTCAATTTCAAATAATACAATGTGCTGTGCCTTCATAATCATAGATAAATTCATACAACTATGAATATTCGGAATTGCAAATTCCACACAATTATTACAATATTTAGTGAATCTGAATTGTACTATACCATATTTTACGTTGGAGTTATTAAAAAGAAACTTTTTATAATTTTCAAAAAATATAGATACGATATGTTAATATAAGAAATTTTCTAAAATATAACTTTATTACAGGTAAACGCCAACTTGAGGACATTACAGAATTGCTTAACGTCGCTAATGGGAAGACCAATAACGTTGGAGCAACTTCGGTTAGATGTCGGGTTGGTGGTAGAGAAAATGACTCAGATTACCTGCGTGTTCCGTCGCATTCAACTAAGGATGGAAGAATACGTATGCTTAAAGGTGTACATTCTTCTCAATCAAGGTAAAATTAGTAACATCTTTTCACATGATAAAAACGGTATTATTTATTACTTTATTAACGAACATTTCAGTCCCTTACAAATTAATATTTATATACACATTTACATTACAACATCAATAATAGTTATTATAAATAACGGACAATTTTGACCATTTTTGTATCATTATCACCTTATAACCATACAAAAATTGTATAAAGTACTTCCTGATTCCAAATTTAAACTTTTTATGTTCAAGTACTATATTTAA
This sequence comes from Eueides isabella, assembly GCA_019049475.1. Taxonomy (NCBI): domain Eukaryota; kingdom Metazoa; phylum Arthropoda; class Insecta; order Lepidoptera; family Nymphalidae; genus Eueides; species Eueides isabella. The sequence continues at coordinate 12,167,312 of CM032385.1, forward strand.
ATACTAGTATCGATTTAAAACTGTTTGAAGTTTTAAAGTGCATTAAAAAGGCAGTAAAATCGATTGATTTCACTTGACAACGCGGTAATCCACTTATAGACTAGGGTGCATCGCCCCATTATGTAGGTCAGTTACAATTTGCTATTATATAAGCTGAGCAATTTTATACTTCAAGCGCAAGTATATTGTGATTTTCCGCATTTATTACAAACAAATACGATAATTAATCGAATTCCTTCACCTATTTATGTTGTAGTACGACCCCTATTTAAAATTGAAGTATGCCTCGTACGATCTCCCTTTAGAAAATATTTATTTTTGTAATATATTCGTTCAGCCTGCGAGACAAAATGTGACGTTAAATCCTGTGTTTGAATTAGGGAGTTGTAGACCAATGATAATAAGAAAAACGTACCGATTTAAAATATATATGTATATATAAATATATGTATAAAATTTTAATTCGTATTTGTAACTAAATATATATTATATTAATTAACTACACTTACTTCATATGTTAAATAGGCTTAAATACAGTAATCAAATTAAGGCGCCCTTCACTGGGTTGGCATTTTGCACAACTATCATGCACAATCGCTTTTGAGTATATTTGCATACTTTCTTCTCTTTGTTTAAATTAACTAAATAAAACCAAAAATAAACATTTAAGACTTTTTAAAGTAACAATGTCAAATAAATTTAAAATGGCAACAAAACGAAACTTGTAGCTACGATGTACATATATCTAAAACATAAAATATATATTGTATATATATGCATATAAAAAAGTGTGCTGCCCAAGCAGTTGGAAAAACAAGAAATAAGCTTTAAACGCCGTCTTACTTAAACGCTACAGTGCAGGAAAAATGACATCTGCGTTATCGATGCTGTAAGTGGGTCACACGCACACGCCACAAATTTATTTTCACTGCGTTATAATTACACTGTTTATGAAACAAAACGTACATCTACGCATTACGTCTGGAAACAAAGTTAAGCTTATATTGAACAAAAAAGGAGTATTTTTTAAATAAATATCTACCAGTCAATATTAATTTGATGTTTTCGGTATATATTCTATTAATGACTATTAATGAACATTACACCTAAACAATATATGTTGAAATAAGTGTGAATTATTTTTCGAATATATTTTAATATATTCGAATTATATACGAAAAACGCTAAAAATATATACTAATATTATATTGTTCTCGTATCATTAATAAATAATATTTCTCATTCCTTTGTATAATAAACGCGTAATAGAACAGATTTAAGAACGAAAGTTGTATTACAAGCGAGATAGCTATAACGTTCGCTGCGGTGAAATGGAAAGCGCTTGCGCAACGGTTCCGCGGTTGCACGTGTATGTGTGTATGTGTGAAAACAATAAGCTGTAAGTTGAGCAACCCATCGGAATGCTAAAAGAATTTAATTTTTATATTTTTACGTTTTATTCATTGATATTAGATGAAAATGATACAAATAAATATATTTGTAAATAAACGCCTCAATTTGACTTCAATTCAATACAATTCAAACTTATGTTATTATATTTTTTTGGTTAAAATATCAAGAACATAATAAGAGATGGTTTTCCTGATTTTAAGACATTTTAAATGAAACTCTTCAAGTGGGTTTAGAATTTTACATTTTTAAATACCAGACACTTGGAACATTTAACGGTAGTACATAATCACGTGTAGACTCAACCCGTAAAGAGTTTCCTTTAAAATATCAGGATCTTTTATTTACTTCAAATGGAAAAAATATAAACAATTACTTGATTGTAATGTTCTTTTTTTTATATAATATAAAATCACATCTTTAAATTACTGTTTATGCATTACAGTAAAGCGTGAACCTGTTAAGTCATCACTGAAAGGTGTTAAGGGCCGAACAAAACAACGCTGTAATAGCAGTACTCGTATAATAGCTGCGTTACGTCAGTACTAACGGGACTGCATTTCACTCTCGGCGAAAAGCAGGCGGAAGCAAACTTTCTCTTTTGCCGCGCGCTCGAAAAAAGCGGATTAACCGCTCGTCTCGCTTGCGCTTACGTAACCTGTGCACGTGATTTAAACAATTATATTAATCATAGAAATAATTGAAAGATCGATAACAATATATAATAATATAATTAAAATGACTTAAAAAATCTCATAATATAAATTTCAAGATAGTTTTGTTACAGTTCCTTCATAAGTTTATAACATTCATTAAAATAGTTTTATTTTGGATCTAAGTTTTATGAAAAGATCAGAATATATAAGATTACGCTTATTTAGTTATAATATAAATATGTTATTTACAAAAAAAACGTCAACTTCTAATTATTGTGGAACATGTAACGTACAATATCGTAAAGCGCGTGCGAGCGAGACGGCTGCAGCTTGAGGACGCGAGCTCGCTCGAGCGGAGGTCAACGGCTAGCCGCGGTCGTTGCCCCGCTATCGGAGTGACCTACTGAGCGCGTGACGTCACCGCCGCACCGCGCGCGCTTTGGCATTGCTCACTCGACGCAATGTGCCGCCATCTTGTAACGAGTGGAGCAACTAAAGGAATACTTTCCACGTAATAATATAGCCTTGGCGATGTCAATAGTATATAGAAGGATTTGTTTCACGACAGATTTAATCTAAATTTATCTTTCCAGAAGTGGAGTTAGAGAGTATACAAGATAGGTATGTGCAAGTTTTGCGCAGTTACTTAGAGCATGCCGCTCCCCACCATCCAGGCAGGCTTCAGGAGCTTTTCGCTCGGATTCCCGAGGTAAGTACCGTTTAATCAATAAAAAAAAATTGCTTAAGATTTTTTAATGAAATTTTTACATTTTTTTTTTATAAATAAAATACTAAATGCATTGCACATAAATAAATATAGAACAGGGAAAATGATTGTCGAATTCCATTAATACTCATGAATCCCGTTACTTGTATAAAACAAATTCCACTTTCAAATGTAAACCAAAAACATCAATTATATTTTTAGAAATCGAAATACATAATAATAACTTTTCTAAATGTAGTTTCGTATTGTCAGTTATCTTCACTATTAAGCGGTGCAGACTAGAGTACTAAATCACTTTCCACAATAGAAAGTAACCAACAAGAACGAAAGCTTGAAACGTGAAATATTGACTCATTATATTCGTGCACTTTCAGATTCAAGCGGCGGCGAACCTGTTGCTCGAGAGTAAGATGTTCTACGTACCGTTCGTGCTTAACTCCGCTGAGATCAGATAGTATATGGCCCAGCAGGGCGTCTAGTTCTCGATGTACGAGCGGCTAGCCCCTCGCCCCAGCCAGCCCCGCACCCTCGTCACCTAGACATACCACCCTGTGTTCACCGCTCACTGCCCAGCGTTCGGCTCCATAAGTCTACATCCAAACGAACATTCGCACTCGTTGAGACACCGTTGAGACTCGACGCCGAATGCGGCAGTGCGTACACTCTCATAGAGAAACTTCTTTACAATTAGTGGAGTGCGAGGTCAGTGCGATACACTTTGTTGGATCTTGTGTGATTGGCTTATTGTTTAGTAGCGGAATTAAAACGTCCCAATCAACAGACTGATTTATCATAAAATAGCTATTATTTAAGTACCAGGGACTCGTGTTTTATACGTGGTAGTGTATACTACTTAGTCTTAAATAGAGTAAAATATATAATTATGTTATTTAAATACGTCAATCGAATGATTGCATAATATATTATTTCTGTAAATATAGAATGTAATTTACTTAGACTGTAAGTGATGTCGTTGTTTATAGATAATTGTTTCTTGTAAATGAAATATTGCTGTTTTAGTTTGCATTTTATATTGTCTAGGATAAAACCAGTAGATCACTGGGTGTGTAATATCGAAGATTTTTAATTTTATTTTATATGACTCGTTCATAATATATGTAAGTAGCACTAGGAACCTATTCTCAGTGTTTACCAAGACTGCTTGTATACAACTGTACTGTTTTTACGCTAACATATTTTAGCGCGGATACGCGCTCTCTGTAGTCACAATTTATGCATTTTTATTGCCAATATTTTGCAAGACACCTGTGCATATATTGTTGCTCTAAAACTTTTACTTTACTCTGGTCTAACTAGATATAAGTAACAATTATTAAGCGCGTCCACCTCGCGTGTTTTTGAGGGCGTATTAGGTTGGTCGTGGGTGCTTATTAACAATTCTAAATACTTTATAAATCAAATTGACTTTGAACACTCTCCTACTTGTAATTCAATTAATTTAAATAAAACATGATATTAAATTTTAAAAGTTTCAATTTCCTTACCAATTAAAGATATTCGCCCACGTCCACTGTAGATTATTGGTTCGCCTGCCAACATGACTTGGGGGGAGGCGACTCAAGATTTACTTATGTATTATACTTTGCTTCCTTTGATGTGTTCAAGTGTAATTTATGCTCAATACCATTAATTTTCATCAGACGTCTGCATGATATCTGTCCTGTCAAGGCGCTATTAGTATTTTTAATATTCATTTGAAAAATAAAATGTAATAAATCTTATTTCACCTAATTTCCAATGTCAACAAATTTTTAACCCTATTAAATAAGACTGCGTGGCCATGATCTTTTTTACATACACCGTGGCGTATATCAAGATACTACATATTTTTAATTAAAACAGATATACAATAAGAACATGCAAACACATTCAAACAATTACTCACTATTAACTATCTATAAATCGATATCCATTTTTAAGGTATTCAATTCCTGAGCCTGTACCACTAAATACAAATTACATACATTGTTGAACCATATTCCATACATGCACGATTTAGCATTCCTTTAACCATTCAGCCAAGCGCTTTTTAAATATATCGTGAATTATTTAAATGTATCGATGACTATTGTCTTGACCAAATCAAATTTTCAATAAACCATCCGCCATTCACAGTCATGATAACATTATATTAATCATTTTAGTGTTAAATATGTACCCATTATTTATAAGCGTCAACTGTTTTTTCTGATTTTTTTCACTGTCAATAATCACTGCCTATATAAAATAAGCTGTTTTCAGTGATAGCGATTGTAGTGAAGACTGTATACACGAGAAATATAATGCACTTTTATAACAATTCATTCTTGTATTTGTATTAATGGCAATAACAAATATTAAGTTATTACTTATTGGACTTATAAAATTTTTAGTAGTATTTATACCGCCTTTACTCTTTACTTGCGTATTATTATAAAAACAAAACAGATATTATACATACAAAGCGTGTATACAGGCTTATTTTTTAATGTAAAAATTTTGTTATAAACGTTCCAGCAACGGTGAACAGTTACCATTAGATTAAGAATGGCGATAAGCGTCTTGTTAAAATTAAGTAATTACAACCAAAAAGTTCGTTCTAAGGACTTAGGTTCTAGATATAAATATTTCATGCCTTAGATCTGTATAGATCGATGTCAGCATATATATTATACTTAATCACATACACATATAATTTCTAGGAGTTTCATTAAAAATAAGAAATTTTAGCTTTCTTACTACCACAATACCTAAGTATATCTCCAGTGACTTAAATTATATATCTGAAGGGTGCAACTTGTGATATATATGTATATATTCATACTCGCATTCATTTTCGCAACATTATATTATTCAACAAACAAACATATATGTTTGTTTGTTAAATAATGAAATCTAATAAGATTTGTTAAAGAAATATGTTTTTATTTTATCAGTTCACCTAAACTTAAAGGTTATAAAAAAAATACCCTTTTTTGTCGTAATTATTATGGATCTGCTATTTTCACTATAATATAAACTCTAAATTTTACGTCCTTTTTAAATCGTTTTAAAAAACTTACTTAAGTTTATACATATTTTCGACGTTGTTATCAAAATTTTGAAATGAAATAAAAAAAAACTTAAGCCGTAATATAAATTTGTTCCCAAAAAATTAATTAGGAAATCCTGTTACCTGAAGAGCGACACGTGTCCGTTCCTCATTGTGTTACCATTAGTTAAGTTAGCAAATAATGTTTTGTACATTGTAATTAGTTCCAAAACAACCAGTTACGACACTGCCATTAAATGCCTAAATAGATTCTTAAATAATTTTGTTATGCATATGTGTATTAAGCTAGTAAGTTTCGTGAAATTATTATGTAATTGTGATAAACAGTGCGTTGCCGAAGTTTTTTTCGATATCCATTCGATCATTTATTTTCGAAGCTTAGAAGCCGCACCTACTGACAATTGGTTTATACTACGCATATTTATTTATTTGTTAATATCTAACTTAAATTATAATTAGTCGGTATAAACGCCATCAGCACGACGGTGTTAAATCTAAAGTCTGAGGTAAAGATGCCTTTATAGATTTTTAATTGTGTATGACGAAAATGGTAAGTTAAATATAGTCGTGCATCGTTCTACTAATATGTTAACGTAATATATGTAAGTAATATTGACACTTATTTTGTTAATAGAGTAGCGAAAGAGTAAAGAAAATTTAGATTGTAAGAATGTTATTGGCATTGTACAAAGGATAGTATTGTTAGTGAATTACGATAATGAATTGGCGCATTACTGGCGAGTACCTAATTAGAATAGTACACGAAAAGCCCGCGGAGGCTATACAATTGTTTGTACATACATTTATTATATGTAAAATAGCCATTTGCTTTTCGTTGCTCTCCTAATGTAATAGCTGGTCTGTATGTTTAAAAAGTTTCTGTTGCCTCTCTGTATTTCATATCTTTTGTAATGCTTTTTGGTAGTGAATGAGTACAGTGTCTCAAAATTTAATATGTAAGTAACTACTTTGGATACATTTATATAGTAGTTGGTCTCAACGTTCTGGCTGCCGGAACTAAGAGTGCACTTGACTTCAGAATTACTTGCTTCAACATAATTATAGCCGATGTAATATTAACAATGCAAGAACTGATTATGTAATTAAACCATTTAAACTAAACAGCGCGAGTGATTCAGAGGTCGACCATTCTGATAATATTGCGAAAATATTTTGACTGATATGTAATAGTAATAAACATAATGATGTTAATATATTTTTAAGAGTGTAACAAGAACTTAATGCATTTCACACTTTCTTTAAAGTCCATATGACGATAAGTACATCTAAGATATTGTGAGGAAATATTTTCACATTCTTAGCGTAAGATTAATAATTGTTGTGTAAAAATAAAAACTAGCGTTTCACGTACTTTGGATAAAAGGAGGGTTGACTTGTGTACATTAGACTTTGTATTTAAATAGTTATGAAATAAATCGATTGTAAAACCGTAAGAGAATATATATTTGGAAACGTTGATGAGTGTTTGTTGTATGTAATTACGTGTCACAGATGGATATTTGAACTCTAAGTATATAAATATACATATATATATTAGATATCTATTCTACAAGTTAAACATCGTGTTTTATTCAAGTATCATTAATTGTTTTTGTTACTATTTCACAAACACGTTTCGCTTGTCTTGATAATTTCATATAAAATTTTGGATCTTCAATTAACAATAAGTGAATGAAACGCCACAATTCACCACGCAGTATCACAAGTGCCTCAACACCTAAAAATATACATAGAAATTGTAGATTTGATAGAATTGGAAGTGTTTGAGTGTACTGCATTTCACGTATTATGTGGTTAGTTCGCTCAATAACAAGACTTGCTGCTTACGGGACTAGAGTATGTTAATTATAGGGCTCCACGTTCACACTTAGCCGTCACTTAGTTACTGGTTGCTGTACCGTTCTCGGCGAATTAAGGCTGTTGTTTTATATTTTCGACCAAGTTAGTATACAATGACTGTTATAGGTAATTCTGATGTTTGTATCGATTTATACGTCTCGCTCGAGTGGTGCGCCGGGTGTTTGTTAGTCAATGAATGAGCTGGTTTGCCAAGAGAAGTTACCTACAGTTGTGTTTAGTTAGCGATGCATAACGTGTTTGTACTTTAATTTGTTTTTTAGTTGTACTCTTGGAAATCAATGGTTAATAACTTAAGAGAATAAAATGTATGTGAAATATTCTGTCTGCTTATTTTCCTGTTTCCTGTTATGAATTCACGTTATAATTTACATTAACAGTAACAAAATATAGAAATATTGAAATAACGATAATCACTTGATATATAAAGTATATATCAAGTGATTATCGTTATTTCAATATTAAAAAATATTTACGATAATCTACTCACTTAGTAAGCTAAGTAAGTATACCTTACTTAGCTTCACGCTATATCCCTAGCGGGGTAGGCAGAGAACACGGAGCGCCAAACGCTACGGTCTCGGCATAACTCTTTCGCCTCGTCCACTGTCATCATCCTCTTCATACATGCCCTCCGGGGGGTCCTCATGCTTTTTACGTGACGTTCCTCCAGAATCGTCGATACTGTGTTTTCGAAGGTCAACCAAGGTCTCTCCCTCTCTCTTACCTGTGGTCCTCCACGGACGGAGCGGACCACGGAGCACGGAGCTACAAACATTAAGGTCTAATAAATTAAAAATCAATATATTGATTATTAAAAACAAAGAAATAAAAAACTGATTAGGAACAGTGTACAACAAGAACACTTGCTTGAGAACCATCATTTATAATAATTCAATTAAAGCATTTTTAAATAATCTGTAATTGGCGTTATTGAACATACTAAAAACAGTAGTAACAGTAACGCCCGTTTTATTAATCGTGTATCACACGTTTTAAATATATCAAATTAAAGCTATACAAAACGTATAGCTATTACAATTATAGTAATTTACTTATGTTATTAGTAAACTACAAAAATAAAAAAAACTCAACTTCAACAAATCTTATAAGACAGCAGAATTTTTGTAAATTCCTACAGAGATAGAAACAAAAATATAACAAAGGTGTAAGAATTTCGACGTAGCTATAGATCAAAACGTATGGCGAGCGGGTTCAAATCTGCTGTTGAAAATTTTATACGTTTTCTAAATTTAAGAAATCTTTGTTAAAATATCTCACATCTCACATATTTTATGTCTATAAAATAACTAATTTTGTTTTATGATAAAATACTCGGCGCCTGTCGTGGCGCAGAAGCTCAAGCGTACGAATGTAAGCATGCTTGTCATGCTTACATTCGTGAGCTCGATTCTTACTCCAGAAAATAAAATAATGAATATTGTCATATTTTTCACCACCCATCACATAATGCCTGGCGAAAAGTGGGGAATAATAGGGTCTTAATAGGAACAAAATTTCTTAGATTCCCTGATTACGTCTTCCTACCCTGCTATGTGCAGGTGTAAAGATAAAAAATATTTAAACATTTCAGCTTTTAGCTGACCAGTTTTTCGAAGAATGTCGGTTTTTACAAATTCGACGAATGTCCTCATTTCATCATGAAATATGGAAATACCGAGCACTGCTCTCCCCATTGCCCGTAGTATGATTATAAGACACGTGGTTGCGCAGTTCATGTCTGCTTTCAATGTGCCGTCAGTCACAACAATCACTGGTCAAATATCCGTAATAAAATAATGAAATATTTTGGACATGAACATTTAGTTTTCCCAACGCCACCCATCCATGGATGAATCCATGTTATATTTAACGACAGAAGTCTAAAAATATCCACAAATGACGAAGTATATTATTTCGGAGAAATAATATCTCCTTGTAACACCAGTCTTATAAGGACTAAGGGACCGACATAGTGGTTTTTTTTTTGTATAAATATCGTAATACTTTTTGAAAAACAGAACAACCAAGGTAGAGGTAACCTTATGCTTTCGACGTTTTGCCTTCGAAAATAATGGAATTGTTCTTGGACTCTAAAAGGATGATCTTGAAACTCACTCTCAAAAAAATCATCTGATTCCGTCATTACGTTTCGCTTTGTTGTTTTCACTATTTCACATTTCAAAAGAAAAACACAGAACCCTAAGAGGATCGTTATCTATAAAGTTTGTTTAAGTCTCTCGAATTCACATGGAGGTTGATACCTCCATGTGAATTGATACCTCCATGTGAATGTGACTGATGTCAAGCCAAAATTATTATTAAAGATCTGTCTCTGTAGCCGCTTATAATGATTGGCATCTTTTGAATTGGAGTGTATCTCTGGAGATACTTCTTATTATGGTACGGTTCTATCCGGACTCACTTAGGTCTATTTCAACTCTACAAATTTTCTGAAGAAAGTATTCAAGCTATAGAGATGCTCCTTATCTATGAAAACAACATGGTGACATGGCTTTGGGCGCTACGTTGTCCAAATTCAAATGATTTACTCAGCCTTGCTTTATCTCTCATTACAACTATGTATTATAGCTATCCAAGATTTTAGAGATATCCCCTGTAATTCCTCCTTGTCCAAAAATGAATTTACAGAAATAACTATGGAATATAAATAATAATTTTGTGTTCTTAGCAAACTTTTTTCAGGTAAAAGATGACGAAGTATTATCGATATTCTCTTTTGATTTCTCATTACATTTGAAAATTTTGAAAATATTTATATAGTGTTGTCATGAGCAAAAGGAAAAAAACTTACGGCGCTACTCATTACTCAGCACCGTGGGTGGAGGTCCCACAGCAAGCCTTACCTCCTGGGAATGGAAGGAAGGAATTATGAGGACATAATTTTACCATTGTAGCACATATTTAAGAATTCTCACTAACGGATCACAAATGCATTGTTGAAAACCTTACCCAAATTTGACTAATGGTTTTGCTTTTGCCCCTAATAAGTTGTTACCGTAACACTTATCTTGAACATTTAACAAACCCATCACTTAAATTCAAACAAACACATTCAGACCACATAAGTGCGTTTGGAAATAAATGATAACTTTGGTTTGCACAAATACACGTCTCACCCTGCCACATATACCGTTCTCTGTAAAAAACAAATTATTATGTAACGTGTAAATATGCTAAAATTAATTAAATTTTGAGTTATTTTTTTACTTAAGTGCTGTATATTTTATTGTTCTCTTGAAACTATGCTTATATTTGCAATATTTTAATTTCTATTTTGTATGTAATGGAGTACAAATGGTGTAAAATTGTTTCTAGACGAAAATGTCATTAAAAATGACGCTGTCATCCATACAATTCTTTTGTACTAAAGCTGTACCGCCACATGTCACTGTTCTGCATTTTATGATTAATTCTTAAATCTCTACTATAAAACAAGCAAAATGGTAAATATAATAATAATAGTGATATTTTATATAGGTATAAGTTACTTTTAAGTATTTACAACGATAAATGTTTTACATTCTCATTGACGTGAAATATTACCTGCAAACATAAAAAATACCTTTTTACACAACCTCGAAAATTTTAATGTTTTATGTATTTTGCAGAAACCTCTTATGTTGCAAGGACATGAGCGTGCCATAACGCAGATTAAATACAACCGCGAAGGAGACTTATTGTTCTCTGCGGCTAAGGATTCCAAGCCTAACGTGTGGTGGTCTTTGAACGGTGAACGTCTCGGTACATTCAATGGACACGGAGGTGTTGTTTGGTGCCTTGATGTTGACTGGCAGTCTATTAATCTTATTACCGGTGGTGGTGACAGTTCAAGCAGGTATAATTAGTGAGATATTTACATACTTACAAATTATTAAAATAGTATCTATCCTTTTTAAACCACTTTTTTGTATTTAATAAGGCTTTGGGACCTCGAAACTGGTAAAAATATAGCAACAATAAAGACTAACTCTTCAGTAAGAACATGTAACTTCAGCTTCAGTGCAAATCAAGCTGCGTACACTACTGATAAAGCTATGGGCCATCCTTGTGAAGTAAGTTTTTATATTCTTTTATGTAAATTAATTCTTTAATTATATAGATTTTTAATCTCTGAAATAAACTTCAACTGAAAATCAACATCCAAAATTAACATATTTTAAATTATTCATATGAATTTAGGCTTATTCGTTAAAAATATATTAGTTCATGAATGCATGTGTATGTTATGTATACAAATATATTATTTTGTATATAAGTTTTTTCTTCATTATCACTCTATCCTTTTTGAAGCATTGTAGTTTAAGGGAGCCTAGACACAAGATACTCTAGTTCCCCACTTTCTGCAACATTCTAGAGGCATTGCATGCTAAATGACGGAGCTCAATGCCGTTCTTTGCCTCAATACCAAAGAATTGGACCTACAACAATGTACCTGTTGCTTTTGCAGTCACATCCTGAGCCACAAAAGGCCTCTAAATTTACTGATTGTATGTTGACACAACTTAGTGAAGTGTTTTAATACCAGATCAAGGATATAAAAAAAACCCTGAATAGAAGTTACTGATTCTATACTATTACAGTCTCTTTTTGTGTTTAATTCTTATTATTTCTAATTACAGGTGTTCATAATTGATACAAGAACAATTGATGAGTCCATGTCAGGACAAGGTCCTATATTGAAATGGGAGATTACTGACTCAAAAGTTACCTCAATGGTCTGGGGTTGCCTTGATGAGACCATCATCACTGGTCATGAAGCTGGTGATCTTATTCAATGGGATCTAAGGGTATTATGATTTGTCTTTCATTATTATTTAAATGTGTAATTTTGTTGTTATAAATATAATTTCCGTAGTGGAGACCAAACCCACAAGTACAATCAGAGGCTGTCCCACTGCAGCACAAGGATCATTTTAAATCTTTTTAAAGTCTTTTACCTTTTCCTATTAGAAAAAAAGGAATCTTAGCATGCTAATTACTAAAACAAATATAAATTTAAGTATTTCATAAATAATTAAAAGTAGTAATTAAAAATTTTTGTTTGTATATTTAAATAAATATATATAATGACATTGTTATCCATGAAAAATGTTATAAAAATTTCAGACTGGCAAGAAGGTACACTCGGTCAAAGAACACACCCATCAAGTAAATGACATGCAGTTATCAAGAGATGGCACCATGTTCATTACTGCATCTAAAGATCAAACTGCAAAACTTTTTGATACCAGCTCCCTTGAACTTCTCAAGGAGTACAAAACTGAACGTCCTGTAAACTCTGCTGCTTTGAGCCCCATTTTAGATCATGTAGTACTAGGAGGAGGTCAAGATGCTATGGAAGTGACAACTACTTCAACCAGATCTGGTAAATTCGACGCTCGTTTCTTTCACCTTGTTTTTGAAGAGGAATTTGGAAGAGTCAAGGGGCATTTTGGACCTATTAACAGTTTGGCTTTTCATCCCGATGGTAAAAGCTTTGCTTCAGGCGGTGAGGATGGTTATGTAAGAGTACAGAATTTCGATCAATCATACTTTGACTATACTTTTGATTATAATAGAGATTAAATTAAAGATTGTTTGAGTCACAGTATTGTTAACACAAATATATAATAATTCTTAACGGAACATTTTTCCGACTGTTTCTATTAAATAAAGTATAACTGATCTTCAGATTTATTAATCTGATTACAATTTTTCACAAAATAAAATATTATTTCAAATATTATTGTTTTATTGACGAGTCCTATACAAAATTGTATGTTTAATCCATAGAAATAAAACAAAAAAAAAATACCAAATGAATTTTACCCTTTAAAATGTTCTGTATTATTGTATTAGTGTTATTAGTGTTACATAAAGAAATAGACAAAAGTAGATAGTAATATCTAATACAGAAGAAAAGACAAATAAAATAATAAATTTATGTAGATCCTTTTAGAAGGTGTTTTGTACTCATAAGCATAATATAAAGTCTGCACTAACTGCACTACAGTTGTGATAGTATTTACGCTATTAGAAAATTAGTTGTACAGAGTGAATAAACATAATGGCTGCAGTGTTTCCCCCCATTTAATTAGAGTTATTTACTCTAGGGATATGAGATATAAAGTTACTAAATGAGATAAAGTTTAAATTCTTAACAAAATCTTCTACATGAAGCCGAAATAAAAGAGAGTTTCTTTCTCTGTCATCAGTCTCTTTGCATTTAATCAAAATCAAAATATTCTTTATTCAATTTGGCTATTACAAGCACTTATAGTAATTAAATTACAGAGAAATGTCTGTAGTGTCAATGCCCCACGAAGCTACCACCGGCTAGAAAGGTGGGTCTGCTGGTAAGATCCGCCAAGAAAATAAACAGTCGCTTTTCAAATTATAACTTAAAAGTACAACCATACTTAGCTTATCATAATAGTTTTGAATAAGCTTTGCCTAATAATATATTTCGAACTTAAAACTGGAATAGATCACTTATTTTTATTTTTTGTATTAATATCATGTCTATCACTGTTCTCTAAATAATTGTGTACATTTTTACGACTGAGCATTATTTTATTATATACCTATGTACTGTAAGAATACCCGTTATTTTAAAAATCTCTTACCGAGTTTCCATGATATAAATGGTCTAAATTGTTCTTTTTTAATTTCGAATATAGTTCGATATCGATGCACCATTGAACCAAAATAAAATTCCATAGTACAATATGCTATGAAAATTATTTAAGTACACTAGCCAAGGAGTATCAACATCCATAAGCTGTTTCACTTTAATAACAGCATAAGCAGCGTAACTCAGTTTGCCCGCAAGAGAAGACTGATGGGGGCTCCCACTGAGGTTTCCAATATAGGTATATGGTATCAGAAAAAATATTTGAATTTTATTAGAGACTTCAGCTTAGCTTCTGTTTCTTAACTTTCGGCATAATAAGTTATATACTTTTAATTTTCTACTCGTTTAAACCAGTGAAGTATTTGCAGTGCAAAATTTATATCGTCATAATTGTCCTTATTATTTTAAATATTTTAAAAGTATCATCAACAAATAACATCAAATAAATTCTTAACGCAAATGTCAATGTCTATGTGGTTATTTATAAAAATTAAAATAGTAGTACAAGAGATCCTAGAATCGATTGTTGTGACTGACACCTATCTACAGATAGATGCAAAAGCAACCTCAAGATTACATTTCTTTATTTACAAGAAAAACAATAATCACATTATTGACATTTCAAGAGAACTTGGGAACCTAACGTTAGGACACTTCCACTTCTGTTCCCAACTTTCCACCAAATTTGAGGTATTGCATGTTGAGTAACTCAACGCTACGCTTTGCCTTGTTACCAGAGCAATGAAATGAAAAAATACTATATTTTATTTCCTCGAGTGGGGATCGAATCCACATCCTATCGTTTACAGTCATAAATTGTATAGTATCATGGTCCACGCAGTCAAAAGCTTTAGATTTTTTTTTCTGTGTGAATCTGCAATCAGTTCCAGAACTATAGTTCTGCTTATAAGCAGTTTTGTTAGGGGAGGTTGAAAGCTCTCAAAAAAAAAAAAGCTTTAGATAAATCAAAAAACATTTAGACCGCATTCTGTAAGTTTTACCCAAGCATTACAAATGTAATTGAGGAAGGCAACTCCAGTATGTTGTAGGTCTGCATCTAGTAAAACCATAGAGTTCATTATGTGCTGTCTACTGAAATACGCAAGTTATTCATTGATAAAAAAATTTCTTTTTCAAATCTTTTCTTTACCAAAATTTGGAAAATTAAATATTGAATTGAACAACAGCAATTTTTCTAGACTTGTAAATAAGTAGGCAATTTAATAATTATTTAATATTTTATTCATAAATTTATTATACAAAAAAATCTGTAATATTTAATACTTATAACATGAGTACAATTATGCCTATAGAAAGTATGGAGTTGTATGTTGTGGAGGCACTTCTCTCTCACTGTCAGGCACCGCATGGAAAATTTTAGCATTCCGCTCAAATACTGTCTTGAATTCCATAATGGAAGCTACATTACCACATCTGTAGCAATAGTTTGGTGCTGACCATACTGTGACTAATTTTTTGTCAAACATATATTTATAACCTGAAATTAATAATATTAGTATTAAAAAGTATAGTATATTTTTCAATATTATCATACACAGTAAAAATGTACATGGAATCTACACAAATTTTAATATGAGTATATTATTTAAAAATAGAGATTTAAATACTTAATATATATTTGTAAAAAAAAGAGGAAATTTTAAAGCAGGGGCTCAAGCATGATATCATGCAAGTGTCTTGTGTCAAAACACACACAGTATCTAAACTAATTAATTCTGTAACATGTACCTACCTTCATTTACAAGCTGATGTGCTCTACATATTAAGGTAAGATTATTTTGACTCATAAAAAGATCTGTCACACAGCTGCCAAATAACCATCCAGCTCCCCTAGGACTAACAGACCTGAAGAAAACAAAAAATAAACACATTTTTTTTTCATTAATAGCATAAAAAGGGCATTATTGCAGTGGGACAGTATTTGATAAAACTGTTTGGTAGCCATTCAAATTGATTGCTAAAAAAGGCAATTCAACCAGGCCAGATCATGTGATATATTTTGGTGGAACAGAACAGAAAATAAATTGTCTTGTCACCAAATTCACTCAGCTTACTGAATTTTGAATGAAGTGTGAAACAAAAAGTTAAAAAGCAATACATACCATGTCTTAATGTCGGCTGGGTCGGACCATAATAAATCACAAAAGGCACCCTTGTGTGGAATTTGTTGATTTCTTTCTATTGATCTAATTTGATCAATTGTAGGTATTTCTGGAGATAATCCACCATGAACGCATAGTACAGTCTCATCTATTAACTACAACAAAATTTTATTTATGATTTTATAATTCTTATCTAAATAAGAAAAGCAATGAATATTAAGCAGATCATATACACTGAACATCATTATGGCCTCTCTGTTTGTTTCTAACACTAAAAGAAACATACCATATTATATGATCGTTTTTAATATTTAAAAAGTACATATAAAAACCATAGTGTAGTTACCGCTGCCACTGTTAACATGTCAAAGACTCTACAGCAATCCTTCCAAGCATTTGCATTTCCATATTTGTTTAAGCATTCATCATAAAATCCATATACTTTTGTTATTTGACATGTTTCATGGTTACCTCTTAATAAAATTATCCTGAAAATTTGTGTATATAAATAATTTATTGTATTCATTAGAATAGAACAATTGAGAATTACCTATCTGGGCAGACTTAATTCTTTTCACTTAGTCCAGCAAATTATGCTTTTTTTAAAAATATCAATTACCTTTTGGCTATTTTCCCAAAATAGAACAATATTTTTTATTTTTCTTCTGCTTTTCAACCATAATAAATGAGCAAGTATCAATAATTTATTGTAACCATTAGAATGAAACAATTGAGACTTACCTATCTGGGTATCTTGCTTTTAGTGCCATAAGAAGGGTTAGGGTTTCAAGGCTATAGTATCCACGATCTACATAGTCTCCCATAAATATATACTTGGTGTCCGGCACTTGGCCTCCTATATGAAAAAGTTCTTCTAAGTCATAAAACTGAAAACATTTATAATATATATGATGAAAAGGCTTATATGAAAATGCTACAAATTATATTAAAACAAGATATACAACAGTTGTGCTCCTAAATAAAGTTATATTGAAATTGAAAATTGACTTTTCAAATTTGAAGTGTGTTTCCTTCATCAAAGTGTTGGTTTTTGTTGGCGAAATAAAAAAATAAGAATGACAATGATTTTTACCTGACCGTGAATATCTCCACACACTGTTACAGGTGTTTCTACCGGTTGAACATTTGGTTCTTCTAGCAGCAAATCACAAACTATATTACACAGCTCTCGGAGATCATCTTCGGGCAGATATTTACACCTTTTTGCTATTTCTATCCACTTATCAACGTCTCCCATCATTTTGTTGGTTACAGAAATTAATATAAAATTAAGATAAGGTCCGCAACTTCTGAACCTCTAACAGTTTTCTTTCTTCTTACACACTGACAGCTGACAGTTTACATGCATAACGTCATTGTCTAATATTACGTCATTTATTTACGTCAAATCAATTTCGTCTTAAAACAATGCATGCAGTAAAACCATTAAAATACAAAAAAGAAAAACAATTAAAATTATGTAATATTCTGAATTCTGAACTACTTACAGTAATAATTTGACATAGAGATTTTTAAATTATTATTTTATGAAATTTATGAAGTCATTCATATTTATATAAAACTATCGAGAGGTCGACAAATAAATTAATGTTGATCATTTGTAATACCAAGAAATTGGTTATCTAAAATGAAACATTTAATAATTTTAAATAAAATATTTATTAGTTTTAAATGAAATATTTTCATTTCTTCACTCTTAAAGGTGAAGCGCTGTATCGATTTCTCCCACTTAATACACAATGCCTGAAATTCAACGGAAAGTGAGGAATGAAGTGTCTTGATACTAACTTCATAAGTTAACTCTGTTTGCCCAGCCAGCCAGTGTTTTATCAACTGCTTAGAAAGCCATTGTACCTAAATTCGAATAAGGTAACAAATCTGAGGCGTGTCGTATGGACACAAGCATGTGATTTAAAACGAGACAGATTGTGGGTTCGACAGCCTCTCGGGCGAAGAGTTCAACCACTCAACACGCAATGCTTCAAATTCGGCAGAAAGTGAGTAACGGAACGGAGTGTCTTATCACTAGGTTCCCAAGTTCCCTCTGTCTACCCTGCCATGTACATGTGGATACAGCGTGAAGTAGAGTAACAATCTTTCGCTCCTTGTTACTCCAAATTATTTTTTAATACGTGTGCTGAAAATCCAGACAATTTAAGAGAATATTTTACGTGAATACTGGTAGATTTTATATAGTTTATTGGTAATATACAAAATGTTACACCAATTAAGGCTTAATATTAATGACAATAAACTAAAAAAATAAAATAAAACTGAAAACGGATTTAGGAATAAATAAAAAACACACAAGTTAGTTCAGAAATTTATTTAACGTGAAAACAAACATGAAAGTACATTTTAAAAATGTTATTACATTTTTGTTATACTTATATTAGGGTGCTGTTGATATGCCGCTGTGAATGGTTAAACAAATCGTATTATGCATTAAACTAATGTAGGTTTTATTTTATAAAACTTAAAATGAAAGATTTTTCCAAATGGGACGGATTTGTTTATAACAAATTCAGAAAAGTTTAGTGGTTTGTTTTCATAAAAACGTAATCTTTGTTTTTTTTTTTTAAATACTTTACAGATTTAATGTGTATCGATTTTTTTAATTACAAGAATATGTTTGAGCCTATGTTTTATCGCTTTTATGAAAACTTACCTTACCATACCTTCCCATAGCAAAATAAAATCATAATTATAAAAAAAAGATTTACAAAACGATAAAAAATCGACAGCAATTGAACAATTTAGGTCATGCAAAATGTAGAACAAAATCTCTAGTTATTTCTGGTTACTGCAATAAAATTTTTCAACATGTTTAATTATATTGTATCCAGACGAAAATTTTACGTAATAATTATTTTGGAACGTTAAAACTATTATCTAATTGGCCGTTTTCTTTTTCGTTTCCATTTAATTCCACAAAGAAAAACCAGCCTTTTGCTAAAAATATCACTAAGGTCTGGAGTTGCCAAGGCATCATTAATCACAGAATGCTATTTTTGAAGAACGAAGCTTAAAAATAAAAACGTTTCAAAAATATTAAGTGACCGTTATAATAATAATTTGACACAAACATTTTTAAGACAAAATGGAGTCACTCATAATTATAGAAACCTAACGAAACGAAAGCTCGACAAATAAATAAATGTTGGTCATTTATAATACTAAGGAATTGGTAATCTAAAATCATTCCATAACAAAACTAACATAAGTAATATAAAAAAAAAACGTATACCTAGCAATTTCGAGTTTTAGGTTTCGATTTTCAACATTGAGATATAAAAAATTACTTAAACCCGAGAGAGTACCAAGTGATCACAGATTCTGAAAAGTCCGCTCATATCAGTACAAAAGTAACTAACATTTTGAAACGGATTCACTTATTACTACGAAAAGTGAGAAACTTGACACATGCTCATAGTTAAATTATTGAACAAAAATAGAAAAAATAAAATTATATATTCTTTTAAAGAAAATTATTTTCATTGAACATTAAAAGGCACTTGTAAATTCTTTTCACTTAATTTTTAGTCAACCAACGATTCTTTTTCTAAATATATCAATAAACTTTTGGATATGTTTCCGACAAATAAAAAAATATGTTAATTTTACTTCCGCTTTACAAACATAATAAATGAGCATGTATCAATTTTCATATTTCTATAATACGTAAGATATGCTATTAATAATTACATTGCTAATCATAAAATGTCTGCCAGCCAGTACTTTGTCGATAAAAATACAAATGCATATTTTACTTTGGCAAATAGGATAGTTTATAACGCACAACCACACTAACCACAGTTTAAATACGTTTTAAAAACAGCAATAAATAAAATTTTCAAACACAATAACTATAAAAGTACTTGGCTGGTTCAAACATTGTCGGAATTCGCGGTTCTTTTTTTGAAATTTTCTTTTATAGATAAAAAATAAAAGCGATTTCTTTTTTTAAAACACCGCAATCTCACTTTATTGTTTGAATGAACACTTTATCTGTGAGTACAGTGAGCATCAGGTGCCAAATTTTTGTATGACCAAAAAGACCCTGTTACAAACCACAAGCTGTGTAAAGTAAGGCTACGATAAAAATACCTAGCACACAGTTTTGTTAACATCAAAAACGTCTTAAGAACAAAACCATACCTTAGGCGCTATGGTTAAACAACTACAAATACACATTAACTCTTATCGTATAAGAATATCATGCATGAAGCCTTATATTAAGCCTAGAGCTACAATGATAAACAAATTATTAAAAAAAAAAAACAAAATTTATAAGCCATTTTCGATGTCACCTACCGGGAATTCTATACTGACTTACAATAAAATGAAGCAAATAAATTCATATTTCAATACCTAAGCAAAACGCTAACTAAACATAACAGGCTTGCCCTTATAAGGCTCAGACAGAGATCCAAGTTTTCTACTAGAGCTGATACAAAAAATATCATTTCCAGATAAAAATCAACAAGTAAGTCGTCAATGGTTTCAGTTTAATAAACATATCAGGCTTTAGGACAGCATATAGCTAAATCTAACAATAAAAACATACACTAGTGTGTAGATAAGTAAATAACGACAAAACATAATTAGAATAAAAAAAAAGAATCAATTATATATTGTGATAATACCTACATAATAACCCTTTTACCTACAATCAAGCACAAAGCTAATAGTAAGGCAAAAAAATAACAAAAGAACTCTCGAAGAGTTTTCGTTAAGCTAATAAAAAAAAATAAAATAAAATCACTTCAAAAGTGACCGAACCACTTAAAAATAATTGTAAGGAAGAAAAAGGTTAATTATTAATCAAAGAGAATTCGATATTACACTTAGCACTAGTCTACATAGCAATGCACATGTATGTATGTACATATGAATCTATTTCTCTGTCAGTACAGAAAAATGGTTTATGATCTTTAAAATATAACATGTTAAAGTTTAAATATTGAATAAGAATGAAGAATACTATTTAAGATTAATTCTTGAAGTCAATTCTAACAAATAACTCAGTATTGAAATAACAACTGCTAAGTTTCTTGCCGACTCTTACCAGCAGAACTGTTAGAACGGTTCTTTGAAGATGTGGTAATTTAACGTTCATTTTCAGAGAGTTAGCAAAAGTCTTAGAATAAAGAATAATTTAGAATTTCAATTTGAATTTAGAACAGTTAATGAGGAAATAGAAAAAAAAATTGCCATATATATATATATATATATAGCTTTTTTTCCAACATTTCAGGGTTCGGAACACATTGTGGTGAATGAAATCAACATTTGGAAGATTATATGATATCATTGTTACTTTGAATTGACATCAACGAGACAAATTCATATTCATAAACATTTTCTGTACATTTTTTTTTACTTATGAAAGATTTTTTATTTTTCCACTAGTACTACCACTACCACTACTAAGTATATTTAACTTTATAAGAGATACAGAGAGAGCAACATGTCACTACATATAAATTTTATCAATATGCTGATAGTTTATTGTCTTACGAAATTTATTTCAAAAATAGATAATATTTAAAATATTTTCTATTTAACTTCAAACATTTGTTCCGAGTCTAGAAACGATAAGAATGTATACAAGCTGTTACTACAAAAATAAAATATATAAAAGTAATTTTAAAGAAAATGTTTATGAATATGATTGTATTGATTCTAATTTACTTGAACTGGCCCAGCACAAAGGCGTCCATAACCTTGGGCACGTGTTCGTCTATACCCACGATGTCAAGAACACCCTCGTGGTTGCCGTCGGTTGTTGCTACTCGGAGTGAAGCAAGCGATAGAACGATCAATCTGTAATTCATAAATTATATTAATAATATTTTATTACACGCTTAACGTAACCTAGCATATACATTTTTTTAGCCTTCATAAAATATACGAGGCCTGTCGTGGCGCAGCGGCACAAGAGTGTGACTGTAACCGACAGGTTCTGGGTTCGATCCCCAGTCGAGGAAATGAAATATTTAATATTTTTAATTTAAAATATTTAATGTTTCATTTCTTCGCTATGGTAATAAGGCAAAGCGCGGCGTTGAGTTCCGCCACTCAACACGCAATGCCTCAAATTCGGCGGAAAGTGGGGAACGGAAGTGGAACGGAGTGTCATAACACTAGGTTTCACTTTCGTTCCCTCTGCCTACCCTGCCTAGTGCGGGATACAGCGTGAAGCTGAAAAAAAAAATGAAAAAGAAAAAAATATATATATATTTTGATAAAGAAACTTGAAGACCTGATACACAGTATAATAAATAAAAATAGACAGTCATTGAATGTAAATATTATAACACTTTAAGCCTATACGGAAAAAATGGTCCACAATTTATGCGGCTGGCGAAGGCGACCCGGCGGTGGTGTTTAGTGTGTCATAATTATGATGGCATCGAATTCTCCAAAAATACGTAACTACTATAATAGAACTTACTTAGCATCATTGACAGCGCTCTTCCTATAACGCTCCAAGGCTCTAACGGGGCAGTGGTCCACCATTTCCTTAGAAGGCGATGGCGGCGGTCCATACCTGCCGCCTGGTCCACGACCGCCACGAGCAGATATATCCAATTCCATATACCGAGTGGTCCGGTCCACCATGTTTATAAAAACATCGAATTTTTGGTTGTGTTTTGCTGCCCACTCAATTGGTGCGTCAAGTTGGACGCGGCCCAAGTTTGCTTTCTGAAAATAAATTTTATTATCATTTTAACTTATAGACCATTGGCATAGCGGTAGACTGTATTCGCAACGGTTGTGGATTCGATTCCTCGCGGCGCTTAGTTACGCCACTCAACACACATTGTCTCGTTAGTCAGTAGAAAGTTCTCTCAGTCTATTCCATCATCCTCACGTTATGCACAAAAACGTGAAGCTACTACAATTAGCACAATTACTGCTCTTCTTGGACAATGATCATCCATTGTGGGGGTGAACATTTAAATCCCCAAAATAGTTTTATTGTTTGGAAAAAATGTATTGGAAGCAAAAAATCATGGCAAGAAGCGAAATATGCTATGCACTAAAGGTGCAATATCAAAATTAAAA
Organism: Eueides isabella; assembly: GCA_019049475.1. NCBI lineage: Eukaryota > Metazoa > Arthropoda > Insecta > Lepidoptera > Nymphalidae > Eueides > Eueides isabella. The sequence goes on from CM032385.1 coordinate 12,190,887, forward strand.
GTGGAACGCAAATACATAGATCAATCACCAACATTTTTATCTATCTCGCAACGCACCTCGCAATTTGCAAAAATAAATATATTAATATATGCATATTTATAAATAAACCTCAGTAAGTAATTACAATACTGTAAAGAAACGAAATCAATGCTTCAATTGATTATATTTTTCTATTCAAATGAACGTTAAAATTATGTATTGATTGATTGAATGTTAAAATTATGTATTGACTCACCCTTAAAACAAACTCGGCTTCACCGATGTTGCTGAAGTTGCGTTCGATGGTCACAAGTTCTATTCCCTCCTCGGAGAATACGGCTAGCTTTACATTGTTTTCACGTTTCAGCAATTGTAAAGCTAATATGATAGCTAGAAAATATTTTAACAATAATAATAAGTAGATCTTCGTGGCGCAGCGGTACAGCATTTAATTATAAACACGGTTGTAGATTCAATTTTCTTTTTCATTGGTACTCGCTCTGGTAATAGCAAAGCGCGGCGTTCAGTTCCGCCATCCATCTTTAAAATAGTGTCTTAACACTAGCTTCCTTTTGTTACACAAAACTACTCTAAGACATGGAGAGTTTATCTCATTAAATATATTTTTTTATACATACACCACATAACACAATTATTCCAATTTAATGAGTTTCAACACAAAAAATAGTTTAATTAAATAACCGATACATTATTATCATAAGGTAGTGGACCAACATAATAAAACAATCCATTTCCTGCACATGGCAGTGCAAGCTGACACACTACACAGGCTACAGATTCCGTTTCGTTCCCCAGTTTCCACCGAATTTAAAGCATTACGTGTTGAGTAGCGGAACGCGCTTTGCCTTTATTACCTGAGCGAGTAAATATTAAATATTTTAATTGAAAAGATTCATTTCTTCGAGTGAGTAACGAGCCCACAACATGTTGCGTTTACGCGTTTAGTCACACACATGTGCCCATGCTCCACGACAGGCCTATGTATATGTAAATATTTATATATATACGAGGTCTATAATTAAGTAATAAGACTGGCAACGTTGCGTTTGATCTGGCAACATTGAAAGCGCAAGGCTTGGTGGGTCGGTAAAGGAATATGTTATCCACCTTCAGTACGAGTATGATCTCGCTCAAATTATTTGGTTGTGCGTAGCGATTGTTTTTGTGAATGAATGATATCAATTTCGAGCAACGGAGTGCTATCGTACATCGCTATCTATATATAACTATATAGGTTTTGCTTCAGTTTTTTTATGGACGAGACACGGCAAACGAGCGTACGGGTCACCTGATGGTAAGTGATCACCGTCGCCCATGGCCCGGAGTAACTCTAGAGGAGCTACAGGAGTGTTGCCGGCCTTTAAAATGGATGGGCACCGGGGCCCGGCATTACCCAATGCGAAACACAGTGGCCGAAGCCACTACTTAACGCCGGTTTTAAATGCCGGGGGTGGTAACAATCCGGTCGAGTCTGCCCATGCGTGTTGCCATTGCTGACAACGTGACTCTCCCACACGTACTTTAGTCGCCTCTTACGACACCACCAGTACCAGGGTGATTGTATTCTAAGCCGGAATCACACGGCATAGATGTCCTTGGGTACAGTGTAACGGAAACTCTTCTTAAAGTTCAGCAGGACTACGGAGATAGTGTTTTGTCAAGAGCTAACCAAGAAGGTATTTCGGTGGTATAAGGCAATTTCAGAAGGAAGAGAGCCAATTGAAGATGAACCACGAAGCGGAAGGTCTTCTTCTTTAAGAACCGATGAAAATGTCGACCAAATCCGGGATCTTGTGCGGGAATCCGGTATTTTGGCCAATGAATTGAGGATGAGAAAAAACTGCACAAAAATGGTTATAAAAAACTTTTCGCGAGATTAGAAGGACATCAGGAAGGAAAAGTGTCTTGACTTTTTGAATTCAATTGAAGATGACCTCCATTTTCTGGAACGTGTCATTACTGGTGACGAGCCTTGGGTGTTTGAGTACGACCCAGAAACCAAGCGCCAGAGCATGGAGTAGACACACTTCAACCTCTCTTTGGGACTTTTTTCTTTCGAGTCTTTGGGACTTTTTTCTTTTCCTAAAGTTGAAATATCACCTCAAGGGAAATCATTTTGGGACAGTCGAAATCATTTAAACGGTTGTAACCGAGCAGCTGAAGGTTATTCCAATATCATAGTTCCAGCACTGCTATGAGGAGTAGAAGAAACGTCTCCAGCGCTGTGTGACTTCAGAAGGAAGTTATTTTAAAGGTAGAATTGTGATTCTTTTTGAATAAAAAAATAAAAAAAAAGTCATTACTTAATTAACAGACCTCGTATACCTTTACGCTGTATCTCGCATATTTTCAAAGAACCAAGTGTTAAAAGTGATAGTGATATTTATCAATAAAATAAATTAAAATTTGTTTATGGGCAATACACGAATCGAAACCATAATAATCGCCACAGTCGAACGACATACCGCATAGCCTTACTTTTCTATAGTAATATTACTTACCAGCATGACCGGGTGTAACATTCTTATTATAGAAGCACTCCGCCAATAAATGTTTTTTGCTTTCTGGTTTCTCATTGTCGCCGTCCCCGCCGGCTGCCGGAGTGCTCTTTGCTGTCGTCTTCTTCCCTTTCTTTGGAATTATGTAACTTTTGCAGAAATGACGACCTGTAGTATTACATTTATGTCAATAATCTACTCTTATTACAAATCTGTCTCTGATCGCTGTATTTTTATCGAAGATATATTTCAAAAAATACTATAAAGGACATTTGTTAATGCTTTAGATCCCAAAATAGTGGCTTTTTAATTGGTTTCTTGTCACTTGACTTGACTCGATCTTTTTTTGTTTTGTTTAGTTTTATTACATATATATTTAATTTTATTATATATCAATAAATTATAAAAATTAAATAAAAAAATAGGTACATAATACTTTATTTAATTAATGAGTCAATAAAGACATTTAGAAAAAATCTTTTTAAAACGTTGTTAAAACCAATATTTAAATTTATATTGAAATGTTAAAAAACCCTTGACCACGGATTATGGGAAAGTGTTTGAAACGTCGGTTTTCAAAAATAATATATATAAAATTATAACGCGATTATTCCGATCAAATTTGTTTCATATAAAATGTGTAATAATCGCGAAAATCAAAGATATTATGAAGTTAAAATACCTTTAAACATATGGTGTCTCATATCCAGAGTGATCAAATAACGAACATTAGTGGGCGGAGTGAGCACCCATGTCTGATCAATGAGCTTGTTGAGAGATGCTATCACTGCTGTATTGGCTGGCTGGTCAATGCCTAGAAATTAAAAAAACATAGTTAGTTTTAGTAATAAAATTATATAGTAGTTAGGTTAACGCTATAAGTAGAGGCAACTTGGAAGCTTAGTGCTTAGACATCCTTTGACACTTCCATTTTTCACTTTCTGCCTTCTGAATACTTGTTACCAGAGCAAGGAAATTATTAAATATTCAATTTTCACATGTGGAAATCGAATCGAACAACCCTTTTTTGTGTGTACCCCACGACCGGCCACTAGTAAGTAAATATTCACATATATTTATTAATGCACAAGACTAGATAAAAATATACTTTTTTAATTTCACACTTTATCCGACATATTACAGGGTAGGCAATAGCAAGCTAGTGTAAAGACTGTTCCTTAATTTTCCTCCACTTTTAAGATTGAATGTTAAATGAAAAACAAAGCCCTGCGCTTTTCTAGTTACCAACGAATAATTATGATTTTAGGTCAATGCCTAGAATATGGCTAAGCCATTTGTGGAGTTTGCACAGAAATCGCTTCACAAGGGCCTAACTTATAGCATTTCAAGATCAATATTAATTCCCAATATAAACTTACCCCAGTATTTAATTTCCTTAGGGTGGCGCCTAGTGACGGTCCACTCCCATTGGCCAGTTTTCGTATCGAGTATCTGTCGAGTGCGACGTCGAGTTTGCTTCTCTATAGCTACTTTGGCTTTCTCATATTTTAATGGTCTACAAAAAAATATTAATTGAAAAAAGAAAAAAATTTTTAGTTAATATAATTTTATTCTAATTATTTATCATATTTATAATAATCATTTTAAGACAAAATGCAAACTAAATGTATTTTTTTAGTACAAATTTAATGTAGAAGACTTATCAAATAAAAAGATGATTTTCTTATAAAATAAAAAGGTGGTAATAATATAATCCTCAAGAACTAATTTGTAAAATTTTTAAAAAGAAATTTAAGAACCCTTATTTTAAAATGAAAAATGGTTAAAAATATGCAACTGAATTGTACTGTTTAATTTGTTTAACCCATGATGCGAAAAGATTGATGTCAACCTGTCCATGGCACTACATAGCGCCTGAATGTATGAACGGATTTAATTGTGGTTTTTTATATTGGAATCCTTGTTCTTTGCAGTGGGTTTTAGCTAAGTTTTATTAAAATCATCTTAGCTGTTTATGTATATATGTATGTATCTCTTAGAGATACAAGCATTTTGTTAAGATGTAGTAATGATATTTAGGGTGGAAATTTTTTGAAAATAAATTATCATTTATATTGAACAACATACCTAGATTTCTTATTATAGTTGCATAATGCAATGTAAACTTCGATCGGAGTGATTTTGGATTTCGCTATTAATTCTTGATTATTTAATAATGAGATCAGGATATCTGTAGTAACTGAATCAGTACTGAGGAAGCCCATGTTGTGAATGCGTCGGATATTGTACAATAATTCTCTTAAAGAGAACTGTGGTAAAATTGCATTCCATATCTGTAATAAATATGTTAGTAGTTTAATACAAAATAAAAATACATTATAAAAAAATAAATGATTGCAAAAATTGTATGTCTATTGTCACTATGTTTAAGCCATCCAGTAAAAATGGGACATCCCTCTTCAAATGAGTCTTTTCCACTTCACATTCCCCTTCAAATGAGTTACTTCCACACTGAGCACATCAAGTTATTTATCACAAAGTTCTGTACACACCCAAAACCACACTATAGGACAAAACATGCCTGACTCTTTTTGACATTGGCATTTCATTGAACGCTATATGAAACAACAGTTCTTCAAAGAACAGTCAAATCGGAATGGCCTTATTAGAAATGCGGCTAATACATTTCTTTGTAAGGCCGATTTATAAATTTTTTAATGTCATTTTCAGCTGCCACATCTATTGAGTTACCAATAACAAATTGTGTGTGTGTGTGTAGTGGTAGAAGAAGTATATAATTTCTATGTGTTTTAAAGTACAGTCCAGGGGCATTCAGTTTTAAAGCAGACTATTTATATGTATTTATAAAATATTTCCCTACTTTCGGCGGTTTTTTTAAAGCATTAAAATAAGAGAATGAAGTTCCGCTATACACAAAAATTGTCTATATAAATAAATTTATGTAAATAACTTACATAAATTTGAATATAGTTATATCATAATATATAAACTTAAGATATAAAAGTGAAAGATAATTTATACAGGAGGTGCTGCATTAAATTACATGGCTTGGTTAAAATTTCATTATTACAATTAATATATATAAAATATAACATGTACCTCTTGAGATGTGAGCAAATGACCAGGCACATGGTCTATAGTAAATTGGTTCTGAGTAGCAATTGCTGCTGCTGCAACTGGGTCCTCGCAGTGACGCAAGTCTTCCACCTTTTGGATGTAATTGAAAACTTCTTCAGTGCCTTCTGCTGTTCCCAATAATTGTTTAGCTCGTTTCAGTCCAAAAATTGCGTATTTGACAACTGCATCTCTAGCTAAAAATTAAGGTTTAACTAGTTTTACTTTTAAATTACAAAATATGAAAAAACATATAATATTCAAGAATCACACTACAAACAACACAAATAAGTTAAACAAAAATTTTAACACTTGCAGAAAATAAATAAATAAACTTCCCACATCCTTATAAATTTAATATATTTAAAGGCAAAGTTTAAGAAATCAATATTCACCATGATCATTTTCAGCTATTTTCACATGTGATTTGCGTAATAGTGTTTTATGTGATCGACCGTGTCTTGCCTTCACTCTTGACATCTCTTTTGCTAACTCCATAGGATCTTTACTTGTATACCATCCCTGCACATGCTTACACCAACCACGGCCATTACCTTTTATAAAAGAAATGATTAGTTTATTAACTTGAAATAATTATCATAAATTCTGATATGAAAAGGAATAATTATATTTTTATGTATATATTTTAAAGCAGTATAAAAACAATCAATATAAAAACAGATTCAATAATTTTGGCAACTAATAATAATAATTTCATATAGATATTATTTACTGATAATTTCATTTCATTATGTGTATATTCTTTATTGCACTAGAAAAAAATAAAATAAAATAAACAATATAAAATTATGATTGTTTGTCAATTTGTCATAGCTAATTTGCGCTTATACTAATAGACAAAGTACATTATTTGATATTCATATGCTTTTTGTAAATGTTAGAATTTTCACTACAATATAAAATATATAAATAAATTCCATGGGTTTTCAAGGAAAGACTGACAATTTATTTTAAATCATCATTATTTGATATACATATAGAAGAAAAAGTAAAAAACCAACCAGTCTGCAGCAATCTGGTGAATTTATTAAACAGCATCATTTCTTCAGGAGTATTACATATTTCTGAGGCAGCTTTGTATGTAGCTTCTTTAACTGTAGGAGATCCAATAAGAAGGCATTTTGTTAATGCAAATGCAATAGTTTCAAATCTGGTATACCATCCATCTTTGTAAGCCTAAACAAATACATATATTTTAAGGATAACAGATTTAATATTGATTTTTAAGACATTAAATATTAATATTTAGTAAAATGTATACCTTTAAAATAATGTCAACAACCTCAACATTATTTTGTCCACCTTCTAAGGCTTCATCAATAGCTTTCAATTTATCAGCTTCAAAATAATGAGAAGTCCAACATCCAGGGTAATATTTTGGAATTTCATTTCCAGTGTGCAAATATCTAGTTATACGGTTTCGAAGTTTCGGATCGAGAGGTGGTGACGCCGTCATTGTCAAAAACTATTCGCCGGTATTACTTAAAGGCAATATAATAGGTAGGTATAAAATAACAATATGCAAATATTTTATCATCCAGGTAGGTGGTTTAAAATGTATTTAACAAGGCAGCATCCACCTGGAAATGAAGACAGTAGTAAAGTGAGAGCATTGAACGAATAAAGTATTACTTTTTGTCGGTACTCGAGCGAAACATGTGCCACAATTATTGAGGATGTGGCCAGAAAAAAATGGACAATGGAGGTTGACCTATAGTTTACAAAATATAAAGAATATTTTTACACTAGTTATAAGATATTATATAAAAAAAAGTTGCATAGATAGAATAATTTTAAAATTATTACGAATGACACAATATCCAAAAATATACAAAAATTATTAAACATACCTTGATAGTTTTCTCGTTTATTATTTGACAACTAATTAAATGTTGCTAGTTGAAATCACATTATTATATATAAATAATGATTATTCTACGCTCGAAACGCCATAATCATGTATAAAATATAAAGAAATCATAATTCTCATTTATTTATTAATTAATTTATATTTCTTGTCTTGAAACATCAACATTTAATATATACTGTCTTTTTTTTGTGAATATGAACAGTATATTTATTTTTTAGTTTTTTTCTGCCAATCTGTGTATGTGTATATTCTAATATTTTATCTGCAACCTGAGATAGACTTTGAAGTTTTGACAAATAAGATTATTCAGAAGTCACAACAGTGAATTTTCTTTATTTATCTTAAGTAATTCTATATAGTACAAACCGTATTACATTGTCTTATTGTTATTATACTGTTATTTTGATTTCATTTTATACTTATATAATGCAATCATATATTTCATAAAAGTCATCACACTAATCAGATACATGAGTTTACACTTAGAAGAAGCTAACGAAACGCAACAACTAATGCAGAATGAGGGGGAGGAGGAGGAGCAAAAAGTTTCTCAACCTGCAACATCTCCTGTTACAAGCAATAAGCTCTCAAGTGGTGCAGCAAGCCTTTCATCGAAAAATCAGCAAACGTTTACAAGTACTGGAAATAACAGTTTAAACGATTCTACTAAAGTGTCTTATGTTAATGAAAGACGCCTACATCGCGACTTTATGCGGACCAATACTAATAGACCGAAACACGTACCTAAAGAAACTCCTGATGTAAAACATATGGAAAAAGCTTTACTAGAGCTTCTTGATGACTTTCACACTGGTAAACTTAGCGCTTTTGGTACTGGTTGTAGTATGGAGCAGATGATAAATATAAGAGATCAGCAGGAACATTTAGCTAGACTTCACTTCCGATTATATGGGGATGCTGAGAAAGCTACTGACGATAGTTTTGAAAATTCTGACTCAAATGATAAAATGGCTCAGTTAGTACACAGTTTAGAACAATTATCTACATCAATTGAACTTTTACAATCTGAAGGTGTTCCAGCATCAAGTAGTAGCAATAAAGATTAGAAATATTGAAGTTATCAATTTTTAAAAGAGTTTGTTCACAATCAATGGATGTAATAATAATTATGTTTGTTATAATAGTTATGTTTGTTATTAATAAGTTGAGATAAAAACTAAATATGTAATTATATTAATAAGGCAAAGATCTACATGTTATATACGTAGTGTAGTATTAAAAAATGTGTTTTTAGTGTGGAGCATTGGGCTTTTGACTGCTAACATAATAGTTTTTGGTTCAACTTTAACTTGGAGTATTATTATTACTTCCCCTCTTAAATAGAAACAGCTTGAATTAAGTTGGAATGCTAATAAGAGAGGATGAAAAACTAATTTGAACCTTTCTATCCTGCCATATGCTGGATAAAGGATCAAGCAATAAATAAATAAAAGGTACTTTATTTATTTATTGCTTGATAATTACAAAACTTAGCTTCATTCTTTATCCCTAGAGGGGTAGGACGAGAAAATGGAGTGCCAAACACTACAGTCTCGACATACTTCTTCCACCTCATCAACCTCTTCATACATGCCATTCTTTTATCACTTATTTGCCTGACGTGCCCAAACCACCTGAGCACATTGTTCATTCTCACTGAACTCCATGCTACCACCTATCATTCTGTGTATCTCTTCATTGGGTAAGCGATCAGCTAAACTGACTCCGCATATCCTACGAGGAGATCGTATCTCTGTATGTATGTATTCATCTTTCTTACATTCTTCTTTTGTAATACCCACATTCGGCTGTCGTATAACATAGTCAGTACCAATACTGCATTGTGTACGCCAGAAACGCGCAACTATGCTGACGTTACGCCGTCTCAACAATCAATGAATCTAAACGTACTTCTCAGGTATACTACCTGATATTTTATATAAATAAAAACATCTTGTAAATTATATTTTCTTTTGTTGTTGGAATTGTTTACCTGTAAATATCCAAAATAAGGTCTGTTTCATATATCGATAACCCACAGTACTAATAAGCTTTACGCTGTATTCCGCATATGGTAGGGTAGTAACTTTGGAAACTTGAACCTAATGTTAAGACACTCCGTGCCACTTCCGTTTGCCACTTTCCGTCGAATTTGAGGCATTGCGTGTTGAGTGGGGGAACTCAACAGTCTTGGTACTAGAGCGAAGCCATGAAGACATTAAATATTTAAATTGAAAATATTAAAATATTTCATTTTACTCGAGCGGGAATCGAACCCACTACCTGTCTACAGTCACATGCTTTTGCCGCTGTGCCACAATAGGCCTCGGTATAGGTTACTTATTATGTTTTACAAATTATAAAATATAGAGGATTAGTTAAAGCTATTGTTAAACAATTTTATGCAATTAAATGAGTTAGCTAACTGGTGTGGTATACTAGTTAGGCTTTTTTTTTATATAGATCAAGTAGTCGCCTCAGTAGGCGCGGAATCTGTCCGCGCCTACTGAGGCATCTATAATACCTATTATTTATATTCATTATTGTAAAGCGAACCTACAGCTTTGGATTGACAATAAATGAGATAGTACATTTATCGAGAAAGGCAATCTGTTATAATCTAATATAATATAGCCTTTTATTCTCAACAAGTTGGATCACCTACAAAATATGGCCATTCGGTTCATATTTGGGTTAAAAAATACGATCATATCACTGAATATAGGATCAACCTTAACTGGTTCAAAATCAGGCATCGAAGTGATCTTCACATCGCACACTCCCATATACTGTCCTATTTCATCCTTGCACTCCTGAATATCTTAAAACATGGTTTACTTTCCTTGACTCTAACCTCTCTCTTAACCTTAGATCACATTACGACAACAAACTAGAATTGCCACTAAGTCGTGATTATTTTACGCTAAAAGCTTCGGTCCTTTGGAATACGCCCCTGCGCAAACTGCGTCAGTCTCAATCGCTTCATATTTTCAAGCGTCGAGTTAAAAGCTGTTTCTTATCACTATAAATAAATATGTATGTATCTCTGTATGTAGATGTAAATGAATTTTATGTAGGTTTGTTTATAATATGTACATATACTATAGTTGTTTGTATATTACTTATATGTTTATAGATATTTATGTAAATAGTATGTATGTCATTTTTTGGATGTACATTTTTAAGTAAGTTTATCAAAGGTACCAAAAAAATAAGATTTTTTAAACATTTGTACGATCAATATGTTGTTCTCAGATCATTTCGTGGTAAAGGTCGGCTGGAAGAGATCACCTATGGTGATAAGGCCGCCTTTACACCAAAACTTTCTTTTATTTTTCTTATACCTATATATACTTTTTTATTGTAATAAAGTATTAAATAAATACACAAATAATTAAATAAATATTTTTTATTTTAAATAATTGATACTTTTAAATGTCATCGATAACTTCCTCCGTATGCCTATTTTTGGTAAGGACCTTCTTCCATTCTAGTCTTTTTCTTTCCTTGTCCACAGAATTTTTGCTGTATTATTTATTTTATCGCCTCAACGTTATTATATGTCTTCCCACTTTTGTCTTTTTACCAAAACAGGATAGTTTTATTCCATTATTCGATACCTCTTACAATATGCTTAGTCCATTTCCACTTAAGCTTTTTAACAGTAGTAGTTACAACAGATATTTTTGTAATACTCCTTGTGGTCGTGTGACGAATTTTTGTGTAGTTTTTTTTTATATTTAACGTACTTCGTTCTATTGCGTGTCCACAGGTTTGACATTTACATTTGTAAGAGACCAAGTTAGACAGTCGTATGTCAAGATAGGTATTATACAGCTATTATAACTTTATATTCTGGTTTTTTACTAAGTATTTCTTTTAGTCCATCCTAAGTTAAGTTCTAAGAAATTAATTCACCTAAGTAGGCAAGTACATTTGCTGACATACTCGATGGCCTGATTATTAATTGTAATGGTCTTTTTGTGACGTTAGTCATAGAACGCACAAAAATTAAAATTATTTTGTGTATATACACAAACAGGCGCGAATCAAGCGCGAAAAGACTATAATATACAAAAGCAAGATATATGCGGCGGGACTCAACGCTGCGCTTTGGCTTGTTACCAGAGCCAAGAAATGAAAGCATTAAATATTTTGAAAATATTCAATGTTTCATTTCTTCGAGTGGGGATCAAACCCACAACCTGTCGTTTGCAGTCACGCGCTTGTGCCGCTGCGCTGCGACAGGCCTCAATTTGATTATTGATCATCTATATGAAGCCAAAACTTTCTGTAATGTCCGTTTACTAGGATAAAATATAAAGACGTCTCGTCAATAGATACTTACAACAGAAAGATTTTGATGACCAGCCGACGTTGACGTAACTTCTCCCAGGTAATCATTACAGGAATTTTATACTTTAATAAACACGAAAACGACAACAAAATCACACTATTTCCGCTCTGCCGCGCATATTGCATCAATCCGTAGCAAATTTAAAATCACGTCGAAATTTCAAAAATAATAGACCTTTTATTACTATTACTATTACAAATTTTATAAAAATATTAAATGCGTATATATCCTTTTTCTACTATTTAAATTAGCCTTTTAATTTCTTTCTTTAGCTAACCCGACATGGTGGGAATACATTCCCGCACATATCAGGGTAGGCCGCCGAATTTGAGGCATTGCGTGGTGGAGCTCAACGCTGCGCTTTGCCTTGTTGCCAAAGTGAAAAAATGATAACGTTGAAATTGAAAATATTATATGTTTCATTTCCTCGAGTGGAGATCGAGCCCACAACCTGTCGTTTACAGTCACACGTATGTGCCCCTGCGTTACGACATGCCTGTTCAATTTAATTTATTATTATTGTAGTAATTTGTATTTTATTACCAGATATTCCATTTTAAATTTTTAGGGTAGTTTAGAAGATGAACCCATATAGACAGACGAACAGACGAACGGACGAACAGACGAACAGACGTTATTCTGATTCTGACCAAGAGTATGATACTCTAATTAAAAAATAAAAGAGTATATGCTTAATATTCTGTATCTATAGTGTACAGAAAATACCTTATAATATTAAAAACTACATAAATCTTGTGATCGCTCTTAGGTACTATCTGGCTCTTAGGTGATCTTTATAGTTATTTTTTATTATTATGTGTCTTAGTTTTTCAGGATATTGTTTTTACAACATTGATTACCGTCTAAGAGCTAAGCATTGTCGTGGCGCAGCGGCACAAACGTGTGACTGTAACCGACAAGTGGCTCGATCCCAGCTCGAGGAAATGAAATATTCTCATTTCTTCGCTCTGATACAAGGCAAAACGCGGCGTTGTGTGTCCCCCCTCCACACGCAATGCCTCAAACTCGGCGGAAAGTGGGTAATGGAAGTGGAACGGAGTGTCTTAACACTAGGTTCCCAGGTTCCATTTGCCTACCCTGCCTTGTGCGGGATACAGCGTGAAGCTGGGTGAGTAAGTGAGTCTAAGAACTATTGCTATTTAAAATTGTTATAATGGTGCTGGTAATCTGAATTAAATAAATTTAGATTACCAAAATTGTGATAACGCTTAATTTTACAGAGGATTTAAAATCTTTAAGCTTAAAATGAAAATATTATTAAAAAAAATATTAAAGAAAATATTTTGAAAATAAATGTCATTGCATATTAATTTTCCAAAAGTAATTTCGTATGATAGTACTCATGTTCTGGATTACACAAAGTTTGATGACGGTGGTAGTCGATAGCATAAAGTGCTTACATAAGGTCAAAGAGAGCGTGTAGCGTGGAAGTTGCCACGGCAGTACTCAGTTGCTTTGCAAGACCCCGCCAGTGCGAGCGTGCGAGCGGTAATTTTACGCACCCCACCCTACAAAAACTAATATTATAAAAGCTATATACGAAAATAATAATTATAGTCAATATTTATTATAAAATATTGTTCAAAATTTAATAAAAAGTCATAGTAATGCAGTGATATTTAACAATTTATAAAAAGTTGTCAAATAAAAGCTACGAAAACTTTACGATATTAAAGCGGGAAATTTAGGTACAAAGGTTTAAATTTAAAATTGATTTAAGTGAAAACTATTTATAATAAATTTTAATAGTGCTACTCACACGCTTAGTTTTTTTTGTCGCATTAGTATTTCTAAATAATATAAATACCGAGCTTAGCCATTAGCTAACTCAAAATAATTAAGGTAATAGATATCATAAATTATAAGAACTGACATACGTTTTTATATCAAAATATATATATGTTACAAAATTAATTAAATTGGTGTAGCTTACGGGTGTACAAAAAGTAAAAAACTTTTGTCCTAACTATACGTCATTTATACATATGTTGTTGTAACTATAAAATATTAGTACGTTGTTTTTTTTATCAGCAATTAATCTTAACGATGAAATTGTTTCCTTTTATTTGTGTGTAGGCAGGAAAAATATTATAATTTATATGTTCGCTAATTTACCATTTGCATGCCATAATTGCTACGCCGTAGCGTGTTTGTACCGTGGTCTCGTAGCAAAGGCTACGAATAAAGTAGATTTTAACTGCAGAGATGAAGCTTATTTATTTTTTAATATGCCTTTTTTCTAAAAGTTATGTATTTGAAAATAATATATCGTAAAAAATAAATCAATTTAAAATAAAGAAAATATTAGTAGGTTTTTATATGTAATGAAAGTAATTATTTCTTTTATAATTCTAATTTTCTGAATAATTATATATTATCAGTATTGATTTTATAAATTTGAATTTATAAAAAATAAAAATAAAATAAACATTAGTTTTATATATAGAATACAAACTGATAATGATCGCCATGTAAAACTAAAGTGAGTTATATTGCTTGTGCGATGGAGAGACGAGAAGACAGAAGAGCGCCCCCACTACAGGAGCAAGGCAAGTAGTTTAATTTCTTTTTTCTAATTGATGATTAACTGTGATAAAATAAATGTTTATTTTACTATAAATCATAATTATGAGATTTTTAAATAAATACGATTTCATTAACTTTTAAAAAATAAATTTAGATGTTTTAGTTTAGTAAATATTTAGTTAATTTTATCCTATTATAGTAAAAATGAAAATCTAACATTTTATAATACATGTTTAGGTTATTTTAATAAGACTGGGTAAATATATATTTGTTTTTTTTTTTTTATGGAAAAGACAAAGCAAACGAGCGTACCTACCCAAAAAAAGATAAAAACTTAATTCCCTTTTATAAGGTAAGTGTAAATTTGTACTTAGCAATAATATTGGATTCCACAGAGAACGACGTTGAAAGAAAATGAAGGAAACCGTTTAAGAATTGATAGCCATGAACTGAATATGTAGTACCTTTTTAATCCTGGTCTTGATGTAATACATATAGCTTACCCTCGTTTGTTGGTCAATGATCGATAAGCTTTCGTAGCTCTAAAGAGATTGGAAGTTTTTAGGCTATATAAAACAACTTTATATATTTTACGTTATATTATAAAAAAATCATAATGGTATGAGTGTTAAGTAATATGTATATATATATATATATATATATATATATATATATATATATATATATATATATATATATATATATATATATATATATATATATATATATATATATATATATATATATATATATATATATATATATATATATATATATATATATTACTTAATACTCATACCCTTATGATAATATAAGATTATGATATATCTAAAACTTAAAAGACCTCCTCATAGATTTTTTAATGCTCTACAAGTGCAAAATTCTCTGGCTACAGCTAGTTATATTATAAGAGCTCATTTGTATAAGAGTGTTAGAGTGCACTCGTTAAAACAGTCGTTATTTTTCACATATAATTTTAACGCATTAAAACGTTTAAAATACAGGTATTTATTATAATTTACACCATATTTATAACACTGCTCGCAGATTTGGTCATTGGTTTTTGGCCTGATGATTAATTTTGTTTTTGTGCACTCGTATTGATTTAGATTTATTCCTTTATAGGATATTTTTTTTATCGTGATACACGGGCGAGCGAGAGTTTTGTACAAAATAGTCAGGACTTAGAGAGAGAGGAACATAAACGTGTAGTGTAACTTTGACAAATTTACTGTATAACATATTCTATGAAATAAACTACAATTAAATACATTTTTCCCTTATACAATGTCATTTTTTGTTTCTGTTAGCTGTCGACTGCGTGTTGTGGCGGGACACAGGCATACGATAGACAAACGACATTGTGACTTGAAGAAAAATAAATATTTAATATTTTCATTTCTTCGCTCTGGTAACAAGGCAAAGTGCGGCATTAAGCCTCGACATTCACACAAAAAATGCTTCAAATTCAGCGGAAAGTGAACAACGGAAGTGTCTCATTGGGAATCGAGTGCCTTAACACTAAGTTCCCATTAAGACACAAGTTTTCTCTGCTTATCCTGCCTTGGGCGGAATATAGCGTGAAGCTGAAAATAAGGACAAGAAATTAAAACGAAGCATAAACGCTCCCTTGTATCTTTTATTTAGAAATATTTTCTTGCCGTTTTTTCAAAGTTTAAAGTCCAAGCCTGAATATTTCATATCATTTTCAGCGTGAGCTCCACAGAGCAAACAGTTCTTGTTCTTTTTTTACTTTTACTATATATCGTTAGATTTAATTTAAAATGTAATTTTAAGCAAATCATTTCCTCTTTTAACTTAGTGTTAAAATACTCTATAGCCAAATTACCATCGAATTTTCCAGACATTTTGTATTGAGTCTATAGCATCAACTCATCATTTATTTTATAATAGTAACAAAAAATAAAAGATAATGTTATAATACATTCGCAGTAAGATACGAGTTGGTGCATAAATTATAGAACCCTTACTTCATTTACGCACGCCAAGTCTGTTTGAGTTTGCAGTTTTTAATTAATTTTGTATAGTACCTAAAGTACTTCAGATAAAAAGACTTTATAAATATACAAGTTTAAAAACGCTTTATTGTGAATATTATTATTATATTTGTTAGATAAATACTAAAATGGTTTCAAGGTAATATTTGGTATTATCTTGAAATTTTTTTAGTGTTTATTATTTTATCTATATTTATTAGGTTTTAGTTAAAATGCGTTGTCATACTTATTAATTGTTTTTATTTCCATTTAGTCAGTTATAAGCCTTAAATATGTTATTTAACAGTATGATGTAAACAAATTTAAATACAAGCAATTCCATCTCATAACCTTACCTTAGGTTAGTGGACAAAGTTAATAGGGTCACATAAAAGAGCCTATAATAACGTCATTTTTATATGATATTCAAACATTTTATGTTCACAGAAATAGTTACGGTGCGCTGCAACAAAGTAAATCAAACATTCTTTTTCTTCTTTGATGCTATGCAATATTTCATTTCAACGCTACCCGAGGTTCATCTGTAACAAGTAACAGTTGTTTATGTAGGTCTCAACAGTTACAAGCTAGGTTAGAATAGTCGTAACAAAATATATATTTTCTTATATAACATTCTGTATTGTCTTTATTCATATGTACACATATTATTACTATAATAGAAGTATTATCTTCTATATTTTGTGAGTATGCATTTTTCGTCATTCAGGTGTGTAGCTGAGACACAAAAGCTATGTAAAATATGTATTCGTATGTATATTGTATATTCACTCACTCGGCTTCACGCTATATCCCGCACATGGCGGGGTAGGCAGAGTAAACTTGGCAACCTAGAATTAAGACACTCCGTTCCACTTACCCATTTTCCGCCGAATTTAGAGCATTGCGTTTTGAGTAGCGGAACTCAATCCTATAATAGCTATATATTTATATATAGATATTTATATTTATATATATATATATATATATATATATATATATATATATATATATATATATATATATATATATATATATATATATATATATATATATTTATATTTGTTTTTATGTAGGTATTTATGTTTTTTAAAATAATGTAGATGTATTTTTTTCTCTAATGGTTTATTATTTCTTATTTTGTTTTTAGTTTTTTTATTTAATTGTACTTGTATGATTTAAACAGTTGATTGTCACTCATTCACTTACACTGGTTGGCTTGAAGAGATCTCTTATAGAGTATCAGTTAGTCATAGTCTTAAAAGCCACCTTTCTTTTTTATGTTTCTATTTCTTATGTATTATTTCAGTACAATGAAGAAAATCAAATAAATCTATTTAGATTTCAAAGTATTTTAGGTGCAATGTCTTATGTAATAATTTCGCTTACTAAACAAGAAAATGATAATGTTGAAAATAATATATTAGCACATCTGTATTCTAGTATTTAAATCAGGCTTTGACATTTACATAATTCCCAACTGCGCTATGGTCAGTAATAATTATTACTAAATAACGCTATATTACTGGAGTATACTCTAGGTAACAGTAAATTCTACTTCAAAATTCACTGATTTAATGTTATAAGGGAAACCAAATATTTCATCATTTAATATTTCTGAGGTTTCGTAATCATTTTATAAATTCAAAACACGCTTACTGGCTCGTTACTTTGCGTTGAACATTTACCTGATAAATAAATGAAATGTTGAGGCGCTTTTTCCACGGATGTATTTTAGGTTTGGTCAAGATAAACTTTTTATTAATAAATAATGTTATACAATAATAAGAAGTAAAAGTTTATGTTTTTTGTTTTCAGAATATTATAATTTTTGATACAATGTAACTGATATTCCATGTAAACGTTTTCACATGTGCTCAAAAGCAAGATCTAGCTTAGTAAGAGTATTAATACGAAAGTTAAGCATGATAGGATTCATGGATTAGAATTATCCATAATAATGAAATTTTAAAGCTATAATTTTATTTTATTTACTTTATATAAGTGACACATCTACTTTATATAAGTCATCTGTCTCCCAACTCCAAAGGCGACGACCTAATAAATCATAAAATTAGGTACTAACTTAATAAACACAGTATACTTATACTGTAAACCTTTATAATGTTGTTATGAAAAAATATATATATTAGGACAAAAATAATACCAATCAGAGTTCAAATCTAGACTATAAAGTTTTTATTTGTTTTATGGCCCTATATATAATTTATTGTTCAAACTTCATTGAAACCGTGTTGCATACCTATTAGCACGAGCAGGATAAAGGTATAAATGTATTTACGATATTCAAAGACAGTGGCTTGAATGAGAGACTTTACCGCAGAAGTAATGACATCTTATGCTGCAAAAATATATATAAACGGCATTCTTAAAAGTTATTGAATTTCACGTAAAAATAAGGATGTGTTGGGCACATGCGAAAAAAGAAGAAGTCAGTAGACAAATCATTGTAAATAGATGCTTTACAGTGGTCATCGACTTCGAATATCTTCGACCGCGCTAGTGAAAGTTTTTTGGAGAAATGGAAATATCAACAAGAATTTATTAAACATTTAGAATACATAACTACGACTGATTATAAATCGCATTTGATATTAAGGAATCCTCGCAGGTTCTCCAGACACTGACTAAGCACTAAAAGAATTTAATCGAACTTTAATAGATCGATTTAATAGATAGAGGCCTGTCGTGGCGCAGCGGCACAAGAGTGTAACTGTAACCGACAGGTTCTGGGTTCGATTCCCAGTCGAGGAAATGAAATATTTAATATTTTCAATTTGAATATTTAATGTTTCATTTCTTCGCTCTGGTAATAAGGCAAAGCGCGGCGTTGAGTTCCGCCACTCAACACGCAATGCCTCAAATTTCGGCGGAAAGTGGGGAACGGAAGTGGAACGGAGTGTCATAACACTAGGTTTCACTTCCTTTCCCTCTGCCTACCCTGCCTAGTGCGGGATACAGCGTGAAGCTGAAAAAAAAGAAAAAAAAAAAAAAGATTTAATAGACGACCATAACTTTCGGGACCACCCCTTATTATTATTATTACAAGTGGTGGCAAAAGATATGGTGACCGAGTGGTCCAATATTAATACCCAGCTTCAAGATGTGTCCTGCACATGGCAATGTAGGCAGAGGGAACTTGGGAACAAAGTGTTAAGACACTCCGTTTCATTTTCGACCACCTCACTTTCCAAAGTATTTGAGGCATTGCGTGTAGAGTGGCGGAAGTCAACGCCGCGTTTTGTCTTGTACCACAATAAAAACATTAAATATTTAAATTGAAAATATTAAATATTTCATTTCCTCGAGTGGGGATCGAACCCACAACCTGTCGGTTACAGTCACACGCTTGTCCCGCTGCGCCACGATAAGCCTCTATTACGCCAATATTAATAACACTAATAATAAGTTCGTTGTACAACAGCCCACTATCGCTCTCAAGCAATGTATGGACTCAAGCAATGAAGGACTGCAGCGTACCAATGGGCTAAATTGCCTAAAACGCAACAAACAGACAACTGACACGGCGACATATTACCAATTTCAAGTGCCTGATAAATGAGGAATGTAAAACTTTCATTAATTACTGGAAATGTTTTTTCCAGGAAATAGCAAGTAATGTTGCCTATCAACAGCTATGAATGGTTAACCGGTAGGTTCAACATTCTTAAAACAGTATACCTGTCATGCCACCATCATTTTTGGGTCTCTCCTCCCTCTTCCTAGGCTGTAGTACGTGGAACCACTCCATAGAATCAGAAATATTCCTATTGGCAAGATGAGAAAGGAAGCCAGTTAAAACTAAAAAAGCTCTGTTGATCCAATATTTATTTTATTTTAGACATAAAAAATGTATAATAATAATATAATTTATTTTAGACATAAAAAATGATACTAAATTAAAACTCGTGACATAATAATTTATTTAGTGACAACATATAATATTTAGTTTGAAGTGAATTTTAAAAGCGTCTCTGTACATTAGGGCAGTCAATACTATAGCAAAAAGGGATTTATTTAATAATATTTTAGGAAACGTAATTTGGTTACCATTTATACATTTTCGAATATTATTGGCAGTTAAATAGATACATTTCTGGGCGGCGTTTAAACGCAAGCCCTTATCTGCTTTTAAAAAGTACTTCTATTATAATTGTTTAATCGCTTGTAAGTGTTACGACTTAATTTACAGCGAGAACTTTCTCATAGAAATAAAATAGAATTCGTTTACTTGTTTATATTACTTAAATTGAACTAATGTCAACATTAAAGTTATTAATTAAAATTATTAACATTGCTAATTGTCTGAGTTATATTCTGTTTCAATATAAGTAATTAGAACGGCTCGCCAGCTTTGACTTTAATTTGAAATTATAATGAATAAATTATATTTTTTTTAAATTTGAATTTTTAATATTACTCAATAATATAGAAGCTACCTATAAAATGTTGTATAAATTAATTAAAATATTTAGGCCTTACCTTTACCTTTGATTCTTTGAAAAATATTGTTTTTTGTGACGTTTCATTCTAGATGATACAACTCCATGTGGCAATGCCCGCTTCTTTACAACTCGATACCTCAAAATTATAGGACACTTTGTTGTCCTTTGGATCCCGTGAAAATTTCAAGCTGAAATAAATATCAAATGTTCAGGTCTACAGGTACGGTCTTGCGGAGCAAAGAATAAAAATCAAGCATTTAAGTACTTTCTTAAAATACATAATTAATTGTTGCATTCCATCAAAGCTGAGCATGCAAGCAGTAGCACAATCAGTACAGATTCTTTTTGCTAAGAAAGAGATCAATAATTAATATGTTAGCTTCAATCATATAATGATTGAAGTTAACATATTAATTATTGGTCAGTTGGCTTCCCTTTACTCAAAATATAATGATAAATCCAACTTTTTATATAACAAACTGTTTATTCCCGAATCACATGGAATGTAATAAATTGTTAAACTAAAAAAGGTAACGATAGCAACTATATAATTGAAATTAAAAAATTGACAATTATCTAAGTAGTTGATCAAGAAGTTTTCGACAAATTCTTTACTGAGATTCCAGTTTTCACAATCATATGATTTATATCGTTGCTGAATCATTACCATAGACGTAAAAGACTACTACTACTTACTATTAAGTTCTCTTACTCAAGATGCTAATATATGTCTTACAAAAATTATATATATGCATCCTGAATGTACAGAGGGTTGATGTGTAAGAAATTTCCTGGGTTTAATTAGCACGAGCATCTCACAGGGGTCTATTTTCGTTTTTTTTTCTCTTTTTGATATATTTAAATAATTAACCGTATGTATTTAAAAAGAATAATGGTATCATATTGTTATTTGATGTTAACGTTTTACGATAAGGAGACAATATTATATGATAATGTAAGCAATGCTCTCTCGAAAATAATATACTTTATAGGGCTAATTTTACAATTGAATAGCAAAAAATTAATAGCAAAATATACAATTGAATAGCAAAAAATTATATGTATAATTTTAGAACACATAATACAAAATCTGTGAAAGCCGACGTACTTTTAAATGGTTTTACCGTTAATCCTGTTGATGCGAACTCCGAACTATAGTGTGGAATTCATAACGATAAATTACGTGGAACATAGACATGGAAACGCCATCAACAACTTCAGCTATTTTGATAGTATTATTCCTACGGCATTTTACCTTAGATATTAAGGCAATCTTGTCTTGCAAAAGCGAGTTCTTCGCGCAATGTATAACTTAGAAAATAAAAAAAACTTAAAAACTTAAAAAATAAAAATAATACTATATTGACAAATAGTAATTAATATACCACAAACGGTTTTATACTTGTATATATAATGAATACTAGAAATAGTCTTAAATTTGGTATCCCTATAATTTTATTACATCGTTATTATTTATGGGCCAATGTGTACGCCTTATAATTCGTAATTCTAAAAAGTATTGAAAAGACGTTTGAGGTCTTTATTTTTAGCTTTACGCTGTATTCTGCGCATGGCAGGGGGTAGACAGAGTTTGGTAACCTAATGTTGTGTTCCTCATAATCGTGCAAACTTCAGGCATTGCGTGTTAAGTGACAGAACTCAACGCCGCGCTTTGCCTTGTTACCAGAGCGAAGAATCATTCCTTATTATATATTTTATTTAATAAAATTTAAATATTTCACTTTTTCGAATGGTGCTCGAGCACATAACCTGTTTACGGTCACACGCGCGTTAAAGATTGTTATCAAATTATTGATTCTATAAATGACACGTTGTTCCAGTCTATTTCAAATGTATCATTGTGACTTTCAAATAGTGTGTAGATGTAAATATTTGAATTAAAAACAAATGTCTGAAACAGTAACTTTTGTGAAACGGTGGTAAATTGTTATTAAACAATTTACCACCGTTTCGCAAAAGTTACTGTTTCTTTTTTTTTGCACATTAGATTTGAATAAAATATTTGAATTTGAATTAAGATGCATGATCGGCAACGAGGTTTTGCAATTGAAGCAAATAGTCAAAATTGTTACTAATTCCGACGGACTCCCCATAAACAATAAATAAAAATATACGAGTATACTCGTATATATGTACAAGGTGCGTACAAACTTTTCTTCCCTTGATTCTTAAATGAGCGGTTTTCTTTTATTAATTATTATTTAAATGCAGTTTTTAGTATTGTTAGTTATCTATACTGTTATTACACTTAAATCAATTTTAATTTAAATGTTTTGGTGTTTTATTACTTTGTTATCTTTAATAGAAAGATTTAAAGCTATTTTATACCTCTCTAGATATGTACGAGTACGTGCGCATGACATACGATTTTACTCCTGCTAAAACCGTATCCCGCGAGCATTCCGAAGTAAAAAATAGCCTATATGTTGGACATACTGACTGACTGACAAACAGCCGTTCTTATAGTATAGACTACAAAAACACCGAGCAAGTTTTTTAGTCATGGTGGGTACTCAGATACGGCTAGACAGGGCCATTATTATTAGTACCAGCTTTTTTCTAAAATCACAATCGTGCTACAAGATAAAACTGCTATATAATCTTAAGCTCTTATTTTAGGTGATTTTCTGTTTTTATTTGTTATTTTCCTTTCTACTATGGGTTGCCTAGAAATATTATATTTTCTTTAGATCAATGTTATTCTAATATAGAACAGGATAACAGTTTATACGAGTACTGTTGAAATAAAGTTGATCATGTTTTCATGATTTTCATGTTTACAAAAATAAAAATATTATTAGTTTTTGTTCGCACTTCGTGTTTACAATTTGTATGTTATATCATCAAGTTCTCATCTATATTTTTTTATTAGTTATATAAACAAATCTCTTTTGTAAACGCTTTTATTGGCTTCGGTGGTATGGTATTTTGTTTTAAATATTTTAATTTAGTTCAAAGTAGAATATATTTTTTTACACTTACAGTATATCCAAATATGAGAAGTTCTTAAGCTTCAAAGTACTTAAAAATACAATCTTATTTTTAAATAAAAAAACAGTGTAAAAATCTTCATAATTTTACTTTTTAGTGTTTTATGATCTCAAATATGAACACAAGATCTGACCTTACGAAGAAAAGAAAGGAAGATAAGGAAAGATTTACAATACTAGTTGTTGATTAGTGAATGCTTTATATGAATAAAACTTAAAAATTAAGTGCTCATTCCCATTTCTACAGTGTTTTCGTTGGCCTGCTTTCCAAGTTTTTAATTAATTTCGTGCGCTAGAACTTTAGATAAAAGCTTTATGGGTATATTGTGTTTTCATTTAAACATTTTAGTGTTTATTATTATTAAGGCAAATGTTAATTATGATAAATATTTCGTTAGAACTATTATCCTATCTACGTTAAACTTGCATTATTGTTATATCTTACAAATGTTAATCCTAGCATGTTTTTTTCTAAAAACTGGCAGTTAAATATAAAATTGCCATACTTAGGTATAAAGTACCATCTTATTGTCCTTTTTTAAATTCAGATATATATTTAAGAAATCATTTAAATTATATGCAGAAATAATAAAAGATATTTTTTCTTTTCTAAAATAAAAATATTTTTTGTTTTCAGCAAAGCAAAGCTTGTACATCTTTAATTATTTTTTATTTTTCTTCGTACCAAGCTTTGAGGGCTTTGTAATATGTATTTTGTGCCCCGTAACCCATGACCAAGATCTTTTGCAGGGTGTTCGAAAGTGTTAAAATTTGGCAAAAATATAAATTTTCGTTTAATTTAAAATGTCTTCATGTACTTTTTGTGGTAAATCTTATTATTTGTGATTGAGTTTTTAGAATTCATACAATAAATTGTAAACAGAAATACAAATTTAAGAAGAGAAAATCTATGAATAAAGATAAAACAATCTCTCATTACGTAAACGTAATATTTTATTAAAATAACAAATGCTAACAAACATTAAATGTTAGAAAATATACTATTATTTGTGTAACAAGTTCATGAGAACTTGCACTAGTTATGAAACTACAAGGGAAATTTATGATGTAAAATTCGAGTCGAGTATTCTATATCCTGAGGCACGACAAAACTGCCTTTGGCAGTGTTTTTTAATTTGAATGAAATGTATTAAATGAACGATAACATAATGGGTTTTTTAATTCTAATCTGCCCCTGGTCATGACCTGACAATGAAACAACATTTCTATATAATGTTTTCTTATTTTTACCTTTACAAATTTTACGTTTTATGTACGATAGAAATTATTATAAAAATTATTCTGAATAAATTTTGACAAAAATAATAAAGATGTAAATATTGCATTTTTGGCATAGATTAGGTCACTTCTGGGAATTTAATAATTGATAAGATTTAGAATACAATTTAAAAATTTGCGCACAAGCGAGTGACTGTATACGATGGGCTGTGTGTTCTATACCCACTCGAGGAAATTAAATATTTAATATTTTCGAATGAAATATTGAGTGTTTTTATTTCTTCGCTTTGGTAACAAGTCCGCCACGCCACGCCACGTTCCGCCACTAAACATGCATTGCGTCAAATTCGGTGCACTGGTAGGAACGGAAGTGGAACGGACATTAGATTCCCAAGTTCCCACTGTATATCGTGCCAAGTGCGTGATACGGCATGAAGCTAAAATAATAAATATAAACAAATACCTAGAATAGAGTAATCATTGGAATAATCTATAACATTGTATTTTTGTTTAATGGAAACTACATTATTTTCGCAAGAAGGTGAATATTTTATAATTTGTTAAATATTTTCCTATCGAGAGACTGCGAGACTACGTTAAAGAGAAAATATATTTTTCTTGAACAATGAATCAGCATAAAGAACTTGTTTTCATCTCGTCTGAAGCAAAACGTTGTTTCGACTGAAGCCTCTCAATACAATGAATACTTGTTGCATTTAATACTGGGGCTATGATTGAAGTTTTGTGGTAAACAAAGAAATAATGCATACATGAATAATTCATATCAATGCGAGCTTTCATAAAAGTGTGGAAATGATTAGAATATATTTCTGTACACGTCATTTTCGTATACTATATTTTGCTCTTTTTTTTTTATTCATGCTGTAATGGGTTACAGCACATGTCAGGGTAGCAAGAGAAAATTTGTGAAATTAGTATTAAGAACACATTGCAACTTTTTGCCATATTTGAGGCATTGCGTATTGAGTGGCATAACTCAACGCCGCGCAATAATAAAAAAATTGTCTTGTTACAAAGTTATTAAATAATAGCTCGATTTGAAAAATATTTGTTTATGTTACCCTCAACATAACATTTATTTCTAAGATGGTAAGTTTTACATATGTATATTCTGTAAATGATACTTTTGTATCTTAGTATTGTTATTATTATAAAAACATTATATACTTAATGTCACATTTATAAATAAGAATATTTGATGTGGTAATATCATTCTTAATTCTCATTCTCAAATTCGTAACGTATGTTTATCTAAAGTTGTAACTAAATGTAAAACGTAACTGCTCTTATATATTAAGTTATATATCGATAAAATAACATTTCTTAAATTGAATTCCAATATCCTTGCGAATATTGCTCATATATGAATAATGTTTCTAAAAAACAAATATTTGCAATTGAAATACATGTAGGTATATAAAATAAGGAGCAATAGCTATTAAATAGCCCATAAACCGAAGCAGGGGCTGATGTCAACAAAAACAACACTGGCTAGCGAGTGTCGGTGTTGAGAGGAACAAACACCACTGTGTACGAACACGTTGACCTAAATTATCCCACTTTAAATGTAAATTGCGAATATAACGACCGTTTATACGTGGGTTTTATATTGGCCTTTTCGATTTTATATATCATGATTTTATTTAGATAAGCGCAATGTAGATATTAGGCCAATTATTTTTTAAGTGGTTTCTAATTTAGAGATACATAACATTTTGGCATAATCAAGATTGCCAATATAAATTTATACAAATATGTATATTTTAGCTTCACGCTGTATCCCGCAGCCCTGCCGTGGCGCAGCACTATAACCGACAGGTTGTGGGTTCGATCCCCACTCGAGGGTATTAAATATTTAATATTTTCAATTTAAATATTTAATGTTTTCATTTCTTCGCTCTGGTACAAGACAAAACGCGGCGTTGAGTTCGCCACTCAACACGCAATGTCTGCCATATGCGGGCGTGAAGCTGAGTGTATACCGCATATAGCAGAGATGAGAGAGTGAACCTGGGAACCTAGTGTTAAGACACTTTTTTCCCTGTAAGACACTTAATTTCTCCATTTAACGGTATAATAATTGGGACACGGTGGCCCATATAAAATATCTACCAAATCGTTTGTACGATACGTCTCAAACGGACACGAGGAATGGGCGCCGCTAGGAATTTACATTTACCAGACAGTCGGTACCTATCACTCAAACCTATTACCGTTATTATCTGACGGGGATCGACGTTATGCCCGCTTATTCATTGCCAAGGATCCTTTCCGCTTCCCACATTTGTGAGTTTTATCTTGAAGAGTGCTATCTCTTATTTGACATGTTTCTGTTTATTGGTGCCTTTAAATTGTTATATAGATACTGCTTTGTAATATAAATAGTTCACACTATACAATGAAAACTTTTAGTTTATAGAAATTTAAAGTTACAAACTCTTGTTTTTACTCACTACAATAAATCCATTGTACTCTCACTACAAAAGAGTTATTGAAGTGAGTGAATTTATGCAGAGATCGGAAAACGGAGTGTTTGGGCACTAGGTTTCTTTGTTCACTAGGTTACGAGCAGGATAAAACGTCTATAAGAATAAAAGTAATTCTTACTCAAAAAAAAATCATAGGCGTCCAGTAAATAGAACAAGGCCCAACTGAGTAATGGTTGCTTCCAAGATCGTTAAATAATTTAATATGTAATGAGTTTCCTAAGTAAATAACATGAAAATAACAAGGGAAATGAACGTAAGTAAGCAACGAGGATAAAGGTTTATTTATACGCTAATTAATTAAAAAGGAAACTTATTTTCATAATATTAATTTATGAAGGTTTTTATAATTCGAAAGAGTTTGTAAAATCAATTGTCTGACTTGCTGTCGCAATATTGTACTCGATTGAACACTAAGTGTATTTCACAAATCTTCACTGCATTACAAGTTGTGTGTATTTACATACATAAGAAAAGCTATCGTAGTGAAATAGCGATAGTAGGTTCATTCAGAGTTTATTTTGATTTCTTCGATCTGGCCACTAGTACCCGGGGGAAAAAAAGAATAAAGTATTTGGCACTATGCTTACACACTTACCTACCATATTTATTGCAAAAGATCTTTTTCGCTACCCACAATTTTTGAATTTATCTTAAAAACTGTAATTTGTTATTTGAAGTGATTTCGCATATTTGATGCCTTTAAATATGTATGTTGAAACTGATGTATACGGAAATACAATGTGAACCTTAAAAAAAAGAGTGTATAACAAAATTATTCTCTTTTTTTTGATATTTTGTTATACAAGAGTGTATAACAAAATATCAAAAAAAACAGTGTATAACAAAATTATGATGTAGTGTAAACACATAACTATTTCGGTTTGATCATTAAGGGACCTGTACGATTCAACCGCTTTTAAAGAGGTCATTATGGGTTCATTTTTAGTTGTACTCGAGTCTGAATGTCATAGCAGAATTTTTGTAGGATGTTTTTTGGCCGTTTATCAATCGGTTGTTTTTGTTAAGAAAACATAAAGGTATCATCTGTCAATCATCTGAAGTTTGATAAGAAATGAGAAATTAAAATATAAATAAAGTAAATCTGAATAGCATATTTTTTATATAACAAGGGAAAACTATATATACTAACTATTATAAAATTATATTTGTACTTTCTGCTGAATTACTTTTCAGAAAATGGTACTTGGGCAATGGGCAAGTCCGTCTCCAACTTAATCGATATTTTTCAATAATTAGAAACCAAACGAATTGCTAAGTTGTAGCATTGTGTCAATTGTTTAAAAAATACTTTTAAAGTTTCTTTTTTCATTCATTCTTCATTCTTCATTCTTCATTCTTCATTCTTCATTCTTCATTCTTCATTCTTCATTCTTCATTCTTCATTCTTCATTCTTCATTCTTCATTCTTCATTCTTCATTCTTCATTCTTCATTCTTCATTCTTCATTCTTCATTCTTCATTCTTCATTCTTCATTCTTCATTCTTCATTCTTCATTCTTCATTCTTCATTCTTCATTCTTCATTCTTCATTCTTCATTCTTCATTCTTCATTCTTCATTCTTTTTATTTATTTTTTCTTTTTTCTTCATTCGATCAAATGAAATAAGTTAAATAAATTAATTTCGACATTTATCTATATTATAATTTCAAATAAACGAAGAACGATCAGACAAATACAAGGTTTATCAACCTTCGCGCAATAAAGTCTGCAAGTTTGAACAGTTTGTTTTCACGTGATTAGAAGTTGAATATGATTTCGTCTAGACACGATGTTATTGTTATTCAATTTGATTTTTTATATGTATTCTCTTAATAATATAAGTTAAGATAATTTATTTATTTGTCATACACCAATCAATCAATTTGGAGTGTTTAATATAAAATTTAAAATAATATACAATTTGTAGAAGCCAAATATTATATAAACTGCCAGGTAAATTGGAAAGTATTATATAAATCTTTTGTATGTAAAGTCAAGCTAGTACATTCAATAGGTCTAGTTACCTACAATCACCAATAATCGAAGCTCGAACTTTGAAAAGAAGGACATAAATATAAATTTCTTAAATTGTGAAAACTAAATGTCAATTTTTTTTATATTATTAAATTTATTCATTTATTTTTTTTTTTTAAAGATATCCTTATGTTAAGTTTGTGACACTATTCATCAAGAAGTTAAATATTGTCGTATATTTTGCAACAATAAAAATAATAATATTTATTACAAAATTATTAATTAATGGTAATATAAGGTTCTAATATACCTGATTATAAAGTAATGTTGTATTATTAGTTCTCACTTCGTTTCCAATTTCATAAGTTTATAAATTTTTCAACGGACGATGTACAATAAAGTCGTCCCATAAGGGTTCCTTTCTATCTTTTAAAGGGTCCCATATACATTACTTATTGGAAACTGGAACGTGATTTATAAAAGGTGCCAAAATTGTATTTTCAAACGCATGTATAATTTTTTGACCCCCGGCGCAAAACGAGGGGTGTTATAAGTTTGACCTGCCTATCTGAACTTCAGATTCAGATTAGCAATTTAAGAGCTACTAGAGTTTCGCTAAAATGAGATAGCGATTTCTGTGGCTGGAGCTTTTAAACACTGCTATATATATATAGGTATGCAATGAAAAACTATTTTAATATGTGAAAACATGATCAAGAATTCTACCGTACAAAATTGTATAATGATTATTTTATAAGCAAAATTATTGATTTGAATGTTAATAGGCACATTTATTTATTTTTGGACTCGTTACCAAAATGTTAACATTTGTTCGATGTTTTTTAAAGTGTTATTCCACACTTAGGACAGAAAATACTAAACTTAAATTAAAAAGCGTATAAAAATTTTGAACGAAGCAGGATTTGAACCCGCGCCTCTGGAATACCGTTCCAGCGCTCTGACCACTAAGCCATT
This sequence comes from Eueides isabella, assembly GCA_019049475.1. NCBI lineage: Eukaryota > Metazoa > Arthropoda > Insecta > Lepidoptera > Nymphalidae > Eueides > Eueides isabella. Next base: position 12,221,446 of record CM032385.1, read on the forward strand.
CGTTCTCACCGAGCTCCGTCGAAATTCTTATACGCTTGTTACAACTTATTTTCTTATGAGTTGTCTTTGGGTAGCGGAAATTTGTAAAAATCTCCCTACAGAGATGCTAACAACAAAAATAAGTTGTAACAAGCGTATAAGAATTTCGACGGAGCTCGGTGAGAACGAATGGCTTAGTGGTCAGAGCGCTGGAACGGTATTCCAGAGGCGCGGGTTCAAATCCTGCTTCGTTCAAAATTTTTATACGCTTTTTAAATTTAAGTTTAGTATTTTCTGTCCTAAGTGTGGAATAACACTTTAAAAAACATAGTAAAAATATTAAAGTAAATAGTATTCTCTCTTGCCAAACGATAATTCTTATGAGTTGTCTTTGGGTAGCGGAAATTTGTAAAAATCTCCCTACAGAGATGCTAACAACAAAAATAAGTTGTAACAAGCGTATAAGAATTTCGACGGAGCTCGGTGAGAACGAATGGCTTAGTGGTCAGAGCGCTGGAACGGTATTCCAGAGGCGCGGGTTCAAATCCTGCTTCGTTCAAAATTTTTATACGCTTTTTAAATTTAAGTTTAGTATTTTCTGTCCTAAGTGTGGAATAACACTTTAAAAAACATAGTAAAAATATTAAAGTAAATAGTATTCTCTCTTGCCAAACGATAATTCTTATGAGTTGTCTTTGGGTAGCGGAAATTTGTAAAAATCTTTCTACAGAGATGCTAACAACAAAAATAAGTTGTAACAAGCGTATAAGAATTTCGACGGAGCTCGGTGAGAACGAATGGCTTAGTGGTCAGAGCGCTGGAACGGTATTCCAGAGGCGCGGGTTCAAATCCTGCTTCGTTCAAAATTTTTATACGCTTTTTAAATTTAAGTTTAGTGTTAACATTTGTTCGATGTATATAGTATTAATGTTATTTTATCTTGGCTGTCGCCAACTGGATTATAACCGTAAGCCTATTCTTGTCCAAAGCTGAAAGCAGGCCTCATTATACTCAAATAGGTTTTAGTATATACAAACTACGACAGCTCTCGTTAGGAGATGGTTTTAAATTTTTTATCAGTACTCCATTATATTACTACTCCATTATAGCTAGGTATATAGCTTTATAATATGTTTACAACTGCAATATTTAATCATTTTTATATCTATAAAAGTTAAAGACCTGTCGTGGCGCAGCGGCACAAGCGTGTGACTGTAACCGACAGGTTGTGGGTTCGATCCCTACTCGAGGAAGTGAAATATTTAATATTTTCTGTGTTTTTCGTTCTTTGCTCTGTTACAAGGCAAAACACGGCGTTGAGTCCCGCCTCCCGAAGTGGGGAACGGAAGTGGAACGGAGTGTCTTAACACTTGGTTTTCAAGTTCTCTCGGCCTACCCTGCCATGTGCGAGATACAGCGTGAAGCTGAGTAATAGAGAGTAAAAGTTACATATATAATATTTAAAAGATCGTCGCATAATTCCTAATCGTTGAGGACTTTGATCTTTCATTATATTCAGCTCCATAATATTAGGTGATGATTACAAGAAGCAAATACATGATTATTAAAAAAAAATACACGAAACACAAATTAAAAGGCACACTATTTTTTCAGTTTCATACCGAAATTAGTAGTAGTGGTAGACAAAGGAAATTTAGGAAGTGTTAAGACACACCGTTCCGTTCCAGATTTTTCGCCGAATTTGACGCATGAGTGGAAGAACTCAACGCCACGCTTTACCGATGAAATGAAAGCATTCAATATTTAGTTTGAAAATATAAAATATTAAGAAACAAGTAGTGACACACGCTTGTGCCCCTGCGCCACTATCAGCTCAGTTTACAAGTTTAATAATAAAATAGGGTATTTCTTGTATTTAAATTTGTTTACATCATATTGTTAAGCCATATTTTAGTCTTATAACCTTGTCTGGATTAATCCTTGTGAAACTAAAGCATAAATTAAATAAATATAAATAATATAATAAGTGCTAAAATAGTTTATTGATAATACCAAATTTTAAGTAATGTATTTCAACACATGGCTTAAAAAATCAAATTTTTTTAGCTTCACATTACATCTTAGCGCGCTAGCTAGAGATATCACACAGATATTCTATAAAAAATCTTTTGTTTGCCCAAAACGAAGCTTTGGCCGAATATTTACACAGAAAAGAATATATTTTATTATTAAAAAAACAGAGCCACTTTTATAACATATTTACAACCTATATTTCTAACCTCATAATAATTTTCAAATGAACATTGCTGTGCAGTGAAGCCCAAATAATTTAATTTTTCATAATATAATATTAACCGAGCACAAAGTCGAGACAAAAGAAAAATGATATACTGACCCAAGTTTGAATTATAGCTGAGGTTACATTGAATAATGTAGGCGTGAGGAATATTTTTTCTTTATAATATTCTTGTAAAGATATTAGGCTTATGTAACAAAAAGCATTTTTTAGGCTATGTTACTGAATTTCAAAAGAATAGTAACAAGTTCGTCTTCGTTCGCACACTTCAATTGTTTGATAAGTAAAAATCCAAGGTAAAAATCAGGCATGCAAGTAAATATTTTAGTAGATACATACCTGCTGGAGAATTTTACTGAAAATGGCGTGACAATGAACAAATAGAATTTTTCAATGTGGTTTTTTTTGTATTCATATTAGCACAACACATAAAAACATTTATGACATTGTTTTTTTTTTATATCGAAAAGGCGTCGCAGTAGTTGAGTCATGAATAAACAACGCGAGACGCATACGTGCTCTTTAATGTTTGTACTATATGTTCGAAGACAAATATAAATACGATCTGTTATTATTGATAATAAATTCTAAAATAAATAAAAAAGACAATACAATATTTAATTAAAACTGACTAATTTCAGCTTATATTTTTAGCTAATTATTTGTAACATATAGGTATATTTACGTTTAGTAAATAAGTAAGTAAAGTTCTCATAGTAGGTTTATTTGTTAAAAATCCTTTAAATATTTATTTTAAAGTATTAAATTAAGTGGTTGAATAGGATTTAGAAAGCAAAATAATTTATATTGTTTTTTTTTAACACATTCAAAAAATCAATATTTACTGGAATGTTAAGAAATAATCACACCATGTATGATTCACCGCAATACGCTCCGTGAAGCTACCACCATCGCTGTTTAATTTCGCAAGACCTCCCGAACGTCGAGCGCTACCGAGAAATATCATACTGTGGGGACCACCTATTATTTACCGATTGCGTTATAAAGTTCGATTTAATATAAACATAATTTTAGACTTTAGAGATTCACTTTTTGTTCTGACATCGAACAGATGGTCGCGTCTTAGGATTAGTTAGTTGTAATACTAAAAACCTAAATAATTATATAAGTAAATTCGTTCGGGTCATTTTGCATCCTCAACGACAGCCCTACATAATTAGATGTTAATATATATATATTTTTTCTTTTTTTTTTCAGCTTCACGCTGTATGACACTCCGTTCCACTTCCGTTCCCCACTTTCCGCCGAATTTGAGGCATTGCGTGTTGAGTGGCGGAACTCAGCGCCGCGCTTTGCCTTATTGCCAGAGCGAAGAAATGAAACATTAAATATTCAAATTGAAAATATTAAATATTTCATTTCCTCGACTGGGGATCGAACCCAGAACCTGTCGGTTACAGTCACACTCTTGTGCCCCTGCGCCACGACAGGCCTCAAAATAATAAAAAATATTGTCACAATAATGTATATAAATATACATATATGGTAATACAGTCAATGTGGTTAAATATGTCGAATGTGGATGTCTATGCATCATTATAACTTATTTATATTCTTCCTCTTGAAATATTTTCTAGCAGACATAGACATAGATATCCATTTTTTGGGCGTACGAAGTTTGCGTACTTTTGCAATTCTTAATGTATGAACTACTTAAGAGGCATAACTGCGCGCCTGTAAACGTGACAGTTTGTGGGTTCTTTCGCCTTTGATGAAATGAAACATTTAATATTTTCAATTCTTTGTTCTGGTAGTAAGGCAAAGTACAGCGTTAAATTACGCCACTCCACAAGCAATGCCTGAAATTTAGCGAAAAGTGGTTAACGAAAGTGTCTCAATGGGAACGAGCTGTCTTTCTACAGGGTTCCCAAGTTCCTTTCCTCCGTTTTCCCCAAAATATAAAACGTACATTGCTGAAATTCAATTAAATTGGTTTAATAGATCCATATTTCTAAGATCTCTATTTAGTATTACGTTGTATATACATATGTACACAACGAGAAACAATTCAATTGCTGGATTTGACGTAAATTGAATGTCTTGTATTTGAATATATAATGCATAACATAGTACTGTCAAAGGATAGTAAATGAAATGAATGAATGTATGACATCCAGTAATTGTACTTAACAAATTAATACCACGTATATATTTAGGTACAGTAATTAAAAAAAATATTTTGCGTAAAGAATGGGTTAATTTTAAGTCTCTAGGTATTTTATTCCTTTTTATACGGTTTATGTTCACTTTAATTTGATACTTCTATTAGAATTTTCGCAATAATTTATAATCCACTATTTCCTTGGGGCACGTGCAGGCCAAATTTGTATTTACGACAACAAAAACATGTAAAGAATTGATGTTTCTGGTTATTATTATATATAAAAAACAGAAACATCAATTCTTCACATGAAAGATTAAAAAAATAATTGGTTCCGTTATTTAATGTATCTATAATAGAAGCTAAAAATCACTGGATAGCATTTTTGTCTGTCTGCCTGTCCAAATGTTCGCGAATCACGCGAAAACTACTGGACATAAATGAAAAAATAGATGTAACAGTTTTTTAAAACCCAGTTTTTGTTAAAAATAAATAAAAGTCTTTAAAACAACTGAATAGAAATTATTGAATTTTGTCATGGTAGTAGCTAAACAACTTATAGATTAATAGATTAATTTTTATGTTCAATACAATCGTATAATTTAAAACAACAATTCTCGATCTATATATGTTTTTTGTTGATTTTATTAATTTTTAAAAATATAATTATTAAGTATTACTTCTTTTATTCAAAATAAAAGAAGTACAAAAAGGTAAAATTATGCAAAAAGATAAAATATTGAACAATTCTGAAAAGTATGTCTTGTTATTTCTGAGAGAGACCCAATAAAGGAAATCAATGCTTAGGAGTACTTTTACGGTTGAAAAATGTTTTCGTAAAGGTTGCAAACAAATATTGGTTGCTTTGAGAGAGTCATACTTTGGTTCATTGATGATTATTTTTTTTACTTGATAAGGCAGTGTGTAGCGTTAGATTACTCTGCGAAATGTATAAAACCTTTAAATAAGCTCACCTGTTGAAAATAGAGATTGCTACAAGACTACTACTTTTCCGAAAGTGAGAAATGAATTACTAGATGTTCTGATCCATCTATTGTTATTTATTCTAATTATAAACAATCTTAACATTAGTTAAATACATCGTCGTACCTTAATCATATATATTTATTATGTACATTAACAGTTTCAGCGTTGGTTTTCAAAACATCATTTTTTAAAATAAAAAAATATTAAGACAAATTTGAAATACACTATTAAAATTTATTTTAATTTAACTTGGGCAATTTAGAAAAGTAATAAGATAACTTTATACCTGTGTACCGTGTAGCGAAACCTAAATAAATACAAATATTTCTACTAAGTAACGAAAAAAAAAAGTTATTTTTCATTGTTTTCTTCGTTTTCTCGATTTAGTTGAAAATGAGTCATGTGAAGTTTTTATGTTCTCGCTAATATTTTATGTATAGAAACTTTTCAGATTCTTTACTTAATTAAAAATGAATTGAATTGAATATTTTGTAAGTAAACAACAACAAAAACAATATATTTCCTCCATTTTAAGTCTAAGTTTAGTACGTACGCCTGATCCTCAATTGAATCAATTCGACTTAGATTACAGAGCAATAAAGCGTGAGAAATGCCTCCTTTGTGTTATCTTCACAAATTAAATACTTGAATGATTTCACTTTGTTACAAATGCTTATTAAATAAGAAAAATAAATCAAATGATAAAATATATTAAATGGGTAAAACTTTGTTTCAAACGTCGACAGTTTTTTCGGAAATATTGTAATTATAAATTTTTGTTTATCTAGTCTTAGGCATACGAATTTGGCGCCGCCTGGACAATGATACATATACAATAGCCTCTCATTAATCCTAGACATATAACGTTTCTAGATATTTTTATTGCAAAATATTATTGTGCTCAGAAAAAAAATAAACAAAATTATTTGAAATAAAGTATAATTTATTAAAATGAATTATTCATTAGAGCTTAGCCAATGATGAAAGGCTTACTCGAATCGATAATATTGAGGTGAACATATGCAATGGCACTAATCCATTAGTGTGATCATTGGCAATAAATACAGTGGTATTTTGGGGGTTACCACCGAACATGCCATATTATAAATAGTGGAAATTAGGTACTGGAATCACATATACATACATGGAATATAAGAGGAGAGGGAACAAAATATGAATGAATTATTAGATATGATGAATTGTCTCAGAAGCAGAAAAAATCTGGGACTTGTTCTTGTTTATGTGCAAGCTATACTGGAAAATAGAGGAAGTCTTAGACGATTGTCGGAGTGTAGTTATCGTATCTTTATATAAAGGCACAGGCACTTTATATACAAGTTTACAGATAGACTGACCTAGCTATAAGGCTAATAATTGGATAAGCTTGGCTCGTACACGTTTTCTAAAATATAAGCCAAAAATCATGCAGATCAAACGGTTTTGTGCTTTTGTAGTAAGCCTGTTGCTTTGGTTTACTATCTAATTGGCTGTTATGTAAGATTGCGCTATGTTGCTTGTTGGTAAAGCGACTTAAGTGAGATTGAAAGAAAAGTTGCGTTTTGTCGCACATGATGCAGAGCTATTGCATTAATAGAATGCCACTTGCTAGTATTGATCTCCATTCTAAAAGAAGAGCGTGAAATAATTTTCTAGGCCTAAATGTAAGATAAAAGAAGGGTGTAATGTAAAATCTATGTAAATGAGAAGCTATTAAAAATAAATTATATATTTCTGGAAAGTATGCTTAGAACAGACAGAATATACAAAATGTACGTGAAACGGTAAGACGTGATGAACCACCAAATCTGCACGTTCGTCTTCATTCATTTCTTTGAAGGATATGCAGACATTATTAAATTAATGCAGATTCTTAGCATCTTATTAATGTACCTAAGGCACCCTTAGTTCTCTTACCCGCAGCAATTAATAATGTCCGCATATCCTACAAAGAAATGAATGAAGACGAACGTGTAGATTTGGTAGTTGATCACGTCAAAAGAATGTGTTTTAAAAATTAATTAAACAACATTTTGTAGCAATAAGGGCAGAGTACGACCTCAGCTGGCTTTTTACAATGTATTGGCGCTCGGTTCTTTCAGGTTCTTTCAGTAAAAAGGTTTTGATAATTTCACTATAACATAGTCTATGTTCTATCCATATCAAGTAGTAAGTTCATTTTATAAGTCGTAATTAAAAATCAGTGATTCCACCCTTAGAACAGGATATAACTGGACCATTATTAAAGACAATCAAATTGCCAAGCATATAACGAAAATTATATTCTTAAAATAATAAAATAATCTTTTTGGCTCTTATATATGTATGATGGTGTTTACTACCTTATAATAATGTACTTTAAAGATAAGTAATTTTCTAATTAGGTAAGTCCCGTATGACATAGATTCACGCAACGAGGTTTCCAATCCAATTTATAGATAGTAAGTCAACGGTAAAAACAAGTAATAAACGCAGCTTTACGCTGTATGCCGAACATGGCAGGATAGGCAGAGGGAACTTGGGAACCTATCCTCCTCCATTCCACTTCCGTTTTCCACTTTCCACCGAATTTGAGGCATTGTGTGTTGAGTAGCGGAACTCAACGCCGCATTTTACCTTGTATCAGAACGAAAAAATATATATTAAAATGGAAAATATTAAATATTTTTATTCCTCGAGTGGGGATCGAACCTACGACCTCTCATTAACAGTCACACGCTTGTGCCGACAGGCCTCACAACTAATAAAATACGACAGATTTAAATTTAGAGCATATAAACATTTTTTTTATAAAACTGACTATAAATTTTGTATTAGAATATATCAGAAGTAAATAAATGAAAGTAGTATAAACCTTCTTTTATAATCGTTAACAAATAAGTTGTAGGTAAGAACGAGATAAACGCGCCTAAAAATATAGACATTTTTCACGAAGATATTTAAATGACACATATACATATTTAATGGTTTAAGGTTCAGGGTTCAAACCTTATTTGAGGAAATTAAATACTTAATATTTTCATATCTTTGCTCTGGTAAAAAGGCAAAGCGACGCGTTGAGTTTCGCCTCACGGAATGGCTTAATATATAGGGTCCGCCAAATAACATTTTTTTAAGTGCTATGAAAAAAAACCTACTGAATATTTTCTCAAATTTATTTTTTTATTTGAAAATAAAATCCTTCCGGTTAATAATGGAAAATAATTTCATTCAAATGGCTGCCTCGGTTGGCCATGCAGTAGCCTACACGATCGGTACAATTTTTAAGCACATTATCTATTGTGTGCAGCTGTATTTCACCAATGGCTTCACGAATATTGTCCTTTAAAGCGTCAATTGTCTCTGGCTTGTCGGCGTAACACTTATCTTTGACGGCACCCCACAAATAATAGTCCAACGGTGTCAAATCGCAGCTCCGAGGTGGCCAAACGACATCAGCTCTGTGGCTGATAATGCGATCTTCAAAAACAGGGCGCAAAACATCGAATGTAGCTTCGGATATGTGGCACGTAGCGCCGTCTTGTTGAAACCAAATGTTGCCAATATCCTCCTCTTCAATTTTTGTAAACAAAAATTCGTTCAACATGGACCGATAACGATCGCCATTGACTGTAACAGCCACTCCTTGGTCATTTTCGAAGAAAAATGGCCCAATTATGCCTCTGGACCAAAATCCGCACCAAACAGTGACTCGTTTTGGGTGCGTCGGTTTTTCAATGTATGCGTGCGGGTTTTCTGTGCCCCAAATGCGACAATTTTGCTTGTTTACATACCCGCCAATATCAAAATGAGCTTCATCTGAAAAGATGATTTTTTTTGCAAAATCAGCATCTTCTGTAAGTCGATCGCAGGCCCACTTAGCGAAGCGAAAATGCATTGGATGGTCAGTTGGCTTCAACTCCTGAACCAATTGAAGTTTGTATGGCGTCATACCAAGGTCTTTATGCAAAATTCGTCTCATTGATGTCTCCGAAATGTTCAATTGTTGAGAACGGCGGTGAATTGATGTTGATGGCGCTTCACGCACACTTTCTGCCACAGCAGCAATATTCTCGGGTGTACGCACTGTTTTTGGCTTTTCACTCATTGGTTTATCGATGAGAATGTCAGTTTCTTTAACTTTTTTCACAAGGTAACGAACATATGGAGCTGACGGTGCTTCTCTTCTTCCAAAATCCGTACGCAATTTTCGCACACATTCTGCAACATTACCATGATTTTCAAAGTAATGTCGCAATATTTCCCAGCGTTGTTCAAGCGTATACACAACCATAATCGTTCAGCGGAAGGATTAAGCTAATTATCTGTCAAATCAAACATGAGCTAAGTGTTCCCATTCACGAAATAAGCACTAGTTGAAAAAAAAAAACCGTTAGATTGCGGACCCCTATAGCATGCAATTTTTGTTATTTTATTATTGTAGCAAGTTCTTAATTCTTATCAAATTAATTTAAGGATCACCGAAAGATGTATAATGAAAATACTGGTATCTTTTGTTTTAATTTTTGTCTTCGTCTTGTGATAGAAGTTCTTTTTTGTGCTTCAAGGACCTCTATATTCTAAAAAAGGAAACAAATATTTAATTTGACTAGCCTGTAATTTTTGATTTCTATAACCTAAATACGCTTTATTTTAGGGGACTGAAACTAATCTAAATATTATAATGACATTTTTTTTTCGCTAGTAATTATGCCATTAAAAATGATGACGATAAGAATTTAATAAATAATAACATGGATAAGAAATATTAATTATTGTTAAACAAAGGATTAACAAATAACATTCGGTTATTTCATATTCTCATTTATGAATGGAATAATATCGATTAAAATTGATTAGAGGGCTGAAATTTTAAACAAAAAAATATAGTATATACATAGATGTGGCATAGATTTTACTACAAAATATGAATTTATTCTGCTTTTATTATAGAGAACAATATTGGTTTGAATTGTGTGGTAGAAACGCATGAATAATTTTCTTTTCCGCCAAAAAAAAAACATATTTATGACCCCGGGCAGCTGCCCCAGATTTCTTCCCTATAATTCGGCTCTGCATATTAAGTACATGAAGCCAAATGTTATAAATAATTCTCAGTTTAGATCAGTCGTGGTGCAAGGACACAGGCGTGCTACTGTTGTTGGTTTGATACTCACTCGAGGAAACGTTCAGCTTCACGCTGTAAAAATATATTAACGATTTTAATTAAATTTAAAAATATATTAAATATTTTAATTGTTTTGCCCTGGAAAAGAGGCAAAGCGCGAAATTGACTTTTGCTACACTACAGACAGTGCCTTCAGAACTAGAAGGAAATAGAACGTATTAACATTAATTTCTTAGGTCTCTTCCTACCCTATTACGTGTTGAATACAATGTGAAGCTATAAAATATTGTTAGTTACTTTAAACACATGTGGGCTTATGCAGGCTGGGCATAGAGAAATTGTAATTTTAAAAAACGTTATTTATCTATTACACAATATTACGTAAACGTTGGCTAGACAATGCTGGTTTAGAGTTAATAATTAAAAAATATTTTTAGTACAAAACAAAATAAAAACTGATCAAATACAAGACGGACTCACCCACCGAGGGTTCCAATCGTATGTGCCTTTTATATTGTGGGACGCTGATTTTGAATAACATGAACTGCAATCTTAAATTTTTAATAGTTTTTATCAGGAATGTTCCATTTATTTTTTTTTTTCTTTTATTTGTAATACAAGTTCTTACTTTTTGTAAGGTTCCAGTGTAGCAGTAGCGCAGTATTCGCCATATAACTCATAGTGTAAATCTTGTATAGCGTAATTGGACATCCATTACAAACGCCACAAATGATATACCTACTGCTGGCAAACGCATAATTACCACGGGCTTTCAATGTACGAATGTATGAGTATGTACATATATGTTCATAGTATTTAGAGATATGTATATATAGGCATGAATATACAAATCCAAATTTTCGTAATTATAGATAGAATATGCCATCGTGAATATTTATATTCGTGTAGACGGAATGCTTAGCGTAGCCTTTCTACCGAACATTTTTAATTTCCTGTGATCAGTGACAGCTTGCTAACAGCTTACTGGATTTGTTGCACTTTGAGTTTTCGAAATATTCAGAACAAATCTGGTTTCATACTTTTATTTTAGATGATCATAACCTAGAAAAGCAATGAATTTTGTTTTTATTTTTTTAAAAAGTTCTTATTGCAATTTTCAGTTCTTTATGTATATTTACGTAGATCATAGTTTTATTATATATTTCCTTAAAAAGTTTTGTTATATGTTTGTAGGCATAAACATTTCGTATCTATATCTATTGAAGTGCACATAAGTTATTCAAGGAATACATTTTATTTAAAAATATAATAATTTTAATTTACTTGTATATGAATTATATTAATTGCGAACACATTTTCTCATATTAATAAATAAACGATCTTACTCTCTAATAAATAAATGCTCTAACTGAAAATAGAATTCCCGAAATAAGTTGTGGACCGGAAGCTGACTTCCTGTACCAGAAAACCAAATAAGGAAAGGGATCGTATTGTTCGTCCATTTTATCTGAAAATGGCAAACAACTTGTCCGTATTATCTACATATTTATAATTTAAATTAATTATGTTTAACTCTAAAACCATCATTTATCAATGTGGTAATCATTATTTTTTGTATTTTAAAATAGCAGCGGACAGAGGACTGCAGCTACAATAGAAATTAAAGCAGTGTAAATAGAGATATTTAATCTCTATAGTGATTAAGTGTTTACTATCCAGAATGAATCCAACGCCAATCTATAAACCAGCCTTTGAGTTCTTTCGCTATTTAAGTCTTTGATAAATAATTGACAAGAACTGTTATGAATTTATCTAACATAGTTTTGTGTTTTAAGTAAAGAATGGTAACAATGTATTTAAAATTTTATGATATTCAATGCACAGATAAACAGTGACCTAGTTGAAAACAAGAAGTGAATATAAATAGATGTAACAAAAGCTGCTGCAAGCGGAACTCTTTTTCATGCATGCGTGATAGCTAAGAACGTTATTTACTCGAGTTGCACTGGAATCTCCGAACAAAAATCCTGTACGATCTATCGATTTTACAAGCTCAAGGAATTCAACCACTTTCTTGAAGATGAACGCAGTTCTCAATATGACTTTTTCTTATATAATGAATTAAAGTAATAGTTTTAATTCTCTATTTTTTTTACATAAAATTAATATTTTTATTTTAGTAGGTACTATTTACATTTAACATAACAATGTTCTAAAACGATTTTTCTTAATTAATATTTTGAATAATTTGTATATAATAAAATTAGATTTCTCTTACTTTCACTTTCTTTTATTTTAGCACATAGAAGAAAAAAGAAAAGTAAGAGATGTAATTACTGCAAGGTGTTTTTCAATCTCTATTTTTAGGTGTTCGATATCATAGAATACAAAGAACTTGCAAAGATAAATCAAATGAGTACAAATACGATATTTACAAATAAAATATCTGCATATTAACATTTTCCCTTAAAATAATAGCACTTTAAATTAGCTAACGAATGCCCTTTATGATCTTCATTTTAAAGTTTGTTTGTTTAGGAAGATCGATGGATACAGAGTAAAGAATCATTTAGCGATTTCACTAGCTCTTTAAGCTAAGAAATACTAAGAACAATTAATGATTTTAAACGTTAGGGTAATAGCGGGATAGTCCCACTTTTTGAAAATACCCTGAATGTCGAAATATTATGGCTTACATAGATCCAATATGTATGTAGTTAGAGCCTACAGAAACAGAGACAGAAAGAGAGAGAGAGAGAGAGAATGATATAAGACAAAATAGAATTATTCCAATATATCAACGATATTGGAATAAAATAAAAGATATTGCTACTTATACAGTAACAAAGCAATAAATATTTAGATGTTATACTCTCAAGCATTTTTAGCATACACAGCAAATATATTCTGTCATAAAAGTGAAAAAAGCTCACCCTACGTAATGGACTTGGTATAAAAAAGTGTATGGTATATTGTTGCAAATGAAACGTAATTTAATAACATATTCGCAATATGCTATTATTTTAAATATATTTTTTAGAAAGTAAGTACTTTCTCATATTCAACGTTAATCAGCTGAAAATTTTAGTAACTAGCAATTTGATGATACTTCATTTTTATTTGAATTATATTAGACTATTACTTTAAATTCGTAATAATTCCCGAATAATTTCCGACTATTGCCAGTGTTTATTTTAAATTTGATTTTAATTCATTTTAATTGAGGCCTGTCGTGGCGCAGCGGCACAAGCATGTGACTGTAACCGACAGGTTCTGGGTTCGATCCCCAGTCAAGGAAATGAAATATTTAATATTTTCAATTTAAATATTTAATGTTTCATTTCTTCTCTCTGGTAATAAGGTTTGCCTTATTACTAGAGAGAAGAAATGAAAAAGCGCCGCGTTTAGTTTCGCCACTCACCACGCCATGCTTCAAATTCGGCGGAAAATGGGGGACGGAAATGGAACGGAGTGTCTTAACACTATGTTCCCAGTTTCCCTCTGCCTACCCTGCCTCGTGCGATTGTTACTTAACAATTAAATAATGAAAATACAATATTCTCTCTAATGTATATTTTTTAGTATCTATTTTATATATAAAATACTATAAAACATTCTACAAGAGAAAAAGAAACATAAAATAAATGAATAATGCCTAAAGGTAACATACGAGGATCATTAGTTACTTGTACTGTTATTGAATTGAAGCCTGTTGCTGAGCAGAGCCCCAAGCGTGCGACTGGTTGTGGATTCGATCACCACTCGAATAAGTGAAATATTTAATATTTCATTTATTCGGTGTGCTTACAAGATAAGCCTCGGCCTTGAGCCTCCCTACTCAACATAAAATGCCTCAATTTGTGCGAGAAGTGTGGAATTGCTTTGAGAAAAGAGTGACTTTGTACTAGGTAACAATATACAAGATTTTTCTGTCTACTCTGCCCCCACATCGCATACAGTGTAATGCGAAAAAAAATTAATTTACAATTTTTACAATAACTTGTATAACTTGACAAATTGCCTTTGGTAAGTGACCAAGAGCGATCTGTCATGCTCTACTCAGTTACTTTATATTTATAACACAGTTTTAAATAATATTCGTATATAAATGTAACATATTTCATGTATACTCGAGACCTTTTTACGATTTTATTTCATGTACATAGTATAGATATTGTAAGTAGTAAAGGTGAAGACGTCGCTCCCAAAGGAACAAACCTTTTTATACGACTTGAAAGGTAACGACCGAATACCAACGGTCTCATGATTCTAGCTTACTAAAATTTTAAATATTTTATAAGGATATTAAAAGAGTACCTATATCAGTTGGATTGCTTCAATATCCAAAAGAAACAATGCGCCGTTCTTAATATTAATAATTTGATTTCTATTATTTCAACTCTATTTTTGTTATGATTTAGTATTCAGGGTAACAGAAGAGAAATGAAACAGAAAAGTATTTTACTACCACAAGTTATCCTGCGGCGAGGTTATATAACAAAATTTCTACGGTTTTGGTTGAAGCTTAGTAACATATATTTACCGCTTGACTAAAATTATATATGTCAAATAAAAAACTAAATAAGTCAATTAATAAAAAATGTTTAGCTATTTGATGCTAATCTAGGTAGGCAGTATGGCCCGCACGTCTAGTTTTTTTTTTTCCCGCGTAACTGGCGGAACGCTACCAAATTTTTGACGGTATTCCAAGCTGGTCCTAAACAATTTACAAAGCTATACCTACTCTTATATGGACGGTTGTGTTCGTAATAGCTTTTTTTATTTTTATTATTATATTTTAAACTTCGATGAACACGTGATTAATAACTGATTAATAAATTTAATTATGTGTGTGTATAAAAAAATATTTTTGTTAGAGTTGATACAATGTGATCGTTGATAATTATTTGTTAGCAAAGATAAAAAAAATGCTTTCACATTATACAAAGTCAAATCTAGCACTTTTGATGAAGTTTCTTAATGAACATGAAATGGCAGTAAGGTTAACCAGATTTGCACGAAATTTTCCACGATATTGTACTATAGATAGAAGAGTGTGACTGTAACCGACAAGTTCTGGGTTCGATCCCCAGTCGAGGAAATGAAATATTTAATATTTTCAATTTAAAATATTTAATGTTTCATTTCTTCGCTCTGGTAATAGGGCAAAGCACGACGTTGAGTTCCGCCCCTCAACACGCAATTGCCTCAAATTCGGCGGAAAGTGGGGAAAGGAAGTGGAACGGAGTGTCATAACACTAGGTTCCACTTCCGTTCACTCTGCCTACCCTGCCTAGTGCGGGATACACCGTGAAGGTGAAAAAAAAAAGAAAAAAAAAAGATAGAATAGATAGCTATGTATATAGTAGATAGTGTTATGATATGAAATATTTCAAATACAACACTTAGTATACTTTTTTATGGTTATAAAAATAATTAAGTATAATTGTTGCGACTGTAAACCCACTAGGTTGTAGGTTCAGTTCTTACTCGAGGAAATGAGATATTTAATATTTTTAGTTCATCGTTCTGGTTTTAAGATAAAGCGCAGCGTTAAGATTAGCCTCTCAGCACGCAATGCCTTAAATTCGGCGAAAAGTAGGAAACGGAAGTATTTTAATGGGATCGGAGTGTAAGACACTCCGTCTGCCTGATTCTGTGATGTCAATTTGTTTTAAAGTGGTCGGTTATTTATTTCGAGGCCTGTCGCTTTGGTACAAGGTGAACGCGGCGTTGAGTTCCGCCACTCAGCACGCCATGCCTCAAATTCGGCAGAAAGTGGGGAATGGAAACGGAGTTCCCAAGTTCCCTCTGCCTGTCACGTGCGGGATACAGCGTGAAGCTGAGTTATATATTTATACCTTTGAATTTTATGCGCCATTTAGTCCCTTTAAATATATGAGGTCATATTTAAAGGGACTGAATGCCTACTGTATCATAGCTATATTGCTTGTACAAATTTTTGCTACAAACAATTATAATATAAGACGCATTATATGGCGTTGAAATAATTTGTTCAATTACATTTTTAATAATAATAAAAAATAAAATATAATAAAACAAAAAAAAATTTTTAAACAACAGTAGGATAACATTTCATTTAATAAAAAATATATTACTGGGTTAATAGCGTTTTAAATATCACCCCAGTAAACATCGTGCCGCAAATAACACGCCGTAAAAATTTAATTATAATTTTCATCTTGCTAGAAGTAGATTGTAAATAGGATGAATATTAAATAACATAATATTTTATAAATTTTGGTATAGTAATATTTTTTTACGTTTTGTAAAAAATTGAGTGGACCTTATTTAAATAAAAAAAAATATATCCAAATTATGAACACTTAATTTTTCAATAATTTATCTTGAGATTACGTGGAGGTATCAAACTGAAAAAGCAAAGATAAAATCAAGCATCCTAGACAAAGCAATGAAAAGATACACGTATGAATCTTTTTTGCTGCATTTTATAGGAAATTCGCCACGTAACTAAAACAGTATATAGGGTATTTCCCGTGCACTTACACTTATGAAATTTGGCACAAAGTGTAGTAAGTAAAGTAAAAAACTTGAAAAGGTAAAAAAAAATAGGTATTTTATAGAAAAATCATTACAAACTTACATTTATAGTTCATTTCACACAGAGCATGGGTAAACCCGCAAATTAAAGCTTGTCAACATTATCTGCCGCGTTATCTAAACCTATAGAGTTACCTATAATTATGAAATTTGGTTGAAGTAAGAACTTGTTGTACAAATTTAAGTATTAATAATTCTTAATAATTATTGTAAACTTATAATTTTACTTCATTTCTTACAAAATTAGAACATATACCTACCTATAAACTTAAGTTTGTTGATTGATAAGGTGTCAATTATTAAAAAGATCAATGCGTAGCGCCACAAGAGTGTGACTGTAATCGACAGGTTGTGGGTTCGATTCCCGTTCGAGGAAGTGAAATATTAAAAGTTTTCAATTTAAATATTTAATGTTTCATTTCTACGCTTTGGTAAAAAGGCAAAAGGTGGCATTGAGTTCCGCCACTCTACGCGCAATGCCTCAAATTCGGCAGAAAGTGGGAAACGGAAGTGGAACGTTAAGTCCTATCCTGCCATGTGCGAGATATAGCGTGAAACTGACTAATAAAGTGTATGACTCGTTTGCTTTGTTTTTATCTTTGAGATTAATAAACGTTGATTTTCGTTAATACTATTCAAGTTTCTTGTCTGAGGTTTATTATAATAATAATATTGGTTCTCTGATTACTGTGTTAGGCAGACTCGATGGAAGATGTACTCTAATGGCTGATTAATGAACTTAATTAATTACCTAACATAAGATATGTATCTTTTAAAAAAATTTATGGATAAGTTTCATATAAAATAAATTATAAGCTAAAGAAACATAAATTAACAAAAGCCATAGATTTTTATTAGTACTTGCAAGGCTTAGGACTAGTCTACCTAGCCTAACATAAATAAGTTCTAACGATTATTGCACACATTAAACGAAATAAATAAGTGAACAGTGGACTGGGCTAAATTAACAACTTAAGAACTTCATTCGATACTGAAGTAGAAATATGTGAGATATATTTTATTTGAAGAACTCATTCGTGAACTACTAGTGGAAAATGGAGCGTATCTTACAAAAATAAAAAGTAATTCATAAATTTTATTTTATAACTGTTGACTTAATGTTGCCTATTTATTTATTGAAATATTCACTAGACAAAACAAAACAATGTGGATATTTCCTAAGAAACGATGCTTAATCTTAGGCACCCCATTGTCACGTGATGATTAATTGCTTAAACTAAGCAATCCGAGGCATTTGTCTATTGAACTAAACAAAAAAAATAACAGTCAGATCGGAGACGTCATGCACATAATTTTGGCAAAGTAAAAGATTTAATATTATAAAAGTAATTTATGACGATATCGTGGTGCAACAATACAGAGTATAATAGTAAGCATAGCCATTGTGTCTCACTTTCATTTTCTCGCTGTTGTAAGACAAAGATAATATATTATAAATAATAAATATATTATATATTTGCCACATTACACACAATGTCTTGAGTTCGAGTCTAGTGAAGATTTCATTGATAATTTTGTTATATATAATACAACGTGCAGCTAAAAATGTACAAAAACCCGACTTTAAAACTAGAAGTACACACTAGACATAAACTTTTTCTTTCAGTTTTTATTTGGGTGCATTTTAGTTTTAGTTAAATTCAATTTAATCGATAATTTAATCGACCTCAAAGTAATGACATTGAGAATTTCAAATAGTAAAGAACTATATAAGCATCAATAACCATACCTTGTACAAATCTTACGTACATAGAAAACATTGTATTATAAAACCTCCTTATCCTTAGAGTTTTTTAGAAGGTAATAATAAACTAAAACTATGTTACAAACATCGGTCAAGTGTGAGTTAGACTCGTCCTGAGTTAGACATGGAAGCCTCCATACTAATTTTGGAAGCACCACCGATAAAAATTGACAAACTTGAGTTTAATGCTATATGCATTAAACTCAAGTTTGTCATTTTTTATTTCATCTCACACAAAATGTATATATTCATATACATTTTGTGTGAGATGAAGTAAAATTATAAATTTTGTGGTCGTTAATCATATTTTATTTTTACAGCAAGTCTTCATACAAAATTCACAATTGTAGACCTAGAGTACGCTATTAGTACGGCAAATAATTTATAAGTTTCGATTACGCGGGGATTAATGTTGTTGGTAATAAGGCAAAGCGCGGCGTTGAGTTCCGCCACGCAACACGCAATGCCTCAAATTCGACGGAAAGTGGGGAACGGAAGTGGAACGGAGTGTCTTAACACTAGGTTCCTGGGTTCCCTCTGCCTACCCTGCCTCGTGCGGGATACAGCGTGTATCTAATGTTGTTGCACTCTAAGCGATCTAGGGATATATATTTTGATAGACGGCTAGACGCGCGACAAAGAGATGCTATCCTGAGAAAGGTCCCTTTTTCAAAACCCCTCTTCAATAATAAATAGCCAAAAATTGTTTAATAATTGTTTTTTATGCAGACTTTACTAACTCTAAATTAATACAATACTTATTGCTATTATGCTACATTGTGATAGATTTTGAGTCAGTGCCCAACTAAAAAAAAGTAAACATTGTAAACAGCTTAGTTTAATAAATATCTTAGGTATATTTATTCTTTACAATATTTGAAATAGATTGTTTTGTAAACTGCATTAGGTATTTTCTAAATCAGATCATGAAATAGTAAGTTCTCATGTCTACGAAAATTCCTAACAAATATACCACCCGGTTCTGCATTCAGGTGCTTAAAACTATTTAAATGATTATTATGAAAAACGACGATGACACTGCACTAGAGGAAATGCAAAGATTAGGACTATTAAGTGTATGTGTTTCTTTTTTTTATAAATTCCGGTCAAAGATTTTATTAAACCTTTATTTCTTTTCATTGCTCCTCACGCTAAATCCGCTTCAATGGTCGAGCAGCCAAGACCCACTTGTCGTGTCATCTAAAATTTTATCGTAGAAGTTAGCAAAAATGCTCATAAAATAAAAATTACTAGGACAACCCTAATATTAATAATAATTTACTTTCATCCAAAATTGAGGCATTGTGTGTTGAGTGACGGATGTCATCGCCGCGCTTTGCTTTGTTATCAGAGCAAAGCAATGAAAATAGATGGTGGGTTCGAATCCATAACTAGTCACATTTACAGTGGCACGCTTGTGTCTCTTTCAGGCTAAGCGGTGACTTTAAAAACTTTAGTAAAATGAGAAAATATGATGTGGTTAAAATGAACTTAGCTAGAATAGTATGTCGTACGTTATAAACCCATTTAAGTTTGAGCTATGTTTAAAATTAATGGTTATATTCATGCAATTTTCTTACAAAATTGTTAGCGCATCGTCTAATATATTCTCCTCTAAAATAACCAGATTAGTAATGACTTAGCTTAGGTCTTTGTGAACTGTATGTATATATAATTGTATATTTTTGTTCTGTTGTGATTTAGTGGTGTACACAGAGAGTTTTATTTGACTGGTATGGATAAAGTAAAGAGTTTATTGGTAATGTACATTAATATAGACATATCGCGTTCGAAATAACTTACATAATATGAAAATAATATGTTTACTTGTACGCTGTGGTAAGCTCGAAATACTGGAAAAGTTATCTTTAAGCTCTATTTCGTAATAATTGAATCCGAAACTGTTACAAAGATGTAGGAATACATTCTAAGTGCGTTGTTCGCCCATATTTGTTGTGGTGACGATTCGAGTATCGAAACCTATGAAAATATTCTGTTCTATTTCTTATTTTATAGTTTTTAGGCGTGCCAATTGAACTCAGGTTCGGTCTGACGTCATCATCATCAGTCCGAGGGAGGAGTCCATTATCATCATTTACAAAAATAATTTAAATGATGACCTACTCCATTGGCGTAATAAAAACAGAATATTAAAAATTACTGCGATCTTTATTAAATTATAATTAGAGGCGTGTCGTGGCGCAGCGGAACAAACGTGTGACTGTATGGGCTGATGGGCTGTGGGTTCGATCCCCACTCGATAAAATGAAATATTTAAAGCAAAGCGCGTCGTTGATATCCGTTATTTAACACACAATGCCTCAAATTCGGCAGAAAGTGGGGAATGGAACGAAGTGAATAAATAAACACAAGGTTCTCAAGTTCCCTCTGAATATCCTGTCTTATGAGGGATACAGCGTAAAGCTAAAAAAATATTATATATATATATATATATATATATATATATATATATATATATATATATATATATATATATATATATTTATATATTTAAATATATATATATATATATATATATATATATATATATATATATATATATATATATATATATATATATATATATATAATATATATATATATATATATATATATATATATATATATATATATATATATATATATATATATATATATATATATATATATATATATTTAATTTGAAAATGTTCGATACGATATTATGACGTGAATATGTGAATGTGATGATATGTGAATTTACGTCCCAAATTTTCCAGACAATAAATCTGGGTAGAATCTATACCGTGCATGTCAGCATCATGGAATATTTTTTGTTTAAGTACGATATTATAACATATATGAAAACCAATGGCATTTTTAGATATAAAAAAAAATGCTCAATCGCTTTAGACATTTAGTGTGAGAGGCAAACGGATTTTTTGAAAACGATTATCTTTTGTATGAAACTTTAGAAGAGGCTGTAATGTGTCGATCAGCAACCAAAATTACATATCTATTTGCCTAATTAATATCTACTACTGTGGACTCTCAAATCCACAAAGAATGTGGATTAAACATAAAAAGATATGACAGAAGATATTTTACAGAGATGTGCTGAACTGAATGGCACGTAAAATCATTGTATCTCCCTCACACCCTAGAATTATTCGCAATGGACATGTTAGTAGTGATTTAATATAAGAAATTATATTATGAATGATAAAGTTATATTTATATAGCAGCTAACTCATAAAAATCCCCTTTTTAATTTGTAACAAAAAAATATTTTACGCCACATTTACAAAACCAGGGGTTTCAGTACCTTTAGAAGAAATCTCGATGCGCCAAAGATGTGCAATGGTTATAAATGAGACTATAAAAATCAGTGGTAAGTTTGGAAGTAAAAAGTATGTTAATATCACAAATATCAATCATACTTATGAACAATCCTTTTCAATCAAAATGGTTACAGTGTTCCTTACCACCTACGACTAGGATCACCATCAATAAAGCTAAAGTACACAAACACTAAAGTAAGCTGATATTCATGGCTTTCTCACGTGTGTCAAATCCACAAAATCCATTTATCTTTGCAAATAATAGAAAGGCAAAAAATTTCGTTTACAAATCTGTGTTAAATTATTTTTTTACGATTTTTTAATGTCTAATAGTCTATCAGTTCACAGGTTTTTCTTTTTTTTTCAACAGAACAGAAATAAATATAGGTTATTTTCCCACACGAAGTATTTTATATTTTTATTTTTTTTCCTCTGGTAACAAAGCAAAGCGCGGCGTTGATATCCGTTATTCAACACACAATGCCTCAAATTCAGCAGAAAGTGGGGAATGGAACGAAGTGAATAAACACAAGGTTCTCAAGTTCCCTCTGCCTATCCTGTCTTATGATGGATACAGCGTGAAGCTAAAAAAATGCTGTATTTCTTAAAATATAAAGTAATGATTTATAAAGTTAAAGTAAATCAGCTTATAGGTTGATGTCTTATACGGTAACTACGATTATCTTTTTATAATAGGTAAACTTCCGAAAAAAAAAAAACATTTCAATTACAATAAAGTTAATGGCATTATCTAATATAAATTGTTTTAAGTAACTCTCTACGTAACTATAAACCTAAAAGCAGACATATTTGCACGTTTCAGTAATTTGCCGATTCAGCGGACGGTAATAAAAATTCTCCGCACTAACTCAATAAACTTTTACCAGATGTCTCTTTTGTACTATTTATGGGCTTCCCACAAGATAGGTTCACATAATGGAAAAGTATTCGCTGTGTTTGTTTTTTTTTAAGAAATATTTTACCTAGGTTTTACATTTCACCCTTATTTCTCCATTGCTTATATATGTAAATATATAATGAGCAATGGAGAAATAAATTATCAACAGGCATTATCAATTTGTAATCCTTTTTACCATCAAGCAGGAGCTTAAAATAAATTTAAATTTTGAGCAGCCATTTATTAAACTAATCACTAGATTTAGATTTCAAATAAAAATGATTAATGTATTTCAGGAGGCATCTAATAAATTCATTACATTGTTCAAAACTTTAAACATACCTAATTTATAATTGGTGTATGCCCTCAAGATAGGTTCACATGGTATATATAGGCCTGTCGTGGTGCAGCGGCACACGCGTGTGACTGTAAATTATAGGTTGTGGGTTCGACTCGAAGAAATGAAATATTAAATATTTTCAAATTAAATATTTAATATTTTCATTTTTTTTGCTCTGGGCGGAACTCAACACATAATGACCTTAAATTCGAAGGAAAGTGAGGAACGAAAGTGAAACGGAGTGTCTTAACACTAGGTCTCAAGTTCTCCTCTGTCTACCCTGTCATGTGCGGGATAGTATGAAACTGAGAGTGTATATAAAGAAATTTGGTGAAATACATAATGAGTAAGTAATTAAATTGACAGAATGTATAAAGGCGTTATTAAGTGAGATAAACGCCTCGGTGTAAATATAGGCACTATATTGTTCCTTTATATATGTATCACGGTACCACTGGTACTGTCAGTGATCGTAAGTAAGTAAATTTGTACATAATAATATAAAGAAAAACTTGTAAACAATTGTTATTCCTACAGATACACGAGTTTTTGGCTTAAAAGAACTTGAGATATAATTAGATAAATTGCGAATATATGAAGAATATATCATGCATATATATATATATATATATATATATATATATATATATATATATATATATATATATATATATATATATATATATATATATATATATATATATATATATGTGAATTGGAATCATATAATATGTTTTTAATAGCTAATATTTAGGCATACTACAAGAGATAAGAACAGGTGATTTTGTTTCAGTTTGTCTATTTATCTTAGAGTTCTCCTTTATTATAAATTTCTACATAATATTATATTAATATTGCTGTATATTCTATAATTATAATTAAGTTTAGGTGAAACATCAATATAATATCTGCTTGTGTTGTGTGGATGATGAACAATTAATATAAAATCCCGCAACGTTCGTGTTGGTTGCTGTGGCCATTGCGGTTGTAAAATTGGCTACACCGTACTTGAAACTAAATTTAACACTCCAATAAGTAATCTTAGATGTTTGGAATAAATTGATAAATTGTGTTTCATGAGAAATACTAGGTATATTAAATATTTCAAAAAAACTAATTAGCTTTAGCTGTAGGGTGAGAAGCTCAAATCAGTGCCTGAAATTTGCAACTCAACTAACAATATTCGAAATGATTCTACTCTTGCAGCCTTTGAAGTATATTCCAGAAATTAATTTATGATGTTGCTAGACAGATCGAGATTTGTTAACAAACAAAGTATAGATATACAAATAAATGTTGCTATTAGATATTTTAACCACTTAAAAATTAACCTCTTTAGGTGTGGTGTTATGATCGTTCGTAATATTATATTAGCTTCCTAATTTTATATTAGATTACTAACATTATATAGATCACGCTAAATGAAGCAGTTAGACCTTCAGATCATTTGAACTAATTTATGTATCTACTTCCAAGTTGTATAGATTTTTATGGAATTACCAGATGAAATATTAATTAAATGTTGTGTAGTGAAAATTAACTATGAAACTAGAATTGTCGTGAAGTGATAAGTAAAATTTTGGTTTTTAGGAAAAAAAATACGAATTGCACCGATTTCACATTTTCAATATGGTGTTTCTTAGAAACGAGAACTCGTGTTATTAATATTTTAACATTATATAAATAACCACTGGTGGGAGCTTTTAATAATATTGCGGATGCAAACAGACGTGGGGGAGCGGAAGGGACCCGCCGGAACCATTGTGTCGATCTATGGATCAGAGCCCGTCCTTGAAGAGACAATGGTAATACTGTATGTCGTGGAAAGTAAGAGCAATATTTAAGAAAGAAAAATCTGTTTTATTTATTTGTAATTCCTTTGTATATAAAATCAGGGCAAGTATTGTTGGTAATCAAAAAATCATAATATCTACCTATTGTACTCGTAAATTATGGTAATGAAAATGTTAAGTAAGATGATTTACATTTAATATAGTAATTTGCTGTTATTGTACGTGTTACTAATTATTTTTGTCGCTTGTTCTTCGCTACATTTAATAAAAAAGCTATTTCGCAAGTAATTGAAAAATACTTTTTTAAGTACTTACCTTAAATATTAAGCTTCACTTAAATTCAGAATACTAATTATGTTAAAGCTTAAACAACGTATAAACTGAGCTGAATGCGCAGAGTATAACTTACTCGTGAAAGCTTTCTTTCCAAATTTTCTTGTTGTAAAATATTCTCAAATTCAAATTTAAGGCCATAGTGACGGTATATGTAAAACTGCTATATCTTCTTTCATACTTTGTTGAAAAAGATAATGTATTTTACTTGTTACTCCTTTCCATTTATTGTGAGTTCCGTGCAGAGAAAACTTAAGCTACGATATAAAAATATAGCCGATCAGCTTCGCTTCGAGGGTTCCGTACCATTTTCAGAATTGAAATTTTCATTTCTTCACTCTGGTAACAAGGCAAAAGCGCGGCACTGAGTACTGACACTCAATACGCTATGCCTCAAATTTGGCGGAAAGTACGGAACAGAATGGCGTGTCTTAACACTAGATTCCCAACCGCTTTGGACAGTTTCCAAGAGGTGTGGCATTAGATTTCGCTACGTTTATATTTTTATAGGTTTTCTAAATAAGTATGTATAATATAGTTTTAGATTGCGAGGCCAATTTCATACAAAATATATTAGTATATGCAATTCAAATTTGTAAAGCAATATAGTTCATTAAATAATAAATGATAAGTGATTAAATAATAAATGATAAGTGGATTTATGTAGTATTTGCACGTACTCTGTTGATTTGTACTCTCTCGCTTTATCCCGCACATGGCAGGGTAGGCAGAGGGAACTTGGTAACCTAGTGTTAAGACACTCTGTTCCACTTCCGTTCCCCACTTTCCGCGGCGGAACTAAACGGCGCGTTTTACCTTGTACCAGAGCGAAGAAATGAAATATTAAATATTTAGTTTTGAAAATAATTAATATTTCATTTCCTCGAGTAGGGATCGAACCCAGAACCTGTCGGTTACAGTCACACGCTTGTGCCGCTGCGCCACGACAGGCCTGTTGATTTGTTGTCTGTTGATTTGTAATTGCTATTAGATATTTATCAATAACAATGTGACACTAGCTACAATTCAACGTTAACTAATAATATTTATGAAGCTTAAACTATTCGTTTGGAAGTTTTTATACATCACTCGTTAATGATTCAAGGACTCAAGTAACTCTGACCGCAGGTACAGAGCGCGTAACGTACCATTGGCACGTAGTGGTACGAGTATGTGTGATTGTATGATTTTTTGTTATTTGTTATTTGCCATGGAGCCAAAGCTGCTAATAAATGCTTGTATTCATATTAATTGTGTATAAAATTTATGACCCTCTCAAACATCCACGTAATGCTTGTAAATTTCTTAGGGACAGAGTACCCTCTTTTATCTCAGTCCGGTGTCACTATAATGGCCGATAAGGCTAACGGTATTAACTTCATGTTCGAAAAAAACAATTTACGATATTATGTGTATTGTGTTATCACTGTTCTTTTGTTTCGTTCGTAAGACTAAAGTATTCTGCTGGATTAAGAAAGTCAACGCGTACTAAGAGAATCATGATTACAGGAGAAAGGGTCAAACTTGGTTTACTTCTCAAAGGGTTCACAAGTGCGAAGTTGAAAAAGCTATCCTATGCTAATTGCGGTAGGTGCTATACGCACCTAAGACTTATTTACATATAAATTAAATTTTACAAAGACCTTTCGTTTCTTGTTTATGAAAGTCCTAATTTAGGCCTTTAACATGCTCACGTCTATTTTTGTATGCCAACTCATTTTAGCCTCCTTTGTATACATAAGCTTTTTTATAAAAAGCATTTAAAGTTGATTTCGAAGATTCCGACCCTCTTAAAATAATTGAAACCTTTATATGACCACTGTTTTGTCCGTCAGTCAAAACCATTTTTAAGATGATTACGTAAAATTATCTTGTATGAAATCAATATAAAATATCTATTGACATACGCAGTTCCTAGGAGTACAGAAAATAATTAAGTTTGAGACTTTATGTCAATATCTTCAAAGTTTAAGATTAGGAATTAATTGTTGGCGACATTTTATGAAATGAAAATTACGGCGTAATCAAAGTCTTAATATGGTGCGTAGGGAGCGATTACTACTACGAGTAGGTTCCCCACTCTGTTATATGCGAGTGTTATTGGTTACTGTCAAAAAATTCAACCTAGATATAAAGTAGATAATATATATATTTTTAGAGTAGATAATATTTCCAGCCAATATTTTTTTCCAGCTTCAATCTATATCCCGGACATGGTAGAGTAGGTAGAAGAAACTTGGGAATCTAGTGTTAATACACTCTGATCCGTTTCCAACTCTCCGCCGAATTTGAGGCATTAAGTATTAGTTAAGTTCAAATTTATTAATCTCGTCTCGTATAAATAGATAAATACTTATGTTCATTTAAATTTACGCCATTAAACTAAATCTAAATGCCAAGTTTTGATATTCAATAGTCATATTGTAACTAATGTAAGCTTTTCATCTTTTTGAAAAATGTATTTTATACAACTACGAATTTAAAATATGGTAACCATTGTAGCACGATAAACGGTTATTGCTCGGCTACGTCTATTGTGCGGGAAAATTACAATATATGAACGTGCACGGCGAGAAAATTATGTTTTACAATATTGCTATATTTAGACCAAAAACGGAGATATGCATTTCTAGTCTCTATCAGTGGTAATTTATTGTTACAATGTATACAATATATATAATTGCATAAATCTTAATAAAACTAATTAAATGCAAACAATATCAATAATAAAAGAGTGCGACTGCAAATCTGACACATGGAGTGGGTTCAATTCCCATATTTAATTTTCTTTTTTTTGTTATGGTAACAAGCCAAAGCGCAGCGTTGACTTCCGCCGTTCAACACGCAATGCTTCAAAAATAGAAAGTAGGGAACGGAAGTGACTTTACACTCGGCTCCCTCTGCCTGCTCTACCATGTGCGGAATACAGCATGAAAAAAAGATGCAAATAAATTTATATATTATTTTAATGTCAAGTTAACATAACCACTTTAGTCACACCGCTAATAGCTCGTTTGTGATGACCATAGTCACGTTATTGATATTTAAAACAATAATGTTTTAAAATATCCCTAAGATGTTTTTATGAAAAGACCTTCGTCTCATTTAACACAAAAACACTTAGGTTAAAGTGGTAATAAGAAAAAAATGGTTGCAATTAAACAAGGACTGTCCGAGTCACAATCACGCTTTTAAGCGCCGCACTTATTACAATGAGCTTTAGAGACAGTAAAATAGAATTAATTGCTATCTCACTCGTAAAAGGCCGAACCTAAAAGCATTAGATATTTTGTAGCCATGATTAATGCTACGTATGTATACACTAAAAGCAATTACTGCTTGATCAGTATATTTTTTAACATGATTTTGTAAAGTACAAAATACTTAAGTATAGGAGTTATTATGAGTTATTATTTAAAATATGTATATGAAATTGTCAAATTTGTATTGTAAATATCTATTTAAAACTTAACAAAATAAATACGTAAGTTTTGGGCGGTATTGTATTATATAAATCAAATCACGTTGCATGTTGTTATAGTTATAAGCTAAGGATTTAAGTATATGTCAGTTCATTTCTCTAGAGAGTGTCTGAATTGCGTTTAGATTGCCTGGCAGCTCAATTCAACAAAACACCTTTATATTTTATAATAAATTTAGAAGTATGAATTTGAATGCAAATATCTATCTAGCTAGCGATCACGTTTTAATTACAAAATTTCCATATATTATATATACTAGCTTTATTTATACTTTAATTTTCATATATTCTACTTATTTTTTAACAAAATATATTCAACTTCAATGCGTGCGTTAAATAATAAGAACGCGTGCTAAAATGTCTGGCACTCTCAAAATAGTTAATGTTAAGCTTCTCATAGTCATAGTGAGCGTGACAACATGATGTTTATACTACAAAACATTTATTTTTAATATTTTAAAAATGTAGCGGGATTTGAACTTTTTCGGAAGCCGTTCAAGTGCTATGCTCACTGAGCCGTATATTTTCCTCAAGCTACTAAATTCTTACCATAGCTACCAAAATACACGTGTCCCGCAAAATTAAAAATATGGAAACGTGCAATGTTTTTTTTACATAAACCATTTTAAGCTCCTTTTGACCTTTTTAAAACACGTAACTAACTGATATACATGCATGAAATTTGGCACAGTTATTAAAGTCCTGGCTGTGAATAGTAAAAAAAAGATAGATTTTACTGACTTTTCTTTGTTATTAGATGATGAATTCTATTGTGATTTACTAATAAGTTTTTCAGTTACATGTTCACAAGTCTATTTTTCCAGCTACAATGTTAAATACCCGACAATTTTTTGACTTCCTCATTCAGAAAAAACCTAATTACTTTCTTGACGATTTACAACTTTGATATTTGGCATCAAGATGCTAAGCAAATAAACGGGTAAAAAATGTGAAAACTGAAAACTGTTAGTAATTATTACAAGATTTCAATATCAATAAAGGATCAATTAACGATCATTTGTTAAAGTCAACAATATATATAATGTTAAGATTTTTTTTGTATATCAGAAAAAAGTTAAATGGAATTGAGAAATAATACCCGAAGGAAATGTTCCCTTCGGATATTATTTCTTAATTCCATTTTACTTTTTACTTACTATATATTCTATTTAACTTCGGGAATTAATAAATGTATAAGTAACTAATGATACTCGTATATACGAGGATCACGTTATTAATGCCTCTTATAGCGCATGGGCACAAGGCGTAAAATGTGATAATATATATTTTTTAATTTGTTAATTTTTACGGTTTGGTAACGAGGCACAGTGCGGCGTTAAGTTACTCACTCCACATGCAAAGCTTCGACAATTGGACGGAAAGTGGGGAACGGAAGTGGCTTAATCGGAATAGGGTTTCTTAACAATAGGGTTACAGCTTCCCTCTAACTACCATGCTATTCGCGGGATACCAATGATACCTAAAAAAATTATAATATGAATAGTAATAATTTCTTTACATAAAAAATATCCCATCCAAAAACCGATGTGAAATGAGAGGCTCTTACATTTATATTTTGTATGGAGTACAACTTATTTATGTCGCGTCGGGCGAACAAAACAGTGAAAGTATCCAGTTTTTGTGAATATTTTATTGTCTTCTGACGTTTGATTTCTAATAGCACCGGAAAATCTGCACTCATTTGGAAAATGATTTTTAGCATTTACTCTAATCAGAAACAAATTCAAATGGAGTTTTCTTAATTTACAGTAACATCTATGAATGTTAGGTTATTCAGGAATAATATCAAATATAATATAACAATTATTATATCAGTTTCAGCATTATTAACAACAAAGTTTAACAAAACTCAGCTACCTAATCATTATTGTTTGGAGTTATCATTTGACAAAATGTAATTATTATCAACATTACAATAAATATTATATATATGTTGAATTGATAAATAGATCGAACGCCTCTACGTATACTCGTAGACATAGTCTTATGTATAGTCGAAATCGTGTTTCTATGTAATGTGGCGTTGGCATAATAGCTTGTGCTCGACCGGTACATTACATCTGTGCAAAGACCGTAATTAAAGAACAGAACTAAACTAAAATCTACTAAAACCAGCACAAAATATTTCAATATATTTAAAATAAAAACAAAAAATATATTTATTTAACATTTAGATAACATTATAACTGTATCTACTTTTCGTATGGGTAAAAATCTTTTTTTCACACGTATTTCTGTTAATTATGAACTATTAGTCAGTACTGTACCATTACTTTTAGCTTAAATAATAAGAGACTTCGCAACTAAATGAAAAGGGAAGTAAAACTATACTTCCCTTTTCATGTAGTTGCGCCCTACTTTCTCCGAACCGCCATTAAACTTCCTTTAACGCAGTATTGCATCCATACTAGAGCTACATAAGTTTCCAAATTCAATTTATTTCTTCTTTAGCATTTCAATTCCAAGCAGAGGCGGTCAACAGGGGCACTTCGTGCTATAGATCGCCTTTTTCATTAGTTGTGTTTTACATTTAGTTATTTTTTGTTTTTATTTTACACATTTATGTTTACTTGGCTAATTGAACTTTATATACGATGTGGTTTTCACGGCGTTACCGTTCGTCAAATCATAATTATGTTTTTAATTTTTGTCAACTTCACACTGTATCCCGCAAATGGCAAGGTAAACAGAGGGAATGTGGGGTACCTAGTGTGAAGATAGTTTGTTCAAATTCCTACTTTTCGCTGAATTTGAGGCGTTGCGTGTAGAGTGGCGAAACTAAACGCCGCGCTTGGCCTTGTCACCAAAGCAAAGAAATTACTTACTTACTTACTTATCTTCACGCTATATCTCTAGCGGGGTAGGCAGAGAGATCGAAGCGCCATCTCGGCATACCTCTTTCGCCTCGTCCACTGTCATCAGCCTTTTTATACTTGTCTTCCGGGGGTCCTCATGCTTTTTTTACGTGATCTTCTTCCAGTATCGCCGATACTGTGAGCATTTTCGAAGGTCAACTGAGGTCTCCCCCTCCCTCTCTTACCACTCACTTTTCCTTCATAAATGTTTGTTACAATTCTTTCTTCACTCATTCGCTCGACATTCCCAGACCAACTTGAGCACGTTCTTCTTTATTGTCACTGTGACATCCACGCTGGTACCATTCTGTGTATCTCTTCATTGGGTATGCGATCAGCTAAACTGACTCCGCATATCTATACGCCTTTCCACATCCATTTCGTATCTTCCGTCTCTGCTAAACATACTTCCCAGATATGCTACCTCATTCACTTGTTCTAATATCGTATAATTTACACTGATCTTGCATTCTGTTCTTTCTTCATTTCTTTCAAATATCAGAACCTTACCTAACCAGTCTTATTCGCAAAGAAATTAAAATATTAAATATTTAATTTCACTGAATGGGGAACCCACAACTTGTACGCTTGTTCCACTGCGCCACGACAAGCCTTATTTAGTTTGTGAATATAGTAAGTCTTTTTAATTTAACTATTTTATATTGCAAAAGGTAAATTCCAATAGAGTTAATAATTGAAGCTTGTTGGATAACTCTAATGTTATGCAGAAGCTACAGCATTAATTACCATGAATGGCATGTTAAGTGTTTAATAGCCGGAATAACATTTTCATTATAGCAACGACGGCTTATTGACATAAATGTGAAAATTTTAAATACAATTTTCTCTCTACAACGGAAATTAAAAATAACAATGAAATATGATGGTCATTAATACAATAACATGAACTATTTTAAAATAATTATAATTTAAGATAATAAATCTATTTTTATTTTTTGTAAAAGGGTTAATAAAGTTTAAGAAAAGAAATACGAGTATGTTTGTCACTTTATTTAAACACTCTTTGATATCCCACAATAGAACAATACATTATGGCTGATACAATGAATTCGTCCTATTTTAGTTTATTTGGTTTTTGTAGATGTTTAAAAAAATCAATAAGATCTTTGATTCTACTTAATTTAAAAGAGATAGATCTTTGATTTTCATGATTATTACATATTTTAAATTAATTTATTTTAGTAACTTGGTACTTAGACAATGTATTCATATACGCGAATATTCTTATTTCAAACATTTATATAAAAAATACTTGAACTATTTTATATAAAAAGGAAAGATCAAGTATGGATTAACAGAATCGTGGCATAGTTGATGTGTACTTGGATAAATTCGATTGTCTTGGTTTAATGTACTTTCTTCTCTGGTTTGATTGGGCAAAGGGACGCTTTAGGATATCAATATCTATTATCTCTCTGTCTACTAGTCATAGTAGTTGCTTAGAGATAATTGCAAATGTCAAAATAAGATAATTATAATTTCAATCAAGGCAAATCTTATTATAACAACAGATTGTTATTAATATCTCTCCTTGAATTCAATTAATTTGAAGATTAGAAATTCTATGTATAATTTTGTCACTTTCCCTAGTATCATAAATACGTAAATGTTATTTTATTTATTCATTGGAAAATAACTTATAATAATAAATTCAATTAAATGTTTACTAATAAATAAATATATATTGTATTAGTTAATAATATTCTGCTTATTGATGAATCAAAATCAAAACTGAAACAAGAATACGTTTAGTCGCAATGTATGTTTAAAATATGTTATATACCCAAAGAATAAAACTGTTACAGCAGTGTTCGTCGATGGTCCACAAAAAGAGAATAAAAGTTAGACTACATATTGACCGCATACATATTGTGCGGAACAAAAACAAAGCTTTTCGTGTTTTTGATTTTAAAATTTGTTTAATAGTGTCAAGGTTTAATGGAAGAAGGTGAAATTTCTATTTTCTTTTTTTTTTTTTATTTTAATGGTTATATTTTGAGATAAGTAGTATTACTCGCACATACAAAGATTGAAACACTTTAATAGTAAAGATTTTAAGTGCATAAGGTAACAGGAAACATTCCAACAAAACAAGTCCTACCGTATAAAGTATAAAACAACAAATGTGCGACTACCTAGGGAATAAAGAATAATAAAAAAGGTTTGAAATATGTTTTCCGGAGGATATCGTTCGATATTTACTTATGTTGTATCGCTTGTTGCTGGGCGAACGTTTACGATGTTGATACGTGAAAATATGCTTTTATATTTCATCGCAAAATTTTACAATTTCCTTTCTCATTTTAACTTCTTTGTATGGCGTAAAGTATGGAGTAATTTATCGAAGTGTCAATCTGTCTATACAGATTCTTTGTTCATTGATGTATCATTTCGTTCTACATATGTTAGTAGCATATAAGTGATAATATTATGTGAGAAAAATATCTAAAAACCATTACAGATCCCTCAGATTCTAGTGCTTTTTTTTTTAATTAAAATTAATGAGAAAAATAAATCTCCTTAAAATTATTTATTTTTTGCGGAATTGCATAAATATAGTAAGGTAAATAAGATGAACCAAATTCATGATTTTTTCAAAAGATGCGGGCGTTACCATAAACTTAATTAGTGCCTTTGTAGCGAGATACATAAAAAGTCATTCTGAGAACCGTTTGAAGAAATCAAGATAGAGTCTATTATAATATAGTTAAAGTTGGGAGAACTTAGTTCTCGTTACAAGTACGTAGATGTGTAGACTAATTGTTGCTCAATATATTGTAAGTACAATTATTATTTAATATTTAGCCACATAAATAAGTTACCTATAAGCGATAAAACTCTACTTTTGTAAGTTTCGTATTTTTATTTACTATTTTAATATTACTCCCTTTTCACGTGGATGAAAGAGATGAGGACCCCAATGATAAATTGCTTTGTTTTCGTCCTCGTTTCACATTGACATACCTACCTGAGAATATATACTCACAGAGTAGCAAGATAAAGACGTATTTACAATTATTTGATTTCCACAAAAGAAGAAATTTCCGTTTCTATTTTAATATGAACAATAAAAAGGAAACAAAACCTAAATGTTTTTATAAGACTAATTAATTAGTTATAATCTATACAGTATTAGTAAGTAAGTAATTATTATTAATAAAAAATATTAAGTAAGTTAAACACTAAAAGATAATTCACTTTATTTTTAATCTTAATAATTAATATCTACACAAATATTATAATACATAAATAAATTTAGATGTGTAAAAATACACAGTATACAAATTATGTAAAAATATTTCTTTTTTACATTGTGGTTTTTGCATTAGGCTAAGGCTTTGTTGCTTGCTACTACAATATTAAATTCAACTATAAAAGTTTTCGTCTATAGGCAATAGACGACGACTTTTATAGTTGAATTTAATTGTAGTAGCGAGTAAATGTATTTTTTAGCCTTGCGTGGTGAAGGATGCAGTCCTTCACCACGCAATGCATGTAGAGGGAACTTAGCGGTGACACACTCCATTTTCATGTCGTTAAGAAATTTTCATTCTCAAGTTTTAGCCAATTTGAGGCATTACATGTGGAGTGGCGGAACTCATCGCTGCACTTTGCATTGTTATCAGAGAGAAAAAATGAATGTATTAAATATTTAATTTCCTCGAGTAGGGATCAAACCCACAACCTGTTACGCTTCTAGTTGCACGCTTCTGTCCCTCCGCTACGACAGACTTCATGTCGTTAAAAAAAATTTATTACAATTTTCTTAGTTTGATCTTTCACATTGATACTAAAGTAATTTAATAATTATAAAAGGGTTAAATAAAATAAAAAAAGCTATGGTTCAATATTTTAGGTCATCTTTAACAAACAACCGTTTAAGTAAGAATCGCTCTCGCCCACTGAGGGTCCCTGATACTGGTTATAGGGCTGAATGTTACAGATAAGTACAACCAATAAAAAAATATAAACTTCAGCTTGTATGAAATAAATAACAATTATAAATTTTGTAAAAGATATTAGTACCTGTATTTATACAGCATTATACATTATACTTATAGTTATAGAATTAATAAATAAAGTTTAATATTTACATTTCTTCCATTCAACACACAAGGCCTTAAATTCGGCGAACAGCAGAGAGCGGAACAGAGTGACTCAATACTAGGTTCCCAAGTTCTTTTTGCCCACCTCCCTATGCAGGATAATGAAGAAAACGTATAGAGTACTTCTCGTACCAATGTACTAGAAATATTTTATTGAGCTTAATTCCACGATGAACAAAGTTGACATACTTAAGTTTGCACAAATAATGTATACACCCCAATTATTTGTGTGAAATGAAGTAATACTGGTTTTTTTCTATGAAATATCAATATTTTTTCGAATTTTCGATTTTTTCCCTTATTCGTATTGTAAGTTAATGTAGCAAAATCATGCATAAATGCGTAAATTTGATATGCGTGACGACTTAGAGCCATCTCTACGGTCTCTAACTGTAGCCCTGGATATTGAATATAAATTTCAGCTTGATATCTAGAAACAATCACAAGATAAGCAGTCTTGACCAACGACAGACTGACGGACAATATAATGATCCTATAAGATTTCCGTTTGTACCTTTTGAGGAACCGAACCCTAAAAATACTAAGATCCAATTACTTGCACGTTGATAGTCATAATTGCAAAGAAAATTATATATGTAATACATCCGTGATTTAAACAATATTCCTGTACTTGTGACTTTTTAGGATTGTTTTATTTTATACTAAGATTTTATCAAAAAACTAATTATATGTTGACAAATAATCTATAAAACATATTCAACATATCGGATCTCTAAGGAGCATTAAAATAACCACGTTATACGATATAAATCTGCTGTAATAAAGTACCTACAAGTCGCAATCTCACAAGGTATAAAATATTCATGAAGTTGCGATACAGCTGTATGAATAAACATCGTTATTGGGATTGTAGCATTAATACCATAGTAAACCTCTCTTTCCAAAGCTTGTGGAAAATTGGCGTATTTATATGCAGATAAAAAAAAAAATACTTTTTCGTATCTTCATCTATTGTTTTCTTCTGTCTTTACCAAATCTTAGCTCGAATATTTTTAAATTATATATATACTTTCTTACTCTAACCTGATTATGTATATCTTAAAATATCTAGGTTTAATACATTTTTCTATACGAAACCACGTTATTTAATTAATACTGGCACACTTCACATAGTGTGTTGTTAGTTATCTCTTACAAAAAGTATGGTTATTTTTTTTAGTTTAGCTTTGTATTCCACATATCAGGGTAGGCTTAGGGAACTTGGGAAACTAATTAAGATACTTCTTTCCCTTTACGTCATTTCCGTTCCCGTTTTTCATTGAATTTGAAGCATTCTGTGTTGAGTGGTGGAATCTATCGCCACACGTTTGCCTCATTGATGTCTTATTACGAGAACAAGAAAATATAAATATTTCCCTTCCTAGAATCGAACCCGTATGGCAGGTCTAACTATGGATTTAGGCCTGTCATGTGAGTTTGACACCACCCCAATTCCTATTTATGTCGTTACCATTATGACATTACTTATTCAAATATTACGTGACCTCACTTATGTCACAGGACAAACAATGGTAGATCTATTTACAATGAATAAATTAAAAGGAATAGATTTACTTCGTTTTGGTTAAAATAAGTGTTAGTGAGGGTTTCATATTTTAGGGTCATTTTTATATATTTTTAGTGGAAATTGTGGTTTTTTAAAATGAGCTCTGTGTTATTAAGGGTTCAGGTTGTGTTTTGAGTTTGTAGTGTTTTGGTATTAGATTAATTGTATTATAAGTTAGGCTAGTTAGTTTTAAAATTGATGCATCCTCACAGTCCCCCTGATCCTGGTGGTGGCATAAGCGACTTGACATCGCGGCCCACCGGCCCCGTGTAACTCCAGAAGAGCTATAGGAGCGGCCTTTAAGGTTACCTAATGCATTACCTAATGCGAAACTCGTACTCTCCTTTAGATACTCTTTTTTTTATGGAACTACTCACCTTAAGATACTACTTTAGGTGCTCCTACTCACCTTTAGATAGTGACTGATTTGATTTAAAAAACAATAATTGACCAAGCAACTGCTACACCGTCAATATGACAATTATATGTTCATGCTTCCTTATCTGAGTCCAAAGAGTTTAAAATGGCGGTCACAACAAAATAAGCGTTGTATTCTCAAAAAATACTACAGAGAACTCATTGTTATCCAATTTTATTCTCAGTTTATGTAAGTATGTTTCAGATATACTTAGTTTTAATATTACTAGAGTGTTCTACGAGATATCCCAGTAGATTTTTTCACTGAATGTATATTTAAATCATTGGGCTGTCCTGATGTTTGCAAGTCCATCAAAATTACAATGTCTCAAGAGTATATAATTTTTGTGACGTTTCTGCACATTTCTCTTCTATTTGTAGATCCTAATCTCATATGGCTAAGTAACTATTTGGCTTCCTACTAATTCTATGTCCTTATCCCAAGAACCAGCCTTTGTCACTCCCTCCAAATCTTACCGAAAAATAATTTCACGGTCTCCTCGTCCACATGCTTCCTTAGCAAATGGATATAATAGACTCATCAAGCCTTAATTGTTCATAGTCCATTTTCCTTTCCTAAAAGTTGCGCTTTAATCCGATGTCTTGACAGTTTAATAAAATATAGAAAAGATCTGTTTATTGTAATAAGTAATACTCTAGTGAGTATCTTTCGTACCACCAGTAAACTCCCTATACCGTGCAACGTTGCCCAAAATCTACTATAATAATAATAAGCCTTTATTTCTAAGACTTGTTAATAAAAAAATAGAAAATATGTAAAAATGACATGAAATCTAATTTTACTCTGCCTAAACTATTATTTAAATATTCGGTTGAACCACTTTGATTTTACAACGCTTGAAAAACCTTGTATAAAAAATTAAAAAAAATCTATTTACCATCTTAAAAGTATCAAATAATGGTGCCATTAAACTTTCTATAAGGGAATACTTAAAGTATTCTATCATTATTAATATGATGAATTTTCTCAAATGTTGATTTATTGATTAGGATAGTATCTTCACCTTCTCTTGCTTCCCGCCATTTTCTTATACTTCTTTCTATGCATATTAAACACCCTTCTCCTCCCTAACCTACATTTTCTTATTGATATAAACTTTAAACGAGAACCAACCGGAATGAGTCCGCCGACTTTATGGATTGGATGCTGAGCAATCTCCATGAGTCCGATAATCTTGAGAATATATTTAATCTATGGTAGAAGCATGTCAATCGGCGAATATCTTCCAATGAGTCAAGATATGTAATCTGTATGACTATAGAGGATTGTGTTGAGTATAAGCGCAGAGATAATTTTAATTCTAATTCTAATAATCCCTCTTTATAGCTGTGCGATTTTGCTTACAAATTGGTTCCCCTTTTTGTACAGTTCCATCATTTATTTGTTTTCCCGCTGATTGAATCTTCAGATAAAATGGATACTTCTGTTCGTTTGAAGAACTCAAAAATATCTTTTATTGCTAAAATAACGAAGGGTAAGAAGTTACAACTTTTTTTTTTGTTTCAATAACATCATTTCTATCAGGTCCACAGTCACAGTCCACAATCTTGGAAATCTCAAATTAATATTTCCATCCTTAAACTTTAAAAATATCATGCAGATTCCAATTCGTTAAGACCCATTGCACTAGGCTCAGCTTTATCAAAAAATTGGAACAGCTTTTAAAGAATCATCTAAGCGTCCTCTTCATTTGTCCAATTCAGTGTGGCAATTTTAATATTTTTTCTTTCGACTTTCTTTGATTTTTTGTCCCTCGTATAGATCAGACGAAACTGCGTATCCCTGAGTATTAATATTCTGTAGTCTGAGTATTAATATTTGACCAGTATTCGACCACAAAATGTTCTATCTATATTGATATTTAAAAACAGTACTTACTATATAAATATATTTATCATAAAAACACATATATACAATATAAGTACCATTAGTACTTTCTATAGTAAATTATATTTGAAATTACAGAGTTAGAATAATGATATAGAATTAAATTATACGCGTTGTTTCTTTTCACATGTAATGATATCAATCTCTGGTTGAATAGCATATATACTATCGTGGAGTACTTTTCTTTAGTACTTCATTTTTATCTTGTCATTTAGTATTTTTCTTCTTGTCTCTTTTGTGGAAATAACAAAGAGAGTATTTTTTGTGTATATTTAAAAGAATAATGATCGCGTGGTATTAAATGTTTTTGATTTTTTCTCAGGAAGCTAATTAGGCTCTTCTCAGCAGACCCGCCTTCTGAGCAGGTGATAGCTTCCTGAACGACTGACACTACAGACATTTATTTGTATGTAACTTGACGATTCAAAAGTGCTTATAATTACCTAAGTGAATAAAGAATATTTAGATTTAGGAATATTTAATTTTGAATGCATATCATTTTAGTTGAAATATTATTATTAAATTACTATAGTTTTGTTTCATATTTCTATAGAGTTATGCTACGGGTCAGTCGATAAGTCATAAGAAAAATATAATTGTCATTTTTATAACTAGAATGGGTAAAAGACAGCACTAATAACTTTTAAGGCGTAGTATAGTTAACAATTTTAATTATATCATATCGTCATGTTTTAATTAGGATTCCATACCGCACAAGATAAAGACGACATGCTCATGGGATCACTTTGTTTTCCATTTGTCCGTAAGACTTATTATTTTGCCATTGCGCAGAGATATCAATCTGAAATTAATATTCAACAACCGGGTTTCAAGAAGTGGCAATGTGTATTGTATCAACATACCTAACATGTTGTATTAGTATGTTGTATGTAGGTAAGGAGAACGGATAACAAATGGAGAAAGAAGGTCCTCAAATGATGTCTCGGTAAGAGGAGTACAGGCCATCCGTCTACCAGGTCCACGTCAAGCAGTAAGCTATAAAAGTCTGATAGATGGATAGAATAGAGCACAGAAAAAGTAAAGCTTTCAAATCAACGCAATTTAAATATACAACGTCGAAACTAAAATCTACAGTTATGAAAATGTAAAATCCAAAAAGTATTAAATAGTTTTATTTGTAGTTTATTTCATACAAAATGAATGTATACGCTTGAAAACTTAATTTTGTCAACATTATTCGACGCGTAATTAAAATCTATTGATTATTTCCCGTACTAATTCAATAGTTGTAGGTCTAAAATTATGATTTTTTTACCATAATTGGAAACTGCTAGTATAAAGTTATTAGTACTATTGCAAACTTAAATTGTATTTCAGTTTATACAAAATGACCGCATATTAATAATTTCTACAAATTTAATTAATATTTTATTTTCAGCAACTAATGCATGCAAACTTAAGTTTGTTAATGTTTGTACAATCCTGAAATTGGTACGTAAGCTTTTGTAGGCGAGTCCGATTGACGCTTGAACGATTTTTAATTTTATATACGAGTAAATCATTAAACGTAATATTTTTTCCAAAAATATTCTGTATACCGCTTTCCTTTCAATTTTCGAGACATTGCGTGTTGAGTGGCAGAAATAATAAAGCGTTATATTAAATTTATGCATAGCGGAAAATTCTGCGGTTTTTTGGAAACGACTTGATAAAAGGAAATTGTGATAATCTGGTCTTTGTAAGTTACTGGTATAAAATTACACTGATGTTTGCATATAATTTTGAATGAAAGTTTTTCTCGTGACTTCAGTACCAAGATAAAGAAATAAAATTAAAAGTAGGATTTTATCCACATTAAGATAGTACCTACGCTTACAAAAATTGTTCATTACACGAATGTTGTAGCAAAATGAAAAATGACCACTCCAAGTTAATTAATGGGTTTTGCAACTTATATAAAACCACATTAGCAGACCTAGACATAAATAAACCTAATGTATCTTCCACATCTGTGTCCGGATTTGAGGTAATTAACTATCATCTTCGTGATGAGTAAACTGCTGGCGAGAAGCCAGCTTGGTATCATGGGCTCGAAACTTTCTAAAATCTACATTGAGTATAAGGGAACTTTGAAAATTGCTTACTGTGACCCTATTTATTATATAGCATAATGTTGTTAAAAATAATATTATATATTAGATAAGTTTTTTTTAACTACGTAAAATAATTTTCTTTTCTTTTTAGTATACGAATTTGTTATTCTAACTATTAATTTTTCTTTTCTTTTTTCTTTCATCATCACGGTTTATACCGCAGGGCAAGCAGCAGGAACTTGGGAACGTAGTAATAAGATACTCCGTCCCATGTGGTCGTTCGTCATCAAATAAAAAACAATTTGAATTGAGCTAAGTCGAAAGTACGGTCACTATATATATATATATATATATATATATATATATATATATATATATATATATATATATATATATATATATATATATATATATATATATATATATATATATATATATATATATATATATATATATATATATATATATATATATATATATATATATATATATATATATATATATATATATATATATATATATATATATATATATATATATATATATATATATATATATATATATATATATATATATATATATATATATATATATATATATATATATATATATATATATATATATATATATATATATATATATATATATATATATATATATATATATATATATATATATATATATATATATATATATATATATATATATATATATATATATATATATATATATATATATATATATATATATATATATATATATATATATATATATGTATATATATATATATATATATATATATATATATATATATATATATATATATATATATATATATGTTATACATACAAGTTATCTTTTTTATCTTTGCGTAAATTGTAAAATGAACCACTCAAATAATCTTTAAACTACACTTAGTGCTTTAAACATTGTGAAAACGTTAATTATTCGGAACGAAACTATGTTCAAAATTGTTTTGTTGAATAAAGTTGTTTCGTTGAATAAAGGAATAAAGTACTATATTATCTGTGGCTGCTGGCAGTTCTCGTATATAACTATTAATACAAATTGATGTTTAATGTAGCCTGGAGGCTGACAAAATGTACTCGAGATATTAAATATTTAATTATTGT
The DNA here is from genome assembly GCA_019049475.1 of Eueides isabella. Lineage (NCBI taxonomy): Eukaryota > Metazoa > Arthropoda > Insecta > Lepidoptera > Nymphalidae > Eueides > Eueides isabella. The sequence goes on from CM032385.1 coordinate 12,264,451, forward strand.
AGATAACTTATATTTAAAGCCACGTTTACATTAATTATCAACGTAGCGGTGACTACGTAATACTGTAGCTTTTGAAAGTTGTGTAAAACGTTACGGACAAAGATTAAAATTTTAATGAAATAAGGTAATATATTAAATTAAAAAATATATTTATTTTAGAGAATCATTCATATTTTAACTTAGCTTCACGCTGCATCCCTAGCGGGGTAGCCAGAGGGACCGACTCCTCCGCTAGTCATACCTCTTTCGTCTCGTCTACTGTCATCAATCTCTTCATGCCCTCTGGGGCTACTTTTTACGTGACTTTCCTCCAGTACCGTACATACTGTATTTCAGAGGTCAGCCGATGTTTTACCCTACGTCTTTTACTATTATATTTTACTTGATGAATATCAAGATAAGGCTCTTCGTAGACCAAATGTTCGTCACATTAGATTTGATATAAAAACAGTCAATTACTGGTAAGTGTCGCCAACCGAAGGTTCCGTACCAATTTCATAACTAAAAAGATTCAATTAATAGTCAAAGTAATAGTCATAGCTACTTCATATTTTTGCCAAATTTCATAAATGTAGGTCAACAGGAAATACATATACCACATATACCTGGGTTTTGATTGCGCGGCCAATTTCATATAAACAGCAGCAAAAACGAAGCACAAGAGCTCCATTTTGCGTTGATTTAGAACCTTATTTTTCTGTGCTTTAAGGGATCACAGATCAGGATTGATAGTAATTTTAGCTGACATCTTTCGCTTTCTGGAACTAAATCATAACAAACAAAAATTAGAGGTAAAGAAACCTAGAAACTACTAAAACGCGAACTAATATTAGAGTACTATTTAAAAAATATACATTGCGACGCATTAATGAATTAAAAAAAAAATGTACATTTCCTTAAATTTTATTTACTAAAATTTCTAAATGGGTTTTTGCTTCTTAATATGAGCGGAAAATGGAAATACATATCCCATTATCATCTTAAGAGAATATAAGAATATATAATAATATCATTACCATTATTATCTTTACAAATAACAAGCATACAAATATTATATGATCGATCTATCGTTACACTGAAACTTTTTTTTATAATGTCCCGTAACGCTCATCAATTTCTTTTGATTGATGATGATATTGCGACAACTGCCCATTTTCGCCAATTTGAGAGTCAAAGGCATTATCGAGAGTGATCACCGATCCTTACTTCTTCTTTCAAATTATATCCTATAACATAAAATCATTCTAATACTACATATATTACTAACTATCAATATACACAGATCTATTAATATTCCTTAGTAGATTGTATTTATATAAGTACAGATTGTATTTAAGTATATAAAATTCTTACATATTCCTTTAATCTGAAATGTAATTAAACAAGGAATTTACTAAATGCATTGTTGTACAGATAAAAGTTATGAATAAAGTTTTTTTCTGACAGGAAATTTATTTGCACATTAGATTTTGCTTTTATGATAAATGTTTTCAATTTCATACCAACGCTAGCGCAAATTGCTAACATCTAAAATAAGAGATGTGCATTGCAATGCTTAAATGTTATTCGTACCTTTTATATATTATTTTACTTTCAAGCTGCACATGGTAGGAAAGGCAGAGAAAACTTGAGAACTAGCATTATTTATCACACTTTCCGTTGAATTTTAACTTGCTTATTGAGTGGCGGAACTCAACACCGCGTTTTGTCTCGTCATTAGAGAAAAGAAAAAAGAATATTATACATTTAATTTCCTAGTTCTTGTGGATTAGAAAATTAAATATTAACTATCCTGTCGCACGTGTGAGATTACTAGTTAATATAGAGTTTAGAATTAAAACAGTTAAGGTAAATAATGAAATGATTTAAATTGTTTAAATATTTATTTAACTATATAACAAATAAACACCACCACCTTATAAACCGGTAACGCCCTTGTAGCTTCTCTGGTGGTACACGGAGTCGTGGGCGACGGTGATCACTTACCATCAGGTGACCCGTACGCTCGTTTGCCGTGTCTTATCCATAAAAAAACATTATTCTGTTTTCGATTGTATCTAATGTTTTTTTCTTTCAATATACCGCTTCGAAAGTCAAGATTCCTTTCGTGCCGACTTACCAGTTGAGTCCATGGTTTGCATACGACTATGAGATTAATAGCCGGAAAACGCTGCGCTGCTATGGGGTATGAAATAAAGTTGGGGTTAGTAAATTTAGGACTGGGCATCTAGAATAAGAAACGTGGCTCTACATGAGAACTGATTACTTTTTGCATATGGTCTCTTCTTGGCAATATTTTACATGAAAATGTATTTGTAAAGTTAAAATGTGTTAGTAGAGTTTCGTTGAATTCCTTAACAAAAGATATAAATAAATGTACAAGTATGAAGGGATGGGAAGCGAAGAACAAAGTGTTGTGTTTCAGTGTTCTTTAACCTATTGAGACAATTTAACGAACATTCTTTAGATATTTAATTATGGTAAAATTTGTATGTATAAAGATATAAAAAATACCAAACAAAATCTTAAAAGTTTTTATGATATTAGTAGTGTTCCTAAATTTCATTAACTTTAGTCTGTGATATTAACTTTAGTCTGTGAATTAAGATTTCTTTAGAATTCTTGAGTATTTGAAAACAAACAAAAGGCTTAACAATAATAGATAATTTTATTTGATTGGTCATTCTAATTACTAAGCTTTGCTCGGCAATTTAAATTAGAACTGATGGTATTAAACAGTAGGTATAAAATCATGACTCTTTTACTGCTATAGGTTAAAAGTTACTATCCTTTTTCGATTCAGAAAGAGTATCTACAATGTAGGATAGAAATTTAAATTTTGCAAGGCCTTCCCTGTGAGGATTTAATTGGTTGAAGGTCCCAGTTGTTATTCCTAATGAACAATGTTTTTTAGTTTGATGCAGTCGAATTTCCTGTTTTTTTTCCTTTCGAATTTCGTAATAAAGCTGCCCTTACTAATTGCCCAACTAATTATGTATAATTATAATACTAAAATGTATTTGTAACAATATCTAAAACAGCTTTTAATTATTATATATCCTAAACTATTCTACTCTAATCAGCTTCACGCTGTATCCCGCACATGGCAGGGTAGGCAGAGGGAACTTGGGAACCTAGTGTTAAGACACTCCGTTCCACTTCCGTTCCCCACTTTCTGCCGAATTTGAGGCATTGCGTATTGAGTGGCGGAACTCAACGCCGCATTTTGCCTTGTACCAGAGCGATGAAATGAAAACATTAAATATTTAAATTGAAAATATTAAATATTTTATTTTCTCGAATGGGGAAACCTGTCAGTAACAGTCACATGCTTGTGCTACCGCAACACAACAGGCCTCATATCTTAAACTGTTACTTAAAATTGATAACACCATGGATTTCAATATAGACAGGTGCCTAATATATAGCCTAGGCATCTTTGCAATAAGTTCTCTTAACAACGTTAAAAACTACATTAAAACCTGTTTCATGCATGGCTTACAAGAAGTTCGGTTCGAATTTCGACATATGTCGATGAGAACGTATAGCTTAGTGGTTAGGGACGAATTTCAAGAGGCGCAGGTTCAAATCTAGCTATTTTAGCGTTTAAATTTTATGCGTTTTCTAAATAACAATAATTGCAGTTAGATTCGGGCGAGGAGCAACAATAAGTAAGGCGTTTCTAGTCAAGGCGTTTCTAGTCTGGCGGATGAGCAACTAAATAATTAGTCACCCTTTCACTTTCCTCGGTAGCGTCACATTGATTCCCTACCGTATTAAGAAAAAGTAAAGTACATAGATAAAACTAATATTTTGTATTAATTATTAGAAATTATTTTTTGCGAAGACATCCCATGTTTGAAGGATTTTAGATTAACAGTGTAATTGAAGTTTTACAATCATTCTACATTGACGAAATATATTTTTTCGTTAGTGTAGAATAAAACATATTTTCGTCCATATTAAATTGTAAAATAATAAAAAACTGTATAACTGTATACAATATAAGGTATTTTTTTTTATATCATCCACCACAACTGTGCGGATTCGTAGGAGCTGGCTTTTATGCTCCACGAAACGATGGAATGGCCAGAACAGTGTTTATCTATCCCCATCTTATAGGCCGACAACGCACCTGTAGCTCCTATAGTGTTACAAAAGTCTATGGGCGGCGACTCTTCCCATCTGAAAAAAAAAACAGAATAATATGAATTTATAATAATGTATGTAATAAATATTAAAACATTATTATTAATGCAAAAACTCATCGCCTGTTATGTTAAGTAAAGAAAAAAAGTAAAAAGTAAAATCCAGTATCAATAAAATAACAAACCGGATGTCTTAAGGAAATCTCTGCAACAACATTCTCCTATATCCTGTGTTGTTTTAAGTATATTGAAATTTATCTTTGGAATATCAAAACAAAAAATATCGATACCTTTGTAATAATATAAGAGTATACATAAGAAAAATTCAATATCACAATTTTATTAATTATATTTTCAACAAATAATTATATTGCGTTTGGACGGATTCTGATAGACGGGTTTCAAATCCTTTGACGACCGAATTTTATACGTTTTTTTAATAAATATACATAAAAAGATACTTTAGTCATATTATATAACAATATAATATGACTAAAGTATCTTTTTCTAATCTAAAGAACACTTTAGTCATATTATTTTAGTAATCGACAGTATACTTCAGTTAATTTTATTAATAAATACATAGTATCTAGGTAAGGTTATATTATATGTTCCCGATGTAAAATTATAAGATTTATTGACGGGTTTTTTTTAAACAAGTATTTTGAGACACAGCTCTCGAATATTTCTATGTACACCTTCTCTTATTTCAATTTACTTACAATGCTTTCCTATGTACACACATTGCTGTTTAATTCTTAATTCCTATCCGGCAAAGAGATTCTTATACAAACATTAGCTAGGAAGATTATGTAAATAATCTTTTAATCTAATTCCAGGTTTAGCAATCTGTTAGACATCTTTTATAACAAAAGTATATTTATACAATACAAAGCTTAGCGTGGTATTTGATTCAGTTTTCTAAAAAGCGTAAAAGCGGAATATGAAATGTCTTAGTATGATGGCCTCTCTTATACGTTACTCGATATAAATGAATTTGTAAAATAAAAGCTTAATAAAAGCTTTTAAAATGTAATAATTTAATTAAATATTTTAATTATTTTATTTATCTATTTATTCTTTATTGTACACAAAAGAAGCAAGTACATAAGATAATTGAAAAAATATATATCCACAAGACTTATAAAAGGCGGTCTTATTGCTTCCAGCAATCTGTTACAGACAACCTTTGGTAAATAAAGGATTAATTTTAACAAAATAATGGAAATAATTTTACAGCGCAGTTTAAAACACGATACATTACTAATAAGTAACTACAAATAAAATATCATATATTACATCCATTTTTCAATCTGGTAACAAGACAATTTGCGGCGTTGAGTTTCGTCGGTCAACACAAAATATCTCCATATATTGGGAGCGTAGTTAATTAATATTAAGTTTTCTATGCTATCCATGAAATTTTTGTGGAATATAACGTAAAGCTATAAAAAATACCCATACATTTTTATACGAGTGTTCTAACATTCTAGGGAAATGTAAGCCAAAGGGAGGTAATTATTGAATGGAGGTCAAGAATTCGACACGAACATTCCATTAATCTACTATTATTCACATAACGAAATTCCGTACTTTAATTGTAATATCAGATTAAGTTTCTTTATTTACTGCCTCACGAATACTGTTAAGTTTTATGCATACTGTTAATTTTTACTTAAATTTTGGAATGAAAATATTGTACGTAGCTCTTGTAACAAAAATAACCGCGGCGTTGAGTTGTGCCACTCGACATGTAATGTCTCAAATTCGACAAAAATTGGAGAGCGGTATGGAGTGTCTGAACACTAGGTTTTCAAGTTCCCTTTGCCTACCCTGCTACGTGTGGGATACATCGGAAGATGAGTTAATAATAATACAGTTATTAAATGACTACTATGTATATAATATATGTTGCCATGATCGTATTTTGGTATATTATTTTATCCTTACTCTATGTTATTGTATTTTAATTATGTAAATATTTTTTTTAAATAAAAATAACTTTATCGCAAAGTGTTGCATTGAATTTTACAAACAAGGAACTATTGCATATATGCTTATATATAAATCATGATTAATTTAATAAATAAGATAAATTTATTTAAAATGTTGTATTAATATAAACGTTAATGTTTCATTTGATAAGTTGCTATTTCTGTAACAATGTGATTATTGTTAATTTTGTTTAATAAATATCTAATGTTAAATTATCAAAAAATAATAGTCTATAATATAATTATTGTAATATTAGATATTTTATGTATGTAATAATAATTTAAATAATAATTTAAATAATAACAAGTCTTATTAGATAGTGTATAAATATTCAAAAACGACATAGGTATGAATTTCGGTATGACATAGACATAAAACTCTAGGTGAAGGTTTTACTGGACGGAGATACATTTGAACTGTTAGGAATAGGAAGGACATATAAATATTTAGGAATACATGTATCAGGAAAAATAGAACACACTCAAATTAAGGAACGAGTATTTGAAGAAAAATAAAAGCTTACTAAACACACATTTAAACTCAATAAATATTTTAAAATGTATTTAAGAGGTATATATTTATAAGTACGCAGTTTCAGTTTTACTTCACTCATTTGGAAAAAATAATTATAGGCCATAGATTTAAAGGCCATAGACATAAAAACTAGAAAATTATTATAAATAAGGAAAGCACAACAACCAAAAGCGGATTTAGAATAAGTGTACCTTACCCATAACAGAAAGAGGAGGAGGATTCACAAATGAAGAAAATTGCGTGAGCAATTTCTTAAATTTTTTGATCAGGTCAATATAGATAAAGAAAGATAATTTAAATGGATAGAGTCAACTAATATCACCAAACACAAGGCTGTTATGGTACGCCAACATCTACACGATAATCTAAACTTGGATGTGGACGGTAAATGACACCTATGCGTCAAAAAAAATCATTTGGCAATAAAACCTAACCTTAAGGTGTCGAATCTCTGGTTAGGTGGTAAGGTGTGGAACCGTAGGAAAAGGAAAAGAAAATAATCAAGGTAAAATCATGTGGGAGCTACCAATTCAAACTGACGTAACAGTAACATACAATAGATCAGATTTAATTCACATTGACAAAATAAATAATAAGACTTACCTTATACTCGTAAATGTATCAGTACCGTAATACTATAACATAACAGTACAATACTATAACATAACAGCAAAAGAGATGGAAAAATTAAGTAAATATCACCTTTTAAAAACAGATATTCGGTGCCTCTGGAACACAGCACTCTAATCAGAATTATAAAAAGTGCCACAGGAATAATAAGTAAAAGCTTACATTGGTATATGGACAAACTTAATATAACAATAGATATAACCATCTTACAAACAGCCTTTTAGACAACTACCATTCTTAGTAAAGTATTAGAGACACTGTGTTTGTGAACCATACATCAATCACACCACAACCCAGATCAGACGCACAAGACACAGCAAAAATCACATGCAATAGGCGTACATCTTTCAAAAAATTACATAATCACACACAATCGAAAAACAGCACAATAAATTTATGCAGAAGAGAAAGGAAATAGAGAGATTGTATATCTCTTTTTCTTGAAGGTCTCAGGGATATGCAGATATTCTGACAAAAAGTCGAGTTTCCGCATTTCGAAAATCAGTTAATAATATTCTCACAAAGTATAGAATCATATGAATTTTCTATTGAAATGAGCAGATAAATAGGACGTACATTGAATAGAAAAAATGAAAATGGCTTATATTAAGTAGGAATTTTGTTCCACGCACCACCCATCTCTGCGACAACCTACCCGCGGCAGTATTTCCAGGTCGATACGACATGGGTACCTTCAAAAAGCGCGTCTACCTCTACTTTAAAAGTCGGAAACGAACCTGTAGCTTCCCTTGTGTTACACGTGGCCATGGGCGACGGTGGCCACTCAGCACCAGGTGTCCCGTACGCTCGTTTGCCTTGTCTTTTCCATAAAAAAAATATATGGCTTAAAATATTACATCGTAAAGCGTAAAATGAAGTTGATTTTCTCCTTTCCGGTACCAATAAAAAGATTTAAGGAAACCAATAGTTTATAAGGTTAAATCATAGTGAAGCAACAAACTCGTGAAGCAAGAAAAACATAATATTTGTTTTATTTCCAGACTATTTTTCGTAGTAATTATTAGTTAATGTCGTAAAAAGGTGAAATCAATACATATATTTTTTTAACATAATAATTTATTGAGAATTCAACTTATTACAGAATACAATTATAAATATAAAGTCTGTGGTCACTTACTCTTTTCCACGGACCTATTTTCCAAAAATGTTAAACTACATATATATATACTAGTATATGATTAATCCACATATAAATTACTTAATTAAAGAAACTTATATAATTTTCTCTAGTCTAGAGTCTCTTTTAAAATTTATTAAATTTGTCACTTATCATAGACTTAACTTTTATAACAAAACTAATTTAAGGGACATTTTACTTAAAAACTAAGAAACTAATGACCCGCGTCTAAATGTTCATGAAACTGCCTGTCATTGTGTACCCTTTGTATGTAACATTAAAGTCACGCTTGACGTTAACAACAAATTTTATACATATTGCTAAAACTTTGTAATTTGCTGCTTAGTACGAAACATATTAAAATTCTGTCTAGAATGTTCATATTTTTTTATGGATTCTTTTATTGTATTTAAAACTCTGCCTTTAGCTGTCCACGTATAATATGGTAGATAAAAGATGTTAGACAATCAGCATATCGAAAAGTGAGCGTTTATCGTGTGACGATAAAGTTTTCAATTTTTTAGTTATATTTATATCCCCGGCCCCTGCATGTCCTAGAGTATTATTTGGTTGTCGTGGCAACCAAATAATCAGAACCGAGCAGAGAGAGAGGATACGCAGAGGGGGAACTTGAGACCATAGTGCTAAAACTCTCCGATTCTATTAAGACACAGTAATTCTTCAATTTCCGCAGAAATTAAGGCATTTTGTATGTGTGGCTCAAGTTAACACCTGCGATTTGCCAAGTTTACTTTGTGTCCCTAAAAAAGTTATTAAAATATTTATAATTTTACTCCAAAACATTCTATTAATTAAAAAAATAAATATATCCTAATTTCCCTCATTTCTTCCTCATTTCATTCCCATATTATGTTTTTGTTTAATATCTTAAACATATTCACACAAAGTTTCTTCGACAAAAAATGTATATCGAAAGAAACTACTAAATATAAATGAGCCTTACTTATTCATAATACTGCATCGAACTTCCCTCTCTACTAAGAACGTTACTAATAATATTTTCTACAAAGTTTGCAGTCTTGAACTCTATCTACTATATTTTTAACAAGTTTTGCCAACGGACTCTTAAAGTGAAGTACTTTCATAAATATTTCTTAACCAGAAAAAGTGGACAATATTGAATCATTTATTTACAAATGATTTTTATGTTACGAAACAAGGTGGTATTTGAAAGTTTTATTTTATATTCAATTATAATGAGTTGTTATAAAAACACATTTAAATACTAGTAGAGTGGCGAAACTCAACGCCGTGCTAACCAAAGCGGGAAAGTAGAAATTACTAAGAGAATAATTGCACTCATCAAGATGCGAATTCAAATATAATATAAAAACATGTCTCAGAATATGGGTTACATAATCATATGGACTATTTATTAAATTGCTTGTTTACTCTAAGCCTTAAGTATGTTTTCTTTCACTCTTTTACATTAATATATTAACCTTTGAGAATATTTAACATCATATATTATAAGGTATATCTAACATTTACAAGGGACTATGTATTTCACGAAATCCGTTGTTTAGTTAGTAACTTAATCCACAACATGTAACTAATAAAGTTTATACACATTATCAAGAAACGGTTACGTAAATATGTATTTATTAGCCGGATTTAGTTTATTTAACAATGGTTAATAAACTATTATATTATATTTAAGTTTTCCTAAATTACAGTTTCTGATGTTCTGTACCATAGACAGTCTTAGTTTCTAAGTAGCGTGTCGAAACTTTTCTTTTTATATTAAGTTTTTTAACAAGCGAGGAAGTATAAATCAATGTCAAAATAGCAGAGTTGAAGTTAGATTGTAACAATAAGCAATATATTCTGAAGTGCTCCGCCTCTGTATTGACGCGCAGTAATATAAAATAATAATGTAAACGCTGCTTTTTGTTCACTGACTATACATTAAGGTTTGGAATTTCGATATTAAATAATAATATTAAGTATCTTATAATAATATTAAGAAAATACAACAAACTATTTACCTTTTTTTTTCTTTATTTTTTTAGCTTCACGCTATATCCCGCACGAGGCAGGGTAGGAGTAGGTACCGGAACCTAGTGTCAAGACACTCCGTTCCACTTCCGTTCCCCACTATCCGCCAAATTTGAGGCATTGAGTGTTGAGTGGCGGAACTCAACGCCGCGCTTTGCCTTATTACCAGAGCGAAGAAATGAAATATTAAATATTTAAATTGAAAATATTAAACATTTCATTCCTCGACTGGGGATCGAAACCAGAACCTGTCGGTTACAGTCAAACGCTTGTGCCGCTGCGCCACGACAGGCTTCTTTTTTTCTTTAAAGAATTTTATATCAATATTTTTGTTGTAGAGCCTGTTGTCCACTTATATGTATATTTCAAATTAAAGGTTTATATATTTTTGGTTCAGGCTGTGTCCCGTACAAGGGACAAGGTACTGTAGTGTTAAGACACTCTCTTCCGTTCCCCACTTTCCGACAAAATAAAGCACAGATTTTAGCGTAGCAGAACTCAACACCGCGCTTTGTATAGACCAGAGCGAAGAAATCAAAATATAAAATATTTATTTTTTTCGAGTAGGGAACGAACCCAAAACCTGCTGCGTTTAAAGTCACAAGCTTGTGCCTCTGCGCCATGACAGGCATCTAAAGGTTTATTACATTAGTTGAACATTTTATTTAAAACTAAAACTTAGAACTTATCATCAGAACATGTGCTATGACATACATATCAAGACAAAGTTACCTATCAATTAAAAATTAAGTATTTAAATTAGTTATGCACATACTCGTATATTCAATTTTCTAGCTAATCTGGTTTAATTAATCATTAGCCGACGTATTACTGACAAAACCACTAGCATTAAAAGCTGTTGGGTACAAAGGCATAACTAGATTAAGTTTAAAATTGGGCTTTAGGTTGTACCTACTGCAGCCCGTACATTACACGTGTCAAGGCTGGCTCAGGCACAAATGCAGCTTAAATTAATCAAGCCGAAACTCAAGGACAGCTGAAAGTTTCAGATGTACTTTGTTACTTGACACACCTGTTTTTTATAATAAAATATACAATGTTACATATTTCACATATTTATGTATATACACACATAAATTCATCATAACAATATATTAGATATTTTTACTATGTTTTTTAAAGTGTTATTCCACACTTAGGACAGAAAATATTAAACTTAAATTTTTAAAATTTTAAAAAGCGTATAAAAATTTTGAACGAAGCAGGATTTGAACCCGCGCCTGGAACGATATTCCAGAGGCGCGGGTTCAAATCCTGCTTCGTTCAAAATTTTTATACGCTTTTTAAAATTTTAAAAATTTAAGTTTAATATATTAGATTTCAATAAATACCTTATAAATTCAAATAAATTGACTTAAAATTAGTTTTAAATAATATATATTCTCGTCACTTCAATAAGCCACTGAAATTAGATAAAAAAACACCAAGTAGCCACTTGGTTATTAAGTACTGGGCGAATTTCCTTAATACAATATTTTAACGAATCTTTTACCTAATAGAAAGTAAAGAAAAAAATTATTAATCCTATGGATTATGGATTCTATGGATTAATCCTATGGATGGTTACATGTTAAATGGAGAAAGCCAATGTTTCACTTTATTTCATTATATCGAAAAAAGGAAAGGAAAAGAACAATTTCCTGGACACCTAATCTACCCTAAGCATATACAGTGAGTAGATTTATAGTTTACTCGTATTACGTTAGTTTCCAGTTTCCAGTATACAAACAACAATATGGAGCCAACTACCAAGTTGTGAAACATCCACATCTATAAATCCATATATCTATAATTCTATAAATCTGTATATGTAAACTGAAGTTGATGTCGAAGTGTCTGTCTGTGATTTAAAAAGATTTTTTTTTCCATTTAAATATTGCTATTTACTAAAGGTATAATAATAATTATATAATTTTCCCTGAATAATTTTAAATAAATATTTTACATATACAGCTGTGCGAGTACATTAGTATAAAATTTATATGTGTCTATGTACGTACAGGTGCATAATATAATTATTTTATAGTATGTTTGAAAGAATAGGCTATGTATTAAGTAAAAGACCTGTCGCGGCGCAGTGGCACAAGCATGTGACTGTAACCGACAGGTTCTGGGTTCGATCTTGATTTTCTTGAGGAAAAGACATATTTAATATTTTCAATTTAAATATTTAAGATTTTCATTTCTTCGCTCTGGTACAAGGCAAAACGCGGCGTTGAGTTCCGCCACTCAACACGCCATGCCTTAAATTCGGCGGAAAGTGGGGAACGGAAGTGGAACAGAGTGTCTTGACACTAGGTTCCCAAGTTCCCTCTGTCTACCCTGCCACGTGCGGGATACAGCGTGAAGCTGAGTGAGTGAGTAATTATGTCATGATCTCTTACTAAACGTATGTATGTAATAAAATCAAAATCATGCATAATTTGTAGCCAATATGGATTCATAAAAACGAAAATAATGAGGATATTCCATTTTTTTCAGCTTTACACTGTATCCCGCAAAGGTAGGCAGAGGAAACGTGGGAATCAAGTGTTAAGACACTCCACTCTGTTCCTCACTTTCCCCCAATTTCGGGGCGTATTGAGTGGCGCAACTCAACACCGCGCTTTGCCTTGTTACCAGAGCGCAGAAAAGAATATTAATTATTATATTTATAAATATTAAATAGTGAAATTTGTATATTAATAGTGAAATAAATATTTTAATATTTACATACATCATACTCCTTCAAGTGGGCCTCGAACCCACGACTTGCCGCATTTACAGTCACACACTTGTGTCCCTGCGCCACGATAGGCCTCAATATTTCATATATTCAAGTCAGATTCGAAAGGCGGTTATCTCGTCATTTATTTTTTCAAAACGATTACGAAATAACTGTCTGTTTCGTCCATCAAAATTCGACGCACGTTTCGCATAACTGGATCAACCGGTGAAGAAAATGATTAGGGATCAATTGATCCTATACAATTATCCTTATGTAGGTGAATTCTTTTTTAAATTCTTGTTTTCACGTGGAAAATTTATAATTAATGCAATTGTGATATTAGGGTAGTAGAAATTTGGAATAAAAATTTAAGTCACGATTACATACTCATAATCGTTTTTCTGCCTTCAGTAACTAAGGCACTTACTTGTTTGCTGTTCTTTTTAATAAGTTTTATTTTTAAGCGTTAATTAGTATTCGGTTGTATAATATCAATTTACATAATAGAAAAATTCAATACGTTAACTACGTTAACTGTGTTTTTTATTATTCATTCTTTACTTTAAAACAGTAAATTAAATATTCTATAGTACATACTGTTATAACTTTCATATGTAAGTAAAATGGCGCTGGGATTGATTTTTGCTTTGAAAAAAAAAAAACAGCCACGTTAAGTTAAGCTTTTGCAACTTGCTCCTGTTCTGACCGCTTTTTGCTAAAAGTTTCGAATGTTAGTTTTTTATTGCAAAAAGGTTTCACGGCTAGCTATTTCTAGTATATATGAAAGTGAAATAATAAACATTACACGATATTATTGGGTCACCGTATCGTTTTTAAAGACAAAAATATCGCTTCCGTTATGGCGCAGTGGCATAGCGTGTGACTAGATTCTCTCTACCTGGCCTGCTGCATACGGGACACAGCAAAAATGCAAAAAAAATAAATATTACTTTACTTCGTCATTGATAGAAACTTGTAAATGAAGATATATCATAAAAATTCGGCTAATATGAATGTTATTTCTATACAAACTCAATTTTAACATATTTTTGTCCAGAATGAAACAATATATATTAATATGATAAGTCTCATTATAATTAATAAAGTATTATAAAAATAAACTAAAATTAATAACATCACGCTTTTGTTATAGGAACATCACCCTCTTGGGAACATTTTGTCAGAGAGTCGCTAGTGCAAGCCGCGTGGCCTGTAGCACTGGTGCCACCTCCCCGCCGCGCCTTGACGGTCGACAGCCAGTAAGTTCATTTTATATTATATTTATATATTTTTCTATATAATATAAATGTTTCATGTCTTTACGACGTATAATATACATCGTAAAGACAGAGAAAAAGAAACATTTCATGAAAAAAATCACATTTTGAAAAACATATTAACTAATTAATTTCAAGTGGCAATCAACAAAGGTTTGCGTTTTGAGTCACATGCTGTCTACCCCAAAACGACCTCTAATGACGTAAAGCTATTATTCTTGCTGCTATATTTGGGTTCAAAAATAACAGTGGTATATTTAAATATTGACTGTTTTTATTTTAAATTGTGACTTCGGTGATATTACTTTGAACTTTCCACCTTATTCGACCAATTTTCACATGTAACCGATATATCGCAAGCGGCCTTTGTATTTTGGATGGTATTAATAACAGTTCTTCTAAGTATTTACTTGTTTTGTTTCATTTCCTTTCAAAAGCAATTTAAAATTAATTATATTGTTTATTATATTTTTTTTCATTGTAATTTTCTTTGGGTATGTCTACTGACCAATAACAAACTGCGCGTTATTGTGTATTATGTGGTTCACTAAAAAAAATATATGTTCATAAGTACAGTGAACCCGCTTTCATACTAAGATTGAATAAATAGTCTATAACTATCACATAATATTACCCTTAATATACTACATATTAGTGACTGTAAGCGATAGGTTGTTGGTTCGATCCCCACCCGAGGAAATGAAATATTTAATATTTTCAATTTAAATATTTAATGTTTCCATTTCTTCGCTCTGGTATATAGCGAACGCGGCGTTGAGCTCCGCCACTCAACACGCCATGTCTCAAATTCGGCGGAAAGTGGGGAACGGAATTGGAACGCAGTGTCTTAATACTAGGTTCCCGAATTCCCTCTGCTTACCCTGCCATGTGCGGGATACAGTGTGAAGCTAAGTAATATTAGCGCACTCTAACCTTTAAAACAAAAATGTAGGCATATATGTTATCATAATCGTTAATTCCTTTTTTCTTCCTCTTGTTGATGAAATTAAGTTATAAAGAAATAAAATATAATCTCAGCGTCAAAATATAAACCTAACTAACCATATAAATATTATTAGCATATATATCAGGACACATGATATAATAAAATCTCCCTATAATATTAAAAAATGGCAAGCTACGCGTTCATTATTCCTTTTTACACAAAATATATGTGATGTACCGACAAATTTTAACGCTATGCAAAAGGGATTCCGGCAGCTAAGCCTCAGACAAAATGAGAGCGATATGCGGCTTAAAGATCGCTAAATTCACAAAGGGGTTAACGAGTTTGAAGCTTCGATATCTAGCTATAAATGTATAACATTAATATTATGAGTTCCTTCGCTCCCGCAGGTATTCGTAGTTCGTTCTCTCGATAAATTGGAACTCGTATAATACAACCAGTGTACATTGTTATAAGCATTACTTTCAGGGGCTTTCTCTTTTGACATTTCAATTTATGTTTTTTAATTATTTTTATTTAAAGTCCTATGAGTATTTTAATATATTTTTTTCTATTTAAGCTCGAGCTCGAGCGTGTCAGGTTAAAAGTATTAGATAACATTTCCAACTGTGCTGTGGCTGAATGTAATTTTTTAATAGTGCTTAGAAATGGAAGCTGGTCATTAATCTCGACTTTATAGTGGGCTAAACTGGTTTAGAAGTACGCACTTAAGCTTCAATTCCTTAAAAAATAATTAATAAGGTACTTATATACCTAAATATAATGTATGAAAATAAATCTTATACATATATCTTATTTATTTTTTTCTTCACGAGTAGGATTAGGAAGAGAGAACCTGTAAACATAGTGCTAGGACAGACACTCTTTTGCTCAATTTTCGCCGATTTTATAAGCCATTACGTGTTGAGTGGTGACACTCAACGTCATTTTTTGCCTACATACCGGTGTAAGTAAAGAAATATGTTAAGCATTCAATTAATCTAGGAAATCAACTAGGCATTTATTACGTGAATAATTTAAAACATCTTCATGAAGTAATATAAAAACAAAATTCATCATTCATCATGAATTTTGATCATTATATATCGTTATCGAACACACATTTACCATATCCACGAGCGAAATTCGTCTTCTCTTGGCGTTGATCAAAATTGTCGTTCTCTGCCACATTAAGTTTCGTGACAGATCTTTTCAATAATATGTTATAATTTTTTATCGCATCAGATTACCTAATACCCAAGCGTGTCAAAATTACATTGTAAAATCAACACATATCATCTTTAGAATTACAAACTCTCAGGATATATAAAATAAAGGAAACTGTTAGGGACTTCCTAACTTCATCAATATTCGTTAAACGCCTTGGTTATTATAATACAAAATCAAAGTTTTAATTGCGCGTCAAAGTTAGTTAAGGGAAGTAAAGTTACTTTGGGCCTAATCATAATAGTATTCTAAGTACTTAGTAACATATTATATAATCACTAACTTTCACTAATTCATTACAATATGGTAAATATAAATGACATGTCGCAAAAATTACCGAAAAAGAATACAACGTGTTACCGAGTCTACCTTGGAACTACTTCAGATTGGGGTAGACGTAACCAAAGACTCAAGTTTAGTTAATATTGGGATTCTTGGGGTCGATATATCGAATAAAGTCCAGTGTAAGGGTCATTTAAAGAGCAAAGCTAAATTTCAAACAAGCTCCGAGTACTGAACAGAGCAAAGTAATATATCACTTCAGAGCATCACCTTGAGCTTAACAACGCTCCGGTTCGTCCTCATGTTGAATACTACTCCCACTTATGGGCAGGCGTACCTCAGTATCATTACAATCTCTTGACTCTATTCAACGGCGGTCAATTCGAACTGTCTATGATCCCAAACTAACATACGGCTTAAAACCCTTAAGTATACGGAGAAACTTTGGTTCTCTCGGTGTTCTACCGTCTCTACTATGGGGAGTGTTCCCGTGAGTTATTCGCTACCATCAGGTGGACCTTCAGCTCGATTGCCCTCTCTTGAAATAAAAAAGAACTCAATAATAAGATTGGCTTTATATTTACAACAATATAATTGCATTTATTGTATTCACAAATGCAGGCAAATTAGCCGTCACGCGATTCACATACGTGACAGTGCTATACCGCATTACTAAATGTGACGTGACATCCAGGAAAATGAGTTATCTAACGATACAAAAGCCTATGGAGTTTATGTTATTGTAATGATTTGATATGCACATAAAGTTTACCGTTTTATTTTATTTTTTTCAAAATATAGTCTGCTTTTTCTGTCTCACTATAAGCACCGTAATGGGATTAACTCAACTATACACGTGACAGTATAAGCCTCAGCTGTAGCCTCCTCTATTAAAATAGTTTGTTCTTACATACCATGTGTTTGTTTTAAGACACATTAATGGTAGTGAGAATCTGGTTAATTTTTACGTATTATGAAACTAAGTCATAAACCCGCAATTATTTTACGATTACCGCTTATTACGATAAAAAAATATTAAGCACTATTGTATCCTATAAAGAATAAAGGTTTCTCAGAAAGGTTGATCAAAACTGGCAGTGTGTTTTTTTATATTATTTTATTTTCTACTTGTACAGAATAAACTTTGTGTCGTTCTTGTTCTATTGATTTGGCTGGCTGGATATATTTTAACCTATTCTACTTTACTTAAAATTGTTTTTTAATTACTATAACGACTATCTATATTATTATAAAATGTTCTTATTAATAATTAAACGTAGCTGATATTTAATTAGAAAATTGAAATATAGTGTTGTTTTACAGAATTACAGACGAACAAACGGGAATAATTTACAATTCCAGTCTACGGAGTCCGTTAATCAAATCACGTAATAACTAGTTATATTAAACTAAAATTTATAATTTTCACTGTATTTTATTGACTTTGACAACTACAATGTTACTCAACTATAGTAGATTTATCTTATAATGTTTGTGAGATTAAACATTTACAATATTGTTTTGGGGTAGTTTTAAGCAATAAAAATATCGTATCAGTACGAAATTCGTATATTTTAACGCCTCAAAAGGTCTACACAATTAAACTTTCAAAATAACCAAAATAAAAACATTTCGCTAAAAATTCCATCAGACGTATTCGGCTGAAAACGAATGGAATGTTGGAAAAAAATAAACATCCGCCTCACTGATCACTGAAAGAGAAAAAAACTTTCACTTATTTAATGGTTGCACGTTTTTTGTAAACAGATTAAAAATTATGAGTGCGTGGTAATATTATATTTATCATAGGAATATATATAAATAAAATAATATGTATATAAAAATTGTGTATTTCTACATAAATAGTATTCTTATATATTTTTCTACTTTATTGAGATACATTTAAAGCTGTCGTGTCCTAGTGGCCGTGCAACGGTAGTGATTTCGAATCCCAATCGTGAGATAAAATATTCAATAACACGTAACAGCTCTGTAAAACAGGCGTGGCGTTGAGTTCAGCCACTCAACACATAATGTCTCGAAAATCCGACGAAAAACGCTCACCCACCTAAATATGAAAGGAAAAATATATATAAGGTAGTCCAAATGGAATCTTGCAATTATATTTTTCGTGGTGTAAACATTGTGAAAAAATCATTTGTATAACAATGCATTTATTCTGTTTAAAAAACTATAGTAATTTTATTATTTTTAAAGAGTTATTTTTACTAAGAAAAACAAAAATACTTATTTCAAGTACAAATATATTATTTCAAGTTGGCTTTGATGTTCTAAATGAACATATTTACGTATTTTTTGCATTTTATTAAAGGCTGTATTTTGTATCTGAAAATTTGACCTATATGTTGCTTTTCATTTCTAGATTAAGCCATTCACTGTCACTCGCCCGTTACGTTTTACGTGCTTCGCGTGTAAATCAGTGATGGGTTTTGCACGTGACGTACTTTATATAAAAAAGAAACATTTCCTTAAACTAAATATTTAAATCTATAAAATATATTAGTACTATACAATCTGTAAAATATAGTATATATATATATATATATATATATATATATATATATATATATATATATATATATATATATATATATATATACATATACATACATATATATATATATATATATATATATATATATATATATATATATATATATACTATATTTTACAGATATACTATAATATTTTCTTCCAAATGCGCCAGTATGTCAACACTCCGGGAGAATCAATTTGTCTGAGAAAATTTCACATATGCGTAGCAGAGACATATTGGACGTGTCTGAAGTTGCTCCGTCCTGTTAGAACCATGTTCTTTGGTTATAACCAGTAAAGTTTTGCTGTACAGGTTTTAACATAACAGGGCCGATAATTCCTCGCGCCGACATCGCAGACCACACGGTCACTTTAGGCGAATGTTAGGTTTTTGATTTATTACGTTCATTTATTGTACTCCAGTAGCGGTAGTTCAGCTTATTTACGTGGTCATTAAGATGAAAACAAGCTTCATCCGAAAACAAAATGTTGGTAAACGTTGAAAATCGCTCAATCACCTGATTTACAAAATTAAGCCTCTGACCTCTTGGAGCTTTAATTTTTGCACAAATTGAATTTTGTAGGGGTGCAGCTTTATGTTTTTGTGCATAATGCGATGTAATGATGATTTAAGCATGCGTAAACCACTTGAACGCTTCCAAATTGAAGGGATCGGGTTGTCACGAACAGACTGATTAATCAAAAAAAATCTCCACGTTTTCTACTAATCTTGATGACCTAGGTCGCTTGGATTTTGATTCATCCAGCGTTGTATCAGTCTCTCTAAACTTTTATTTAACCCTATGTCGAATGAGAGTAATGTTTGGCGCATCATTGAAGTGATGAAAAGCTAAATAAATATAAAAGTATTTTGGGACTCCTGCATAGACCTACAGAGCAAAATTATAGTGCAAAATTTGGTACACAAGTCATAAAGGGAAACCTGTTTAATGAATTATCATCTGAAAATCTGGAGTGATTGATGACCCTGATGAGAAACTGTTAGAGACCAGCCAATATTTTACAGATATTGACTTACTGCCTTTGCTAAATTTTTTCAATGATGTACAATAATTTGAGTTTTAGAGTATCTAGTTTATGAAGGGTACTTCATAGCTGGGCTATGAGAGAAATTACATATATACAAAAGCTACCCAATGCATCACACTGAATTCTGTTTCTTATACATATGTATAAGAAACGGAATCTGATTTATGGCACGGCAAGAACTCTGCTAAACTAATCAATTAAAAACATAGATTCTGCAAAAATCCTGTAAAAAGCCGGCCAAGTCTAGATGAAGCTATTTGTTTCTTTTTAAAAAGTAACGAAACTCTAGTTGGATTAAGCCGAGTCTAAGGTCATTACTGCGCTTTTTTAATGAATATATTAAAATTTAATGTGACCGACCGTTAAACATTGTTAAAGGAAAAACAAATACGTGTTGCTATTTTGTCTTAATTTCATGAACTTTTACTTTTAAGTATAGTACATAAAATTTTATGTATAGTACATAAAATTCAATAATACCTTTTTTATTTTCTTACCTTCACGCTGTATCCCGTACATGGTAGGTAGGGAGGCAGAGAGAATTTGAAACTTACTATTAATCAATTTAAACCCAAAGAAATTTAAATTAAAAACACATTCTTTTCTATAATAACTTCAAGAACTATTTTACCTGGATGTCGGAACGTAACAGCATCCTTTGTCTGACCCAATTGAAGAAACACCTACGTACATAAACTATTTAAATTTTCTTTTGAATGAAAATTTTAAAACTACATATTATCTATTCGATACTACAAATTAATTTTAATAAAATAATTAAGATAAGATAGTAATACATTATTACCATTATATATATTTTTTTTTTATATTTCAAACATATCTTTTTAATATCTTAAGCTCTTGGCTTTGGCTTCACTCCCTTGAATCATACTATTTCATTTACTAACCTCAATTACTTTCTTGTCTTAAAAAAGTTTAATTTTAATTAATTTGATTTTAATTTCAATTTTAAGACAATTTCTACACATTGACAACAAAGATGTAGCAATTTTGTTGAATAACACATTTTAAATTGACGTAAGCTTTTTATTTATCAATCGATTTTTATTTATAAATGAAGTACACTAAATGTTAAAGGAAGGTTGCCAGAATATAATAGTAAAATCTACGTTTAAATCTGGGTAGCGATTAGTTGTTGCTCTATCACATTAATAAATAGTGATCTGTTACAGATTTAGCATAAGTATAGATATATTTTTAAACTCACTCGCTCACATTCAGCTTCACGCTATATCTCGCACAAGGTAGGATAGAAAGAGGGAACAAAGGACCTAGTATTAAGACACTCCGACCCGTTTCCGCCGAATTTGACGCATTGCGTGTTGCGAGGCGGAACTCAACGCCACATTATTCCTTGTTACCAGTGCTAAGAAATGAAAACATTAAATAGGTGAATTTAAACAAAAAACTCTAGTGGGGATCAAACCCACAACCTATTACGAGTTACATGCTTGTCCTCCACTGATCAAATTATCGATCGAAACTTTTAAAATTATTTTATATTTAAAAATGTATTTTATTTATTGAAATAAGTACATACATTTTTAGTGAGCTGTTTAAAGTAATAATGGGTATATTTATAGAGGTGAGCAAAGTATTAGTAATAGTTAGCATATTAGGAAGATGTGCCAAAAAAGTGTTTATCTATTTAAAATTAACATTAGGTTCGAAACTTGGTTTAAGTCAAAGCTAAATGAATTTCTTTATGGAATTAATTACTTTATTTCAATATCTTAACCTCGTTATTATAAACAAGAATTGCTTTAAGGCGAATATAATAAGAAATTATAGATTAAGTTACCTACAAAACTTAGAATCGGATTACTGACAGTTAAATCGCCGCGAGGTTTAGACGTTGAGCCAAAAATTTGTATAATTTATTAAGGTCAATAAATATTAAAATATTGTAATTGAGCTTAAACAATTCTAGCGTAACTACATTTCAATCTTTAGTCAAGTTGAGTCTATCACACATAAAGCATTTGATGGAATATATTTAATATTTGTTTATTATTCCGTACCTCAAAAAGAACAAAACAAAAACGTTCGTAAAGGCAATTTTTCTTGATACTTTAAGCAAAGTCGCAAGTTGGAACTGATACCAAATGTGCTTAGAGTACAGAAAACCAAGCTTCAAGTCAATGTAATATAAAAGATATGAGCATTTATTCATAGTTTTTACTGCTTCTGTAAGAATTTTGCCGTCTAATCAAAATCTACAAAGCATTTTCCGTGGACATATGTGAAACTAGAACTTACGATATAAGGAAAGGAAAAATAACCAAAAAGTGAGAGTTTATATTTTATTTATAGGTAGTATTTCATTATCATACAAAATGGTTGCACGCGCCCGCGAGCTTGTAAAGTGTCCGCTGCGTAGTCAAACCCTATAGGATACTTATACTGTACTTACTACTACAGAGAACTTACTGTAGATACAAATAAAGAAAAAATCTGAAAAATAAATGTAAATTAGTATAATATGCACAAACTAGACACAAATAGATACGAAAGTCTTTCTCCTCCTATATTTATTTAATTAAAGGCCTTCTGAACCACTTCTATGATTGAAGGGAATAGCTGTGGTTGACCTGCTCGGATGCTAAAGTCTTAAAGAAAATTAAGATCTTCACCTCTGCTGTCATTCACTAAGGTTATACCTTGGTTAACTATAGTTTACACTAAGATTGTAGTTATGTTGTTTTTAGGCCACAATCGGTCCGCCACTTCTCTTCTGTAGTAAAATAAAAAGATCGCGAAGCTTGATCTGCTGTTTCCAGTTTATTGAACAAATTGTTCAATAAACGGGTTGAAACAGCAGAACCAGCTTTATTTTTCCTATTCGAGCTGTATTATCGATTTGTACTTCAATTTCACTACTAAACTAGCCATCTTCATGGGTAACGTTTTGTAGATTTAGCTTCTTACTGCGATTTTCTTAGTATTTCTGTTTAATATACTACTAAGAACAGGTAATTTTAGATGTATTTGCGATTTCTATCCCTATATAGCTCATGCCTAACCTGTTTTAATTTATGACTTACCATATAATGGTATCTAGATTTGGACGTTGCGGCAGTATAGTGTATGTTTTTTAAGTTTGATGTAGATAGAGTATGCGATTCGGTTTCTGATGCTGTTAAAGCACCTATCAACATAATGAAGGAGATCTTTCCAAGAGTTAGAATATTGCAAAATACTTGAAAGATTGGTCTCGGCTAGGTTTACATATTTTATTTCTTAAGTAACAGTCTTTTTCGTTGTATAAATAATAATAAAAAAGTTCTACTATTCTCATACCGTAGCTGGGTCCTAATGCAATGTAAAGCGATCGCGTCTGGCAGAATGACAGAGCACATTGCACCTAAAATGCTGAAGAAGTATTATGTAAGAGATTTTATGTGTCAGAATTCCATTGTGATAGTAATATTGTTTAAATTGAGGTTAAAATTTAGAGAAGTCATTTTTAAATAGGTAGCGTGACTTAAATTTTATAACTTAGAATATATACATATTAACAAAGTATTGCATTTGCACGTTTTATATACGTAGTTTAATTCACTTAAGCCTGTAGAACGTTGCACTCTTAATACAAATTACGATACATTTAATCTTCTCGTCTATCTAATAAACAAGATTCTCGGTGGATGCATTTCACAAGACTTTAATATACATGTTTAAGGACTAGACATATCTAAAGTTATATATTTACATAACATACCTTTATATAATATTTGTACGATAATTTATTATTAAAGCTGAATAAAAGACGTAAGAGTCGATAACTAATACTTTAGAAAGAAAATAAGTTTTATATATATATAATCTATTCCTGAAATACAAATATTGTATAAAAGATTCGATAAATAAATAAATATATAAATATTCGATAAAATTAAGGTATTAAGGTTGTACTTGTATGACGACAAAATATTATTTTAAGCGTACTTCAATGTGACAGGATTATTTTTATAACGTGGTCACAAGTACAGTGACTGCCAAATAATGTAGCAATTTGTAACACTAAACGAATTAAAGAACTCTAGCGTAAGTGCTCGACTTGTTTCGAATTATCCGAATTACCTTCTCTTGTTACTTTACAGTAGAGTCTTGCGTAACAATAAAGTTAATTTATTAAGTGGAAAATAAGAAGTTAATTTTATTTCAAGGCACATTAATTTTTCCCCCAATAAGCGATAAATAATATCTTATCTCTTAATAAGTTTAAATATATTATTTGATTCATTTTGCAGTTTAAAAAAAATTTAAGCTTAAAATAACTTCATAGTGCAATTGGCCGAAATCAGCGGTGCTGTTATAAGGTATAAATATTGTTGTAGGTGATTTTTGTTCCTTTCATAAACATTTATTATGAGACAACGTTAGATCTTTTTTAGACTATAAGATCTTTGTATACTTGTAATAATTAAATTGTTCGAACAGACTACGTTTATGTAAAAAGGTAATAAGTTATTAAAGTATAATATGAATATATAGCAATAGATTGACATTTTTTTAACGTATTGTATATTACAAACATATAACGACATGCAGGCTCATATAATACTGTCATGTTTTTAGGACTGAAAAAAGATAACACCAAATCATTGAGTTTGATAATGGCTATTTATTTCGAAACTGTGTAGTAGCGACGCCCACGTCCCAACAATCCTCAAGTAATTCCAATGCAGATATTACACAACTTTTTACTAAGACAATACTATTTACTTAACACAAAAAGAGAAAGAAACAACAAGAAAAAAGAATGTGTCTGTGTAAGAGTGTTGGTGTGAGTATACGTGCGTGTAACTATGCGTTTATGTGTGAAAAATGTTTCCAGAAAAGGATGGTGCGGCTTCGCGCTCCACTTAGCGAGTGCGAAGGATCGTTGTACTTGCCATATGAAATAGTTACATTCTAAGGTAAAGTTAATATCTTCTTCTTCTACATACGTAATGTATACAGTTTCTTTTTCAAAAAAATGCAGTTTGCATTAAAATAAATTATATTCAATCAATTTCGTTTTCAACCTCTTCACAGATTTGTTTTCAATGAAAACCAATTATTATTGCGTGGTCCAATTAAAAGTAAATGAACGTTATAATAACAGAAATGTCAATAACAAACTTTATAAAAGGCAATTACTTTTATTACCTTTTTAGATTCTAACAATAAAATGAAGGACATTTGACATTCATTCATGAACAAATTTAATACTTATAATCCGAATTATATATATGCAATCTGAAAAAAGCAATCATTCACCAATGAATAAATAAACACAATATGCATTGAATTTGTATAATGAAGAGGAACATTATATTATTTGAATAACAAAAATTGATGGATTATGGATTTCATCATTAATCAACTGAATAATTTTCAGATTCGGCTTAATATTATAACTGTTTCGAATTAAAAAAAATATGTTTATGTTGAATACCTGTTATGCAATACTCTACGTTATTTTTACGGTAAATCACGTTAATTGTTGCGACGTACAGAGGGTCTGTACCCATGGTCATGCTTACCTCGAGCACTTACTTAGGCATAGAAAATGTTAAGTGACTTACCTAACTCTTGTAAGCAAGAAGAGAAGAGAGAAGAGTAGTAGAAATAAGTTTCAATTTGAATACTGAGGCAAAACGTTAAAAGTGTAGTATTCATAAAGTGCAGTCAGTAAGAAAAACGCGGATAGGATCTTAGAAGTAGAACTTATAGGATAACTCTTTTTGGTCTGGTTCTTTGTCTGTTATTATTATAATATTAATATTAACTTTTCATACTAACAGTCGTATGTGTCCGTTATGCTATAAGGATTCGATCTCCACTCGAGGAAATTAAATATTTAAAATGTTTATTTCATGGCTCTTGTAATAAGGTAAAGTGTGCCGTTATGATCCACCGCCAGTGAGGAACAGAAACACAGGCTCTCTAATGCCATGTGCGGGATACAGCGTAAAGCTGAAACAAAAACTTTATTTATCGACCTCGTTAAATGTTTTACCATAAAAATACCATATTATTTTATTTACATTTTTTTTAGGTTCAGTTCTGTTAATTACTTTATTCCAGAGTCTATGTATGCGAACTTCACAATTGCATAACTACGACTTTAGAGGCTCAGGGGTGTAGTAGTTAACATAAGTAATTCTGACTTTACTTTGGCACTTAGAATACTTAAACAATGCTACGGAGCAAAGCACTGTGCAAAAAATAAGCAAGATATCTAATATATATTGATCAGTTAACTTATTTTTTTATTGTTATTTGTTAAATATAAGACATAATCGGAGCATTTAAATTTTGTCACCTACGTGTAACCATTTTACAACACAATTAATTATACAGAAAATTGAAATACTCTGGTTCAACCATCTAAAACGATCTAAGCCCGTCGAAATAAAAAAAAATAACAGAGTATAACAAAAAGAAAATTAGATAAGATCAAAATAACGCATAATAAAGTACGTCGGTTGCGTGGAATATTTCAATTACTTAATAAGGCGAATAAATGTCAACATAAACAGCCGTGCAATTCAATTGTTCGAGAATCCAAGCCTTATTTGCAAACGGTTGACGTTTGCATTCGTTATTGGAACTGTTTCATGATTACATTTAAACTTGTTATACATACAGACTACAGACGCACTCAAACTTATGTTAATCAGTATTTAAGTGATAAAGGAATGTTATATTTTATATTAAGGTAGATAACGTTTTGTTATTCTTCAATGTCCGCATATTGTATAGACGTTTAATTCATACAGTATTATTAATTATTTTGTCTTTCTTCTTAGTTAGTGGGTCTACGGTAATGATTTGAGGTGAAGTAAGATCTAACAATACAAATATATAAAGGGTTAAGAGCAGGATTCGAAAAGTGCAAAATTTATAGGTTTCATTCATCATAGAAATAATTTCTTCATCATAAAAGTAAAGTAGATTTATGTAATAGAACGCTTGACAACGGTGATCTTAAACAAAAATATCGAAGACCGAGTACATGTCTTGATCGGGAGATCAAACTTGAGCACTATCCACTTAGGTCCTGAACCAGCCAAAAGTTCAGGTACCTCGGATCCATTACGTAAGGTAAGGTAAGTATCCGGGTATGCGCTGACTGGGCCAAATGACGGGAAGTCATTGGTGGTGTGATCGCAGAATATTGACTAAACTCAAGGTGCTATAAAAGAGCATCATTCGACCGGTTTTGTATATGTCAGCGAATGCTAGTCAGTAGATAATTCTTTTTCCTGGTCTACCCAAATCACGGAGCTTAGTAGGAAAGTCTTTGCTACTATCGGTTACTTAAAGCGATGGAAGCATCTGATGGCCATTAAGACTAAAATTTCTTTAACGCATGCCCTCATCCTCCCTATCTTGAATTATGCAGATTGTTGTTACCCAGACGTAACGGAAGCTCAGCTTAATAAACTGGAACGGTTACAAAATATGTGTATAAAATTTATCTTTGGCTTGCGTAAATTTGACCATGTCAGCGAATATCCCAATAAGCTTAATTGGCTTACTATAAGACACCGCCGCAACTTCCCTATCCTGGCGTTCCTTTATTCCATACTCTATAATCCTCTCACACCTAACTATCTTAAGAATCGTTTTAATTTCCTGGGCGCGGATACAACTTCTAACCTGGAACTGCGGTCAAGAACTGATAACCGATTAGCGTTGCCGACTGCTCACACGCGCTTTTATGGTGAATCCTTCACTATGAAAGCTATTAAGCTATGGAATTCAGTTCCGTCAGATATTCGACATTCCAAATCTTTAAATATTTTAAAAAGTCGTATATTTAATCATCTCCACTCTCAGCAGTAATTATATACATTTTTTTTTATTTATCATGTATTTTATATTTGTTATATATATTTATTGTATATGGTACGTATGTAGTATATTAACATATATATTTGTTATTTAATATATGTATATTATATATATTATTATATTGTATGTATTAGAAGTAGGTATATGTATTAATTCTTTCTTTTAAATATTCTTTGCCGGGCTTGTGGTTTTGTATAACTTTATTCTTCTCTCCAAGGGTTGTCTGGGAGAGATTGCTATTAGCAATAAGATCGCCTTTGCACAATCTATATCTTGTATTATTTCTTTTGTGTTTTGTTATGTTTATTTTGTGTGCCATAAAGTTTTTCTATCTATCTATCTAGTCAGTACTATCTTGGCACACTCAGGAACTTGACGATGTTAAGATGGATGCGGCGTTACGTTTTCTGAAGTAGTCTTAGAGATCGTGACATAACAAATCAGCTCCAAGACTGTCGCCTCAGATGTTATGGCTACCTTACGAGTTGACCTAGGAAGTATGTCGGATGCAAATATGTCTGTCCCTGGAGTGAGAACGTCCGGACGCCCAAGGAAGCGCTGGTTGGATGTCGTGATGCAGAACTTGGGAGCCAATGGTATAACCATTGAGGATGTAACAGATCGTGCTAAGTGGAATAGATTAAGTAGGAAGGCAAACCCTGGCACGTCACGTCGGCATTAATGCCAAGAGGAAGAAGATTAAATGATCAGTTTTACCTGCAGAATTCAGTTTGTCAATTTTTATCGCTTGTACCTGCCGTTGATAAATAATACAGAAACTATCAGTGGGCAAGTCCGAGACACACTTAACCCTTTTTTTATTTTAAATATACTAAGTATGGGTCATAGTTTACCTCATTTTTTCACCATAAAAAATGCTAATGTCTATTAGATATTAGATAGTGCAATGAAATATCTTGAAAATACCTTATCATGTTATCGCTTGTGAGCTTTCATTGTACTCTTTTCTACCATATAGTTGTTATTCAACGTAAACAAGGGAAAATAATAAGATAACTAAAATAAAAAAGTTAAATTACAGAATATTTTCTCAAAATAAAAGTAAAGATAGATAGCGTAATTTAAACTCAGGAGATATCGATTAGCGTGAAAAATTAAAAAGATTAGCGATAATCATCCAAGTTAAAAACTAAAAAGGATAACGATGGAGAAAATGAGACGTAGCGTAATTAATATTGTATTTTATGGAAATGAATTCTTTAGGCACTTTGCTTTTACAAATAAAATCTAATCCCCTGTGGACAGGATGGCAGCGTGCCTACTGACTTCTTAAGGAAAACTTGCAGAACTTGGGAGCCAATGGTATAACCATTGAGGATGTAACAGATCGTGTTAAGTGGAATAGATTAAGTAGGAAGGCAAACCCTGGCACGTCACGTCGGCATTAATGCCAAGAGGAAGAAGATTAAATGATCAGATTTACCTGCAGAATTCAGTTTGTCAATTTTTATCGCTTGTACCTGCCGTTGATAAATAATACAGAAACTATCAGTGGGCAAGTCCGAGACACACTTAACCCTTTTTTTATTTTAAATATACTAAGTATGGGTCATAGTTTACCTCATTTTTTCACCATAAAATATGCTAATGCCTATTAGATATTAGATAGTACAATGAAACATCTTGAAAATACCTTATCATGTTATCGCTTGTGAGCTTTCATTGTACTCTTTTTTACCATATAGTTGTTATTCAACGTAAAAAAGTCATAATAATAAGATAACTAAAATAAAAAAGTTAAATTAAAGAATATTTTCTCAAAATAAAAATAAAGATAGATAGAGTAATTTAAACTCAGGAGATATCGATTAGCGTGAAGAATTAAAAAGATTAGCGATAATCATCCAAGTTAAAAACAAAAAAGGATAACGATGGAGAAAATGAGACGTAGCGTAATTAATATTGTATTTTATGGAAATGAATTCTATAGGCACTTTGCTTTTACAAAGAAAATCTAATCCCCTGTGGACAGAATGGCAGCGTGCCTACTGACTTCTTAATGAAAACTAACACGGTCAATAGTTTATAAATGTATTTTTTTTTTAAATTATTGACCAGGGTGTTTTATTTTAGCGTTAGTTTTCATTTTATATTAAAAATGTATTAATGTAGTGGAAAACTTAGCGAGATCGTGGTGGCATACTGATCCGTATTCATATGAATACTACTATGGTGAGCACGGCGTTAAGTTTTGCTATTCAACACGACAGTTATAAAAAAAGTGTGGAAATTGAGGAAGGAGGTTTATATGAACTTCTAGGTCCCATTTTCCTGCTATATGCGGACAAAAGCGGGAAACTGCATACAAATTATTGACTAGTGAGTTACATTACATTACAAAAATATGCAACATTTTCTTTGGTTTTGGTAAATTAATAAACAATATTTCATTTTAAATGTTAAAAACGAATATAATGCATGTTTCAATTTGAGAGAACATCTGTGGAGTTAGACTTAAACTCCCAAAGATTATGATAAACAACGAAGATGGGGTTAATTGATTGCGCCACAGAGATAACCACGTGGCGCAGTTTTTTTAATTGTACCATTATTTTAAATGAAACACTTTTAACCGGATAAATCGCGTATATTGTTTGTTAAACATGTTTTTTGGAAACCCGACGTTCCGAACACTTTACAATAGTCCGTGGTCACGGGTAGACTGAGGTGGCATTTGTCTGTCAACCCGTGGGTTTCCAAAAACATGTTTAACAAACAATATACACGATTAATCCGGTTAAAAGTGTTTCATTTAAAATGTGTAACAATCGCAAAAATCAAAGACATTATTGAGTTGTACCATTATTATTTATATATTCTCGTATTTTTAACTTTGCGCTGTCTTAAAGTGAGTGTTTTAAAACTAAATTCGTACGCTACCCCGCAAATATCCCAATAACCCGTTAGACGTTTCCTTTAACCATTTTCCGACGAATTGAGGCATTGCATGGTGAGCGACGCAACTCAACCGGTAACGATATATATTTTGGCGAGGGATTTTTTTGGGAATACCCAATTTTATTTCTTCTTTGTAACAAAAAAAATCTCTTTGGAATATTTTTAACATTTTAAAGTGTTATTCCGCATATTTTTAATAATTAAATATTCTACTTTATTTATGTTACTTTATTTGCTTAAATTACTTTTATAAACATCAAGAAGGTTTTATAATTGAATGCAAGAATTGTTGCTCCACGTGTAAACATAAAAATAAATGTTTTAGTTACTCTGATAAATACTTTATTGGAAATTTGCTTTGAAGATTTATTTTCTATTATACAAAGTATTTTTTTCTATTAAGGATACAAAAAGCTTAATTATGTTCCTGAGTATAACGATATAATGATGTCGTCTACCCTAATGGCAATAATTAACCTTACCGTTTTGAAGTGGCCGTTTAAGACAATTCAATTAAGTGGAAAAATGTAGTGTTTATAAATCTATAATATATCTGTGTCTCTGAATAAATATATAATATATCTATAAATATATCTGTATCTCCAACCCTAATCTTGTTTCTTCCCATGGTCAAACTTCCGCTCCGTTTTCCTTCCACGATCTGATCTTTCTATCTTATAAACTACGCCCCCCTAAGATTAGAGGCAAAATTTTTTTTCAGCGCAATTTTAAGCATATGGACCTTGAACGCTTAAGAGAGGATGTGAGGAACATCGACTGGTCTTCCATAATGTCGGAAACTAATATTGACAATATGGTAGCATCTTTAACTACTGAACTGATTAACATCTACGATATTCATGCCCCAGTAAGACCAGTTCGTATGAAGCATGCGCCTGCCCCCTGGTTGACTCACGAGATTAGACACATTATGGCAAAACGTGACAAAGTGAAATCCAAATACAAAAAAATACCTACTTCAGAAAATTTTGCTGAGTATAAAAAGCTGCGAAACATCTGCAACAGAATGTGTAGGGATGCTAAGCGTCGCTATTTTCACAAGACCATCCAGAGTCTCAGCCAGGCACAGGTTTGGAGATTTTTGGAGTCGTTTGGTGTAGGCAAGTGCTCTGAAACTGGTCAAGTCTCAGTAGATCTTCATTCTCTCAACTCTTTTTTTACAACTCCACCATTAAATGTATATCTTTTAGTTAAATCTGAAACACTGGCTTTCTTATCCCATACTGACCTACCAGACTCTATTCCGTTTTCGTTCAAAGCTGTAACAGAGGATGACGTCAAGAGGTGTGTTAACTCCATTTCCACTAAAGTCTATGGAATTGATAATCTCAGCCTTGAGATGATTCTTCCTGTGTTAGAAAGCATTACTCCAGTAGTCACCCACATTATTAACTTTTCGCTGCCAAGTAATGTCTTTCCTTCACAATGGAAGAATGCTTATGTCATTCCATTACCCAAAACCTCAAATCCTTCCAATGCCGCAGATTACCGTCCTATATCTATTCTTCCTGTCCTATCTAAAGTCCTCGAATCATTAGTTAATAATCAGCTTTATTCCTTTCTCTCTACCAACAATCTACTGTGTCCTTTTCAGTCCGGTTTTCGTCCCTTCCACAGCACAGTTGGAGCATTGTTGAATATTACGGAGGACATTCGGTGCGCTATGGATCAAGCCAAGCTCACTGTTATGGTACTACTAGATTTCAGCAGTGCTTTCAACTCTGTTGATTTCGATATACTCCTTGGCACACTTCGGGCAGTCAATATCTCTTCTGCAGCTTTGAACTGGTTTCGCTCTTATCTCTTCGACCGCCGGCAGTGTGTAAAAACAAACGATTCTACATCGACTTGGCTTGAACTCACTGCTGGCGTTCCGCAAGGCGGCGTTCTTTCTCCACTTCTTTTCTCTGTCTTTATTAATAATATTTCAACAACCATTACTTCTCCCTTCCATCTGTATGCGGATGATTTACAGCTTTATCGTCACAGTAATTTAAATGAATTACCTGAAGCCATAGAAAGATTGAATAACGATCTTGGCGCTATACAATCATGGGCTGAATCTTTTGGTCTATCAATCAATCCAAAAAAATCACAGGCTATAATTATAGGTAGCAACAGACTGACTCATAGAATAAACTGGGATTCTATTCCAGCGATACATTACTCGGGTGTGCCCATTCCCTTTTGTAACGAAGTTAGAAATCTGGGTCTTATCCTCGATCATAACATGTCCTGGGCACCACATATAAATGCTATCAGCAGGCGCATGCATTTCTCTTTCCATTCCCTTAAGCGTCTCCAACACTTCCTCCCTCACAAAACCAAAATTATGCTAGCGCAATGTCTTCTCCTTCCAATTCTCGACTACGCGGATGTTTGCTATTTGGATGCGACCGAGGAGCTTCTTAACAAATTAGAGCGACTTCAAAATCTCGCCATACGCTTTATTTATGGTCTGCGCAAGTATTCCCAGTTTCGTGCTCAACTTAATTGGCTCCCAATCCGACTTCGCCGTGATATGCACATCCTTACATTTCTTTTCAAGATCCTTCATTACCAAAATTTTCCTTCTTACCTACGCTCCCGTTTCAACACTCTTCCCCGTCCATCACGCTCTAGGCGGTCGTGTGTCGTCCCGGCGCTCGACATACCTATGAGCAGTACCAAATTCGTACAGAAATCCTTCACGGTATATGCTGCTTCACTGTGGAACCAACTCCCTATTCCTATCCAACGATGTCCTTCCTTAATATCTTTTAAATCCCATTTAAAAAAACATCTTTTTCATTCTGTGAGCAACTAATTAAATTCAGACAGTTTTTTCTTAGTTTTGATATTTAAGTAAAACAGCCACTCTTTACTTGTACATATGTATGTATGTATAGTATATGTGTATATATATTTATTTAACATACTTATATATTATTTATTATGCATGTGTAATATTTATTTTTAAATATGTATTTGATATACAGGGTGGGCCTCGGAGTTTTGCGAATTTGAAATCGCCATAGCGTTGGAACGGGGGAGGGGGGCGGAGCGCGGGAGGTGGGGATCTGTAACTCGGGCCTTTGAAATTTAGTCGCAATGGAGCACTTCACGGGTGAACAGCGTGCGTTCTGTGTAAAAAATTATTACAAAAATGCTGATTCGTGCGTTATTGTTCGACGTTCATTTCGCTCCCACTATGGATTGCATGATTTAAAACAGTGTCCGAGTGAAAGTTTGATTAGGGCGTGGGTCAGAAAGTTCGAGGCTACCGGTTCGACCCTTAATCAGAAACCTAAGGGGCCCGAAAGGACGAAAAGGTCAGATAAAAACATAAACGAAGTCGGAGCTTCCGTACTACGCAATCCTGGGCAATCAACTCGCAAGCGATCAGCAGAGCTATCTGTATCAAGAACGACTTTGCGTCGTATTTTGAAGGAAGATTTAAAATTGCACCCGTATAAACTTCAACTAGTGCAAGATTTGAAGCCAAATGATCACAATTTACGACGTGATTTCGTCGAAACAATGTTTGAGCGGTTTCGGAGCTTCAACAATATTCTTTTTTCAGACGAAGCCCATTTTCACTTAAATGGGCACGTAAATAAACAAAATAGTCGTTATTGGGCCTCAGAAAATCCACAATTCAAACACCAAAAGCCTTTGCATTCGCCAAAAGTGACAGTTTGGGCGGCTATTTCAGCACACGGAATCATCGGACCCTTTTTCTTTGAAGACCAGCGAGGGAATTCTGTGACAGTTAATACTGAGCGATACACAGCCATGTTGCGCGATTTCTTTTACCCACAGCTGTCAGAATTTCGAGGGTACAATAGTTCGACATGGTTTCAACAAGATGGCGCCACTTGCCATACCTCTAACGAGAAAACTGGAATAATATATATATATATATATATATATATATATATATATATATATATATATATATATATATATATATATATATATATATATATATATATATATATATATATATATATATATATGATCATATTATATATTCGCATTGTTGAAGAAATCTTTTTCAAAAACTGTTAAACGATTTGTTGAAATTTCTATTACAAACATTGCTTTAATTCTCGAGAGAACCAAGCAAAGTTATTTTGTTTTAGTTTGGACTGAAAATCTAAATCTTATTTGATCTCGTTTCAAAGTTTGTTCAAAAGTGAAATATATAGTACAAAACGGCCTATTTTGCAGTCGGGAGAGTTTCTCAGGGAAAACAGGCCGGAATACTTTATTAAGTAAAGCTACCAGTTTAATGTCACATAACTCGGAATGTATACAGAGGCTACAACGCGTAATAAACTAAATATCGTGGCTATGTTTGGATCTAAAGCCGTTGGCAGTAAAATTTCGTTTAGTATTATTGTTATTTATTTACCTCTAGGTAGGCCAAGGGAACTTGGAAACCTAGTGTTAGACCACTCAGTTCCTCACTTTTCACTGAATTTATAGCACTGCACTGATGTTTAGTAGTGGAACTCGACACCGAGCTACTTTGTGACTAGAGCGAAAATAATAAAATATTAAATATTTCATTTCCTCCCCAGACGAGGAGAAAAATATCGAATGGGTTTGATATTTTTGTCCTTAAACCTTAGATTATGAAAAGTATATTTTTAAAATTATATTGAATATAAGACAAAGGCATATCGATACACATTAATTCTCCGAAATGATGGACTTAGAATTGGATTAGAATAAAACTTTTTATAATGTGTGACTAATATTACTAATGTGTAACTAATATTACGTGGCCTGTCGCACAAACGTGTGACTGTAACCGACAGGTTCTGGGTTCGATCCCCAGTCGAGGTCATAGTCAATGAAATATTTAATATTTTCAATTTAAATATTTATTGTTTCATTTCTTCGCTCTGATAATAATGCAAAGCGCGGCATTGAGATTCGCCACTCAACACGCAATGCCTCAAATTTGGCGTAAAGTGGGGAACGGAAGTGGAACGGAGTGTCTTGACACTAGGTTCCCGGGTTCCCTCTGCCTACCCTGCCTCGCGCGGGACACAGCGTGAAGTTAAAAAAAAACTAATATTACCTTATATAGGCGATTAACTGCAAGGTAAACGTTGTACAACTAGATAAAACATATAAATATGATCTAAGCTTAGAACATTTCATCACGATTTATATCACTCCTTTTCATCCTGTCACGCATTGAGGGTGAAAATACCTAGAAGATACCTCATACCTAGTAGAACACCAGCGACCCGATACTGCGTGTATTATCGTCAAGTAGTATTAGCTGCCAAGCGTCGTAACGTTCACGTTCGTATTATATAATTAAAAATAATATTGAAATTAATCAAGTCAAATAAAAACAGAGACATTTAAGTAGCAATAAAAGCAAAAGATGAAATAAAATAAGTTATTGTAACGTGGTTTATTCTTGATTTCTGGCTTGGCAAATTCAGAGACGAATCCTTAGGTTTGATGGATTCAAAGTCATTCTTATAAAATAAAAAAAATCATGTACATTATGTTTTTATAAATTTATAGTATTTTTAACTACCTCAGTGCTAGTGGTAGTCGATAAGTCCCCGCCACGTTCTGGCGGAAATATTGTGTCACATGTCAACCCGTGCTTATAAATGTGATTGTAATACAAAGTGATTACTGTCCACACATTGTTAAAAATATTTATATGAGTATTTTTATTATGTTATAATTATTAAACAAATTTATTTTTAATCAAAAGAAAATAAAATTAATCTAAGAAAAGATTATTGCAACTGCCGTTTTCTGCATAATGTCAAAAACAGCAGATAAGATTGCTTTTGACTATGACGATGCCCAGCGGTGGGTTAGGTAAATGAGAAGATCATCGGTAAAGCGTCAGGCGGAAGCCATATTGAA
Source organism: Eueides isabella (assembly GCA_019049475.1). Classification (NCBI taxonomy): domain Eukaryota; kingdom Metazoa; phylum Arthropoda; class Insecta; order Lepidoptera; family Nymphalidae; genus Eueides; species Eueides isabella. Next base: position 12,301,679 of record CM032385.1, read on the forward strand.
GGTCTTTGATCAATCAATGATCCTCCAGATAAAGCAAGAACTGGCTAACTTGTCTTATTCATGGAGACTAGTTTGCTTTTCTTATGATGATCCTAGTACCTGTAGCCGAAGTGGTTCTTTACGGCATGGACTTTACATTCCTAGCTCTGGAGTGCCAATCGATGTCAAGTTAGCTAGCTGTTTTTGGCTCGGCAATGGTATTGACCACTAAAGATGCAAAGGTCAACTTTAAAGTCCTCTTTAGTAGTCCGTAGAACCGAACCTAGGTACTTTATGTGACAAATTTCCAGAGCTGCCCCTCCAAAATTCGTCAGTTTTGGGCTTAATCAAATGATGCACTTTGCACTCTTACTCGATCTATTTCGAAACTCTTACTTATTCGGCATAGTCCCAAAATCGTGAAAGAGTGCTTTTATCCACGCGGTTTCAATAAAGGCGATGGTTCCGATCTAACTAACTACAGGCCTATTGTTATCACCTCTCTCCTCCCAAAAGTTATGGAAAACATAATAAATTAGTAATTAACATAGTTGATTACTTTTAAGTGTTAGAATGCAATTAAGTTATTGTTAAGATTTGTGTTAAGATACGTTTATCGAATATATAATGTAATTAAAATAAAATTAATATTAAATGCTACTATGTACCATTGTATAGTATCTACATGAACAATAAAAAATAATAAAATGTGTCATTACCTAATAATGTAGGCAACATAATTGGCTAATTTCAAATTTTACATATTGAGATTGTGAAAGATGAAATAACTACTTTTCTGTGCTTAACTGTGAAAAGTTAACAAAACAAATACGTGGGATGGTGAAAGGATGGCTATTTTATACGTATAGATATAGACATCTATACGTATATAATAGCCATTTCCCGTATATGTAGATTAGTTAGTTGCTCTACGTTGTTTGCTATCGAACTAGGGGCAGCTATAATTTAGGTCGAACAAGTTGTGACATTAAATAAATACAGTTTGCTTCACATTGGTGAGTACAATAGCCATACACATTGGTGAGTACATGGATATTAATCCCTGATTGGCTTATAATGTAATAACAATAAATGTTATTTAAATTTTATCGCAAAATAATGGCTCAAACACATAAAATATTATTTTTTTCGTAAATGTGACAACTTTTACATTCTTACTATGAAAAACTAATGGTATATACTACTTTACAAATATTACAGGCTAAGAACGAGGACGAGAACTCGTCGTCAATCAATTCTTTGACTTTTTCGGTATCTTAAGTTCTATATTAAGGTCATCAGTCTTCAGTTTCAGTAGACCAAAATATTAAAGGCTTTGAATTTATATTTCTTTCTTCTGTATTTATCTTTCAATCTTCACTTAGAGATATTCCCTCAAAAACATTGGTGTTGGAAGCAACATACATATTTTAGAGTATCTCAAAGAAGTGTACTAACTACACTATATAAAATTTGGCAAATTTAATTTTGGAGAAATCATCTTTGGGCATATAAAAGTAAGTATCAGATAAAAATCAAAGAGCCGATATGTTATTCTTTATATTTGTACCTAGTACAGTACAAGTGTTATGTATTATTAATACACAGAGCCCTCGCAGAAATAACAACGATGAAGCTTATTTCAAGGTTAAAACATGATTGTGTTTCGTACTAATTTATAATTTTTATATATTATCAAAATATTTAAAAATTATAACAGCAATAATATGTTAATTTAAATTTATATACATACATAATATTTTTTGTCATAAGGTCTAAGTGTTTTTTACGCTCATAGTATTGTATAATAGGCCCAATGTTATCTTTATGTGGATTTTATAAGGTTATTTTTATTCAACACCTAACACAAAGAACTTTTAAATATCTCTAGTCAAAATGACATTCTTATGTTATGTTGTGTCATATTTAATATTAATTAGTAACATGTCACGTTATATTGTTAAGTACAATTTAGTCTGCATATTTCAAAAAACATAATCTAATATAAATGAAAATTAATAAAATAAATATTATTTCAGTGTACCACAGCAAAAGCGGCCCTAGGTAAGTTTAGGTTTGCACAGTAGACAATGCGTGAAACATTAATTACTGCTTTAGATGGCTTTGGTTAGGAAGTTAGTTGGCAGTGTGAAATTTCAAGATCACTAATGCACGATTTTTTAAAAACAGCTCAATTTTATCATGATTGTTGTGTATATTAGTAAAAATATTTAAATATTTTATACTCCGATATAAATACAAATTATGCTTACATTAAGTAATTTACTTGCACAAGTTCACACATACACCTTGTTAAAGTGGTCGTTTTAAGCTACAAAAAAATACACGCAAACATATTTATAGTAACACGATTTATGGTTATATTTAATTTCAGGCTGCTCTCGCGCAGGGGCACAAGCGTGCGGCTATGAACGCGATAGATTGTAGGTTCGATACCCGCTCGAGGAAATAAAATATTTAGTATTTTCATTCCTTCGCTCTGATAACACGCAATGCTTTAAATTCGGCGAAAAATGGGAAACGTGTGATTCCGGCGTCGAATATGATCACTCTGGTACTGATGGTGCCGTAAGAGGCGACTAAAGTACGTGTGGGAGAGTCACGTTGTCAGCAACACGCAAGGGCAGACTCGACCGGATCATTACCACCCCCGGCATTTAAAACCGGTTTGCGTTAAGTAGTGGCTTCGGCCACTGCATTTCGCATTGGGTAATGCCGAGCCCCGGTGCCCGTTCACCTTAAAAACCGGCGACGCTCCTGTAACTCCTCTGGAGTTACACGGGACCGTGGGCGACGGTGATCACTTACCATCAGGTGACCCGTACGCTCGTTTGCCGGCTTTCCCATAAAAAAAGTAGTGGACAGGGAGTGTCTTAATACTAGGTTTCCAAGGTTTTTTCCCTATCTACCCTGCTATGGATATAACGTGAGCCTAAATTGTAACAATAACTAAAAGAGTTAATTGAATTATTCTATTCAAAATGATAAAAACATTTAATGCATGCACTTGATTTTTTTATTAGAGCTAATTCACAAACGCTATAAGATAAAAATATGTTCAATATTTTAAAACGTAGTTGGTAGGGAAATGCCGAAATAAATGACAATTAGCCAAAGCCCGAGGGCAGGTACTGGCACCACTCCAGCTCAAATTATACGCATAAATATAAAATATTGTACTTTTCATTTTATGAATTAAAAATGATAAGATATATTTATAATTTAAATAATAATCTTTATGAATTTGTGATATTGAAGTTATTAATATCCATACTTTAAGCTCAATTTAATTAAAAAATACTTTATAGGGTCAAATAAATATTCAGATGAATAATGTTTCGAACAAATATGTAAATAATTTCCTGTCTTGCATTCAATATTCGTATTACGGCTCTTATTTTTTTAGAGTGATGGGGACTTAATGCACAATGTTAACTAATATGGATTTTATAAACTTATTATATTTTGAGAGACTACATAATCAGGAACTTATCAAAAATGTAGTATCAAATATTGCAAAACTGCTTTATAAAAAGTGGGCGTCATAGTGTAACGAAACAGTGGCAGAGCGTTATCATGGTACTAGTAGGTTCGATTCCTACTCGAGTTCGCGACTGTTCAAGTAATACCACCCTAGTAGAGGACTAGTTCTTATAATTAACGTCAACTATAGTTAACTGCAGTCCGTCTAAAAAACAATAATAAGATTGTAACGTTTTACAATTATAGATTTCATTATTACAAACAATTAGATTTCATTTCATTGTACATAAAAACCACCGCTATGCGCGCTCCGATAAGCAGGAGCTATATCAGTAACAAATAAAAGCTAGACAATCGGAACTAATGCATATAGCAAACATATCTACTATTATTTAAGTTTATAAAGATATTTATACGTTAATGTAAGTAAATATTAACATCAAATTAAAAAAGCTTTGACTATGAGCTCACAAATAAATTCATAAAAAACATTATCTTAAAATGAATTTGTCATTTGTGCTTGAGGCGTATCGTGGCGCAAAGCCACAAGCGTGTGTTTCAAATTCAATTTGTATCAGAAACTACAAGTTGTGGGTTCGATCCCCACTCGAGGAAATGAAGTATTTAATATTTTCGAATCAAATATTTATTTTTGTCATTTCTTCGCTAACTAAAACGGTATCGCAATGGAAGTGGATCAGAGTATCTAAACAAAAGGTTCCTAAGTTTCATCTGTCTATCCTGCCATGTAAAGCTTAAAAATAAATAAATTAGTCGTTACAATCAGTCATAGCGTAAGTATATATGTATATAGATAATTAATTAATAGATTTAATAACAAAGTCAAGGTTGGTATACTAATGTCGAACATAATTACTGAGTAAGTCCGGATACTTTTACTTTTTACTGATAAATATAAAAAGAATTCGGTTACAAATACTACTGTGAGCTGATATGAATATTCAAAGCAATAAGTTACTAAATATTGGTTCTCTATAAAATAGAGCATATACCATTTATTTAAATTGATATTAATTAAATGAAAAAATGTTTTATGTATTTACAATACATTTATGTAGCTATTTATATATCCCCAGTGAGTAAATTTCTAAATTATCTAGGCTAATATTGAGTGACAAGGGTCGACCACGCAAGAGCTGCAATACATTGTCCATTTCGACAGTCATCGTTTGATTTTGAACGATCATTTTCTTTGTTTTAGCTTATCAGTCCCAACCAAAATTGTTTATTTCTCAGTATTTTAAAGTAACATTACGTTTTATTTAGTGAAAAAGATAGATTGCATAACAATATATACATACTAGATTGTTATTCAATCTATCCTTTTTAAACACAAGTAGTGACAAAAATTGCGACCTATCGTGGCGCAGGAGCACGAGCATGTGACTTTAACGTGACAAGTTGTGGGTTCAATCCCCACTCGAAGAAAATAAATATTTTACGTTTTCATCTCTTCGAACTGGTAATAAAGCAAACCACTGCGTTGACTTCAGTCACTCAACATATTGAGTGTTGAGTGGCCACAAATTCAGCGGAAAGTGGGGAACGGGACGGAGTATCTTGACTCTAGGTCCTAAGTACCCTCTACGCTCCTGTGTGCAGGATACAGCGTGAAAGTGAGAGAAAATAGTGGCAAATCACTTTTTCTAATTCCCAAATATTGTAAACTTGACATTATATAAGCAATCTTCGTCTGCTTAGACTGATTTTTTATCGATATAAAAAATCGATTATATAAATACATATGCGTATGGCCGATAGACCTGTCTATCTAAAGGGAACGGCAGTTGCGGGCCGTGTTCATTGTTCCAAGCCAGTGGTTCATCATCACTCGCGTCGAAAACCCACTATGGGAGATCGCTCTATAAAACTCTATTTTTCAATCAGTTATCAGATTTATGTCAGCTATATCAAACGTGTGTGCTATTTTACAAAAATATCTATTGCAACTAAGTGACAAAATTGCTTAGTGAAAATTGTTTCTTCCATACTCAAGCCTTATAGTTATCGTTCATTGGTAATAAAATTGCACAACAATTTGCGCTATTTGATCACATTCGAAAATACTCTCACCTTTCAGGTATTGATTTCTTTAATAGCATTAATTTATAACGTAAATAGGTGACAATTTTTTTTTATTTATTTTTAAGGTTTCCTTACCCTTTTAATTAAAAAAAAATATTTATTACTTAAAACTGGGATGGTGTTAAAAATAGCTCAATATAACATCGAGATATTTACTTATACGTTACGATACTGTAATAAATACGCTACATTTGCTACATTCATTTCCAGTGTTTACGCGAGTGTAAAGTGTAATCAACACACTCATTCAACTGTGTATATTTACTCGTTAAACGAAATTTTCCTTAAAGATTAGATAAAGCTTTTATTAGACGGAGCAACAACAGATATATTGTTGTCTGTCGGAAAACGTTAGATGCTTTCATTGCAAACAAATTAATGAGCATAGTTAGTAATATCTTTAACATAATAACAGTATTAATCTACAAAAATACTTCTTAAAAAAACGTTTAAAAATATGAACGGGATTACATAGCGGAATTTAATCGCCACTTTGGTTTCCAAATAGGCGCGGGTTCAAATTTCGCTAAGTTATTTTTTTATGTTGTCTAAAAATGTATGTAACAAAATTATAACTTAACTTTTCAATTTTATATAACAATCCATGCTTCATCAAGAGACATGATTGGTAATTACTAAGAATAATTTTACACAAGAAAAAATTAAACTTAGAGAAAGTTACCGTAAAGTTTATTAAGCTTATTTCATTATGTGATTCACCAAATTAAAATTAAAATGGTGCATTGCAATTATTAAAGATTGTGCTTTGTTGAACTTTATGGCAGGGTAGGCAAAGTAAACTTGGGAGTCTAGTGTTAAGACACTATGTTCCAATCTTCACTTTCTACCAATTTGAGACATGGCATGTTGAGTGGCAGAACTCATTACTGAAGTTGAGCATTTAGTCACAGGATTGTGCCACAACAGACCTCAAACAATCTTTAATTATTACAATGCACTGAATAATAATTGTTATTTACATGATGTAATTATATATGTTAATTATAAAGTAGTAGTCCTAACAGGTGTTAGCTTTTCATTCGGCAAAAGTTTTACTACACAATCTGTACAGTAATCTGTCCCAGCATTGTCTGTCCATCTGGCTCCCAAAAAGCCAGCTTTTTGACATCCAACGCACATTGTCTTTGATTGATATACAGGTGAATTTTCATCTAATAACCTTTGTTCTTTTGCTGCCTTCAATAGTTCTAATGAACTTTTATTAAGCCCCTTTGCTTCTGAGAGACTTTCTTGAGTTTCACTACTGTCATATGGATCCTCCATTTTAACAGGTACATGAAGTTGTGGAAAGAATGTTGATTTTTTATAAAATATCGACCTTGACTTATCTTTTCCTACATGTTTGGGTGCTCTCCCCGGTATGGGTAAGCCTGCTTTCGCTAATTTAGCAAAATATTTTTGAACTCTACTCATAACTTGAATAGGGGTGCGTGTTCCTAAAGCATCAGCTATTTTCTTATAGCGCCTTGCTTCTACTGCTTCCTCAGGATATATTTCCAATAATTCTTCAAGTCTTTTTTGTTCTTCACATGACCACAATTGATTAAAGGTTTCAGGCTTATTATCTGTAAATTTTCGACCTCTTACTTTTGTGCTGGATTCTAACTCTCTTATTTCCTTTATGTCAGTCTCATTTGTCATAGATGTGTCAATTCCATATTTATTCCAGTCAATGGAGGGCAAATCTGCTATTGACTGTCTTGGTGGAAAATTTATTTTCCCACATTTTAAGTCCTCAACAAATTCCAAAGGCTCTTCTAATGCTTTTTTTTCTGCTTCCGCTAAGTATTCTATGTCTTTTAAGGCTTTCACTTTTTGTGCTTCTAAATTGACTATATATTTTATTAAATCATAATAATCATTATTCCCTCTTAGTGCTAAGTGGTCAGTTTCAAATGCAAATTCGCCATCAGTATCAGAATTTTCATAATCTAATTCTTCCATATCTGAAAATAAAAAAGAACTTTAATAACATTGTAAACAGCGTAAAAGTGTTAAAGTACAACAATATTGACTTTTATACAATGTAAATTAGATATGACTACACTGAAGTTACCTGGTAGTCCAAAGAAATTAACTGCTCATATTAAAAATAGATTAAACAGTGTACATAACAAGAAATGCAAAGCTGAATTCAGGAGTACTTCGTTGGAGGGTTGGACAAACCGGTAAGTAAGTAGCCTATTATTGTTAAACAATATAAAGCACGATAATATTTTAAATGTAAAGTGTATTGTATTCATCCATGAATCGTTTTTGCAAATCAAAATTGTTTTACTATGCAATAATGTAAACATAAACCATCTGCAGACTGTAAATTGTATTGATTTTGACTATTTAAGACGTCAGTTACAACCACAGAATACATATACCCAAGGTCTGGCAACTGTCACCTGATTGACTGAGCACTCCAATATAATAATATTTTATGCTCAAAATATGATTTTAAATTCTATTATAATGACTTTTATATTGATTATTAATGCTTACAAAAATTATATTTTATATGAAAGTAATACTTATAAAAGTCAAAGAAGAAAGCGCTGCCACCTAGTGTGTAATAGATGAACTAAACTTGATCACAACTTATTTGTACAATTCTAGATGTCTCTTTATTAAAGGCGTCAAGGTGCGTGTATATCCGTCAGGTGTCACTACATAGAAATATTTTTTTTCATCAGTTAAGATAACTGTCGAACGATGATTTAATTTGATTATTTCATGTAAATAAAAATAATAAATTAAATCATTGTTTGATAGTCTTAGCAGAATTATGACGTGTATAGTGCGTCAGTGTAATGTCTTTCTTTTAATAATATTTATCATTCATGTAAATATTAAAAAACATCTTTTTGTATTTTAAATCCTAAAAATATAACATAGCATAACAGTTGTCTTTTTTTTTAACTTATAATTTAAAAGTCTTCATTAAATCTACTAGGTGGCTGCACTAGTATATATTTTCTTACATAAACATTGCATTAAAGTATTGTATATCTATCAAAGACGCATTGTATAATTCGATGTATAACATAACGATGTGTCAGATTCAGAATCGCAACAAAATCTTCCTATAGCGGCGGTTGAGGCGGGTTGTAGTCATGATACATTTACAAAGCGCCATTCGATGTTTTGCGGACTTGTAAGACAGAAGAAAGCTAAAGTGATTGCTTTGCCTTTTAACCAGAGCGAAAAAATGAAAACATTAAATATTTTATTTTGAAAATATTAAATATTTCTTTTCTTCGAGTGGGGATCGAACCCACAACCTGTCGCACCAGTCAGACGTTTGTGCCGCTGCGCCACGACAGGCGTTCAAATACAAGCAACTCTAATTTGAGGCGTAGCGTTTTGAGGGACGTAGCTCAACGCTGTGCTCTGCCTTTTTGCCAGAGTGAGGGAATGATTATATTAAATATATCAATTCCTCTGGTGAGCGTTCTTAGCCACGCTACACCTGAAAAATAAAATATTGTACAAGTGGAATATTTGCTACTAATTACGTTTCTTGTTGAAATAACTTATGATAAAATAAAATCTAGCCTTTTTAGAGCTTCAATAAAGATGTGATATGCCCATATCATCATCATCAACAAGATAACATTCATTAAATTTCTAATTTCGCTGCATGTCGTTAGCTCGAGCCAGAATAAACAAAAGACGGAGTAAACTTGGCCAGAGGCCAACATCTAAAGCCTTGTTACATAAAAGTTCAAACAAGGGTCGGCAACAAAACTTTTGTAAGTTTGATAAAATCAAAATGCCGATCAACCAAAATGTAAAATTAAATAAAAGTTTTTTAATGATTTTTTATTAAACTTCTATAAAGATGATTTAAAAAATTGTAACTTAAAATTTATTGTTATTTCAATTTGATATGATATACTTTTTATAGCTCATAATAATGTTTGGTTCATGTTACCTATACATCGATAAAATTTATGGAGCATTTTGAAAATTTGTTATAAACATGTCTATTAAATCAAATCAAAAGTGTGTGAGACCAAAGAAAGTTGAAGCAATTTTTACGTTTTGCTTAATACAATATTCTTTATTTTAATTGCTTATAATGGTTTACGCCAAATTTATGACCATAATTGACTTCCCGGCTTCTTTATAATAGTCCTGGAGTGATTTATAAGATTTGCTTAACGATATACTTTTAACTCTTGCATTATTTTTTTCAAGCAACAAGTCTGAAATCACTAGTAGAATTTTACTAAACCATGTCTCTTAAAAGATTTCGCAACTTTTTGATGACGAATATAAACATCTAATAAATGATTTTAATAGAAACCAATAGTTCATTTCTTCAACTTGCAAATGAATAATACAAAGACAAAAGAGTCAAGTCATCTTATTTCAACATTTCAACTGTCGAAACAATAACTGTAACCAGATAGTAGGTCCCTACCTACTTTCTGGTTAAAAATATTTAAATAATATGAATTGAAAAAGTACTACCTTTCTAAGAGTCACCATTGTTTACAAAAATCAATGACTCGTTCTTGTCTAAAATAAAAAAGTTTATTTATTTATGACAAGGATTTCAATAACTCGAAAATTTATTTACACTATGGTTGACAGATTTTTCATATATACCTGGTGTTTCAACATTACCTTTACTCTCTACTTTTTGTTCTTCTAATATCTCCAAATAGTTATTTTGTTTCTCCAATATCTCAATAATTTCCTGAACATATTCTTCAATAGGAAATGATACTGTAAAATGCTTGATGAGATATATATGCGTACGTATATACAGAACAATTAGATAAATCTGAGAATTCAACCCTAAGTTAGAATAATTGGGGCTAGAAAGGAACACTTACATGAAATATAAAATATAATGACTATCATGACGGGCTTTAAATCTGACCTGAATTCTTGCAGCATTCTGCATCTCATCACACCAGACGTGTGTGGTGTGTTTGAGACTTTAAATCTTTCAAAAGTGGGTCCCAGGTGGGTGGGATGTTTTTGTATTTCAATAGCTTCGCTAAAATTCGTAAAAAAATCCGTAACAATATATTAAAAAAGTCTTATAAAAGCACGTAATTTATAAGATTTTTTATTAATGTAATAATATAATAATGTTAATTATTAAAAAAAAATCTGTTTGTCTGTACGCTTGGGCGCGCTAATCTCAGAAATGGCAACTTAGATTTAAATGCATTTTTAATAAAACAGTTACGCCAATTTAAAATGTTAAGGTCCACAAAATTACTACTAAATGCTTATTTGGCTGTAATTTTAATTTTTAATGTATAGATATTGTCTTAAAAGTAATAGTCATTATATAAGAAAATAGTTAATAATAATTAGGAAATATAATAATAAAGTTAAAATTAAATGATGATAAAGTAAGATAATATCATTACATCCACAGGGCAAAACAGTATCGATTTTGGTATGATATTGCGGTGCTGAAAGCTAAATGAAAATGAATTTTAATACAAATTCTATAAAATCAATGCATACGTAATCATGGTCACTATATTACTTACTTAGCTTCACGCTATATCCCTAAGCAGACAGAACGGATCGCCAAACGCTACGGTCTCGGCATTCCTCTTTCACCTCGTCCACTGTCACTCTCAATCTCTTCACACATCCCCCCCAGGGATTCTCATGCTTTTTACGTGACCCTCCTCTAGTATCGTAGATATTGTGTTTTCGAAGGTCAACCGAGGTCTCCCCCTCCCTCTCTTACCACTGAGCACCACCTATTTTTAAATATTTAACATAGAAAAATAATAAATATTTATTACTACCATTGTCATTTCAATGCCATTTCTGTCTCTCGCTAAATTCGCCATCTGTAGTCCGTCGAGAATAAACAAATCGTATATAATTAATCTTCACTATCGAGATTCTACAATACCTATCGTTTTACAGGTAAAAACAGACACAATAAATTATTTGAGGAAGATATAGATAGCTATTACTTCATGTATGAATACTACATTACATGTATTTTTTTCGTTAGTTAATACAAAATTATAGCTACAAAGAACCCTACATTTATATATTATGTTATCAGCATCTGTAAAATTCAATGTTCTATACAATACCTAGGTAGATTGTAACTGAAAATTGTAGGCAATGCAACAATAGCATATTAGTGTCTTTTTTTTACATTTTGAAAGTTTTCTATACGGTGCCAATTTCGCAGCCGGAAAAGTTTGAAAAAAGAGAATTAAGGAAGGGTGGAAGTGCTGGAAGGCGTGTTTTTATTATTATTTATATACGATTTAGTATTTTATAGGCGAAAGTTTTTTTTAGTAGTAACTATATATGATTTAGTACTTGGTTTAGTAGTTTATAGGCGGCTGGAGAGGCAGATTTTTAAATCATAGATATGCGACCTTCAATTTAATACGAATTAAATCGAAATGTGTCTTAAAAAAGTTGATAAAACATTCTTAATTCTTATCGATAGTTTGAAAAAACGTGATCTGAAAAAAACGTGATTTATTTTTCAAGAATAAAAAATGAGGGCATACCTAGAACAACATAAGCTAGCTTTTGACATTGCTCGAAGTATTGTAGATGACGCTTGGAAGGTTGACAATATCGTTAAGGTCGCAGCAATCCGCTGGATGGAGGCAGCGCAGGATTGTTCGACGTGGAGATCCTTGGGTTAAACTTATGCCCAGCAGTAAACATCGATAGGGGGTGATTTGAGGATGAATTTACATATGACTTTCGTTGTATATTAATATTTTGTTATTATTCAAAAGCTATAATAGACAATGACAAGTAGAGTTTCATTTAAAAGGCTAAATAACTTCATACTATACTACTCACAAGGTAGTAAAGAATCCTAGAAAAGTAAATTAAAAAACAGTATAATATTATTACTATTTTAATATCAATATATAGCGAAATAGCATCAAAGTATTATTAGATAATATTCGTTTTATATGATGCCTCTTATTGAACTCTATCATATGGAACATCATAACAAGTAAGGTCTAGTTGTCAATCTGAGAAGCAATAAATATTGAAATATCCAATATAAGTCAGGACTGTTATATCTACTTATGTACTATAGAGTATAGATACTCTTTCATGATGCCTTCTTTACATGCATATTGCATTAAAACAAACATCAAAAGAATAAAAAGCAATGAATAGAAATACATATTTGCACATACATGGATGGCTGTGAAAAGTTACATATACATTCGCTTCATAAAAGGTCTATAAGTATAATATATAAGTATAATAATTATTCATAAGAATTTACTTTGTTCAACCATTTTTTTTTATCTTGACATGTTCAACGAGATTAACTAGTATATTTAATGACCGATATTTAAGACACTCTGTTGGTCTATGTTTTTTGTGTTGCCAGAACATGGCTATATAGTCGTCTAATCCCTTCTGTCTCTTAGTGCTAGTCCCATAAAAATCGTTTCAACTGTTTCGGAGACTTACCCGCTCAAACTGAAAGACAGACACAAAATATTTTTTTTATTGTCTTAGGTATGACTTAAATATGCATGCAGTTGGAAAAACATAGTTAGTTAAAATAACAGACAAACTCTTTAATATTATTTATACACAAGTATATAGAGACGAATAGATTGGATATATTTTTAAATCAAATCTTACTGTGTTTAACCCAAACAAATACTAAGAGTATATTTGAAAATCATTATCTCCATGATCAATGAGGCAATGCCATTGTCTAATTGATCGTTAAATTGGGATCTAACTTAAAATTGATTTATGGAAACATATTAAATAACTATTTATATGTCTACCACACTATGTACATTAAAGAAATTATTTAGTTTTTATTAGGTTAGAACCTTTACACTCAGCTTCACGCTGTATCCCGCACGAGGCGGGGTAGGCAGAGGGAAACTAGTGTTAAGACACTCCGTTCCACTTCCGTGCCCCACTTTCCGCCGATTTTGAGGCATCGCGTGTTGAGTGGCGGAACTTAACGCCGCGCTTTGCCTTATTACCAGAGCGAAGAAAAGAAACATTAAATATTTAAATATAAATTGTTAAATATTCCATTCTCGACTGGGGATCGAACCCAGAACCTGTCGGTTACTGTCATACTCTTGTGCCGCTGCGCCACGACTGGCCTCTAGAACCTTCATAAACAACAAAAACAAAAATAAGTGTATTTATGCATGTATATTGACAAACAAATACTAAGAGTATATTTAAAAACCATTATCTCCATGATCAATGAGGCAATGCTATTGTCTCATTGATCCTTAAATTGAGAACTAACTTAAAATTAATCTGTGGAAACATATTAAATATATGTATATCTACTGCAGTACATTTAAACAGTTATTTAGTTATTATTAGGTTGGAATCTATGTAAACAACAAAAACAAAAATGTGTTCGTTATTAGTATTCGTTTTCCCCAGAAATAACTGCATGACCAGGCGTCAGTGTCCACTATTTTGTAATCTGCAAAGCAATGTCAAGATGTTGAAATATGTAATTAATATGTAGACGATACATGAACTATCGATTTGTATTTCATTTTTTTCAAATGAAAATAAAGAAAAACTTGATGTAAAAAAATGTCAAAATCCCAAGTAATAAATCAATTATAACTAATGTCTAGATTGCACTGATATTTACCCAATAAATATACTGAGAAATATCTATTTTCCATTGAAATCATATATGTACAAGTACTATACTAGTAGGAGTAGTAGGAACTATATGACCGAGACTAAGTATGTTGGACAACACTAGCGAGGGGCTTAGCCTTATTAAGACCACTCAATGTCTGAGTGGCATGTATTTAATGACGTCGTGCAGATGGCATCCTAACGCAGATTAAATTTTATTATTCCATATTTATTTTGTTATCATTTCTTCATTTTTTTGTAATATAAAATGGGAGATATTCCTATATAAACTCTTTGTCTGTAACTATAAAATGTATGTTTGGTATTCATAAAAACATAGTGTTAATTTTATGTAAATTATAAATGAGTGAAAATTAGCACTTTGTTGTTAAAGAATAATTTCTTTTAACTCTCTATAACGAATACTAACGTATGTAAAATAAAAAGAATATTCACAAATATATTTTTATGTTTTATTATAAAAAAAAAATATCAGCAATTGTGTATTAAGATAGGTAAATATGCTTCAGGTAACTTAACACCTGCAAAACATTGTTCATGCCGTCCGTATTGTGGTTTCCACGCGGTCGTAGTCAGATTACTAACAGCTCGAGTTACTTATTGTCTAAAAAGTACTTCTCGTAAAACTTCGTTTAAAATGGTACACACTTAATTATAAAGACGCAGTTATATATCTTGTTCCTTTGTCCGCTTTTTTTTAAGTTGGGAAACGGACAGTACGTTAATTAAGAGTAGTAGGTAAGGTTACTGCGAATTTGAAAAACAGACACAAAACAGGGACTAAAATTTTGTGCTATAACTCAAATTTCGAGGAAAGGGGTGCTTGACTCACGCACTCATATCGAAGTCTTATAGTAACTTAATTAATTTTCTACATTTAAGTAACTGAAGCCACCAAACATAATTTATAGTATGTAATTAGAGCACTTAAAAGTTTATTAAATTCATCAACTCGCTTACTTAATAATTAAAAACTTCTTGAAGTTATATAAAGATATTATTAATGAAACAAAAAATCTATGTACCGTATCCAATTGCGTAAAGTAAATAATATTAAAACAAAATGTTTAATTGTGTATTTTTTTACTGATATATATTTTTGTATGGGCGTGATTTGAAAATTAGTAGTTGCCACAGCAGTGGAAATCACCATACAGGTTGGTAGAGATTCACACTAGGGCTAATAAATACATTTAAATTATTTAGCTTTCCCTATCCAAATAAAGAAACAATTCAAATTGAGACGAAAAGTGAGCAACAGAGTCCCTTAAAGCTAGTGTCTGCGCTTATCTCTAATAAATTGAATTGCTGCCAAAAACAAAACTGAGAATGTCCAACCTGAAAAATATTTTCTAGCTCTTTTATACCATCTGTTTTTCGCATTCAGTTTCAAATCGAATTTCTTGAATTCATCTTTTAGGTTTGATTGCCCTAATTTAACCTGGTCTGGTATAGTACTAAGTACCAGATGCTTAAAGCCATGCTACACTATGAATAGCGAGTCACGTATTTCATTTGCGAGCTCAAGTTAGGGACGCTAAGACTTTGTTTACTTGTGAATATTTGACTTTATGTAATGTTATCAATTCAAATTCTCTTGCAGACGCTCAAAATAAATCATATTATCGACTAAGAATAGCTAAGACAACAAAAGAATAAAATAATCTAAATATTTAACTAAATACTGTAGATTTTTTATGTACTTAAAAATAAAGTTAAAAATAATAAGTGTTTTTGTTTTATTATAGTCAATTGTCATTATTTATTGACTTTTAAATTTTTTCTACAACTGAGTATAAGGTTAAATGATCACATGAAAAGCTTAATTAACCTTTGATTATGTTTATATCTTATAAATATTACACAAAATGTCACTTATTATATTAAATATGTGTCACTCTTTAATTGCCATTTCGGTTTTGTGTTATCAATCAAACTACAAATATAAATAAAACATTCACTATTCGTTAATATTCCTCGTGTAATTAAATAAAATCTATTTTTCTTATCTCATTATATATCTGTATTTGTAAAAAAATAGAAACGGAAAATTTGCCGATAAGAATATGTGTTACAACGAATAGTTTTTCAACTAAGGCTTATTCGGGTATATCAATCATGATTTTCTCAAAGAAACTGACATTGACACAAAAGTGCGCACACAATAGGACGTTATAGTACGGCAGTGTAAAGGGTGTCATAAGGTTAGGTATTCGTAGCGCCAGCCGCCCGGCTGTTTTCAGTCGTGAAATAGCACCCGGTCGAGTCGCATCTCGCCTGCCACTTACGAAAACACGGAAACGCGGGAAATCATGTCATGAAATAAAATGTAGCTCTACATATTAATAATATATTTAATGTGATATAAAAATATCGATTAAATATTTATTTTGAAATATAATTGACATATACGGTAGTGATGAAACAAGTTCGGGCCATTTTCAAATATAATTGTTTCCCAGTGCTCCGATTAACCAAAGTTAACTAGTTACCAAAGTGACGCATATTTTAGAGACATGCGAAGTATAATACCTACCTACGGTATAATCAAAATGTGAATGAATATTGGATTATTTTCAAACGATTATTTCGTATTCATTCTTATGTGCCAACTTTTGAACTTGGGCTCTTAGTTGAGAATTTGTGAAATACAAAACTGATTCAAGACTAAAAAGAAAAAAATAAAATAAAATGATATTACTGTATGTTTGTTAGAAAACTCTTGATTATAAATAAAAAAAACACTTATTAAATAAATTCAAATCGATGATCGATTGTGCAATATATTTTTCTATTTGATATATGATTGATACAAAACAAGAATAAAAATATAAGTAAAATTCGGTTAAGTTGATCGAATGGTGTGCGATGGTGGCGCCATGCTTTGCCTGGAGTCGCTGATGACACGGTGGCGGGAGAGAGGGGAGCGCGACGGTCGGCGTACGCGCTCCCGAAGCCTTTGCTCTTCTGCAGCAGATGGTAGCTTATTGCAACTTTTACATAGAAGAGCTAGTAGTGCGATGTAAGTATTATAAAGGTCAATGATATACAAATTCGAAAGAGCATTTAAAATATTTATAAGGTGCCCATACACCTTAAAGGCCGGCAACGTTCCTCTGGAGTTACACGGGGCCGTGGGCGACGGTGATCACTTACCATCAGGAGTCCAGTACCCTCGTTTGCCGTGTCTTATCCATAAAAAAAGCTTAGTTTAAGTGGATTTCAATTTTTATCATATAAGACTCCTTTAAATACAAATAGAACTAATTTTTACAAAAAACAAAGACATTATGATTATATTAAAACACATTTTTTACAAATACTGGTAAATCAATCGTAATGATTTCCAAATTTCACGACTTATTATTCTTATATAAAACCAACTAAATATAGATCGCCTATTAGGTACTTTAGTAGGACCTAACGGCGTTTATTTTATTCATATTCATTCATATTTAGGTAAATCGTCGTACGCACGAAAAATATTTCATGGAAAATCAATCCCACGATACGTGATATGCCTACCCAATTATGATATTGAAATTGAAAATGACATTTAATATATTTATTTTTGTCTTTTTGTCCCATAAGCTTCACCAATTTTATTAATAAATAAAAAAAAACGACTTAGTATCCTTTTAAAGCTTATAACACTATTTTAGATACTTGCTACAACAAAATACACTTCGCAAGTGAAATGAACTTACAACTGTCGCTAATATAAACAGACGCTGTTCCGCTATGCCGTTGTGCCACAGCAAACTGTTATAAAATAAAACGAATTTTCTTTTCATTTTCATGTAATAATTAAAAAGAAATGTCAATCGCCAATAATTTAAAACAAACGGAGCATCGGCAGTGTACTTTAGCTGCATTTTGGATCGATTCGTTCGCTGCATCGCATCCGTCTCTGCCACTTTATATGGCCGTAAAAAGACAGAGAATACCTCGAATAGTTGCTATAATTTATAAGGCTAAACTGCTTATTTGATTCATTTGTTACATTTCTACAAACAAGTTAGTTAATCAAGTTGACTTTTGTTATGTAAAAGGCACGGGTAGACCATTTGTGAAACTTCACTTAACTGGACTAAACGACTTCTATATTTTTCTCTCAAAGCTAAGTTATTGCTTTATCCTTGTTATTTGCTAAGAAACTCCAAATTTATACCGGAGTCATGTTTCCAAACGAGTGAGTAACAATGAAATGTAAGATTTTTTTTTATGAAACGATATATATTTTTTTCTCAAAAATAATCTGATGAATAAATCTATACGTATATTTTATTATCCTATTTGGATAGTTTGTAAACAGCAAACCGAATTATGATAATAAAAAAAAGACTTCAAAAGCCTGAATTACTATCTATTGTTCCACATGTTCCCTCTTTGAATGAGTTGTCATCTACATATATCCCAAAATTTTCTTAGACAAAGTTGATGAAACTTTCGTATTTTATATTGGATAGTGCTCTACAGTGCCTTGAAAATTATTAAATATATTAATTGAATGAAATTATAATTTACCTGATTAACATCTCTTTCTGAAAGAAGTGAAGATACAAAGGTAACAAGAAGTGTATATAAATAAGTGCTTGGAAACCACTGAAAAAATATCATTATATTAAAATGTTATCCAATTCCAACAGCACATGTACATTCAACTGAAAACTTACTATTTTGAAGTCAGTTAGTAAATATTATTAAATAACTACTTTCCCTAGTGCAGTATTCCCTAATATGCCATATACTTAGAAACTGACACACTTCGCCACGATGATATCATTAGATGGTTATTAATTAAATGATAGATAATCTATTATTTTCGCAAAAACTAAACAACAAAAGATATGGAGTTTAAATTTAAATTAGTAGCTAACAAATAATAGACCTCTCTGACACTATTGCAATTAGACCGTATTTGAGTAAACAATGTACTTCTCAGTTCAAATTACGGTTAAATAAAAGCTAGCAAAGTAAAGCTCTGCTTCAGGCTTCACAATTTAATCTAAATACGCTTAAATAGGCGGAAAACGGAGAAAGGACAAGGTTTTTTCTACGTAGATCGTAAAATTAGAGACACATGATTTATTATAGTTGAAATCTTTTAACATTTTTAAATTAGAACTTGCAATTGAGGCCTGTCGTGGCTACGCGGCTCAAGAGTGTGACTGTAACCGACTGGTTCTGCTTTCGATCCCCAGTCGAGGAAATGAAATATTTTATATTTTCAATTTAAATTTTTAATGTTTAATTTCTTCACTCTGGTATTAAGGCATAGCGCGGCGTTGAGGTTCGCCACACAACACGCAATACCTCAAATTCGGCGGAAAGTGAGGAACGGAAGTGGAACGAAGTGTCTTAACACTAGGTTCCCGGGTTCCCTCTTGTGCTAGATACAGCGTGGAGCTAAAAAAAAATTAGAACTTTTTTGTAGTTCTACGACGAAATAATATGTGAAAAGCAGTCCCGGGCAAATTTCTTGAATATTCAAACTTCACTTAGAAGATTATATAACAATTATATTTGAACATTTTGAAATTTTCTTAGTTTAGCATTCGAGAATAAAATTATTCAAAAATTTTGATGGAATGGATGGATGGAAATTACATTTTACATACTTGTTTTTTTTTATATCACAATATTCGAGTTTCTAATGATTAACACAAGTATTCTAAGCTTCACGCTGTATCCCGCACAAGGCAGGGTAGACCGAGGAAGCTTGGGAACCTAGTGTTAGAACACTCCGTTTCGTTTCCCAATTTCCGCCAAATTTGAGACATTTAACACAAGTTAAATAATTTCCAATTTACCTACAGTCTTTGCGTATTATATAATCGAATCAAAGATAACAATATGCTTGTTAAAGAACAGTCTACATTAAAACACCGAATAACCAACTTTAAGGTCGCTAATAATTACAAATTATTATAATTACTAGCGGCCTTAAAGGTGCTATATTTATGTAAAGAAAAAAAATATTATTTCTTAACATAAATAAATTGTAACCTAAGTTATTTGAGTTATTAGATGCAAAAACTATATTATTTTTTAGTTTTACTATGATCGACAAATTCAACCTCATATTTTTTTAATAATATTAGTACATACTCGTACGAGTATAACATACCAAACGTTATTAAAGGCTGAAATTGTCGCGATTTGTCTCAAATATATGCAATAGCCCGCAAATTTAACTATTGTATTATGCAAAGTGAAGGTTGTCAGATAGACGGATGTGAGTTAATACTCTTGATAGAAACAGATGCTAAAATTGACAATTGGTACTTGACCTGGATGTGGAACTGGATTGGCAAATAGATCAATTTGCGTAAGAATTATCAAATTAATTAGAAATATAAATGTTAAATATAACATTAATAAATAAAATATCATTTTCTAAATATAAATATTCCGGAACCTTTATAATTTTATATTGCTCATTCAAGCTTACTTTCATATTACTCTGAATCAATGGAATTTTCCGTATCGATGGTCAGGTGGAAATTTCAATGCATCAAGTGCCCTTTTTCGGATTACCTTTAGGAGTATACTATAATATGTTTTATTATGATAAATATCAGTACAGTGGTATCTAGCTACAAGCATCTTTTATTATTTGCATAATATTTCATCTTTTGTTAGTTTAACATAGTAATCGAAAAAAAATAATAAAAAACAAAGGAGCAATGAAAATGACGTGTCATGGTTGTGGCCTACTTTTGAATAAGGACAAATTAGGGCGTTCCAACAAGATGAGCATTAAGATGCATAGTACATTGAACCCATACAAATCTCGAAGCTACGTATTTGTAAGGAACACTTTTGTATTCAGCTTTATTTCAGTTTTGTTTTTCTAATCCGTTGATATATTGAACATTTATTTAAGACTTGACTCTTTTATTGCTATGTA
The DNA here is from genome assembly GCA_019049475.1 of Eueides isabella. Lineage (NCBI taxonomy): Eukaryota > Metazoa > Arthropoda > Insecta > Lepidoptera > Nymphalidae > Eueides > Eueides isabella. The sequence continues at coordinate 12,322,836 of CM032385.1, forward strand.
TTAATACTGGTTGTTAAATAATTATACTTAAAATAAATTTTAATTATGTTTTGACGTGCTTTTTTGCAGAACATATTTTTATATTTCATTGTACAATTATAATAAGAGGACGTGCACTCGATCTTATGACTTCTTATTTAACTAACAGGGTTCAGAAGGTTGATGTGAATGGCAAGAAATCTCCTGGGTCACTAATCAGTATGGGGGTCCCACAGGGGTCTATTCTCGGTCCTTTTCTCTTTTTAATATATATAAATGATTCACCTTATTTAGTTGAGAGGACCCGTGAGATAGTATTGTTTGCTGATGATACTTCGTTGATTTTTAAAATGCAAAGAAGACAAAAAGTATATGACGAAGCAAACAGTGCTCTCTCCAAAATAGTACATTGGTTTAGCGCTAATAACTTACTGTTAAATAGTAAAAAAACAAAATGTATAATATTCAGAACACCTCAAACGAAAATAGTGAAAGCCAATGTACTTTTGAATGGTGAAGTCGTAGAGCCTGTTGATTCTACGGTATTTCTCGGTATCACCATTGACTCCAAATTACAGTGGGGACCTCATAGACTGAGCTCTGCAGCTGTAAAAAAAATTAGATTATTGACTGATGGAAAACGGCTCGCCTTGTTTACTTTAGCTACTTCCATAGTATTATGTCTTACGGCATCTTACTTTGGGGTAATGCAGCCGGTATTAGGTCAATCTTTGTCTTGCAGAAGCGAGCTATTCGCGCAATCTATAACTTAAGCCCTAAGGATTCTTTAAGGGAAATGTTTAAAAATATTAATATATTATCCGTTGCATCTCAATACATTTTTGACAATGTTATGTATGTCAAGAAAAATATTAATAAGTTTACTAAAATCAGTGATGTACATAATATTAATACTAGAAATAGGCTTAAACTTAGTGCGCCTGTAACTCGATTGCATCGAGTCCGTAATTCGTTTATGGGACAGGGTGTACGCTTTTACAATAGGATCCCAGAATACGTCAGAAAATTTTCTGTTTCACAATTTAAAAAAGTTGTGAAAAGACGTTTGTGTGTTAAAGGTTATTACCATATTAACGATTTTATAAATAATAACACGCCTTGGGAATAAAATGCTCGCTCCAGGCTGTTTCAAGTGTATCATTGTCACTTAACTATATAATGTAAAGTTTTGATAAAAAAAAAAGAATGGACATGTCCCGCTGAGTTTCTTTCGACGGTTCTTCTCAGGTCTGAGGCAGTCACGTTTGTGAACTGGTGGTAAATTGTTTGACGTTCAAAAAATGAAGTTGTAACTTCTTATTTTGAATAAAAATATTTATATTTTGAATTTTAATTTGAATAATATTATAGATTTTTTATGCATGATATACTTTAAATTTGTTATGTAAATACATCATCAAGTTAATACATCATCTATTTTCAGAACACAACTAATGTTTTTAACTTTAAACCTAACCTAACTAGAGAAGCGAGCAAATGAACTGCTTTCATTTCCTCGTTTCTCTTTTTAATCTTGATAGTAGAGTCTCAAGAAAGAGAAGAGAAAACAGAGTAAAACACTTAATACTTTTTTATAATTTTTTATTCTCCATCATTTCTATGATAATCCTAGAAATTACGACAGTTTTAAATATTTGTAGTATAAAAAAATCATAATTTACACATTTAATAAATAATTTAGAAATGCTGAATAATTTTAAGTTACTATGAGTAAGAAATACCATTCCTTGTAGTCACAAGTTCCATCCGAATGTAACTTAACTTCGTGAAGCCATTAAGCTTCATTCAAGATTTATTATTTTTTGTTGGAATTGTGACCTACTAGCACCTTTGCACGCTAATGTTTCGAATGACGGTAGGTGTAAATTACACAGTGAATTAGTTTAACAAATCAAGATTAGGAAACAAAATAATGTATTAAAGTTCTTAAACTAATTTAAATCTATATCGGATAGGGATAATGGCGCAGTGGTGAATGATCTCTATTCTACAGAATTATACTACTTTATTTTTATTTCTCCTTTTTATTAATCATTTATTTCTGCTACTGAACAAAATTAAATGTCTTAAATCTGATGGATGGGATAACGGTCTGTCTTTAGCGTAGGTAGAAAAAAATCTGAAACCAAAGAAGGAATGAATTAAGATATATTTATATAACAACCGTTAGTATTATGAAAGACCTAGCAATTCCACCTACAGGTTTTCAATATCACATTGTTAAAAATAAAATATACTTTTATAAATAACATTGTATAATAAGTAGCATTGTTTCTTCAAGGTTTAAGAATACAGCACAAGCTTTGTCACACGGTTAAATCTAAAAGACTCGTAGTACAAGTCGTTGACCCAAATGTGTAGCGGGTTAGGTCGCTAGATAACAAAGGTGAAACTATATTTATATACATACATACTAAGCCCTTTCATTTCGGTAAGTACGTAAACTACGTGGAATATTTTCATATTTCTACTAAATTATTAATAAAATTTGTTTATTGTCTTGTTTACAGGGTATTGTTGAGTTGTTAGATATCTAAAAACCACTTGATGATTACTACTTTAATTCGTGCTTAAATTTTTATTAAAAATAATTGTAGTTCCACGGTGTGGTTGGATAAAACATTTTATCCAACCAGTTGCATTCTGGATGCCCTCTCTGTACAAGCAATCATACTGGAGTAGTTGGAAAGTGAACAAACATGTGATGATACGTCATAAATATAATGGAGTAGTTGGAAAGTATACATACTTTAAATACTTTATATGACATATGATATCATACAAAGATAGAAATTCAAGAGGTACTCAATTCATTCATTCAATGTTCTATTATATGATTTTTTTTTCTCAAAATGTATAGAAAATTGCTATCGAATATCTGTGCAGAAATTCATTATGGTTTTACTCGAAAAGTTTAAATTACTGCCGGTCATCGTATAAGAAGTATTACAAAAAGTTTCAGTAATATATTAAATAGATTATGAGCAAGTTTTTATATCAGCTTGCTACATGTGTTCTGCAAGTAATTTGGAAATCGTTATTTAAATGTAAAGGTCACATTTTTTTTTAAAAAATAATCATACACCATTGCTATCTATAATTTATTATTAGTTTAAATCATTCAAATATATTAATTTCTTCTGTCTGGTAACAAGTTTGCGTTGTAGCGTGGTGTTCAGTTTCGCCACCCAATACACAAAGCCTCCAATTCGGTAGAATGCCTCAAATTTGGGGAAGGGACTTAAGAACAAGTTCCCAAGTCCCCGCAGCCTCCTTACTATATGGTATACAGTGTGAAGCTGAGAAAGAAATGTTTTTTCCTTTTACAAAAAACTATCAAAATTGCTATTCTTTATACAATATCTTTACATCTTAAATAATAAACCTGTCTATATGAATTTATTTTAAATAACATAATTATCTATAATTTATTAATTGGAGCTATTAACCGATTACTTCAATTTTAAATCGTGTAAGAAAGCTTAGAGGGAAGTAGCTTTATATTATAGTAACGACGAGATACTTATCTGTAATTGCAATGTTCCGTATAAACATAGTTGTATATCGACTAAATTGTAAAACTTTCCGACCGCGCTTCTGTGTAGGTTGTTATTTGTGTAGACACTCTGGCTCCGTTAACATAAAAGCGATTGTCTAAATGTTGACGTGGATACGTGGATTATATAGAATAATATTGGTGATTTTATGCTATTTACATACAATGTGTGTATATAAATTAGTTATTCACAATTATGAATGTACTTAGTGTAATAATAATAAATATAAAAAAAAAGCGTGTTAAATATTTTTTTGTCTGCCTGTCTCGCGTATATTAAGATTATTGTGTAATATTTATATTTTATTTAAAGTATATTTTTTTCGTAGCTTTACACTACACTCTAGACAGAGAAAACTTGGGGCAAAGATTTTGTGTGTTACTTAACTCAACGTCATGCTTTGTCTTATATTCAAAACGAGAAAATTACAATAACCAATATTTCGTTTCTCGAGTAGGAAAACACACATAACAAACCCATAACTTTCGCGTTTAGTCACTCCTATATCGTATATCGTAGTCAAACATAAGTAATGATTTTTTTAAATATATATATTTTATATTACTTCAACATAAGCAATGTTTTTTATTATTTCCTTCATTTGAGAATTAGGCAAAGGCAATTTAAAGATCGATTCGTTCTTCAATTTCCGCTAATAGAGCTTTCGTGGAAAACATTTGTAAGATTTGTTAGGACATTTGGTAGATAGAGACAATTGAAACACATTCCATTCTATTCTTTCTGCCTAATATACGTTACATCACGTGCCGAGTTTTGAAACTGAATATTTAAACAGAACTAGAAAATGAAAATAATTTAAAATATTTTCAGTCGAGTGGGTATGGAACTCACAACTGTCGCGTTTACAGCCCGATGGAAGATATCTGGCAACCACAGCCAGAACCTATATAATTTTAATTAAAATACAAATATTTATCATTCTTCATAATTTAATGTGATATGATTTATCTATTTACGCAATTATTCATCTGATTGATTACTAAAATAGATGTGAAACGATCACGTATCTTCCAATCAGTTGATATTAATATGGCAATTTGTCCAGGTATTATAACTAATATGTAGTCCTATATAGTGTGCATAGTTAGGCATAGCTCAATCCTATCGTAATTAAAGTAGTAGTGTTCTACTAATAAATGTTGAATATGCAAATATATATTCTTCATAATTTGATGTGAAATGATTTATCTATTTTCTCGATCAATCATCTGTGTGATTACTAAAATAGACGTGAAACGATCACGTATCTTCCAATCAGTTGATATTAATACGGCAATTTGTCCAAGTAACAACTAATATGTACTCCGATATAGCGTGCATAGTTAGGCATAGCTCAATCCTATCATAATTAAAGTAGTAGTGTTCTACTAATAAATGAATATGCGGTTTAAATTTTGTTCGATAATTTGAAATTTCCAGTAAGTGTGAATTATTATCACAGTGATTCAATTTACTTAATTAATAGACATATAGTAAATGAAGCAAAATAGTAACTTGTATAATGTAGTATTTTTCAATTATGATCGAGAGTAAACTTATATACACTTGGTTAAATAATCTTTGCAACAAAACAAACTAAATCCAAATCAGTTCATCCGTTTGGGTGGTCCGATGCCACAAACAGACATACTAAAATACATATGCCTGACGAAAAAGCCTGCCTTCATCAGGCGTCAAACAGAAAAATGTAAAAATTATCAAATTTATGAAGGTAAGATTCTCTTTACTCTGAGTAGACGTATGTATATGTAAGCACATATTATACAAAACTTAAGAATATTACGACTTCTTTGATTATATTTTTCTAATTTAATAAATAAGAAAATTTACTTTGCTAAGCTAACTTTACTCGTACACTTACAGTGTTACAGTCTATTGTTGAGTAAGCATCCCGCTTTGCCTTCTTATCAGAGTAAGGTAATTAAAATATTACATTTTAAACTTCTTCAAATTAAATGGAAATAAACCCACAACCATCGCACTTTCTGTGACACCACCGGGCGCGGTAACGGCTTTAATAATAATTTATCTTTTTCAGCTTTATGCTGTATACGTGTATGAAACTTAAAAACCTAATGTTAAATGGGGAACGGAACGTAGTGTATGTTCTGTTCCCCACTTTCCGCCGAATTTGGAACATAGCGTTTTGAATGACGGAACTCAATTAAAATATAAAATATTTAATTATATATATATATATATATATATATATATATATATATATATATATATATATATATATATATATATATATATATATATATATATATATATATATATATATATATATATATATATATATATATATATATATATATATATATATATATATATATATATATATATATATATATATATATATATATATATTAATTTTGTTTTATAATATTAAAGTCATAAGACACTGGTCGATTTATTAAGCACACAATGTCTTAAATTTAGGCGGAAAGGGATGTTTCTCAAGTATTTCCGTATTCCTAACTTTTACGAAATATTGTGACAATCTGTTAAAAAACAATTCAGTGTAAGCAATAATGGAATTCAGAGCAGCTTTACACTACATACATACTTTCTAAAACTGAGCTTTCAAAACGTAGCATGTCATTTGTTACAATATACTGTTGTTCGCTCTTACATAAATAAAGTTTATACGCTTGAGGCCGGGTATATAGGTCACTTGAGGAAATATAAAAATACGTATTATAAGATATATATAATGAATATAAAATATTTAAAGTAAATTTTGTTATATTCGTTTTTAAAACTATTTTCGTGTGGATTTATAGTACTTTTGGCTATAATACGCTTAAGCTCTTTTAAATAAGTATGATATTAATATATTCGTATTTATAATAAAAATAATTTATATAGATGTAATACGGTTGAGGCAATGGTTATTGTTTCTATCTTCTTGGGGACATGATTATTAACACCCCCGGCTTTTAAAATCGGCGTTAAGTAGTGGCCTCGGCCACTGTGTTTCGCATTGGGTAATGCCGGGCCCCGGTGCCTATACAGCTTAAAGGCCGGCAACGATCTTGTAGCTCCTCTAGAGTTAGACGGGGTCGTGGGCGACGGTGATCCTCATCATCATCACATCAGGTGACCCGTACGCTCGTTTGCCGTGTCTTTCCATAAAAAAAGTAAGCGTGAAGCTGCAAAAAAAAAGAAACCCATTAATTTATTATCTCCGACAGTGATCTACGACAATCATAAACTATTTGTGTTCTTGTTTATATTAACGTTTTTAAATATAAATACTTTTCAATTGTGATAGTTTAAATGATAAATATATACATACTTATATTAAATCGTAAAAAATATTTACAAATTCAAATTTTATAAGCGGCGTATATGTTATGATTTATTTTTCACTCTTTTCATTTTGTAAAATCTTATTGATCGTAAAACGCCGGCAGCTTGCACGAAAGAGCATGACTCATAGTCACGTTCCACCTGAGACGAGTCATGCCAGTCGTATTATATAATAATTAAATTTAAGTCTTAAAAGTAGGCAATTTCATTGTTTTTTTACATCGTTATGACGTAAAATGTCGTCCGTAAATTGACTTTAATAACAACCAGCATTTTTTTAAATATATTTAGGCATGTTCCGTTATAACCTATAACAATATAATTATTTATTCGTTTATATAAAATGTTATAAGTTACATTTGTTATAATATTTGAATGAATCAAATATTTGAATGAATTTGAACAAGCCAAATCTCTGTAGAGCTTAGATAATATAACTTTAGCACGACTCTGTGGCAAGTAAAGAAACAATTATTTTCTAGTTATATTTCTAATTGTAATTAGACAAAATCTTTAATAATCTTTTTATAATACAACAAGAAAGCAGCAGAGCTTCTAATACAATTAAACTGGCTCAAACAATTACGTGGAAAACATTTCACAACGCAATAGATTTAAAGGTTTGTTACACTGAAGCATTCATCAAAATACAAATTAAGATTTTCTCGACCTTTTTATATTTATGTCAATAAGGAAATGTTTTGGTAAAATTTATGATGTTGTAATAATTAGATTTTCAAAAATAATTAGCGTTCTCGTTTAGTCTAATATTTAAAGTACTATAAAAATATTATCAGCCTGACGCTGTATAATGTTATATATTAAAAATGTACAAATATAAACAACACAAACCTAAAACGCTTTTTGTACGTTTTCAACGATATGTTGTTATTGTACGTGATAGTTCATTTTTAGATGTTATATTCTTCTTTTATTTATTTTGTATGATAGCCGGTCGTTGAAAAACCTGTCGATCCAACCCTGTGACAGTAAAATATCAACTCGATTTTTCTGTTTTATTGTGTATAGAAAAACGAAAACTACAATGTATTCAAAAGTTATCATTATATCAATCTTGAATGCATCAATGATTGAGTGGTTTGATACGTCGGTACTATATTATTGCATGATGACGTTAACTATACGTTATAGATACACTAAACATTATTGTTTTTATTTATATTTATTTAACTGACACTAACTGTCAGTTTTGTTTAGACATAGCGCTATTAAATATCTGTACAAATAAACAGATTACCTCATTTTCTTTATCCTTCACACATTTAACAGGATAGGCAGAGGGACTGTTAAAACGCTACGGACTCGTGCAATTTTCGAGAAATTGCACATACAACTAATATAATTAGCATAACTCAACGTCGAGGATAGTCTTCTTACCTACCAGTAAACGAAACAAATGAATTATTTTCGTTCCTAGCCAGTACATAAAATATATAATGCCTTCTCACTAGAACCCATAACCGTCTCATTTTAGTGAGACGTTCAACTAAGTATATATAATCGAAAAATAAACAAGGTATAATGAAATTCAAATACCATTTTTTAGTAGTTAGTCAGATTTAGTTTCCTCCTGTTTTCAGCGCGATGACGGACTCTCCAATTAAAACTGCACGTGACAGTTCTTATAAGTGACTTTGTGCTTGAACAACTACGAGAAAGACCAAAGACAACCCTCGACTGGCAATTCAATCTAAACTTGTTATAACTTTTCCGATATTTAAATCTTTTACTAGATGATTTAAATTTTATTAAAATTTACATATTTTTTTTAAAAAAAGGGTTACTTAAGTATGTAAGAGTAGCTTGTAATCAAATTTCATACAATTTTAACATATTTTCATGTCATAAATATCTTTGATGCACATTTAAGTTTTAATAAACTCGGACATACACAGTCAGTCATAGCATAAGCAAACATGTGTTTCAAAAAATAAAATAAAGTTCAATTTAATTTTGTTTTAGTCTTTCTGTAGCTTTATTTAGTTTGCCTTAAATATAGCTATGCCTTCATTATACATGATGGTATTTTTTATTTAAAATGCTATTTAATATATTAAATATTTGGGTTGTTCTTTTTCACTTTACATTTGACAATTTTGTGCGTTCGGAAATTTGCAAATTAAAAAGAAGTACGCACATTTAATTTAATAGAGTGATGGTTGTAATGGAAACACTTAATTTTATACATCACAGCCTTCAAGTAGTTCTTAACTCAATAAATCAGCACTCCGCTGTGCAATAGTGAGTCTCAATGATGAAAACTAAATTAAACACAAGTTTTTGACTACTGAATGTACGATTACAGAGCAAGAAGTATATTTAAGTATACTAATTTTGAAGAAATATCACCTAAAGAATACTTATTTATATATTTTTTGAAAAGTTTTTTAATAGATCTCCAAAAATATAAACACAGTTTTTTTTTAAATAAAGGAATGTTACACGCAAAAGTATTCGTATATTATTAGTATCGTATAAAAGGTGTTTCCAGATTTACGTAATGTAACAATTAATCATGCTTTGGTAAACAAAAGAAACGAATAGCAGAATGTATTAATGAAAGAAAATTGGTGCAATATACGGTCACGCACGTCTTTGTAATAAACGTTGAAGGACTCATACGTTACATCAAGCTAAATTAAGCTAAGACCAATTACTTGCTTTAATAAAATAAAGCTTTGCTTGCTACGTGACAGGTCTCATCTGGAGTGGAATTACATCACCAACTGCGATTAATTTCCAACGAATTTAGGCACTTGCTGTAATAAATATTTTTAAAAATTAAATATATTTCTTTCAGGAACATATTGTGTGTTAATAATTTAATATTTAACTCCAATTTACTTAGTAAGTATATTTACGCTGTATGTAGTTTATTGAAACTACACACAGCATAAATATACTAAAAAAAGAATAAAACGCAGTATGCACATTTTTAAAAATTATGACGATTTTTACTTCAGATATCGGCTACTTTGATATCATATTGTCGTAATAAACGAGCCAAACTGTCTACGTAATCAGTTTAAGTGATTGAAAGAAAATTAGACTTTTGTTTTGTTGATAATCTTTTCTAAATTTTCTTGCTATAGTAACCAGTAAGTATTATCATAATAACCTCGCATTTCTTGTAAACATTACTTTCTTATTAAATAGATAGGATGGGTGAGGTGTGTGATTTATCAAATATTCAATTGTTTTTCTTTTTATATTTCAATTTATATATAAGATTTATTCGATAAATTCGTGTACATTACAACGCTAGCGAATTCGTGTCAAAGTGACCTACTAAATCTGGAAAGCTATACAGAATGATTGCCTCATGACCTCTAGAAACGATGAACGACCGTTCGTTTCACTAGTAACACATTCGACAAGATTAATTAACCGTAGCAGCATTAATTTTCAGAAGTGCCAAGTAACACGGGAATCCTGAGGGCACAAAAAATATTGAAAGAGTGATTGATACTCGGTGCCTACAAGTTAAAACAATTATATAACTTATCGTTTAATGTTGTTTGTCGTTATCGTATGTTACTTATTTTTTAATTATTTGGGCTATCGTAGCGTAGTGGGAAGTGACAACACGCAATGTCTCGAATCTGTGAACAGAAAGCGAAGATCGGAATATCTTGACACTAGATTTTACTAGGCTCTCTGCCTACTCCTCTATTTGATACGAAAGATACTCTTCTATAGTACATGAAATTGAAAAAAAGTTATAAAAGCTAACAAATCTATGTGTGCGGGCTGACGAACTGTTAACACTTTATACGTCACTTGTAAGCATCACTCTGCCGTAGGGAATCAGAATCTTCAGAATACACCTCGATGCGATTTTAAGATAAACGGTCTTGACGTACAACCAAATCATCCTCCAAAAGTTTTGTTTATTCTTTTTAACGTTGAAAGGAATCAACGGAATCCTAAAACATAGATAATGTAAATATTGCGTTAGTTTCCAATACATACAAATATTTCTTTAAATAGTGGAGAATAAAGCACACTTTAGGTTATCTGTGACCGCCACTAGGCATTGTTTGAATGTGAAAAGGGATAACAAGGTAATTTATTATAAGTATTCTGATCTCACCCTGAAAAATGTAGCCGACACACGTTAATATTAAAATAAGATTTAAGTAAATGAAAATTACTTTTATTAAGTACTTAATTGTGAAAAAAAAATGGACTTTGGACTTAAAGAATTCTAACGTCTTTGTCAAAACAAATACATATATAAAGAATATTGAGAGAAATTTTACTTATAGATTCCGTTTACGTCATTTGAAGTTAAGAAGACCGTAAATAACTAATTTATGTTACATACCATACGTAAGGATGTCCTTAGAGGGAAGGAAAATCGTTTATTATAACACAACGGCTGCCACAAATTGCTAGATAAACTTCAGAGGATTTATTACAATAAAAAAATATATTCTTTTACTATTATAAATTTCCGTATCCTCAATTTTGTCGGAAAATAAGAAACTGAAGGGAGTGTCTTAACATTAGGTTCCCAAATTCCTTCAGCCTGTCATACAAAGGGGATACAGCGTAAGGCTATAAAATTAAAAATTATTAGATACTGTTTATTAAAATTGTTTGTAGATAAAATTATATTGTAATTGTTTGATTATAAATATAACGGCCATTTAAATGCAATAGTTAATAAAACTTTAAAAAGTTAATGCTAACTAATAATTAATATGATAAGTACTTATATGATTATAAAAATGTAAATATCACCCCAAGTTCAAAAGATAATGCTATTGTATTGTGTATAATTGAAATCTAGATGTCTAAAAGAGACGTTGTCATGGAGTAGATAAGAAGAAGATCCAAGACCGTCCATTGCACGTGGTGTGATAAAAGATAATAGGGAAATAATTATAATGAGTGCTGAAGCTTCATTTAGTAAAAAGTAAATAAAGAAAACAATTAAGTACAAAAAAGAAAAAATATAAAAACCTGGTTGTCCGTTTTACTGACGATAATTTTTCGCGATAATGTCATAAGAAAATATTAAAATATAAAATTGAATTATTACCACACAATTATTTCTATTATGCTTGGGCCGATCGTGCTTCTCTATCGCTTGGTCCGCTTTCTCGCTTGCATGCCCGGTTCAGGCGGAACGGCGGTACGGAAGCATGATTCATCATGCTTTTTCGTATGTTCAGCCGGCGTTTATCGATTTATAAGACGTTCACGTAGAGATAATTAAGCTAATCTTAAAATGAACACACGAATTGAGTCTGTAAGTAAGGTACTTTACATTTGCTAAATACTTATTTAATTTCATTAAGTAAGGATTGAACCTACGATCGTCGTTTCTACGCGCTATACCATTACGTCACTGCGCAGTGACGGCCCTACTCAATCTTAACTAGGTAAATAGTTCTTTAAAAAAATATAGTGTTTATTTTTTCTTGCAATGTCTAACTATGCAACGTTACATAAATCATAACATGTCCAGTGGCCGTACAATATTTTGTAATATATTAATTATCCAAGACTCATATGCAAATTAACTAATTTGTAAGTGTAATACCTCTAGGGGTGAAAAAATATATCGGTCTGTGATGAATGTCCTAGCAATTTTGTGGTTGTGGCAGCGCAACGCCATAATTAACACTAGCGTTCTAAATTCTAAGGCTCAAAATAGGTTAATGACAGCTATATACCTAGGCATGGGTGTTTGTAGTGGGTGGTTTATCATCGCTTTACTTCAATTGTGCAGAGTAGTTTCGATAGATAAAATAAAGAAAATTCAAAATCCCTCAAATTAGGTAAAAAGTGGGGAACAGGAGTGGAACGGAGAGTCTTAACACTAGGTTCTCAACTTCCCTCTGCATGTACGTGATACATCGAGAAACTGAGAAGAATTTATATCGGTTAAATTGAGAAACGTAATATGTTCGATACCTATTCTAGAAAATGAAATGTTTAACATTTTAGAAAAAAATATTTAATGATTAAGTTTCTTAAGTTAGACTCAGGTATCTATGCAAAGCGTAGTGTTGAGTTAAATCGACGGAAAGTGGGAAATGAAACTGAGTAGTTAACACTAGGTTTTAAGTTCCCTTTGCCTATGTGCGGGACATAGCGTGAGGCTAAAAAAATATAGCCCAATGACCAGTCTAATCATTATCTTTACCTGGCAATATCAAAATAGCAAAATTATGTAGTACACGCTTAAAATATTTTACGTACGATTCAAATTATGTACTCTTTTAGCTTGCGACAAACATTATTATAAAACGACACATACTCTAAACCTTAGGTAGGTTTAGAGACAACCAGAACACAACTGTGGTAACGCGTGCCGTTGAGATCCGCCACTCATAGTTCAGTGGACAGTCTCTTTAATACTGTCTACCCTGTTATGTAGTGTATCTGTTAAGGCCTATTGTATAAATATCACGTGGACGTATCAACCTACAATTGATGTCAAATATTTGAATGTTTCTAGTTTATGGTCAGTTGACGCACAGCAAATAAACAAGCTTCTAAATTAACACAATCAAAAGATACGAGTATGCATAAACAATGGACCGTTTTAACTGTATTTTGTATGAGACCACCTGCATAATCCAAATCCTATAAAAATCCCTTATATCCCTTTCCCCATATATCCCTTGCTAGGTTGTTCCCTTTAATTGTATTGTAAATACTTATTCGTACCAATGTTCATAACTAAAGGAACTGGAAGTATCCTACCTAAAATGGCGAGAACTGCTTCGAGAAAATGGTGGTACGGCCGTGTCTTTTTCCCGCTTATCGTGCCTCATCCCGCACTCGGCAGGATGGGCAGAGAGAACTTGGGAATCTCGTGTTAAGACACTCCGTTCCACTTCCGTTCCTCACTGTTGAAAATAGATAAAAAATATATTACATTCACTGTCCCTTGCGCTATGCTACTTATATTGAAATAATTTCAATTTATAATTGAATTACATTAAAACCTAGTACTAATGTCCAATTATTTGGTTGTAAATATAAACCAAATATATTTCAAAAACTCTTTAAATAAACTAGAAATATCATCATATAATTAAACACAGATCCATCAACTATTTCCTCTAACTTTTGCAATCATCAATCATTTTTACTAACCTCACGATCGGAAAGTATTTCTTAGCCCTTACTACGTGCCGTGCTTATAAAGTGTATGTAAACAAATGAAGGGTGCTTTTAGTATGGTAAAGTACGGTGGAACTACGCAAAGGCAAAATGTTATAAAAAGCAAATATTAATAGAAAATAACTCAAATATAATTCGAGTTGTCATTAGTCCGTATTCTAGTTAATACTTGGCATAACAGATGCCAAATATGATTTTTATAATAATATCAATGTATCATATTGATATAATAATCCAGAGACTGACAATTACTTGCTTCAAAATAGAACTATCTATATATTCCCAGCATAGCAAATAATATTTAAAAAGTAGATTATAGGTTACAATCTTATATTAAACACTTTAATCTTAAAAACATAAATAAAAGACTTTTTTTTAAATCCTAGTAGCTATGCACTGTATTTTAATATATAATTCACACAATAGTAAACAGACATCCTTGCTCCAGATATTATTAAAGTTCCGAAATACTGACAGGATTAGTATTTTGTCTGTCTGTTAATACTCGTTATCTTGTATTAAATGTGTGTATCGTACAGGAATTAATTTCAAAAGTCCAGATCTACGTTCTTTTAAAGTACAAAAGAATAAGCTTCGAAGTCAACGCAATCAGACGGACAAACATTTATACATTTTGTAATTCTATTCAAAATTCGCTGCGTAATCAATTGGTACGGGTACTCCTCAGTGGGCGAGACCAAGTCACTCTTGGCCTTTTTTTTTTAATTGACATACTATAATCTTTTTTCTTCCTTTGTAGCTAAAATTGAATTAAATATATTATTTGTTTTTACGTAACGTTAAATTAATATGATTTCTTGTGATACTATTTCCTAAATCCATCATTCACCTAAGATTAGTATTTTACTAATAGTAACGAAAGTATTAAAATGTCTTCTAGGTATGGCAAAGTATTCACTTTTAGAAAGAAAGTAGAAAGTTTTAAGTTCAAAAGACTAGGTACAGCTAAAAAAACAAACATAGTTCGAATAAAATAGTGCAGCAAATAGCGAGAACAAAAACACGATCATACAGAAAAAAATATTTCTTGATAAATATTGTTTTGAATTTTATTACGTTGATAAATATTCCGAGATGTAAATTGGTCAAAACTTTGATCCCCACTTGAGAAAATGCAATATTTAATATTTTCTTCTTTACAAGCAATACTTCGGAAAGTGAGGAAGATATAAGATAGAAGTATACATATAACGGAAATGGATTATCTTTACACTAAGTTCCCAAGTTGCCTATTCTGCCATGTGTGCGATACAGTGTAAAGTTAAAAAAATGGTACGGATTATTTTAAGTTACCAATCCACATAGATAAATTACTTAAAATGACACTACATACAGAATTATATATATTTGTAAAGCCATAATTCAAACATATGTAGATCACACTCCTATTGTTTACATGGTAAGAATTTCAAGGTGACAACACTTGTCTGAAGCCCGGCAATTTGACGCCAAAATGACAAATTTGATCGACCTATTTGTTAGGATTGCTGGGTATGACTATAAGTATAATTATATGAATGTGTCGAACGTAATGCACAATTGTAACTGGGTGTTAAGCGGGCAAATAAACTGTAAAAAAAAATGTTACATTAAACATAACATTGAAATACTATCTTAGATCATTTTGTCCTTTTTAGTGTCAAACTGGATAAATCAGATCAGCTGTTTTAGCAGTCCGTGGTCACAGGTAGACTTGGGACTACTGTAAAGTGTTCGAAACGTCGGTTTTCCCAAAAATATTTACCATTCAATATACACGCGATTAATCCGGTTAAAAGTGTTTCATTTAAAACCCATAAATTCCTTAATCTTTAAGATATTTTGGACATAAAGCTTTCATGACTAGTATTAACTTAAATCCTCCACAGGTTAATATGTGATACAAAGTTGTAATTTGCTACTGAGCAAAACGTGCTTATGGCAGTCGTAAAATTTGTAACCTCTGCAGAGGCCAGGTTTGTAGGTCAGTTGAGGAAATACGTTAAAAAAATGTGTAGTTGATGGTACAGATTGATTGGTATTTTAATTAATTTTATGCATTCAAGTTGTTATATATCAAAAAATATCTTTGAAAGATTTTACTTTTTCCTTATTTAATATTAATTCTCATGTTGTACTTTGATTGCTTGTTTTAATTATAATTATTTTTGTCGGCACATTGTGAAAGGACAATTAAGCCAGCCCCATTACAATTTGAATAAAGAAATAAAAACTAACGCAAAGCATTATTCTGGTTTTTGCCTAAATTTTTAATGAAACATACAAATAAGCAATTCTAACGGCTAACTTGAAACGGCTACTTTGAGTGTCGTATCTCTCAATAACGCAGAAGTTACAAAGTTAAAATTTATACAATGTATTTTTAAAAAAAAAAAAATAAGCAAG
Source organism: Eueides isabella (assembly GCA_019049475.1). NCBI lineage: Eukaryota > Metazoa > Arthropoda > Insecta > Lepidoptera > Nymphalidae > Eueides > Eueides isabella. The sequence continues at coordinate 12,339,299 of CM032385.1, forward strand.
TGCTTACTAACAGTAACAGCTATTTTTAAAATACATACATAAGTACATGTATCACAATTAAACATGTGCATACAGTTAAGTTATTAAGAAACACTAGAAGTACAAGTTAGTAATTACTGAACAATTGTCAGTAAATAACATTGAACCACTGAATGCTGACACAAAACTCTAAATTCCCTGAACAAGTAGTTTAATGTAGTAGCCATCAAAAACAAATTACTTTTGCAGTGCCCTGATATATTCAAAAGCTTTCAGTGCAATTTTACATTTTAAATTATATAACGTCAAAACCATTGTCTTCTAAGACAGATTCATAAATCAAGTTAAGACTCAAATACTTTTATCGAAATTATAAAGAGAAAGTAACATTTTATTTGATTAAAATAATTTCAACACGATTTATATGAAAATTTCACACGTACATATTCATATTTACATACATATTGGTTTTCGCTTAAAGTTCAGGCTCTATGTATAGTCCAACTTCCCATCCGAAGAAACTAGTAAAAATTTTCAGACTCCTAACTACCTGATTTACTTTTTTTTATAACCTCATATATGTACATGACCGTTTTTTAGCTTCAAGCTTTATCTCTCCTAGGTTAAATATAAAAATGGAGCGCCAAATGCAACGGTATCTACATACCTCTTTCGTTCCATACACTATCAACTTTTTTATACATGCCCCGGGCTCTAATAAGACCCTTTGGGTTTTACGTAGTAAGTAATTTTTTTGACACTTTTAAATCTTCGCGATGGCTTTTATATCACGTCAGCTTAACTTTTGAACATGCTCTTTATATGAAGGATCAAGTCTTACAGTATAAGGTTAATAATGGTGATAATCAGCTCTTATTCCATGATGATAAATTAATTTCAGTGTTCTTTCTGACCTTATCGCTTTATCTTACTCTTAAGTTTAAGTTATAAAGAAATACCATTATACATTATCCAGACCTTTATAGCCGCAATAATTAAACTAAAAGTTTCGGTTTGTTATCAAACAACAATAACAAAAAAAATACTTCTTATTTATTTTTACTACCATTACAAGCACTTTTAAATTATGAGGTGACATAAAATTGCCAACAGTGTCAGTCGTGAAGCAGTTCTTTAATATAAACGGTAAAAATCAATGGCAAGACTTGTTCTTGCTAAATTAAGTAATTCCTTACTTTGTATTTTTGTAGTGTTTTACTTCTTTCTATGCATTTATTCTAAATATCGTGTCAAACGATATTTTTACCAAATGAACCAGTTTAAACATTTCAACTACTGTTTCTGCAGTTTGCGTGTTCGTTGAAAATGTTGCTCGCAATAATTTAAGCAGCCTTAATTCTATATGAAATATAAGCACTTTTTAAGTCATCGTGGCGTATTTGAATTGACGTGAGGACTATTAGTCGTAATATAAATATTCACTTTATCTTATACTTATTTAGTTCACCCTTGACAAAATACTCAACTTGGCAAAGTACAGAAATTTTGTTTATTTTTATTTATTTTAGACTAATTCTATTAATAAATTAAACTTATTACTGGCAATAAATTTAACAATTCACAACTAGCAGAAAAAAACAATTTTATATTTCATTTTAAAACTTCAAGCAACTGTTTTAAAGATTTTAATTAAAACCGTTTAACTTTCAATTTGTCACAGAAAAGGGCGTGCTTTCGCTCGGGTTAACTTTATATAATCTAAAAATTTGTATATATTGAACAAGCCTTTACTTGAGGTTTCTAGAACTATGTAACAAAACATTTATTTAAAAAAAATGGTTTACAATTAAGAAAAGGGCGAGGAAATAGAAGAACCAACACTAGAGAAGTTATAACCCATCACATCTGTACAAAAGGCATGCAACTGTATCACTGATTACACAACCACATGTGACCACAGATCCACATAAATGATCCACACATGTGATCTTGTGATCACATGTGTGGGTCACTTATGGTATATGTGGTCACACGTGTGCACTTGTAAAAACATACGTGGTGGTTCCACGTATGTGTTTACAAGTGCACGCATGTGACCACATATGTACACACATTCGTATGTAAGATAAAAAATCCACATATATAATTGTAGGTGTCGACTAGCAATATATTTTTATGCAGATCTTGAGAGCTATTGTGCGAGCGCTTCGTCTACATTTAAGGAGACTATGCAAGACTTGTGTACGAAGATATTTTCACCTTAAAAAATTCTATATAAAAATCCAGCATATGTCTACATCTAAAGGGGTGTGCTATCCACAAAATAGTTTTTTCATATTATTCAAATTAAAAAAATAACTTTATTTAAAAATGGCAAAATAATTATTAAATAACCCTAATCCAACTAAATGCTTTACATAACGGACATTTTAAGGGCTATCACAGTTTTAAAATCTGGATAAGCTGGACAGAGTAATCATCACGTCATACGTTGTACTAATTGCGAGTTGCGGGAGACAACGGCTTATAGGAATTAGTACGTAGTACGAAAAATACACGTAACTATAGCGTTATAATTTTATTATTAATTATTAAATATGTATAATAACTAATGTCTAATTAACTATATCGTGATGAATATGATTCTAACTAACTCAAACGTAGAATATTTTAAACTTATTTCCACATATAAAATGTATGTACATAGATATAGCACCTACACTAAAACAATAATTAGCTCAGCATCGTGAATGAATACTAAATAGTTGGCTCTATGATAAAGCACGTTTAACACACTACACTGGTTAAATATGCGGGTGTTTTTACTTACAGCGAAATGTAAGTAATAATAATGGAATGTTGAAAACAGTCTTGTTGCCAGTGCTTTTTATATTATTGTCGTAATTTGTTGATGATGTCGTAGGAGATATGGGACATGTTGGAATGCACATACGCGCCTTATAAACTTAGATCTAATTTAAGGTTTTTATAAGTCTTACATTTACATACAATTTCACAAACACAAATTCTTCGTACTCATCATCGAATACCTACATATAAAACAAGATAGAAATTGGATTACAAAACTACTTATCAATATATAGTATAGATATACTGATGTGTCACTATAATCACTATACATTTATATTACCTTATATTAATTACCTGCCTTAGAAATTATTAGGGAAGATAAACATAATTTCTTAAAACTCGCCTTTTTTTAACTGTCTCTCATAAGTTATAAATCTCTGTCCGTTTATTATATACGTGGTGTAAAAATAAAGTTATAAATATATCAATAAAATAAGTAAACTTAAGCGTAAATGTCATAAATAACGTAAATTAAACGTTAAAAAAAAATATAAATAAGTGCTACTAAAATATAAGTACGTACGTAACTGTACACTCCATCCACTTGCAACGCTACATTATTTTTTTAAAATAACTACTTTGTAACCTGGTTGATAAATTTTGGTTGTTTATTGATTGATAATGAACATACAAAATCATCTTCAATTTGTATTATAGAATATTTTAAAGTAGGTAAAAACATTTAAAGCATTGTAAATTTTTATGATTCACAAATAGTAAAAATTTGCATAGTAGACGCTTGTACTGACATACAAATCGCTGTATTACGTAGAATGGCCTCAATTTGCAGCACTAATATGTAGTCCCTTCACATATACATGACGATAACAGTATCAACAACTCTTGCAACATAAATTTTCACTGGGTCAAACCTTTCTTCACTGATCTTGAAATAGATCTACGTATAAAATCGTTCAAAAACAATGGCAACTCTTAATCAAATTAAGCATCTCGTTAGTGCACTGAAAATTTGATTGATGTACTTCTGAGTATCTTACCATTCTGCATATTCGATGAATAAATTGAACACATCGTGAAGTTGCTATGAAAATAACATCATAATATTATAGTTATTTGGTAAATATCTGGTCATGGTCTGCAAGACTATATTACATAGATTTCGAAATATTTAATTTAAAAGTTTATTTTCTCAAACTATTGCACTTGAAAGTTTCTTAATTATATAAATTAATATTATATTTTTTTCAAACAATTTTTACTCTCTTGATGCTTCATGGCTTTCAACCTTGGGCTAATTGATTTTATCATTAGGAGTCAAGTCAAAGTATACAGCTACCGTAGCGTAATATAAATATTTCATATTTTACATAACAAAACTCATATAAATCTGCTAAATAACGTATCCACATAAATGGAAAACTTTTTTGCTAGTTACTGTTGTTTATTAGTGAAGTTTTAAGCATACCGAAAGTTGGCGTTTAATTCGACCTAAATTCAAATGAGCATAAAACAGCTCGAGCAACTCTGACATGTACTGGATATTTTGCTTGTTTTATTCCACGTGTTTGCATAATTATTAATAAAATTCACAGATTTCATAGAAAATTTACCAGATGCTATCTTATGAAATTGGGTAAATGGCAATTTAGAACGATTACTATGAACATGTAAATTCTCTTTGATAAGAGACTTATCTCGACTTATAGAACTTCATATCTTATGAAATAATGGATTTAATCTGTAAGACATGAAATCAGCTATATTACAATATAAGATGATGTATTAGGTTTAACAGCCCAACAACAAGGTAAAATCATGTTAAGTAGATGTAAAGTCATGAACGTTGCTTTAGCTTTTTAGTTTATGAGAGTAGAGAACTAAAACAAATCTCTTAAAAGACAGTCTTTTTAAATGTTGAATATCTACTTAGGATTCAAATAAGCTTATAAAGGGCCTTTAACTTACTTAACACGTTCTATAAAATTACATTGAATACATAACATTCAGTTTTGTCAAATATAATATAGGTATACGCACAATTAACAATTTAGTAAAACTGAATCATTGGACTGTAAGTTTCTGATTGTGTCGTAGAAAATAAACATGATTAAAGCTTGCTTCAAACTGCGGTTGTACGCACCAACTATTTCAATGGCCTGAAGAGGAGAGAAAGCAAATGAACCCTATTGTTGCTTGTTCACACAAAAGGAGTTGATATAAATCAAGTGTAAAAGACTAATTTAATTAAATTGGGTGCAGAAGCGTACTTATATAAATACAAAGTAATATTATAAAGTATTAAGAGAAACCTAAATATCCTAAACGACTTATTTTATGACATCTTAACACCAATGGTTTACACAATTTAAAATTTAACGGCTTATAGTTATTTCTAGTTCGAAAATATTGAGCCATAAATTCTTGTCATTATTTTATTTTTCATAATATTATTATACTCGTGTACTTTAAGTCATCCACATTAAATAAATGTTATGAAATATTTTATTTCCCTATTAATCGAGACTAACGGACGAGTTCGTTGTGCTTTGACTTACGTCAAAGGACGTATTATAAAGAATTTCAATTAAATTCTATAACGTAAACAATTTGAAAATAAATTTTTATATTTAGAATAAATTCAAAGATTTGTTCATGTTACTTTTGTACACATTAATTAGGAAAAGTTCTGTCATTTTGAAATAAATAAAAACAACAATTATTGTAATAAGTGAAGTTCACCGTCACGGCTATCGTCGCCACTCTATTGTATTATGACATATGCAATATCAATTCATGATAATTTTATAATAACTATCGGTTTTAGAATTAGCCGGAAAACGGGACTATTTACACTAGGCTGTGAAATTTCACTACATACCATACTATCTCCGCAACACAACATAAAGCTAAGAAAATATTTTTCATATATCTTAATAAACAAAATAATTTGGGTAAATTATTTTATTTTTTAAAATACCTTTTACAATAATGTCGATTTTAATTAAAAAAAATATCGCTTTCCGAAAAAAATCCAAGTATTTTATTTTTCTACTATCCATATTATTTTCTGTCGTAATTTGTTCGTTTGTGCATGCATTACCAAATTTGTTCATTGACATATCTTTTTATAAAAATAAGTCTCTATTGAATTTTAAGCAAGTATATGCGAATTGTAATAAAGGATTTCCCAAAAGTGCCTTTGTTTGAAAATGTCTTTTTCTTTGCGTCAGCAAAGCTTTGTGTCTATCTACCTATTAAAATGATAGTTATTAATGATAGTCCAGGAAAAGTATTATATAATAAAGTAGCTAAATATTTATTATTATTTTTAATTAATTTTTCCGTCTTTAACAGCTGCATCACGCACATGGCAGGGTACGCAGAGGGAATCTGGGAACCTAGTGTTCATGATGACATTTCATTTCCATCCTCACTTTTCGCCGAATTTGAGGCATTCGATGTTGAGTGGTGGAAATAAACCTTTTTTGGTAAAATCTTTGTTACAAAAACTTATATGATAATGCTAACAATCGTGTATCGTTATAATTTTAATTTTATTATCACATTTTGAATTTAAAGTTACTTAAAGAACGATATTTCTAATTTCCTGAAGGTTTAATATTGTGTCACATGAATTTCATTTACAAAGTAAACTCTGCGTATAAATTCAAGAGAACATTTTAAATAAGAAAAGATTGTACGTTATATATAAAAAAATAAACTCAGCTAAAAATTTCATATCTACAAACGAAAAACATTTCAACAGTCCTCTCCATATTGAATTCGAAGTGTAGAAAGCCTCGAGCCACAGTAAGCCATATCTGAATTGCTTCCACTTAAAAAAGGTCATTTGGGACTGTCCTTTTTATAAAAGAGCTTTTTTTTATTTTAATTGTTGCAAAAGAAGTTGCCATATTGTGCATAAATAAGTATAACACAGCTAACTGTCGATTATATGTACCTGTGACCAAAAAAATGTATAAAATGTGTTCTATTTTCCCTTAAGGTTTTGTATGGATTTGTAATATGTTGTTTCTTTATGAAACTGTCCTTGAACTTAGCTCCTCTATATGATCATAACACTTCTAACTATACACTATTGATTTTTTTGTAATAGAAAGCAAGCTAAGCACATTTTTCCTGTATTCTACGCGTTAAAATGATCTAAATGTACGATATTTTTACTATGTTTCAAAGTGTTATTTCACACTTAGGACATAAAATATTAAACTTAAATTTAAAAAGCGTATAAAAATTTTGAACGAAGCAGGATTCTCTGTAGGGAGATTTTTACAAATTTCCGCTACCCAAAGATAACTCGTAAGAATTATCGTTTGGCAAGAGAGAATACTATTTATTTTAATAGTTTTACTATGTTTTAAAGAGATGCTAACAACATAAATAAGTTGTAACAAGCGTATAAGAATTCGACTGAGCTTGGTGAGAACGAATGGCTTAGTTGGTCAGAGCACTGGAATGGTTTTCCAGAGGCGCGGGTTCAAAGCCTGCTTCGTTTCGAGGCTTTGTAAACCCGCCATGTGTTTCTTTTCGTTTCGTTTCGCTTGCGTCTTTCAGTTCATTATCCCACCATTCGTCGCGCTTGTAGTTAAATTCTCTTTTCCCTTTACCACATACCTCTGCCGCTACCGTCATACAATTCCTAAGGTTCTTTATTGATATTCCTCTCTGATCGATGGATCTTGAAGCTTCCAGTTTCTTATGCGATAATTCGGTGCCAAGCTTAGACAACCAGTGCGGCTGCGTTAACCTGCAAACACACCGCTTATGCTGGCTACGACTAGAAAATGATCTGTTCCCAATTCAACACCCCTAAACACTCGCATTTCCATAACTTGGCTTCGAATGCGCTGATTTACTAAGAATAGATCAGTCATACTTTTCTCTAACGTTCTTACCCATGAGTATATGTGAAATTGTTTGTGGTCAAACATCGTGTTTGCCACAAACAAATTCCACCATTCTAGACATGGCGTGCTGGGTGGCGGTCTCCAAAGCTGCATTCGTCTCCAATTATCACACCGTTGCGCGTCACCTCCTTTGTCGGATGCCCTAATAGTACGCGCTCGTATGGTGACCATTGTGGCGGATGGAACGTTGCAGCCCTTTAAAGGGCTAACAGGGGTCACTACGAGCAAGCCTTCCGTCGTGGACCTCCGATGAGAATGTTACTGTATACTATCAAGTTGTAGGATACCAGTAAGATTTCCTTGATTCAAATAATTAACCATAACAAGGATGATGAACGTATGATAAGTAATGAACGAATGATAAGTATTTTATTTTTAACTCCCATGAGTTAACATGGTCCTTATGCTAATATAATGAAAGCTTGTGGTTGTTATATTTTTTTATTTTAGACTATTTTTATATTTATCTTATATATATCAAGTACCGGCCGTTCCTTGATAGTGAGAAAAAAGACAGTTCTTTTTCACGTTTGTAGCAGTATACATAATTAAACCTATTTACATAATTGCGGTATCGTTAAATTTGTCTTAGCAGTTCAAGTGTTTTTAGATACGTCACGTTATTAAAACAAATAAACATGGCAGCTGTGCGTCGCCATTGGTCTTAGTTAAAACATTATTTTTCTCCAAATACTACAATATAGATATCAAATTCAAGGGCATTTTAAAAAGTTATATAACGAATATCATTACTGCAATATGAAATAAATAATATATTATATATTGTGAAGGGTTAAAAATATGAATATTGCTTTTCACTATCTGAGGCCGGTGGGTTAACATGTAATACGACCGGGGAAAGTGAAAATGGGGCCAAATATTTACATGCCCATCAATAAGCCACATTATACAAACAAAACGTGAATATACACGTGAAACAGATTTTAATGCCATTTTATACCGTTATTTAAAGAATTAATTGCAAAGGGCGATGCCGAAACCGGTCAATAGTGGAATAGATAATTTATACAATACGTACAATACAGATAAATATGACACAGCAGATACTTTAAGTATTTATATTTTTAACTTGATTTATCAGAAACCGGCACCATGTTCAATCAAAAAAAATATTTTACAAAACCAAAAACCCGACCGCATAAGTCTAAAAAAATAATCCAAATAGCTTATTAAGATCAACCTACCTATTTAAATTTTACAAGACTCCCTGTAAGGATTTAATTGGTTGAGAGAATAGGTCCGGACTGTTGATCTTAATGTACTATTTGGATTTATTTTTTTCTTTTTAGTAAACACTATGTTTTATTTTTTTTTATTTTAATATCTTTTATATCCCGCACATGGACAGGTTAGCAGAGGGAGCTTCGTAACCTAGTGTTAAGACACTCCGTTCCGTTCCTCATTTTCTGATGAATTTGAGGCAATGTATGTTGAGTGATGGATCTCGAAGCCGCTGTTTTTATAAATCATGTACATAAATAATTTCAAACTCTTACTCTGTGTAATAAAAATAGAGTGACATGTGAAAAATTGTAACAAAAAGTCCTCATTCTGCCCCATCCTTGTGCGTGATGTAAAATAAGAATAATAGAAATAAAAGTTGCCATTATAATACTTGATAAAAAAGTTACAAGTAATTCTTTTTTTGTTCACAGCTCGTCAGCGAGTGAGCTTATCTCAAGGCGGGGCGTATTCTCGCGCAGACAGTATGGCTCCGTGGAGCAGGTAAGCACCATCGTGCTTTGCATATTATCTATGTCAATGAATTTTTCAGTATGTACTTAGCATTCCACGACCTTTAAGGTTAACGTTTTATTTATATTTCTTGGTCACCAAATCGATTTCTTCTCCTAGAGAATTTAAAGCTGTATATAATTGTTTGTATTATTATTATTATTATTGGTTCTATGTAAGTGGGAAACAGAACGGATACTCTTAACATTAGGCACCCAAGTTTTCTCTGTTTGCATTGCTATGTTTGGAATACAGAATAAGCTGAAAAACAAAATTGCCCAATATGATTAAAATTAACATCACTAGCGCATATATTTATTAAACTGTTTAGCAAATAACAGCTTATGAAGTAAGTTTTCGGGTAAGCTTATTACGTACTTTCACTTATCATCTAAATACAGCCAGATATAATCCTCAAAGCACATATTTATTCTGTAAAATTGTATATCTTAGTTTAATAAAATTCGTGGATAAAAACTATAAAATTTCTTCTCCTAGAAATTTTTTTACATATGAAAAAAGTAAATATACGTTACAATTTACAACATTTTGCGCCATTAGTTTAGTTTTTCCGCCTAAATTTATTTTTGTTTTTAATATTTGAAGATTTCAGTCGTATGTATGTATGTATATATTTTATAGTATTTCAAACACTACGCTGCTTATAATACATTTTTAAGTTTTCAATTCATAGTTTATTCAGCATATTTCCGCTAATTTCTTTATTATATTAAAATCTTACTAGAACTTTAACCATGTTTTTTAAAACAAAGATAAAAAATGCTGTTGCTTTAATGAATGCTTAAGTCACGAGTCAAAAATATCTCTGGCGCCTTCCGATCTTTGCCTAGCCACTAAGGATTATCTGTATTGTAATTTTATAAATCTACTTTGATAAAACATTTCATCGGGAAAGGAAATAATATATAAAGTATTCTATACAAAGTATTCTACTACTCGTTAAGTTACGTATATTATTATTGTTCATCATACAATTCCGCCTTGTTCATGTCTTTAATGTTTTTAATTACAATGTTTCAAATTAATGATATCTCAACGATAAAGACTGTTTACATTTTTATTAGACTGAAGATGTCGCCAGTTGTCATTTTCTTTGAGTTATTGATGTACAAGACTTGTACTTTTAAGATCATAACCAGCAATGAGATATTTGCTAAAATCACTTCAAAATTCCTCAATTTATACAGTCTACTAGACATTACGTCCTTAGTATAATATAATAATAGAAAAGCCAATGATTTAATATCTGAGAACGAATTTAATGATAGAAATAGAATTTTCTTCTGTGAAACAATAGAGGTTAAAACACGTTCAGTGTTTTAACCTCTATTTAAATTATATAATATAATTCACAGATAAAATAAGAAAATGGCTGTGGTTTCCATCGGAATCATTAAATAAAACCATTATTTTATACTATCAGCTTATTATACAAGCGACGCGCGCGTTGGTGGATAGATATAAAATAAGTAAACATTTTTCTATTAAATATAACAAATTTTGTAAGCGAATGAAATAAATTTTCAGAATAAAAAGTAATAAATTACGATTTAGGTTTATAGCAATTAGATAACAATCCAAACCACGCCATAATCGGTTTTTATTTTATGTATTTGGGAATATACCTTTAAGTAGATACCTAAGAACACTGAAATATTTTCTCGGATTAATTTATAGAGATATCAGTTAAAATATCAATTTTAAAATCAATTCTTGTGCACCTACCAATCTCGTCATCCGCATCGGGCATGACACTCGTAAAGTAACATCAACACACTTATGCGCAAAAGACTGCAAATTTAGTAAGTTGGTTTAAACTGGTCTGGAAATACTAGGCACATTTTGATAAAACAAAACCTATTATTATTTCCACGAAAAAGCAAGCTAAGTACAGTAAATTTTATAGTAATATTTTGATGTATTATTGCATGTAATTGGAGAACACTACAGTTGGACACTTTTTATCACCAGCGATCCCATTGTCACTCTTAATTATTCTTAAATTATTGTTACCATCCTGATTATTGTTAGATGTCATGATTTTTAGCCCAACAATGTGGACACAATACCACTTTTCACAAATTATTTCATGTAGCTATTTTATATCGCGCTGTATCCCGCAAATAGCAAGGTAGGCACAGAGAAATAAAGTAACCTAAAGTACTCTCCCGGCCCTCCTATAATTTTGTGAATTCCCCAGTATCATTTATATATATATATATATATATATATATATATATATATATATATATATATATATATATATATATATATATATATATATATATATATATATATATATATATAAATGTTTTAGTTACTATATATGTATAATATATATATATAAACATGTCTACATATACGGTGACAATTTTCATTGTTATGCATAAAAAAAGAGTTTGTACAAGCAATAATTAAAAGAGAAGTATCTTTTCAAGACTGTTAAAAAAGGCCCTTATTAAAAGTTTTTAATCGTGTAATCGTTTTTGAAGTTTTGTCGTAATGATTAAATTTTTAACAAACCATAATTTCATTAGCCTCTCTTTTATATTTTACAATTGATTTTGCTTATTTTATGATAATTGACAGTTCATTTCCTATATTTAGAAATTTAAACAGTAAATTGTTTAATACAACCAAATTTATTTGATTGTTTTTTGGTATTTTTACGTGTTACATGAAAACGGACGACAGCATGGCAATTTGTGTTAGTTATCGGGACACATCTGTCCGAAAACTTTTAGGATCCTGACCTTATCTTTATAATATAATATATTTACAATATACTTCCATAATTAGCTTAGAGAAAATAAAGCTTTATACCATAAATTGCTAATGAAAACCATTTGGGTTTTCAGTATTATACACACATGTTTCTTTCACAATTAACAATGCATTTTATATATTAAAACATCTTCGTCATACCTATCTACGTCTATGAATATTCATCTTAATTAAGAGTGTTGTAAAAAGTAATATAATTAATAAAAAAAAGTTGTAGTACTTTGCATCATCACAAAATATTACTTAGTAGTAATTTTTTTAAAAAATACTGCTCAATTTTACCTGAGTGATGGAAAAAAGTATCACGAGGGCTGAGTTCCTTTTTAAATTTATTTACACGACGTTTCCATTGAATACTTTGTGTTGTTTTATGAAAAATCATGTAATTAAAAATATATATCATGTAAACCTTTGGAAAATGATATATGAGTACATAAATTTTTTATAAAATATGTCGTTATAGAATACTAAAAATTTCCATCTTTTAATATTTTTCACATCAAACATTTCACACCTTTTATGATGAACAATAAACAATGAAGTATTGTTCTCAATTTTTTAAGCCCACACTGGTATCCGGTTTTAATGAAAATTATTCACCTTCTAGTTTCTTTTGAGAGCCGCAACGTCGTAATGAAAATTTCAACATAATTAAAAATATATATTAGATTTAAGGAAAACCTTTAAGTACAGTTTCGTTTAAGTTTAGATATTTTTAGTTTTAAATTTTATACTAGTAAAATCTGGTAGTGAAAAACTAGTGTTAAGATATTCCTTTTTCTACTTTCTGTCTAAATTAGAGATACATCGTATTAAGTTTTATCAGAGCGGAAAATAAAAATAGTTAGATTTTCAGAGTGATAACGATGACTTGACGTGAAATTAAATTTCACGGTACTAAAAATACTGTGTTTTATGTTTTATGAAAAATCAATTTTTAACTTTTTACCTCTGGTAACTTTGTATAAACTGATAGAATGCAAGAGCCAACGTAACATAACATTTCTTTTGTATTTACTTTTTTCACTGTTTTACACAATGACATTGTTATCTATCATGGACGGACATGATACAGCAAACAAAACAAAATGTATTTGTAAAGTCTGAAAATTCTGATTCTTTCGGCATGTCATGAATTGAAATGTCAATCGTCATTAAATGCACCGTGACATTTATCTATATATAATAAGCTAATTGCTTATTATTTTTAGAGTTGGTACAGAATACAATAAATAGTCAATAATTACCTATGTAACTATTCAGAGTCACCAAACTGCGTATCTACTTAAAACATACTAGTGTTGATGCACTATCAAAAATAAATTAGTTTATTCAGCTATTTCAATCTACAATCAAATACCATATTTAATAAAATTATGATTATAAAGATACATTTTTTGGTAAAGCTTGAAAAAAAAAAGACAGAAGAAATATTGTTCATTGCTATGTAGATGATAGCATAGTGCACGCTGTATACTCTAACGCAATGCCTTAACGTTTCAATAGTGCCAGTATCGTGATCATCTGGAAAGGCAGGTTGTTCTTTCAATAATCGGTGAAAGGTTCGACAATCAGTGGCATTACGTAGAGACGTCTCCTTGTTCTGTGCTACTACTATATGCCTTTGAAAACTTTGACCTGATACCAGCCTGCCTAATTTTCTAGCCGCACAGTACGTCATTACGTCCGCACAGTACGTCGGCTTAAATGCCATCAATACCACCTTTATACGTTATCTACTTATTTGCGGTTTCGTAGGAACTTTATTCCTATCTTCAAGAAACGCATCTACCTGCACCTTAAAGGCCGGTTAGGCCCCTCTGGTATTCCCTGGTATTACACGGGGTCGTGGCTATTTACCATCAGTTTGTCTTGTCATTTCCAAAGAATCGATTTTTCGCTCATTGGTTTCAATATAAACCATAATATAGAAATTCGCCTGATATTCACTTTTTTTTTATTGATTGATAGAATATATTAGGCAATTATTTTTACAAGTGTACATACAATCTAGCACAAGATGCAAGATGCTATGGTTGAAAGTAGACTATATGGCGAATACCAGGAAACTGACCGAAACAAGCCTTGCTTTCTTTCACAAGTTGTGGTTTCCAGATCCACCTAGCCTACTACCTCCAAAGTCTTGTGGATTGGGAAAGACGTTCAGATAGGTCAACGAAGGGTCAGTTTCGGAGTACCACAAGGGTCAGTGTTCGGTCCGTTGCCGTGAAATCTCGGGTACGATTGGCTACAGCGTTGCCGTCTTTTTCCCGGGATGAGTATCGTTTGCTATGCCGATGACATTCTCATTATAGCCCGGGGATCAAATTACGAGTAAGCTGCGCGCTTACCTGAGGTCGGCACCCGCCCTAGTAACATAATCAGTAAATTTGGAAAAAAAATCAATCCTTAGGATAGAATAATCTCCTAATGCACCAAAAAATTTTAAATATTCGAAAATATTTTTTTTTATCGTTGGATATTATCAAAAATAAGAGACTCTTGCGACACATTTCGTATAAATCAGAATGACCGAAGTTATCATTAATAAAATTGATCGACATTTAAATGCTTCATGTATCAATTAAGAGAAATTTATTACTTAACAATACACACATAAATGCATATTATAAATAAGTATATTATAAGTATATTATCTGTTCAAATTAAATTAATCATTCACGCCTACTTGTCATATTAAACATGGTGGAAAACGATGAAGTACATTAATTGCTTCATTAGTGTATATATCAATCAAGGGGACACACCTCTAACATTTGATTATTGTATGGGTCACACATGGACATTAATGTGTTTACAGTCAATCACTGGGCAGCTCGTGGGACAGCAATTATATTAAAATAGGTCAGCAGAGAAATCTAGTTTCTGCATTTGTTGTATAATCTAATAAAAGTTAGCTGTGAAATTATTTAATGTTGTTCAAAACTGCTATATGCTGCTTCTATGAAAAGGCTATCGTGGTGCAGTGGAATTGTATTTGGTTTTCGATCGTCACTCGTGGGAATTAATAATTTTCATATCTTTGTTCAGGCAAACAAAGAGTGACGTTGAGTTTCGATACACAACACGCAATATATAATTTTCTAGCGGACAGCGAAAAACCAAGAGTCTTAATAATATTTGTTTTCTTCCTATGCCAAACGATACAACAAATGAATAATGACAAAAACTAAATGAACCTAAATGTCTAATTCTTAAAACATTTTTTTTTGCTAAAAGGTTGAACTGCCAATTACAAGCTACCGCCATAAATGTATTTTCGCCATAAATGTATTTTTAAGAAATAATGCAACAGATGATTGATGCTCTTCTTACTTAAAAGAGATTAAGGATACAGGACAGATAAAGACATGTCCTCAACATCGATCATACGTATTGTAAGTGACACGTTTATTTTTCATATGATATTTGGAATATAGTAATGAATGTGTGTAAAATTTATCTTTATTAAATGCCAGTGTAAAAAAATTTACCCTACCCATAGACCAGGTCTATTATTTGGTGAAATATTTATATAATGTTTAGTTAATTTGCTTTTTCTTTTCGCTTTTACCCTGTAAAAGCCCCGCATAGCATGATAGCCAAAGGGAACTTGAGAATATAGGTATAAGAAACTCCGTTCCGTTCTCCACTCTCCGCCAACCTTGGGTCAATACGTGTTAAGTGGCGGTACTCAACACCGCACTTGCCTTGTTACCAGGGTGAGGAAATAAAAATATTTAATTTCCCCAAGTGGAGATCAAGCTCTTAGTCTGTCGCTTTTCTGTCTGAGTGCACTTGTGCCTTACTGGGTGCAATTGTGCGTTGCGGAATGCACCTATAAAACTGGGTGGCTGCAAACCGATTCCAGTACCTGCTTTGAATCATCAGGCATCTGTGTTCAAAAGGGCGCGGCTGCTCGGAACGTAGTAAGGTAGAGAAAAGCTTTAATAAGTGCCACGGCGGCTGCCTGTTCGCGTGCTCAGAGGAATCTGAGCGACATGGCCCTGGCTGTTCAGATACCCGAGAACAGTCAGTTCGCAGCTAGACCCACGAGTCCAGTTGTTTGACTGAGGGTGCCGCTAAGGGACCAGGAGTTCCGAAAGCCCTTGTCCATTCATTTGAGATTGGACTCGCGGTGGTTGTGGTTGGCTGCGGATGTCGGGCATGTTCGTCTGTCCGGTATAGTTGTCACCAAGTTAGTGTCTTCACTGGCACCAAGTTAGTGTCTTCACTGGCTCAAAGCGAAGGGCTGCCTGGTGGACCTAGCACGGTTTGAAGCGATCTATAGTGGCGGCCTAAGTACTAATTGGCTGCCGCAGCTCGGATGCATGCTGAGCATGAGAGTTGGGAACTAAGCTCGGATCCAATCTCGCCGATTGTAGGTTGAGGTTAGACCGCGTGACGAGTGTTGGAAAGTGAATGCGTCTTATACAACACTAGTTCCAACTGAGGTGAGGTGAGTCGCTAGTATGCTGGATGGCATGCGAGAGGTGAGCGAGATTTATAGCTCCGGCACCTATCTGGAAAATAAGGATCCGGAGGCAGGTATACTGGACGAACCTAGTGTGACCTTAAGGTTGGTACTGGGGGAAAGTATAACATAAACAGTTAGTCTCGAAAGAGAAAAGAGGAGTACCTATGTCACTTTTACAGTCACACGCTTGTGCCCCTGCGCTATGTTATCTATACTTATATTTTTATAAATATAGATAACATGAAAACTTGAAACTTGAAATTATAAATAGAATAGTGTAATTCAAGCGGTCGAAGCCAAAGGCGGGTTCCTAGTAGATTTTTCTTAACTTCTTTTTTCCTACTTATCAGTGACATTGAGCTGCAGTTTACAGAAGTAAACATTGGTTTTTCGATGTTTTGACTCATAGCTCGCATGAATCTTACAAATCGGTATCAAATTTCATTTAAATTGAATATATAAAAAATAATATTTAAACTGCTATAATAAAATGTTCTTTAAAATTGATTAACAAACTTATTGTCTTCAAAAACTATTGATTTTACTTAGCAATTCTTATTTACTTCTTTAAAATGAAAGAACAAAGCCTCACTATCTTAAGTGTAAGATATAAGTGGAGAAGCAGAAGAAGCTTTCTACAAAGATTATTCATCATGCTACAGCATCCAGTCTATTTATATGTTTATATTTTATTTCTCGGACTAATATATCTAACCCACAAACGTCGCGTTTACAGTCAAACAAATGTGCCACCCCGTCGTTTATTGACTGTTATCTCCGCCTTCTCATGCAATAGGTACAAGTATCTTACAAATAATTAATAGTATCGTTAAAACTCTTCATGAACTAATCATTAGGTATTTGTAGCTTGACCTTTTGAATTTAGTACGAGTATATGTGTTGGATTCGTCCATTACTTTTCCAAGTTTTACCTCAAAGTGGTAGTTGTTATAGGTTTCCAAACTTGAAGGAAAAAGTTTGCTAGCGGTTAAAACTTATAAATGGCAAGACTGACTTTGTTTATATGGAAGAGATTTATTTTATGAACTAGCGGCCCTGCGCGGTTTCAACTCTTTTTTTTTTTATGTCGTATTATTAAAGGATAATATGTTTAGGGAAATTGGTTGGTTATTTTAGTATGCTTAACTTTACTGTTATTATACCTACTTGATAAAGAGTATTTCAAACATTTTTATACTTTATTTGACTTTGCTCGCAAAAAATGGTCGTAATTAGTAAAAAAATAATGAGTTATTTTGAAATTTTTTAGATACATGCGTAAACAAACGCAATACTTATCGCGTCATTACCGATTTCGCAGAAATTGTGGGGAAAAAAATTGCCTATGTATGTTGCTCCGGAATCCCTTTTATCTTTCGGTGAAATGTGTCCAAGATCAGTATTAATTTTAACTAGTACTATAAATATAAAAATATAAGGAAACTAAAATATTAAACATTATTATTTCTTTATAATTATTGTTCACTTATAAACAACTATAAAGAATGTCGTAAGATTCGGTTGTTTTCATATACACATTCAAGCGGAACTGTTTATAATTATTATAAATACAACGCAAATAAATCTTAATTCTCTTTTAACTTAAATAAATTTAACCAACTGTATATAGATCTGTTTTAAATTCATCGAAGTATGAAATTAAATATAAACGTAAAATTTGAATACTTGGAATAACAACTTTGATATTTTATTCATGATATTGATAACAAGCTTTTCAAACGCATTAGTTAGGTAACAATAATAATTATAATTATTGAAAAATTCTAGAAGTCATTTTTATTTTTGTTATAATAACTCAAATAACATTAAAATACATAATAGTGAAGTGAAAAAGTCACACTTACTGTTTTTACGTCTTTGCGTAAAAAACATCTACAATACATAGTATAAAACATTCCGCTTCGTCGCTTTCCTCGTCTGTCCCTATGTAAGCTTAAATCTTTAAAAGTACCTACGCAACGGATTTTTATGCGGTTTTTTTTTAATAGATAGAGTGATTCAAAAGGTTTCTATTTATTTCAGCGTACGCTGCCTTTACCATTACAGATATACGAATACAATGTATGGTGAAGTAGTTTATCTAATAATTTTCAAGCTAAATATCCGGCATAGGTTAATCTTCTACGTAAAGGTCAATATAATCAGAATTGTGCCATAAAAACCATTTCAATTGCATGTTATATTTACAATGCAGGTTTATGCTATTGGGAATGAATCCTTTTCCAAATAAATACGTTCGGTATACGGGTTAAGAAATAAAACTAAAATAATTAGTAGCTACTACCCGTGCGAAGCCGGAGCAGGCCACTAGTCTATACTTTAGCCTACTCCTCTTGTTGTTATGTACATTCTGCCGATGAAAAAATATTTATATCTAAACATGTTAATGTTAGCATTCTCATTTTATTATATATAATTCATTTAGGTAAGTAAGTACCTAAATGAATTTACTTTTCTAACAAACTTTTTATTAAAATCAAATCCTTTGTCATTTCTTTCTTAATGCTTAACTATTTCTCAAGGAGCTCTTACAAATATTCCCCTCTTTATACAATTTAAAATTATATTCATGCTATAGTAAAAACTATTATTTTAATTCGATTGTATCGTTTTATTGTAAAAAAAATACTTTCATAAAAGAAAAAGTAATTAATACGCTTATTGCTAAGTAGCAAATTACAAATAATAAAATATACCCTAATAAAATATAAAATATACCCTGAACTTATTACCTTGTGATCTTCGTATTTTTATAATTGACGTTTTGACTTCACAGAAATATCATACAAGTCATCCTTATTTCACCCTCTTAAGAGCACTTGTTTATTTATTACTACTCAGAACACCAAAAATGGAGTTTCACGTTTCCGCTTTCAGAAATGACGTCGCTCCCATCCTAACCTTCATCTTACATTTTACGCTAATATGCTTTCATTTTATGCTTTAATAATTCTGACATAGTGTGTTCTGAATGAACTACAAGTAGAATGTGAAAAGAATTTCACTTGACAAATTTCATGTGTTCGAGATGCAATAGATTTCTTACTCTCTGCGATTATAAATATAAACAGGATGTGTTTCTGTATTAAAATGTAATACAAAACATCAGTGCAATAGACCTATCGTGGCGCAGGGGCACGAGCGTGGACTGTAAAAGCGACAAGTTGTACATTCGATCCCTACTTAAAATATAATATATAATATAGTCAAATGAAATATTTAATATTTGAATTTCTTCACTTTGGTAAGGAGCAAGGCAAAACGCGGCGGTGATTTCCGCCACTCAACGCGCTTAAATTCTGCTTAAAATGGGGCACGGAATGAAGTGTTTCCACACTCCTTTCCGCGCCCCGCTTTCCGCAGTGTACACTAGGTTCCCAATTTCTCTCTCTCTCTCTCCGCCTACCCTGCCTTGTGCAGAATATAGAACAAAGCTGAAAAAAAAGAAAATGAGTGAAATAGATGTTCTAAGCTAAATTCTTATTTAATTTTTCTGTCGACTACTAATATAAGCACGACAGAAACATGATAAACATTTGATGGCAGGTTGCGATATCCTACATTTATATCCTATTAAAAAAATATATTATTATTAGTTACTAGCCACCCGCTCTCGGTATCGTACACGATTATTTAATCATCAATATCGATACATTAAAACAAAAGTTGCAGCAAATTCAATAAAACTATTTATTATTTCGCAACAATAAGGTTGCAAAAAATAATATAAATAGCTAAAAAATTTACATCTATGAACCAACTAAATTAAAATAAACACAATATTAAAGGAAGTTTACCATTAGGTAAGTCTACATTTTTAGATGTTTCTGCGATTAAAGTGCACAGCCAGACAAACACAAAAAAAATAATTACTCTGATAAAAGCCCCCAGTAATAGACAGCGATCTGTTGTTTTTTTTATTATACCTATGTATAATTTTATATTACTATGTATATATAATTTTATATTAATGGTTAATCGCTGATAGTTGATAATGAAGTATTTAACGACACAAAGGTCTAAAGGTTAATGCTCGATATCTCAAGTATAGTATTCATAAAGATGCTTATCAATGGGTAATATATCGAGTTTACTACCGTCATGTCACACTTGCCTGTAAACGCTGTTTACTTCATTTTGTTTTATCGACATAATGAAAAGAATTTCATTATCACCAATGATCTATTTATTCTATTTACTATTTCTTAAAATTTTATATACTTTAAAAACTTTATAATATCAAAGGAAAATTGTTAAAAAAAGAAATTGATATATTTAGCTAATAAAACCAATTCATTTAAATAATTATTTTGTAACAATTTTATCGAAAAAGATAGTACCGATACTTAATAGTACCGACCGAAAGTTCGGTTTCGGTTTCGGCCAGTTTCGGCTAAGAAATCTAGTTTCGGCCATAGTTTCGGTTTCGGCCAGAAAATAGCCAAACCGAAACTGGAGTATTTGTCAATTATCGTGTTTAGCCACCTGGCCGAGCGCCGCCACTCGAGTAGTTCGCCTCTTTCTGGTTTAGGATCTGTTTTTAATTTGCAATAAACTATAATATGAATAAAAAATGTGAGGAACTCTATTAAATTTATCGACATTTCCATGCTCGCGATTTAATTTTCTGACATCGCGGTATTCTTGCAACTAACTCTATATTCGAAACTTCAATGAGGCCCCCCGTCTGTTTTCTCTTGCGAGCAGACAGAGCTCCGCCGCTTACGCTGTTGGAAATATGAGACAGCTTACAGATGTTGATACTGTTCTGTTAGTGTACTTCAGTTATTTTATAGCATATTGACCTATGAAATAAGACATTAGTGCAATGCTGCAGCTATAGGGCCTGTATGTGTAAGTAAGAAAGAGCAGTTTGCTCCATTTACAGCATGGGGGCTAAGGAATATGTTCATACGATCACATATATAATAATATATTACGTGTTCGCAAAAATATTCACAATTACTTAAGAAACAGTGATGGACATGGTATTAATACAAGTAAAAACAAGCTGACCACTCCTTATTTTCGTCTTTAAAAATCTTTTATGGGACATCGTTCACGTATGTATAATAAAATTCCAGAAGTGGTTTCAGGTTTACCACTTCAACAATTAAAAGTGAAAGTGAAGAATATATTATTAGGCTAAGCCTAATTCAATTTCACTTCAGTTCAAGGCTATTACCATGATGAGAGTTCATGAGAATAAATGCTGTTGGTACTCAATCAGGAAGCTACTTATGTTATACAATTACTTTAGTTATATTTTGAAAAGAGCAACTGTTGAGTTTCTTACTGGCTCTTCTCATCAATTTAAACTACAAACATATCTATGTAACTTAACAATTGGATAGTGCTTATAATGGCCTGATTAAATAATGAATACTTTGATTTGATTTTAATTATCAATAAAATAATAATAATGATACATCGTTTATTCATGACAAAAATTACAAAAAAAACAATTTATAACGATAATAACTGCATTAACTGTGTCGCGGTTCGCCCGCCTCACATCCGTCGTTTCATGTAGTAATTTTACAAAATTGAAATAAAATAAACAACAATATAATAATAATTAATTAAGTACAAGAAGAAAAAAATACAAAGAAAAAAATAACTAGCTAACTGATATATTAATAATAAAAAAAAACTATATATATATATATATATATATATATATATATATATATATATATATATATATATATATATATATATATATATATATATATATATATATATATATATATATATATATATATATATATATATATATATATATATATATATATATATTGTTCGTAAAATTATAAGGAATAATAAAGACAAAAAAAAATAATCATTTGTTGTGTTCAACACTAAACATTATTAGAGTGAGTGTGTAAGTGCGTGTGTATGTGAATTTGTATTGCGTACAGGTGATATATCTATTGACGTTAAGCTACAAGGTCCTCTGTTTGGTCATAATTTAATTTTAATAACCAGTCAAATAATTTAGTTCTACATTTAGACAGCGTTAGAGGATAAATTTTTAATTTTTTATTGTATAATATTGGACTTAAATAATAAAACTGGAGATATGAAGAGACTGTGCGACGTGATTCAATCAGACAAATTTTATCAACTCTGCGTTTACTAGAAACAATCTGCGGATTAAATGGGGTGAATCTATGCTTTCGTAGAACAGAACAAAGTACAAATAGTTGTCTGACAGTTAACACCTTACATATGTCATACAATTCTGTTGTTGGGAAACGGGTAGGTTTAGATGTCATAACCTTGAGTATGCATCTCTGTGCTTTTTCGAGTGGAAACAGAATAGATTTAGACGCACCACCCGAAGCTGGTATACAGTAAGTAAGGATCGTTTGCACAAGTGCATAATAAACCGTCTTTAAAATCTGCGTGCCAGCGCTAGATCTCAGTTGTTTAAAAATATAGACTACTTTTCGTATACGGGCACTCACTGATTGTATATGATTTTTCCAGGTATGATTTTCACCAATAAGAATTCCAAGGTATTTTACAGTGGGAGATCTGGTGATATTGGAACAGGGACAGGTCATATATAGTTCAGGGTGAGCAACTATAGAAAAGGAGACGGGTGGTAGTGAACGCTTTGTGCCTAAAGTTATAAATTGGGTTTTATCTAGATTTAATGTGAGTCTATTGAAGGACAACCAGTTTATTCCAATGGCTAGAGCTTTTTCACTATGTACCTTCGTATCGGCCCAACTGTTGCCATGAACAAGCAAAGTGGTATCATCTGCATAAGAAATTATTCTGGCGTTGGGTACATTAAGGTTGCAAAGTTCATTAACATAGATTAAGAATAGTGTTGGTCCCAATACGCTACCCTAAGGTACTCCGTATGATAGATTCGCTTAATTGCTAATATTATTATTAATTGTAACTATATGCAAATATATGTGCAAAAACTTTAAATTTATTGAATTTCAGTATGCAGTAGAAAATTTAAATATGTTCAGGTAAGTTTTGGTTTCGGTTTCGGTTTCGGCCGAAACTAAGATCGAGGCTATAAATTCAGTCAATGGTTTCAGCTGAAAAACCTGTTTCGGTCGCCACTACTTAATAGTTATATAATGTTTTTATTTGTGAACCATATTTAAATAACATAAACACCAATAATGAAACCTCTATCAATCAAAATATGACGTAAACTAACACACAATCTAACACAGCCATAGAAAAATAAAATTAATATTTTTAGTTCTATTATATCTTTTATGTACAGATAGCCATTGTTTTTATTTTTATTTTACATAAGTATAGATAGATGTAAGTTATAATTCTTTTAAGTGAACGATTTGTATATAGTAGGGAATAGTCATTTAATGTTAAGAACCACCATTCTCGACTTACGGCCAGAAATTTAGATAACTTATGTTGAATGGTAGAATTTAACGTAGCGTTTTGTCTGGCTAGACCCGGATTGTAAAAGTAAGTTAGTGGCTCGAGTAAAGTATGAAATCCCCAATCGCTTTTTTAGTCAGACGCTGCCCCGTTACGCAAAGATTATTAAACTTCAAAGTGTACGACTCACGTATATATTGTAAATTGTCAACTTTAATGATAATTCATTTCACATAATAATAATAATAATAATAATAATAATAATAATAATAATAAGCTTTATTTCATTCCATACATATAACAGTGAAATATATTAAATTAATTACCTTTTATTAGACATTTTCTGTTTACTAGATGTTCTAATTAATTTATCGACTGTAATGTAAGATCATGCCTTTAATTTTAAATTCATTTTTGCTTTTCTAGTAATTTATTTAATGTATGGACCCCGTTTGGGTAAAAACCTCCCCCAAGGAACGCCATGTTTCTCTGTCCTTTGCTTTCTCCAGCCAATTTCCGCCTGCGCTCGCTATAATTTCATCTGCCCATCTGGCCCTTGGTCGGCCTCTTGGTCTGGTGCCTCCAGGTCCTGACCACTTCACTGACCTTAAGGTCCATCTACTATCTTGATATCGGGCTAAGTGACCCGCCCACTTCCATTTAGCGTTCATTGAGAAGGTTAAGGCATCACATACTTTTGTTTTCTTTCTAATGTCAACGTTCTTTACGTTATCCTTTAACATTATGCCTAGACAGCTTCTTTCCATTCTTCGTTGAGTAGTCTGAATTTTATACCTGGTTTGGAGATCGAAGGTCCAAGTTTGACACCCATAGGTGAGGCACGGTAGTAATGCTGTGTCCATGATTATTTTCTTGGTCGGCAGCGGGAGTTGCGATTTAAGTAGTTCCTTATGACTCCAGAACTTGTTCCAGGTAATGGACACTCTTCAATTGACTTCTTAAATGTTTCTTTCCTTACTAAAAGAGATTTGTTTGCCTAGGTATATATATTTTTCTACGAACTCGAGAGGTGTGTTATTTATTAAGATGGGCGTTGCACTGCGGTTAGACATAATTTTTGTTTTTTCTAAGTTCATTTCTAATCCAGTTCTTATGCAAGGCTGGTTTAATTCGTTTACCATTTTATTAAATTGGTGAGGGTTTTCCGAAAACAAAATTATGTCATCGGCAAATCTGAGATGACTTAAGTAGTTCCCATTGATGTTAATACCTTTGTTAGACCATTGCAGTTTACTCATTTGCTGTTGTAAGACAGCTATGAACAGTTTCGGTGAAATTGGATCTCCTTGACGAACTCCTCTCTTTATCTTAATTGTTTCACCTACTCTATCGAGCTTGACTCTGCTTGTGCTATTATTGTAAATATATTTTAGAATATTGATATATTTTTCTTTTATGTTTAATGTTTCTAGCGATTCCCAGATACTTTCGTGTGAAATTTTACATACGCAAGTTTTATCTTTCCTGTGACTACCAACGACCCTATTTCATAAAAAAAGAATAAATGCTAAATTAATTTAGGTCATCGTGGCACAGGGTGTGACTGTAAACTTTTTTAAAGGTTGTGGATTTGACCATGAGTAGAATACATTTTTTTCTAATTGCATGTCAACACTAGGATACTAATAACAAAATAATTTTAAATTTAACAATAATTACTATCAGAATACCTTATTTTGTTAACTTTAAATTCGTGAAATACTATGTGACAAAGATAAAATGTATATAGATTGAGATATTTTATGTTTAGAAACTTGTTATTAGACGGCTAATCGCACTAAACAGTTTCTATCTTTAATTACGCAATTGTTACACATTTTATAAGAAATACTTTTAAACGGATTAAACGCGTATATTGTTTTTTTAAACATTTTTGAAAACCTGACGTTCTTTCATTCATTCATTTCTTCAATCATGGCGTTTCGAGCGTGCCAGAAACACTTTACTAGGTAGGTAGACTGAGGTGGCATTCGTCTGTCATTTGACATAATTATTTGATCAAACTACTGCCAACGATTTCATAATTGCCTCACGTGTGACCGCTACTACTACTGGACTACTGTAAAGTGTCGGGTTTACAAAAATGTTTAAAAACCAATATACGCGATTAATCCCTTTAAAAGTGTTTCATTCAAAATAAATAACTTCTGTTGATTTGATATTAGTTGATCGAATTCTCTGACGTTGTTCCACCCAGTTTTTTTTTTAGTACAAATCACAGCAAATATATCATATATTATCGACATTGATCGAATATGTCAAAAAGATGCCAACTTATGAAAGCTTATTTGTATGACATAAGTATGAATAAATACTTCAAGCTCAAGCAAATAAAACATCTTTCCAATATTACGGAGGCAAATTGAATTTCAGTTCAGGAAATGAGATCTGGTAACAAACTCAATCTTGACAAGTACAAACTTAAGCGTAGATTACTCGCGACTCACCTGAAGTGTACGTTAGGTTCATCTCGTAATTGTTTTCTGAAAGGCACCGTCTCTTTTAAATTAAATCTAATATGATGAATAATATATTTTAGGAAATTTCACAATTTGTTGTATTGTTTTAATATTTTCTAACAAAGATCGAATATTTTGCAATTGTTGATATGAATAAGGATGTAATATTATTGTGTTTTTTTTTTTTATTTACTATCACATATTGCTACATTCATACATTAATTATAACTATACACTACAAAAAACCACGTAAGTTTATCTTGAGTGCCGGATTCAAACTATTTCCCTATTGTACATTTATATAATATTTGATTCATATTTTTATTACTCATTTTTGTTCTTAAATTGTAATCTAGGTTATTTATTAAGTAAGGAATTATGTATGCCCTGGTGCGCTTACCATATTTATTATCTCTCTAATTTGTTTTGTGTCATGTTACTTGTTGTGATGTGATGAGAGACTATGATGATAGTCAACATTAAAATTGTTTTTTTTTAAAGGTAAGTATTTTATTTTGTTATAAAATGGAATAACTTGACAATGCTGAAAAATAATATTCTCGTCGGATTCTGCCATACGTTTGATATTTAAAGGACAAATATTCTTTAATATCCTTAGTTGTAATTGATAAACATATCGTAAATATGTTTTATCAGTTCTACCGTAACTATTAAGTCCATAGGACATAATGGAGACAGCTAGTGCGTTACAAAGCATCAGTTTCGTTTTATATGTAAGAGTACTTATTCTTTATAATATACATCTTAGCTAAAAATGCTCTTAACTTATCACATACATAAGTAATATGTGCGTGCCAATTAAACTTATGATCTATTACTACCCCTAAATATCTATGCGATAAGACTATTTCTACAGCGGGACAACCACACTGGTCGATGCGGTTGTGTAAGCAGCTGTGACTATGACCTATAACATTGCAGCCAATTACTATTTAATTTTAAATTTGGTGAATGAATGTGTATCACTTTGCTTGCGAAACTTTCTTGTGCTACATTCGTTACCTATTTTGACGTAGTAGCTTCGATTTGTAAAGAAATTTTCACACCATTTTAGTAGTGTGCCTCGGATCCCGGTAGTTTATAACTTTTTTCTTAATGTGAAGCAATAATTAATATACGAGATAAATGTAAATGTTACCCAGAGGTGGCTGAGATTGGAAGACCAGCGGCATGAGATGCAGCTCAAAAATGGTGTACGATGTCCTGAGGGACATCCTATCCGATTCCTTAGTCCCTCCCATTCCCGTGCGGCCCTGTTTATAAAAGTTAATTAATAAGTTGTAGGGTAGTATGAGTAGGGTTTGATAACACGTCTGCTAGTGGCATATGGTATAAAATTTGTAAAGGCAAGTTACACGACATACGGATATTTAAAACAAAAGCTTATCTTAGTAATCGTCAAAAAAGTAATTTAAACTAATGAACCACCATTAATAAGAAAAAAAAAACAGAATTTAAAAGAATTTTAATGGGAGGCCTCTTTAAATTAAAATCAGATTCACAGATCACAGAATAAGACGCTTGGTCGACCTCAACCTTTATAAAATAATTATAATACAAAACTGGGTCTTATCAGGAAAAAGAAAATTTACTATAAACACAGGAAACGCAAGAGCTGAGCTTGTTCCTATAAGCTGAATTACTAGAAAAATTGATTGTGTATACCTTTCTTATTTTTTTTTTCTTTTTTTAGCTTCACGTATATCCCGCACATGGCAGGGTAGTTAGAGAGTACTAAGGAGCCTAATGTTAAGACACTTTGTTCCGTTTCCCACACTCCGCCAATTTGAAGCGAAATTCAACGCCGTTTGAAGAACGGAAAATATGAATTATTTAATTTGAAAATATTTTGCTTCTACAGTTACATACTTGTGCCATGAGAGGCCTCAAATATGTATATACTTTATACTTTACATATTAACTATATTTATATATTTTGATATATTATCTAAAAATATTTTATATTAATAATATTTATGATAATCTATCAGAAATTAAAAAAAAACACAATTAATTGTACTACAAAATGAAAGTTACCAACATTACCGTTTTTTTTATTTTTTACCTTGACTCTGTATTCCGAACATAGCAGGTCATAATCAGAGAGAAATTGAGAACATTGCCTTCTCTATAAGATATTACCATTCCTACTTCTCTTATTTCGCTATTTTTTGTAACACATTTTTTTATTTAAAACATACGTTTATCTTATTTTAGCTATCAGCATCAAGCGAGGTCGGTGGCGCAGCGGACACAGTGGTACGCCGCTATCGCCTTGAAAATGGAAACTCCCTTGGTGAAAAGGACGAGGTAAGGAACTCATGTCAAGTGGTCGTACATTTTTATATTTTGTAATATAAAAGTATATTTAAAATTAGAATAAATTGGATTAAACATGGGATTTCAATATTATATTTATTTAAAACGTGTGAGCAAGAGAGTTGCTATTGTAATAACGCCCAATATTTACATACTACAATTCACGCTAAGCTTATTTAGTATTTATACTTACATTAAACATACTAAGTAGAATTTACTAAAATTTGTTTTTATCCATTCGTGAAAAGGATTTGCACTTAATGTTTTTTTTTTATTATTTTTGTTTTCGCTGCCCTAAATACATACTATTATTTTTTTTTAAAGTGTGATTTGTTTTTAAAAATATTTCCCAATTTATAAATTTTTGTATTCAATGATTTAACTTTTGTTGAAAGTAATATACATTTAATATTTAATGTTAATTTAATAGATCGTAGAACTGAATATTAATTAAGAAAGATTTTTATTTAAAGATTTTTATTGTAAAGAAGTATAGTAAATAATTATGCAATAAATGTACTTTAAATAAGTGTACTAAAAGTTAAAAAAATATATTAAGTATCAATACTGAAGCGGTTTTAAATACAAATTATGAAGCCGCCATTTTGCCGCGGCCGACATCTTGAATTTGCATATTTTTTATACTGTTAGCTAAGACCTTTATGGTACCCATTACAAGAGGATATTGAAAATAATTTTGCTTTTTTATAGAGGCGGCCATCTTTGATGAGTGATACTATAGACAATATATCATAGATTTATCGTATGCAATGATATATTGTCGACATAGAGAACTAACTTATAAAGTGACTTATCCATAACAAAAATGAAAAACATATAATACCTTACAGCTGTTTGGGCCACCCAGCGCTCCAGTACTTGAAAACCCAGAATTCCAAACACGATGGTACTTCAAATATTTCCTCGGCAAAAGTAAGTGCGCATTAGTTTTGTAATTTCTTATCCGTGTCCGAAAAATCATATACAATATTATATAAATATTCTGCTGTAGCATACAGCTGTTACATTAATTTCTCATTATAAATAAAATTCTCAACCCTAGTTAGTAGATTAATTGCGATTTCGATTACAGGCATTCTCATTAATTGGAAAAACAAAGCATGACATTCTTAAATATTATTCTGAATCTATATAATAAGAAAAATATTTACAGTCATCAAGCAATATTGTTATTTTATTTACGCCACACATTTTGTTATTATTGAATATTGAAAATATATCCTATTACCATTAGAGTTATACACTCCGCTATTAGACTTATACACTCCGCTCTCATAGGAAATGTAGTTTGATATTATTTCCAAGTGTCATACATTTAAAAGTAATCTCTTCACACCAGAAAGATATCGCGTACTAAGTGCAATATTGTGTAAGGTCCTTGCTGAATTCAATAAATATTAAAAAGCTTGACTAGTGTAGGAATATGTGAAGTTTTTGTATATGAATCCTCTTTTATTATAGATCTAATAAAAGGACTAAGAAATAAGATAAAAATCTGTTGTAAAAAAATATATATCTTCCTGCGTTCCCATCTACGCATTCCCACTGTAACATATTTGCTTGAAATCAGTCGTATTTGGCTTACCACACTGGACACCAAACATAGGCATAATAATATCTAATAATTTAATCATTTATATATAGTATAATAATTTCTAAAATTTTCAAATTTGAAGATTTTTTTAGAAGGCTTATTTATAAGTAGGTCCTGTTAAAAAAGTTTGCGAGGAACTGCGCAGGAAAGTAAGCAGAAATAATCTACATGGTGTCATTAAAATATTGTATTTTCAGCTTCACGCAATATCCCACACACGCTACACAGGGTAGGCTAAGGGAACCTAAGAAATGAATGTTAGGATTCTCTGTTCCGTTGCTTACTTTCTGCTGAATTCGAGCCCTTGCATGTTGAATGTCGGAGCCTAACGCCGTGGATTGCCTAACAAGGCAATGCACGGCGTTAAGATCCGACATCTTGCAGTCTTCATTTTTACCCTACTCCTTTTCTTTTGGTTTTTCAACAAAATGGGGTTTTGAGGTCAAATAGCAATTACTTAATTAAAGATACAAAAGAAGAATCAGGAAGAGAAGAATCAGGCACATCGCCCTACACCTGTAATAAGTAGGCTACCACTAACAGTAGACTATCACTACTACTACGTGCATCTCTTAAACAGAGTTCACTATCGAGATACACAAGTATAACAACAAGTGTACTACATTTATACTTATTACAATAACTCAGTATCAACATTGAATCAATTTTAATGTGGCAAATGCATTACTGAATTAGATTTTCAGCATTAATGGTAATCTAGATGGTAATAAAACAAAGACCGGCCTTAAATGAATAGATTGTTAACTCCTCATAGTCTAACTCGATTTTCGAAGTCTTAATATTGTAATATTTAAGTCCCTTGAGGTTATTATCTATTTATATAAGCTTATATGAGTTTATGATTAGATTATATTACATACTAAACACTTATTACTCACGGCTTCGCCCGCTTGGACTACATTATAGTTTATTAACTAATCTGAATCACTTTAGACTTCTAAAATCTATATTCATTATTATTTTACCGAGAGCCTCAGTAGGCGAGCACAACGGACGCGGCATCAAGGCGCGTAGCGTGTACTTATAATGTGAGTACCTATTATCTATATTAATTCTAATAAAAAGTAATAACAATCTGACAACATACTGATTTGGATTAAAAACATTTTTTTTTTTATTTAAAAAGGCTATACTATGTAATTAGTTATTTCCATCAGACCATGCGGGCGAAGACGCGAGCAAGAACGTAAAGAATAAAATAATAAAATACTAAACTGCGCTTAAAAGCTTTATTAAATTGATAGATTAGTCCAAACTGTCTAACTGATTTCTATTATCGAAGTATACGAAAAGCTGGATCTTTTCCATGATACCGGCTGATAGCGGTTTTCAAATAGAGCGACAAACATCAAAAACCAAAACCCTGTAATGGGAAAAAATCAGGTTAAGAGAAATAGAAGGGGCAGAAAAGTGATGAGGATGAGTAGAATTTTACTGTGCTTAAGGTGTTATTCCACAATTAGAAAAGGAACGTATAAAATAAAATTGTCTTTGGGTCACGTAAATTTGAAAGAATCTCCCTACAGAGATGCTAACAACATAAATAAGTTGTAATAAGCGAATAAGGATTTCGAAGTAGCTTGACGAGAATGAGTATGGGTATGGCTTCATTGGTCATAGTGCTTCGATGGTTTTCAAGAGGCGCAGGTACAAAAACTGTTACTCTAAAATTTTTACACGTTTTTAAAATTTGTAGGATAAGTAGGTTCTAGGGAAAAGGCAGGGAGGGGCCCAATTTTATTTATTGGACAAATATATAAAAACGGTGGCTCGAGGATTCGGGGTTGCATATAAGAATAAAAATCTGACAGATACGTGTCAAAACGCCCTTTGAAAATAAAGGCCGGCAGATGAGTTCTTGGCGCTTCTAAGGAAGGACGTATCATATCTTGTACACTGAAAAGATGCCACACCATAGGCGGCTTAGTATCCTTTCTTTAATTTACAAGGAAAGGAGCAGTGTTCTAGATTATGGTCATTATGGGGGCATTAAGCTTATGAGTCACACCATTAAGTTCTTAGATTGCATAATCGATATCAAGCTCCGCTGAGGGTGTACAGTATATGGATTTCAGCCACGTCGGTCGGTCACCATGGACGCCTTTTTTGTTCCCAGAACTTTGATGCAGGAATACAGAGAAAAAAGCAAAGCTCCGCATGTGGCCTAATGATGTGTGTCGATGACATAGCACACATTGATAGTAATCGTCTAATACAAGAGCATTAAGTAACCCCTAAAAGGGTATGCTTGAGAACAGCGATCTTCACTAAATATCCACACATAATCACAAGACTGATTTCATTGCTAACTTGCTGGTGTTCGGACTCGAGCACGATCCACATAGGTCGTAAACCAGCCGTTAAGTGGGAAAAATTCAGGTACCTCATCATCGATCACTATATCTATGGCCAGACAAACGCTACCTGGGCCAAATGGCGAGAAGCCACCCAAACTCAAGGGGCTGATATACAAGAGCATTTTCTAAAATCATTTTCTAGATTCTTTTATATTACAGCGCTATCTCGGCACACTCAGAAGCTACACATCACAGAAATGATACTGAAGTGAATGTGCGACGTGATCTGATCACGTATGTAACACATTTATTCGGGAAAGTCTTATAATCCATGACTTAGCAGATAAGCTCCAAGAGCATCGTTTGAGATGGTATGGCCACATTGTGCTTAAGCCTAGGAACTACGTCGGATACAAGTACCTTGCTATGTCAATCCCTAGAGACCTCCAAAGCGCTGGTTGAATGTCCTATCCTGATGATGCAGTACATGCTATACTCGTATATATAGCTACCACCAAAGACGTAATAAATCGTGAAATGTGAAGTAGCAAGGCAAACTCTGCTCAACGTCGGGATTAATACTAAGAAGAATACGAAAAGCTTTTCGTCCTATATCTTTGGCGAAAGCTTTTTGAATATGCTGAGACTATATGTAATATTATACCCCTTTTTTAATGAAACTGAGAAAAATCTAAGATATTACTGCTTTTCATTATCGATTTCAGATAACTTTTTAAACGGAACGTACGTAACATTGACTATAAGGTCAATCAGGCATCTGTTGGTGTTGATGGTGAATGTTAACAGTCTACTCACGGTTAGCACTGAGTTAAGTCACTCTCTCCTCCACTTTAAATCGTACATATAGTGATATCACAAATAGTTTACCAAAAAAAAATGTAGGTTACTTGTAATTCATCTATATTACTACTACTAGTACTAATTACAAGTAGTCAGTCTACATTCTTTTTTTGCTTTAATTAACAATTTAAATAAAAAAATGTTTAAATTAATGAACATAAATTTAATTATAATATAAGGTAATTTATAATAAAAAAGGATTTTTTAATGAATTTATTTATAATTAAAAATATAAAAGACAAATAAAACAATTCATAATAATTTTAAATTTTCATTTATGTTTTTTATGACAATATCACGTAAAATCTTACACTCATCCTTAGGCTTTAGAACTATCCCACTATAATAATGAAGAAACTCAACAATAAACTAAGAGAACTCTCACGGTGTCATCCAAAATAAATGTGAGTGAAGTCTCAAAATCTGTACTTATAAGAAAATGCTTACAATGTTTTGCGTTATTGTATTGACATATGAATTTCGGGTAATATACTTTTTCTTCGAGACACGTGGACTGTCAAGAGCAGAAAGATCTGAGGAAATATTTTTTACAAATAACAATTCAAATATACCCTTATGTAAGTACGCAATTTGACATTCTGATATACTATTTGTATACGTATTTTTGAAATTTTACTGTCTTTTTATATTAATCTATACTAATTAAAGGCCCATTCTATTCTATTTATTAACTGTTTATAGCTTTAGGGTTGACAGTACCTTTCCAGTGTATATTTAATATTAAATATTAGTATAACTTAGTTTAATTAAAATAAATCTTACTACTAGCACTTACAGATAAAAATATCTAAATATCAGGTTTTGTCTGTAACTAACAAAAAAAATAGTTCTAATAAATACTAATTAGTATTCTAATTTAAATATAACTTTTTAACTTTATAATATTCTGCTTGTGATTTTATCAACAAATCCCACAATTTTTTTAATGTCCAACTTCCACAATTTGACCTTTTGTATAAGAGGATTAGAGTGGACTCATTGCAAAGTTTGAGTATTCCTGAAGGGGAACTTGTCGACGAGAACAGCTGACATGCTTTTTTCAAACAATCTCTTTACACAAATCGCTAGGGAGAGGCTTACAAAATAAAAGACTCGTTTTGTATATTAATGCATGGATTTAAATATCGGATTTACTTATTAAATTAATAAAAATACCGTAAATAAAATAAAACTATTTGCACTTATGTAGAATAATTATTCAGTTACTTCAAAAATCAACATTTAATATATTTTTTTTTTTGTTATAAACAAAGAGAAATAAATGATATTTTTTTCTTAATCTACAGTACAGTAAGTTTTCAGTACATTTTGGTTATACTCGTATAAAAGTAATCCACGATTTATTTAAGCAATTTAATTTTATATATAGTCTTTATGTATGTGTATTTTATATATAGTAACACTAGGACATGATTCCCTTTGATCAATTTAAATCAACACCAAAATGTTATATACATTTCAAATATTATGTGATATTAGATTACATTCAACAATATTACAAAAAATAGTTTCTACTAACTAATTTCAACTATAATAAAAGTGTACGACACAATACTGGAAAATGTTAATATTAACATTCGCTAACTGCTGCATTCTCTAGATGTTTTTATCTAGAATCCAGATATTAAAAATGCCTCATACCTTTGTACCGTGTTCTAAATACGATATTAAATCTCTATATACATTAGATCAAAATTCGATAGAAAATATATACCATTATATGATCAATAATTTGCTATCTATAAAGAGAGGTTACTAAGATCTTATAAAAGTAATAACTATGGAAATGTATTTAAATTTGTCATTTTTAATTATGTAAAAAATTACATAAAAATAATTACAAGGGTCAATAAAAATGGATGTGGATGAAGTGGTGTATCTAGGAAATATGTCTAGCAAAGACGGAAGATACGAAATGGATGTGGAAAGGCATATTGCTGCCGGTAACCGAGTTAACGGTACCCTTAGCTGCATTGATGAAACGGCAAAACGTCAGCATAACTGCCATACACATTTGGCAATACACAATGCAGTGTTAGTATAGGGACTGTTGTAGAACATCGAAACTTGTTATTATAGAAGTATAAGAAAGATAAGTACTGCAATCTCTTCATCGGATATGCGAAGTTAGTTTATCAATTGCATGACCAATTAAGAGATACACAGAATGGTAGGTACTAGCGTGGATGTCAAGATGAGAGTAAAGAAGAACGTACTCAGGTGGTTTAAACACGTCGAGTGAATGAGTAATTGATGATAATGAGTGATGAGAGTGATAAATGAAAGAATGGCAAAAAAGATTTATTAAAGATATAAGGAGGTAAGCCAAAACGGTAGTGTTGGGCGCTTTATTCTCCCTGGCTAGGGCCCCAATTTGAAGCTAATATGTAAAGTAACAGTTATACAAACTTATAATATTATTTAACTATTTAACGTAGCAATTATTATGGATTTGCAGCTAATAGTAAACAAAATAAAAATATTTATGTGATTATTATTCAATGTGTGACTTATGAAATTTGATAACTCGTCTCATTTAAATATATTATGTTGAATACAATTTCCTACATTAATACATGCAAGATATTTGCCCGAAATTCAAGCTTGTTACAATTTATCTCGTCGTTCACGTTGACAGTTCCTTGCCGACGTTTGTTGTGTTTGCTTTCATTTCTCTACGTCATGGAGACGTAAATATATATAAATAATATAAGTACTTCCATTTATACTATACAAAATTTTCAATTACCAAAGGGATTTATCAATACTTTATATTACCACATTTCCCGATAGTATCAAAGGAAACTTAGTCGATTAACATACTATACTTAACAGATTATGGATTCGTTTGGTAAAGATTTTGCTTGTTTATTATTCTTATTATTAGCTTTTACTTACTGACCAAAACAGCCAGCCATATGTTAATATGTTCTGGCCGTTGGCCGCTTTGGTCAGTAGGTAAAAGCTTAACTTCATATATGTAAACAAAAAAATGTAATATAAATTGTTTTATTTATTAAAGAAAAAAAATAACGATTCAAATAATATCACCATTTTAGACACCAACTGTGCTTTGTTATAACTCTTCTAGTTTTTTTATTGAGGCCTATTTTATTTGCTCGTACTCTTGATAGTATTGACTACAAATTTCAAACTAAATAAATTTAATGATTAGGAAAAATTTAGCTTAATGGTGCACACATGTATTCAGATGTGGTATAGTATTTTTCTCACTCAATGGTTTTATATACGACATTAATGCAAATCGTCAAAAAATTAAATTATATCACGAAAATTGAACGAGATCCCATTTCAACCAGACGACATTCTCTGTCCGTGACCCAGATTTTGGTCTTTTGTTATAAATCAATTTCAAGCACCTAGGAACCCTAAGGGTCATTTTATAAAGTACTTTGCTTTATAGGACACGAAATTAGCATCCCAAATATCTTACGGATGACTAATTAAAATGATTTCTATAATTTTAATTAAAGATCTTAAGGCTTTATATTACTTTATGACATAAACATGTATATTCTAAAAATAATAAATTATTGAATTTAATTATCACTTCCTTAGAATAAAGCGCCCAACACTACTGTTTTGGCTTACCTCCTTATATACTTAATAAATCTTTTTTGCCATTCTTTTATTTATTACTCTCATCACTCATTATCATCAATTACTCATTCACTCGACGTGTTTACCTGCATACATTCTTACATTCTAGAGTAGAGTATTTTTAGGTAAATATTTATTACATTCTATTGATAACATTGATATTTTCTATTTAGCATTGCTATACTTACAACTTACTATATATAATATCATCTGCTCATAGTGCAAACCTGCAAACACTGTTTTCTATCTTTATCGACATACTTATTTGTTTATTTTTATACCATTCGACAATGTAAAAAAAATTAAATGTCCGCTTTCATTTAACTTACTGCAGTAGAGAATACAAATAAATTTACGAAACAGTAAATTTTAATTTTTCAAAACCTTCAGATAATGTACGTATTCTTAGAATATAAAAAAAGTTTTTAATTTCATTAATAGGCTGTTAGCAATTTTATACCATAGATGATAATACGTAGAAAAACACCCAACTTGAATTTACCAATCGTATCTTTTATTTAAAACAAGTAACATCTTATTTTTTGAATAAATATTGAGCCTATGAAAAATGAAATTAAAGGAAATACTTAGATAATACGAGAATTAAATTATAAGAATTATATGATACTTTAGTCGGTTTAAGGTCTTTTAAGGACTCGTGTAGCAGCCGCAGAATATTTTATATTTGCTTTTCATTTTATTTTATAAAATAAATGTATGATAATTTTTTTTACTATTTTTTTCTGTGATTTTCCTTTTTTATGACAAAACAATTACTTAATTGTAAAAGAATTTTTATAAACATGTAAAAACACAATGTTGCGTAAAGACTTTTTATAAAATATTGAATCTTTCAAAGCTTTGATCGAGCGAAGCTGAAATATTTCCTT
Organism: Eueides isabella; assembly: GCA_019049475.1. NCBI lineage: Eukaryota > Metazoa > Arthropoda > Insecta > Lepidoptera > Nymphalidae > Eueides > Eueides isabella. The sequence goes on from CM032385.1 coordinate 12,377,580, forward strand.
TCAATTATGCTTGAAACGGCTGCCTTGATATTTATATAAGGGTTCTTGCTTGAGTTGTAAATAAGATTTTGGTTCAGATATTATATTACATAAAGGCGTTGGAAATTAAAGGTACTGTATGTTATGTGAAGACTATCGTGGCGACATGTTGTAGGTTCAATACACACTCTAAGTAATAAAATATTTAATAATTTCAAATTAAATATTTAATGTTTTCATTTCTTCACCCTGGTTACAAGGCAAAGCGCGGTGTTGAGCTCCGCCACTCAACACGCAATGCCTCAAATTATGTGGAACGTGGAGAAGTTCCCTGCCTACCTTGTCATGTGCGGGATGCAGAATAAAAATTGTCATGTTTACCAAATTTAGTGCTAGTACATAACATACGTTTAATTTTTTTATATCACATCATTTCATTATCATATTAATAGGGCAGACAGGTAAAATGAATAAGTCTATGCTTTAAGATACTTAAACATTTCTCATAAGACATCAATACGACAACCTTCTCATAACCATCGCACACCCTTGTTGCCACTAAGCCACAATCAGCATTGTGAAAACATCAAAATAAATATTATTTAATGTAACATAATGAGTCATTTAATTTTATTATTACAATTGAGGCGAAGGCATGTGTAAACCTATAAATAACCAGCTAAACATGCTTACCGTCGCTGCAAGCCTGTGAGTTTTTGGAGGAGATATAATATCAGAGAACAGGCCGTTCATAAATTACCGAATCAGTGGTAGTTTACTACTACTTTCACGTTTACTTTACATAAGGAATTTAAATAAAATGTTACCAAAATGGTTTTCCAAAGTTTTATTTTGTTTATAATATACATATATATAATATTCTTGATTGAATATTGATAATGATACTTTTACTGTAAAACATTTTACTTGTTACGTTTTATTTAAGCACTAATTTATTACTGAAATAAAATTACAGCTATACTTAAGCCTTTGCTTAGCTGTGCCGCAAAAACGCTGTCTTTTCCCATCGTAAATACAATTCATCAAACTGACGCGAAATGAGCAATAAAGGGAAACAAAGAAAAACTAGAAATTTTAAGAATCAGCAGTTCTTTTAGAACGCACAATGTGGCGTAACATATTTTTTCTAATCAACAATATGTTATTTAATTGTATTTTATACTAATTATTAAAATAATCATTAAAATATAATTATAAAATAATTATTAAATTAAATATATACTTTTAATATATTTTTTAAGTGACTGATAAATTTATACTTTTAAACAAGTTTTAACTTATAGTTCAATTTTTTTCTGTACAGTGCACCAAAATTACATTGGAGTGGACGGAGCAAGAGAACCATATCTTCTCAGCGTGGTGCAAGAGGGTGCAGGACTTTTACGAGCCATTCTCTTTAATAAAATGGTAAGTGTATAGCCTGATTGTTCTTTTTACTTCGTAACAAGTACCGAGATTATTGTATAAGAATGATACAGAACAAATTTAATTATAATATTATGTAGTAATATATTAAGTTTGAAAATAAGTTTATAAAACAACTAGTCGTTTTTATTTCCTTTTGAAGAGTTCGACTTGTTTTCTTTTCGGTATAAAAATATTGTAAATTATATATTTATTATTATTTCCAATGTTTACCTTAAGCTGTAGGTTTGATATATAATAAATAATATATAATAAAAATATATTAAAAACGACCAAATAATTGATAAAATAAATATATAGTTAATAACTAGAAACTCTAGCAAACACATTTTTGATATAGTTTATTTCTATGCCTTAAAGCCATTGACCTACAAGAATATCATTATGACGACATTAACGCCTACATCTCTATAGCACCCATCAGGTTCAAAAATATATCTTTTCTCAATGAATTATTTTTGTTAAGCACAAAATAGAACTACCTACTTTAACTTAAAAATACATGGCTTTATTTATTATTTAAACATATTTTATTTTTAAATTAAGCGTTCAATAGTGAGTGCAAAGAATATATTTAAAATAAAAAAAAACCGGTCAATTATAAGTCAAACTCGCCCACCGAGGATTCCATACCAATCTCCTTATTATACAATCGTAAAACCTTAATTCTTTCTGTACTCCAAGGGGCACCTAGAGACTTGATATTAATTTTAGCTTAATAACTGCGCGCGTTCTTAAATAAATGGTCTTGAGAGATGGACAGACGGTCAAATAGACAACTAAAAAAACATTTACATTAAAACGAATTGAAAGTAAGTAAATATTTTAAACGGTATATGTTTAAGTTATATTATAAAAACTATTAGCTATACTGTTAAATACGGTGAAATGTAGGTTGTCAATGTTAAGAAACTAGGTTCTTAGTTTTCTATATTCCTTGTTACTACCTGGCTTCTGCTTTGCAGCGTAAAGCTAAAAAAATGTAAATTAATATTTTTTTTCACTAAACTGATCATTTTTTTTATTAATACTGGCATAAAAATACCTCTAACAAATAAGTTGTATAAAATAAAAACTTCAACTTTTTCTCCGTACATAGAAAAAGGCAAAAGTAAAACATTCCTTTCCTCATTTCATGTTTCACAAAGAAATTCAATTTGTATATAAATAGGAGGAGATAGGACACAAAAATATTAGTTTACACTTAGACAATGTCCTCCGTACTACAATAGCCTCAATTTACACTTTACTGATTTAATACATATAATTACATTTTCAGTGTTTTAATATTGTAAAATTTTAATGTAAATGTCGTTCCCATAAAAAACACCTACATTTCTTGATTATTTTTCACTCTGACTAAAAATATTGCTGACTACGTTGCTCTACTTTACACTTGGGATCTCCGTGTTTGTTGTTAGGAAATTGAAAATGATATCCGTACTGAAAATAAATACATATTTCTGTTAAATATAGCACGTACTTATAGGCCTGTCGTGGCATAAGTGTGTGAATGTAAGCGCGACAGGTTGTGGGTTCGATCCCCACTCGACGAAATGAAAAATTTAATATTTTCAAATTGAATATTTAAAGTTGCATATCTTCGCTCAGGTAAGAAGTGTCTTCATACTAGGTTTCCAAGCCCGCTTTGTCAACCCTGCCATAAGGAATACAGCATAAAGCAGAAAAAATCTCACTTATTTTATTTGTCTGGCTTATATATATATATATATATATATATATATATATATATATATATATATATATATATATATATATATATATATATATATATATATATATATATATATATATATATATATATATATATATATATATATATATATATATATATCTTTAATAATTTGAAAATATTGCAATGTATTTTTCTTCACTTTTTTGCAATCTAAAAATTACTCACTAAATAGCGAAGATCTGCAATTTTTTTTAACAATAATTAAATTCTTATCAATTTAAATGTTGCCCCAAAACAATTTAAAATATTTATGATTTGTTTAAATATATTTTCTTTATCAAAAAACTAGGAGTATATTATATTATGTACCAAATTATTGACAAAATATGTTTTTGTTTTTTAGGGGGCTCATAAAATATACCTACCAGCGAGTGCGTGGAGTGGTGGCGGTGGACAAGCTCCAACAAGACCAACACTGAAGCAGATACTAGCCCAGTTCACTTCTATCGACAGGATTGACAAAATACCTAGGGAGGTAGGACGAAATATTTTTATTGATGTCTAATGTTTTTTATTGTATAAAAGGCTAAACTATAATTTCATCTATAGAGGAAATAAATATATTTATTAAATATAAATAACTAAAAATAAATTGATGAAAACATATATTTCACAATTTAAAACGAACACGGCTCTACTGCGTATCAGTACTAAAAATCCTCGTTAAAATAAAAAAAAACACATATTATGTAACAATACTTACATATTTTGTTTAAAAAAAAATGTTTTTTGTATAGCAGATTAAGCAATAACGAAATAATGTATGAAATTTAAAACCTTTACGACCGCATGTCGTGCTTGTCACGATTACTGTAGTGACAGATGGTTCGTAGTACCCATTCAATACAAATGGGCACTATAGTAGGGGAGCCCGGGATGCTAAATTTGCAGTGGCTAAAGCGTCATATTGACCTGTAGGATTGTGAAGATTAAGTTCTTAAACAAAAAAAAAGTTTATGTTAAGTTCTCCACTTTAGTGAGGAGGAAAGCATGTACAAATTTTCTAAAATGTAAAGAAAACAGTCACATGGAAATACTTGAACGCGTCAGATATTTATAATGTATACGCGCTATGTCTGTCTGATAACTGAGCGATATTAATTTGACGAATAATTAGTAGAAGGTGGCCGTAAAAAGGGGTAGAAAAAAAAGAAAAAAAAAAGCTATTTGAGCGTGTCAAATGTTCAGTGCGAACATTAAGTAAACTTAAAAAAGTGCCCTATTTAAATGACTGACGATTTCAACGTGGTCAAAAGTCATGATAAATTTTTGAAAACGTAAAAAAAATTGACCTTGAAATGTTCGAGTGCGTCAGATATTTATACTGGCAGCTCAATTTGATGTCCTAATCGTTCTAAATGATAATCTGACAATAATGTGGAGGAATATCGATAATCTGACAATTGAAAAAAAATGTCTTTTTTTGTTGATTTTTAATAATTTATTTATGTAAGAATATATAACAAAGTATTAAAACTAAGTATTTTAATCCTTCTCACTGGATTCGTATTCAAGGTTGGTTTGAAGAGAGACGTGGAGTGAGAAATATACAGTTCTCAGCAGCGGTATGCTGCACTTTATTTATGGTTTTAGCTTCATCACTCCATGAAAATCGTCAGATTATATTTTTCCATAATCCTTAATAGATTTCCTTCAAAATAAAAAAAAATATTCGCGCTCGAGTATTTCGAGGTTACGTATTTCTTTTACATCTTTGTGATTCGCCTATTTCCTTTTTTCTGAGGACCGATTTTTTTACTAGTCTGACAATCTGCCCTCAACGCAGGCCCTTATATTAGAGGTCCATATAAAGTTCAAGTACATTACAGGGTACCTTTCTTCCCATATAATTTTCTGACGCGCTCTAGTATCACGGAAAATCCCCACTTGGGCTCTCCTACTACGACGAACTCGCGTAGTATTCACTAGTGACACATGTGTATTAATAAAATATTTAATGTGAAAATATTCCATAATATTCACATTATAAAAATTTTATTAATATATTCACATTATAAAAATATATAAATAAAAGGCACCCTCGTATTTCTCCTTATTATGTATATTTAATATGAAGAATATTGTTTTGTATGGCTTTAAAGACAAGCTACTAAAGCATACAGGAACAAACCGATCAGTATATATTCACGATCAGTATATATTCACTTAAAATAGATTTAAATTTTGTCTGAACTGTGATTGAGTTGCAAAAACCAGATAATTATCATTTACTAAAAACACATGTGTTTTTATTTAAATGATAATTATTAACAGTTTTTATTTTAATTACAAACATAAAATCTAAAAAAGATACAATAAACACGTACCTAACAATGTAAATAAATATAAAAGCGTCGTTACCAATACCGTACAGTCGTTACGAGGCACGCGCTTTTTAGACGGAGACGTGTACATCGTAGCACTCGTAGACTTGTAAATCATATTCATGCACAATCATGTGCAATACGTAAGTACAGTGTAAACTCTTTTATAACATTATCCGTTATAACGATAAACTTAAGGTTAAGGTTCGTTTGTATTAAAACCCACATATTGATTGTTCACTCCATATAACGATAACTCTCTATAACGATCACTCAGTCCCTAGTTTTGTTATGAAGAGTTCACACTCTATTTATTATCTACATTTTGAATTAAATTAAATTAAATTTCTATTGTAAGTGTTATGCGGCTATTTACAATTTTTCTTATAAATGCACGTTAAAATATAATATGTATGTACATATATAAATATATTTAGTAAGTTATGAAAACATTGTTGACAGTTGTGTTAGTAGCTAGAAAATACTGTTTAAATTCAAATCTCGTGGGGTCAAAGCATTTATCATTTTAAATTCCTATTGAAAAGTATCAGACCAGTGCCAAGTTTAAAAATTGGCAGCGTCTCTTGCATTGCACGACAGGTAAAGCTTTAGAGAAAGAATTGGGAAATTTCGTTCTGAATTATAATCACAGGTAAAAAAGCTTATAAAAGTTATTATTTAACGCGAAAATTCCAAATTTTTACATACTATGTTGCATACTATTTGTGTTTTTAATATCTTCTATTCTTCAACCTTACCGTAATCAAGCTAGCCTTGCTAATAGTCAAGAAAAAGTGTAAGAACGAGGTTAAACTATTGAGGGGAACAAAATGTTCCCTATAACTATTTGCTATTAAGAGCGATAACGCTATAAATCGTTCTGATAAGGGAAAACGATAAATATTATAGTTGCGTATGGAATTTCAACACGAATAGCATTGAAATATTGTTCTTCAGACACGTATCGTAACTTAATGAAAAATACCATAAAAATTATATAAACTTTTAAATTTACCCCATGATTTGAAAGCAGAACCTTATTACGTAATTTCAGCAAAAAAATATAGTTGTGTTCTTTTTTTTAATATTTACGTATGGAAATAAATAATTATTCGATACACTTACTTTTAGGATGTATATATGACACAATTATCAATGATTACTTTGGTACTTTTATTTTTACATACCGACCGACTGATATACATGTATTCCTTTGTTTTTTAAATATGTTTTCTTATTAATAAACTATTTAAGGCATGTCGTGGCGTAGGAGCATAGGAGTTGACGCGGCAGGTTGCGGGTTCGATCGCCAATCGAGGAAATGAAATATTTTATATTTTAAAATTAAATATTTAACTTTCTTATTTCTTTGCTATGGTAACAAGGTAAAGCGCGTGGAGTTTCGCTACTAAACACACTGCCTCAAATTCAGCGAAAAGTGAGGAACGGAACAGAGTGTCTTAACAGTAGGTTCCCAAGTTTCTTATGCCTACTCTGCCATGTGCGGGATGCAACGTAAATCTGATTAAACTATTTAGCTATCTTTTAACGGACATTTCAAGTCTGAGATAATTCCATGTTTTTCATTAAGATTTGTATAGTTATGCATTTATATAAATTCTTAGATTACGTGTCCAGAATTACAAAAAGATGTTTTGCTGCTTGAAGAACAAGAGGGCTCCGTGAATTTCAAAATAGGTGTTATGATAATGAAGCCTGGTCAGAAGACGGATGACGAAATGCTCTCTAACGGTAATAAATATAAATGCTGTAGAAATCTACAGTTTATAAAACCAGTACAGATTATCCTTTTAACAGTTGCGCTATTAATATTTAGAGCTAAATATAGTAATAACTTTGTCAAACGCGGATACTAGGTAGGTATTTAAAATCGTGATTATAATAATTATCTTCTAAATCTTGTTTTTATTTAAAAAAAATAAAATTAAAGATAAATTCAAATTATTGTAATTTCAACGTTATTTTAAAAGAAAAATTTAAGATATTTTAATTCACTAAATTAGCCTCGGATTTGCCTGCCAAAGATTGATGAATCCACAAAATTGAATTAACCTCTTAACTTAATTTAAAAACTTCTTCGATAAATTAAATAAAGCTTTGTGTTTCAGAGAAAGGCAACGAGAAATGGGAACGATTTATTTCACTTTTAGGTGATAAGATTCGATTAAGAGGATGGAACCGATTCCGTGGAGGCCTAGACGTTAAAGGTAAAGCTTACAAAACTAAATATTAGCCCAATATCGAACGAGTGCGGCTGCGATTGTTGATTTTGTATTGTATGTTTTCTATACAATTTCGCAAATATTAGTACAATTTATTTTATTTCTCCATTTCACTTTTAGTATAATATATTAGAATTTTATTGGAATTGTCAATAAAATGTTATTGGATTGTGTGAAATAGAATATTTTTTTTTAAAGACAAATAAAAATTATTTTCGTTTTAAGTTATCTCAGTTAGTTATGTTTAAATATCAACATCATCAAATAATTAAAGTCAAGTTAAAACAACTTAAGCTTTTATAACTTTTGTTTGTGTTGTTGTAGAGGTAGTAGAGGAAATATTTTGTTTTTCAGGAGAGTCCATTTTATAAATAAATTATGCGAATTTTTAGGTGACATGACTGGCAGCCATTCAATATACACTATGCATCAAGGACACGAGATCATGTTCCACATATCTACCATGCTGCCCTTTTCAAAGGACAACAAACAACAGGTCACATTAGTTTTGTACTCAATATACTTCTTCGTATTAAATTACTTTTTATGACTTATTAAGATGTCTGCTTAGCATTTATTAAGAACGTTCTGAATCTATAACGTAATTTATTCCTATTACGTACTTAGTCCTAGTTTAATGAAAGTTAATAATCTGGTTAGTTATAAATTTCAGATTAATTAATCAATACTATTATAACGTTAAGAAACTTTTCTCTAGCTTTGTACGTAAACTTTTGAGAAAATATTACTTAATAATTTTTGGAACTTCATCAGTATACTTACATAAAGTATAATTTTATGAAGAAAAAGCTATATTATGTTTTTAAGATATAAATTAGGTCTAAATGTAACAGCCACAGTTCTAAGCAGTATAATGGCTGCTCGTCTTAGAATAAAAATGCTTTTAAAACGTTCTTTTTCCCTGTATTCAATTTATCTTTTTGGCAACTTTTTCGTAAAACGAAGGCCCCTCTTAACGATAATGAGCTACACTGTTCCTTAAGTATTACTACGAATATTACTTGCGAAATAGTCCCAAAAATGTCAATATACTAGGTGTTTTTATATTTGGATGTCGTAAGTTCTTTTCTCTTTGAAATCTATACTATATTTTTTAAACTATTGTGCATCTTCTATACTCTATTTTTTAAACTACTCTACATCAATACCATTTTCTCTGTTTTTGTCTATTAAGAGCAAAAAAAGGTTGAAGAAAAATAAAATTCAAAAGTATTATAATACTTATAACATATAAACCGTTAAGTGCCCTGTTTAGTATTTTCACCCTCATCCACAATAAAGCATATTAAAAGCGTTACGCCAAGCGGTAAATAGTCTATCCGGGGTGATATAAAATTTTCTTAAAAACTCCGACGAGCTTAAAGCCTGTTATTTAAGAGATCTTTGTCAACATTACTTACTGGTTCCTTCAGACTTTTATTATTATTCCTTGTTATATATTTTAAAGAGCGTAAAAATTGTTTATTTTCTTATAAGAAGGACTTTAATTCATTAAATAAAATGACTTTAATTCATCAAGGACTTTAATTCATTTAACATATAGAAGTAAATATAATATATAGCTCTTAATAACGCATCAGCTATTTTTAAAAGCAATTAAGAAATTATCGTAAAAAATATTTCGTTTTCGAGAATGGGAATCGGGCCCACAGTCTGTCTGTCACGTTTACAGTTGCATACCTATGCCCCAGATTCATGACTGGCTTAATACAACTTACATAGAAAAATAAATTAATAAATTGTGCAATTTGTAAACTTTAGTGCATATACTTGTACTTAATTGACTACTGTAGGTACGTGTGCATATGTGTCTACAGCGCTTTTATGGTATATTTAGATGGAATTGCATTAGACCTGCTATTGCTTTATAAGACGCTATATAATGTTAAAGACCTGTTCCAATTCGGATAGTATGGTCCCCACACAAGACAAACAAACTAGAAATAGGATCACGTTGAGCTAATATTTTGATAGTATACGTGCCTAGTATTATTTGATATTTCCTAAGTAGATATACGTTGAAGTTGTCCATAGTTTTCTTATCAAAATATATTAAGGTTACATACTGTTTTCTCAGTTTCAATAGTTCAGTTTTGTGTAACAGAATTGATATTTTTTAAACTAAAATAAAAAAACGCCGTGGTATATCTTAAGAATAACTTACAGTAACCACTTTTATGTTTTACAAATTACAAAAATCAGGGGATAGTTTCGAAATTTTTTTAAGCAATTCAGCATTTTGTTTTATATACAATTAGTTAAACTGTGCGTTTTTTATCGCTCAAAATGGCCTTTTACGATACTTAAAAAACAATGCTTAGAAAATATGTATCGTCATTCGTCACGTCGAGCGTGGTACCCTATACAATTCACGAGCCAAAGGGGGTGCGGGCGTCGGTCGTGGCAACGAGGCGCGTAGCATATACTTATTACACCTTTAATTATCCACACCAATTATTATTATAAAACATGTTAATCTGAGAAGCTACTGGTTTAGATTTTTTATATTTTTTTTGTGTTAGACCATCCACGTGCAGTAATATAAATAGAAATATTTTCATTCTTTCTTTACTTACTTTTTATCCATCACAATATACGAGCTGCAGGCAAAAGTTAACTTTTTTTTTTATGGAAAAGACGGCAAACGAGCGTACGGGTGACCTGATGGTAAGTTATCACCGTCGCCCACGGCCCTGTGTAACTCTAGAGGAGCTACAGGAGTGTTGCCGTCCTTTAAGATGGAAGGGCACCTGGGCCCGGCATTACCTAATTTGAAACGCAATGGCCAAAGCCACTACTTAACGCCGGTCTTAAAGCCGGGGGTGGTAATAATCCGGTCGAGTCTGCCCATACGTGTTGCCATTACTGGCAACGAGACTCTACCACACGCACAAACTATCCACAAAATTACATTTTACAACGTATACTTTAAATAAATATATGCCAACTAAAGCTGAACGTCGCAATCTATTAATATTAAACAAGCATGTCACAAATCCACGCTGTGCGAGCATAATTTTCCTGAGAGGCATTATATGTTTTACTAAAAGCTCGATGTCAATGGCCATAATACTAGCTACTATTGTAATTGTTGCTGTAGCATAACATGCTATATTCTTTACTTTATTTGGAAAACATGACAAGGTTTTAAATTAATACTACAATAGGCTTTCGAAAATTACATTAGGAAATAAGTAAAAATAATTGTAAAATTTATATGTAACTGATCGTCACATATATTCCTTAAAAAACTGACCGACTTTAATGTCTTCAAATGTAGGTACGAAAAAATATTTAGCAAATCAATTATAATACACTAAATTTAAAACAATCTATGTTTGTGCACATTGTTTTTTTTTATTTATACCAGTAGATATATATAATTAAATAATATACTTAGAAAATTTCATTTTTTCAAACATTTTTTCAAATAAGTATTTAACCTTGATATTAAAATTGCTATTCTGACGTTTCAATTCAAATTTCACCAAATTAATCGTGTTGATGTTTTATACATTTTTGGAAACTTGTTTTGAACACATTGACCCTACTGCAAAGTGTTCAAAACGTCGAGTTTCAAAAATGTATAGAATTCAATATGCGCTATTAATCTGGTTAAATTTGTTTGAAATCTTAATTTTATAGTTATAGGAAAATTGTTGAAATATAAATTAAATTATACGTAACTGATGGAATATTGACTTCAGAAACTATATTATGTAACCCCTGTTAAGTTTCAGTTCGGAATGCACACCTTAACCACAAATCTCATTATTGTTGTACAGCTGGAGCGGAAGCGGCACATCGGTAACGACATCGTCAATATTGTTTTCACAGAAGACTCCGTTCACAACACCTTCAACCCGCAGTGTGTGAAGAGCCATTTTACTCGTATCCTTACTCAATAAAAAGTTTTCTAATATTTTTAACTGAATGTTTTTATAAAGCGTTAAGTTCTGATGCTCAACACGCAATGTCTCATTCTCTGTTTTCTTTTATCCCTTATGTAGAGATATTGCACGTTCAGTTACAACATCGCACACCATAAACATTTATTTTGAAATAAATAAACGCCGAGGAGTAAAATTTAATATATCTTATAAATAGCGCCATAAATACAAATCAAATTTAAATTGATTATCAAATATATACCAAATTTAAAAAAATACAAATATTTTTTTACATAATAATGAGTTATATGTTTGCAATACATAAATGAATAGATATAATTTATACTTAGACACTTTTTATTTTTAGTAGGAGATTCAAACAAATATACATATTTTTTTATTAAGTATATATAAAATCTTAGGTGAAGTCCTCGTTAAATAATTTAATTTTTAGCCAATAAGAAAGAGTAACAAATATTTACAAATGTACATCATATTAAAAATAATTTTATTTAATCATTCATGAAAATAAAAGTTGTAAGCTTTCGTTTCACACTATACTGAACAAAACGAAATGAAGCTGTATAATTAAAGCGTCCATTATTATTCATGTAAAGCTGGGCTTCATTAAATTTTGTCAAAGCTTATTTGAAACTGCATGGCAAATAATTATGTAGGGCACGCTCCAGCTCACTAATAATAAACAGTAATGTAAAATACAAATACCTAGAAATTTTATCACGAATATCCCTTTACAGCAAGCGTTTATATGCTTAATGAGTGAATGCAAATTGAAATTTTTATTTAAAGTATTTAGTTTATGATTCATTTTAACTTTTAAATCCCTAGATTTATTTCGTTCAATATTCTTTGAACGATAGTTTTACTTTCCACAGCTTTTAATTTTTTAATAGAATATATAGATAGAATACGAATATACCGCCATTGATATGAAAAGTAACATTTGATAATTAGGGGTCAGCTTTTAATCATTTATGTCCAACATTTTTTCACTATTTTTGTTCATTTTCGCAAAGCAGAGGTTTTAAAACCACAAAATTGTTGTCGTTGAAAATATTTATATTTCTAATAAAGAAGCTCGTTTAAAATCGTAAAAAGTTACGAGATCTTATAATATTTTACTAAAACATTCTGGATCTAAATATTAGTATCATAACATTGTTTTTCTCAATGATTGTAGTTGAGACGTAATTATTAATGTTTATTTTTATTTTTAGTTTTGTTATGACTTTATGTATTTTAATTATTATTTAAAATACAGAACTACTAAAATAACTTTAAATTTATAATATTGAGTGCTTAAAATATATATGTTTATTCAACAATACTAATCCTATGGTTAACCAGATGTATTTGCAGTAGTTTCAGAGGTGGAAGGGGAAGGTTATAGGTTGAGCGTATACACGGACGACACAGTGCCTCCATTTGGACCATCTCTACCTTGTCCTCCGATTTTCAATGATCCACAACTCTTTCGAGAATTTCTTTTGGTAAGTTTACAGATAATATTTTTGTATAATAACATAAATTTATTTAATTTTAATTGACATATAAATACATTATTATTAAAACTCAATTTCACTTTAAAACAATATATTACGATAGTTGCACACCACTCTAGATATAATAATAAATAGTTTTAAAATTTATCTAGAGAAGGTACTATCAAACTAAAATTAATGTCAAAAAGGTTACATTTTAAATTATATTTTAATATCGAGGCAAATTTAAAAGTTTACTGTTGATTTGAGGATAAAGATGGATGTATTTATAATTTATTTACTCTGTTTGCAACTAAATAATAATATCATCGCTTATTATAATTTATATTTTTTATATATTTTGTAAGAATTAACTTTTAATCATAACACCCTAACTCTCAATCACGTTTTAAATTACGGGTCGGTTCTACTACTGACACAAAGAGGACAGCCTTATCTGTTAGATAAACTATAAAATTTTCGGTTTCACACGATCGGCCAATTCGAATGGCTGATATCACAACGTTTTAGAACCGCGTTTTGCATAGATTGCCTGAAGTTATCAAATCCATGTTATAACATGGATCAATATTATTTTACGAACTCGTAGGTAACGAATAAATAAAACAGGATCTAACTATCACAAAAATAATATATAAAAAAACATGTAAGACAAGTAGCGTCTAATACAAAATATTAAAAAAATGCAAAAAAAATCTGGCAACACACAAGCGTTCCGCTTCTACAAACATATTCGGAATTTCAAAATGTAAGACTTCATTTACGAGCTTGTGGAGGTTTGCCAAGGATTGACCATTATTACCGTTTGCACAGGGTGTTTGGCGTGGCTACCGAGTACTTGTGAGAGCTTATCGGCAATTCGGACCTGTGTCGGTTTTTGTTTTTGGCGCTCATATGAGTTCTCTCATATGAGTGTGTCTCGTGTCTCGTGTCTAACATCTGCTAAGCTCGGTCTAATGTTTTCCTCTGCCAACCCTGCCATGTGGCAGTAGACCGTGAAATTGAAAAAAAATTGTAGAGAAATCCTATGATTTTAGTATAAAGCATAAACAAGTAATAAAAAATAAACATTTATGACAGCTTCTAAAACAATTTATACGCATTGTTATACTCTTTTTGAATGATAAAATTTTTATATACAAATATTGCAATGACTTTGGATTATTTAAAATAAAAAAAATATATCTATTAAAACATTTTTCTGCTTCTGCTCTGACTACTAGGTAGTAAGAAGGTGAGTACTATCTACTAGATTAGTAATCAGAGAGTATGACGTTGAAACAGAGCAAAATCTCGGTCTAGATAACATAAATTATATGATTACTATCTGAACTTTATTCGTAACCGATTTGATTAAACTTTTTCGACCAAAATAATAAAAAAAAACATTAATTGGCTCTAAATCAGAATATTCCTACTGGTTATTTAATATACATACATAACCTTAGTTGATAAATTGTTTTAATTTAAAGTGAATTATTCAACTCTATTTATATATTCTCATAGGCGTAGGAATGAGTGGTCTACGCCTATGGGAATTCTGGTGTTTCAGTGGACTGGTGTCAACTGGTGTATGTTTTTACCAACAAAAAATTAAGCTTAAAAAATGAGAAAACAGCCTTTAAGCCAGCAGCACATCAGTTCAAAACGAGGCCCCTAGAAAATATCTCTAGATACCTTCATAAACTTCCACTTTTAATAATGCTTTGAGGCCACTTTTAATAATGCTTTGAGGCCCCTAGAAAATATCTCTAGATACCTTCATAAACTTCCACTTTTAATAATGCTTTGAGGCCACTTTTAATAATGCTTTGAGGCCCCTAGACAATATCTCTAGATACGTCCATAAACTTCCACTTTTAATAATGCTTTAAATATAATTGTATAATTTAATCTCAAATTAATTACGTGTGGTACTGCATGCATGTAGGTATATGGTATAATGTAAGTACGTTAGAGGCCGTTAAGTTTAATATGAACGCGAAAGATATAATGAATGAAATCGTAAAATGAATAGTAATTAGGTATATATTAAGTATAACAAAAGATTAACTAATGGACATTTTTCCTTCGCCCTAGCTATTCGTCGTGTTCAGTAGGGAATTGCCCGTTAGTAAGTTTATTAACTTTAGCGGACGAGTCTAATAGAATTCGCTCATTATGAGATGGGAGAAATCACTGAAGTGTCGAGCGACTCGGCAAGGCAATTTAGAAAGTCTTGTTGTGATTTTTAACGTTTCCATATTTTATATACTTGATACTAATAAATTTCTTCTTTGGAAATCGTTTTAAATTTTATTATATATATATATATATATATATATATATATATATATATATATATATATATATATATATATATGTATATATATATGTATGTATATATATATATATATATATATATATATATATATATATATATATACATATATATATATATGTATATATGTGTGTGTGCATCTTGTACATGTGGAATATATATTATACTTAATGTCATCCGGGAGAACCCTCAATATATGGAGTTCCGTAATTTGATATAAAACTGTTTACAGGTCAAACTAATGAATGGTGAGAAAGCTGCTTTTCAAACACCGACCTTTGCGTTAAAACGACAGCGAACTTTAGACACCCTTATTCGAGACATATATGCGGAACATTGCTCCGATCATAAAGTGGTAAGTTTTCATTTGACATTTAAAGTTCTCAATTGAATTTACAACTTGAGCCTGGTTTTTAATACTAATAATTAATTTTACTGAGTTGCCAACTCGATGTTGGGAGAGCAACTGGGTAAATAAAGTTAATCTTACTTCGTACCTAGGGTGTTCATGTATTTGTACATAATAAACATTTATGCTGATATGTATGACTACAAATAATGTAATTATATTTTTATTTCATAATTATTTATTCTCATGTAGAATTTATTTATCTTTTGTAAATATATCATAAGTTTAAAATACTTAAAAACATTCCCCTGATAAAAAAAACACTACCTTATCTTGTCAAAGTACTAGCTTTTAAATCACTAATCCGATTTTCATACAACATAGCTAAGAAGTTCCGCAATTAACAAGGCTTTTTTTTAAAAAAAAAAACGCAATCTAATCGGTTTATTTATAAAGGAGCTACGGTGCGACAAACAAACGCATATACAGACAAAGACATAGAGAGAGAGGGGTCCAATTTATAACACCTCTCATTTTATATCGATGGTTAATAAATAATATACGAATTACACTTTTATCATCGTAATTGATGTACTTTGTTACACAAGTATCTATATATTTGTTCAAAATTTTAAGAAATATGGTGCATTTTAGCCGATGCTCTCGCGTCGTGCTCTATCTGACGTATGGTCGGGCGGGGCGAGCGCAGGCGGCGCAGGGGCCGCACGCACTGAACGATTTTTGCATGTAGGCCAGGCTTTGAAACTGGACGCTGTTTTACGGGGAGATGCACCTACAAGCTTAGTATCTACGGGTGAGTTTCCATATTACATAATCAGTTTATATGACAATAATTAATTTATCAGTATTATCATGTTTTTGTGAAGTGAAAACTTATTTAGTATCACTGTGAAAGTCGATGAAACAAAAAGAGATAATATAAATAGAAAGACACATAAATTGATAAGATTTACCATTTATTTCAATATATTTATTCCAATCGACCTATATATATAATCGACCGTATTAAGATCAAAGTATTTATTTCATATTTTAGTTACCTTGTATCATTTATCGAAAATGTACGAATAAATGTAAAATAAGTTTAGTAGTTTAATAAACTTTGTATCACTATGATCATTACTAAAATTTGCAAATATCCATCTCAGTATTTTAAAGCCAAAGTTTTTAAAGATATCACTTTCTACCGTGTAAACATGTTTTTTTAGATGTGTAAACTTTTTAATAATATGAAAGACAGTCAAGAAACAGTTCTGCAATATATTATTTTGCCTTTTTATGGTATTATTATTTAATTCAATCCAAGGTTCTGGAGGATCTCGCCGTGCTCCTTGGGAAGGCAGGTTGTGGCGTGCGGCCCCCCTCCCTGCTACACCTATATGTGCAGAACAACTGGCTGAAGGACGGCTCTTACTCTCTACTACTTCAAATACTTACATTTTGGAAGGTTATATATAAATTATGATTACTAAAAAAATATTTTTTTAGCTCTTTAGAATTCTTGATTTAATTCATCTTATTTAATTCTAATATTACATACAGAAATTTGAATTACCTTTAAAGAAACCTACTACTATTTTTTAATATAAGACAAATGTTAGTTTCTTATATATTTATAGAATCTTAATAGATAACATGATGAAATTTCTTCTTAAGAACATGAGATTAAGTGTGGCTGACACTTGACATTGACTTTATTGTTAACTTAGAATATCTCTCAAAGAGTAATCGTTAATCTAAGGGCATACTCATATCAATTTATAACGAGAAACGTTGTAAACGCGATAGGTTATGAGTTCGATCTTTCGGGGAAATGAATTAAATATTTATTATATTCAAATTAAATCATTTCTTTGCTTTGGTAACAAGACAAAACGCGGAGTTCAGTTCCGCCATTCGAGTTCGATGGAAAGTGGGGAACAGAACAAAGTGTTTTAACACTAGGTTCCCAAATTCCCTCTGCCTATCCCTGCCATGTCTTGAGACTTTAGATCTAATACATTTAATATACCATATAATGACACGGGTAGCATCATAAAATTTGTTATTATTATAAATTCTCTAATACAGAAAGTGGTACAACAAAAGTAGTGCTGAGATGGGAAGGCTGCGTCCGTTCAGCGCGAGTAACAGAGCGCGCCGGTATATTCCGCGTGGGGCCGCGGGTGGCGGCGGGGGGCGGGTCGACGACGGGCGGCGCGGGGGGCGCGGGCGTGTACGCGCTGCCGCTGCCTGAACTCGCTGCTGGGGCCTGGGCCATGCGGCCGCTGCAAGACTGTAAGCATGCGAGGCTTCCGAGGACTAAGACTGCACATTTCTTTGATGTGCTAGAACAAGGTTAGCCTCGATATACAAACGGATTAACATTTACTTAAATGAGAAACATAATAATAATAATAATAAACCCGCAAGGCAGCTTGTGAGAGCTGTTGGGGAGTGGCGACCCCACGGACCTGAGTCCTCCGGAGGGGAATTGTAATCTATCCCCCGCCTCTGGCTTGCCTTTGTTGGCCGGCAGAGTGGAGCGCAAGAGCTATATGCTCGAAAGGGTGGAAGTGCTCAATCTGCGTAATAACGGGGAAACCCGCTCACGAGTTTCTCGTGATGGTGAAACCGGTGCACACCTCTCTACACCCTTAGCCGACCACGCCGATGTTGCGCCCGAGGCATTACGCCGCTTTGTGAGGGCCCATCTAGTGGGAGGCGAGTCACCGTCCGTCAATCATTCAATTTGAGACGTTGAAAAGGCGGACGTCCGTTAGTCTCCTTCAATAGCCCAGTTCTCGATCCATCCAAACCACATTCCATAGACCCAATTTAGTTTTTCATATTTTATATAGTTTCTACGCATTATCCGGAGACCATCTCTGGGCAATTACTTCTGGTTATTCAGAGATGGATCCCGGCTAATGCGTCACAGCAAATTATTTTAATATTCTCGAAGGGGCCTCTACGTGTTGGACCTGTGTCCCCACGCAAGCCTTCCAAAGGACCGGGTTCGGTTTTGAACCCGAGAACTTAAGCTGAGAAACATAATAATAATAACCATTTATTGCCACAAAAAGTTTACATTTAAAATAGTATATAGAAGACAGTTTTCTGGAATATAGTTATGGTTTGTGGCAAAAGGTGTAACTCAGCTAATGACGATTGAGTTTTGACCCTCAAACATCGCTGTTTTTCAGTTACACCTTAGCATAAATTGCGCCCTGAGAGATTTTATGCAAATGTGGAAGGCATTTTACCAAATTATGTATTAAAAACTAACTATCTTAAATTACACTTACAATTAATTTAATTTTCATGACACCTTTATGATTATACATAAGTAAGCAAAGAATATTTCGTGAGTGTACGTGTGGGCATGTCTGCGTGTGTGAGTGTGTGAATGTGAGTGCGTGTGTGCGTGTCTGTGTGTGCGCTCGTGTGTGTGTGTGTGTGTGTGTGTGTGTGTAAATTAAATAGTTATTTATTTTTTATTTCTAGAACAAAATTTCTAATTAAGATAAAACATAAATATGCTTATGTAAAATTGACAATATTAATTATTTGTGCAAATTAAATAATATATCTGTTTGTTAAATAATAATAATTAATATATAATTCCATATTGTTGAAATTTTCAAACATTTTCTAAAAATGTTTAATATGAGATTGGCAATCCAAGCTAATCCTTAAATAAGCCTTAATACAAAATACGAGTAGACCTTCAACTACTTAGTTATACTTTGTTGTAATCATATTTGCAGGTGAAAATGGTAAAACTTTATTAGCCATTGCCATCGGTCGGAGAGTTCTCCTTCTTTCTGAAGAACCAAACGCTGACAACGATATGGGATTCGAATACATGCATATCAAAGTTAGTTGTGTATACATATATTTTTTTAATAAATATATTAAAATAGCATAGGCCTATCGTCACACAGGAGCACAAGCGTGTGACTGTAAACACATTGAAGAGGGAAATTGAAAACCTAGTGTTAAGACACTTTGTTCCGTTCCTCACTTTCCGCCGTGGCGTTTAACGCCGATTTTAGGCATTACATGTGCAGAGCAGTGCAGTGGTAGAACTAAACGTGCTTTTCCTGGTTACCAAAGCGGATAAATGAAAACATTAAATGTTTAAATTGAAAATAATAAATATTTAATTTCCTCGAGTGATCAAAACCACAACCTCTAGTCGATCCAGTTAAAGCGCGGAATGGAGTTTGCTGCCACTCAACACGCAATGCCTCAAATTCGGCGGAAAGTGGAGAAAGGAACAGAGTGTCTTTACCCTAAATTCCCAAGTTACTTCTGCCTGCCATGCCATGTGCAGGATACAGCGTGAAGCAGAAAAAAATAATATTACTGTACTATCCTTACAATACTAATTCTCCTTAGGACATTCAACTAAGTGAATCTCCAATATTAATAAAGTTAATGGACGGCGAGTTTGGAATAATGGTCGTCGGCTACAAACACCACTGGGAGTTGCTGGAACTCAATACTGCACAGGTATATATGTACAAGTGATATCTTTACTTTTGTAATAGTTTCATATAATAATTCTACATTATTTGTTTCATGATTAAAATGTATCGATAGTTTTATCTTTTTAGCAAGACAAAATGTCTATAATAATTATACATTTATTATACATTTACTCAAAGCGGGTTCTTAAAGAGTTAGTTACTTCAATCCTTAGTTCAACTAAGGACATGTAAAGGTAGGCAGAGTGGATTTGGGAACCTAGTGTTGTGACACTTTGTTCAAGTAATAAACCCACAAGCTTAAAGCTTTTGCCCTACGCCGGGCCCCAGTGAGTATTTAATGTGTATAATGCCATTAAATTGGAAATTTTGTTGCGACACCTACACTACTAAACCTGTAGAGATAAAGCCTGAAGTTGAAAAATATTTATAATTAGATATTGGCTTCTACTATAATTTAAATGTGATCTTGTTTATTTAGACTATTAAAAGAGCAGAAGGTTCAGATGATAATGGACCACGACGCGGAGCCCTCGTCAACGCACTACGGATCGGGGACGAACGGGACGGACAAATTATTTTATGTTACAATCGTAAGTCAAGATTTTTTATTATTTCTTAAATTGAATATGATTTTTTATATATTGTTTATGAGAAATTATAATAAATCAATGACTGACTAATTCATTAATTAACATAATAATTAATTAATCTTAGAGGGTTTTGAAATGACAACTCGCAATTATTTATTTTTAAATTTATTTCAGACACATGCCACTTCGAGCGGTTAACGAGTAAAGGCCTAGAAAGTGATAATGAGTACGATTTTCACTGGACAACTGTTCCTACTGCTGTAGGTAAGGAAATGTCATATAAATAGTACCTACAAAAGCTATGGTAGATATTACTTATAATATGTATTAAGTAGTCTCTTCGGACTTTTGGGAACTATGTCAAAGCATCTAGTTTAAATATTTAGCAATTGTTTGTAATCCGTGTACTTTTTTAAAATAATTTCAATAAATTTCAGTGTGCGCGTTTCCCTACATAATGGCATTTGCCGAGGATTTACTAGAAATAAGACTTGTCGCAAATGGGTCACTCGTTCACGCGGCCTGTATTCCCGGACTAAAAATACTTTGTGGACGACGGGTAAGTGACCATAACACATATAAAAAACTGAAATTCTATGACAATGAAATTCTCTTAATAGTTTGTCATATTCCAAAATATTGCAAGTTTTAAAATATACATATTTAAATGTCCGAGAATTTTCTATTTCGCAATTTAAAAAAGTTGTGTAAAGACGTTTGTGGGTTAAAGGTTATTACCAAACTAACGATTTCATAAATGATAACACGCCTTGGGAATAAAATGCTCGCTCCAGGGTGTTTCAAATGTATCATTGTCACAATTGATTATATGATGTAAAATGTCGATTAAAAAATGACATGTCCCGCTGAGTTTCTTTCGCCGGTTCTTCTCTGGTCTGAGGCCGTAACTTTAGTGAACTGGTGATAAATTGTGTGACGTTCAAAAAATAAATCTTGTAACTTCTTATTTTGAATTAAAATATTTGAATTTGAATTTGTGGATAAAAAAAATCTAGTCTAAACAATAAATTACTACGATTTATTTAAAACCTCACGCAACCTAGCGAGAAAGACACTATTTACATATTATATCTACTGTACTCACATGAGTGCCTACATACATATAAACAGTTAGTTACAGTATACAGGAATAATATTGTCAATATATAAATATATAACCGTAACAATATATATTTCAGGATATCTTCTACGTGGCGTGCGCTCCGGAGTACGTGCCGCTGAGCCGCGAGATGGACCCGTGCCTCGCGCTGCACGACAACTACGAGCTCGTGCGGCAAATGAGCAAGTGCGGCCCGTACTCTATTGACGATGAGGATGGCAGCGAGAAGTATGTGACTTACGAGCATGCAATAATGTTTGCATTGTCTATATTTACATGACATTGACCATAAAGTGATATATTATTCTATTCTGTAGATTTTCGTACTTAGGGTGAAATCTGAATATAAGTTTCAAATATATAACAACACAATTATATTACATTTGTACCTCAATAAATAAACAAAAGCCTTAAAGGATCACTTTGTTGACCGTCTCTCAAGACGTTTTATCTCAAAAACGCTTGGAGGTATTTAGTCGAAATGAATATATCCATGTTTGTGATTCTTTGAAAAAACATTAACCTCCTAAGTCAACCATTTCTACAATATTTTGTTGCCTTTTTTACGAAATTCAGTGAATACTTTCCGTATCTATACATTTCTAAAATTGGACACGAATTGAGAACTTACAATACAAGTAAAGGAAATTTTTTTAAGGACAAAATTTATTATTAAATCTTAGAAAAAATATTACAATTATAATGAAATCGGTACAGAACCCTTGATGTGCGAGTTTGACTCGCACTTGTGCAGCTTTTTTATTTTGAAATAATGTCATCAAAATCTAAAAGACTTTGCTTTGGCATCATTTTAGAACTGATCAAACAAACAGTCGCACACCGGACAACAATTCAGCATCGAGTCGTAGTAGTTCGATATCCTCGGAACAGGAGAACATCCGCCCGCCGCTCACAAGAATGACGCCTATATCTCCACCTACTTCTCCACAAGGTAATATTATATTTTAACTCTAAGAAAAGTTTTTCTACTTTTATTGATCATTTTAATGTACAACATTCATTAAAATATAAAATATTTTATATCATCGACGAGGTCACTATTTCCAGATAGCCCTCCGATCTCCACAGGAGGAAATTCATTTCTAACAGGGCGTTGACTAACAACACTAACATACAATGTCACGAAAATTGAACGGAAAGTGAACCACGGAGTACAAAGAGTATTCTCTCTGCCGTAATTACTTAAACATAATAAATCTTGCTAAAATATATAATTTGTAACACTTATTTCATTTGTTATTATTAAATATAAATAAATATATTTATAGTTCCAGAAAATAGTGGCCGCTGTGTGCGCATCTATAAAGTACCACAGAGCAATCTCAGCGCGGCCGCGTACCAGCGCCAATCAGTCTCCGCGGACCACGTTGTTACTGATTATTTTTCTGATAGGTAAGAGAATTTATTTATTTAACCAGCGATTGTTTATAAAGAAAATTACGTTTATATGTTATAATTTTAAAAATTAACAATATATTAATTTAATTAATTTCAGGCCAAACAGTATTAAGCAGAGACTTGCAGAACTGAGATTCGACAGCAAATCAAGGGGCGGTGACGACGAGTCTATAGAGATAGCAAACTACCAGCCGTCATAAGCGACTTTATAATAGAGTCTATTCTTATAAATTATATATTTCCAGCAGGTTAAATTAAACTACAAAATATCCATATCAATGAAATAAATATTTTTTTAATATTTTAGAAAACCTAATAATGTTTTTGAAATCAACCATGTCTCATGACCCGACATGCACCTGCAGACCTGAGAAGGGCCTAGTTACATGTATGTCAGTAAGAATTCATTTTTAGAACATATAGTGGCGACCACAAGTAAATTAACTTTACTTATTTCCTATTTTAGAACTTTAAAATTGGTAAAAAAAACAGTCTCCTGGAAGAACAACATAATTAAAACATTTTGCGGAGATTAAACACTAACCTCAAAGTTGCCATGATCACATGATCATTAATTTTACTAACCTCAAAGTTATCATGATCACATGATCTATGTGTTGAAAGTATTACAACAATATCAAATTTAATTTCCAAGCTGTGGTGTAAGTTAGCTTGATATTCTGCATAATATGCACCAAACCTGTAGTTATTCCAAAGATGTCTAAGTCTTATTCACAAAAGTGAATATAAGAAATAATATATACTTATATAAGTTTAAAATAAAAAATGAGTATTACTTAATTTGTACTAGTATATAATTAAATGTATATTATAACACCGTGTAAATTGACTGATTTTCAAGAAGAATAGAATAACTTGCGGGATGTGTCCAATATAATAAAATGTTAAAGCTCCTTTTGTAATTTGTATAAGTGTAACAAAACTTTGATAAACATATAGTACGATAAGGCGTTAATCACATAGATAATGTTATATTATAAATTCGTATAACAATTTAACAACAGCAAGCTAATAGTTACAGTCTTTAA
Organism: Eueides isabella; assembly: GCA_019049475.1. NCBI lineage: Eukaryota > Metazoa > Arthropoda > Insecta > Lepidoptera > Nymphalidae > Eueides > Eueides isabella. Next base: position 12,402,105 of record CM032385.1, read on the forward strand.
TTTTTCATTGAATATGGAACTACTATAACTATAAACTATTACAATATAAAAAAAGAATTTGAATTGTAATTAATATTAAAATGATCATTTTAAAATTTAAGTGTTAAGTATTTAAAGTCTAATATTCCAAGTAATCGACAACAAACATTTTAGAAACGAAATCATAATAAGTAATCAAGAGTAGGGACTTATAGCGGCTATTACACTACCGATCTTTCATCCCTTCCTCACGATTTTACACGAGGTCTGTCCAGCGCCCTAAGTGAGGTAGTGCTCTAAAAGAAGTGGTGTAATCGACGCTTAAAGGCTCCTCCACACAGGGCTTATTATAGGTTACATTCCTTGCGCCGTTATTATACCAGCAATGTGTAACATGATCATGCTAATACAAAATGTACTGAAAAAAGATATCGCAGTAACGCGTGCGATATTATCTACCTATAAAAACGCGCCTGTGTAGGTACGCCTTAAGTTTCATATCATAAATAAAACCAAAAAAAAATTTTCTAAACTTCGTTAATTCTATGTTATATATGAAAATATTGTACCAAATTATTATTTAGAGTACAAACATATGACCTGATAAAATATTTTTGTATAATGCATGTAAAGACATATTTTTATTGTACCTCAGATTAAAGAGAATGGAAGACATTATAAATGTTTTAAAAGTATTATTTTTATAATAATAAAGTACAATCAGTGAACGATGGCAGCCGAAAAATAAATGGGCGCCATGTGAATCATTGTGATATTTGCTTATATTTTTGTGTGGTATTTTTTGTAATCAATAATATTTGATTAAATATTTTCTTTAAGTATCTATGAACGTGCTCTAATAAACTAGATTCTATTGAATCGTTACTTGGAAAATAGAGATATAATGGTGTAAGTACATAAATGTTATTAAACAAATTATAAATTGTGAAAGGTAAGAATATTAGTTACTATAATATACATATTATTTATGTTACTATTGGGTAAACGCGTAATTTGTAAGAGGTTAAGGTAATATGTATTATAGTCAGCTCTTTTTTAATTGGCAGTTTAGATAAAAATTGGATCACAGAAATTACAATATATAAACAAGAAAAACATTTATTATGAAACATTATTATTTTCTGAGTGTTATCAATATTGATAACATTGTGACTGTAAATGACAAGTTGTGGGTTCGATCCCCACTCGAGGAAATATTTTAATTTCCAAATTAAATATTTGATTTTTTCATTTCTTCGCTCTGGTAACATGGCAAAGCGCGGCGTTGGGCTCCGCCATTCAACACGCAATGCATCAGATTCAGCGGAAAATTAGGAAGAAAATGGAACGGAGTGGAAGTACGCAAGGTTCCCAAGTTCCGTCTGCCTACCACCTACCCTGCCGTGTGCGGGATACATCGTGAAGCTGGTAATAACATATATGTATAACGTATAAGTGAAATCACACATTCAATAGCAATATTTTAAAGTAATAGTTTTTGTATCTGTGTTAATCTTAAACTGCCAGCTAAAAAAAAGTAAATGATACATACAATAAACACGTGTTTTAAGATATCTTAGTCAAAGTGGACAAACATGCAAGACATAAAGTGATGTAATATAGATTATTTAGACTTAATGATGAAATCATTAATGCATTATTTATATTTAAAGTGCCATCCAATACTTTGGTTACTTATTATTTTTAGAATTTAAATGAAAACTTTGCGATGCAAGAGAATTGAAATATTATTTAAGTGATAGAAAAAAACATTGTAAATATTATTTAGTACATATTAATGTTTAAACCAATTTGAAATTCTTTATAAAATTAATTTATATGTATAGAGTTATTAGAAGTGTTTGTGTGTTGTAGAAATTGTTAGCCAGTAGTTTAATGGATGAACCAAACTGATAGCCACTAAGAAATTATTAATGTGTTTACAAATTATTAAAAATTAAGTAGGTTTATAAATATATTATAAACATACTGAAAGAATATTCTAGGCATTATTATCCTATTTCTAGTTAAAAATAACTTTCATGTTAGAAGTTAATTACTTAAATTATTATAAATAATGGCCGTTATGACAGAAATATCGATTAAGTTACAGTTTCCTCCATTCATTATATGATCTTTTTGATTTTTTCACAATGATCAATATCATCATATTCAATTCAACCTCACCTGCGTTACTATAGCGTCACACTTTTTAATTTTAATTAAGATTACCAAGTCAGTAATTTTATTTTGATAGCATTTTATTTATAAATAAAAGCTATGAAATTTATGATTAGATTATATTTTTTATTTTTATAGAAATTCGTAGAAATTCGTTGTAATACAATTGTATCAGTACTATTGTATAGATATCAGTGCAAATTAAAAATTAATAAAAATTAATTTTTAATTTGCACCGATATCTATTTATTGTAAATGCATTATTATATATTATAATTTCAATTAAAAAATGTCTGTAATCGAGTATGCTATTAATTAAAGGCACTCATCCTACATTAAATTTTAGATATCTTTCGCTAATACACTATCGTATATTCGTTAGCATAAATTATAATTGTAAATAATTTATAATAAAACATTTTGGATCCAACTATTCCAAAAATGGTATGTACCAGAAATATAGGAGGTTTAATCTGTTATTTCCTGTAAAGTTTAAATAAATGTCTGTTCAATAAACAAATGTCTTTTATTGTATAAATAATTAACAAATACATATAATTATTAGTCATAAAAATATTAAACACATTAGTTTCACACAATCATACTAAATAAATCATTAAAAAAAACCGAAAAAAAAATACCAGAGGAAAAAAATCGTTCTGTCTCTCCCACTTTATTTCACTAGGGACATACTTTAATAAAACAAAAATTTTTAAAAAAAGAAAGGTAAATTCTTATAACATGGGTATGACACATGAATATGTTATCCAAAATATGATGTACACAATTTTATATGAAATTTTATTTACCATATGTTACACTTCACATCATATAAATAACATAAGTTCTAAAAATATTATTTAATACGTACCTACAAATATGTATATACAATATACAATTATTTAACGTAATAATAAGTTACAAAATCTAATAAGTATTTAAAAAAAGGAATACACATGTTTAATAAAACTAACTAAGTATAACTTTGTCATAACAGTTTAGGTTGTTGCTTTAAAGCTGTAATATCTAAAAATCTTGGAATTTCCATTTGAGGTAATGATGGTTTTGGAAAGTTTGTACCTAAAAGAAAAAAAATATTATGTATCTATACAAAAAAACAGAAAAAAAAATAGTTTGAAAGTCATATATACACCACACATATTCTGAAGTGACACAAACTGAGTAATTAATACATTGACAATGTATCCTACTAATAACAAGGAGACTGAGCGAAGTTAGTACTAAGACCCTCTCCCACATGCTGCTTAATTTTCAAAACATTGATATTAAAAGACAGAGCTCAAAGCAAACACTGTATTATCTTTGAATTATACTCAGTTTCACGCTGTATTCCGCACATGGCAGGATAGACTGAGGGAACTTAAGAACTTAGTGTGAAAACACTTCGTTCCATTTCCGACCTTCTGCCGAATTTGAGCGACGGAACTTAATGCCGCGCTCTGCCTTGTTACCAGAGCGAAGAAATGAAAACATTAAATATTCAAATTGAAAATATTAAATATTTCATTTCATTAAATGATAGCCACTACCTGCCGCGTTTACAGTAGCACGCTGTGCCCCTGCGCCACGATAGGCATCTATTATTCTTTGAATTATTTAATATAATAATAAATAATTACCTTGCTGTATAATCTTGTGTTTCTCCATATAATTTCTTGTAGCCAAGGACATGTCTACAGGCACACTTGTAGGTTTTGGAGATGGAGTGTTACTTTTAAATGCATCTTTCTTAAGATACTTTGCTGCAAGTTGATTCATTTTTAGACTAGTGTCAGTCAGAGGACGGACCGGTGCCTGCATTTGTGGATTGTTCAAGGGATCATCTCCAAATGTTACTCTTTAATAAAAAAAACAAATCATTATAATTTATTTATTAGGTTTTATATTCAAATGAAAAAAATATATTGTAGACAAGAAGTTACGACATTATCAATACGCAATATAAAGAGATTAGCCATAAAATTTAAAGAAAAATATTTTCTTAATTTAAATTTTAAAAATAACTTGGCAAAAGTTATTAAAAAACGATACTAATTATTATTTTTTTATACAATTAAGCAACTACCAGTAATCATATCTTATTTAATTCGTTCGTGTAGTACTTTGTAGAGTAATTCAATATTCTTTAATGAGTAATTCAATATTTTAATGAGTAAATCAATATTCTAATATCTTTGTAGAGTAATTCATGTAGTACTTTGTAGAGTAAATAAAAAAAATTACCTTTTACCCACACTAACATTAGTTTTATCTAATTGCATACACTTCTGCCGGGCTTTTCTATATAATGCACTAGCTGAAGACGGCATGTCCGATTCTTGTAATATGCCATTTACATGAGTCTGAAGACATAAACGATAATTAATAAATATCTACTGCTTATTCTTTTTTTAGATTCACTCTGAATCCTGAAGAATGTAGGTCTAGAGTTTGAACACTACATTCTTTTACATATGGCTTAATATTTGGATGTGTTATGAGTGGCAGAATTAAATGCTGATCTGTTGAGAAGGAAGTAAGGAAAAATAATTCATTGCCCTGATTAAAATCCATCAATCCATAACAAGCATTTGCAATCAGATAATGCCTCTATTCCACATTGACCTTTCATTATATATAATGTTTCTTTTAGATCCACACTGGATTTGTATATAGCAGGTAGGCCATTAAGACATTATTATTAGAAGTAAGAAATAATAAAAATATTATATATTTAATTTCCTTGGTTAGGCAACAAGACCACAACTCATAGTGTTGAAGCTCTCACATTTAACCCCTGTACCTTGCCTCCTCCATAGCTAATATTTTAATATTGTATAACATCTTAAAAGAGAAAAACAAAACTAAAACCTTACCATTACTTTATTATAATAAGTCCATCCAACATTAGATTGGTCATCACTACTGGCATCAGAACTAAAAAAATAATAGTACTTATAAACAAAAAAATATTGTATTTAAAATGAGCAAACCCACAACCTGTTGTTTAAATTCATACATTTGTGCTGCTGGGCCTGTCGTGGCGCAGCGGCACAAGAGTGTGACTGTAACCGTCAGGTTCTGGGTTCGATCCAAAGTCAAGGAAATGAAATATGTATTTAATATTTTCAATTTAATGTTTCATTTCTTTGCTCTGGTAATAGGGCAAAGCGCGGCATTGAGATCCGCCACTCAACACGCAATGCCTAAAATTTGGTGGAAAGTGGGGAACGGAAGTGGAACGGAGTATCCTAACACTAGGTTCCCGGGTTCCCTCTGCCTACCCTGCCTCGTGCAGGATACAGCGTGAAGCTGAGTGCTGCTGGGACACAACAAGCTTCATATTTCAAAATATTTATTTTTTATAATGTTATTATTATAAATATTATATTATCATTGTTTTATGACTATTATTACAGTAATTAATGTCATGATATACTGTATGTATATTATTACTTACTCACTATAGTCTCTAACATCCAAATATAAGCTTTGTTCCGGTGACATAAGTGGAGTAATAGCATTGTCAACTTGCACATTATATAAACTCATTTCATTTAGTGTTTTGTCTTCTAGTAAATTATCAGAGTTCCTCATGACATCCACACATTCATCTATATCATTTCTTTTTTCTGATATTGTTTGATCTTTAGGTACAGGAGTCAAGCCATCCAGAAAATTCAAGTTCACTGGGTGTGATTTTGCTACAATTTCTTTAATGCTTATTTGAGACCGATTACATTGAATTTGTGCCTCATTATGTTGAACAATTTCTTTATTTATTATAGTTGAGGTTCGAACCATTTCAAAACTAGTCATTACTCCTATAGATATTTTTTGTTCAGTGCCAACAGACTCAACTTCTATGTGCTCTGTCACATAATTTTTAATAGGTGGGGTTACTCTTGGTGTGTCTTGACTTTTATTTGTCAAGATGAAATCATCAACTTTTTTCTGCAGCAGTTGTAATTGTTCATTTTGCAGTTTTATTATTTTAAATAAATCAGCAACTGTCGGTTCTCGTTTTTGTTTTGATATGCTATTTTGTAATTCTACATCAAGGCATTCTGATTTTTGACCTTCTTCATATTTTTCAATAGTCCATGTCTTCTTTTCAACAGTATTAAGAGCTTTTTCAGAAGGAGGAGTGCAACAATTACACAGAGATTGAATGTTTTTTGTGTGGTAATTACAAGGACAACATACATTATAATTAGGCTTAGATACACACAGACAAGTGTTAACATTACTGTGATAAGGAGATAAAACTTCTTTATTTTCATACACTTGTTTGAAACATGGTTTTGTATGACACACTTGGGCACAGTGATAACATCTGCATAGTTTTTCATGGTTAACGGAGACATCACAATTAGCTTTAGCAGCTGCATGATTATATCCCAAGCCCATTATTTCTTTTTTCTTGGCCAGGGGATCATTTTCTTTTAAATGAACAGTTGTCATTTTTGTTTTCAACTCTTCTAATCCTTTTAAACTTTCCTTTTTAAGGAAAAAATCATCATTTGTTCCTAAGTAATTAGATGCTACTATATTTTCTATAGGTTTCAAGATTTGCTGAAAACCATTCTGTCTAAATGATTGAGAATTGCATGATTGTAAGTAATTATTATCATCACTGTTTAATTGTGTTGTTAAGTTTTGTTTCCTTAATGTAGAATTAGAATTTGCGCAATCAAGTGTGCTAAGCTCTAACTCATTAGACGGTGACCATTTATTGTTGTTGGATGTACTCGATAAAGTTGTTTTACTTACTCTAGGAAATGGCGATGAATTACTACATTCATAAATTTGAAGAGAATCGTTAGTATATGGAACTGGTTTATAATGAAAAATGTCTATATTTGGAGTCGATTTCACTTGTCTCTCGATAAGCGGACGAGGAGAGTGGCATTCCGAATCTTCCATTCTCTTAATTTTAAAAGTTTTGATAGGAGACTTAAACCGTACTTTCTTCATTAAGTAGCAGTTTTATTCTCATATAATCTTTTATACAACATTACAAAACACTTTACAGGAGCAGATTTCAAAGCATAAAACTTTTAAATAACTTATTTTCAACAACTGCTTTGCCAAATTGGGCTAACGTTTTTGACATTTCAAATTTCAAAATTCAAATTCAACAAACAATATAATAAAACACTACAGATAACTTATGTAAAACTTAACCGGTAAGGTTACGTCGATACGGTAATGACCTGTAAGCAATAGGCATAATATAATCTTTGGTATATTATCTTAGTGTATACTCATTTTATATAATTATAACAGTTTTACAAAATATTTTCATCTGACAACCATATCACGATGATCTTCACCTTAAATTGTTACATTGAATAAAACAATATTATTTATATTGATCTACATTAATTTATCATATATACTTGTAAAACTATACTTATGAAAATTAACATTTACAATATTGTTATAATGGAAACGTCAAGTACGTTTGATAGATATAGTTATAAACTTAAACTTTTATTTTATCAACGCCCTTATGACTTGTATAATATATAATGACTTTAAATATAAAGCAATATATAAGTATAACAAATCAGAAAATGAAATATATAATACATTTATTTCTCGCTCGCTCTGGTGACGAGTTCTTAATGAATCGAGTGTCTTAATGGGAATGAATTGTGCTAGATTCCCATATTGCCTCTGCCTAACTACTATATGCGAAAAACCTATGTAAATATTTCGGACTTTTCAGAATCTATGTAATCTATTATACATTGAATTTACTATACTTATATCCCGAGGGTACACTTGATATATCTGTCCGCCCGGTATACGTTCTTTGGCATACGGGTACGCGACTCCGGATCCTCGAGCCACCACTATTATACCTCTACCAAGTCCATGAAAGTGGTGCCCCTCCCTCCTAATTATCCTTCCCCCATTTCCACCAATCCTATCTCTCTTCCCTCCTAATCTCTTTTTAAATTTTAATCATATTCTCTTGTTTTTTGGAGGTCAGATGGCAGATGCTTCATTTAAAATCCGCCAACCGCCACTTAAATGGATAGGAAAAATACGAGACATGGTACGGCTAGGGAGTCACCGCTAAACGACGCGCAGGCACATCGCCCTACACCTGCGACAAGTGGGCCAGGGCTACCGTGTCAAGTACGAGCACGGCTAAAGAAACGAGTACCCAGACGGAAACTCCGCTTTGCAACGTGGAATTTTGACTCACTTACTGGACGATGCAGAGAACTCGCAGATGTACTCATGAGACGTCGGGTCCAGTGCGCTTTTCTCCAGGAAAATCGCTGAAAACACTACACTGGGTCACCTTCTGGTAAAAACGGTGTGCTTTCTGTAGAGCTTCAGAATGGACTCCTCGAAATTGAACGTCGCTGCGATTACTTGATGCGGGTTGGCACTGATTGAGAGCGTTATCACAAATTTACCCAGTGCCTAAGCTCCCCAGGCGGGCTGTAGCGCGACCGAGAAGGAGTCATTCTGAGAGCAGTATAAAGAGGTTCTACTTGCTATACAGGCTCCGCCGAGAGTGTACTGTCTCTGAGTCTCAATATGGATTTCTGATGGTACAATGGATGCCATTTTTGCCCTCAGGACTTTAATGGAGGCATACGTGGAAAAGAGGAGAGCTCTTCATGTGGCTTTTTTAAATGCCTCGTCAGTGTATCTGGTGGACGTAGCGTTCCAAAAGGGCGATCCCTTTAAGGTCTATATTGAGATTATCAAAGACATGTATCATATGCACAAATATGTATGTACAATTCCGCTTCCATGGTTAGGACTGCTGTTGGCGTCACCAAACCTTTCGAGATTACAGTAGAGGTTCAAGGCTCGACTCTAAGTCCATTCTTATTCAATGTAGTGCTAGATACTGTCTCAGCTCACATCCAAGACCAGCCTCCGTGGCTGATGATGTATGCCGATGACATAGCACTCATTGACGAGAATCGGCTGATGCTAAAACCTAAAGTGAACCTCTAGAATGGTACGCTTGAGGACGGCGGTCATAAACTAAATGTGTCCCGAGTAACCGAGTAAATGGCAACCGAGTAAATGGCATGCGGGAGACCGGACTTGAGCACTATCCATGTAGGTACTGAACCAGCCGGTAAGTCGGAAAAGTTACTATAATAATAGAAATAGTTTAAACGGTCCTTAAGAGCTCTCAGTGACATCTCATTGTAAAGAAAAAAAATATTGAGAACATATGGTTATCACATTAGTTTATATTATTTCTTTCAGCTTCACTCTGTATCCTGCACATGGCAGAGTAGGCAGGGGGAACTTGGAAACCTAGATTTAAGGCATTCCGATCCGTTTCTCACTTTTAGCCGAATTCAAGTTTTATGTGGCGGAACTCAACGCTGCGCTTTGCCTTATTAACAAAGCGAAAAAACTTTTTATATTTAATTTAACCAACCTGTCAAATTTCACATTAGTCTTTAGTCACAAGTCACCCTCGAATAGACCGTAACATTCATCTTAAAAGCTTAGAAAGTCTGATCAAATTCCTAAACATTATAGCCGAAGGATTCACGAAATTATTAAATATTTCATGGAAATCCTTTTGATGCTTAATTCTAATAAGAACATTATATTTAGTTTCGAACAGAAAAAATCAAAAGTTAATGATGTAAATCAAGTCTTTAAGCGAAAATTACAATAAATGGATATAAGAGATACGAGGAAAAAGTGAAGTTTGAAATTTATATTTTATTTGCAATTCACCCGTTTAAATTGCACTATTTTGTTTAATATCTTAATTACTTTATTGAAATGATAAAAACATTATCACTTTCAAGACAACATATTACACTGAAAAGAAAAAAAAATAGTTCAATAAATAAACGTCTTGTGGCATAATCCCGCGTACAAACGAACAAAGATGAAAAAGACACACTTTTTGGGCCTTATTACAATACTGTTTTTATTGTTCTTTAACGTACTTTAAATTAGTTTTAACTTAGTTTATGAAAACTAACTAAGTTAACTAACTTAAAGTACGTTAAAGAACAATAAAAACAATATTTTATAACTTCATAATGAAGTAATAAATGAACTGAATTATTCAAAGTTATATTATTAAGTTATATTAAAATCACAACTTTTATAGTTCAAAATTATTTATATTAAGCGATATATGGTTTATATATTTTTTCTGATTTAACAGCAATATATCATTAACAATAGCAATTTTATTTATGAAAGTTATTGAATTTTATAATACAATTTCTTGTCATAATTTTGTTCATTCAATCGACCTTCTATTTCTATACACCTCAATTTATCGTTATGGTACTATATGTGGTCCGTGGAGCATTTATGGTCATTAAACCATTTTAAAATTTTTCGCGGCCTTTAGTTCCCTTAAGTTCTTATAGAGGTAGTTATGAAGGTCTCTGTTAGTTGTTGCAATGTATTTTTATTTGTATCTACTCAGTAGTCTCAGCTAACAAAATTGATACAAAAGTGGGCCTTGATAAAAAAAGCCCTTGCCGTAGATAGTTTAATCATAATAATATATTATTCTCTTTTCAACGTTTTAGTTTAGGTTTAATTTTCATATTGATGTTTATCAATTCTCGTTTCACGGGAATAAAACACGATAAAAAAAGCTCCTGCCGTAGATAGTTTAATCATAATAATATATTATTCTCTTTTCAACGTTTTAGTTTAGGTTTAATTTTCATATTGATGTTTATCAATTCTCGCTTCACGAGTTGTGGTTGCCTTTGGTTTTTAGTTATTTGATATCGGATACGTAAATTACGCTAACGATATGATATAAGAGCAGTAGCGGTTTTTGTTTCGTTTTGATATATCTGTAACATGCTTAATTATTTTATTATCTGTATTTATTCTTTTTTCTGACATTATTAATTTGTCAGACTCACATAACCTAATAAGTACTTCTTTTTTTATATTAAATAACACAGCAATGAATACAAGACTTCTAAAACCTTTTACTCCTATATCATTATCAGTCCGTTGGAGAGGTTATAAACATCCAGGAGGAATTAAATATCCAGGAGGAATAACTTATTATCCTAGGTAATTTTTTATTGTTAATTTCAAAACAAAACAATTATAATAATTGATCTGTGGTGTTGTAATATTATATCTTATAGTAAAATTTTCAAATTACCAGTTTCTCAAAAAATAAAATTTATAATATATTTATTTGGAAGTTTTCCTTATTGACCCAAAAACATTTTGACATTTATAGTAGTTTATCTAAAATTTTAATTGCACTGTTCCTACCTCAACTATTTCTTTTTAGGAGACCAGATGAAAAGGAGCCAGAATGCACACCCTCAAAACTATTCAGGGTTGAGCAAATTAAGACTGCTAGACACCATCCATGGTGGGAAAAGAAAGTGCTTGCTGAACTCAAATTAAATGAAGAAGTAGGTATATATATATTTTAAATTATGAATACCTTAATATTATTTGTTATTTTTTTCTTATATTTTTTTGCAGAATAGAGTAGCTATAGTAAAGAACATACCAGAAATGAATGCCAAATTATGGAAAATAAAACATTTAATCAAAATAGTACCCATAACTTTCCCTTATGGAGAACCAACAGAAGTGGATGTTAAATATACTGTTCTCAAAGAAAATGGACAATGTTTAGTTACAAAGACTTTAGAACATGAACAAAAACAAATTGAAGCTTTAGAAAAATTTGAAGAAGATCCCAGAAAAATGGATTCTACAACAATAAAAAGGGATTCTAGACATAAATGGAATAATGCTTTTGCAGGAGGATTTTAATTTATAAATGTTATGTTAATAAAAAGTAGGATGTCATGTGTCAATTTCTTTTTATTCATCATTCAACATATATATCATAAGTATAAATATATTTTTGCATCAATCTGCAATCAGTAATCTATTCTATAAACGGATGTGTAGGAAGTATGTCAAATAATGCAAGCTTGATTCCAGTAATCTAATCCATAACTTAATATAGACCTAGAAGGACTATATGATGTTTCCTTTTTAAAATTTTGTATAGAAAGTTCTAGATTCTAAATTTTAGTGCAGTAACCAGGCTGTTAGGGTGATTTTTAATTTCTTATGGATTTTTTTTGAGTTCTTTACAGATTTCAGTGTTCATAACAAACCAAGGAATGCCACTAATTGAACTTAAGAAGGAATTCTGCATTCTTTGTAATATATTTTTGTTGGATTTGCAAGGTCTATCCCTGGGTTGTATTCCATAGAGCCATACTGTGTATATTAGGAGCTTTGTTATCAATGCTCAGTTTGCTGTTTCGGCCCATGAACCAGTATAGCTTTTTGTATTAAATATGAACCTTGTGTGTCTTTCCCTTAATATGATGTTCCCATATATGACACCAATCAAGATGTTGTCCTAAGTATCTTACTTTATCTTGATAAGGTAGTGTGGTATCTCCAAGATAAATAGGTAGACAGTCGCCTGTCTGTAAAGTAAATGTAACTGGAGCTGATTTACTTGCACTTGCTTTAATCCACCATGTCTGTAGCCATTGGGTTTGTGGTTTATCTAGACCCTGCTGTAGCATATTTTGTGTCATGGCAGAGTCTGTGTGGCTTGCCAGTATTGGCAGTATATGGCTGTCACTTGAAGTAGGTCTGCAGAAAATATAGTGTACAGGACTGGTCCCAAGACATCCTTGTGGGACTCCAGTAATTGCTTCAAAGAACCTTAACATGCATCTACATCATTTACTTGAAATATCCTTTCTGATAAATAGGATGTTATGAGGAAGTAGTATTGATGTGGAAGGTTATTTTTATTTTGTATAGTAAGTTAGTATGCCAGTCTCTATTGAATGCCTGCTGACTACCCACAAAGGCTTTTCTTCTAGACTTCTCCAAATCTTATCGCAGACAGTGCATTTGTTCAGTAGTAGAGTCCTCCTGTCTAAAAGCCGAATTGGTGATCAGGAATGACTTTCTTACTATTTAGGATTGGTGATGCTATCCTGTATTACAGTACAGGAATAATTTCTCAAAAACCTTTGATAGGACTGGCAATAAGCTTATTGGAGTATATGAGGACAATAAGTATTTAGTTAAATAATATTATAATTATGATTTTTGCTTATACAGTAAATAGTTAAAGTACTCAGGTGTTTTAAAATAATTACTTAACAGAATTCCATGTTTTTTTCCAAGTCCAAATCTTGCATCTCCCCAGGACACAACAAATGTGGGGTTTAACTTTTTGAACTCTTGTAAGTGAAACTTGTGTGTGTTGATTGAGTTAAACCAATTTCCTCGAAAAATTGCCATATATTCATCATTATTTTTATATAAACGTATAACAAATTTAGAAATTAATATTTTGACTGCTACATGAAATAAAATAAATCCACTAACATATATGAGGAATTCGGTAACATTATTAGCAATAACTACTTCTGGACCGAACAGAATAGGGTCATTGATTGTAGCAATATCAAATACAAATGCTCCATAATATAAAGCACTAGCAGAAACTATGGCAGTTGAACATGTTAAATACACCACAGCATAGTTAAGTATGTCGCCCATGGGTGCTTTATATATAAGCTTCCATTTTTCTGATAACCCATCTTTACTTCTCCATTTGTGTTCAGTTTCTTGAATTTTTATATGATTCTGGGAGATATATCTCACAGAACCAACTCTACATAAAGAAAATATCCGTGGTGGTTTAAAAAAGCGCAAACAGTTCATTTTTATTACTATTTAAATGGTTTTCTTAACTCAATTTTCTTTTTATATTACAAAAGAAGACATAAAAAGTTTATTCTCTTGAGATTAAAATAAGTTTCATTAAGCAACTGCGTGAAGATGAAAATATTTGACACAAGAAAGCAGTATAAGACAATTTTATCTAGAGGTTAAATAAAATTTAATTACCACTACATACAGCTGACAATTGTCAACTTCTTTTTTCATGTATTGCCAGGTTTGTAAACACTCATGAATTTAAGTTTCAAATTTATGGTACCAGTAACTGAGGTAAATAGAAGTCGCGGGGTGGATAGATTTGAAACTAGGAATATTTTAAGTTATAAAACATTAACATATAGGTCATTTTTAACTAAGCAGCATGTGGGACGACGGAAAGTGGGAAACGGAAGTGAAATAGAGTGTTTTAACACTAGGTGCCCAAGTTCCCTCAGCCTGCCCTGCCGTGTGCGGCATACTGCTACAGCGTGAAGCTGAGCATATGGGGTCAATTGATTTGCTTCAGGAGAACGTTGATTGATTGGTGAAATATAATGTAGAGCATAAAATGATGCTCTTTTTGAATTTTTAATGACGATCATTTAGAAAGCAAGGGAAGTTGGCCTCAAAGAAACTGGGGTTCATCAGCAGAGCGAGACAGTATTTTGCCAAAACTCCGATGAGTCATGTATAGAGCCCCAGGTTCGGCCTCATATTGTGTACTGTTCTCATCTCTAGGCTGGTGTACTCTAGTATCGGTCAATCTACAACCGATGCTGATAGGTCATAAAGAATTTATATAAGACATGTGAAGAATGGCAGGATGGTCTTGGCATGTTTTGTGACTTGCCCAAGGCATTTGATTGCGTGCAGCTCTCAACATTGCCTCCCTGCATATACCTCCTGGGTAATCAATAGGGGGGCTCACAGGGTTCTATTATTGATCCTTTTTTCTTTTTAATATATATAAATGATGATGTAGTAAAATCTGTTTGGAAAGAATCATGAGATAGTATTGATTAATTGATTATAATAAAAAAAAGACAAAACGTATATGATAAGGTAAGCAATCTTCTCTAGAAAAAAGTACACTAATTTCTAGAACACCTAACGCGAAAAACTTGTAAAACGTTACAATGCGTTACAAGGGCAGGAGGGGGTTCGAACAATGTATTACGAAACATTAATTATTTATATTCAAATAAAAAAAAGGGAATTTGTTAAATAAAATTTGTTTTATTTAAAAAAGCATGAGGTAAAGATATTGATTGTACTCAAGAGATTGCATCACGAATTCTACTAATTAGGATTTATTCGATTGGTTTCGAAACAGGTGTCGCTTTAAGATTTACAATATAGTGTTGCAGCGAGTTATAAATCTCTTGTTTTATTTATTACTGCAAGCACAATTAATACAATAACAAAGATATTTTAGCGACTTCCCGGTACTTTGCGCAATATAGTCGTGACTTTTACATAAATGCTCATTTGGGTGTTAGATAACGTTTTAAGAGGAGGAGGGAGAGTATATAACAACTTTACAGCACGTTACGTGGGGGTGAGGCAGGATTAAAAATCTTCAAAAATTGCGTTACGTAATACTTTAACGCCCCTTTACTTTGAAGACTAAAATTTAAGCCAAAAGAATATAATTATTTTTTTTAGGCAAAGTTGCCCAAATAAATATTTTAAATACGTTTTTAATTATAAAATTA
Organism: Eueides isabella; assembly: GCA_019049475.1. Taxonomy (NCBI): domain Eukaryota; kingdom Metazoa; phylum Arthropoda; class Insecta; order Lepidoptera; family Nymphalidae; genus Eueides; species Eueides isabella. The sequence continues at coordinate 12,417,698 of CM032385.1, forward strand.
TGTTAATAAGACAAAACACGAAACGTTCAGGGATAGTTACAAAAATATAGTAGTGAAAACCGCTTTAATATATTTCTGGTTATCTGGAATATCTACTTGTATGTATCTGGAAAGCTATTTCTGAGATTAGCGTGTACAAAGGCACAGAAATACCGATAAAACAGACAAAAATTTAAAAGACCACAATTTTTGGTCCTATTACAAAAATAAATGTCCCCATTACGATCGTGGATAGTATTGTTCTTCAATGGCTAGTGGAAAAAAAACCGTGATTTTTACGCTTTACTTATCAGGCACCCTGAACACAGCATGGTAAACAAAGGAAACTGAGGTAAAAGTGTTAACATTAAAACATGCAAATGACTTCCATTCCACGATTTTCTCTGGATTTTGGAGGCATCGTGTGATGAGTGGTGGAACTCAATGTCTTTGATGCTAGGGAACTATTCAAAGCCTGCGACGAAGAAATAAAACCAATATGAAATATATAAATAAAACAAATTTAATTTTCTCATAATCAAAGATAAATTAAGTAATAAAACATTTGTGTATGTAACGTTACGAAGTGATACGTTATAGTAATATTAAAATACTAAAACAATATATGATACACATTTCTAAATAATATAAAAAACTTTCAATTAATCATTAACAAAAATATATATTGATAATTTATGCAAGACCAAGTACCAAGTCGTGGCTACCATGTTTCAGAACTATTAACGTGTCTTTCACTTGGGAAGAAAATAATTTATTCAGCTTTCATGCTGTATCCTGCGCATGGCACTTGGGAACCTAGTGTTAAGACACTCCGTAGCGATCCCCATATTTCACCGTAATTGATTGCTTGTTGAGTAGCGGAGCTCAACGCCGTACATTGCCTTGTGCAGAGTTGATCGAAGAGATGAAAATATTAAATATTTAATTTCCTCGAGTGGGGATCAAACCCGCAACCTACGCCTCGAAATAAATGAAAATAAGAAAAATCCTACGATCTTATCTGCACAGTTATTTACAGATAGGATCATGGTAGCCACGATTCGACGACCATACTGCAGTTTTTTTGTACTATTTACTTTAAGAAATCAACAAAAACAACAGCAAGCAAACAGGTTATATTATTATTAAATTAATTTTATATGTAAACTAAAGACTATTATTTATAATTTTATCTTATGTGTATATTTGCTTTAGGTTGGCATAAAACTATAATTTCTCTTAAAATATATAATATTTTTTTACAAATGTATAAAATGCATTTTATTTAATTTATAAAGAAGAATGTTGATAATATTGTCAACATAAATCTTCATTTTCCTTGTAAATAAAAATGAAGATTAACTATTAAGATAATTTAAATAGCTATTGTAGTAGAACACTAAACATATCTTATTGAATTACTGTCATTGTTAAATCTTAATATAACAGCTATAGTATATATTATATAGTTGAATTTATAAATAATAATTATGAGATCTATGTGGTATGTTTAAATATTGTAATGTCATGTCATATCATAATATAAAAACATTGATGGTATTTATTGTAAGGAACAGTATATATTTTTCTTAATAGGTATTATATAAGAAGTAAGTAATACAAATTAAATAATTATTTATATAAAATTATTTTCTTACATCAATATTGAATTTTTAATCATTTGTTAACCTTAAATTAATAATCACAAAGTTAGGTAAACATATAACTCTATATGACATATAAATATATTTTTTTTATTTTAAGCAATTGCAAAATATTAAAAGAAAATTGTATAATATGTAGTTAATATAACAAAGTGTTATCATACCACACTTACCATTACAAACATTGATAATCCTCATAAACGTATGTATTGTACATATTTTTATCTCAGGTTAACGCTGTACGCCGCACATGGCAGGGTAGGCACAGGTAACTTTAGAACTTAATGTTAAGCTACTTCGATAGGTTTTTCAATTTCTGCCAAATTTGAGGCATTGCGTGTTGAGTAGCGGAACTTAACGCTGCGTTACCGAAGCCAAGAAATTAAAACATTAAAAAAATCTAATTCACAAGTGGGGATCGAACCGAGAACCTATCGCTTTTACAGTCCACGCTCGTGCGCCTACACCTCTACATGACTCATTATTATATTTGTAAGCAATGAATAGCATTTTAAAATCTGAAATATTTCTGTCTTTAAACTTGTTGGAATATTTGTGTCAATATAAACATATTGCTACAAAGCTTACCTGATGAGTATTTTTACAAGGAATTTCAGTACATATAATTGTAGCTAGATTATTGGTTTTATTTTATTGTTGCTTTCACTTAATTCTACATTTGCAATTTTTATTGTATCATGTTTCACATTTCGCGATTTGGATAACAAATATTGTGTGAACAAATCATTCTTATTGATATCTATATCACCTATATTGTCTTTGTTATAGTTATTTACATTAGATAAATTATCTCTTGTATTATATACCATGTCACTTGGACTAGAATCATTTTTAAATTTTACATTTCTATTATCAGGTTTAGGATTCATATTTGTGGGTTTGTTATCAATATAGTTTGGTTTTCTTAAGCTTTCTGGTAAAGCGTTAGACTTGAGCTTGACTAGAGTCGTGTTCACAACGGAGCAATCAATCTGCATGAGGGTCACGTGATCATTTAATAGAGAATCTGTAAATATTTTATTATTCATAAGTAATAAAGGCATTATTTCAATGAAATCAATAATTATTGCTTACAGATAATATATATGAAACTTACCATTACCAGATCTTGCTGGTAAGATTAGCGCCATTTTAGGTGGTCTAGTCACATTGTGTGTCACGGCCGGCAACAACAAATGTTCTCCTTTTCCAACGCCCACTACATAGAAAGTATCATCCCTTCTATGCAATGCTTGAAGCAAAGCATTCCATTCACCAAAATCACCCATATTTAACTCATCAACAGATTTCCTTAATGGTTTGTGATATAACCTTTCATAATACATTGGACTGTCTGAAAATATATCTTTGTCCGACTGTGCATTTCTTTTTAACTTCCTTAAGCGAGATTTATCCCGAATGTTTTTACCATTTTTACTAGACGGTATATCGATGATACTGTTGTCTAGGTTTAGTTTATTAAAAAGCCTATATGTCTCCAATAGTCCACCTTAAACCACAAAACATATTTATCGCCTATTTAAGATTAGAGAAAAAAATATATATTAATAGATCACGATAAAGGTCTAAACATTTATTACCGGTTATTTGTTCTTCATCCAAGTAAACTTTGTGCTTCCTCGGTGTCTTTGTCCAATTTAACGTCTTCCCTCCTCCGATCCACCGTTTCAGCTCCCCGACTATTCGTATACTTTCAGTTTGGTTTATTTTGGCGTAATCTTTCAATGTTGCATTTTGACAGTCGACTCCTTCAGCACTTCGATTAAATGAATCATAATCTAAAACATATTAAAACTAAATAAATTAAAACTTTGATAATCTTAATCACAACGTAAATGTAATATCTATCTGATATTATTTTCTACGTTCAAAAGTAAAACATTAAAAGTTGTGATATATGAAATATTGCAAAAATATTAAAATTAACCATTTATAGTCCTTTTTTTAACTTTACTCAATATATATTATTAACCAAGTATAAGTATAAAAAAAAAGTAATATTTAAGGCTATAATAATGTGAAAAATATAGTAATAAATAAAATTATTCAATTACCAGTTGAAATCGTATCTTTGTTTTCATCAGACCATAAAAGATGTCTTGAACTCACGTGAGTAGCACTTGGCTCACTAAATGTTCTTGTATTCCATCTAAAATTATTAAATATTTTATAAGAATTAAAGAGTCAAAAAGAAGATGATGTAAATGAAGTTTAAGTCACTGTATTTTGAATGTTACAGTTGTAAAGCCTATATTGAAGGACTGTCGTGGCGCAGGTGTACAAGCGTACTTCTCTAAACAACACAGGTTGTGGGTTCCATCCCCACTCGAGGACATTAAATATTTATTATTTATATTTCTTCGTTCTGGTAACAAGGCGAAGAGCGGCACTGAGTTCCGCCACTCAACACGTAATGCCTCAAATTTGGCGGAGAGTGTGAAACGGACTATTTTAACTCCTAAGTTCCCTCTGTCTACTATGTCATGTGCGAAATACAGCGTATTGCTAAAAAAAAGTACTGAGGCTGTCGTGGCGCATTAGGGCACCGTCTGACTGTTAACACGATGTTTATCAGTTTAATTTCAACTCCGAAGAATGATTATGTTTTCAATCCCCCGCCCCAGTATACGATACGAAATGCGACATCGAGTTTCGCCACTCAACATGCAATGTAGTATTATTCTATACGGCTTTTACTGGTCGGTTTATCATAGTTTATTAAAGTTGTATAGTTAAGTTTGTAAGTTGTTGTTATATAAAGTCGTTGTCATTGGGAAAAGATAAAAATAACAAGTAGTTTTTAAACTTACCCTAAAACATTCCAATTCAAGGACACCATAAACACCATCGCGAAAATAACCGCTATATTCTTCTTGGGTATTAAGATTGAAGAGTCCAAGCGAGGTATCTAAAAAGGTATTTTTCATGACGTTTTCTATTAATTAATTTATAAACAATATCACAAGGAACAAGAAATGCCAGTTAAATTGGTTTTGAAATTTTATAGAAAAAAAAAACAAACAATAAATGGTAAAATGGTGAAATTGATATGTCACAGAATTAAATATTGAATACGTAATATGAAAATAATAGTATAAATATAAAATATAAGAGGATTGTATCACTGCAAATAAATTATATTTATTTGAAATAAATTATATTTATTTGCAGTAATACAATTCTTTTATGCATATTACAGATAATTAAATAATCAATATATTTAGTCGAATTCTGCTCATATGGCTTTAGTTTTCTTGCCACTACATGGTATATTCTATGTAGTTTGATACTCATAGTAAGAAATAGTATAGAAATATCACTAATTACCCTTCATAATATACTTATTAAAGGTTTAATAAATTATACATATAACAGTAAAAAAAATGCACTACACTGAATTCAACGTGAATTAGTGTAGAGCATATGCATGACATCAACATATAAACCTTTTCTATTAATTTATATTGTTCTTTGGTATTTTTTTAATGTATTCAAGTAAAATGTCACATGAATTCCAATATTCACACAAGCATGTCATTTAATATGCAAGCATGTAATTTGCATATCTTAAAGAGCGCGAACGTAGATAATTACTTTTTTGTATAGATCATTTAAATGAATAAAAGGAGGAAAGGTAGTACGGCATTTTACATATAATATTATATATTTTACTCATCATGGCGCTATCAAGACTGTTTGACTGTCTATTCAGATGTTTGCGTCCGCAAGAATAGTTAATTTACATTACGTCTATAAGTTCCACTTAGCATTGTCTTGAATATGATGTTAAGTCTACAGAATTAATTATTTTTCACCTGTCATATCTCGCAAAATAAATAATTTTATGAAAAGAAATAATATATAGAAAGAACGTTTTATATATTTTATTATTTTAGACCAATATATTAACCTGAGAAATAACGTTTTATACATTTTATTATTTTAGACGAATATATTATTGAGGCCTGTCGTGGCGCAGCGGCACATGAGTGTGACTGTAACCGACAGGTTCTGGGTTCGATCCCCAGTCGAGGAAATGAAATATTTAATATTTTCAATTTAAATATTTAATGTTTCATTTCTTCGCTCTGGTAATAAGGCAAAGCGCGGCGTTGAGTTCCGCCACTCAACACGCAATGCCTCAAATTCGGCGGAAAGTGGGGAACGGAAGTGGAACGGAGTGTCATAACACTAGGTTTCACTTTCGTTCCCTCTGCCTACCCTGCCTAGTGCGGGATACAGCGTGAAGCTGGAAAAAAAAAGAAAAAAAAATGAATATATTAACACGAAAGATGGTTATATAAATATTATTATTTTGCACTAAAGTATTGCATATGAATAGTTAATTAAAAAAATATTTTATTTATCGTAAATGATTTAATGTGGTTAGTGTTTTATATGGTTGAGGTAGTATAAGATACCAAATAAAACATTCAAAAAGAAAATGCACTACACTTTCTGATGCTCAAATGGTCATATCAAAAAATGGAATATATGCTAATTCTAGACATAATAAGACAAAATTAATAATTTTCTGTTAAAATAAATTGGTAAGGAAAAATTCTAAAAAAAATTCTTTACACACTTCTACTAATATATTCATCTTAATTTAAATTTTAAAGCTTTAAACATACCTTTCGAGATCTCCCTTGAGATGTCAATTGGTCTCGTAACAATTTATTTTCTAGACGTAACCTAGCAATTTCTTGGTGGGCTTCAAGCAATTGTTGTTCCAAAGCAGTTACATACTCTTTTTTCTTTTGTCGAGATTGACATGCAGATTCCCTGTACAAAAATAATGTAGAATATTGTAAGAAAATGAATTTACAAAAATAAAAAAAAGTAATTAGAAAAGTTATACAATAAGCAAACAGTAGGTTCTCTTTGCCTACCCAACAAACTACAAAGCTAAAAATATAAAATTAAATACAAACCGATTTTTTATCATCCTCTGCTGTTTTTTTATTGCTCTAATTTCAGTTTCAGTGTATTGTGATAAGTCCATAATGGGACTCTTTGGTTCATCCTTCACACTTTGGTTTATGTTAGAAGTTTGATGTATGTCAGGCCCTGGGCTTATGACTATATTTCTTTGAGGTGGTAAAGTCTAAAACAAAGTTTACATTTAATACTAAAAAACTGAAATATTGTTATTTATATATTTATAATAATATATTTCTATATTTATAAAAGTAATTAAAATATTTAAAATTTTAAACATTATAAACGAAATCTGTATAGTACATTTTAAAGTATATAAAAATAAAACTATTTTTTAATTTCAATTACTTTAGAATAACTATAGAAATTATAACACAATACTATAGATTGAGAAATATTTATGATCTTTTTTTGGTATTACCTCAATTTGGTAACAGTTATTAGAATTTTGTATAGGATTGTCTTGTGCCAATGGTGTAATGGACACATTGTCATATTTTGTACTCTTAACTGGAAATACATTATTTGGCTTTGTCAAAGAAGCTGCAGGTTTTAAAATTCTTGGCAACCTCCTCTCAATGGATGTATTGCTGTCTTCCTTTTTAATACCATTTATAAAATTCTCATTAACAACATTGAAAAATTGATTAGGAACATTGATATTTGTATCTGTAAATAATTAGTCTATTAAGAAACTCTAAAAATTATCATTACTACGGTCACAGTATTCAAAAGTGAGTTATACCTTCTGTTTTAGTATTTATTTTATGTATAACATTTTGCTGACTGTCATTTCTCTTTACCTGTAAAGTACTTATATTTTAATATAAATGTTCAGTATGATTAAAACATGTATAAGGTTATTATGAACATAATAATTATGGTAAATTTAATAACCATTACCTTGATAATACCATTTTCTATTGTCATGACACGACAAGTCTTATCCAAAACTTTATAACTAGTTGGCACTGGACAGGTGTTTGAACTTGTACTATCTGGTACTAAAAGTATATGAAAAATAAAAAAAATTAAAATGTACTAATATATACAAGCAATTTGTAATTTATTTTTATAAGAAGACTAAACCTGTTTTTTGAAGAAAGAGTTCAACATCTTCTAATTTTAACTGATTGGTGGGTTCATTTTGAAAGTTCCAGTCAAGCGGTGACTGTGACAAATGTCTTCCAGATGAAGAACATGAACTGCTGTAAAAAATATTTTCAGTTTTATGTAACTGTTGCTTAACTTTTATTTGGCAATATGTCATGTAATCTGGTTCTGGAGATGTAAACTCACTTTTTAGAATCATCATCACTACCAGAATCAGAGTTACTACTTTCATTTGACGAAGATTTTACACTTTGAACTGGAGATATTACTGGTACTAGACCAGCATCCGCTAGGATTTGACTTGGAGAGGCATCTGAGGCACCTAACCAAGATTGCTCATTGTACCCTTGTGTAAGTTGCTCTAGAAGATCTTCATCTGACGAAAAGTTAAATATTTTATATTAATTTATGGTATAAATACTTCAAGGGCATTTATAAATATATAATTAAGGCGTATAATGTGCAAAACGCACTTGTTCAAACAATAACATGCTTCATCTGCTAAATATGCTTATTAAAAATCGAAAGTTGATTATTGGCAACTAATAAATAAAGGCTTACTTAAGGATTTGTTAATATGAAGGTCAACTAGCCAATATTTATTATTTCACTATGAATAAACATGCATATTGCATTTTACTTTTGTAATCAGCCGGACATAATGTAAACAATACAAATTTGGTTATACCGTACAAACACTCCTGATATTCAGCCAGAATGTCCGTATCCATGGAGGGAATCACAACTGTATCTGTTTAATTTTTAAATAAAACAATTTTACAATAACACATCACGCCTTAACAACATGCAAGTTTATTTATGTTATAATCTGTGATTTTTTATATTTATTACTATACTTTACTTATTGAGAAATGACAGAAACAATTTCGTCTAAAAATTATAATTTCTTTGTAGCTTTTTACCGAAATGTTATTGGTATGAAACCAATATCTTTAAAAGATTAAGAATACTTCTTATAAATGTATTGCAAATGTTTAAACCTCATATTATAAATAAATTTGGTCTTAGAATATAGTATTTATTGTTTTGTAAGTTAAAACGAAACGTCACTCTTTTGACATAAGACCGATTGTTTGATGTTTCGTTTCTGCAGCCGATTGATTGAAGCAATTATCTTCTTGTTATAATTTAAAATAGTTCTGTCATGCTCTTTTTACAAAGCGCTATATGATATTATTTGCTTAAATGCTTCCTGACAGAAAGTTTGTGTGTCCACAATGTCATCAATGTGTTAAACTAACCGGTGGTGAAAATGTCTGTCCCTGAGGAGCAGGACGATTTCATATTTCGCCCGCAACAACATTTAGACTCTAAATGGCTTAATCCTGACTTACAAGAGGCTCTTCATGACCCAGAGGCGTTGTGTTCTATGTTTAATAGCCTATTACAAGATAGAGAAATATATTTTGATGCCAGAAACGGGCTGGTTAATGGTGCTGGAATTACGGCTAAACTCGGAGACAGTGGAAAATACTATTGTGGCCTGAGAGTAAGTCTTGAAGAATTAAAATAAAAATAATTAATAAATAAAAATAATTTTAATATTTTTGAAACTGTCAATAATGCACTTTTTTAGATTTTGACATGTACTTGTTGTGATGGTCTTTGTGGTCCTCATTCGGGTTGCGCATGCGCACCTTGCACTACTCTTTCTACTGAGGAAGAATTACGTGCCTCTATCCAATCTAAAATTATTGCACCACAGCCTTCCCTTCAAGTAATAGATGATATCAAATGGAAACTAGATCCAGGTGATTTCTATTTTTCTTTCTTTATATAACATGATATGTTACATTTTAATATTTATTTTCATAATAAATTTCTTTTTTTTTAACAAAAAAATATTATTAATTACATATTAATCTATTGACTTTGAATCTAACTTGTAAAATACTTTATATACAAAAATACTTTTATTTTATTTCCCTTACAAATGCCACAGTAGTTAGATTGCATATGGAAGCTTTATCTGTTGTGATGTGAACTTTACTCATCACAATCTTTCAACTAATCTGCTCATTCAATTATTTTTTTTTGGTTTGTATTGTAATACTTACAATGTTACAATAATTAATGAAAATTAGGTCCAGAATGCCTACAAAGCTTAATGGATGCTCTTGTATGGGAGCAGCGTGTGAGAGCCATAAACACTGCAGTCAGCTGTCCATTTATATCCCAAATACGCCGCCTCATCGTTCTCTGTCATAGACATCTTGTGGCTGTGATAAGGTAAGAATATTATTTTATTGTAATATTATTATTTTTTTTTCATATGTTTCATTAGAAATATGTTATGTTTACACAATTTTTCTAGGGACCATAATAATCATAAAGATGTGAAAAAAGTTCCACTTGAAAAAAAACCACCTCATGGTGTCAGCAACAGAGCTCTAAGCAATGTGGTTTCAACATTAAATAAGCAAATTGACCTGTCAAGTGAATCTCAAGAGGAAAGTGAGGAACAACCTGAAGATTCTGAGAGGTAATATTTTTTAATATTTTTTTAAGTGTTATTCCACACTTAGGATAGAAAATACAAAATTTAAATTTAAAAATCATATACAAATTTTTAACGTAGCAGGATTTGAACTATGGGGGTTCAAATCCTAGTACGTTTGAAAATACCTAAATTTAAATTTAAAATTTGAACCCATGCCTCTTGGAAACCGTCCAAGCGCTCTGACCAACTAAGCCATACATTCTTATTAAGCTATGTTGAATTTCTTATACGCTTGTTACAACTTATTTATGTTGTTAGAATTTATGTAAAAAGATTTTAACATATTTCCACTACCCAAAGACAATTCGTAAGAATTATCATTTGGCAAGAGAGAATACTATTTATTGAATATTTATACAATTTTTTAAGTGTTATCCCACACTTAGGACAGAAAATACTAAATTTAAATTTAAAAAGTGTATAAAAATTTTGAATATAGCAGGATTTGATAATAACATATGGCTTAGTTGGTCAGAGCGCTTGGACGGTTTCTAAGAGGCATGGGTTCAAATTTTAAATTTAAATTTAGGTATTTTTTCATATTAAATTGACTGAATACTACTAAATAATTCATCACATTCTAAGAAGTGCACAAGAATATAATAATCTTATAAGTTGTTTAATATTTCTTTATCCACAGTGCAAAACACAGTAAATTATAAGGAAGAACTAGTGTAAAACCTAAATACTTTTAACTTATTCATTGGGTGTTTGAGACTATAATTTGCTTGGAAATTTAAATTTTTAATTTTGGATTAATTTTGGCTGTCTTATAACATAGGTATACCTTTTTAATCCTGATATAAATAAAACTAATATACTTCATGGAAATGACCCAGACGTGGCCATCGCATCAGATAAAGTAAATAAGAGTAGTTTCTACAGTTGCCAAGGGCTCTGTTGTAAGAGAGGGGAAATTGTGTGGATTGGATATTATGCTGAGTGTAATTTGCAATGCCAGCTTATTCTGAAGTTGTTGGGCATTCCTCATATTTTTCAGAATTAGCCCTTAGTAGTTTTTGTGTATTCTCCTAATTAAAGAAAACCTTATTTTCATGGGAAATGGTATGAATGGTTTTAATATGATTATATTGTTTTTAATCAGATATAGCGACACATATTTTTTTTGTTAGTGACAAAGTTACAGTAAAGGTGTAATTCTCACTTTAAATTTTATAAATATTTATCTTCATTAGATTCCCATATTATATTATATTTTATATGCGTGTGGTTGAAAACTCTCTTCTATAGATTTTTCGACATCGTTCTCGTTTTTCTCTCTTCAAACAATTTATATGATCAATTAAATAAATATACAAATTATTTTATTTTTACTATACAAAATAAATTATATTTTCTAGCGCATTCGGTTTAGCACGGGTAGGCGCCCGAGCTGCCTTACGCCTCGCCCTGTCGCTAGTAAGACGCGCGTGGCGGTGTGGTGAAGATGCAGACGTGTGTTCAGCTCTGCTACGGGATGCCTTAGATGCAGTACGAGCGTTGCCCGACGCTGCTTTGTATGCAGGTAGTGGACAGCTGAATTCAATAGCTCAACAGGCCCCTCGATCTCAGAAAATATGGGCTGAAGTTGTGGATAGTGCAGCGAAATTTTTACATCAAGTTGTTGCGGGGTAAGTTTTTGTTCTTTATATTAATATATACATTGTATTAAACTTTTTTATATACAGTCTGTATAGTTTTTTAATGACAATTTTTTAATAGATATCAGATCGACTTTTTTTTTTGGCTATCTTACCAGTTAAATTAGATTCCCAATTAAATATAATTGTTGTTTGATTCTACATATAAATTTACATTTTTTTTTAACTAGAAATGAATGTAAATTTTAATGCACAAATTATAATTAAACATAGTATTTCATGATATCTGCTTAGTTAGATATATTAAAAAAAACTATCAACTATGTTTTCTTGATATCATATACTTACACACTTTTTCCAGCTTTACGCTGTATCCCGCACTAGGCAGGGTAGGCAGAGGGAATGAAAATGAAACCTAGTGTTATGGCACTCCGTTCCCCACTTTCCGCCGAATTTGAGGCATTGCGTGTTGAGTGGCGGAACTCAACGCCGCGCTTTGCCTTATTACCAGAGCGAAGAAATGAAACATTAAATATTAAAATTGAAAATATTAAATATTTCATTTCCTCGACTGGGGATCGAACCCAGAACCTGTCGGTTACAGTCACACTCTTGTGCCGCTGCGCCACGACAGGCCTCACTTACACACTTTTGATTAAATATAAAAATTATATAACCATTAACAGGGAAGTGGGTTGCAACGTACCACAAGGCGACTGGCGCACGTCGCTCTGTGTCTGGGTGGAGCTGTGCGCGCGCCGCGCTGAACTACCCGCGCTGTTGAAAGCGGCTGACGTCCTTGTTAATTTACCTCCTAAGCAGAAACGACAACCAGATAATAGGTTAGATGTGAATATGGCTTATTTTCTTAACTTCACGCTGTATGTACTTCTTATGTTATTTGAAATTTTTTTTTCGGATTGCAAATAATACTACGAGCCATGTTTAACTAGTAGACACTTAAGAAGATACTTATATCGCACAACTAATATACATAAGCTATACACACTAAATACTCAATTAGGTATAATTGCACGGAAAACAAAAATAGAGCCAGTAAAGATATATAATTATACAAATATAAATAAACATTCTGCAAGCCTTTCTCTACACTGAAATAAATTAAATATTGGTGCCAACATTGATCAGTCTAAATATGACTACATTGAGTGTTCGTTTTTTCGTTAGATTTCCACCCAATGGTAACCTAGTGTGAATAGTTAGGTAAATAAGTTTAAAATGTCTTTCAAAGTATGTAATATAATTTTTCTAATTACATTATATGCCGTTATGAAAATATTTTTTTTATTATACAGAAATAAAAACTGTTTTAAAAATTTCAGAATTGTATTAGAGGAATGCACAGCACCATTAGGCCCATTTTTAAGACGGATGGCCAAAGTGACCGCTCCTAATCCAATAGTCAATAGTGAATCGACATCTGAGAGTAATCCAACTGAACTATACCTCAAGTGCGTTTATTTTATAAGCTAATAATATTCTTCACGAATAAAACGCGGAAATTGTTTCTAAATTAACGCGTTAATTTGTTGTTGGTAGTTTTTGCTAAAATCCTGTATATAGTAACTTTAATGATAAATAAATTACAATTAAAATGTAATGGTTTGTAAAATTATTGCTACTATTTAAAGAGTCTAGAAGTGTTTTTTTAAATGTTTATCATTTAACAAAAATGAATTATTTTTTATTTTATTAGTATGTAATTGTTAATTGGTTTTTGTTTTTAGAGAATTAAATATACCAAGTGGTGATGGACTTATGAGTGTTAAAAAGGCAGGTATTGCTTTACTTTGCCACTTGGATCGACTTGGCGCTCCTTTATTACCGCCATTAAAAGGATTTGTTACAGTAAGTATAAAAGGCTTATAATAGTGATTTATTTTATTGTGAAGGTTCCACTTGATGTTACATGAATAAATTTAAATAAAGTAGAATAAAATTTTGTTTTATTTATTTTTTTCAAAGTATCAATAAAAATATAACATATAATTTTTTTTCTAACATTTTTTTATTTTTTTTATAGTGCACTGAGTCAGCTCAAGAAGTGGTATCGGTAGGATCAGGTCTGTTACAATTAGGTAGTCTTAGGATTCAACAAATAGCATGTGCTGAGAAATTAGCGTTACTCTTGACTCACGATGGAGTTGTGTACACTTTGCCGTACGATACTATGACACCGCATCTAGTCCCAGGTTAGATTTAATTTTATTTTTTTTATTATCGTAAATTACGAAGATGATAAACTTAAATTGAAAAAGCATTAGTATTTTTTTTATATTTCAACTTTTTTTTAATCTAAATTTCCTTTTTAATTACCAAAAAGTGTGAAAAAAGTCTCAAAGAAAGTTTTTGTAATCTATTTCAGATTATTTTTTTATTTTCTTCCTTTCTTAGCTTAACAATATATCTCGCATATGTCAGGGTACACAGAGCCTCTACTTCATTATTTATTTAGCATCACTATACTAAAAATAACCGTAGATATCGCTTTTTATCCAAAAATCCACAGGTCTAGAAAACAAAACAATAACTCAGATTGCGTGTCACCCCACCGGCCGCCATTACCTGTGCCGTTCATCGTGCGGCGGCGCGTGGTCGTGGGGCGTTGGCGACGACGGCCGCCTTGGACATGGCGACACAGCTGCGCGAGACGCCCCGCAGCCCCTCCACCACCTCGCACATCACGAGGTGGTGAGAGTGGCGGCAGGGCACGCTTGCAGGTGATACAGCTGTCTATATGTATGAGATGTTGCTTATAATGCTTGTAGTATGTATGCATACTATAACATTACGGTGTTGTTTAATTATAAGTAGTGTTGTGCCAAATCGTTAACAAAGTATATTCGCCGATACATATCTAAATAAGGAAAGGATATTTAATAGCAAGTTCCGTGTCAGATCCTATTTTTTGCGCGTGGCCTTTCAATAAAAAAATAATCGGAATTAAATTGAATAGATTTCCACTGCTACTACCTAAGGTAGGTTTGTGGTATTACTAAAATCTTACGTACCATTTAAATTTTCTTCTTTTAAACGAATATTAGCTGGATCGGTCATGTCAATGGGTTATTGAATATTTTTTATTACGACGTTGACCATAACAGAAGTTGCCCTTTATAATTTTACTAAGATGTGCCTAAATGTGTTTCAGAGAAAAATAATAGTAGTATAATAAATGAAATTATCATTTATTATTAAAATTCAAAATACAATTACATAATTCAATAAAAAAAATGCGTTAAATGTTTAAAAATTTTTTTTTTTTTCGTTAATTATTTTTCTTTTATTTTCTTTTGGGATTTATACCCCAACACCGTCACGTTTACTTTTAACATTTTTTAATTAGTAAAATTTAGTTAAATTTATTTTTAAATGTGAACAGTGCGGTGATAACATCCCGCGGCGCACTCTACACGTGGGGGCGCGGCGCGCACGGCCGCCTCGGGCACGGCACCATCGAGAGCTGCCTCACCCCACAACCGGTGTCCTTTAACGCGCACAATATTGAACGGATTATTGATGTTGCTCTTGGTAATATATCATTTTGACTTTTTTACCCCCAATATAGAATTCGCAGTGGAATTTTCTTCCTAATTTTCGTGACATTGCATGTTATTTTCCCCAAGCCACTCTTTGTCTACCAGAGCAAGAAAATAAAATAATGAATTTACACTATTTTGAAAGTTATCTAGAAAACGTATAAAAACTTTAACGTAGCGAGATTTGGATGGATTCTAAGAGGCGCCGGTTGAAATCGCGTTCAATTTTTTATATGGTTCCTAAATAAGTATAAATCATTCTCTTCAATTAAGAACCAAACCACAAGCAAAAACCTCATTAATTATATAAGCTTAATACGTCAGGCTGGGGTGAAGGACAAACGTTATGCTGCACATGGGAGGGCGCCGTACAAGTGTTCGGCGACAGCGAGGCGGGCACCCCGCGCGCGCTCTCCGCGCTCTCCACCTTCCGTGTAACGAGTGTTTACACAGGAGAGCATTGGCACGCCGCTTTGACTGATGGGTAAAGATTGCTGTAGTATTTTTTTGTATTTTATGATGCTTATTTTATATATGTATGTATATAATTGTTGTTAAGTCAATCTATTTCCACTAAAGTACCCAAATAAAATATAAGTACAGAAATCATCACATCATATTTCAATTGTTGAAAAATACAATTGGACCTGATAGGTGGCTGCAGTCATAGTGTTGTAATAGAAACTACTAATTCATAAAAAAACAGGACATAAATTGAATAATAGAGATTTAAATGATCATTATATTTTTTATGACATTTCATTTTCGGGGAGGACTATGTCTCTTAAGCCTCCCACAGATTATGTGTGATCCAAAGGTCAAATCAATCATAAACAACGACTTTTAGGCTTACTCTAAAATTTTAATTCAACGTCCTCTACTTGCTACCTCAACAAGTAGATTTCCCTAAGAATTAATATTCTAAAGGGAAAAATCAAATACATCTGATCAAATATCTGTGTTAGAAAAATATGTGTACCAAAGACAGTGTTACACAGTCATAGAAATGTTGGGGGACTGTTCTCCTAAATATTCCAAAGTTGCACGCTGGGCCAAGGATATTCCAAAGTTCCACACTGGGCCAGGGATTTTTATTTGTGAAAATCATTGTGAAGGACGCTCACCCATGTCTCTAACTCAAGGAAATTGTTACTTATTTGAGTTCCTTAATAGGTCATAGGGATTGGGATTGCAACTGATAGAGTTCCTGGAGAATTTTTGTCACGTTTTGTGACCATAGCCGAAACCTGTATTAACCACTTTGATGCCGAAACCAAACAATCGATGACAGAAACGAGCCAAGGAACTGACACCAGAGTATCAAGCTCAGCAGCACTATTTTAGGAGAAAAAGCAAGGCAGACTGCGAGTTACCTAGAGCTACTTCACCAAGATAACTTCCTATGCGCATCGGTTTACTATGAAGTTGCCATGGTTATGGCACAATGACTTTTTTCTCTTCCTTCTGTTCAGGGGTCACCTTTCGATCAAGAATTTTGACAATACAGACTATTTTTTTATATTGTAATGAACTTTATGTAAATCTCAATAGTCATAGTTTTATTTTTTAATAAACTAAACGTAACGAATTAGTTAATATAGTAACAAAAAAACCTTTTGATTGTATATTTTTACAGTGGTCAAGTATACACATGGGGCAAAGGGGACGACTACAGATTGGGCCATGGAAATATAGAGTCGATTAAAATACCTAAATTAGTGGAGGCACTTAATGGTAAGACATAACGCGTGTAAATTCTATATTATAACAATACTATATTAAATACGTCTTTTAAGCTGGGTTAATCATGTATATCTTAGTATTAAATATGGCAACCCGACTTTTCGAACTTTGCAGTTGTCTTTGCATAGTCACGAGATGAGGTGCCATTTGTCTGTCGGTTGTCGCAATTATTAATTTCTTGTATAAAAGGCATAAAACTAACGCCAGCGAAGAAAATCCTCTAGTGTTCTTCATTGATTTATTAGACAACATTTATTAAGTATGTAATGTATGTTTGAGATTTTAAAATTTTTAGGAGTGTGTCGCGTTCCAAGTGTTGGAAAGTTAATAACACTAAAATATACGCGATAAAATTTAAATTAAATGGTATAAAAACCGCAAGTGTAAATATAATTAATAATGTTATATTTGTTTCAGGAATAAAAATAATCAATTTATCCCTTGGAGTGTCGCACGGTATCGCGCTTTCATCGGAAGGCACGTTGTACGCGTGGGGCACTCAGGAACGAGCGCAGATATTAAATCACATACCACAACCGTTACAAATTTTTAATCCGTCGTTTAAAGCTAATGGTAATAATTATATGATATGTTGTTTTAGACTGTAAAGTCTCTGTTTATGTGTGATTAAAGCGGTCACTTTTTTATAAGGAATAAAGCTACAATTATGTTATAATATTCTTGTATTATGATTATGATGAACCTTAGGATTTTTCTTAGGATGAACTTTCCCGTTCTGTTTTTTTTATAATCATGAAATTGGTAAGACCCCTCGGTCGAGTCCATCTAGCTCTTAAACTGTGTTATTATTATTATGTTCCTCGGCTTAAGTTCTCGGGTTCAAAACCGAACCCAGTCCTTTGGAAGGCTTGCGTGGGGACACAGGTCCAACACGTAGAGGCCCCATCGAGAATATTAAAATAATTTGCTGTGACGCATTAGCCGGGATCCATCTCTGAATAACCAGAGGTAATTGCCCAGAGATGGTCTCCGGATAATGCGTAGAAACTATATAAAATATGAAAAACTAAATTGGGTCTATGGAATGTAGTCTGGATGGATCGGGAACTGGGCTATTGGAGGAGACTATCGGACGTCCGCCTTTTCAACGTCTCAAATTGAATGATTGACGGACGGTGACTCGCCTCCCACTAGATGGGCCCCCACAAAGCGGCGTAATGCCTCGGGCGCAACATCGGCGTGGTCGGCTAAGGGTGTAGAGAGGTGTGCACCGGTTTCACCATCACGAGAAACTCGTGAGCGGGTTTCCCCGTTATTACGCAGATTGAGCACTTCCACCCTTTCGAGCATATAGCTCTTGCGCTCCACTCTGCCAGCCAACAAAGGCAAGCCAGAGGCGGGGGATAGATTACAATTCCCCTCTGGAGGACTCAGGTCCGTGGGGTCGCCACTCCCCAACAGCTCGCCACAAGCTGCCCTGCGGGTTTATTATTATTATTATTATTATTTCATTTTAGGTGTTGCAAGTGGACCCTCTCAAATATTTTCATGGAGTGAAGAGAACCCACGCGACCTCCCTTCTTCTCTACCATTCGTCATTGATTTGTCAGATAACACTTTCAAGTTAGTAATATTGGTTTAAAATAATTTTACATATTTGCCAAAATTATCAACAAATTGAGATCGTGCGGCATCGGTACTGTGTCTATTTGTAAATGGATTCAATTATCGGTCAGCTTAATGATTTTTTTTCATTTCATCCCCTGGTAACATGAAGATGAAGCGCAGCATTGTGATTCGCCAATTAATATGCAATATCTTTAAAATTAAGCAGGAAACATTAAAAATAATGTATTAACATTAGCTTTTTTTTGTTTACCCTTTAAAGTGCTAGATTCAGAATGTAGTTGAACAATATTTTTTATTATTCTAACATTTTTTTTTCTTTTTTTTTTCATCTTCACGCTGTATCCCGCACTAGGCAGGGTAGGCAGAGGGAACGGAAGTGAAACCTAGTGTTAAGACACTCCGTTCCACTTCCGTTTCCCACTTTCCGCCGAATTTGAGGCATTGCGTGTTGAGTGGCGGAACTCAACGCCGCGCTTTGCCTTATTACCAGAGCGAAGAAATGAAATATTAAATATTTAAATTGAAAATATTAAATATTTCATTTCCTCGACTGGGGATCGAACCCAGAACCTGTCGGTTACAGTCACACTCTTGTGCCGCTGCGCCACGACAGGCCTCTAACAAATTAAAAATAATTTATTATTTTTAGGTTTTTAGAAAGATTATTAAGAATAGTTGTGGAGCAAAGTGGAACCGCTAACATAAAGGATAATGAATGTCTAGCAATCTCTTGTTTGAATCTCCTTAGGTTACAAGTAAGTCGTTATTTTTTAGAGGTATTTTTCTCTATAAGTTTAAGAGATTTTTATATTGGAAATATTTTATTATGGAATTAGGAGATTTGGCTGTTAAATAACGAGACTGGTTATGAATATGAAAAAAGGTTTTATTATAAAAATTATTCTACTTTCGAATGCTCCCATTCAATATAGTCTCCTCCCTCGCCACATAACTTTCCATACGTTTTTATTGAACCAAGCAGCGCTGGAAGTCATACCTGTAGTTTTTTGGCTTTAACGATTCCATCATTATTTTAATCAATAAATGCCTTGATTCTTCAGTCAATATTTACTACAGTAACAACTAACAGCTAAAATTTACTGGATTATATTTAAATACACTAATATGCAGTAATTTTAGTTAATTACTTTTTGTGTACTTTAAGGTCTTTAGAAAGAATATCTAAACATGTGGCTAGGTTGTTTTTTCATTCAGCTAAGTCTTAAAACGTGTACTAACGCAACGTAGGTACACGCGTGGCAATGCGCCAACGGCGACGGCAGTGCGGGCGACGCGGAGGGCAGGGCGTGGTGCGCGGGCGTGCACGCGGCGCTGGTGGCGCTGGCGGAGGGGCGCGCGGGCGCGGCCGCCGCCGCCGCCGCCAAGCGCGCGCTGGCCGCCGCCTGGCCGCTGCTGCTGCCCACGCCGCAGATACGCGCGCAGCATCTGATCGCTCTGTTGCCTCAGGGTTCGTTTTACTTCTGAAATCTAATCCTTTGATATTCACTTTTGCTAATAGAGATAAAAAAATTAAGCAGGTACGTAACTAAAATAATAAAACAAAAAAGTCTGAATGAAATGCGTTTATGTAACAAAAAATGTTATCTTCTAGGGTCAGCGCCAGCAAGTACAGGTGCTCGTTTCATGACGGAGTTACTGGTGTGGTCCTTACTTGGTGGCGGAGGTCTTCGAGATGCATTGCGGAATGCGCTTCAAACGCACTCATCAGATTCATATAATCATTTACAATTGGACGAGTAAGTTAATGATTACTTTGTTGTTTATTTATCCAACTCGAAGGAATGTGTCGTAAAAAAATAATTCGATAAAAAATTATAAAAATTTAATTGGAACTCAGTAATACTATTGATAAAATAACACCTTACTCTGGATTCTTAAAGATTGAATTAATAAAAAAGTATTAAAGTTTTTGTTGTAGCTCGGGAACCTTGTGTTAAGACACTCCGTTCCCATTAAGACACTTCCTTTCCCTTTTTCTGCCGAATATTCGAATCATTACGTGTTAAGTGACGTAACACAACGTCGCGCACTGCCTTTTGCCCTGTTGCCATGGGGAAGAAAATAATTATTTTAATAAAGAAATTATGAATTATATCATGACTTTATTTTTTTTTATAGTGAATATGATCAGATCGATATTGTGACAGGACAACGCGGCGTACCAACTACAACTATGTCAGACGATACAGAAAGTATTCAAGGTTAATTTTTGTTGTAATTATGATAATAACTATTTTATATATTATTTTATTACTAACATTTTTTTTCATCATTATTTTGACAGCTCCCTGTGTCGACGAATATCAAATTAATAATAACGCTAGTAACTGTGATAGTGGGACGTCAGTTCCTTTAATGCATTTGGTATGTATACAAAATAAAATGTATAACTTTTTTTTAATGTATAATATTAAGATTATTTATGAACGATTTTTGTTTTGTATGTTTTACAGGTTAAGCATTTGATACGAAATACAAGTTGTCAAACACAAATGCATATAAATTTAATATTAAATGATGACACAAGCAAAACTGATGATCTGAAAGGTCATGATACCGTGAGTCCAAGTTGTGACCTCCTCATTAGATTTCAAAGGTTAGTTTGAAATCTTCACAAAATGATGTATGGAAACAAAATACGAATATAATAATATAATAGTCTATGCACAAGACCGTATGACGTTTTAATCATGGCGGGTGTTTGGCATAAATAAATATGTAGATGAAAAAAATAAAACTTATATTAATGTGATAATTTCACATTAATATATGTTTTATTTTTTTCATCTGCATATTTATTAAATTTGAGGCCTTTCGTGGCACAAGAGCGGACAAAGGCGTGTGACTTTTGACGTTTGTAAACGCGTCATGTTGTGGGTTAGATTAACTGTTTAATATTTTAAAATGAAATATTTAATATTTTCATTTCCTTGGTCTGGTTACAAGGTAAAGTTTTAGTAAAACTGAAATCTAGTTTTAAAACACTGTTATCTGACCCAATAAAATTGAATTTATTATCTTGTTATAGAATACCCAACATATGTATATAATATAAATATAATTAATCCGTATAACGTTTTCATGACTCAGGTTACTATTCAGTGAAGCGATGTGGTCGCGCGGCGGGCGCAGCAGCCGCGGCGGCGTGCGCGCGCTGCTGGCGCACTACGCGGCGCTCCTCGCAGACCACGTGCACTCCACGCTCAGTTGTTTCACGGCGGCCGTCCGGAGAGCGGACGATGCGCATCTTGAGGCCCTCTGCGATCTTATTAGGGCTGATATTGTTGGTATGCTATAGTTTAGTGTTGTATCCACAATTGTCGTCGATACAACTTTTTAAGTAAATCGTCAGGACATTCTTTTTAAAAGTATGAATAAGTGTAGCTCCTCTGGCGTTACACGGGGATCACTCCCCTTAGGTGACTCGTACACTCGTTTGCCTTGTCATTTCGAAAAAAAATACAGGAAATTTAGATCTATTATCTTTAAATATATTGAAAATCAATTTCCCCATGGCAGGTCGAGTAATGAGTGAACTAGCAGTGTGGGTGTGCGCATGCGCGGCGCGCTGCGCCATAGCGCTCTCCGACTGCACACCTGCGTTAGTGCGCATCGTGCGCGCGTGCGACGCGGCCGCCCGCGCCCTGCCCGCCGCCGCCAAGCTCGACGCGGACTTGTTGGGCTGGCCTGGACTTATGTCGAAGAAACATGCGGCTAATACTAGTATTATTAGGAGGTATGTCGGCTGCTCTAGTATTATGTCACTTTTGCACGATATTCATATTTTGAGAGATCTTTCTTTTTAGTGCAAAGTATGTAGTTTATTAAGCGAATTATTAACATTATCTTATTATATATCTGTTGTTATACCACATTAAAATATATAAATGAACAAAATGCAGATGCGACCTACAAAACCACACTCGAGAAGGCGGATCCTGGATCGTAGTTTCCGGATATGTGTACGATGTGGACAAATTTGAATGTGACAACGCGAGCACGGTGGAGCTTGTGCGCAAGTTGCGCGGACGTGATGCCACCGCAGCGCTGAGCGCCGCCCCCCACGCCGCGTATCTGTCTCGTATTACAGATAAATGTGTTGGCATGTTCGCTACGCAAATACATAGTCATCATTGTGAAGTGAGTTTGATTCTTATTTTTTTAGTTGTACATACAATAAGTATACTATTTTAATTCTTTACGAAACAATAGTTAATACTTACATTTTTATATTGACTTAACTAACGTTGTTATAGTTAGTTCGACTGCTACAAACTGTAAAATTCTTAATTAAAAAAAAGAGTAATATAAAGCAATATTATATATAAGTCATATAAACTTATTTTTATTTGTCTCTCTTTCTTATCCGCAGGAAAGTACATCCAGCCTTCGCACTCATCACATACTGTCGTCGTGCGCGTTCCACTTATCGCTAGGTCTGTCCCAGTGTGGTGTTCGACTGGCCCGGTCTCTGCCCACGCAGCAGGCGGAGCGGGAAGCGGTTTACGCTTCCGCTGTTTTCCTCAGAGGTGGACTACAAGTATGTGTCTCTTTGTTGTGATAATTGAGTATTATATATACAAAGATTTTCTTTGCAAAATTATTGAATATTTTTTATTAAATGGAATTATTGGATTTGAATATTTTTTATGTATTGGCGTAAAATTTTTTTTAGCACATATAAAGCTATTTATGACTGACGAGGCCTGTCGTGGCGCAGCGGAACAAGCGTGTGACTGTAACCGACAGGTTCTGGGTTCGATCCCCAGTCGAGGAAATGAAATATTTAATATTTTCAATTTAAATGATTAATGTTTCATGTTCTTCGCTCTGGTAATAAGGCAAAGCGTGGCGTTGAGTTTTGTCACTCAACATGCAATGCCTCAAATTCGGCGGAAATTGGGGAACGGAAATGAAACGGAGTGTCTTAACACTAGGTCCCGGGTTTCCCCTGCCTACCCTGCCTCGTGCGGGATACAGCGTGAAGCTAAAGCTATTTATGACTAGTTCAAAAATGTGTATAACGAATGTTTATGAAATTCAAATATGTTATTTAAAATAAGAAGCTATAAGGGTAATTTCTCTTCCTTTCAAAGAAGGACAAACAATTTACCGCCGGTTCACTAACGTAACCGCCTCGGACTTGAGAAGAACCGGCGAGACGTTTCATTAACATTTAAAATTGATAATGATACCTTTGAAATAGACTGGAGCGAGCATTTCATTCTTAAGGCGTGTCATCATTTATGATATCATTAATTTATAAGTGTTTCACAACTTTTTAAAAATAAAATTGTGAAATACAAAATTTTGGATATTTTTTGGAATCCTGATGTAAAAGCTTTCATTGTCCTGTCTTTAATTGTCCCAGAAAAGAATTACCATGATGCATGCAGATGCAATAAAGTTAAGCCGCATTAAATCTAAACACATTTCTAATATTAATATTATGTATATCACCGATTTTGGTAAATACATTAATATTTTTCGTACCATACATATAATATCCTAAAATGTATTGAGATGCAATCAGTCAGTATATTAATTTCTGTTTATTTTGCCATTAAATAATTTTTAAAGCTTAAGTAATATGTAGTAAATTTCATTGTTAATTTTATAATTTTAGTGTATTTAAAGGAAAGTGTCTAGAAATAAACGAAATTAATTAACTGTAAGCTGTTTTTTTTGTACGATTTCGGTATTTTTTTTATATTAAGCAAATTTCGTCATAATTTTACAATGATGTAATGTAACCTAATTATGTATTTTCTTTGTAATGTTCTATAGTATATAAGTATATAAATAAGAAATTACCTAACTTCTGTAAGTGGAAAAACAAAATAAATGATACATAAAATTATTTGCAGAAAATATATATATTTAATTCAATGAAACCTGTACATTTTTACAGACATTACAACCAGCAAACCCTTTTGAGGAAGAGAAAGCGGAGGCCCGTAGTGGGTCTTCCACAGGTGGAAACAGTCCTGCTAGTGATGTGCCACACCTCGCCAATACACTGCTACCGCCTCAAACGCGCACGCGCATCCCTAGAGTCACTGTGTCACATGTAAAGGCGGATAGCCTGCTTTTTGCGCTAGCTGAGCCTAAGTTGCATGTATGTATTGAAACTAGATATTTTATTTTTATTTCTCAGTTCATTAATAATTGTAATATAATATGTAAACTGTTTACATAATTTAAAAAATAACATGAAGCGCCAAACAAATTTTATTGAATATAAAATTTTATTATAGATTTTTTTATATTTCTTATACAGGGTTGATAAAAGAGACATCGTCACGATAAGGCGGAACTTACATTTAAATTGATTTTTTTTATTTTCCTTTTTGTTTTTTCATGTAGGTGTAAACATGTGTTAAATAAAGTAATAAATAATTTATCCTCCTAGGATCCTTTAGCGTTACACTTATGGTGGGCGTGTGAGCGTCGTGAAGGCTGCGCCCCACACTTCCCTCCAGAACATCCTCTCGAGGAACTAAGACGGGCATTGTTGGCTGCTTTGTTGTATCATGCAGGATTGAAGGAGCACGCACTAGCCACAGCTACTGCAGGTATTGATTATTACTTGGCTTATTATTAGATTCTTTTTGGTACTCCTATAAACAAAATGTTCTTTTTTTGCTGAAAACTATAAACAGATATTAGAAAGGAACATAAACAAATGAAGTAGCATTTTTATTATAAATAGCTCAAGTTTTTTATATTATGTGTGAAATTGTTGTATTTAAATGATGTACTTATTATAATTACTAATAGTGAAATTTGTTTTAGAAAAAGACAGAGGTGAAGTTAAACTATCTCCAGCTATGTCAGAAATCGTAAAAGCCGTCCAACAAAGCAAATGGACACTTATGAGGACACGGCAGCAGTTATCAAGAGGATATAAGGAGGTAGGCCCATGTTATTGATTTGGTAAAGACAGATTTTGAATTGAGCATATTTTTTATCATTATTAATAGTATTTAAACTAAAATATTGTATTGTAAATTGTAAACTAATTAATCCAAGCTTCGAACCTTCATACTTACCGATTATTCACTTCTTAAGAGGCGACATATGGTTAGGTATGGATGGGGCTTGGATTTGAATCCATTGAGTGATCATTTCGTTTTATTTTCGTTTTCGTTTTGTTCACTATGGCCTATGAATATTGTACTTATAATGTTTCTTTTAATTAATTTCTCATGTAAATGACTTTGTCGGTTATAGGCTTAATACACACTCGTCGAAATATATTTTTTACATTTCCTTATTCTGGAAAGAATCGATCGTTACATAAATAAGACGGACATGGGAAATTGAGTGTCTTGAGTGCCTCTTCTATATTTCTTAGGTTTGTGCAGCTCCATTAGAAAGAGCAAGATTTCTATTACACGAAGTAAGAGCAGCAATATCGCCGGCAGTGTCGGCGCTACACTCGCGACCGCCAACACGTCGTCCGCCCTCAGCTAAAAGAATATTCCAGAAAGTCATGAAGATGGCTAAGTCACCTTCATTTAATAAATGGTAAGTACATTTTGTACGTTTTATTTAATGTTTGTGTAAATTTAGAATAATTAATATTTTTTTTTTTATATTTTAGTTTCGAAACAACGAAAGACTTACGAAATAGGCAAAATAGCTTAAGCAAGAGCATGCTAAAAGCAACTGGTAGTTTATTGCAAGGAGACGCTTTATTGATTAAGTCTACAATAGGTACTCAAAATGCTAAAATAGAAGAAATTCAAACAATTATCGTTGAACCACCAAAAATTCAGGGAAATTTAGAAGGCTCTAGTGATCCAAATCCTAGAGAATTGTCTAATTTACAAGCGAAGCCCAAATTAAAGCTTAAAGAGAGAGCACTGGACAAAGAATTAAAAAATGCTTCGAATTTCGATGACATGCGACATGAAAGTCGTGTTGACTTAAAGCTTTCAGAGAGAGATGAAATGTATGATAAAGATGATGACAAAACACCCACAAACGAAATATCTATTAGTTCTATAAATGAAATGACTGATAACTCGGTGTTCAAAGAATCATTGGAAAGCGAAAAACAAGTTTTGTTATTGGCTGATGACTTAAAAAATGAGCTCATAGTGGCTGATGAAGAAAAGGATGATGATAATTCTGAAAGAAATAAATTTGTTAACGCGTGGGTGGCGAGACTGGCATGCGAAGAGAAAGGTACTATAATAATATAGGCTTGTATGATGTTTTAACGTAGATATTTATTGGAAGTATCTATAAAAGTATTTGATTTTAGACTTATACTGGATGCTCGAGCAAGTTACTCCTGAGCAACAAAGCCTGACGGCAGCTATCATTGATTTTGTCATGACTGAAGAACCCTGTGATATTGATATATTAAGACGTGCTTTGTATTGCCAGGTATTCATTTAAGCTCTATACACACGATATTTAACAACCTCACAACAATTTATATTAATATGCATTTTTTTCTATTTATTTTCAAGGTACAAAGAGCAGAAATAAGAAAAACTGGCTACACAATCATAAATACTATATTACATTCTTCCCAAACTTTGTCGGAAAGTGTCAAGTACGCTGCTCTTTCTGGCTTATTAGGAGCTTCTTTGGCAGATTCAGTGCCGAATGTCCCAATAAAACCTTCTATACCATTGACAGTGCCTTTAGAAAAAATAGAATCTGTGATACCGTATTTAAAATATATGGTCCTTCAAGAAAGATCGAAACTAATGGACTATGTCCTTATTGAGCTAAGGGCTAGAGTTCTTGAAGGTGAACAAAGCCAACCGTTACCATTAAAAATGAGCGCCAATTATGGAGCTCATGCCCTACTGAACAAGCCGTCTAGAGCGAGGTATATGTTATTATTTATATATTGTACACGATTTATTATTTTCATTAATTTATATTTAGCCCTGCGGAAAAATCGGTCAGATGTTTTTTAAAAGATAATTTTGCTTAACTCAGCTTCGTACTGTATACCGTTCATGGCAGGGTAGGCAGAGGGAACTTGGGAACCTAGTGTTAAGACACTCTGTTCCACTTCCGTTCCCCACTTTAATTTTGCTTAACCTAACAATAATTAATGTGGTATTATACTATAAAGTTATGTAGTAAAATATAATCTCTTTATGATATATATTTGTTTGTAGGTTTCTCATAACGCTTTTATCTTTGCTCATCGAAGGATGTCAGGGACCAGAATTAGAGCAATTAATTAATGGCGGAGCGTTAAGTTCCTGTTTAACTTTGCTGAAACAAATAGGTGGAGATACATCGCAACACACTTCATTAATATGTAATGGATTTAAACCAAAATGTGAGTTACTTTCTCATACATATACATCCATTGACCTACCATATAACGTGTTTTTTTTTTTAAATTGAAGCGAAATTGACATAAAATATTTTTTTTTATAGCGGAATGTTTAATTATATATGAAGATGAAAGATTAGGTGCACGTGCTAGAGGGGCGTCCTTGTCTGGACCCGAGCTTGCTTCACTCATGAAAATTGGTGCGCGTGTAGTTCGTGGCAAAGACTGGAAATGGGGTGATCAGGTAAAAAAAATATTGTTAATTTATTATTCAATATTTTAATATTCAGTTGTCAATTATATCTATAGAAATTGTGTAGTTACATATGTTAATTCGGTAACAGTATACTAATGCTACCTGAATTATGATGAACATATCTACTAAATTATGTTGCTATTAAAAATGAAATAAAGTTGGAAATATCACTTCACAAGAATGAAAAAAAATGTACGTGACCTCACCGAAAGTTTCGTGGTCACACCGCTCTACTTGATGATATAATAGCACGATAAGTTGCTAAAACGATAAATCAGTTAACAGTGAAAACTACTAGAAGCTATGTGTTTTATTGGTGTTTTATAACAAACTTTAATATATGTTTTGCCTTACTTTTTCGTGTCACTCACATAAAGGCTTAGGCGTAAGCCTCGCAAACTGTATTTTTTTTAATATGAAGCCTAATAAATATTTTTTCCAGGATGGTGTACCTGGCGGAGAAGGTCGCGTAATAGGGGAAGTGGGGGAAGACGGCTGGGTTCGCGTAGCTTGGGACGCAGGTGGGACCAATTCATACCGTATGGGAAAGGAAGGCAAATATGATCTCAAGCTGGCACGCTCGCCCTCGCCGCCTCCTTCTGTTGATGAAACTGTTCAAGGAAATGGTAAAGTTGCTTTTTTAAACAACTACTATAATTGAATAGCGAGTAATAAGTATATTACGTGTCCCTAAGTTTTCTGGAGATTCTTTGAATAAAATAAAATAACATATATTTATAGAATTTGTTTTTTCTTTATCAGATATGAAATGAATTACTATTTATTTGCATAATTCTGACGTCATTTTAACTCTATAAATAAATTGGTTAGAAGTCGAATTAACTTCGAGCAACCTCCCCTAGCGCAGATCTAGTTATTTAGTATCACCATGTATATACAGCCTTTGCATGTAATTACTATTAAAACGTTTACTTTAACTGATGCTTCTAGGATTTTTACATTTAAATAAAATATCAACTTAACATGAATGTAACTAATTCCAGTCGAGAACACCGTAGAATGTTGGCCGGTGAGTGAAGTCCGGTCATCATGTACAGCGGCGGTGCGCGCGCTGTGCGCGGGCGCGGGGCGCACGGGCGCCGCGGGCGCGGCCGCGCGCCGCAATGTAGCGGCCTTGCAAAGGCGGTTGTTAGCGTTGGCCAACGCCCATGTGTACCCGCCGCCTACTGCGTTCGCTGGACATATGCATACGGCTCTGGCGTTGTTGAGAAGTAATCTTAAAGTTTTATATGTCTATATAACGATAATGGTAGTGTTGTAAATGATTAGTGTTTGAGATAATATATATTTTTTAAATATTAAGTTACTCTTTTCATTTTGTTATATATTTAAAATAATAAATGAACATTTTTATTCGTTCATTTTAACTTGTTAAATTAATATTATATGTATTTTCGTTTTTAGCGAGTGCCCAGAGTCCTGAAATGAGAGTGTCTCTATGCACGGACTCTTGGTTTGAACTATGCTACAGTATTATATCAGCTACCGATAGAACAATTTCCCAGGATTTGATGTACATGCAGGTTCGTTCATGAAAAACATGCCAATATACACACGCACTTTGCATCTTGTTTATAGTAGGTAGGCAGAAAGAGCCAACGAAGGTAGCGTTAAGACAATCCGTTACCTTTAAGACACTTCTTTTTTAGCATAATTAATGTACATACAAATAAAGTAATGTAATTCACAAACATGTAAGCATCTCATATTTATAACTATGACTTATTACTACACAGATTCAGTCTTTATGGCTGCTACGTCGCGTGCTCGCGGAGCACGGCGGGGCGGCGGAGTGGCGGCGCACGGTGACGGCGCAGCTGCTGGCGCTGGCGGGCCGCCTGTGGCTGGAGACGCACGCCGCCGACCCCGCGCTGCGAGCGCACGCGCACGCGCCCGGCGTCGCCCCTGTGTGTGTTGACGAGGAGGAGATAGGTTAGTATGTGTTGTATGTGGATGTTTTATAACTTTACACTGTATACTGCGAATAGTAAGTAAGCAGAAGAAATATTATATTAACACTAGACTATGCTGTATATCCCATTTTCGACCCAATTTTCGCAGCTGCATGTTGATTGACCGATCTCAACGCCACGCTATGAGTTGTCGATAGAGTGAGGAAATAAAAATAATACTCTCCCTTGTTTATCGAACTCATAACTATAGCGTTAGCGATTAGACGCTGTGCCGATGTGCCACGACATCGCTTCCCATTAAATGTACATATTTCTTAGTTGTAAAATATAATAATTTGATTCTTAATAATCTTCACTGTTATAAAAATAATAATAATAGTATTTAAAAAAGTCTTATTATATACTATAAATATTGAATTCAACAGACAATAGATGGCGTGCGCCAGCGACGGCTAGTTATACAGGAACTACATGCGCTGCCGTCGTCAACCTCGTGCGACAACTGCACACCACGCCACAATGGCACGGCCCTATAACTACACTGTTACTAGAGAAATTACAGCTGGCTGCACAAATGGTAATTTTTATATAAACAGACATTAAATATATATCCACTTTATCGTTTCGAATCCATATTAAAACAAAAATTTCGAGGACGGTAGTAAATGTGCGTTGGTAAATAATAGAATTTGTTCACGATTCTATATTATAGCAGTTATATATATACTACAAACGCTATGCATGTCAAGGCCACATCATATTACATAAATATCTATGTATGTTATATATGAAGGTTTGTTTTTTTGTTATACACAAGAGATATGGTTAATAACTCCTTAGAAAATGTTACCTATTTCCAAAGATAGCCATAGATAGAAGCTAATTAAATATATTTAAATGTACTAGAAAAAATTGGCTTATAGAACTTTTTTACATTTCTCAACTAGATATAGTCGAATAGTTATTTTATAATATGTATGATTTTAAACAATTTTATGTTACAATAAGCTTAAAAGTAAGTTTGTAATTTAAAAAAAAAGATGGCATCACAGATATCTATAAGTATTCTAATCTAATTTAATAATTATACACATTAATTAAAATACAATATCATAGTTTAGATGTTTTTAAATAATTTTCATTTTTTTTTGCTATTTTACATTTTAGAATCATGCATTTTTCTTTTATTTGTTTTTACAGATTACAAATGATTGGCACTGGTGGCCACACACTAGCCAAGATTTAACGCAAACTATGAAACCATCTGCGCCCTCGTTAAATAGTTGTCTTATAGGTAGGCATGCCATAACAATGACATCAACTTTATATAGTATTATTTTTAAAAGATTTTCATCTTTCTTTTAATTAAAACTTATCTGCCTTAATGTTGATGTTAAATTAGATAAATAGAAAAGCTTTCGTATTTTTTTTATATTTAGCTTCACGGTGTATCCTGGCACATGGCAGTCTAGGCAAAGAGATATTTGGAATCTAATTTTAAGATAGTCTGTTCCGTTCCCCATTTTCCACTGAATATGAGCCATGTAGTGGTTTGCTTTGTTACCAGGCGAAAAAATGAAAATATTATATATTTTATATCCTCAAGTGGAAATCGAACTCACAAACTGTCGCGTTTGTGTCAGTATGTCACGACAGACACCAAAAAGGCATCTGAAAGGCTTTAGTCATATTAAAGAACATCATCTACATATAATGTGATTGTTCTCTTAAATTCTTAAAATATCGGATCGCATTAAAATAAAGGACGTGAAGTATATTTTCTTGTTATTATAAGTAATAAATTATTTCAGCTGGAGCATTAGGAGTGGTGGGTGGAATGGAATGGCGGATTAGACTCGGCCAACGTGTTTACGCCGGTTCACCGCCTAGGAACGGAGTCGTCACCCAGTTGTCTTCTAGAGCTAAGATCACTCTGGTTCATGACGATAATACTTCTACTAAGGTATTGTATAATAGTAACAAGGCTTGGACACTCCGTTTCTCCTTTAGTCGTCAACTTTCGAGATGTTGTACGTTGAGTAGCAAGTCAATCCCGCTCCTTGCCTTTTTATCAGAGAAAATGTTAATAATTAATGCCGTAGTGATAATCTGATCCACAGTTGTTGCATTTAGAGGCACATGCGGTCATGTCACGACGGTGTCATGAGAACAATTATTTTTTCAGCTTCACGATATATCAGGCACATGAAAGGGTAGGCAGCGGGAACTTGGAACCTAGTGTTAAGAGACTCCATTCCGTTCCCGACTTTTCTCCGAATTTGAGGCATTGCGTGTCGGAACTCAACGCCGCACTGTGCCTTGTTTCCAGAGATTAAACAAACATTATTTATCGTAATGTCACAGATCGATGTAAACAGCGTCCATAGTGCAGAATGTGAACGACTATCACAAGCGCTAGGTGGAGGCGAGAGTGCTTTACGAGTGTGCGCCGCGTTACTGGGCGCTGGGCCGCAAGCTTCACCGATGCATGCTCATCATTTACCTGGTTATTATATATCTCCATTATTTTTAAAAAAAAATATTTAGCTTTACGCTGTATTCCATACATAGCAAGTTATAGAGGAAACGTAGAAACCTAGCAAACCTAGTTAAGCATTTTTATTAAGACATTCGTTCGTTTCCCTCTTTTCGCCGGAGTACTTGATCGAATATTATTTATATACTAGTTATGAGAGTGGTAATGAAAAATTTATGAAGTTGGATTTTTTTTAATGTTTATATTTTTTTAAAATGCACTTTTTTATTAATTTAATTACATCTCCCACTATTGTTTTTCAATATTAGTTAGAAATAACGATGCTAAATGAAATTATAATTTATTTATTCTATATTCTAATATAGATAATAAAAGTGAGAGTGAGAAAAATCTTTTTCACTGCAGTTCACTCGATCTCTTTATCAGTTCTTATTTTATCGGCTCAGTCGCTTGTCTCTTAGACGTAGACATATTATATAAATTATGTAGAATAACTCTTTTACCTGTAATACAAAACTTTAAAAGGATACATCAGACTTAAACATTAATAATTAGAGTGTGTACAAATGTACTTATTTAACTTTTAATAATGAATTCGTTACCCCCCTTACTTCTTTTAATAACTGAGACGTTTTTTAGCTGAGGTGGACGTTTTCGGTCTCCGTCGACAACAAATGGAGTTGCTTACACTGTGTGCTGTAAGAGGACTGCTGACTACTCGAACGAGATTGAGAAAAGTATTGATGCAGCCTCCAGATAATGGCGGTACATATAACTTAGTCTACATATAAAGTACAACTATATTAATTGTGATATTTATATGTAATGTTTTTACATCTAAAAAAGTAGGCGTATTAGCTCCAATTTTTTGAGACATGATATTGACTATTTTAATATATTCTATCGTTACTTTAAATCTTCAGTTCAAGTGTCAACTCAAGTTCCTATGATCCCAATGAATAACAATGGTTAGATACCATAATTTTATAAAATATTTATTTTTAATTTTAAATATGTCCTTTATCAGTAATCATTAATTGTCATAAAATATTAAAGTTTGACTATAAAATAACAGGTTCAATAGAGAGAGCTACAACAGGTACTGAAGGTACGCTACTGCGGCGTCTACTATCGTTGGCGACGCGGCCGAGTCCACTCGCAGCATCACATTCCCCGAAAGATCTTGCCGCAGCCGCTCTCACTATTGTTCAACAGTTAGCTGCTCATATTGCAGGTAGTTTGATGTTTCAACCTAAAAACCAGCCATCGAAAATATTAATTATATAAGAAATATACATTAAAGTGTAAATCCGTAACTCATCGGTAAAAGAAGATAGCCATAGAGTTATTGGGTAGTTATATTAGGTACGCTTATAAGGCACCCAATTTAACTGAAAAAATCTTAATATTTTACTTTATCACTAACTTTAAATTAATTATACTTTTTTTTCACAACAAACAAAATTTAATTTTTTAGTTACATTTCATAAAAACTTATTAAAATATAAAAATTTACTAATTATCTGTTTGTTTCCTTTTTATTTGTAGGTGATGAAAAAGATTTCGACATTCCTCCAGAAATACCTATCATAGACAAGAGTAATGTTATGCAGGTGTCAATGGGACCATCGACTAGTACAGCCTCATTGTGTAAGTATTATAATAATAAGTTGTTTAATTAGTATTAAAATAACAGTTACAATAGTAATAGTAAAAATTTTAGGCCTAATATGTATTGTGACTACTGGAACAAGATCTGGACACTTTTTATATGTGCTAACACATAAAATGTATATTTCAGCGCGTAAGGATTTAAATACGTGGGCCAATTCTTCACAAGTCCAACAAGTAATAGAAATGGGATTTTCGAGACACGCTGTATACGGGGCTATTCAAACTCTAGGTATTTTAAAGTTATCTTTTTGGAAAATTATTAATAATTTCAAAAAAATATCATTACTTTTTTGTAATTCCAATATACTTACTAAGTAGAAATTCGTGTTTTTGTGTAATATATTTGTATAATGTTCAATACATAGATTTTTTTTGTTATAAAAAAAACAACAATTTTAGGTGGTACAAGTCTTCCTTCAGTTGAAGCTCTAGTCGCGTATCTATTAGAGCTGCCACAACAAGGTATGGACGATTCTGTATTCGAAGTGAAACCTACATCTTCTAAACAAGAGAAAAAACAAACCCCATACCGTTGGCGAAGTTGTTTTGCTTCAGAAGATGAATACGCACAATATTTGTCCGATATAATATCTCCGGGAATGACCGTTAGATGTTGCAAAGCGTATGAAAG
Source organism: Eueides isabella (assembly GCA_019049475.1). Taxonomy (NCBI): domain Eukaryota; kingdom Metazoa; phylum Arthropoda; class Insecta; order Lepidoptera; family Nymphalidae; genus Eueides; species Eueides isabella. Next base: position 12,452,757 of record CM032385.1, read on the forward strand.
TGTAAGTATTTTAATAATATATTTGAATGTTTTTTATTTCTATATTATTATTATTTTGTACTGAAATAAATACGAATTTTTCAGATCGCACTAGGAGATGTTGGGCAAGTGCAAAAAGTAGAACGCGATATAAAACAAAACGTTTTTGTTCATGTAAGTTCATAATGCCATGCACAATATTTTTATACGACTGTGTGACTTAAACCCGCGCTTCAGCCGCGTTTTGCTGTGACTTAAGTACCAGTATAATCTTTAACCCGCACGAGATGTAATGGACCAACTTCATAAATCCATTTTTTCTATTAAACAAGAGTGCGTATACAAAGCACAGATACGCGGCGTATTATATTGAATGTTGTTATTATTTTAAATTGTAGCCTGTCAGCATGAATACATTCATTTATTTTTATAAATTTCCATAACTAATAATATTTTTTTTTTATATTATGACCTGTACAGGTGGAATGGCGAGGCCTAGGTTGCGTGTCGGGTATACGTGCACTCCACGCGGAAGTGGTATCCGGCGCGCCGCCCTTCGCGGCGGGGGACCGCGTGCGCGTGCGCGCCGCCGTCACGCAGCCGCGCTACAAGTGGGGCTGCATCGATCACACTTGTGTTGGGACTGTCACTGGTGAGATAAAGTTGAATGCTTTATTATTTTATTGCCAATATAGGCCGTGGTCCGAATTATGCTCACATTGCTCACAACGCTAACACTGCTAACAGGCGGTCCGATATAAGCGAGCGCGCGAACGTCTGTTAGCAGTACTAATAATACGGACCACTTGTGAGCGTGCTTACGACTTTGACAAATTAATATGTTTAACTTGTCAAATTCGTAAGTACCTAATAGAGCATTTTTTGATATAAATATGAGTGGAGTATGCGCTATAGCCGATGAAGATTATAAATTTCTTGTTAAAATGTCTTTGATTTTCGCGATTGTTATACATTTTACCCTACCCGTGACCACGGACTACTGTAAAGTGTTCGAAACGTCGGGTTTCCCAAAAATGTTTACCATTCAATATACGCGATTAATCCGTTTAAAAGTGTTTCATTTAAGATTATAAATTTCTTGTTAAAATGGTTGTATTTAAGCATTTTCCGCAATTGAGGAAAATGACAAAAGTGACATTGACATGAAGAATAGATTAAACGTCAAATAAACGTCAAAATAACATCAACGCTCACGGTGCTCATGCTCCCACCCGTCAGCACTGTGAGCACTAGCCAGTGACGTCACAAGTGACGTCATACTATTCACAACGCTAACTGTGAGCGATAAAAGCTCAATACGGACCGACCGTTGGAGCGCTGTGAGCGATGTAAGCTAATTACGGACCACGGCCATAATAATTCATAATGAATAGTTAGGCTTTCGTAGCGTCCACTGTAAACATAGTGGTGATGGATAACATCAAAAGTTGCAGTGGCTACACTGCTTTGTGTGTGAAGTGTGAAGCAAAATGAAAGTGTGAAGCAATTGAAAATATTGTTTCGAGAGAACTTCATGTCTTGACGCGACGTTTCAACTATGTTAGATGTGGAATAATGAAGCGGATAAAATAAATATTTTCCATATACTTCTGCAGTCTTCCTTGGACGCAGTTCTTTTAAAACTGGCTAGTATTATTACATAATAATTTATATACAGATCTTTTAAAATATTTTGCTAAATTTAATTATGTGAGCGAACAGATTGATGAAGGTGCCTATGACTTACAGAAATTGTAAGGAATTATATGATTACAGCAATATCCACAAATGGACGAGACTTGACGGTTGACTTTCCTCAGCAGCCCGGCTGGACGGGACAAGTTAGTGAAATGGAACTAGTGACTGATCAATGTAAGCATAAATGTATTATAATTTTAATAAAATAATAAAATAACGAATATTCCTTTTATCGAACAATATTCCTTTTAACAATCGAACCTATGTATTCTGGCTCAAGGATCCTTGCTTAGGCGAATATACATTTTGCAATGTTAAACGAACTCATGATGCACGTTTTTCTCACAAAGTAACCAGAGAAGTTAATAACTGAAGTTTCAGAGTAAAATAGATTAATATATAAAACAATCATCATGTCTGTAGGCAAATAGAATGTACAACTTACAAAAGTTGCAAGCGTATACACTCATTTTAAATGAACTGAACTACAAATGTAAGTTTGTTTAACGGTAACTCTATTTTTGTACACAATATATAAAATATTTAGTTTAACTATTTATAAGTTAGTGTCGATAGAGAGAGCCTGGTATGACATAGATTGTGTATCACAAAGCCACTCTTCTCGTCACAGCGGAATGGGGCGAGAGCGCGGGCGGCAGCGCGGTGGGGTGGCGCGGCGCGGTGCGTGCGGTGCGCGTGTCGTCGTGCCGCCCCGGCGCCGGCGCCAGGCGACTGCTCGACTCGCAGCCGCATACTTACTGGCAAAGTTCTAGCGGGACTGGGCAGGTTAACATTTATTTAATTTCAAAGGAAACTAAGTGTTAAGACACTTCGTTTTCTACTTTTCACCTAATTTTCGAGATAATTTATCTAATCTTCTTCCCAAAACAGAAAAATAAAATAAAAATATTCCGCCGTTAAGGATTTCATTTTGCATATATATTTTTTAACAACAACCGACAATTCTTGCGTTTTTAATTAGCCAAGTTCGAGTAAACATGGTTATATCCTGCGTATTGTACGTTAGCTCTAAATATTATAAGTGATGTTAAAGCACATAAATAAGTATGAATACAAACACAACGAATCTATGACAGCACTGGATCCGCGTAGAAATGCGCAGCGGGGTCCGCATCCGCCGCCTCGGGCTGGGCGTGGCGGGCGGCGCGCACGGGCCCGCGGCGCTGTCCGTGCGCGTGGGCGCGTCCTTCGAGGACGCCGCCATGGCGCCGCTGGCCGCCGTGCCGTGCACGCCGCCGCCGCCGTCGCGGGACCGCCCGCCGACACATTTAGCTCAGATACAGTTGTTGTCTGATTGTAAATTGGTGAGACTTTTGCTTTTATTAAAAATTAAAAAAAATAAAGTATACGTTCAAACGCTCTGATCACTACGCCATATTTTTTGTCCATGTGGGGAGATGTTTTTTATATATTTTTTGTGCTATTTCACACCAATTCTTCTTTACTTTGGTTTTCATGGTTAAATTCAAAATTGTATTGTAAAATGGAAAATTGGAACGTTAACACATGAAAGGTAGTTTAAATGAAAAATAATTCTAACCAAAACAATTATTAATAACGCGATAAACAACGTTTTACAAATTTCATAAATGTAAATTTACATGTTATATAAAGATGTTTAAGATAAAATTAAATGTATATTTATATTTTTTTTGTAAGGTATCTCTTCTTTTACAGTATTATCCATGCATAGAAATTGGAATAAAGCAAAATCGAAACGTGAATGCAGATTGTCGGGTACATGGATTGTACATTACTGGTTTCAGACCAAATCCTATGTATACTGACATTCTATCGGTAAGTTTCAAGTATTATTTTACGTTAATTTAACAATTTTAAATAACACTCCTCTACAACTGTTTTACATTTTAGAATATGAACTTCGTTGCTGAAGATTGGATGGAAAAAGATAATCCGACCAGTGTTGTGAACGCTGATAATAATCCTCCTACATTACCAAATGATTGTCCAAAGGTATCTAACATTACTACTAATATATCGTCACTATATGAATTTACAGGAAGCTTATTTATTTAATTATGTAATATTATAAGAATTTCAATAGGGTTTTTCGTAATTATAGGTCTATGTCTGGGGTCTAAATGATAAAGATCAGCTAGGTGGTGTCAAAGGATCTAAAGTAAAAGTTCCAGTATTCTCTCCAGTGCTAAGTGCTTTACGTCCACTTCATATTGCTGGTGGATCTAAGACGCTGTTTATTGTGTCTCATGATGGAAAGGTACTATTCTATATATATTATATTAAATTGAAAAAATATAAAAAATATACAAACATATAGTGGAACACGAATTTTATTGTAATTATTTGTTTCTACACACAGCTTTCTATTTAACTAAAAACAGAGTTTTTGAATTGATCTTGGAGTTTCACGATTATTAAATTTTAGCATTATTTGTCACATTTCGGATTACTCACATTTTTCGAAATCAACATTTTGAAAACGCATAGTCCCGGACCAAGCGCTACTACAAAGTGTATTTAATATATTGTAAAGAAGACCACCCTTATTACAAATTACTACTGTGTTAATCATGACTTATGCTATATTTTTATACTATGTTGAGCTTAGAGCAGTGCTAAGGACTTGCTACCCAGGTAGGCGTCAGGAGTTCCTTGTGGTTTGGCTATTCAAATATTAATGAATAGCTCATTTTATACAATTTTGTTACTTAAATACAAAGCTGTGATTATTATTCAAAAGTAAGTCCAATGCTAAGATGGGCATTCAATAGAGACTTGACTATAGATAAATGTACCAAGTTAATACAAATAGCTCTGATAACAAGGCAAAACGCTGCGTTAAGCTTCGCCACGCAACACGCAATGCCTACATTCGAAGGAATATAGGGAACGGAACAGACTGTGTTAATACTATATTCCAAGTTCTCTCTGCCTACCATGCCATGTGCGGGATCGTGTCTCTCGTAAAGCTAAAAAAAGAAGAAAAAGATATAAATCAGTAATCATATTATTATTTGCAGCTTTATGCCTGCGGTGAGGGCACAAACGGCAGGTTAGGTCTCGGCCACAGTAATAACGTGTCGACGCCGCGCGCCAACCCTTACCTCTCTCACGTGCTCGTGCGACGTATCGCCGTGCACTCTGGTGGGAAACATGCGCTTGCTCTTACTGCTGATGGAAAGGTAATAAAAAAATGTTGAGCTTCAGCCACTGAATACGTTCTCTAACATTTTTCGTAAATGCAGTGGAAATTAGGAATCTGTTTACCAAATGCGTTAAGTATATATAAATGTTCTCTAAATAGGTATATTCGTGGGGAGAAGGTGAAGACGGTAAACTCGGTCACGGCAATCGTATCACATTAGAAGCACCACGTCTCATAGAATCTCTATCCGGTGAACGGGTGGTGGACATAGCGTGTGGGTCCGCCCACAGCGCCTGCGTGACGGCGCGCGGACACCTGTACACGTGGGGGATGGGCGAGTACGGGAGATTGGGACATGGGGAGGATACTACGCAGCTATTGCCTAAGATGGTAAGCTTTACTTATTTTTTTTTTTAAATACGGAAAAGAGAAGAAGGTAATAAAGTGTATTTACAATAATTAAAATAACAAAGCTGCAATCAGTGGATAAATATGACCACTTATCCAAGTTTTGCTATTTCTTTTCGTATACCTTAAAATATGTGTTTGATTTGCTGAAAAATTATATAAATAGTATTGTGGCATCCTCTTAGTAGTATGGTGTATAAAGAATACTAAAATTTAAAAATTACGTGTGATTTAAAAAAGTTAAGTTTATGAAAAGTTAATTAATCACGAGCACAGGCGTTGACGCTACAAGTTGTGGGTTCAATCCCCAATAGAAGAAATAAAATATTTAATATTTTCATATTATCTTAGCTCCGGTAATGAGACAAACCGTTGATTTCCGCCACTCAACACGCAATGCCACAGACGCGACGAGGAACGGAACGAAATTCCTTCCCTTAAGAACTTCCACGCTCGGAATATAACATGAATCATAAAGACACTGATATACTAAATCCTATTTATTCCCATAGGTGGAAGCTCTGGCGGGGTTCAGGGTGATACAAGTAGCGTGTGGGTCGCGCGACGCACAGACACTCGCTCTTACAGCGTGTGGCAAAGTGTTCTCGTGGGGAGACGGCGACTTTGGTAAATTAGGTATATGCTTGTTATTTTTTCTTTTTGTTCTGTTTATATTGCATTGCGATAGGTTGATTGTTACTTGTTTTTGTATTCGTTTTTAAAAGAATTTCATTTCATTCATATTTAAATTTGCTAACAAATGTCAGTCAGTATTTAATTTATGTTTTTTTATTCACAAAAAAAAGTACTAATTACATTTATTGACATTCAAGGTTTAAGAAAATAAAACGTAATTTAAAAATTATAAAAAAAAAACTGCTTTATTGTCGTGATATGAAACTTTGATATCTCACTAGGATGCCCTGGGCAGAGGTATCCAGTGATTGCTGTACAGATCATTTTATTAGATTTATATTTGAATAATGTTGAGCTTTAGATAAAATTTTAAATGGAAAAGATATATATTGTAAACATTGAGTATGAAACATAATACGAATACAACTATGTACATACAACAACGTACATACAACTATGGATATAGTAAAAAAACTATACAAAATAAAAAATCATAATAAAAGAACATAAATAGAAAAAGGACTCTTTTTACTGTGGAACTTTGATCATATCTTCTATTTCATTATAGTTTTGCGTTTGCTAGCATTCGTTCAGTATTTTTTGTTATACAGTAATTAAGTTTGTAAAAATTTAAGTAGGTATTTATTGATTTTGTTTGCCGTATACGGCCTAAAAATACAGAATATCTCTTGGTAATTATATTCTTTGTTATAAGTATGATACATAAAGGGTTCATTCTTTTATGGGTGATTATTTTATTGTGTTCTCTAATTATTCTTCTATTCTATTATTTGTATTACTTGAATAAGAGTTAAAGTAAGTATATTAAGAACCGAGACCACTTTACTATTATTATATAAGTCAGTTGTTGGAAATTAATAGTTTTTAGAATGGATTATTTTCAAAATGATGCGTTGAGTTTTTTCTACCGCAAGAACTACATTCTTACATGTACCACCCCAATCACATCACACCAAGAAGCAATACAATATCTAATTAACGATTCACAAATGGCTTTGTATAGTCAAAAGTGTCGTATAGTTTTAATATTCTGCATTAATATTCTCATTCAGAGAGAGAGATTGCTAAGGAATGTGAATAAGCTCTCTACTTTAGATGTTAATGGATAGTCACACCATGATATTTCATTTGATAAACTTTTTTCAATTGTCATACCCTCACTAATATTATAATTGGGCAGGTTTATGTTTTGACAAAAAGAATGTGATTGTATTTGCATAGATGAATTAGGTTGTGACGAAGAATTACCGATAAATGTCGTATTTAATGTATTTTGTTTTGTTTGCGTTCAGCGTTAGTAAGTTGTTATCAAGCCTATTCTTAATTATATTCAGACCGCATTCATTGGTGTCTTTAAACTTTCAGTATTAAAGCACGGTGCCATCTGCACAAGATATTATTTTAATTTAAATTAACATAAACAATTTGAAAGGAACAAAGGTCATGTATGTACACTAAATAGAGTTGGGCCCAGGATACTTCCCCGTGGAATCCCAAAATGAACACATCTTTCGCAGCTACTTTCAAAATCTATTTTTACATATTGTGATCTATTTGTAATGTAGCATATAACTTGACATTTATCTCTTATTTCCAACTTGGATAACTTAGTGAGAAGGATGGAGACAGAAATTAATTAATTAAGCCTTGGCTTAATCGAGAAATACTCCGATACACTTTCTGTTATTGTCCAAGGCACGTAACACTTTTAATTAATTCGTTCAATGCATCTTCGGTTTACCTATTTGATCTGAAAACAAATTGATTTGATAAAATCAGGTTGTTACTTTCCAAGTAAAAAAAAACCGGTAAACGGTCGCGACCAAGACGGTCGGTCGTTAAGATCATACTTATATTTTTGAGATTACTCTTAGTAACGAAATGTATGAAAAATGGATGAGCCATTAATATTTACTTACTTAGCTTCACGCTATATCCCTAGCGGGGTAGGCAGAGAAACGCTACGCCATCTTTTAATAAAATTTTAAACTTATTTCTTATTTTAACTTTTTTTTATTTAAAGGGAGAGGTGGATCAGATGGATGTTCAGTACCAATGAACATAGAAAGATTAAACACACTCGGCGTTGTACAAGTAGAGTGCGGTGCACAGTTCAGCTTGGCTTTGACAAGAGATGGAGAGGTATTGCATTTTGTAAAAAATAAATAGATCATTCTATATGATTGAAAATTTTATGAAATTTTACAGCAAGAAAACTTTATCTCCAAATTCAAATAAAATATCTATATTTTTTTTAATGTATGTTTATCAGTTATAAAATCACTACATACATACTATAAATTGTAACATTACATAAATTATATTATATAAATTGTTCAAATATATTCAAATTATAATTATATGAGTTATATTAGAATATATATATATTTTTGTAATATAGGTGTGGACATGGGGTAAAGGCGACTACTTCCGACTGGGGCACGGAGGCGACGCGCACGTCCGCCGTCCCACCATCGTCGAAGCGTTGCGAGGCCGTCGCGTCATACATGTTGCTGTCGGTGCTTTGCATTGCTTGGCTGTTACTAGTGAAAACCAGGTATAATATTGTTTTAGCATCAGGATATTTATGAAATAGAATTTTTAAATATTTTGTTTAGGTTTTGTTTATAATAAACAAGAAATCATAAAATTCTATTTAACATTTATTAACACATTTATAATTCGGTCGCTTATCTGTTTTCAAATTATCAACTGTTACATATTTACCATTAGTCCGTATAGGGATACAAAATTGGTTTTGCTTATTTTATTTGTGACCTGAATTAAATAGAAAATGATTAAGCGGAATACAATATTTATTATAGTAATTTCAAAGTGTTCATTAGCGTGACATTCAGTCAACAGTCAACACGTACAATTTCAAGGTGTGGGCCTGGGGCGACAACGACCACGGGCAGCAAGGCAACGGCACCACCTGCGTGAACCGGCGGCCGGCGCTGGTGGCGGGCGTGGAGGGCGTGCACCGCGCCGCCGCCGGCTCGTCGCACTCGGCCGCGTGGGCGGTGAGGCCGGCCCTGCAGCAGGACGTGCTCGCGCCGCATGTGACACCCTTACCTTTCCCCACGCTGAAGGATCCGTTGGGAGCGCATAGCTTGGGTGATTTTTTTTGTTTCATCATTTTGTCGCCGAACAAGAACCTGGCATATCATTTCTTGGCTTATGTTATTAAAAAAGCAAAGATTGATTGATATGATGATGTATCAGACGCCATCTTTTTTGTCACCAAATTAAAAAACGATACGTTTAATGTGTGTGTTTAACAATATACCCTGTGTTAAATATCGATGCAAGATTAATTTGGGAAACTGGCAAAATCTTTTAATCCAATCCGAATTACTAATATATAATTTATAAAATACTTATTACTTCGACCCTAGATATAAAATTTTGTTTGTAACACAACAGGTCTCTACTCAGACGAAGCAGCGGTAGAGGAGCCGCAGGGTCAACGTCCGTCGTTAGCGGCGTCCTCGCTAGCGCTAGAGCCGCCTGTGGCTGTGCAACATGCCTTATCTCTTATATTATTAGCATTACATATTACACAGGTGATGAATGATTCTATCACCGTTTATTCTATAATAATGGATGATTTTTTCTCCTTTTGATTAAATTATCGATAAAGTTTTAAATGTGAATATAAGTAAGTTATATTTGAGTCCACAACGATTTTGTGTGGAAAAGCAGGATACGTTACAAACTTCCCATGATATATTTTAGGGTAATTTCTGGTTATAATTTAAATAATTTTATAAGAATATCTTTATATGTAAGTAACATTTACGTTATAACAGTATACTTGTTAAATGTTTTTTTTTAGCTTCACGCTGTATCCCGCACTAGGCAGGGTAGGTAGAGGGAACCTGGGAACCTAGTGTTAAGACACTCCGTTCCACTTCCGTTCCCCAATTTCCGCCGAATTTGAGGCATTGCGTGTTGAGTGACGGAACTCAACGCCGCGCTTTGCCTTATTACCAGAGCGAAGAAATGAAACATTAAATATTTAAATTGAAAATATTAAATATTTCATTTCCTCGACTGGGGATCGAACCCAGAACCTGTCGGTTACCACGCGCCACGACAGGCCTCAAATGTTGTTAAATGTAATCTATAAATTCTTCACGTATCCCACACTTCTTATCATAAATTGGGCCATTGCGTTTCAGTGGCATATCTTTGACTCGAGATCGCATCGAACAGTTGTGGTTTTGTTTGCTTCTTTACTAGAGGAAAGTATTTTTTAATTTCTTGCTGTGGATGACAAGAAAAAGCGTGACTCAGTGCATTGCACATATTTTTTTTACTTCACACCTAATTTCTTAAAACTTAGGTGGTCGCGATCAAGGTGTGTCTTGACTTATAATACCTATCTAAGAAGTGACTATACTAAGTGAAATGTTTCGTACCAGGCGCGTACTCTCCTAGTGGAAGCGCTGCGGGCACACGAGGCGTGCGCCACGGCGCCGCCGGTGCTGGTCGGCGCGGACTCGGAGGACGACGACGCGGAGGCGGACGCGCGCACCGGCGGCGGCGAGGCTCCGGCCGACAGAGCTACGTTACCTGTAAGTTTTACAATGTGTATCTTATATTACCAAATTACAGGCCGAAGAAGATAATTATCATTGAAACGTGATACAACCAACAAAAATGGTAATTTCATTTAATTCATTAAGAATATGTATTTTCGAATTTGTACTTTTAAATATTAATTAAAATGGGTCAGGATTGTTTAGTTTATGGTTATATATGTTGTATGCCTTAGTAATGAACCTTCAATATACCTAAGCTTATATTTGATATTATATATACACTGGAACGCGTTAATTTAAACACGGAATAGTGGATCAAAGTATATAATTATGAATCATTTACTCGATTATTGTATATTTTGAGTATATATGTATTGAATTGATACACGATGCGCTCTACTTACCCTACTATGGGCGGCAAAAATATATAAAAATTATTTGTATATACTAATGTAATTATTACACACAGAGCGGTGCAAGCAGTCCGCTGAGCGGGTCGATATCGTCTCGCCACTCGGCTGTCATGTCCTCGAGCGCGGTGTCGGTGGCCGCGGCCACTATGACAGTACAACAGGCTGAAGCACCTAAAGTAAACTATATTGATTATATCTGTATTATTTATCTACATCTACTTATAAGATATAGAAGCTGTTTTTTATATACAATTACTGTATAAGTGATGAGTTGAAGATATGTAATTAATTGAAACATATTAAACAAGGAGAAACACACCATCATGGCGCAATTGCTCAAGTAAGTAAGGACATTTAATGGAATTAAATATTTAATATTTTTATTTCTTTGTCTTTATTTCGCCGCCCAACTTGCAATGCCTTCAGAACTCTACGAGAGTGAAGAATGAAAGGAATGGAAATAAAATTACCATTAAGACAATGTCAAATGGTAATGTCTTAAAACTATGTTCCCAAGTTTCCTCTACATATTCTATTTTTAGGATACAACGGAATGATAAAAAAGAACATTTTTTTAGTTTTAGAGTGTATGTATTTTTTTTTGTTTCATTTAAAAAAAACTATAATACATGAGTAACGTGGAAATAAGAGATACATAGTTTGTGACAACAGAAAAAATAATTAATTCTTAAAATAAACTGCAAATTTATAAGGTTGAATTTTTTTGGTAATTTTCGGAATATAAAATATATATATTTTTTTTTATATTTTTTTTATTTATTTATTAAAGTAGTTACAGTTTCAAGAAACATTTCCATTTGGTTTGTTCTTTTAAGTTGGCGTTAGACGATTTCACGTCGCAATTAGGCGAGTCTGACGCCCGGGCCTTAGTGGATCTACTAAAGCTAGCTGCTGCTGGCCGAGTTCCAGATTCGAGTAACGCTGTTAAAGTTATTACAGATGTACTAATGGGTAAGATACAATAATAATAATTAAATATTTAACAACTACTTAATTAACTAAATATTTAACAACGACTTAATAAAATTATAGCATATCGGGTACATTAATATATAAGTAATTTGCTTTAAAAAGTAAAGCAAATTACTTATATATTTATTTTCAATAGATAGTATATGACGATAAAATCTCAAGTCGGTTATAACTACACTAGTATAATACTGTGTCGCAGTTATTAATATAATAGCTACACGCTGTACCCCGCACAAGAGGGTAGCCAGAGGGAACCCGGGAACCTAGTGTTAAGACACTCCGTTCCACTTTCCACTCGTTCCCCACTTTCCGCCGTATTTGAGGCATCTCGTGTTGAGTGGTGGAACTCTACGCCGCGCTTTGCCTTATTACCAGAGTGAAGAAATTAAACATTAAATATTTAAATTGAAAATATTAAATATTTCATTATCTCGACTGGGAATCGAACCCAGAACCTATCGGTTACATTCACACGCTTGTGCCATTGCGTCACGACAGGCCTATTAATATATATATACCAGTATAACAGTATGTAAAATGACATAATTGACATATGTATAACAGTATGCAAAATGACATAGTTATGAGTTAACCATTTTCTAATTTCAGTCCAAGTTTAGAGAACATAAATTGTTTGGTTTCATCGTTGTAGAACATAAATTATTTGCTTTCACTAGAGCAGAGAGATATAAGAAATCTAAATAATTTGAGTTGTTAATTTTATTTAGGCAAAATCACTTTTATATCATAAGGAGTATAATTTTCTGTAGCTCTATGCTCAAGCAAACCAGCGGTCGCAGACATGGTAGTGGAAGTATGCGTATGTGAGCTAGAAGAGGCGGCTGCAGGCGGTAACAGAGCCCCTCCGCATCCGGTCACCGTGGACAGTCCACATCCGTATGCTGATGATACGGATATATCAGGTAAATTATCTCATTTATTTTTGAGATGGATTGTATGCATCCTGGCATGCATAGAAAAGTATGATTCGTTTTTTTATATATGTGTGTGTTCTTTTGATAGATGACATTGGATGGAATGAAAAAGAGAATGAAACCAAATGAATACGAAAATCTCATTAATCACTACGAATGACATTTTTTTATATTTTTTGGTTAAACTAGCATAACTCGCGAAGATCCTCTAGTCTAGAATAAATATTTATTATTATGTTATATATACTATAATATATTTATCACACGTAATAATTTATCAGGCGTTGTTAAAATTCCCGGCGCGTCGTCCCTTCGTGTGACGTTTGAGCAGGGTTGTTCCACTGAGCGAAGGAACGACCCTCTCACTATATCAGACAGTGCTGGTAGAGTGCTGGCCACGCGCTCCGGGAGGGAACCTTCGGATTGGGCGCAGGAAATTGTTGTGAATGGTAACTGAAACTTTTAAGTTATTTTAATTTATTTCATCATAGATAATGAAATAGTTTTGTATTTAAACTAGGATATCTTTTTTTACGCATTAAATATAATTAAATATAATCAGACACTACAGGTAAGCTAATTTCTCCAGAAGTAAAGGTAAGTTAGTTTCTCCAGAAATTCCTACATATTTGTGATATATTTGGTTTCTATAGTCATTGTAAATCTAAACATACCTCTGATAAGCACTTCAAGCATAGCTTTAAATATTTTTTATCTTCATGATCAACCTACTCCTTCCCTACTTTCGGCCGAATTCTTGAGACATTTCGTTCTAAGTGGCGGAACTCAACACTGCGACAACTCCCTCGTTACCAGAGCAAAGAAGTGAAAATATAAAATATACATTTCCTTGAACCCAATGTTCCCAATAGGAACCGAAACACACACAGCCGTCGCGCTTACATACACACGCTTATCCCCCCCTGGCCACAGTTAGTAAATAACTTTCACATCTTTCCATCTTATGCAGGTGATGAATTACGATGGAGGTTTACTAGCGACGGTTCTGTTAATGGCTGGGGATGGCGTTTCACGGCTCATCCTGTTCTTCCTTCTCATTCTAATATGGTTTGTAAAATATTTTTTATTACCTCGAAATTATGATATATATTCATTTTTTACCACATTATAATCAATTTCTTGTTTTTAGGAAAATGGCACAGACAGATACATATTGTCATGCCCTTCAGTGGAACTAGCATGGAGGTTATTAGATGGGCCCTTGTTGACGGCAATATCTAATGACCATCAACTAGCACCGAGATTGGCACAGGCATTAGCTATATGTGCGCAGATGCCTACCTTGTGTAAGTACTAATATCACAACTTACTCTTGATATTTTTTTTAACTAAATATGTTTCTACATTGAAAATGTCTATTAATATAATTATTAATATATTTTTAACTCAATGCCGCGCTATGCCTTGTTATCAGAAAGCAAGAATGAAAACATTAACTATTCAATATAAAAAATACTAAATATATCACACATGCCGTGTGATCCCGTCTTAGAATAGGATCACCCTGGTACTGATGGTGTCGTAAGAGGCGACTAAAATGCGTGTGGTAGAGTCACGTTGCCAGACTCGACCGGATTGTTACCACCCCCGGCATTTAAGACCGGAGTTAAGTAGTGGCCTTGGCCACTGCGTTTCGCATTAGGTAATGCCGGGCCCCAGTGCCCTTCCACCTTAAAGCTCCTCTGGATCTGCATGGGGTCGTGGGCGACGGTGATCACTTACCATCAGGTGACCCGTACGCTCGCTTGCCGTCACTTCCATAAAAAAAAAATCCTCGAGTGGGGATCGCACCCACAACCTGTCATGTTTTCAGCCACACGCCTGTGCCCCTGCGTCACGACAAGCTTTTATAATATAAATACATGTACATATTAGCTTGGCGAGGCCGTGTATGGTGCGTGCGTCGCCTGCGCGGCGTGGTGTGCGGCGGCGGGGGCGGGGGTGGGGGCGGCATGGGCGCGTCCAGCGACGGCGTGGCGCCGCCGCCCGCCGCGCTGCACGCGCTGCCGCAGCTGCTGCAGGCGCAGTACGACCACGAGGAGTCCGCGCTGCGCACCGGCACGCATCTCTTGTACACGCATTATCTTAAGGTATGACAGAGACTTGATTTTTAAACTTTACCTTGAGTAAAGCCTATTTTTTATTCAATTAGGCCATTACAAGCACTTTTCAATCGTCAGTTACATAGAAATATCTGTCAGTGTCATTGCTACAGGAAGCTACCACCGGCTCCAAAGGCGGGTCTGCTGAGATGAGCCGGCAAAAAACTTGCTCTTTTTAAAATACAGATTAAAGTAAATATATAACATATAACATAATTAGCTTCTTGAGTAAGTACCAACAGCATTTAATCCCACGCATTCTTATCATGATAATAATCTTAAATTGTATAATATGTTTTGCCCCATAATATATTATTAACTTTCACTTAAAATTTCTAAAATCACATGTGAAATTTTGTTATATATACGTGTATCATGTCCCGTAAAATACCTTCTAACTTTTTGAAGACGAAAATCGAAGTATGTAGGAGATTTGGGAACCTAGTGCTACTCTTTCCTCCATTAACATTTCGTTTCTCACTTACCGATGAATTCTTGTCATAATTGGCAGAACCCAATGTCGAGTTTTGCCTCAATACTAGGGCCAGCAAATGAAAATATCAAATATGTCAATCCCTAGAGTGATAACAAATCTAGTAAATATTTTCCATATCAATATATCATTAAAGCAGAACTATCTTCCAAACCGGTAGTAGCTTCCTTTAAGACTGACACCACTTAAATTATTAACTAACATGGCGGAAATATTAGAATGCATTCAATAATTTAAAACCTAATTAATTAATAATAATATTATAATATAATTTAAATTTTGCCCAGGAACTAGCATGGCTAGCGTGTGGTCTCCGAGTGGACTCCCGCGTGTGCACCGGCACAGACGCAGCTCGCTGGGCGTGGTTTAAACGCTACTGCCTGTGCATGCGCACCGCCGACTCACTTATACGCAGGACCCCTCTACCCGTGCCTTTTCTGTCCGACGTAAGGAAGAGATTAGCAGACTTAGGAGTATATAACGCGGAAGATGCCTCGGAGGTACAGAACTCATGGGAAGATAACACGAAATTTAGCAGACAACACGATGAACAGTTGTTGCATTGGGTGAATAAGTGAGTATTGAGTGTAATAAAATGGCCCATCTTTAATTAAAAACGCTAAATCATGTTAGTTTTGAGAAATTAACAAGGTAAGATATTTTCTTACCGTCTCAATTGGGACATTGAGTATCCCTACTCAACACATAATATCTCAAAAATTAGGCAGAATGTAGTAAAATTAATGTCTTATCACTATACTCCCTCTGCCTACGCTGCTATTGCGTACACCAAGAATTTTTCTTCTTAATAAATACATTTATTTATATTAAATTGTTTAAAGGTCCCGGAAAAAATGTCTACCTAATATTAGCAAAGTTCTGAAACTATTGATCCGATTTGAATAAAACAGATAACCACACCCTAATGAACAAGGCTTTCAGTTAAAAAAAACGCATTTGATTAGGTTCAATTATTTAGGAGCTATGGTGCTACAGACAGACATGTTATACTTAATATTATATAATGTTCTTAATTATATATGTTTGATAAACAAATTTTAGGCGACCAGAAGACTGGTGTGGATGG
This sequence comes from Eueides isabella, assembly GCA_019049475.1. Lineage (NCBI taxonomy): Eukaryota > Metazoa > Arthropoda > Insecta > Lepidoptera > Nymphalidae > Eueides > Eueides isabella. The sequence continues at coordinate 12,469,238 of CM032385.1, forward strand.
TGGATAAGCACAACTCAAGCTTGTTCAGTTTATGGCTGGGGTCATAACCATAGAGGCCAGCTAGGAGGCGTAGAGGGCGCTAAAGTACGCAACCCAGCACCATGCGTGGCGCTTGCGGCGTTAAATCCTGTGTTGATTGTAGGAGGAGAACAAACTTTGTTTGCTGTAACACCAGATGGGAAAGTTTATGCGACTGGTAAGTAAAATATTGTGATGGTAAATATTCGCCATTATTAAAATAATGGAGTTACAATACTATCATAATTGTAAATATTAATGTCTGATCCACTGTGTTGATCACGAACGGTGTGTGAATTCGCCACTTTCTCAGATCTCGCACATATAAATAATGCCATAAAATATTTTTTTTAATTTGAAAACTTTACAAATATGTAATTACCATTTTTTACAAAGTAATACAAAGTAAATAATTTTTCATTTTTTATTGTTTAATATTTTTTTTAGGTTATGGCGCTGGTGGTCGTTTAGGTATAGGCGGTATAGATTCTGTTGCTCAACCGACACTACTGGCGTCTATCCAACATGTATTTATTACTAAGGTATTTATTGAGTTTTTTTTATTTGATATCGTAGGTAGAATTAAAATATATTTTATGAAAGAAAACAATCTCTAATTCATTATATTTTTGAGATTTGACATTGTTTATAATTTTCAATGGGAACTTGAGAATCTGTTTAGACACTGCGTTCCGTTCTCGACTTTTCAAGGCCTTTAAGGCACCGCGTATTGTGTGGCGGAAATAAACGCCGCGCTTTGCGTCATTACCAGAGCAAAGAAATGAAAGCATAATATGTTTAAATTGAAAATTTTTCATTTTCTCGACTGGAATTCAAACCTGCAACCGTTTGCGTTTACAGATACATGCTCGTACCAAGACAGACATAGCAACACTCGAAATGATTTCTTAATTTCAAATAATAACTACATATAAAATAAAAATATTAAAATTCATACCTTTAATTTGAAAAACCATGTATTCTTTTTTTACATTTTTGTAACTATTTATGGTCAGGTCGCTTGTAATTCGGGTGGTAAGCATTGCCTTGCATTGTCTGCCGACGGAGAAGTGTACAGCTGGGGTGAGGGAGAAGATGGCAAATTGGGTCATGGTAATAGAGTGTAAGTAAATCTTTGAAATTAGCGATAGAGCATTATCCCCGCGATTTTTTATTGAAATAAAAGACAAGTGTTTTTAAAAAGTTGTGATGTAATGAAGAAAGAAGTTGCCGTCATTTTGTTTCCTGCGCGGTCTGTATAAATATAAATGACTATTAAACATTAGCAAATTTTTATGGCTTTGCCTTGTTAGGAAATAAATTACAGTTAAACTGTAACTGTGGGAATTTCATTCACCGCATTCACACAAGTTAGACGGTGACTCGTATTATAAATGATTTAATTTATAAAGTATCGACCATCGACCCCAAAAACATTTTTAATGAGATTTTATCTTATAACAGGAGTTACGACCGTCCAAAGTTGATAACAGCGCTATCTGGGTTAGAAGTAGTAGCCATAGCGTGCGGCGGCGCGCACTCCGCCTGCCTCACGGCGCGCGGCCGCATATACACGTGGGGCAAGGGCCGGTACGGCCGACTCGGGCATGGGGACTCTGAAGACCAGCTCTTACCTAAATTAGTGAGTTCAATTTTATTATGTTAGTATTGTGTTGACATGCTGACGAGCGAGATACATTTCTTTGATGGAAAGCGAAATAATGGGAATCTGGTATCTGGGAATTATGCTTGAGTAGAGTAATGCTTAACCGAGGACGGCCACTTAACAGGAAAAGATTGAGTGTCTATTGTCCCTACAGAAAATACAATAGTAGAAAAGACTTTACGAAGCTTCAGTCACTACTGTATGCAAGACAAGGCTGCTTTAATGACGTTGACATATTTAATAAAAATGTATTTCAAAAATTAATATTTCTTTTATTAATGTAATGGGAATCTTATCTGAATTTATATCGACACGTCATTTCTTAAATAATATATTATTAAGAAAATAGCTATATTATTAGAAGAAATATTCTGTATTATGTAAACTTGTTATTGTTTTAGGTGGAAGCGTTATCATCCTACAGAGTAATAGACGTTGCTTGTGGATCTGGAGACGCGCAAACTCTATGTATTACAGATGACGACAACGTGTGGTCTTGGGGAGACGGAGACTATGGAAAATTGGGTAAATTATTAGTCATTTACAATTTATTTTTCATCGCCGCTTATAAAATATGCGTTTAAATGATAATAATAATAGCAAAAAAACGAATGGAATAATTTCTGCACTTCGCACCACTCTTTAATTTCTTATGACTTACTCTACATATAGAGAATCTCGAAGCTCATTTTAAATTAAATACACATTGCCAGCTTAAGAAGAATTTGTTACAAGAATTACTTTATCGTGTTCTTACACCCGCTTGAGTCGTCCTTAAACATCACATGTTTCTGTGTTTTATTATAAACATAGTAATAATTGTTATAAATATTGTTTACAGGTCGTGGCGGCTCTGAAGGTTGTAAATTACCTATGAGAATAGATTGCCTAAAAGGATTACGTGTTATAAAAGTAGAGTGTGGTTCGCAATTTTCAGTAGCATTATGTCAGTGTGGCAGTGTTTATACGTGGTAAGTATTGTCTAGAAATATTTGAATAAATAATATGTGGAAATATTTTCTTGTATAACTTGTTTATAATGTATTTGCTGATTTAAAAATAGTGACAAGGCAAAGCGCGGCGTTAAGTTCCGCATCGTAATATAGAAATTCTTAGATTCGGTGAAAAATGGCGAATGAAAGGGTTCCTGGGTTCCCTTTGCCTACTCTGCTACGTGTGAGATGCAACGTGAAGCTAAAAAAACAGAATGTACTTTGGGAATGATTTTTTTAAACATTTTCTTTTTCTTATCATATACTTTGATAAAATTAAAAACTCTATATTATATTTTAGGGGTAAAGGCGATTATCACAGATTGGGTCACGGAAGCTATGAGCATGTGAGGCGACCAATGAGAGTTACAGGAATGCAGGGTAAAATGATTGTGTCTATAGCAACAGGTTAGTATTGCTTTTTAAATATTCGTATAAAATAAATTATAAATGATTAAATGTCTAATGTTCTTAATAACGTTAAATTGTAGGTAGCTTACATTGCGTAGCCTGTACAGACACAGGTGAAGTGTATACGTGGGGAGACAATGATGAGGGTCAATTAGGTGATGGGACGACATTAGCGGCGCAGAGACCGAGACTGCTCATGGCGTTACAAGTATGCTTAAATATTAATATTATTTTAAAGTATTATATACAGAGGGCCTGTCGTGGCGCAAGGGCACAGTCATATATAAACTGTAAACAGTCAGGTTGTGAGATCGATTTCTACTTGAAGTATACCTTAAAAGATTTCTACTTGAATATTATTCACCTGACAGAGAAAGGAAAGTATGGTATATTTAGACACGTAAAAATTTAAACATGCCTTGGATATCTTTGAAAACAGTCTTAATTGTTGACGTTCGAATCAGATGACCTTTAAACATACGATATATGTTTCCAAGTATTTGTACATTTCTCTAGTTATTTTCTTCCATTCGCCGTGAAATAAGGCCTGTATTAATTATGAATATTGATAGGGTAAGCGCGTAACTCGCGTGGCGTGTGGTAGCGCGCACACGGTGGCGCTGTGTGTGGAGGCGCAGCGAGCGCCTCGGCCACCGCCGGCGCCGCCTCTCGAGTGTCACCTGCTGAGGGATATGCCGCAAAATCTCATATGTAATAGATTGGTAAGTATATTAAGTAATAAGCAAAATCGTAAATTGGATAGAAAAAAGTCTTTCTACATGAGGGATATGATATGAAGCTAAAAATACGTTTATAATTGCAGTATTAGATAATATAATCAACTTTGTTGATCTCTTGTGAAATTCCATCTTAATAGTCAGTCCAATTATCGACATCCTAGATTTCAAACTGTAGGTGCCGGCCGATAAAGCCGTGTTTGTTTGTTATTCAAAAGTTCGTAACACTTAGTTATAATTTTATAATACAATCATGTCTTATTGAAATTGATTATTTTATTTTTAGGTACTCTTACATCAATTTTCCGAACTGGTCTGTCCCAACTTACCACTTCTCATTCTCGAAGAGCCTTTGGACCAATTAAGAAGTCTGCTGTTTTATAGTTTGAAGGAAGCCGCTTTTAGAAAGGTGAGAGTACAATTATCATTTAGTAATTGTACTGTATCGTAGAACACGTGAAGTATACACATAAAACACTCCCGGTATTCGCACCCAGGCAATAATGTCGACGATGGTGCGCGACCGGCAGCACGGGCCCGTGGTGGAGCTGTCGCGCGTGGGCGCGCGCAAGGCGCGGCGCGGCGGCGCCGGGCTGGCGGGCGCGCACGGCATGCGCTCCGTGTTCGGCCAGATGGTGGCGCGCCTGCCCGCGCTCACGCAGGACGCGCTCGCGCTGCCGCACAGGGTCTGGAAGGTTAAGTTTATAGGTATGTTCTTGTTCTTATCAATGTTTACACTTTTTATTTTAAAATAAATGGTGATTTAATAGTAGTATTTTTTTATAACTTTACGCTGTATCCCGAACATAGCAGGATAGGCAGAAGGAACCTGGGAACTAAGTGTTAAGACTATTCCGGTCCTCACTCCGCTGAGTTTAAGGCATTGGGGGTTAAGTGGCAGAACTCAAGGATGCGCTTTGCAATGTTACTAAAGCGAAAAAGATGAGAATCGAAACCTGTGGTGTATACTGTCGCACGTTGGCCGCTGCTTGCTGCGCCAAAACAAGCCTAGTACTAATTATTTACTGATATTCGTATACATGAGGCCTGTCGTGGTGCAGCGGCACAAATGTGTCACTGTAACCGACAGGTTCTGGGTTCGATCCTCGGTCGAGGAAATGAAATATTTAATATTTTCAATTAAAATATTTAATATTTCATTTCTTCGCTCTGGTAATAAGGCAAAGCGCGGCGTTGAGTTCCGCCACTCAACACGCAATGCCTCAAATTCGGCGGAAAGTGGGGAACGGAAGTGGAACGGAGTGTCTTAACAATAGGTTTCCGGGTTCCCTCTGCCTACCCTGCCTCGTGCGGGATACAGCGTGAAGCTGAGTGAGAGTGAGTGAAATCGTATACATGTAATTCAATATAGCTTTTCTTATTTCTTCATAATAGTTATTTGTAGTTGTCCCTGTCTATTTACTTACAGTTGTATACATTATTTAAATTATCATTATAATATTTATAATAGCTAAATTATAACATTTTTCCAAATACCAACAACTCAACTATATTAAGAAATTAATACAATAATTACTTATTCTATATTGATATTTACTTTTAAAATGTTGCGAGCAATAAAACTAAATACTTGTATTTAAACCAACACAGGAGAAAGCGTGGACGACTGCGGCGGCGGCTACAGCGAGAGTATAGCGGAGATGTGCGAGGAGCTTCAGAACGGCTCCTTGCCACTGCTCATGGCGACGCCCAACGGACGCGGCGACGCGGGCGCTTCACGAGACGCCTTTCTCCTTAACCCTACTGCTAATACACCGTTGCATCTCAACTGTTTTAGATTTTTAGGTATTTATTTAGTTATAGTTTGTATGTATTTTGAAAGGCTTCTTAAAAAGATACTTACGCTTATAATAGATAATGATAATTGTTAACGGAGGCTTAGGAGACTTCATTTGCCTCACTAATATTTTTTTAATATTTTTTATTTTGCTTTGAAGGGTTCTTTTTGCAAGTACCCTGAAGTAATTTGAATGTGATTGGCATTTTAGAATTAAAAATAAATAATAGTTATAATATTTGTAGCTATGACATTTTGCTAAAAATATTAGTTATAGTAAAAATGTTAGTGCAAAAGAGATACATGATCTTGAATAAACAACACCCTCTTTGTAATGCTTATAGTGGTAGTAGTAACAATTAATAAATAAATTGAAATTTTATTAGGCCGTTAAATTAATTGTCTTTCTATCTCTAGGAGTACTTATGGGTATAGCCATCAGGACCGGATCGCCGCTATCCCTATCCCTAGCAGAGGGTGTGTGGAGGCAGGTTGCTGGACAACCACTACGGCCTCAAGATTTAGCTGAAGTGGACAAGGACTTCCTGCCTGCGTTATTGTGTATACGAGATATGACTCCCAATAATAAGGTAACAATTGTGTACCTTATACGTATTTGCAGAAAAATATAAAAATATATTATTTAAACTTCGGATAAAATTTCAAAAAAAAAAAAATCTTAATGTTCGCCGGTTTTTCGCCGGTGGTCACTAATAAACAGTTAAAGATTGAATATAATATTTATATGTTTTTTAATTGTGAGCAAGCAATGAAATATTGAATCACTTTTTCAAAAATGTGTCAACGAAATATTAGATATTTTGACATTTACGTATATAAATGGACATTAAAATATACAACATTGTGATATTGTGAATACATATATAATATTGTGTCTTGTAGTATAAATATTTACAAAACAGCATATATTGCTTTGTTTTGTTGTTTTGTCTAGTCTAATTGAAGTAATGTTGTATGTGTAGGAACTACAAAATTTGGAGCTACCTTTTTCTATACCATCCGCGGCCGGACACGAAGTTCCACTTTCAACAAGGCATAAAAGAGTGACGCCAGATAATAAAGACGAATATGTACAGTTGGCTCTTCATTATAGGTAAACATATTAAAAGAATAATAAAATAAATAGTATTTGTGTGTAAATGTGTATTACTAACAAAATATTTTAATTACAATCTATAAGCTTTGACTTGTTACCAAAGGTGAATAAAAATAATTGTATTAAAAAGTTCAAATTTGCAACCATATTTACAGTCAGATGCTGTGCCAGTCAGTGAACCATAATGATTGCTGCACTTGATTTGCAACATTATTTACATTAAAAAAACTAAAATATAATTGTTAACTTTTTTATACGTAGATTACATGAATTCGACGAACAAGTCCGAGCAGTACGAGACGGCATGTCCCGTGTGATACCCGCGCCGCTACTGGCGCTGTTCAACGCGGCGGAGCTGGAGACATTAGTGTGTGGATCTCCAGATATACCTGTACACACGTTACGCGCCTCAGCCACTTATAAAGGTACTGTGAAGTATTGTTTAATAACTTGCTTCTCCTGCGTTATATTTCATCAATAAGCCCAATTCTCTTTGTTAATCCTACCGTCGTCATGCTGCGTCGAAATTCTTATATGCTTGTTACAATTAATTTATGTAATTATAATATATCAATATCACTATAATTGTTATTCAGGCATAGAGCCCAACGCGCCGCTAGTGCAATGGTTCTGGGAGGTGATGGAGGAGCTGTCGGGCAGCGAGCGCGCGCTGTTCCTGCGCTTTGTATGGGGTCGTACGCGTCTGCCGCGGGCGCCGCAAGACCCGAGACAGAGGGATTTTGTTCTACAGGTATGTACTTACATTTTTTTTTTTTTTTCATTATGTTGTATCCCGCATATGGCAAAGTAGGCAAAAGGAACTAGTGTCAAGGCACTCCGTTCCAATCCCCAATTTAAAGTATTGTGTGTTTGGCGGTAGAACTCAACGTCGCGCTTTGCTTTGCTCTAGTTACCAAAGCGAAGTAATAAACATATTAAATTATATTAATTTTTTAGCTTCACGCTGTATCTCTTGATGGAATCTAGTGTATAGACACATTCCTATGCACCGACGATTTTTTAAACTCACAATATATAAATAATTAATTTCCCAATTACATTTACTGTCAGACTTTGTACCACTGGTAGGTGCGCTAGATAATTTCTGCGTAGATGACTCTCGGCACGGCTTATTATAATTTACATTTAAATTTATTCCATTATCGTAAATTATTATACTTATAAAAATTACTAAATATTATTTTTGTAACTATTACAATAATATTACATTATTCAATTTATTAACAAAAAAACCTTTCAATATTAATCAATGAAAAATTTACAGAAATATTGCTTTGGTATTAAAACTTGTCGCTGATGGTAAAATTTAAACTTCGCCTTAATATTTGTTTTGGATATTCTTTTTTTTATATAATAATAAATTTTAGGTGCTGGACAAATATCAACCACCTGACCACTTCCTGCCAGAGAGTTATACATGCTTCTTCCTATTGAAAATGCCAAGATATTCGTGCAAGTCTGTTTTACGAGAAAAGCTGAGGTAAGGAAATGCAAATAATCGAAATAAGAAGTACTTAGAAATGGTACTAAATGTGGATTTAAATTCGTATACTTAAAGGTGATATGTTGATGTATTAAAGAAAAACAACATTTCACAGGAAGTCTTGTGTTAAGAGACGCCATTCTTACTTTGCCTCCAATTTATGTTTCAACATTTGTTTTTTTTTTTCGTTTAGATTGCGAACCTCGCTTTTTCAACTGAAGTGGGGAAATGATAATACTTTAAACATTCCCAGAATTTTTCGAACTTACAACAGCATTTACAGTGAAATGTACTTCCATTGCATCAACATACCTCTTTATATAGAAAAAAACAAACTCGTTAACTACACTACAATTTAACTCAATTTGTAGATACGCAATTCACTTCTGCAAAAGCATCGACACGGACGAGTACGCGCGCGTGGCGCTCAGCGCCGCCGAGCGGGTCTCCTCGGAGGAGTCGGACTCGGAGGGCGACGGCGCGCCGCCCGCCGCCCCGCCGCCCGCGCTCTACTCCTTCGCCAGGCTGCCCATGTGGATATAAACTACAACCACCACTACAACTACCGCAGTACACAGCTTATATAGCTTTTTAGATGCGATACGCGTACGGTCGTTTTGTCGTGGCCGCTTTAAACTTTTGAACTTCACTGCGGTCACGATTCGTCAGTAATAATTTCATATTAAGACTATGAGAAGAAACTATAGCATTCTAAGAATCACCATGCTGGTGTCATGCATTTGTGAGCCACGCTTGACACTTGTTACTTTCCGAAATGCTGATTAATTCTATCGACTCCAAACTCTGTTCTCTATATTATATCTCTAACTATAGATTTAGTCACCCTCGCAAAAGTATTAACAAAGATGACTTGCGTGTATCAACTACCACTTTATAGAGGGCGCTTTTTAATTTTTGAATTGTATACGAGACATGACCTTTACGAGATGCTATTTTTTTTGCTTTTTGCCATCAAATTGTAGAAGTATAAAGAGTCCATTGTTTATCCATTTTTGAGTGATTCTCACTCGAAATGTATTATTATTCCCCGCTCTGATAAAAAAAATGTCTATCGTTGCACCACTCAACATATTATGTCTAAAAATTTAGTGTGGGAAAAGTAGTGCCTTAACACTAAGTTCCCTCTGCCTACCCTGAAATATGCGATACATTAAAAAGTTACTATATATGCGCACATGTATGTTACTGAATTAGCGATTACTGTGTTTACATCGAAATAAATGTTTTTTATGTGCTGGCGTTGTTGAATGTTTAAATTATCTAAATAAAATGATATTAAAAATTAATTGCATATAATCTCGTTGTTAAAATAATTAAAACGAGTCCAATAGACATATAATTGGCATTATGGTTAAGATTTTTATACTAGTAATGTATAAGTAATATGGAAAAGAATAAAATATATTAAGTTGTGAAGTGAATCTAACTGGTTTATATAGCTTATATATTTCCTAGGGCTTTCATTCTTGCTTGCTTCTTCGGAAAAACTTAAAATAAAACTCTTAATCACAGTTATTTATTATGTTTTAAAAATTTAAACAAAAATGGCATAAAGAGGCTCTTTATAATGATTAATGGCATTCATATGCTATCAATTCTAGAACATACAAAGTAACATAATAATGAAGCAGAATATTGTAGAAAAAATGTACATTTTCTCTGATTTTTTTCATTGATATTCGTGTCATACATAAACATTCCATCCAGAACTGTTTGGATGCTGCTAAAATATTTAAATAATTATGTATTTTATATGATCTCATGTATGAATGATGAGTCTAAGCGCTTTACGATAAATGGACAACCACAGTCCTTATTCCAGTATTTCCTGTAATCTCATTCTAATGTTATTTTAAAAATTAAAAATATAATAACTATTTTACTAAATCTGTTCTTGAAAATATAATTTTGTTACTAATAAACTTTTCCAAGATCACTTTTCCTCTATCTTGTCACTTAAGACTCTTTATAAAATAGATTTAAAGTAATCGTAAACAAAGTCACTTAAGATAGGAAAACAAAAGGTCATCTTTGTTCCAGATGGTTTGTAAAGAGAATTGTATTTGAAATGCCATAACTTTAAATGTTCTAATGGTTTATCGGTATTTGGAAAAGAAGAATGATATATATTAAAGTATTTGAATTATTAAAGAAGGGGTGGATTGCATTCACAGTTCTGTCTTTAAGGTGCTTGCGGTACATGTCATAGTGAAGTTGAAGAAATTATAACTAATACAAATTGTTAATTTCTAATAGGGCCCTAACTTCACATGTACCCAAGTGCCCTGACCCTAAATGAGCTAAGACTGCACTGTGTATTCACCATTATAATACTACTTCTATATATTTGATCATCTTTAAATTTTTGTTGTGTCATAGTACTGCAAATTACTGTAATTTAATTTTGTACTCAATTTTTTGCATTTGGAATTCAAATCTTTATATTAAAAATATATAATCGCCAATTTATCAGTTTTTAATTTAATACAATTGTTTTTTATACTTGTCATAAAATATCTGGAAGTAGTGTTAACGAGACTGCTTTTGTATTTTGGTAGATAGGAAATATAAAGGAAGGTGCATTTTATAGAACAAAGTAATGCTAGTCATGTTAAGAAATGTGTAAGGCTTGATATTATTGTCCTTATTATGTAATCATAATTTGAATACTTATTGTTAGTTCACATGATTTTTTACCACAAATATAGGGCTTTGCTTAATATGTTATATGCTGGGATGGAAACTAAAACTTTCAGAGGTCTGCTGAAAGTTAAAAATAAAAATAAAGCGAACATGTTTTTAATATTTAAATGCACATAAATTGTAATAGAATATATTGTGCATGCTAATAGTTATGGTGCTAGAGCTTTTATTTAATATTTACATTTTTATCAACAATTTAGCAAGCACAAAGCTTAACTATCAGATATAGGTGTGTGTGTGTCAATGAATTATTACAAAAAGAATTTTGTTTACATGGTGCAAATTTACCCTTGTATTTTTTTGCAACCAAAGACAAAATTTTGGTATTTTTTTTCATTGAAGTTAAAATCCATAAAATATAATTTAAGTATCTATTTAATGTTTTTATGTTTAGATATGAAATAAAAGTATTATTTATGACATAACAGATATTTATTTCATCACTTTCTATCTCATAAATAAAAAAAATTACATGATTTTACACTTGAACTATATAATTGCCGAAGTGTTCCCACTTAAAGACATTTAAATTGCTTAAAATAGATTAGAATTGAAATTATTTCCTACTTTGATTTTGGTTTCAAAGCAAAATACAGTATTACAACTCCGAAGAATGCATATGTTGCCTTAGCGGTCTGTAAAGAAAACATTTTTATTAATACTTGAAGTATTTGAAAAAATATATAAACAATACATATTTATTGAAATTATAAATATTTTATATTCCTGAAAATATAGTTTTTAAACTTGAAAGAGGAAGTCAATACAGGAAGTCAATACCGCAAGTGAGCAGGTAGGCAGAGAGATGATAGTAACAATAAAAGTAAGGTATGAAGTTATTAATTATTTAAAATACTAATAAAATCAATACTCACATTAGCCCGTCCTTTGTTTGTTTGACTGTTGAAGTATTTGGCAAGTCCCTTAAGTTGGGATTCATCGACGGAATCTCCACCAGCCATTCTAAAATGAAATAATTATAAACGTAAATATTTATCTAATCTTAATTATTAGATGTATTTTAGGAAACAGAAACCATTGTCTTTTTAAAGATTATATTAGGACGCAAAATACAAAAAATATATTTACCTGAATGTTCAATCTGAAACTTATGTAATTACAACCTCCAAGGCAAAGCGAAATTGATAGCGGCTGATCACTGACAGATAGAAATACGTTTCTTTACAAGCAGATAGCTACGCCAAGCATTGTGAGAACAACGTAAATGTGTGTTTTATGTCAAAATTATAATGAAAATACTGTTTATTTTTGGGATTAATATTTATTATAAATATAAAATTTACAAAAACTATTTATTTCTAGTCTGCGACCTTCTTTTTCTTAACTTTAAAGAATTTATGGTATATATAATATAGTGCAACACCACCCATTGTCACTTTCGAAACCTAAAAATCATACATTGATAAAAAAATGGGTATTAATTATTGTTTAATAGAAAATGGAATATGAAAAACTAAACTAAACTTAAAATAGTACTCATGTACTGTATCATTTACATAAAAAAAAAATCTTTTGAATATGTAGCCCACATTTTATTTTTATTGTGACTTAACACAGTACTAAACACATTTTTCATCTTTAATTGATTTCCTTGGTTGTTTTTAACATTTAGACTTCCTTAAGTCAAGAATTAGTGTTACATATAGTTTCCAACCCAGAGATTCCAGGATCTTGGCTCATAGTACAATGTTAGACACATGGTCTTATATTGCTTTTAGTACTATGGGGTAAAACCAGTAAGACCATACTAATAAAATTGCTAGTTAAAACAAATTAGACATAATTATTTCAGTTGCAATGAAGTTTACTAAAAGCGATGTTTTTATACCATCGAATGGCTTGGTGATTATTTTATTATTACCCCGTCATAAAGATTTTTTTACGACACCTATTAATAAAAATATCAACCTTATCAACAGGATAAACTACTAGATTTAGAGCTACGATGCTGTTAGTGAACCTTTTATCATCTACAATGAACGCCTTATCTCATAGATATTACTCCAACGTACTGTGTAATACACAGTACGTTGGAGTATATACACAGTGTGTATATCATATACTAACTTAATTTGAGAAAGTTAACAACTTTTATAATCTTTATAGTTAATATGGGTTCTTGCAATACATTTTTTTTTTAAATTTAGTATGATAATTAAAACCGGTCGTGGGGACACAAGGGATACAAGCGTGCGCAAAGCCACAAATTTGGCCGAAAGGAGGGACTGGAACGAAGTGCCTGTCAAGACACTAAGTTAACTAGGTTTCAAGTTACCTCTGCCTACCCTGCCATATTCAGGATACAACGTGAAACTAAAAAAAGATCACTTATTATATTAAGCTACTAACGTTAGCCCGCCCTCTGTTTGTTTGGCTATTAAAGTAACGGCTTAAACCTTTTAAATTTGGGTCATCTTCTACTCCTTGTCCAGCCATTTTTTGCGACTTTTTAGATTTTAATAATAAATAACACAAAAAAAATAAACTTATAATACACAAACGTCAAGTGTCTCTATTATTTTTTTGTATTTTTCAAAAAGTTTGTAGTCTTAAGATATACCACGTAGAGTAATTGCAGCAAATATCGTCAAAATTATTTTCATAATATTTCCATTTCATTAAGGCGACGATTATAGGTCGCGAAAATCAAAGATCTTATTTTTAATATTTTTACTATGTTTTAAAGTGTTATTCCACACTTAGGACAGAAAATACTAAACTTAAATTTAAAAAGCGTATAAAAATCCTGCTTCGTTCAAAATTTTTATACGCTTTTTAAATTTAAGTTTAGTATATTATTTTTAAATTTAAAAAACGTTTGCTCATAATGTTCTTTAAGGTTATGTTTACTACATCATTTGGTATTGCGCAAGTAGATACCTACACTTTTAAGTTACTAACAAGTCCCCAACCATATTATTTTTTATATATCTATATAAAAAAATAATATGGTTGGCGATAATATTTAATATCTTTAGTTATAGTCACTTTTTCCAATGGACTACTATGAAAAATGATTCTTCTTACTGTCATAAGAGCTCTTGTCGTTTTTCTAGAATATATTAGGTACTTCTTTAAAATGTAAATAAAAATCTTTATAGGTATTTATATGTTAGATATAGTTTCACAAGAAATATAGTTAAAAGATATCTTTAGCAATTCATAAAATAAATAAAACCGGAAAATATACTGTGAGATTTACAAGAGACGTTTGCTTATTAATTTAATAAAACCCTATTTTTTTGGTTCAAATTTTAATACTGATTCAAAAATATTTATCTGTTTATTTGTGTGTCTGTGCTCGCTGTAATCTCAGAAACAGCCAACCAGAATAATATTCAGTTTTCACTTGTATATTTTGGCAACACTTAGTGTTTATTTCATTTAAATCGGTTAAAAATAAAAAGGTTACGTCGGCTTAAATTATTAACCTCAACAAAAGTGCAAAAAAAGTTTTATTCATTTTGCTAAAAATTAGTTTACTCAGACTCATTAACTTCACGCTTTATCCCGCACATGGCAGGGTAGGCAGAGTTAACTTGGGAACCTAGTGTTAAGACACTCCATTCCACTTCCTTTCCCCATTTTCTGCCGAATTTGAGATATTAAATATTTCATTTTCTCGAGTGGGTTCGAACCCACAACCTGTCGGTTACAGACATACGCTTGTGCTGCGGTGCCATGATAGGCTTATATTTAATTATAAATAGCAATGAATTAATGGAAAAATGTGTCACTAGCCGAATACTTCGGACGAGTGTGTCTCTCTACCGTTTAGTCTCTCTCGCTTGCACGCACTACTCAGGCGGAACGTGACAATGAGTCATGCTTCTTCGTGACTGCAGCCAGCTTTCGTCGAATTATTAGACATTTTCACGTCAAAAATGTAACAAAGAAATGAATTGTGACATTTTGGTATGCTATATGGGATTAATTCATAATAATTTATGGACCTATGTTTTTGTTGAATAATTTAACAAAGTACAAAATTAGTTGTACATCAAAATAACGAAGTCTAGTGAAACTATTTATATTCACCGAGATTAATCTCATATATTTTGTATAAGGTGACATATTTCTGCTCAGCGATTGCGAGGGATTACTATTAGGAATGCTAGTGCCCTCGTATCGAGGCGCATTGTTGGACTTGACAGTAATCAATGGTCATAGGAAGATATGGTATACAAATAACCACATAATACCGTTTTTTTTTAAATCCATGTAATATTGGGAATGTCAATGATTTTTTTTTAAAGAAACATTTTATTTATAGAGTAAATTGTCAAGTCAATTTCAAGTTATGAATCTTAAATATGTCTGTATAAAATGTTATTAAATAAAATTCCAGTTGAAGCATTAAATGGCTTTATTTTATAAATCAAATGTGCATAAAATAAAAATAAATTTAAACAATTGAATACACTGACTATTAAATCAGTTGTATTTGGAGTATTTTTTAATATGTAGAGCCTCTTTTTTAAAGATACATGTTATAAACAAAATATTGATCTTGTTAGGTAAAACGTATTAAACTTTATTTAAAAATAATGCATAATAACCTAAATGTTAATTTAAAATTATATTACCAATGATTTTTTTAAGTAAAATCTTCTCTAGCATCATTATCGATTTTTAAAGTCGATGAAACGACCGATATTAAAACGAGACCAGCCACAAATTCATAATTTATATGTTATAAAAAAATTGCAAAAAATAGGAAGTTTTAAACAGTGTTTGTTATGTTCGTAATTTTCTTTATGCTTTTTTTTCAAGCCGAAATTTTGAAAGTTTCACCTATCCGAAAAGCCGAAATTTTGAAAGTTTCACCTATCCTATCACGTGTGATTTGCGTTTTTTTTATTAATATTTCGTACTCAAACGGTAAAACGAGGTCGTAATAAGACTGTGCAGTTCTGCGTGAACCATGATAGCCTGAGTTGAAATCTTTACAGCTATAACAATAAAAAAAAACATAAAAAAATTGGGGACTTCTTTATGGAAGTTAAAAGTTATTTTATAACAAACGTAACTGTGTCGCCGATTTTTATATATATGTTGTGATAGGAACCCTTGGAGCCCATATTCAACTCACACTTGACGGTTTTTTTAAACAATAGTTTTGTGCATGATATTTTATTCAACTTTCATTTCATTATAAGTGTTAGAGTGTAAAAAAATCCATACTTAATTATTACAAGCGACTAGTATTCAATAAAAAGCCAACTGTATATAGTTGACTACATTACTATTCAAAACTTATATAAGTATATATTAAAATGTATAAAAATTATATACATTAATATAAAAATATCAATACCCTCTATATACGTACACATAGAACAGTTACCAAATAATTTTACAATTATAAAATGAATATAACTTATTAGGGCTGGTAATAAAAGCCCAACTAAATGTTAAGTACTAAAATTTTGAGCACATAGTGTGATATTTCATATATAAAATGTTAAAATATTTTATTGGACTCCATTCACTATATGCTTAAGTAATCTTAAAAAAATCCTATTTGCACAAGGCTAAATCACAGTTGAGTTAGGACCAGTTATATGTATCACATAGTCTTGCCAGCTATAAATATACAAAATACTATCTTTTTTTTATATGAATCACAAAACAAATTGTGTATATTTTTATTAAAATAAATTTATTATCTGGCAATACTACTTCATAGATTGTCATTGTTCTAGTCCCTAGATATTATATATCATAAGTCTTGTACATGGAAAATGTAATATTCTATATTAGGAGATCTTCTTCCCAATCCTCTTTTTGTCTTTCCGATACCGATATGGAAGGCCTAGTCAACTGTTTTAATTCTTCATGCATTCTTGGTGGAATAGGGTTGTCACTTAAGTCTACATATTCAAGTGCCCGAGATCTTGCTAACCTATCCACATCCACTTCTGTAATTAATAAAAAAATATATAATAAAAATGAAGCAATAACAAAACAAAGAACAATATTCATTTAATAACTATATTTTCATTTTTTATTGATTCAATTCCATTATGGATCAAATATTTAACATAGTACATTTGCTTGCATGTGTCATTAAATGTATTAGATATACTACAAAACTAACTTAAGAGACAGAGCTTAGGGTAATGTTGAAACATCAAACACTAATGTGTCCAGATATTATTACAGACCATGTTATTTAAATATTTACTTTGACAATTTCATACTATGATATATACATTTAACTATATGGTATTTTCATTAACATGGATTTATTTTATTATTTTATTCAGTATATACAAATTACTTTAACAAAACAATTAAATAAGAATTCAATTACCAATGATTTGATTGTGGTGTGCCAGCAAAGTGTGCAAACTGGGACACTGGAAGGCAATACTCGGGAGAGCTACAAAGGTGTTGTGAGAGATGTCCAGACGTTGGAGGCATGCTAGTGTACAGAGTTCATCTGGCAGCTTGGCCATTTGATTGTTCGAGAGGTTTAGGTCTAAAAAAATTGAATAATATCATGTTACTATATAATAAAGGCCATTATAGCAATATGGCATAGTAAAAGCCTATTAAGTATGGTTGTGTGTCTAACTCGCCAAATAAATTATTTTCATTTCTTTGCTTTGGTAAGAAGACAAAGCAATGTGTTTTTATTTCTGTTAATCAACACAATGACTACAATATTGAGTGGGTAATGGAGAATGGAGTGCTTAACACACTTAGTGTTCCCTCTGCCTACTATGTAATAGCGTGAAATTGCTGTTTAATGTATTGTCAATTACACAAATTTAATAGTAAGTAAGATTTCTGATAAGAAGATTTTAAATTACCTGTAATTAAACTAAATTTTACAGTAAATTTGGGTGGAATTTTTGTGATAACATTCCCACTGAGATCACAGCTCTTGAGCTCTGTGTGTCGCATCAGGTGATAAACTGCATCGGGCACTTGCATTAGTTGACATTCAGATAAATCTATGAAAAGAATAATAATTTTATTACGACTTTCTAATAAAATAAGCATTAACAATTTTATGCAATGCTCAATCATAATCATTATTTTATTATGGCATATTATTAAAATATGTTTTTTTTTCTATTTAATCTATACTTTGGGAAAAGAATTATGGTAATGTCCTAGTTATATTAAGCATTTTGTTGCATTTAGTTTCACCAACAAGCAATGTCTTGAATTCAGGTGGCAAACATCGAGTGTGTCTAACACTAAAATAAGATCATTAAGCAAAAATAATGATTGGTTGTTTAATTATAATCACATATCAAGTTACAGCTTCATTTTTAGATATTAAAAAGATATCCTATAGGATTATGTTAGAAAGTTGACATTCTAAAAGCCAAATTTATTAATTGAATAAAGTAAGCTCTTAAATATCTAAGGGCTCAAATATTAGTAACAGTACATTACCTAACACTTGGGTTTCTTGTGCGTTTTCACACCTTAAAATTACACGTGTAACAGCTAAAGCCATTTTCTTAGGCAAGTAATATAAAGATAGTATGTACACAAGTTGATACAACTGGAAAATATAACTATGAGATGATAATATAGCACTTGACACTTTATAAAGATTAGAATATGATGAGGAAAAGCTATTTTCAACGTTTAACTGTACAAATCTTCTAACGTACACATAGATCAGAAAGATTCTATAATCTATTTATAAAATTTAGTAGTTCTCCCTTCAAGGTTGCACGCTGGTTGATGAAATTAAAAAACTAAATTTTCATATCAAAATACTTACAAAATTAAAATTAAAATTAAAATCAAATAAGAACATTAGTTGCGAATCTCATTATCATTATTTTTAATATAATAATTAATAAAACTAAATAGGAAAATTCGCTAAATGACAGATGACACAATCTTATATGTCATATGTCAATACGTTATAGACAGTTGATAGCGTTGAGAGCTGCCAACCGTACCAACAAACTTAGTTCAAAAATGATGAATACGCCATAATCAAAGAACCGTACCAAAATTAACTAATGATAGACTGGAAATTTAGTTGATCTAAAATACAGCTACGAGCAGAAATGTGTTTTTAGGAATTTCCATAGTTTTGGTTATATTCTAGACCTATTAGCGTGCGATTGTCAAAGTGACAGATTATGAGCTCGATCCACACATGACTAAATAATACATTTAATAATTTTATTTCCTCACTCTGGTAATTTCTGCGGCGTTATTATGTGTTAAGTTTTCACAATTCTTCGGTAAGTGAGGAGCGGAAGTGCCTTAATTGGAGCGGGGTGTCTTAACACTAGGTTCCCAGGTTTCGTCAGCCTACCTTGCTATATGCAGGATACAGTATGAAGATAAAAAAATCTTAAGCGAACAATATGCAAAGGCTTAAAAGCTTTACTTCCGGGAGGCCACGACTTGCCGACCGTTCTCTACTTTTTAAAAATCAACTACTAATACTTTAAGACAGCTAGAAATCTTTTAGCAGATTGTAGAGATTTTGTTATTATATCTCGACTATAACTATTAGAAATTAATTCTTAGAGTATTCGTATTCTAAACTTAAATTTAAAAAGCGTATAAAAATTTTGAACGAAGCAGGATTTGAACCCGCGCCTCTGGAATACCGTTCCAGCGCTATGACCAACTAAGCCATTCGTTCTCACCGAGCTCCGTCGAAATTCTTATACGCTTGTTACAACTTATTTATGTTGTTAGCATCTCTGTAGGGAGATTTTTACAATTTTTTTCCAGAGGCGCGGGTTCAAATCCTGCTTCGTTCAAAATTTTTATACGCTTTTTAAATTTAAGTTTGTATTTTCTGTCCTAAGTGTGGAATAACACTTTAAAACATAGTAAAAATATTCGTAGTCTGTTGATATGTACGAAATATTAATTTGCTTTAGACTAAAATTAGAACTATACTTAATCTATTTTTTTTTATGGACGAGACACGGCAAACGAGCGTAGCGGCACCTGCTGGTATGGTGATCACCGTCGCCCACGGCCCCGTATAACTCCAGAGGAGCTACAGGAGTGTTGCCGGCCTTTAAAATGGATGGACACCGGGGCCCGGCATTACCCAATGCGAAACGCAGTGGCCGAAGCCACTACTTAACGCCGGTTTTAAATGCCGGGGGTGGTAACAATCCGGTCGAGTCTGCCCATGCGTGTTGCCATTGCTGACAACGTGACTCTCCCACACGTACTTTAGTCGCCTTTTACGACACCACCAGTAGCAGGGATATTCTATTCTAAGCCGGAATCACACGGCAAAACTATGGTAGTCGACAAATGTTTTAAGGGACTAGTGTGCTCTAGTTATTTCTAATTTATAAGGGAGGGTATAGGTAAGCAGTACCACAGATAAAAAATATTTAAAGTTTAGAATCCGACCGAAGCAGTAATTATACTTAGAAAAGTATAATGTGAACGGAGCAATTATTGGCCCTAGTTGCTCGAATAATTATTTTCATTATAATATATAAGTCCGATAATCTAATTTATTTTACAAAATGTTCACTTGAAAAATTTTATTGTCACTTAACATTATATATAACTATAATGATATAAATATCATTTTATAACTAAGAAATAAGTTTATAGCATTATATGGATGTAAGCGATAATCCAACTAGGAAGTAAATACATTCAACGAACAGTGACCTCAAACCACTAGTTCTTAGTTGTCTTTATATGGAGTAAATTGTTTCTTTAAGGTCAACGCGTTTTGTACAAGACTCTGTGCAAGTCACAATGACCGAGGATGTTCTAAATCTATCACTTCACATGTCTATAAGACAAGCCAAGTTAATATCGTTTGAAACACGCAATAAATCCATGCGAGTTGTCGCCTTCCGCATGTTAATGACATTTATTGTGTTAATGTCACCGGCTTCCGGGATTCAATTAGGGTAGTATATATAAAATAAAGAAACATTTTCAAATTAAACATTTTCAAATTAATTTTATATATAGGCTATATTTTACAATATACTTTTTTTAATATATTTCTTTAGTTCATTGCATAAAGTCTAACTTTTATCAAAAAATAATTAATTTCATTAGATGGTATTACGCAACCAATAACCTATTATAATTTCAATATTGGACATTTGTTACAAGATTAATATGAACAATATGTAAATAAAAAAAAAAATATTCGTACTACAATAACTAGATTATTGTAGTACGAATATTTTTTTTATATTGAAAAATGGTTTGACCGTGTGCACGCACAGCGAAATCGGCGGATAAAGTGGCCGTCAACACGCATGAACTTAAAACGGCAACTGCGCAGAAATCTCCAAATAAACTCTCATAATATCAGGGGATTACAGCGAGACACAATTCATAGTACCTACGCCAAATGTTGGTGTATGTACTGTTTTGTACTAAAGTGTAAATTACTCATTTAAATCAGTTGAAAATCTTTAATTTAATTGATAAGAATATATCTATTATATCTACAAAGGACTTAATCTAGGTTGTTTATATATTACCTAACAACAAACACTCATATACAGTACAGTATAGTACCTAATAGATACCTAATAGTCATTTTAAAAACAAACAAGCATAAATAAAAAAATATATAAGTGCCTATCGATATCATAAATGAACAAACCAAGACACGGATATCGAACGGGAATACAATTGTATAAGAAGATATATATGGACTGCGTAACTGTTTAGTACACATTATTAATGCTAGTAGCTACAAGTTACTACTTTTCGTAGTATTGAACTATATACTCGTAAATGGATTAAAATAAATATTCCTATTTCAAAATAGGTAAATTAAAAAGAAACACGGCTTGTATCATATGAGAACAAGAACATTTATTTATACGTATAATAAAGTTAATAATATCAAATATTAAGGTTTATGATCCCTTAGAGTGTGGGAAAGCCAAACTTCCAAGTCAACACAATCACAATAAAGTACTACCTATTAATATACCTACTGTTATTAAATTTTGAAAGAACCTCACTTGTAGAACAAACAAAAGAAAATATTTAGAAAAACGGAAATTTATAATGCAAATAATATATAATACAAGAAATTTATATCTAAATGTATTTCATTTCATACAAAGTGATTGCATATGCTTATAAACTTCTTTTTTTTACACAATGTATACATATCGATTTCAAAAGATTTTTTTATATAATTAAATTTAACACAAGCAAAAAGGAAAATAATCAGTAATTATCAATTATTGTTTCGTCGGGTTTTAAGCTAGATAAAAAAAATAAGATACTGCTATTTAATAAAGCTATTTTTTCAATTTAAAAAACCTACCTACAATTTTAAATACTTCCCTAATGATACCTAATAGTCCCAACAAAAAGTTTCGCTAATAGAAAGTTGTTGTATAACTGTGTTGTTAAGAGTCATTATGACGTAAAACGGTAGTTTAGCTAATGTTTATTTATGGTAGAGAAGTGACACTTTCAACCATATAGTATGTGTAGTAAATAACTCTATTCATTTTAACAAATTTTAAATTATAAAAAACCTTAATTAACTCACTAATTCATATTTCTAAATATAATAAATATAGTTAAATTACAAAGCTGACATAAAACATTACAAACTTACATTCGTACTTTATTTCCTACACAATTAATGAATTTGAGTGTAAGGAAACTTAAGTTGCCAAATTTATTTGCCGTGTAATGAAAATCTATAGGATATTAAAGGAAGAGAATAGAATTTTTCATTTGTATATTCAAAAATCATGAATAACTGTATAATGCAATACTAATTAAATGTTATATTACAACATTTTACACCTTGCATTTACATCACTCTTAGAGTTAATATAAAAATGAATATGTAACAGTAGCGAAATGTAGACGTTGCAACATTTTTCACATCAGTTATATTTCAAAGCATCAGTTATTTTATTTTAATAAGAATGAAGGTTTTACATCATCTATGGTATTTTTTGACACTAATTATATTATACGTTTATTAAAACTAACAAGAGGTACCTATAGCTTTTATATAGCCAATAGGCATACCTATAACTATGACACTACGATGTCTAATTGCTGTTGCTCTGTTTCATTTTCCTGTCTCTATCACCATTATTTTTTATCAATTTTCTTATTAATTAATAATAATAAACAATTTCACAAGCTCGCTGAAACAAAATGCGTCTTGATATTTTATGTAGAGCGCTATCATTATATCAATGAAAAATAAAAAGGAACTGTTTATTATTTTATCTTTAGAATTTAAAAAATATATTTCTACGAAATAACATATGTTTTAGATTTTTGATATTTCTTACACATTTGTGCACTATTGTTGCTGTAACAACAGTGTACAAATAAAAGTTATGTAGGTACACTGTTGTTGCTGTGCGAGGAGGCGCTAATATACATTGATAAATATTATGAGTTAGTAATAATAGATAGTGGGTCAAGGTCGTTCACGATCAGTTCACTGACAAGTATTGCTTAATGATTTAACCAAGAAGACCTAACCTACTTCAACACTGTGTTAGTTTCATCGCAAATGTGTCCGCATATATAAATTACGACGTAGTTGGCAAGATAAGATATTAACAAATAATAACAAACTAGAGCAAAGTAATTTATTAAAGCGTAAAAGTGTGATTTTGGAGTAAACTAATGTAGATATTTATTTGATAATTTTTAAAAATAGTCTTTATGAAGTCTTTGTCTTTATTACCCTTTGGAAAGAGCTAATGACATAAATATATACAGACATACATACATTTCCGCAATATTTGAGGCTTGAATGTTGAGTGGCGGAACGCAATGCCGTGCTTAGCCTTGTGACAAAAGCGAAACTATTAAATATATAATTTCGTTGAGCGTAGATAGAACCTACAACCTATCGATTTTGCTGTCACACGCTTGTGCCCCTGCGCCACGACATGCTTATCCAAATCAAATACTCTTAGTAAAAGTACTAACTTTTATTTTTATGTCTATATTAAAATTGTGAAATATTTTTATTCGTAATAAGTGTTACTTGGGTGCGCAACCTTTCCGGTGACTTTGAATTTACGTATCCGTTACAGGAAAGTCGTAAAATGTATGACTAACGTCGATTAGGTATACTTCTCCTATTTTAATAAGATTACATATATAGCTTTTTTATTTCATTGCCTCACAGATTCTTAAGCAAATTATTTTATTTGCCATAAATACTAAGATAAGATTAAAATAAATATATACTATATATACTTACTATGACAAGATCAAAATTATTTAAAGTACTAACCTAATTGACTATTTTCTTGTGCATCCTCACACCTGCCGACGACTCTTATGATAGCTCTTCCTGCTAATCTCGCACATATCATCATTGCTGGGGCTCTCGGGTCACCTTCTTCCGCCTCAGCGGGTACCCTCGCACCGTCGTAGTCCGAAGGAGGCCTCATCACTGCACTTGATCACACTGCACTCCTCAGTTTAAGCGGTCACTGCTTAAAATCACAAAAGTCTTACAAAAAACGTTGTGCGATAACAATTTCTTAATAATTTATTTATTAATACACCGCTCCGAAACGCAAAAGCGCCTGGGTGAACGGCAACACTTGTAAATTCGAGCGCCGTTCCCATCCAGCCTTTATATCGTCGCCAAAACAAAGAAGCATGACGCGCGAGCGAGATGGCAACAATAACAAACGGATATCTCTTTCGCACCGTCTGCGCAGTTCATTCTGTGCGCTTTTCTCGCGGAAGCACGTGGAAAATGTACCATTTTAAATATATGAAACCAAACCAAACAAGCCATAACAAATGGTTATCCCTTTTGGACCAACTATTAATCGTTTCTATTTCATTTGGCAACTATTTGCGTTCATTATAATTGTAGGTACATATGAAATAACGTAATGATATCGGAAATATTATTTATCTAATCATCGATCAAATGTTTGATTCCATGTGAGTTATGTGAATGGGTGCTCGGTTTAACGGTAGAATAAAAGTTTTCAGCTCAATTAATTGTGCGCTATCATGTGAATAGTTAGTTTAAATATATATTTTGCGGAACTCTAGTAATGTAACTTATTTGATTATTATAAACTATTTCTGTATACGCAATGTTTTAGAAGCAAGAGTACAAAATTATTTGATTCTTTTATTCAACTCGATCAAAGACGAAGAAAAGATTAAACACATTATTTTACATATTTGGATCATGAAAGTATATACACTACATATTAATATTTTTATCAGTATATAAGTAGTGGTATATCTAAGTGCTACAATCACTATTAAACTGTTTATATAAATGTAAAAACCAATGGAAATGTACGCAACCAATCAATTAATAAAAAACCTTGATTTCTTGAGTGTCATAGATCGTGATTAAAGAAACGCGATGAAATTTACTTGGGCAATGTCTTGTTCAAGGATGCTTTACTATAAAATTTTAGAATATTTAATATTCTAAAATTTAAAATTTTCTTTACTAATTTCCATTCACGTAAAACTTTTTTGAACAAAAGTAAATTAACGCTTTGTAAATTTTCTTACATATAAATAATGTCTGAAACTTATTTAAACGGTTTAAAAGTAAATATATTATATTAATGATATTGAATTCATTTTCCTTATCATTTCTTCTTTCCCTTAACACGCAACGTTCAATAATTATGCAAAATTGGTAAATGCTGTGTGGATAAAAGATTGAAAAAAATAAATAAATTAGACTATATTAATGTGTGTTCATATATTTTTGTAGTAGCTTATATAATGGGAATATTTTTTTGTAAATTCTATAACAACCAAATATAAGTCAATTACAAAATTTATAAGTTTTCTTATTTATAAAGTTTTCTTTGTTTTGAAGCTGGTTCGTGTTTAATAACATACATTATTTATTTGCGTCAGATGGAAAAGCTTGACGTAGATTTAGCATCCGTTCAACGCACTGTTTTCATGTCTTGGCCAAACAGAGACGCAAAATTTCAAATTCAACAACCTTGAACGCTTGCCAGCATTAGGTATATTCCCAAGTCCCGTGCTCCGATTTAAATCTAAACGTCTTTATTTATATATATAAACAAAGTAAACAAGGAAACGCAGCTGTATTAAAAATATTTTTTTAAGACGATTTATTTGTTTATGTAAATTTTTACAGTAACCAATTGTGAAAATTTAGAAAAATAAAAATCTTGGAAAATTTACATCTTTTATTGCCGGGTAATATAAATAAATAGGCAGAGGGAACTTCAACTGCAATTTAGTGTTAGGACGAAAAAAGAAAGGGTTATTTCATTTCCCATATTAAATTTTCATTTCCTCGAGTGGGGATCGAGCCCACTTCAATTTCAAATTAGAAATATTTTTTTTTTATTGTTGATAGGCAAGCATTTGTCCGCTATCTCACCTGGTGGTAAGCGACGATGCGAACGAAGGTGGAGCATGCTTGCCTAGGTAGTACCTATTCACTCGTTCCTTAAAGAGGGCCAGGTTATACCTGTCGGGGAACAGTTCAGCAGGCAGGGAGTTCCACTCCTTAGCCGTTCGCATTAGGAAAGTTGAGGCGAAGCGCTGCGTACGAAAAGGTGGTATATCGACGACGTATGGGTGAAATCCCTGCCTACGTCTACTATCCCGCAGATAGAAAGGAGAAGAGGGTATTAAGTCATGCAGTGCTGCTGCACACTCTCCGAAATGTATCCTGTAGAAAATCGTCATGCAAGCTACTTTTCGGCGATGCTCAAGGCTTTGCAGCTTTGCCTCAACAATCGCTGAATTGCCAATGAGCTTCTTGGCGCGATTTTCAATAGAGTCTAAGGTCGCTAGCTAATATTTAGCAGATCCGTCCCAAAGGTGGCAGCAGTACTCCATACTCGATCGGAGTTGAGCTTTATAGAGTTGAAGAAGCTGTCCCGGAGTGAAATACTGCCTATCCTTTGATAGGACACCTAGTTTTTTAGCTGCAGTTGCGGCTAAAGACTCGATGTAACGTCCAAAGTTCAAATCTGACGTAAGGTTCATGCCAAGAAGCTCGAGATGGTCAGCTATCGGCACGGGTACATCTCGGAAAGTCGGAGCAAGATCGAAGGGGCTCCGTTTTGCGGAAAATAAACACGCCTGAGTTTTGGTAGCGTTAAACATGACTAGATTGGCATCGCCCCATTCGGAGACGCCCTGAAGTGCCAGGTTCAGTCGATCGATCATAGACTCTCGACAAGACTGGATTACGATCCGGCTGGCCTTTGCATTGGATCCATTGCATCTTTCAACAACCGTGCTGTCATCAGCGTACCCAACGACGTATGAACGAACGGGTGTTAACATATCGTTGATGTGCAGCAGGAATAGGGTTGCAGACAGAACGGATCCTTGAGGAACTCCGGCATTTATAGCCTGTTGAGCAGATACGCGGCCATCTAGGACCACTTGTATCGATCGCTCACTCAAGAAGTCTGATATCCATTTGCAAAGGTCGGCCGGTAGTCCGTATGCGGGAAGCTTACTTATAAGGCTTGCATGCCAGACCCTGTCAAAGGCTTTAGAGATATCGAGAGACACGGCAAGGGCCTCACCATATCTCTCGATAGAATCGCTCCATTAATTTACTTATTATAGTGTGAATTGTATAATTTTATATCTGTGGCTTAGCATATATATAAGTTCTATTAGCGCCTTTATATTTCCATTAAAGTATGATTCTCATATAGTTGCTCAACGACCTAGATTTTTTTTATTTCATAAAAATATATTCCAGTTTCTTTGTATATATGTTTAGTGTTTAGGCGCACATAGTAATATCGTTAAGCCAAACTGAAATATTAATTTAACTATATGTGAAGACAGTTCCTGGCATGTTATGGCGCAGCGGCACAAGCGTATGACTGTAACCGACAGGTTTTAGTTTCGATCTCCACTCGAGGAAATGAAATATTAAATATTTTCAATTTAAATATTTAATGTTTTCATTATCTTCGCTCTGGTACAAGGCAAAACGTGGCGTTGAGATCCGCCACTCAACACGCAATGACTCAAATTCGGCGGAAAGTGGGGAACGAAAGTAGAACGAAGTGTTTTAAGACTAGGTGCCCAAATTTCCTCTGCCTACCCTGCCATGTGCGGGATACAGCGTAAAGCTGTATGTGATTATATTATGTTATTAAGTTATATTTTCACTTACATACTTCATATTCCTTAAATGTATTCGTATTGTTAAATACAAAACTAATTACGCACTATAACAATATTATTTAAAATTACACACTGTAATAATTTTATTCAAAATGTAAAAGTTCCGAAATATTAAATCTTAGCCTTGTGTTCATGAAAGTAGCTTCCTTCTTTCATGACCCAGTTTGAGATACATGTCGGTTATTTATTAGGTAAGAATGTAAATATGTGTGTTCGTTGTGTACATGTACATTTTCTTCATTTCGGTTTTACCAATTAAAAATCTTAAACATATATATCAAAATGTAAAATAACGTTCCACTATAAATCTACATTCTTTACCTTGAGCGGCGGAACTCGTTGCCAGAGGAAGAGAATGAAAATAAGAAATAAATATATATATATGTATATATATATATATATATATATATATATATATATATATATATATATATATATATATATATATATATATATATATATATATATATATATATTTATTTCTTATTTTCATTCTCTTCCTCTGGCAACGAGTTCCGCCGCTCAACGTAAAGAATGTAGATTTAAAGTGGAACGTTACGTGGAACGTTTTGAGGCCTGTCGTGGCGCAGCGGCACAAGAGTGTGACTGTAACCGACAGGTTCTGGGTTCGATCCCCAGTCGAGGAAATGAAATATTTAATATTTTCAAATTAAATATTTAATGTTTCATTTCTTCGCTCTGGTAATAAGGCAAAGCGCGGCGTTGAGTTCCGCCACTCAACACGCAATGCCTCAAATTCGGCGGAAAGTGGGGAACGGAAGTGGAACGGAGTGTCATAACACTAGGTTTCACTTTCGTTCCCTCTGCCTACCCTGCCTAGTGCGGGATACAGCGTGAAGCTGAAATATATATATATATATATATATATATATATATATATATATATATATATATATATATATATATATATATATATATATATATATATATATATATATATATATATATATATATATATATATATATATATATATATATATATATATTGTTAGTGATATATAGAATAGAATAATAAAAAATATATTTTTATATTTCTCTTATAATTATGAAGCAGCAGTTTAGGTTGTTTAAACAATAATGCCCGCTATATTTTTATATTTATAATCAGTACTCATATATAATTCTAAAGTACTTTCATATTTCATAATTATACCCATAGGGGTTAAAACGGTTACGGTTAGGACTAACGGATATCACTAATATTATCCTCGTTAATAAACACGATTTTACTAGCCCAGCTGCCTAGCCCGCGACAGCACTGTTGGGTTTAAATGGATACTAATAATAAATATGAATATTACTTTCTTCAACGTCTGACTCATGTTTTTTGAGAGAAGTATGTACGATCACAGGAAATGAAATTGTGCTGAATACTGTTTCTTATAATGAAAGACAATTCTATAATTCTTACAACCAAACTATCCCAAACAGTGTTAAATAATAATTAATAACTAATAAAATAATATATATTGCGTAACAATTACTCTTTATAATGACCATTAACACGCTAGCCAGTACGACCATGCATGCTATAGTTCGGGTGACGCACCAAAATTTCCGCCATAACGCGACCGCTGACATTTCGCAGAAGTTTTTTAACGAAACGTAGAGGTCGATCCTTTGTGCTATTTTAGTGAATTTTGGAAAACGGCCAATTGCAAACGGACATTCGACGCAGTTCAACATGCGCACGGTCTTTGATCTGTTATAACTGCAAACAAAAATGTACTGTAACTCTACATAGTAAAAGTGTTTATAAAATTTTATTATTATTTGGATACATTTCTGGCTTTTCTTTGTTTAGATAATATATATGTTATGGGATAATTAACTAGTTCGAAATTATTCTTTATATAGCAAAAACATTTTCATTATGTATTATCGTTATGTCGTGTAGTAAGAGTTGATTTTAATATACATTCGGTTATTCGTTCTACGTAAATTAAAGATGTACGTAAATAAAAATAATTTATGAATAAATACTGATTTTTGTTAATATAGTTTTGTGATTTTAGTAAACAAGTTATATATGCATAAAATCCACTTTTACTCGTACATTCGATTATCTGAAGTTCGGATTATCTGAATGGTTGACGACGATTAATCGAGTTTTACTGTATTCAAAAAATGTAGATAATTTTAAACTTATAAAAAAGACGGTTTTCGTAGAGAGCCTGTACGATCATTTTATCATCAAGCGATTCAATTTGAAAATTAATGCGATGACGTTTATAGTTTTACCAGGTTAAAGGTTCCTTATAAAAAATAAAATTTTAAATCGCTTAGGTTCTTAACGAATTCTACTATCCGTCGCTTTATTTAATAGATCATTATTGCTTTTTATGCATACTGTCATATATTTATAAAAGGTTTTTTTTGTTATATGTCGTCCAAAATGTTAAAAGACACGATCGCGGCTACGTCCGCTAGACTATATTAATATTAATGTAATAATCTGAATTACTCATAGATGTTGCTATTCTATC
This sequence comes from Eueides isabella, assembly GCA_019049475.1. Lineage (NCBI taxonomy): Eukaryota > Metazoa > Arthropoda > Insecta > Lepidoptera > Nymphalidae > Eueides > Eueides isabella. Next base: position 12,499,869 of record CM032385.1, read on the forward strand.
ATTTGTTGCAATATTATAATACAATATCATATCAAAATTCAGTCAAACAAAATACTCTATGTTGATATAACTTTTTTATTTACGAACCGATTACAATAAAAAATCATTTTTTTTTAGATTTACCAAATAAATAACATAGTGTAAACTGCATTCAAATCTGTTAAGCCAATTCTAAGACTGTAAAATGCACACCAAGAATAAGATTCTCAAGTTCCCTCTGCCTACCCCGCCATATGTGGAGCATGGGAATTCTAAAGTTAAGACCCGACGTTTCGTTCCCCACTTTCCGCGGAATTAAAGGCATGGCGTACTTAACGCCGCGCATGACCTTGCCATCAGAAAGAAAGAATAAAAATATTAAATATTCCTTGAAGAGCGCCAAAACCCATAAACAGTGACATTTACATTGCATTGTATTAACAGTCACGCCACGACAGGCCTTAAGATTATATAAAAAATAATATTTTAAATGATTATTTAATTTTTGACAGAGATCTTTCAGGGATCGGCAGAACAATTAAGTAAGTATTATATAGTCTTGGTATTTTATACTGTATAGGAAATGATAGCAATAGATCGCATATATTTTTTTTTCCTTGGACTGATGAGTCGTAGTTTCTACTATTTTTTTAAATTTACATATTGATTAAATGTTACAATAGATTCAATTTATTATTATGGATTATGTGAATCCTAACAATGTATTTCATAAATTAGTTCTTTTTGTATGAATATTTTTGTATAAACTAAAAACAAACTTCAAATAGTTTAAATATGCTTAATAATTATAAGATATTGGTTAGGTAAATCAAACCCAAAATAAAAGTGCACGTCTACATTAACATATATGTATATTTATTTAATTTTATGTATTTAGGGTTATCCAGTATTGAGGCCATCTGCGGCGCGTTGTTGCGCTAGCTGTGCGGCCGCGCAGCAGTGCAACATAAGTGCGGTGAGAGCGCACGCCCGCCCTTCACCGCCTTCTTCTCCGCCTGCGTCTAACGCCGACAGCTCTTCACGTACTGCTTGTAACTGTAAAATTTATGCTATTATAATACACATATTATATTATATGGCTGTCGTGGCACAGCGGCACAAGTTTGACCGTAATCGATAGGTTGTGTGTTCGATATCGTATCGAAATTTAATATTTAATATTTTCAAATTAAATATTTCATAATATTGTGAAATTTCATCCTGTAATAAAATAACCTAAAGTATTATAAATTTGAATAGCACAACTTAAGCTTTATACATTTATCTCGATTGGAAGAAATAAATATTTTCCAGCGTTTCTTTGCGAACGTGCCGAAAGGAATGACCGCCGTAGAATTGTCCGTCTACCGTCACAACATCAAGATATTTCCAACAGTGAAGTAATAAAGTTGAGTCCTGTCGTTGCTCAGCGGCACAAGCGTGTGACTGTTCGTACGACAAGTTGTGAGTTCGATTCGAACCCATTCCAGGAAATGAAATATTTAATATTTTCAAAGGTTCCCTCTGGTTACAAGGCAAGGCGCGGCGTTGAATTCCGCCACTCAACACGCAATGCCTCAAATTTGGCGGAAAGTGGAGAACACTAGGTTTACAAGTTCATCGTGAAGCTGAGTAAGAGGGAGTGAGTAAAGTAATAAAAATCCAATTAAAAAGCCAATAGCGTTATAACGGTTACTACATTTCTCAAAAGAATAATGACTCATGTTTAAGAAGCTTTGATTAGAGACATACAGCATTGCAAATGGCTTCAAATGTTAGACACAACGACCGTATGTCATATGTTCATAAAATATATAAGTTTGCAAAAAACAATTTATGGTAATAGATGGACAATTTATTGATATGCTGTGGTTTTTCACCAATTAATATAGTTCTGTATACTAGGAACTACAAAAGGAAATATCGTATCGTTATTAGGTATAAACAAGTAAAAAAACGTATCATAATAACACATTTTACGAGAAACCGATTTTGCTAAATACTTCAATTAACATGTTGCTTTATGAACAGGTGAATTATTTAAATATATTTAAAAAAAACTTCCTATTTCTCTGTGTAAAGATAAAAATAATATAATCGATATTAATTAACTGACCATTTCATGTATCTGTGTAGGGGTCAATTTTGAAGCCAGGTCAGGAGCGGAGTCGCGTGCGGCGGCAAGTAGTGCATCCGGTGGTAGAGCACTTCGCAGTGCGGGCTGCAGCATTGTACCGACACCTCCCCGAGCCAGCCACGTCGCGCCGCAACCACTGAATGGGTTGGCTGAATCTAGCGACTGTTTTCTGTAACAGAAAAGAATGATTTTTTTGATAGACTGTATTATTAAGTTGAAACGGAAGCCTCCGACATATTGAAAACGTCATCTAATTTTGAATTTACTATCAAGCATAGTTCAATTAGGTCACACGGGGGAAATTTAATGAACTCTTTTTTGTTCTTAGGCTATAACTTTATTTTATCTCAAAAATTGCATATATTAACCCTGACATGACAAGTAGGGTGTTCTTAGTTAAACCAGTATGTCTGTCTGTCTGTGGTACTGATACCGTATTTCCTAATTGAACGAATAGATTCAAGTGCGGTTTTGGTGAACCGAGGCCTTGTTTTTGAAATTTTAATTGATCAGCGATCTATAAGATGTTTATAGACTTTGTCATATAATATTAAAAATAATAATTAACACATGTTATTAAGTTGTTAGCCTAGACAATCATCACAATACGCCTTTAATTCTTTTTGTATTTTATGTACATATATTTTCTTTAAAGATATGTACATTTAATACAAAGAATAATCAAATTACCTATTGTCAAATATGTTTAAAGTTACGTCTAAGCATCGTTTTCTCGTAAAAGAAGCCTAAGCCTTGTATTCTGTCAGATAAATGTATCTCTAATTATTCGTCCACATAATTATATGTAATATAAATAGATTTTTTTTTAGTTTCACGCCATTTCCTGAACTTAGCAAGGTAGGCAAAGGGAACCTGCTGTTAAAGTATTCCATTTTCATTAAAACACATCTATTCCCCATCTTACCTACCTAATATAACCATACACGCTGAAACATATTTTTCATAATTTGATTATATGCCTCTAAAATTATACATTATAAAAATGACACAATACAAAATTGTGGGTATTTGTTTATGATATTATACATTAACAACCAGTAAGCATGACGTCTAAGCTTCACATACGCAAGAAATTAATGTAACAGTATTATTTATTTTGACGCTAGCAAAGCATTGATATGATTGATTTATATTGATATCACCAGTTTCAAATTAAAAAAAATAAAATAAAAAATGATTACTTTTTCAGAAATAAATAAGTACATTTTTTATTACTATTATTTAAAATGGTTTATTGTAGAGTTCTTGGTTTTGAAAAAAAAAACATATAAAATTAAGAATTTATTGCAGTGAATTTAGAAGTATGTGTAAAACATCCATCACAAAAAAATTAAGCAAGCACACTTTAATGTTATCTTTTATACTACTCATATAGTAAATTCTTGCATTTTCCGTAATGATAACTTTCCTTTCTCGGCTCTTTCAGAAGGAGTAACGAAGGAGAAAATCGTTTCTTTATATCTTAAAGTATCCATGTCTCCATTACCATGTTCATCCCGATTTTACGCTCTTTAAGCATATACGTAATTTTGAATAATATCAAGTTGATTATCATTTATAAAGAGAAAAGGTTTGTGAAAAAATTGGGTTTAAATTATTATACCACTTTTAAAAATCTTGAAAGGAAGTCTGATTAATTATTGTTGTTATTTTTTTACCTGGGAGTGTGGCTGGGTGAAGGAGGCAGTGAGCGAGAGGAAGCGTTGTTCTTTGGCGCGCAGAGAGAATGAGCAGAGCCAGCACGTCGCAGTCCCGCTACCAATGCACTCATTGCACCTCCGCCTTTACGTTAAATTAAATAAAATTACTTCCAAAATTACAATATAATTTATTAGTTAAATATAAAAAAATAATACGTATAATATATTAATATACAATGCAAGTATTTTCTTTAGTTAACGCCAATTAAGTCCAACAGTTTTCATTTCCTAATTGTTTGTTACCGTGAAAATTATATATATTTCCTGACAGCGTAAAAGTATTTTTGATACCAATTAAACATTTTATACTTTCTATCAGTATAGGTGAATGAACTTATTTATTTCAATATGTTAGGCCTACCTAACATCTACTTTGTTATATTTTATAATATTTGTATTTACATTGAGTATTATTTTGTTTGAGCTGTGCTTGTAGATTCTAGGTTATTGAAGAAGATATTCATTACATACCTAATTCTTTACTATGTAGAATTATTATTGAACTCCAAATTTTTAACAGCCATTTAAAGCGAATTATAATGTGCGCTTTACAAAATAGAGTTATTTTTCATATATGAACTCAATTAATTAATAGTAACTCATCGGTGAGCGAAACTTGAACAAGATTGTAGATAACACACAAGAACTATGTTGCATTGTCTTCTAATTACTCAATATGAGTCATTATCCTTGAAAATTAACCAGACCGTTCATTCGCTATGATTGTGATACAAAAATTTCTTCATACACAAAGAATTTGGAAAAATTTTTAATTACACAAAGAGATGTTGGGCAAAATGTATTATATATATTCTAAATTTTACTAGTGGGATTGGTTAATTGGATGCGCTCGATAAATCAGGCAACTACGGGTACGTAATATGGATGTTCGTAACCAGCTTTATTTGTTAATAGCAAAATAAAAGCAAGTCTATTCTAGTGATGGTGGGTTAGGCTATTCCTTTATGGTTATTCGCTTGCTGCTAAATTGTTGGCCAGCAATAAGCGACTAACATTTTACGTCATGCTAATTGCTACACAAAGGATTTATTTGTATTTAATTTTTCATTTAATTTATCTGGGCATTAATATAATTTGTTACACGTACAGAAAACATTGGAGAATACATATTTAAATAAAAACAAGGATATGGCAAAACAAAATATCGCATTATAACATCCCAACATTCCGGTAGACGAACGTTCCTAAAGATGAGCAATCCAGGCATACCACTAGCATAATGACTAAGAGGATAAATAATTCGTTAAGAGGCGTTTAATAGTTAAAAATGGTTTTACACATTATTTTGTGAAATCACTTTGGGATAGAACACAGACTGTGGGAAAAACCTGTATGGATTTGTGTTGATACGTGTCAGAAGAGTCCGGGTTTGCTAATAACACTTTCGTCAGCATTCAAGTAGCTCGTCTGTACAAAAGAAATAATATTCAAAAGTAAATTTGAACTTATTTGATTAATTTAGAAAATTTTAGTCACAAATGAATTTTTCTTAAAATTCATGTAATATTATTTAGCCCACATTAAGCAACATATCTAGACATGAAATGTTCTCAACTGATATATACCTACCTAAAATATAATGACATGATAACATTCTACATGGTAATAATAAAATGAGTGTATATTTCCAAAATGCTTATTATTATAAGCTTATTGTTAAATAAAAAGAAAGTTGACTGGAATCAGAATAACTGATATGTGTAAATAAGCTAAGAATTAAAAATTGAATTAATAGCATTACTGAACTGGCTATTATGAGTGTTTCTAATCTCTACGTACCTTCTTCTTGGACTTCTAAAGAGTCCTTTCTTTCGGATTTCTCATCATCATCAGATTCTGGATCAATAATAATGTCTGGTTCTGTCATTATAAGCTCTGGAGGAGCGCAGTTGGCACCCGTTGATTGATCTGCAAAAATTATGGTAGATATTGAAAAGATAATTTGATAATTAATATTTTATATAATAAGATTATACGATAATATTACACTCAACGCACAAAGCATTGTGATAATAAGACATACAATGTGTAGAAACGACATTGATACATAAAATTACTAATATAATGAAATAATAATTTAAAAAAAAATCGTTATGTAATAAAGAATAAATATTTTAAAATTTTTTTTTGGACACCTAATGTTAAGACTCTCCGTAGCCATTTCGATAATATCGTTCCTACTTTCCACAACATTTAAAGCATCGGATTTCATAATATTAGTAATTTTATGTATCAATGTCGTGTCTACACATTGTATGTCTTAAATTCTTAGAGCGTATATTGCAATGCAATGCAATAAATTAATTTTAAATGTTAGGAAAAAGTAAGTCTTAGAGCTTCACGCTTACCCCGCACATGGCAGTGCAGGCAGAGGGAAGTTGCTTCGGAACCCAGTGTACAGACACTCTGTTACATTTCCCACTTTAGTAACTTTAGTAACTTTTATACTAAAAAGATACTTATGAAGATTTAGGACAAGATGCTAAAAATATCAAATATAGCAGTGTATACGTTAGGTACACGTATGAATTAGTTGATTACGGACTTACTATATGATACGAAAGACATCAATTAAATACATATTATATTTTCCTTAACCCAATAGGCAGATAAATATATAAGTGGTATGCGTCATACGTCCTACTATGTCTATGAGATATGCAGTGAATTTATAAAATAAAGATCATGATTATTCACATTAAGTTTTAAACAAACAAATATAGTGTTAATTGTCATATATATATATATATATATATATATATATATATATATATATATATATATATATATATATATATATATATATATATATATATATATATATATATAAATATATATATATATATATATATATATATATATATATAAATATATATATATATATATATATATATATATATATATATATATATATATATATATATATATATATATATAAAATATATGCGTAACCGGCACTATTACGAATTGCGACCTATAACAGGTATATGTAACAAAATAAATGAGAGAAAAAGTTGATGACTGACTCATTAACTATACGTTTTCCTCTTACCTCTGGACGCAAAATAAATAGCAATTCGATATATTTAACAGTTAAATTGTTAATCCACAGGATATTCAGCTTTACGCTGTATCCCGCATATGGCAGGGAAGGCAGAGAGAACTTGGGAACCTTGTGTTAGGACACTTCGTTCCCCACTTTTCGCTGATTACGTGTTGAGTGGCGGAACTCAACGCCGCGTTTTGAAGTTATAAATTGACTTAATATCTCTCTTTCCTAATATCTCTCTTTCCTAATATCCACAGGATATTAGGAAAGAGAATATATTTAGAAATTGTATAATAAAACCAACCGTGTCCAAGAGGTACGGGTCCTATACCGTTACGACAAAAAATTTTATAGGTCGACAAAAAGTAGATGACATTTTTTTTTAACAAAGTCAATAAAAAGCTAAATAAGAATTATTTACTAATAAGGCTGTATAAATTTTATACAAAATAAAGTTTACGACACATAGATAAAATAATATTCATAACAAAATGAAGAATGATATTAATTTATTATGATTACTACAATTTGCTATCATTGTTAATATTTTTTTTAGATCAAATTCATATAGTAACACAATATACAACACGCGGCCACGGCTCTACTTCCGCGTTTCGTACATCTCGCTCGTAACGTTCACGCAATCTGGGTGTATTTCATTCGTGTCTTTTCGAAATACAATAATTATATCTGTTACAAATAATATTACATAAATGTGAAGTTACTTTAGAATTTTAAATTGAGTCTAACAGTTTTTGTACAAAACTACATATGTATCATATTATATTACACCTTACATTTTTATTCTAATATTTGTATGCATAATTAATATATTTATTAAGCTTTAACTGTAAGTTTCCTCATTGAATCTTCAATACCCCTGTCAATTTTTAGCTTTCAAAACTTGGAATTAAAAAATATATATAAATGATATTATAATGATTATTCCATTTATAGTATTTAAGTATAAAAAGAAAATATAAATTAAAAGTGAAGTTAATAATAATATATCAAAAATAAAAATTTGGTTTAATAACCATGACTCAAATGAATGGTTAAATTCATTTGTGATGAAGTAGAGCATAAAGATAATAAAATAAAAAGCAATACGACTGTTATTAATCGTAACATCCTTTAACTCTTTTAATTAGGCACTTTTAACACATTTTAAAATTTAAATATATACAAGGAAAATAAAAGTGTAGGTCACTGGCCGCATTTTGTATGTTTTTCTTTCAAGACTTTTGGCGGAATGTCAATAAAGATATTTAAAAATGGAGTAAGGCCTAAACGTGTCTTCCCAAACGTACAAGTCTCTGTATTATTATATGTAACAAAGGAATAATAGTTTTTTACGTTTAATCAAATTCATTGTCTACATATATGTACATACATACATACATATATATATATAAAACTGTTTTTTTTTTGGTATAAAATATTAGTGTTAATAATCGTCGTGGTCAACGTATATAAAGAGTATTTGATTTATATTTACATTGTATATAAATTATTATTATCAATAATGCCGTTTTTTGAAGCATCACAAGTTTTGAAAATATTCTTTTAAACGACGTAAAAGATTAAGAAACTGCCGTACATTAGGAGCCGTCAATCTTTCCGCAAAAAATGTGTTTTGAAGTCTTCTTCTTATGTGTATTTAATGTGGGCATTAGAGAAAAATATTTTGTTACTTTTGGAAATGTCTAAATTTAGAAACACATTTTAGAGCACCAAGTCAAGTTCATTAATATTTTAAATAACTAAACAATAGTAAGTATTAATTTATATAATAAATTGAGTCGACAAAGAACGGTTTTTATATTTACGTACTTTTTCTTCCTTAAGTTTGTTAGTCACTTTCAGCGTTAAGCTGACAAATCCCTTCAGGGATATTTAATCACTCGAGGATATTTTAATTTTTATATGCAATAATGAAATTTAAAAAGCGATTAAGTTTTGAGGTTGTGTAAATAACGTTTGTTTTCTACTTACCACGGTCCTGCCTTGCCACACAAGGCGATGTCTCTTGGCATTTCGTTACACATTTCTTATGACAGCACAGTCCGCAATTTCGACATTGCATTGCATCTTTGAGCCATATCTAGTGCAATAAGTGCAATTTTATTAAGAGCTTTATGTTAATTGGTAATTGTATTGTCATTAGTTGATATTTTTAAAATTAATATATTGTTTTTTTACATTTTGAGTGAGGATTTTATTAGGGGCATTAAATTGATTTATGCCCCAATATACATATCCCCAATATACATTATCCTATCAATTAATGTTATGCTGGGGCATAAAGCAGTAATTTTTCTTTCACTTCTTTCTCAACGGTATCTTTCTTATTAGTGCCATATACAATAGGAACAGTAAATTTTAATTAATTTACTATCTCTCTATAAATTGTATATTAATAATAAGACAAGACAATTTTTAAGAAGGCTTAAATATGTAATCTTATGTCATATTCGGAAAGTTGTGCCATACCTTTTTGTTGCAGAAATCACATTGAGTAGATCTATGGAAATGTGTGCGAACAAAATCATGAACGGTTCTTGTTGGCTGGGTAGGGCCTCGGGGCGGTACTGTCCCTCGAGTAGACGGTCGTGGAGTCCTAACACTACCGCCGTCTTCCCACTCCCACCAAACAAGGGCATCACCAAAACACAAACACGGCTCGAATCCAGCGTGAGACGCTAATTTATGGGTTTTACTAATAAAAAGAATAGTATATATCCATTAGTGAAAATATATATTTTTTTCAATAAAAAAGGCGTAGCGTAAAAGTCAATCTCACCTAAATTTAATATCAACATCTGGCGGTAAAAACTGATACCGCTTCATATGATGAGGAACGGTAGAATCTTGACATTCGCTTAGCAATGCCGCCAATGGTATATTTAAATATCCTAACAATACTTCATCTTTCTCCCCGGGCACTGTGGCCCATACGTTAATATTTAAATACTTATGATTTTCATTTAATTTAAATTCGGTTTCTTCATCAAATGGTATAATTGGCCTAATTTGTACACATTTAGTCCAAAACATTTGACATATCTCCACGTGTTCAGTCTGTCTCGGTCCACCAGTTTCAAATAATTCTTCTTCTTCTAGAGTATTTTCAGCCTTTTCAGTTATCCTACATTCAGAGGAGTCAGTTCTTATAATAGGTACATCTGGATGCTTTACTGTTTTATTTGTAGCAGTTGCTTGTCGTAATGGTGTGCTTGCACCTGACGCTGGTGGAGTACTTCCCGCAGAGCTATCGGAAGATTTGTTTTCCACTGAGCATCTACGTTTACGTAATCCATAGTTTGCGGGTCCTACTTCAGGTGCTTTTGACATTTGACGGATAGAATCAAGTTTTTGTTTGGTATGGCTTTCGGTATCGTTTTGCATATCAGGTGACTTTGAAGGCGAATCAGATTCCTGAAAATATATAAAAAAATGTATTCCTTGACTTCTTGTTATAAACTTATGGGTCAACAACTAATTACGGTTAAGTTGGTCTTTGACACAGCTGTGCGCATCCCTTGTAGTCGAACTCCTTCCATGACCTCAGAGACCCGTCTAAAAGAGAAGTTTGTACGCAGTCGTTTTGGCTCATCTTCTCTTCGGGCAGAACCTCCAGCGCCTCCCCTTCTAACACGAACTGTGACTGCACGACGTTCTACATTACGTAGTAGCTTACCAACCTGGAAACAGTTAAATATTATTCTTTTATTAGTTCTTGAAATAACAAATTAATATCTAAAAAAAATAATCTGTATAACAAATTTGAAATCTTAATACATAGAAAAATAAAAAAAAAATAAAGTAAATACCTGAGCTACGTTATTAACAGGCTTATTATCAATAGCGAGCACTACATCATCACGCCGCAGATCAGCTCGATAAGCGGGAGACATTGGCACAACTGTGTCTACTAATACTGCACCCACTCCTTGACAACATACAAGCCCTAGAGGCCCGGATACCGCTGGCAGCACTACATCCAGAACTAAAATACCACGACGAAGCGACACCTGAATACAAAAATATAGCATAGACAAATAGCTCAAAGATACGTAACAAGTATCTTTTTATTAAGAGCTGGCATACATTACGATAATTTAAAAAAAAATATTCTTTTAAGTAATTCCCATAAGAACCCACTCAACAAGAAATGAAAACAAAACTTATTTATTTACCCATCCATGAGAGTCTACAGCTAAAGCAGCTCGCACACTTCCATTGATACCAGTGTAATGAAGACGTGTTACTTCAACTAGTCGTACAGTAAGACGGCCATGTGGTGTCGGCCCATCCTCCCCATCAGCACTACCTGGTTCGGACTTAGGGAAAAATGGCTTGTACCTGTAATGCCATGTTAATTTTTTTTTAAACAGTTATTATTCACTCCAAGGGATGAATCCTTCCAAGAAATATTCTTTGAAGTGGAATTAGGGTATTTTTACCCCCGACGCAAACACAAAGTGTTATAAGTTTACCCTGTCTATCTCTGTCTGTCAACAAGTACTTTACGAGCTTATAAGCTTGTGATTTTTTGGGTCGGGGTTTTTTTGTTTGCTTATTTTCAGTTAAAAAGTGAATTGATCGGTTTCTTGTGATAAGATTATGGAATTATAACTTTAAAAAGACAATATTTGTCTTTTGCTAATCAAATATAAAAAAAAAATTAAGTTTTGTTCTTATACCAAAGCAGTTACCAAATTACCTGATCTTATAATTAGGGAGAGTATGCCTTTGGGCTATAGCACGACGGATATGGGAAGCAACTAATGCTGCCAGTCGTGGCTTCAGTTGTCTCCCTTGAAATCGTCCCCGTACCCGTAGTTCTAAACGAGGAGGTACTTCAAATGCTAGTGCCCAATGAGTGTATGGGGTACGTCGAAACATTATTCGCACGTTGCCGCTTATACTTTCCACTGAAAAACCGAAGACAAGCTATGCTTATTTTTGCTTAATTAATATTTTTTTTATTTATTTATTAAAAATACAAAACAGTCGACTTTTAAATAGAAGAGTAAACAGGGGAAACTTAGAGTGAAAGATAATCGGCTCTCTAATTTCTACCACTTTTTGTGTGTTTTTCCTTGCTACTAGAGCGAAGATAAGAAAATATAAAAAAATCATTCCTCCTTCGGGAAATTCTCAGCGAACATGAAACTCAATTAAAAAGCCGGTGTCACTGTGTTACGGCCACCTAAACCGGTAACCTGGGCCTTAATTTTTTACTTAGCTTCACGCTGTATCCCGCATACGGCAGGGTAGGCAGGGGAAACTTGGGAACCTAGTGTGACAATCCATCCCACTTTCGTTCCCCACTTTCCGCGGGATGGGACATCAACATGGGACATTCAACGCCTCGCTTTGCCTTGTAACCAGAGCTAAGAATTTAAATAATGAAGTATTTAATTTGAAAATATTAAATATTTCATTTCCTCAAGTGAAGGTCGAACCCCTCAACCTGTGGTTTACAGTCAAACGATTTTACCCACCTGTTATAGAAATATTTGCTATTTTTCCTAACAGCATGACAGCATCGACTTCTATTCTAAAACTACCGTCGTATTGAAGGTCGCATTTCAGATCTAGAGAGCGCAGCCTTGCCCCATCATCTTCTAGCTCTCCGTTTACGAGGCGTAAATTTGTAATACTAGGAAACTCTGTACCCACTTCTAATGATCGGAGCTGATAATAATAAAAATATTTGTATATTTTTATTAAATTATATTTACTTAATCATTATCATCGTTATCAAGAAGTTTAATAAATGTTAAACCTAGTTAGAATTAACTTGAATATTATCTAGTTATGTATTGTTCCTTTTTCAGCCTCACTCTTTATACAGTATGGTGGGCAGAGGACACCTCGGAACCTAGTGATAAGACACTCCATTTCGTTTCGTGGAAAAAACGAAAATACTTAATATTTCGTTTGAAAATATTAAATATTTAAATTTCTTAAGTGGCGATCGAACCAACAATCTGACACATTTTAGTCATACCCCTTCACCACAACAGTCTTCATTTTATTTAAAAATGACAAAAGCATTTAATTTTTTGTTTTAGGTACAAATATTTATCATACGAGTATTTAATAATTCCCATAATCTAGCCAAGATAACTATAAACATTTCATAGTACTCGTAATATAACATTATCTTGCGAATCAACAAAGATCTTGCGTGAATCGATATTCTTGCATTACTTTATACTACCGTTTATAAGTACTAGATACAAACATATTGCACTATTTCTAATTTACAATGAAATCACTCTAATTGCAGTAATAACCTGCAATGAGTAGATAATTTTACACAGCTTTTATTTTGCTAAGTTATGAAGTGAATGTCTTGCTCAGAGTCGTATTATCGTTACTGGGTTTACGTATGATTGACGCTGTATATAATCTAGTGTCGAGACCCTCCATCACCCGCTTTCCATTGCATGTTGATTAGTAGAAGTTAACGCCACATTAACAGAAGTTAATCCCCTGACTCTAACCTTGAATAAATAAAGTTAGGAACTCTATTAAACAGTTAATATCCTATCTTGTTGAATTATTTACCGTAAGAGATTCAAAAATTTTCCCAGAAGATGTTTTAGCAAGTAATTCAGCTAATTCGTTAGCCATACGCCTTCGTAGCCACCGTGTGTCTGCAGTGCTCTGCTGGAAGATGAACTGCAACATCGCGTTGAGAGCCCCCTCGGGAGTGCTTCCAGCTCCACGTGTGAGTTCATTTAAAATTTCCTGCAATGAAAAAATATATTATAATTATAACCTTATTAAATCAACAATAAATATAATTATTTAATATTTTTAAATGAAATATTTTTAATTCTTAGCTCTAGTAACGAGGAAAAGCGCGAAGTAGTGTTACGTGTTAAATGTCTCAAATTCGACGAAAAGTGGGCAGCGGAACGGAGGGTCTTACACTAGATTCTCAAGTTCCCTCTATCTACACTGCCAAGTGCGGGATACAGTTGAATAAAAAAAGAAAAATAAAACAATAAATACCTAAGTGTTTAGTTTGAATTGTTGTTATCCTAAGCTGGTCACATAAGAAACGGCGTTAAGATATTTCTCCCATCGTAATATTTTTGCTAAATTTAATGACTAAAATAACTTATCGCTATGTCCTCTCATCCCATTTTTTTAAGTTTATACAAGAATCAATAGGAAACATACTCGTAAAATAGAAGGAAAAGAGAAATACCTATACCTTATAAATATTTCTACATTTGCAGTATTGTATATTTTTATATCTGTCATTCTTTCTTTCTCAAATCAGAGATTAAAATAATCTTCTAAATTAGTCGTTGAATAAAGGTATCGTATATTTGTTTATTATTTGAATTTAATATCATATACTGCTTGCATTAGTAAAAGATTTGACGTCCTGCATTATGGAAGAATCCGTATATATAGTATGTCCGTATATACTACATATATATAAAAATCATTGTATGTTAGACAGTTCGCTTTTAGGTCAATTGCTTTCAAAGAGATTCAGCACGAAAAATTATATAAAATTTAACGAACGTACGGACACGGTTATTGTTTGGCTAAAATAATAGTTTTTCCAATAGCATCTACAATTACAATTTTTGAGTAAAAATATTTTTCTCTGTAAAAGTACTACTTTCCCTCCTAAAATAAAAAGAGGCCATTGAAAAATATTGTGGAATGACTCAGATTACCTTTGTTTAAACATCAAACGATCCCTCGTTTCTCCTTTACACTTTACGGTCACGAAAATAAGGGTAAATAAAGGTTGTTTTAGGGCTCAAAAGAAAACTTTTAATTAAACAAATATAAAATTTCATACAACCTTTAAACTTTTTAACTTCTGAATATATTTGAAACGTTCATAAACTCTTCCAAATAGATTTTTTTGTTTAAAGCTTCCATACATTACATAGTGTAGGTGAGTTCATACATTTAAAGTTACTTTAAGCCTATTGTGTAATCTATAGTGATCTAAAAAATTCTTAGTAGTTTTAACGAAAAATTCTCATACGGAGAGTAGAAGTGTTTATTAAGAGCATAACAACAATAATTTTGCTATTTATTCTTGTTATTGTAAGAACTATAAAACATAAATTAGTACAAAAAACATCAATTAATTATTAATGGAATAAAGATTTTATTTTTTTAATTCATCCCACAATCACCTCATAATAAAAATGCATAGCATTTTCAATAAAGAAATATTTCAAAGCCGTAAATGCCGTGCACTTGGTGCAAATTGCACGCGATTGCCCGCAGTCGATCCGCAATACTGCAGGCCGAAAGTACAAGTGGTAATGAAATGCTATGCACAGTTGGTTATTTATAGGACAAAATAAATAGCTAACCAATGACTTTTTATATTTAAACATTTAAATAATTCATGTAGATTGGTAAAGAATGCATGTTTTCGAGTTCTTGCTAACTTTGAAATAATATGTGATAGATGTGACCAGATTAAAACATTGACACCATAAAAATAACTGCATTATAAATACGATCATTGTGTACGTACTAAAATCCGCCTTTCAAAAATAAAGACATCGAACCTGAATTACAATACAACTTCATTAATTGATGATTAAAAAATAACTGTATGTGTTTAACCTCTAAGCCCAGTAATACACGTCAAGAAAATAAATTATACCCCTTTACGTCCCTTTTATGTCGACATAAACCAAGCAAGTGACTATAAAAAGTAGAATTCAATATATAGCTAGTTTCCTTAGCTGTACACTTACGCAGGGCAATATCTTTAGTCCCCAGAGTATAAAATACTCAATATCGAAGTTCAATTACTGTAATGTAAATGTACAAAATCACATATAACGTATGTGTGTAGGAGCAAAATTATATTTTTATATCTTTAATTTCAGAGATGAGTGAAAATAGAGAGTCGCAGGTTTAAATATCGTTGCGTTCAATTTCTTATACGTTTTCTAAATAAGTATTTTTCCTTTCTAAGTGTACATTAAAAAATTGTTAAAAATACTTATAATATTATCTATATATAATTAAATATGTAAATATTTCTATATTTATAAATATTTTTAATATGTATAAAATTTTGAAATTATATGGTTTATCAAATTCCAATCTAATGTTTAAGGCTACGCTAGAAAAATATTGCAAAATTGAAATATTAATATACAATTATTTAAATAACTGACAAAATTGTAAAGGACTTTAATTGCTTTTAAATACTATTAAGTTATTTATTCTAACGCAACATTTTAAATATTGGTTATATTAAATTAAATTCTTATACTTAATAAATTGTAAACAGTTTGAGTCACTTGATGTTTTAAGAAAAATATACACTCACCGGCGGTAATGTAATTGGTATGCTGAATTCTTCTTCTACAGGTGGTTTTTTTTCAAAAGGGCGGACGAAGTATATTAGTAGCGCTAGCGGTATGGCGAGTGCTGAGACTGCTCCGAAGAGGGCTGCCAGTAACAACCAGGTCCAATCCGGCATGATTAATAATGTATTTACCTGAAAATATACTATTGGTTAAGCATTCAAGCATTTTGAGCAGTTACATTACGTCATGGATTTGTTTTAGGTAATATTATTATTTTTATGTTAATTAAAATTAAAATGATATCTTAATGAAGATCATCACTGTCTCTACAATTCCTAATAAAACTGTTAATTTGCGTACCACCGTATTTTCTTAGAAACATATTATCCTTGCAATTAAAAAAAAACAATTTGAGTTAAATTAGTACTTGCAAATATCTACAGTTATTTCTCGTATGTTTTTCTTAACAAAAAACACACAAAAATATTATTGTAATAAAGTCTGATACTCACATATTCCCATCGCATAGGTGAATTATCAAGAAATAAAAGTCTGGGGTGTGAGGCCTGTCGTGGCGTAGCGGCACAATGACTGTAACCGACGGGTTGTGGCTTCGACTCCCATTCGAAGAAGTGAAAGTCAGTCGTTCAGTGTAAATATTTAATGTTCTCAATTTAAATATTTCATGTTCTCAATTTAAATATTTTATGTTTTCAATTTAAAAATTAAATGTTTTCATTTCTTCGCTCCGGTACAACGCGCAATGCCTCAAAGTCGGCGAAAAGTGGGAAACGGAGTGTAACGGAGTGTCTTAACACTAGGTTGCCAAATTCCCTCTGCCTACCCCGCCATGTGCGGGATACAGTGTGAAGCTGATCAGAGTTGAGTTGGAAATATAAGTGATTACGTCAAACTACTGCTACTGTGATTGATTTAAAATATATTTTGAAACACTAGACGATGTTCATAAAAACTGCATCACAATAGCCTAAATTCAAACTTATTGTTACGTACATATGAATGTTATACATGATGTATTTTGTCGAAGTTTCTTTACGGAACAAACAAATTACTTTGTTACATATTTATGTCAACGATCGATACTCGATAAAATGCGGTTAAAATTAATGACGTTCTTTCTATAGCACTTCATAAATCTTAAAATTAATTAAGATCTTAATATAAAATGTATGTCAATGTCACATGAGTCTAAATTTGCATTTATTTATACTTTTTTTTTTACTATGTTTTAAAGTGTTATTCCACATTTAGGACAGAAAATACTAAACTTAAATTTAAAAAGCGTATAAAAATTTTGAACGAAGCAGGATTTGAACCCGCGCCTCTGGAATACCGTTCCAGCGCTCTGACCAACTAAGCCATTCGTTCTCACCGAGCTCCGTCGAAATTCTTATACGCTTGTTACAACTTATTTATGTTGTTAGCATCTCTGTAGGGAGATTTTTACAAATTTCCGCTACCCAAAGACAACTCGTAAGAATTATCGTTTGGCAAGAGAGAATACTATTTATTTAAATATTTTTACTATGTTTTTAAAGTGTTATTCCACACTTAGGACAGAAAATACTAAACTTAAATTTAAAAAGCGTATAAAAATTTTGAACGAAGCAGGATTTGAACCCGCGCCTCTGGAATACCGTTCCAGCGCTCTGACCAACTAAGCCATTCGTTCTCACCGAGCTCCGTCGAAATTCTTATACGCTTGTTACAACTTATTTATATTGTTAGCATCTCTGTAGTCAAATCCTGCTTCGTTCAAAATTTTTTATATATATATATATATATATATATATATATATATATATATATATATATATATATATATATATATATATATATATATATATATATATATATATATATATATATATATATATATATATATATATATATATATATATATATATATATATATATATATATATATATATATTATATCTACGCGACCTGAGAGCAGCATATCGTCATCAAGATTTTTTCAATTCAATGAACCGAATGCTTCCCCGTGCATAGAGATTCAGCTTTGACGTAATGGGAAACCAAAATGAATGTTGATTACGCTCCAGTTACCTGTGACATATTTAGTATCGTTAGAGAATAAAGATTTTTTTTTTATCTTTTATGAGTTTTTCAAAAGCTAGATCCGTTTCTATTCGTATAGAATCATTTTGTTGTCCATGTTACCGACGATCGAGATCATTTTTCCAGAGTATACCTGTAGGTATCAAGCTGAAATGAATATCGAATGTTCAGGTGTACGGTTCCTTGAACTATTAAAAAATTCTTCCTTCTAAGTCAATGCAATCAAACGATAAAAACATTTTAGCACTGTTCATATAAAGTAGCAATACTTTATATGAAATTTGTAGTATAATCAAAACCATCTAATGTACCTACTGTTATAATATTTGACATGAAATGAGAACTTATGATACAAATAAAGTAAATAAATCAGAAATTAAAAACTTATAGGAAATATTACTGAGTTATATTTGTAGATTTTAACTATACCTATATGAAATTTGGCAAGAAGTTGAAAGTTAATAAATAACTGTTGAAATTAAACCTATTTTGTATGATAATGAAATTGATACGCAACCCTCGGAGGGTAAGCTAATAGAACTGAGGTTCATTTAATTCGTGATTGTAAATATCACAAATGTTTATGTGAAGATAAAGAGTTAATATTTTAAAAAATAAGTTCCAACCATACTATTATTCATAAGTATTAGTAGAGAAGAATTTAAATGTAGTTGTTCGTACCTACTCCTTTTTAAAATATTATCATATTAAGTTTATTCAAGGTCGTTAATCAGTTCAATCTTAGAACATATTGGTTCCCTTAAGTACATGTAAATATATGGCCCAGTTGGAAAATACAAATCATTTCACGTTGTTGTTGTTGGTCAATGGGGGCCCTTGTGATGTCAGGTGCATTGAGCACGGATACCAAATAAAATATAATAATAGTAGATTTATTTAAATCTAATGACAGTTAGCTAGTAATATTAAACATAAGTAATTTTCTAAAAGGTTATAACACCATGAATATGAAGAGATTTCTAAATAAAAATAAGCAGCCTTAAAGTATTTCTATGATTTGTTGTAAATAAATGGCTAAAATAATAATACAATTAGTAAAATAAATTAATTGTATCAAATTTAGATTCTAAAGTTTTGTAAGTGAGCTGTGAGTGCCTATTATTAGAGAGATAACTTTGTTTCACTTACATTGTTGCGGACGACATCACGTCACGATGGTAATGCAATAGGGACGTAAAATCTGACACAATTCCCTTGCTTTATACTATACTTATTAGATATTTTAAGTTCTTTTATTAATTACAAGCAACCTGCTCGCGGCTTTGCCCACTACACTCATACATTTATTAATCTCAATTATTTTCGTGTTCTAATAACTGTATCACTTTATAGAATATATCATAAAATGAAATCTGAAATTTCTGCTAAATGAATAATCATTTCATGTCATAATATTTTAAGTTGATCTTATTAACCGAAATAAAACAAACACTATATGTTGAGAGAAGGTTGCCAAAGTATAGTAGTAAAAATTGCATTTAAATCTGGTTAGCCGTTTCTAAGAATAACGCGTACAAACAAAGGTAAGACTGCCAACGTATAGTAGTGAAAATTGCATTTAAATCTGATTAGCCGTTTCTGAGAATACTGCGTACAAACAAACAAATTGACAAACAGGTAAACAGAGGTGCAAATAAACGGACAAAGAGAAAATAACTATTTTGGATCTTATTACATTAATAATCATAATATTATTAGAGACACGAATCTTAGAGTACGCACTCTAAGTTTTTTTATATCTTCCTTGAACATAAAGTTCTCAGTTACAGAATTATGATAAGTATAGACTTGAGGCCAGTCATGGGGCAGGAGTACAAGCCTGTTACTGTTTTAAACTGGTGAAAAGTACGCATGTGTGCCTGCGTGGTATCCTGTATAATTTAAATAATTACTGGTAATATTTTTTAATAACATTTACTTAATTTCATCACATATCTGACTTTCTTTAGTTCGGTTCGATTATGCAAAGGTAAGCCGTCGAATTTTGCTTATCCGTGTTTAATTTTATTATAACTACTTAATATTCGAAATCCTCTGATGAAGTTAATGTCTACAAATACACAATAAGACAAGACATACCTAATGGCAGGAAATGTAGAAAAAGAACACGAACGAGCATCTGTACTTACTCAAAATTGACTAGCTACAATGAGTTTTTATTTCAATTACCTACAATAGGTATACTTAGTTAAAATATTTTAAGATTAGATTTGAGATTGAGATTTTTTTTTCGTGTATTACAGCATGTTGTATTTTTCATAAATTTATCACTATGACGACTAATATAATGACAAACGGGAAATTTTGTGTATCATCGCTGGATGCCACCCAAGAAATTACTGTATACTAAAATATAAGAACGTGACTATTAACACATGATATTAATTACATTAGTGTTAAATGACCGATATCTATTAAGTATATTTCTCTAGCATACTTTTAAGTATTACAAAAATAAATATTTAATGAAAACCTCAATTTATATCAAACAGGTCTACTTGTACAGCGTTACTTTAATGCCAAAAATAATATTGTAAAGAAATAATTTAAATATGTTTTCTTGTCTGTGTAAGTTTAAAAAATCTAAATTAGTGTTAATTATAATAATAGGCCGGATTGATCATAAATTAGACGAGCCCATGATTAGGGTCCTTCTATAACTTTTACGTGTTTGTCGCCATATTTATTCTAAACGACTAGACTGGTTTCATGGTTTGTAAGAAATTTTGTGTTTTTAAAATACCTGGGTGGTTTTAAAATATAAGTAGACCCGATAGATAGCTCTGGAATTTAAATCATTATAATAATAATTAAAAAAATAGATATTTGTTATTGTGACACTTCTTATCCACTCAGTAGGTACCATTTCGGCAGAGCTGAAGTAGTAGAATATAAATATTGAGACTATCAATTGTGATCTTTCAACATTACTTAGTATGTAGGTTATTTTTTTTATTATTTTGAATAATACCGTTCTAATAACTTTAAATTGAATATATTTCTTTCTCTACACTTTAATAATTTTATCAAAAGGTTCAAATTGACAACCACCGTTTGCTTACAGGTACCAATATATTCCACAAAGTGCATTTATTTGAAGTAAGCAATAGTAATCAATAATTTAAAAGTCAATTGATCATTAAAAGAGGAAAGCAAAAAAGAATCTTGAAATAGCATTGTGTTTCTATTGTAATATGCTTGTTGTCATAGATGCTTGTCATAATGAGCGAGGTCCACAAGTGTAAACAAGGGTTGAGAAATAGTTCTCGGGCTTAGAACTAACAGTAAATAGAGAATTTTAAAGATTTTATTAAATTATTATTCAGGTAATAAATATGGTTATAGATACCAATTTTAAATGAAAAAAGACTATATTAAGTATACTTTGTACTTTATTAAGTAAATTAATTTGAGTTTTTAAATTAAGGCTTTTATCTAGGCTTTATATGACTTAAACAGAACTGTGTGTTTATTTCACAAAAAAGTTATTATTTTAGAAGCTCTAGTTAAATTTATACACAAAATGTTCACATTCCTATAACAAGTTCTTACGCTAAAGGTCGATATGTCAGGATATTCCCAGTGGGGATTAAATTGATGGCTTTCGTTACAAAGAAATATGAGTATTAGATTTTTTCTCTTACGAAGTGTAAGAAAAGTATTACGATACAGACATATCTATTCACTTCTTTATTATTGTACCCAAGTAGGTGATATGTATAAAACACTAAGCTATACATATATCGATATACACCTAAGTGTTAATTTCAGTCTCATAAATAGACATTTGAGTTAAAATAAAACTGGAACTATACTACTGTCATAATAATAATAATAATAAAAAAAATGATTTTTATCTAATCTAAGCCGGCAACCACTGTGATGATTCCTGTATCTACGTTTACGCCCTCTTATAATTAAACTTGCATTCGTCAAAGTTCATACAAGCAAAATTTAACCTTCCCACATCACTTCTAAGGCATTGTTTCAGGCGCAATATAATCAAAATATGGGTGACACATAGAGAAAAGAATAATAGGGGTTTACACTTACCTTTTTAAGAATAACTATAACAAGTTTTTAAATATTAAGTCATATTCACTAAACAACAATTGACGACAGTAACTTAATTTATCTTATATGTAATCGTGAGGAGGACGCACTTCGAGTTCATATAGAAAATGCATTTTAGCGCCTGCCGGTAAACCGGCGGCAACCGAGTTCTTTTGCGTCACTGACACTTTAGCTGGGAAAATACTTTACGAACAGGCGCTTTGAGCATGCGCTGACTTTATCCAATTGGAACGAAGTCCCATATAATGTATTGGGTTGACCGGGGCCTAGGATGCACTTGCTTTGTTTACCAATCGTTCGATTTTTAATATATTTAATTTATTTTGTGAATGATTTTAATAATATTATTTTAAATATAAACTTAAAATATAAATTTTATTGGCATAAGCTAAACTAATATCTTATTTTATAAAAAATCAGCAAATTGTCCAGGGTATAGCAATGACGCTTGCGCGTTGGCCAGATCGATACGTGTTCTCCGATACGAAAGTAGGTAACAGGTAGGGGAAAAGGGACATCGGCGTGCTCATTACCGAGTCAAGGTTCAATAAATGCAGGCTACGTCCAATTACGAATATTACGCTTTGCATTAATTAAGGCTATAATTATTTTATATTTATTTCTGAATATAAAAAGATTTTTCGTACTTTGAAATGTTGATGTTATTATTTTTTTTTTAATTTAAAGACTGTGGACTATTATAAGGTTCGCAAAAAGACCTTTGTTATATTTCTTAGAAGAAAAATAAGATGGCCATATAATAAAAATCGCAAATCTGATTTAAATATATTATTTTATTCACAAAAATTCAATGTTCTAAATTACAATTCACAGTTTGTCTCCAACTTTAACTTACACGTACGCCTAATGAACAATAACATAATGCTAATTATTTTTAATACTATGTTCATAACATTTTGCATACATTTGCACTTTTAACATTATCTATTTAAAATAGTGACTTTTTGGGCCTTTCGTACATTTTCTTCTTAAGCGTCGGATAGAGCTGCTACACCAGGAAGCACTTTGCCTAAAAAAGAAAAATAAAATACATTACCTCATCGTATAATTGTCATATAACGTTGTGTACATACATTCTATATTAAATATCTTAAATGTGGATTTTATTTATTTATATTAAAGGAAAAAGGCATTCTCCTTCAGGTTAGGGGCCCGTGTGTTTTTCGGTTAAATGTACTAATCTCAGGAACTATTGGACTATGGACAATTAATAGACATGTAACATCACATACTCGTAATACTCGTTCTAATATTATTTTGTAAACGCCATTTAACAAAGGGGGCGAGGCCGCAGGTGAAAACTGCTTTAAATATACAAATTTATGTATTTCATATGTGGTCAATTTTTATAATTAAAACGCTATTCTTTAACCGTTCTTTCATGTTTCGATTACATAAAGTTGATTGTTATCTCTGTTACTAAGGTTAAGTAAGGCAATTTATTTCGACGACCGCAGTTGTAGTGAAGGTTATTTATTACAGTAAATTGCTTTATTCAATTTGGTATTCACAGCTAATTTTTACTTATCTTACAAAACAGATATCACATCAGCTTCACGCTGAATCCCGCACGAGGCAGGGTAGGCAGAGGGAATCCGATAACCTAGTGTTAAGACACTCCGTTCCACTTCCGTTCCCCACTTTCCGCCGAATTTGAGGCATTGCGTGTTGAGTGGCGGAACTCAATGCCGTGTTTTGCCTTATTACAGCGCGAAGAAATAAAACATTAAATATTTAAATTGAAAATATTAAATATTCCATTTCCTCGACTAGGGATCGAACCCAGAACCTATCGGTTACAGTCACAGGCTGGTGCCGCTGCGCCACGACAGGCATCAAGATATCACATATTACTACATTTATATATAATGTCAGTCACTTATACAGAATGTCGTTGAAATAAGAAGGTAAATTTGGTTGTTAATCACAAAGTTATAACAGATCAGGTGAAAAAGCAGGCGGTCCCAAATCAGACCCAGACCAGAGAATGGAGTGGATTATAGACTGGAAGGCTAGAACTCTCCTTAGCTTATTTATATATTGTACGTTCCAAGAAACATGGCTTACTAAAAATAGATAAAAAGGGACCGAAAATTTTTAGGTAATCCGGGTACAATTTTTTAAACCACGAAAAGATAATATATATGCGTGACAACAAATTTAAAAGATTACATTTTTAATATAGATTTTTGTTTGTTTAATTTTTTGTACAGTAAATACATATGCCTCTATATAAATAAGTCTAGTTTAATCCGTCGGCCAAACTATAAAAGCATTCAAATGCCTGCAACGTTCAGCGGTTTATTTACGGTTATGAGTTTTGCGGTGCCTGCATACATATGAGAAAATATAGCGTATGGCCCAAATTTTCGTGTAACAAATACACGTTTCAGCGGGAATTATATTTTTTTCTTGTTTCACGCTGTATCACTTACAAGGCAGGCAGAGGGAACTTGGGTTCCATTTAAGACACTTCCGTTCCCCACTTTCTGCCAAATTTGAGGCACAGTTTGTAGCGAAACTAAACGCCGCGCTTTGCCTCGTTACCGTTTATTCCCTCGAGTGTGGTCGAACCCACAACATGTCGAGTTTTTGCCGCTGCGCCTGTACAGGTCTCAGAAGATTTATATAATTTTATTTCTACATCTGTAAGCTGTTCATTTCATTCGGGTCATAATAATGGCAAGGCAAAACTGACAAATCACAATTCACACGATTTTTAATTAAAAAGTACTAACTAACTAACTTTTAATGAATTCTGATTGTTGTTTTAATCCTAATCAAGACGAAGACTTAATGTGTAACGTCGAGTTAATAGACACATATATGTATATGTATGTGTACAGTTAGAATTTTATGGCTTTTTACGTTTCAATATTTTTTATCCGACTGCTCGACGCAAAGGAAGGTAATGTATTGATCAGTCTATTCTATATTGTTCCCATAGTGTTCCCATGTGGCGTTGTAGAGCGTCTTAACGCCTTGAGCAATTTTGATGATTGTCACGTCAAATGATACGTCTTGCTAGTGTCACTGAAGACATGACATGATATTGTCAAAATAAAAAAAAAATACGAATTTCGTTCAAGTGGGATTATTTTTTTAAATTTAGAGGACCGTTTTGGAAACTGTTCTCGTATTTATTACGTACAATAATGGAAAATTATACTAAAACACAATCCTAATATGCTTTTCTAATGCATTCCCTATAAATTATTAATTTTTAAATTGACAATTGTTTTTTTTTTGTTTTTAAACGTTAGTGCCCGCCAGCAACACCGTAGGAATCTGTTAACAGCGACAAAATGAAGGTGTTGCCCACACTTAAATATCAAAATGATTACGAAGCTTAGGGATCTTTTGTAATTGTAAAAAATACTGATATTACTTTGAATGTATATATTTATAATTGTCTTTGTACATGTAATTAAATAATATTGGTATACACACCTTCTCACAGCTAAATCATATTTAAAAAAACTATTATGATTGGAGAACTTTATATAAAAGTTTTTATGCAAAGTTACATGCTTTAACCAAAAGTAGTAATCAATACAAAATAACATACATAAGTCTTCTACAAAGTTACGTACCATTGGACAATTTATTCATAGTACTATATTGATAATGAAATCGTAACAGAAACCTCAATATTATATCTTGTGACGATAAAGAAATGCATAGACAATAAAAAAAGGAATTATATATTTTTTTCAATTTTAGTTTTTTTTTTTTTTGGGAAAAGAATCTAGGGACTTAGCTTCAGATGCTATTGAGCATTCATTTAGCATTTACGTGTTGATATAAACAAGTCAACGGCCATATAAACTAAAGTATATTATATAAAACTTAAGTATATAATTAATGAGGCCTGTCGTGGCGCAGTGGCACAAGCGTGTGACTGTTACCGACAGGTTCTGGGTTCGATCCCCAGTCGAGGAAATGAAATATTTAATATTTTTAATTTAAAATATTTAAATAAGGCAAAGCGCGGCGTTGAATTCCGCCACTCAACACGCAATGCCTCAAATTTGGCGGAAAGTGGGGAACGGAAGTGGAACGGGGTGTCTTAACACTAGGTTCCCGGGTTCCCTCTGCCTACCCTGCCTCGTGCGGGATACAGCGTGAAGCTAAAAAAAATAAAAAAAAGTATATAATTAATAGCTTTACCCAGAGTTTTTATCACTTTTTTATAATTGTATTAAATATATAAATTTTGCAGACTTATTATTATTAAATTTGGAAAAATTGTTTTGGTCCATACGTAAATAAATATCATTTATATATGGTACGGTAGTGAGTTGTTTAGAGTTCTACTTGGCGGTGGCATTTCCCTGCCCAGATTTTAAGAAAGGGCATCTAACCCGGATTCATTCTATATCAGAATGGTCTCAATATATTTTTATAGGACTGTTTTCCAATTGCTTGCTTTGATTGTACTTGGCTTTATAATAAAATAATCATACATTTCATGGCGGCAACGTCAAGGCGGCAGCCTAAAAAAGCGACGATTGTTGATTATTTCCCCATTCAGACGAAAGAATAATTTTCGTGTCCTCCCTCTGATAACGTAAATTATAAGAGAGAGCGCGGCGTTAAATTACGTAATTTACCAGACAATGTCCATAAAATTGGGCGATGCATGGAAGAAAGTGTTTTAACACTACATAAGTACCTTCTCTGTTTTATGCAGTATATATAAACTAAAATATGTCTAATAATTATACCTTCAAGCAGTTCTAGGGAAGCCCCGCCGCCAGTGGACACGTGGGACACTTTGTCTTCAGTTCCCCATTTTGCGCAACAGGTGGCTGTATCACCACCACCTGGACAAAATAAATACAAATTAATTATATATTAAAAATCGCGTATAATATATATGAATAAAAAATTGTATATATCTTGATATAACACATTATATGCTACTTGTAGCGATAAATATAGCTAAATAAATAAATTAATAATATGAAGTAAAACTAAATATTTACCAATAATAGTGACAGCACCGTTAGCTGTAGCCTTAACAACTCCGTCCATAAGAGCGCGGGTGCCGCCAGCGAACTTTTCAAATTCAAATACGCCGGCGGGCCTGTACATATAGAAAATAAGTATAAATATCGTTCTGACTGTCAATCCGAGACAGTAATGGGTTCGATTCCCACTTAGGAAATTAATGATTTTCATAGTCTCGCTCTTATATGAAAACAAAGCTCAGCGTTTGTTTCGCTACAAATGCAATTTCTCGAAAGTTGTTCAGAAAGCACTCTGACTACCCTAGAATTTGCAAGAGAGTTTATGATAAATTGAATAAATTGTTATATTTAAATGCGTTAAAAGTATCATTTATTTCATTTATTCATGATGATTGAGAGTTCAATCTCTTATATCAAGGGCATAAAAGATTTATAAATATTAATTTCATTATGATAGCCTTGTCGGACGAAGCAGATAAATAAAAAAAAAAATTAAAACACTCTTCTTAGTACTCTAGCTCTAGTTTTCTATGATTTTCCTATTACATGCAGAAAATCATACATTGAAAATTACAGTTAAATAAAATATAAAAAAAATGTGGCTAATAAAACATAATACCTGTGTTTTCCTGTACTTACCCATTCCATACAATGACCTTGGCTCTAGCAATGGGAGCGGCAAACAGTTCCCTGGACTTAGGCCCAACGTCTAATCCCATCCAGCCATCGGGAATGCCCGATGCGACATCAGCTGATCCAACCTGTTAATTAGATGATTTTAGCTGGGAACCTTATGTCAACACACAAAAAAAAACACTCAGTTCCACTTCCGATCCCCACTTTCCGCCGAGAAAGAATGTAATATATAATAAAAAAAAAATAACCTATGCTGGATTTGAACCTGCACTGCTTAAAAGCATCTTGTAACAGGGCAAAGCACGGCCTTGAATTCTGTTATTAAACAAGCAGGCAGAATATGTATTAGCTGTAGGGCCCCAGGTTTGCCACCATGCCGTGTGCAGAATACAACAAACATAAGATATGTACATCAAAATAATATCATTTTTAAATACGTGAAACTCTTACCTGAGCATTCTCATCAAATTTGTCAGCAGTAACAAAATCAACAGGTAAGTGGACCTTTACATTATTTTTAGCTGCCTTGTCAAGGAGCTTGGCTACAATTTTTGCACCTTCTCCATCATATAAGGAGTTACCAATCTGAAAAAAAAGTATGTTTTAGAATAAATGTTAGTATAATTTTAATTAAAATAGTAGCTTTTTTAAAGTATTGCTTTGTTTAAAGTATTGATTCTTTTTATCATATACCATTTAAATACTTACAGCCATGCCCTGAGTTTCTTTGAGGAAAGTATAAGCCATACCACCTCCAATGATCATTTCATTAACCTTATCTAATAAGTTTTCAATAAGGAGAATTTTATCTGCCACTTTTGCTCCTCCAAGAATAGCAAGGAATGGCCTGAAATAAAAAAAAATAGACAAAAAATGTACATAATAATACCTAATGAGCCTAATCAACAGTTGGCTGTTATAAGTTAGACCTGTCTCGGTGTCTTTCTGTTGTACCATAGCTCTTGACTGAATTACTTGATTTCAGTACAGTTTTTTTTAAATGAAAGCCTTCATTGCAGTTGTTCTTAGCTTAGTTGGATTTGTAGTTTAAGACCTACAAGCACTTTTCCAAGATAAGAAAGTAATTATTTGGGTGAGGATTTTTTTTTATATGACATTTTGTATTCATTTATAGAATGTATGTATATTTACAGAATACAAACTATATATTTGATAAACAAACCTTTCCGGTTCATGCAATGCCTTAGCAAAGTATAGAAGTTCCTTTTTAAGTAAAAATCCACTAGCCCTTTGTTCAAAACCTTCACCCATCATGGAACTGTGAGCTCTATGCGCAGTGCCTAAAATATATTAATATAACTTAAAATTAATATTTAATAAAACAAAAGAATTAATAAATATGATGAAAATAGTTTCTGGGTTCTCCATAAATTTGAAGATCTCATATGAAGATGTGATGTAATACTCTAACATTATTTCAGATTTAAAATTAATTAAGTAAAAAATTTAACTTATCATATGTATTCCATATTGAACAGTACAATACATTATATGTTAAGTGACAAAACTGAACACCTCATTTTGGTTTTATCAGGACAGAAAAGTAAATAATAATAATGTTTTCCATGGACTGAGTATAAAATACACAATAATCAACCATTTACTATTGATTATCCATATAAATGATATATTACCAAATGCATCGTTAATATATAGATCTCCAAGTTTTCTTAAGCTAGCCCTGAATGCTTTAACTTTTTCAGGATCAGCCTTGGCCTTGGCGCCATTGGCATCAACACCCTTGCCCTCTTCTTCAATGTGGAAACGAAGATTCTCCAGGAGAATTATTGAACCTGCTGGTGGATCAGCGCAAGCTGCTTCAACTTCAGCTCCCACACAGTCTGATAAAAACTGTATTTCTCTAAAATATTTTAAATTCATTTATGAAGTGTTATATTACTCAAATTAAAAATAATAGTAAACAACTTAGACGATTAATAAATTATATATTATTAAATTAGACAATCTTTAGGTGTTATAATTTATATGTCTGCAAGTTAAATTTTGTACGAAATTCAAATGACAATTAAAACGCTTACTTGTTTAGTAGTTTTTTAAGTTCTTGGGCTACCGGTTTCAAAGTATATTTTTGATTTGCTTGACCGTCTGGCCTACCGAGATGTGACATAAGAACTACAGATTTCGCACCCTTGTCTAGAGCATATTTAACGGAGTCTAAAGCAGCTACGATACGTTGATTATTGGTAATAACTCCATCTTTTAATGGTACATTAAAATCCACCCTAAGAAATGGAAAAAAAATACAATAATTTGTAATCATAATTATATATAACTATATAAAATATTCACCTCATCAACACGCGTTTTCCGCTTAAGTTAAGAGCATCAATGCTGAGTTTATTAAGAGCCATAATTATCTTTTATTATATTAATAAACTTTTAACGCAAATTTATAAATCGGCGCACAGTAAATTTCAGTCAATCTTAGACAAATTTGACCTTGTAAATGTCAATAGGGTCAAATATTCTTGCTATATTAAAAAAATAATATTATACTTCAATTAACTCAACTTATTACGTGTTTTAAAATGTACATGAACTGTTATTTATAATATTATGTTCTTCCCATACTAGTTAAATTAAATATAAAATATATTTAACTATTTGGACGACCTTGACAAATTTTTAGACATAGGTAATAATGCAATGATAGTCCTCAATAAAAATGTAAATTTGGAATACCATAAACTATAAACGTTGATGACGTAATGTTGGTAGGCGGAGGTGAGTGATAGGAACGCGGGAGGGATTTTTTGTTCGGTTTATGTTGGCATTACTGCTCGCTCTTCGCGAAATGCACGCATTGAGACGCTCGGATTTAGAATGTTCCTTGAAAATCTACGTTGAATTAAATGAAACTTCTTTACGAAGTGATCAGTTTTGTGACTCTTGTGTTCATACGTTTTATTTAAGTTCTTGTTTAGTGTGTATTAGTGATTGTTTTGGTTGACCAACAAAGTTAACAGAAGTGCGTCGAAAGTTGAAACATGGTGCCGCTAGGACCCGGGCCAGGCCATCCTACCGCACATCAAACGCACGGCGGGCCATCTACTAATTTATCCGGTCCAAATTCGTTATCACAGAGCTCTTCACAATCGAATAAGTCGTCAGTAGCGGTGTGTATTAAGAAATATTGCTTAATTTTAAACGGTTTTGCATCAATCTGGCGGCTCGCACATGTTTATGTAACTTCTAGTTTGAGCACGTGCGATTTGGCGCTAATTTTAATATTGGTTTTCAGAAGCCGAACTACACATTAAAATTTACTCTCGCTGGACACACAAAAGCTGTCTCGTCCGTTAAATTTAGTCCCAACGGCGAATGGCTCGCTAGCTCCTGTAAGTATGCTAAAATATTCATAACATTTGATTATTCTTTTATAATATTTTCATGTAATCGAAGCGCTTGAACTGGTTAAAAATACGTTGTAAATTGGAGCAACAAGTCATCTTCTTTGGACTGTAAATTGAGTTTTGTAGCATAATTACGTTGTGCAATTAAACCACAAACAAAGAAGAAAAAAATCTTTATTCATATAAAAACAATTTAACGGTTTTGGGCTATATACAATTTTTTGTAATATCAAATACATAATATTAAATCTTAAAATAATATTTTCAATTTTAATGTAAATTAAATATCCTGATAATATTGCCGCTAACCGTGATATACACGGTGCATATTTTCGCATATAAAATGGTAGCTCTTTATATAAGCCTATTGTAAAATACTTGCTTTATTCTATATTTCATTAACACTTGTATGTAGGTCATAGGCTCTTTGACATAATGTAAAGTGATAATAAGTTAGAGGTAGTGTGACCAACAAATTGTTTACTAAATTGTTAATGTTATAAAAATACACAAAAAAAAAGAAAATATGCTTGAAGTTCATATAAAAACTACACTGGCATACACAATAAGTATGTACACAGAATAAATTGATGACCTTGATATTAAATCTTATATACATATTTATATTTTTATAATGTTTCTGTAAATATACAATATTAATTTTCAGCTGCTGACAAACTTATTAAAGTGTGGGGAGCTTATGATGGCAAATTTGAAAAGACTATATCGGGACATAAGATGGGAATCAGTGATGTGGCATGGTCATCAGATAGCAGGCTGATTGTTAGTGCCAGCGATGACAAGACATTAAAGGTACAATTTGGAATTGCCTAGTGATTAAATAACATCAAATAATATGTAGAACAAAACAGAATAAGAAATTTACTGAAAATAGTTGATGGTTTAATTTAATAGGAACATTTTATGTCTAGAAATAAATAATAATCAAATGATAACAAAGTCAAAAGTAGGGTAAAACTATTTGATGATCAACATTTGAAATTCTCACGGTAATTGACCTCTTATCTTAAGAGATAACTAACACTGCTCTGATTAGAATGTTCACACCTTAGGTTTTTTGACAAGGTTTAAAATGTTTTACATTTTTAACATATTATGCATGTAATTAAATTTTAAAGATTTTTTTTTTTTTTTTTTGTTTTTATTATTAAATTACTGTCCACATAATGTTTAAAGTTAATTTGTATATAGTAAAAGTTGAAACAAGAACTATACCAGTAGGTTTTCTATAATTTGCCTGCTTACAATGTGTATAGAAGAAAGCTCTAGTAGTAACATTTCAAATTTGATTGGGTGCCAAGAGGTCACCGAGCTGGTGATAGTGAAATTGAACATATATGTAATTTTAAGGAGTCTTTAAAATTACACTTTCATACTGCAGAATTTACTTTATACTCCCATTTCCTCCTGGTTAAGGACTGCTAAGTGATGTTGAATAAATTTTATCACAAATTTAGAAATTGTAGATGTCAAAAGGACAAAATGGTCTTTATTTTAATGACATGTTATTTTAAAATTAATATGCACATACAATCACATAATGTTTGTTTTAATTTAAGTATTATCTTTTTAAAATAGATGATTTATATTTCAGGTCTGGGAGTTGAGCTCTGGAAAATGTCTAAAAACCTTAAAAGGCCACAGCAACTATGTATTTTGCTGTAATTTTAACCCACAAAGTAATCTTATTGTCTCTGGTAGCTTTGATGAGAGTGTGCGGATATGGGATGTCAGGACAGGTAAGATACACACACTTATTATTATTTATTTATAATTAAAATAGTTAAATATATTTTTTTAGTATAATTTATATATATTAAAATATTCACTGTGGCTTGAAGGACTACAGGGAAGTTTAAATTGGACCTAAATAGACCTGAAGTGCACCAGTTGAAATTTCTCAGAAAATAGCTTGCACAATAAATTTTGTTTACAAAGATGTGTACAAGTACCATATTTTATAACAAAATATAGTATATAAATTGTTTTATTATTTAGTTTTATTTATATCTTTCATTATGTGTTCTAAACAGGTAAATGTTTAAAGACACTACCAGCACATTCGGATCCAGTGTCAGCAGTACATTTCAACAGAGATGGTAGTCTTATTGTGTCATCAAGTTATGATGGTTTATGGTAAGAATATTTCACATTTATTTTAGTATTATACTTGTATTTCTATACTATGTAATGTAAGAATATGTTGAATATAGCCCAGTCAGTGCCCAGCAGTAGTACCAGTATGTACCAATAGATAGAATGAATTATTATAATTACCTTGTTCTGGTAAGAAATCAAAGTACTGCATTAAGTTTGGCTACATAACATGCAATGAAGAGTAAACATAAAAGAAATACAAACTTTTTTAGATAAACTATGGATGTTAACAGCACATTATCCATCAATATTTTCACTTGTTTCAGTCGAATTTGGGACACAGCTTCCGGTCAGTGCCTTAAAACCCTCATAGATGACGACAATCCACCAGTTTCCTTTGTAAAATTCTCTCCTAATGGCAAATATATACTAGCAGCGACACTTGATAATACACTTAAACTATGGGACTATAGCAGAGGCAAATGTTTGAAAACATATACAGGACATAAAAATGAGAAATATTGTATTTTTGCTAACTTCAGTGTTACTGGTGGCAAGGTAATTAACATTATTCATAATTTTAAATATTTATTCATGATTTTAGAACTAGAAAATAAGATTTTTTGTAGTCTTTTTCTATTCATTTAACAAATATTTTTTTTGTTTTATTGTATGTGGTTACAATGAAATAATTTTTGATTAATTTTATTATTTAGAATAATACCTTGTAAAAATTATATAAACATGTACTAACTGGATTTTACATCCCTCAGTGGATAGTATCAGGATCGGAAGACAATCTCGTGTATATATGGAACCTTCAGTCAAAAGAGATAGTCCAGCGGCTCTCGGGGCACACGGACACAGTGTTGTGCACCGCATGCCATCCCACTGAAAACATTATTGCTTCAGCTGCTTTAGAGAATGACAAGACTATTAAACTGTGGAAGAGTGACACGTAATGTTTACTTGGTAAGTTAAAGCAAACCATAATACAAATAAATATATATTCATTTTATTATTTTATACTAACATATATTATATTTTATACTGTGAATTTAATACACAAAATGCTTTTGTTTTAAATGTTATTATATCTCCTTGGTAAGATAACATCCAGATATTGTAATAGAACATATAATTTCTCCATATTCAATAATATAAAAAAAAATACAAAAAAAATATCTACTTAAAATATTAACAATTTGAATTATTGTGAAATAAGTTTGTTGTAATGTTGCATCATATATATTCACTATTATCTTTTTCTACTTAGTCTTATAGAAAGGCATTTTTTTTTAAATATAAACATTTTATAGAACCATAATATGGTATGTTTAATGAATATTATTATTGTTATAAATAAGAGAGATTAGTATCTTATACATGTTTTCAAAATAATGAATGCATAATGGTGGCATTGAGAGCAGGTGGTGAGGCAGTAACCACACCTGCCTTTAACATATGTGAGTTTGTTCACCTTTAAAATTATTCTTACTTTAATAGGTCAATGAAAATTATGTATATAATTATATATGTTATAATAACAATTTATTATTTGAAATAATATTGCTAGTGGAATTATGATATATTGGATATATTGATTATATATTTCTTTCATACAGGCTGTGACCTTTCCACACAGGTTATTTAGAAATGGAAAGCATTACACTGTTTGACTGTAAATATTATGAATGTTAGTTCAATTTTAAGTAGAAAAATTAATATATATTTTTTCTTGTTAGTAAAATAACAAAATGCCAGGTTGGCTGCCATCCAACACACAATATGTCTAAAATTTGAAAAGATAGACAAACAGAAAATAGAGAACGAATTATCTGGTTTAACACATGGTTCTCAAAACTTATAATATATCTCTTTAAATTATGAAGAAATAAAATGACTTGTTTTAGAATTCGTTTTGTAGTACCTCAAATTTATTGGTGTTATAATTTTTGTCTCTTACTTACTAATTGGTAGTTTATCTAGATAAGGAATTGAAATGAAAATAAATTAATATGATGTAATAAATATACATTATTTTTATCGGCTTTGCAAACCAGTACATATATAAATTTCTATATTGTTTTTTATTAGAGCACATTATGTATTTACAAAGGGCAAAGTGTGAGGGTCACTTTAGGGCTATTACATAAACATTTAAGTTTTTTCAACAAGAGAGTTTCAACATTTTTATTTCACAAGTTTGTAACATTAGCAATAACTTAATTTATTTCAACTTGCATTATATTTATATAATATATATTTATACTTTATATAATATTATTTGTAGACTGTTTAAATAATTTAAATTATAAAGTAATTTAAATATTTTATATATTTTTTTGACCTTCACGCTATATCCCGCACATAACAGGGTAGACAGAGGGTATTTGGAAACCTATTGTTAAGACACTCGGTTCAGTTCACTCAATTCGGGAATCTTCGCCGCGGCTTCAGTAGCGGAACTCGACTATTCACTTTGCTTTGTAACCTATCTTTTACAGTCACACGCTTGTGCTTCTGAGCCATAACAAGCCTCAATAGGCTTGAATTAACGCTACTATTAAAAATGATTATATAATATAATATTAATAAAATATATTATAATAATAAAAAGACATGTGAATTTTAATTTTAATAACTTAATCATATTTTGTGCTGAAAAAAATATCTCCATTGCTTATATGGTAGAACATTTCATGAAGTATGTTCATACTTCATAAGTCATGGTAGAAAATTATGTCATTGATAGCTTCTTGTAATTCTATTTGCGCTATATCGCGTCTTTTCAACGGATGGCAAAGAAAACCCTATGTTTAGACACATTCTTCACATTTCTTTTTTTTTTTTTTTCAGCTTCACGCTGTATCCCGCACTAGGCAGGGTAGGCAGAGGGAACGAAAGTGAAACCTAGTGTTATGACACTCCGTTCCACTTCGGTTCCCCACTTTCCGCCGAATTTGAGGCATTGCGTGTTGAGTGGCGGAACTCAACGCCGCGCTTTGCCTTATTACCAGAGCGAAGAAAATGAAACATTAAATATTTAAATTGAAAATATTAAATATTTCATTTCCTCGACTGGGGATCGAACCCAGAACCTGTCGGTTACAGGCACACTCTTGTGCCGCTGCGCCACGACAGGCCTCAACATTTCGCCAACAGTTCACATTTCGCCTGAAAATAAATAGCGCAACTGAACCTCATTCAAGTCCTTGATTGGAGTTCGAACCTACAACTCGCCTCAACTACAATCAACATGTAAATTGTGTCAAAATTGTCTCAGTATTTTTAAAAGCTATATACTACCTGTATACTAACTTTGTATGTATTAATGTTCATTATGTTTGTTTCAGATAACGCACAGACGGCGATCTGTTTATAGCGGCTCCATATTGAGAGCTCGGCCTTTGGCTTGTGAATAGTTTTTTTTTATATATAAATAAGGTTTTATTAGTTTTACGGAATTACGGACAATCGACCGAGCGTGTATCATCATTTAGTCAGTCAGATCAGAGATAGTGTGCATTTCATTTGTTTATAAGATTCACATATTTTTGTAACGTGCAAATGATGAATATGAAAGTGTTTTAGCCATTATGTTAGTTTATACAGAGTTGTTAAGGAACTTGCTTAATAATAATAACTTGTTGGATGCAATTAAAAATTTAGTAGTTATATTGTGGTTTTATTATCGTCCCTGGTGTGTGTTTCTGAGCAAATCTCAGATGAAAATTTGATAGTAATAAATATTTGTTAAAAAACTTTTATTTGATTTGTTTTTGAGACTTTAATAGTCCGGGAGCCAGTGACAGATTTTCATGACCAATTTCCTCCCAAGTAAAATTTCGTAAAATTCAATAAGAAGTTGTGTTATGAAGCTTCGCGATCGTCAGCTGCGACTCCGGTAGTGGGGCAGGCAGTGGCAGCCTCCCACGCACGACGAAAAAAAAAGTTTTTTTAGTCACTTCCTCCCGTTCTAAAATTTCTTGATTAATAGTTTATTTAATATCTTGAAGGTAAAATAAAGTCAGCTGACCATAACATGGCGGATTATACGTCAGCTGGCCGCTTGAATATGAAAAAAAAAATGCATATTTTCAATGATTTCCTCTCAACTAAAAATTAAACTAGTGATAGTTTATACGTTACTGTCAATAAAAATTAACGTCAGCTTGCTGTATCTCAGTGGAAAGTTTGTCAGCTGGTAACTTGAAATGTGTAATGTAGCAGCATCTATCACCTACTGAATCTTATCAGCTGACGACTTTTCCCTTGACTTACATAAAAATACACAAAAAAAAAGAAAATATGCTTGAAGTTCATATAAAAACTACACTGGCATACACAATAAGTATGTACACAGAATAAATTGATGACCTTGATATTAAATCTTATATACATATTTATATTTTTATAATGTTTCTGTAAATATACAATATTAATTTTCAGCTGCTGACAAGCTTATTAAAGTGTGGGGAGCTTATGATGGCAAATTTGAAAAGACTATATCGGGACATAAGATGGGAATCAGTGATGTGGCATGGTCATCAGATAGCAGGCTGATTGTTAGTGCCAGCGATGACAAGACATTAAAGGTACAATTTGGAATTGCCTAGTGATTAAATAACATCAAATAATATGTAGAACAAAACAGAATTAGAAATTTACTCAAAATAGTTAATGGTTTAATTGAATAAGAACATTTTGTGTGTAGAAATAAATAATAATCAAATGATAACAAAGTCAAAAGTAGGGTAAAACTATTTGATGATCAACATTTGAAATTCTCACGGTAATTGACCTCTTATCTTAAGAGATAACTAACACTGCTCTGATTAGAATGTTCACACCTTAGGTTTTTTGACAAGGTTTAAAATGTTTTACATTTTTAACATATTATGCATGTAATTAAATTTTAAAGATTGTTTTTTTTTTTTTTTTTTTTTTTTTTAAATATTAAATTACTGTCCACATAATGTTTAAAGTTAATTTGTATATAGTAAAAGTTGAAACAAGAAGTATACCAGTAGGTTTTCTATAGTTTGCCTGCTTACAATGTGTATAGAAGACAGCTCTAGTAGTAACATTTCAAATTTGATTGGGTGCCAAGAGGTCACCGAGCTGGTGATAGTGAAATTGAACATATATGTAATTTTAAGGAGTCTTTAAAATTACACTTGTATACTGCAGAATTTACTTTATACTCCCATTTCTGGTTAAGGACTGCTAAGTGATGTTGAATAAATTTTATCACAAATTTAGAAATTGTAGATGTCAAAAGGACAAAATGGTCTTTATTTTAATGACATGTTATTTTAAAATTAATATGCACATACAATCACATAATGTTTGTTTTAATTTAAGTATTATCTTTTTAAAATAGATGATTTATATTTCAGGTCTGGGAGTTGAGCTCTGGAAAATGTCTAAAAACCTTAAAAGGCCACAGCAACTATGTGTTTTGCTGTAATTTTAACCCACAAAGTAATCTTATTGTCTCTGGTAGCTTTGATGAGAGTGTGCGGATATGGGATGTCAGGACAGGTAAGATACACACACTTATTATTATTTATTTATAATTAAAATAGTTAAATATATTTTTTTAGTATAATTTATATATATTAAAATATTCACTGTGGCTTGAAGGACTACAGGGAAGTTTAAATTGGACCTAAATAGACCTGAAGTGCACCAGTTGAAATGTCTCAGAAAATAGCTTGCACAATAAATTTTGTTTACAAAGATGTGTACAAGTACCATATTTTATAACAAAATATAGTATATAAATTGTTTTATTATTTAGTTTTATTTATATCTTTCATTATGTGTTCTAAACAGGTAAATGTTTAAAGACACTACCAGCACATTCGGATCCAGTGTCAGCAGTACATTTCAACAGAGATGGTAGTCTTATTGTGTCATCAAGTTATGATGGTTTATGGTAAGAATATTTCACATTTATTTTAGTATTATACTTGTATTTCTATACTATGTAATGTAAGAATATGTTGAATATAGCCCAGTCAGTGCCCAGCAGTAGTACCAGTATGTAGCAATTGATAGAATGAATTATTATAATTACCTTGTTCTGGTAAGAAATCAAAGTACTGCATTAAGTTTGGCTACATAACATGCAATGAAGAGTAAACATAAAAGAAATACAAACTTTTTTACATAAACTATGGATGTTAATAGCACATTATCAATCAATATTTTGACTTGTTTCAGTCGAATTTGGGACACAGCTTCCGGTCAGTGCCTTAAAACCCTCATAGATGACGACAATCCACCAGTTTCCTTTGTAAAATTCTCTCCTAATGGCAAATATATACTAGCAGCGACACTTGATAATACACTTAAACTATGGGACTATAGCAGAGGCAAATGTTTGAAAACATATACGGGACATAAGAATGAGAAATATTGTATTTTTGCTAACTTCAGTGTTACTGGTGGCAAGGTAATTAACATTATTCATAATTTTAAATATTCATTCATGATTTTAGAACTAGAATTTAAGATTTCTTCTTCTTCGTCTTTTTTTTTATTCATTTAACAAATATTTTTTTTTTGTTTTATTGTATGTGGTTACAATGAAATAATTTTTGATTAATTTTATTATTTAGAATAATATCTTGTAAAAATTATATAAACATGTACTAACTGGATTTTACATCCCTCAGTGGATAGTATCAGGATCGGAAGACAATCTCGTGTATATATGGAACCTTCAGTCAAAAGAGATAGTCCAGCGGCTCTCGGGGCACACGGACACAGTGTTGTGCACCGCATGCCATCCCACTGAGAACATTATTGCTTCAGCTGCTTTAGAGAATGACAAGACTATTAAACTGTGGAAGAGTGACACGTAATGTTTACTTGGTAAGTTAAAGCAAACCATAATACAAATAAATATATATTCGTTTTATTATTTTATACTAACATATATTATATTTTATACTGTGAATTTAATACACAAAATGCTTTTGTTTTAAATGTTATTATTTCTCCTTGGTAAGATAACATCCAGATATTGTAATAGAACATATAATTTCTCCATATTCAATAATTTAAGAAAAAAATACAAAAAAAATATCTACTTAAAATATTAACAATTTGAATTATTGTGAAATAAGTTTGTTGTAATGTTGCATCATATATATTCACTATTATCTTTTTCTACTTAGTCTTATAGAAAGGCATTTTTTTTATATATAATAATTTTATAGAACCATAATACGGTATGTTTAATGAATATTATTATTGTTATAAATAAGAGAGATTAGTATCTTATACATGTTTTCAATAATAATGAATGCATAATGGTGGCATTGAGAGCAGGTGGTGAGGCAGTAGCCACACCTGCCTTTAACATATGTGAGTTTGTTCACCTTTAAAATTATTATTACTTTAATAGGTCAATGAAAATTATGTATATAATTATATATGTTATAATAACAATTTATTATTTGAAATAATATTGCTAGTGGAATTATGATATATTGGATATATTGATTATATATTTCTTTCATACAGGCTGTGACCTTCCCATACAGGTTATTTAGAAATGGAAAGCATTACACTGTTTGACTGTAGATATTATGAATGTTAGTTCAATTTTAAGTAGAAAAATTAATATATATTTTTTCTTGTTAGTAAAATAACAAAATGCCAGGTTGGCTGCCATCCAACACACAATATGTCTAAAATTTGAAAAGATAGACAAACAGAAAACATAGAATGAATTATCTGGTTTAACACATGGTTCTCAAAACTTATAATATATCTCTTTAAATTATGAAGAAATAAAATGACTTGTTTTAGAATTTGTTTTGTAGTGCCTCAAATTTATTGGTGTTATAATTTTTGTCTCTTACTTACTAATTGGTAGTTTATCTAGATAAGGAATTGAAATGAAAATAAATTAATATGATGTAATAAATATACATTATTTTTATCGGCTTTGCAAACCAGGACATATATAAATTTCTATATTGTTTTTTATTAGAGCACATTATGTATTTACAAAGGGCAAAGTGTGACGGTCACTTAAGGGCAATAGACATAAACATTCAAGTTTTTTCAACAAGAGAGTTTCAACATTTTTATTTCACAAGTTTGTAACATTAGCAATGACTTAATTTATTTCAACTTGCATTATATTTATATAATATATATTTATACTTTGTATAATATTATTTGTAGACTGTTTAAATAATTTAAATTATAAAGTAATTTAAATATTTTATATATTTTTTTCACCTTCACGCTATATCCCGCACACGGTAGGGTAGACAGAGGGTATTTGGAAACCTATTGTTAAGACACTCGGTTCAGTTCACTCAATTCGGGAATCTTCGCCGCGGCTTCAGTAGCGGAACTCGACTATTCACTTTGCTTTGTAACCTATCTTTTACAGTCACACGCTTGTGCTTCTGAGCCATAACAAGCCTCAATAGGCTTGAATTAACGCTACTATTAAAAATGATTATATAATATAATATTAATAAAATATGTTATAATAATAAAAAGACATGTGAATTTTAATTTTAATAACTTAATCATATTTTGTGCTGAAAAAAATATCTCCATTGCTTACATGGTAGAACATTTCATAAAGTATGTTCATACTTCATAAGTCATGGTAGAAAATTATGTCATTGATAGCTTCTTGTAATTCTATTTGCGCTATATCGCGTCTTTTCAACGGATGGCAAAGAAAACCCAATGTTTAGACACATTCTTCACATTTCTTTTTTTTTTTTTCAGCTTCACGCTGTATCCCGCACTAGGCAGGGTAGGCAGAGGGAACGAAAGTGAAACCTAGTGTTATGACACTCCGTTCCACTTCGGTTCCCCACTTTCCGCCGAATTTGAGGCATTGCGTGTTGAGTGGCGGAACTCAACGCCGCGCTTTGCCTTATTACCAGAGCGAAGAAAATGAAACATTAAATATTTAAATTGAAAATATTAAATATTTCATTTCCTCGACTGGGGATCGAACCCAGAACCTGTCGGTTACAGGCACACTCTTGTGCCGCTGCGCCACGACAGGCCTCAACATTTCGCCAACAGTTCACATTTCGCCTGAAAATAAATAGCGCAACTGATCCTCATTCAAGTCCTTGATTGGAGTTCGAACCTACAACTCACCTCAACTACAATCAACATTTAAATTGTGTCAAAATTGTCTCAGTATTTTTAAAAGCTATATACTAACTTTGTACTAACTTTGTATGTATTAATGTTCATTATGTTTGTTTCAGATAACGCACAGACGGCGATCTGTTTATAGCGGCTCCATATTGAGAGCTCGGCCTTTGGCTTGTGAATAGTTTTTTTTTATATATAAATAAGGTTTTATTAGTTTTACGGAATTACGGACAATCGACCGAGCGTGTATCATCATTTAGTCAGTCAGATCAGAGATAGTGTGCATTTCATTTGTTTATAAGATTCACATATTTTTGTAACGTGCAAATGATGAATATGAAAGTGTTTTAGCCATTATGTTAGTTTATACAGAGTTGTTAAGGAACTTGCTTAATAATAATAACTTGTTGGATGCAATTAAAAATTTAGTAGTTATATTGTGGTTTTATTATCGTCCCTGGTGTGTGCTTCTGAGCAAATCTCAGATGAAAATTTGATAGTAATAAATATTTGTTAAAAAAACTTTATTTGATTTGTTTTTGAGACTTTAATAGTCCGGGAGCCAGTGACAGATTTTCATGACCAATTTCCTCCCAAGTAAAATTTCGTAAAATTCAATAAGAAGTTGTGTTATGAAGCTTCGCGATCGTCAGCTGCGACTCCGGTAGTGGGGCAGGCAGTGGCAGCCTCCCACGCACGACGAAAAAAAAAGTTTTTTTAGTCACTTCCTCCCGTTCTAAAATTTCTTGATTAATAGTTTATTTAATATCTTGAAGGTAAAATAAAGTCAGCTGACCATAACATGGCGGATTATACGTCAGCTGGCCGCTTGAATATGAAAAAAAAAATGCATATTTTCAATGATTTCCTCTCAACTAAAAATTAAACTAGTGATAGTTTATATGTTACTGTCAATAAAAATTAACGTCAGCTTGCTGTATCTCAGTGGAAAGTTTGTCAGCTGGTAACTTGAAATGTGTAATGTAGCAGCATCTATCACCTACTGAATCTTATCAGCTGACGACTTTTCCCTTGACTTACAGCTAGCTGATTTTTTTTATTATTCACCAGAGTATATTAACTATTCTCTTATAAATTTTCATCCGGGAGGAAATCACTTTTCTCTAGTTGTTTGCAAGTCAATGTAGTATTGCCAAGCGCTTTAGCGCTGCATGCATTTTGTTAGCATTAAACGGGCAATAAATCGCAGTTTCGCTAAAGCGCTGAAACGTTTATTTTGTTTTTATTTACAATGGCCGGCGGGCTTAATAGGATGCGATTATATCAATGATTATATTATTTAATATGTTTATGAGAATCTGAAGTGTCCGTTTTATACTAATATTTGATTATTATAGTATAAAACACGTGAATATTTATGTTTATAAATTGCATGCCAGCAGAGCTGGGGCCAAAATTACACATTGTCCTTTATTCACAAAGTCACTGCACGGCTAGTTGCTCATGCTACGTTGGCCCTGTCTTACTCTCTCTCAATCGGTCTCGAACACTCTCTCTCTCTTTTCCGACACTTCCGTTGCATACCGGCGTGACGTTTCATCTGTAAAAATTTTACCCTCATGCGCCTAAAGAAGTTTCACTTCAAAAAAATCAGCTAGCTGTAAGTCAAGGGAAAAGTCGTCAGCTGATAAGATTCAGTAGGTGATAGATGCTGCTACATTACACATTTCAAGTTACCAGCTGACAAACTTTCCACTGAGATACAGCAAGCTGACGTTAATTTTTATTGACAGTAACATATAAACTATCACCAGTTTAATTTTTAGTTGAGAGGAAATCATTGAAAATATACATTTTTTTTTCATATTCAAGCGGCCAGCTGACGTATAATCCGCCATGTTATGGTCAGCTGACTTTATTTTTACTTCAAGATATTAAATAAACTATTAATCAAGAAATTTTAGAACGGGAGGAAGTGACTAAAAAAACTTTTTTTTTCGTCGTGCGTGGGAGGCTGCCACTGCCTGCCCCACTACCAGAGCCGCAACTGACGGTCGCTAAGCTTCATAACACAACTTCTTATTGCATTTGACGAATTTTCACTCGGGAGGAAATTCGTGACGAAAAATTGTCACTGGC
Source organism: Eueides isabella (assembly GCA_019049475.1). Classification (NCBI taxonomy): domain Eukaryota; kingdom Metazoa; phylum Arthropoda; class Insecta; order Lepidoptera; family Nymphalidae; genus Eueides; species Eueides isabella. Next base: position 12,544,702 of record CM032385.1, read on the forward strand.
TCCCGGACTTTAAGTAACGGTTTTGTTGTAATTATAGCGTGAATATAATGTTTTTTTGACATATTTTTTTAATATTGCAATGAGTCTTAATTAAAATTACCTTAGGGATAGACTAATATTTTACAAAACTTGGAATTTAGAATGGCTCTGAGGTCTGTCGTAGCGCAGCATGCGACTTTAAACGCGACAGGTTGTGGGTTCGATCCCCATTCGAGGAAATGAAATCTATCCAATAGAATTTTACATAAGATTTTTTGCAATATATCTTGCATGTGTTGATGATGATCAACTGATCGGTTACAGATTAATATTTAAGTATTAATTACTTAAATGTTAATCTGTAACCGATCAGTCTATACATGCAAGATATATTACAAAAAATCTTACGTAAAATTCTTGGCTATGCGCATGTACGCGCCAGTCTCGGAAATAACTAACCAGATTTAAATGCAATTTTCATTATTATATTTTGGCAACCTTCTCTCAATATTTAGTGTTTGCCTTATTTTAATCGGTAGGACCCTCTGTTTCCATTAATATTCTCACGTTCCTTACATTTCACCGAAATCTTGAGATATTGTATATTGATAGGCTGCATGTTACCTCAGCGAAGAAATAAAAATATAAAATGCTTTTAAAAAATATATTGTGTTTCGTCTGATAGTTAAAACAAATTTACTTACAACAGACAAAAAAAACTTACAAAAGACTTTAAAATCCCTATTTAAAAGTACAATAAAAGATAGTGTCACGTTTAAATCGTGTCCTCCAAAAATGAATATAGAAATATTTAAAAATATTATAGTGTTGAAAATTGACTTTTAGTCAATTAGACCATATTATAATTAGACCATTTCGTATAAAACTTGTAAGTCATAATAAAACGATAAAGAGCTTTTAAGCATGACGAATGTTTTTATTATCGGTAAAAAAAAAAGAGTTATAAAAAATTTTGCGTCATCAATTTTTTTATAATTCAATTGTGTAGATAGAAAAAAGCAAGTTGATACCATTTACACTGGCTTCACCAAAGCTTTCGATAAAGTAATTCACAAAATACTATTGACTAAGCTAAATTTCGATGGTATTGCGGGTGCTTTCATCAATTGGCTGGGTTCTTATTTGTCCGAACGCTCATTTTTTTGTTGTAGTTAATGGTTTTGATTCCTTTTTATGTAAGATATTTTCTGGCGTTCCACAAGGCTCACATCTTGGCCCAGTATTATTCAATATATTTATCAATGATCTGCCATCATGTGTACTTTAATCACTCAACACCATTGTTGTTTGCAGATGATTTAAAATTATATAAAATTATTGACACTGGAGCTTAATAGCCTCAAATGCTTTCATATAAAATTTACAAGAAGGATCGATTTTATTCCGTCGATGTATTTCATTAAAGATGTGCAAATTAGCGAGACTCAGACAATAAAAGATTTAGGTAGTATTGATAGTAAGTTAACTTTTGTGCCTCATATAGATTTAATAATAAAGAAAGCTTTAAAAATGCTGGGCTTTATAATTAGAATTTCTAGATTTTTTAAGAGGCTTTCAACTAAGATAATCCTATACAATAGTTTTGTTAGATCAATTTTAGAGTATGGGAGTGTCGCTTGGCGTCCTGATTTCGCAACACATATGCTGCGAATAGAACGAGTGCAGAAGAGATTTGTAAGGCATCTTATGTACTCTCGGAATAAAGTTCATCGAGAGAAGTACTCTTATAGCGCATCTCTAGATTTCTATAAAATGTCTGATGTGAATTCTCGGATAGATGCTAACGACCTTGTTTTCCTATACAAGATGGTTAATAGTTACATAAATTGTCCGCGTCTTCTCTCTAAGCTCTCTTTTACATTACCTCGTAGGGTGCCCCGGAAAATAATTCAACTGTTTGCTCCACCGCAACGGAGGACAAAATTGGGATTTAACTCTCCTATCAATAGGCTTACCTTACTTTATAATAAAATATGTAGTGAATCTGCGAATACTGATATCTTTAACATGTCCATAGCAGCTTTCAGAAAAGCAATTTGTAAAATATGACTTAATGAACGGCACTAATTATGTATGTGTTAGCTTATAGTATATAGTACTTATTGTTTGTTGCACTGTGACACTACTCAAAGTTATGTTCAATATGTATATTTTTTGTTTAAATTTAGTTTTACTTACTGTTAACTGTTTGTTTTGTTTATGTATCAGCAATTAAATGTTTATATTTTAGAACTTCACAACTGTTCATAAAAAAAATGTTTTGCATGCGGTGTTTACCTTTAAGTGGTAGTTCATTAATTGTCTTAGTTTATAAGTTAAATTTACTTGTTGTGCAACATAATGTATCTACCGTTGGTAAGCTTAATAAATAAATAAAAAAAATAAATAAAAAAAAAAAATTGTATTTATTTTCTCATTCTATCAATTATTGCTTTTTAGGTATTTTTAATATACGCTGTGTAATAATTAGTAGTGAAAACTTTTAGGCTTGTGAATTATTTAAAAATAATGTATTAAAAAATAAAATATTAGAAGCTGTATGTTTTCCTGAAAATCACCTAAAAATGTTTCATTTTAGTTATTCTAAATTTTTGTAATAAAGAATAAAATAGAAAATTATTTCTGATTTGTAGTCTAGTTAAAACATTTATTGTGTAACATACGCAGTAAACTACGTTATTTATGTTAATTAGGATTGATTTTCTAAAAATCATTTGATCTCGCAATAGAGTTAAAAGTAAGCCGAAAAGTGGCATTAAAAATATTTCTCAATAGAGCAACGTTGCCTTTACCTGTGGGGCTTGTCGTGATATACAGACAAACCATTCAAAAAAACCTCATAAAACATTTACATTACAAGTACATAAGATTTGTTAAAATATGATGTTTTTTTGTTATAATTTTTAACTGTGTGTATAAATAAAAAAACTGATACTAGTCGATAGAATCTATTATCTTTTTCGAAATGAGCGCATTTATTTTTTAAAAAATAAATAAAAATACTCTGGCAATTTTTGTCTTCACCAGTGTTATAGGTATAAAAAAATTGTAACAATATAATTTTAATGATCTTATTAGTACCTACTTACAATCATTTTTACAAATTTAACAATATGTATATGTATACTCATATACATATGTATGTACTTATTAACAAAAAAGTAATTTTATTTTGAGCAACATCAGAACTTTTGCTTAGTATTTCTATAAAAATAAAGGGTACCCACAGGGGTCCCCAGTAATATGCTTTCCATAATTTTATACAGTCCCTATTATAGAAGATAAAGCGAGAAAAATTAGGTCAGTCAGCCCTTGGGATATTGTGGAACGTCTTTATATTCCCGCCTTACCATATCGATAACTTAGTGAGTTAGTTTGATTTTCTTATCTTGTTTTTATAAATTTAAGCAATAATTGAAGTATTGTGTACATATATTACACATCATCTATGTCTTTTAGAAATACACTTTAAAATGATAATCAATATATTTTTTGTTCACTTTTAAAAAACTTATGCTACTACTTTATGTTTAAAAATAAATTTAATTAGCACTTTTACAAGAAGTCTAATTTAATATTTAATCTTTGTCAAATCTAGTAATTGGCATAACATGAACTTTGTAATAACACCCTATAGTGTGGCAGAACCCAATTAACTTAATCAGATTGCCAAGTCACGCATATAGCGTAGTAGTAAAGGCACTTAGTAAAATACTTCTTTTACCGCTGGCCGCCCATTTTTGGAGAAATTGCGTCAATTTTTACTTCAAACTAAATACTCTTTGTCCAGCAGAGCGAGGGATTTAAAATGATTTAAATATATTCTATTTACAAACGTTTGGGGATTACACTAACTACCACCACGCTTTCAGTTACGTGTGATCCTGTTGCGCCGAACGGCCTATGAAAACATGTTATAGCTGTTTTCTAACATATTGTCCTAGTACTTTTATGTTTGTTCCATTATGTCTTTATTTAATATGTATTAAACTAATTTGTATAATTTAATACAGGAGAAGGTGATAATATGGCCCCCCTTTAATATTTTTTACTTATAATCATACCATTTATTTAATTCTTATTTAAACGGAACATCAATATGACAACGTTGAAATAATACAAAAAAAGCCGAGCGTGGGCAGCACAGCGTTGTGTTTTACGAACTAATTTAAACTTGCACTGACGGAAACTTTTATGTTGTGCTGCAATTAATTCAATAATTTTGTAAATACCAACTTTTTGCTACGAAGAGAGCAACATAGTATTCGATTAACTTTTTCCAACAGAACTTAAAGGTAAATATATACAAAATATTCGCCGTTTTATATTTATTGAGATTTCATTACACCATATTGATAATCCCCCTTATATTGGGTGCATTATAGTCCCGGGGGCCAAATTACATACAAGAAAGATATTTTTTTTTGTTTGCAGGTGCCTAGACAATATTTATTGTTACCAGTATCAAAAAAACAAAAAACTTGGTCCTGACCAAATGAAAAAGACTCATCTGAATATGATGAAAATGTCCGTCCGGTCCAGTACCTGACGACTCAGATACATTTTGTATCTTTTGTGACCCCATTTACTCCAGTGACAGACGTGGAGAAGAATGGTTTCAGTGCCAGCTGTAACTTATGGGTTGATACCGACTGTGCAGGTCTTGAAAGCGATATTATATCTGTAATTTTTGTCGTTGAGTGCAATGTATTTAATTTAGCCCCAGTGTGCCATATATTTTTTAAAAAAAAACATACGTTTATTAAATACTCTGTCACTTTTTTTCAATTCCATAGTGAATCATATATAGGTAAATAAATATGGAAACAGGTAATGTATTATTTATACTTATTTTCCTTTTATTTTTTACGTTATATTTCAAAAACAAAATGGGGGGCCACATTATCACCTTCTCCTCTACTCATATCAATATAATAAAAAAAAAATAAAAAAGGTAATTCTTGATTTCATATTAACTATTTATAATTTGGAAACAATGGAAAATAGGACATTAACTAAGTGTAAAGGCCACACATTGAAAACTTCGGTCTACCACAATTTCACGACGGACTGCTACTTTCATACATAATAATTATAATTTGTGGCAATTACATTTTAGTGAATTTTGCTATTATATTGCTCAATTAATTTAAATTAATATTGTTATGGTTATGTTATACATTAACAATATAAATTTAATATAATTAATAACATAAATAGAGAAACACCTTATGTTTAATATTATTTAAGCTAAAATTATTATATAATTAAAAAAATACAACGTAGACCCGTTTTTAAATTGACACTTTATAGGGTATAAAAATATCTATACCCTATTAAGTATCCGTGATATAAAAGGTAAACAAACTAGAAAAAAGTTTTTAGCTTAGAGTACGATCACACTTGTTCTGATAGTGTCGTAATAGGTGTCGTAGTGTCGACAGAGTACGTGTGGGACAGTCACGTTATCAGCAATGGCAAAATTTTTGGGCAGACTCAATCGTATTACTCGCGTCGCATCGCACCGCTTGCAATCATAATCTGAGTTAAGTAGAGGCTTCTGCCACTGTGTTTTACATTGGGTAATGCCGGGCTTTAGTTATGGTAATATGGGTAACATGACAGCGACATTGAAAGAAATATTGGCTCAGGAGGGTATCAGCACCTTCAGTGTTGGAGAATCCTTAAGCCTAAACATTCAGGCCGTTTGTCGAACTCTGGGAAAGGGACAAATCCACGCTTCAAACAAGACATAGTTCGTACGTTCCACGGTAATCTCAACCATGCTCAAGTTGGACTTCTGTAACTCCACCGTGAAAAAAAAAAACAGCCGTCCGATTTCTAGGGCCTCTTTTTGCCTCCAACTTGATTATGGATTAACGATGAGTAGGTGACTTTGGTGTTAATGTGTTTTTTTCGCACTAAGTGGGCATAGTCTCAGACTCTTGGAAGAGCGATTATATCCACTCAATTCCAAAAAAGGCGATGTATTCGATAAATATTCAACCAACTACAGGTCTATCGCTAGCACCTCCCTGTACTCAAGTTGTGGAGATACATACACACAATAAATAGTTTTAGTTTACCTGGAGAATTACCGATTGACCAATGACCGTGGGCTACCGCTCAGTGGGCAGGCCCCCTACCAGGCGGACCGACGATCTGGTCAAGATACCGTTCGTCGTGAAAATCATCGGGGGAGGCCTATGTCCAGCAGTGGGCGTCGCACGGCTGACACGACGACAACGACGACAATGACCGTTAATATGGTCTTCGCTAGGAACGCTCAACGTACGATCTGTTGGTTTACCTAACCCACCGCTGGTCCTGCGGCTATTGAAAAAAAAGGAGAGGACTACTTGCTACGATCCCGTTTCACGGGATTAAGCTGTTTCTTCTGCAAATAAAAAACATTTTAGATGTCTCTAACATACATTGCTTTGCAGATGATATCACTGTGGCCGCTGTATAATCCGGCCTTGCAAGTCTTTCTCGGGAAATTTATCGACCGTTAGTGCAAAATATAGTTTCCTTATATGGTAAAAGAAGCCTGGTTCAATTCAACCCCCTAGATACAAGTTTACGCTTTAATCACTAATATACTATGAACCTCAAAAAAAACTATGGAACTCATAAGGGCGAGTCAGTACTTCACGCTGACACACTGATAGTCCCTGTCCCAGGCCTACTTAAGAACTGTTTGACTTGTGCTTCCTGTCGTCGAATTTTTTACCGCACAGTATATCAAAGCAACACCGCACAGTATATCAATGACAAGCACAGATAGCATCTTCACCATCTAAATACGTGGAATGGAACTTACAAAACCGCATGTATGTTATTGTGTGGTTTCGTAGGAATACTGCATGCCTGCAGTACCTGCAGTATGTTACCAGATTTTTCCGCTCAATTCTAGTTATTCCCTTGTTACTTTTGTTATTTTATTCAAATTACTTAAAGTTAAGTAAGACTTAAAGTTATTTGTTGATTGTGTTGTTTTAATTAACGTCTAAAACAAGAGCGAGCAATAACAAAGCAACGATTGCTCTTTTTTCCTCCAAAGTAGGAACAAGCAAAAATAATTCTTGTGAGTACAAAGTGGCTGTTATTAAAGTTTAATAATATACGTAAAATAAACATTCCCGAAGGATTCAAATCCGTAGAGGATTCAAATCATATGTTAAAATGAATGGACTTTGGTTAAAAAGACGCTTTGCACGCTACAGACATTGTTCGTCATCGTGGTGTTTCTCTACATATCTGTACCTAATGTTTTTATTCCTCTGTATACTTATTCTCAATTAGGTTCACATCTATTGAGTGTAGTTAATCTGTTGGAACTTTCACCTTGACCACTTGGCGACAAATTTAAAAGTTAAATATTATACAATTTTTATATAAAAATAAGGCAACTTGCGAATGCTTGAGTTGAAGTTTATTAAAAAGCTATAACATTTTATTTCCAGTAAAAATGTTATACTACTTCAATGCTTTACTCTACAAATTACAGAATTTGCATATGAATTCCTTTAGCGTATCCCGTAGAAGCTTTAGATTTCTCAATATAAAAGGTACATTCACGACGATCTTATCTTCACAATAAAGAAAAAAAACCAATAAAATTATTACAATTGTTTCTTTGTGGTATATTTTGTTACAATGCTTATAATATAAAAAAAATATTTAAAAAAAAGTACATTTTTTTTAAAATATCTAAATAAGCATAAGTAAGATTATAAGTACTATATTTTCAGTTATCTTTTGGATAAAATCTTCAAGTAATAAATTATCGTATTTTTATTACCTATAATTTATGAAATCAATTAAAAAAAACTGAGAAAATGAAGGTATTTGAGGAGTTACTTTGATATATCATATGCTTGTTTGATTAATAACCCCCTTTAATAAAGTAGCCATGTTACATGCTCAATAAATTCACGTCGGTCGACCTACATCATTATTATACGAATATAAAATGTTTTAAAGCTAAATAAAGCGCAGAACTACAAGCGTATGAATATAAACATGGCTGTGGGTTCGATCGCTACTCGAAGAAATGAAATACTTCATATTTTCATTTTGTAGCTCTGGTAACGAGTGTTGTTGAGAATGTTGGAAACGAAACGGAGAGGCAAGGTTCTCAAGTTTCCTCATGGTCTGGCAATAGCTATATACATTTTTCATACAGTTACAAAAAAAGAGCTTATAGATATATTCGTCTAAACAAAAGAGGAAAAATAAAAACTATTAATATTAATTCTATTCAAGACTTCAAAGGAAATGATTAGTTTACATTAGGTATGTTTATTATGGAATAGTTGTGTTAGCGTTGTGTTGTTATAGTGTCGTATGATAAATATGCGTTTTAAAAAAGATGCAATCATTTCAAAGTGATAATTTATAGGTACATCACAGAAAAAATAAGTGTTAAAAATATTACTACTTAATTTGACAAAATGAATTTATGCGCCCGCAAACTGATTTTTTTCAACTATATTCATAGTGTAGTCAAAGTCTATAGAGTACTTCAGGTAATAATTACATTATTGTAGGTCTAAAATTATGAAATTTGAATAGGAGTGAGATGGTCCGACTTGCACTTGACCAGTGAATCCAATACCGCGCTTTGCCTTGTTATAAGAGCAATGTAGTAATTTAATATAATTTTAAAAGTCAATATAATATTTTTATTTTTTTTTTAAATTTTCATACAATTATTGACGAATTAACACATGTTGAAAATGCCGTGGTTTTTACAAAGCTATAGAGAACATTTTACACTAAAAGTCAACATTTAGCGTTACATACGGAACAGTAATACACTTTCGAGAGGGGAATATTTCACAAATACCTGTAGATTTGTCGGCGGGACTTGATCTAATATTGTGGATGTGGAATACGAGGATAATACAAATTTCAATTTCGCACAAAGAATCGGCTCATTCTTCTCGAGTTCCTTCTGATGTGTTTCGTATGGATTTATGAGTGATAAAATTTTGTTTACTTTGTAACCTTTTATATTTCTATATGTTTATTAATTTTAAACACTTTTATGGCAGCTGAAAATAAAATTTGATGCTTTGATAATTTATGAGGCCTGTCGTGGCGCAGCGGCACAAGAGTGTGACTGTAACCGACAGGTTCTGGGTTCGATCCCCAGTCGAGGAAATGAAATATTTAATATTTTCAATTTAAATATTTAATGTTTCATTTCTTCGCTCTGGTAATAAGGCAAAGCGCGGCGTTGAGTTCCGCCACTCAACACGCAATGCCTCAAATTCGGCGGAAAGTGGGGAACGGAAGTGGAACGGAGTGTCATAACACTAGGTTTCACTTCCGTTCCCTCTGCCTACCCTGCCTAATGCGGGATACAGCGTGAAGCTGAGATAATTTATATTTATTTTAAAATTTTATAGCTTCGATTTAATATAATATTTGGCGTATTCGTTTAACGTAGCAACACAAAAAATCATACAATAGGAGTTGCAGGAATAGAATTACAAACCAAAAGGATTACAACAATTACAATGAAATTGAGAAGATATCAAATTGCTTTCAAAGTTTTGCCAAGTGTAAATTTTAAACGGTTGCCGAATTCGGATTTAGCTCTTAATAACATAACATACTACGTATCGATGTGTAATAAAGTATGAACGCTGTCATAACATTCGACATTCCACCACGACCCCAAAAAAACTTATTTATAACACTCTCGGCAAACGGCCACCCTTAAAAACGATTTTCTCAATTCCACCCTAGAGAGTTCGCAACGAATAAAGCGTATTATTATACCAGAAAGCATTGTAAGTAATTTTTCTTAAGGAATACTAATGGGCTTTGTATTATAAAGGCCTTAAGCAGTCTACAGTTTTAGTGGAAACATTTTTATTAGTTTGTGTAGATATGATACAATATTGTATTGATTACTTAAATCAAAAAAATATTTTTCTTATAGGTATTTTTATAATTAATATATAATTATGAGCAATATTTTGTAAGTATTGCAAGATCTCTCTATTGTTATTTTATTGCAGTATTTACAAATGTCTCACACAATTAATATTCTATAAAATGTGGTATACAAGATACGTACATATTAATTTAAAACAAAATAACATAATTTACAAACTCGTACATATTAAAATCCTTCACTTATTTAGTATTCATCACTAGATTTATTTGAAACGTTGCCTCATCACTACACATTATTAATGTACACCGAGCAGAGCACTAAATGTACATTAAATTATGTATATATCCATTATAGTAAGTGAAAGATACATATGTATGTTATTTGCTTGACCATGTTGCGTTAGGCTAAATATGATAGTTAGAAAAACAGGTTTCTTTTGTCCGTTTCCTGGTGTGAAGTCACTCTTTTCCATTTCTCCTATTCGTCAAAATTTCATTTTATTTTATTTTTATTTTCATTGTGTTTTAAATGGCAAAAAAAGATTTACAAAACGATGAAGTTTAGTCTGTTGGTACAAACTAGTGACTAAATAGTATTATTTCCTTTATTTATGTAAAGACTTCCTATATAGATATTAAAATTAAGCCTAATAAATATTATATATATAAAAAAATAATACAATTTAATTTTTATCAAGAATAACGCTCGAAGCTAAAAAACTATTAAGAAAATTATTATTTTATACACTATCATTATATTTCTTCTGAAAATCATTATTATAATCATTAAATCAAAACAATGTTTTCAAAGCGACGTTAACAAAAGATTAATGGTCTCTTGCGTTTTACCGAGGTAGCAAATACAAAACAAATGGTCCGATACAACACGGTCTACATGATAAGATTAGCAGCTTTCCCTGACCTGATTAATGTCGCCCATTGAAAAATTGGTTCGGACTTTGGCGACATAACGAGTGCGAACAAAGGAAATACAAAAAGTTTCCCTTTTACAATAAATAAGTATCTACTACAAATAATGGTAGTAACTCTTTTTAAGATTTTTTTTATATAACACATTTATGACGCAGTTGTAAGTTGTTTAAGTAAACATGATATCTGTAAGTTGACTCTCGTTACAGCATCAGCTTGGACAGTGGTGATAAAAGTTATTAATAATTTGTAAGGCAATACATTATTATAATTGTAAGAACATTTTTAATTTAGAAATGGACGCAATAGCAAAAACAAACTCAATAAATCAAATGCAGGGCAAACTAAATAGAGAGTTAAAAGTTCTTCAAATAAAAATCGAAGAGGAAGTTGCGGCATTCGATTCCACCGCATTTTATTATAACTCAGGCCTTGTATCTTGTTTTCTTTTACACTTTGATCTAGGCACGACTGCTTGAATACCTATATAGTTGCATAGTAGCGTGTCAAATTATTTAGCGTTCTTTTTAAATCTGAAAAACCCTATTCAAATTTAATAAATAAAAATTTGGTAAATTTATAGAATTGGAGATTATGAGAGCATTTGAAAAAGGTGGATTTTAATACACTCGTGGAAAATTTTATGTTTCTTGGCCTAGGTGGGATAAAAATGAAAAGATTTGTACGAGTATATTTGATAAAAAAAGTTTTTTAAATTAAAATATTTGCCTTTTATGAGGACTGGCATGGCGCAGCGGCACAAGCGTGTGACTGTACCCAACAGGTTATGGGTTTGATCCCCACTCAAGGAAATGAAATATTTAATATTTTCCATTTACATATTTCATGTTTTATTTTTTCGCTCTGGTAATAAGGCAAAGCGCGGCGTTGGGTTCCGCCACTCAACACACAATGCCTCAAATTCGGCAGAAAGTCATATTCAACTTAATATTTGGCTCCCGGGTTCCCCCTGCCTACCCTGCCTCGTGCGAGGTACAGCGTGAAGCTAAAAAGTTAATTGTATTTTTTTCAATAAAATAAGGAAAAAATACTTTTTATTTAATATATCAAAATCAAATTAAATCTAAATATTCTTTATTCAATGAAGCCATTACAAGCCCGTGTAGGACTAGAGTAGCTACAGGTCGCCGGTATTTAAGATGGACGGGCATCGGGACCCAGCATTACCCAATGCGAAACGCAGTGGCCGAAGCCACTACTTAATGCCGGTTTTGAATGCCGGGGGTGTTAATGACCCGGTCGAGTCTGCCCATGCGTGTTTGTCATTGCTGACAACGTGACTCTGCCACACGTACTTTAGTCGCCGCTTACGACATCATCAGTACCAGGGTGATCCTATTCTAAGCCAGAATCACACGGCACAGTAAACTTAAGAACGTTATTTTATCACTCAACCGTTTGGCTCGTAAATCTTGTGTAGACCTTTGTTTTCATCTTAAGGGCAAACTGTTACACTCATGTTTATGCCAGTACCATGTTATTGTAAGGTAATGTGGTGTCTACCTTACAATAACACGGTACTGGCATAAAGATTAGTGAGAGTAATCGTATTATATGCATGCATGTATATTATTAGTAAAACAAGGGTCTTACATTTTTATCGGTAGTCAAACCTTATCACTATGTCTTCGGGAAATGCCTTTAAGTTATGATTATAATTGAAATAGCTACTAATGTTAACAAGCTTAAGTTTTTCCTATGACATACTAATAAATGCTCGCTTTTCGAAGTTTTCCTTTTTTATTTGTTGTTATTTATCTCCTTCGTGCGAAATTTTAGAACTGGAGATCCATAGAAAATGTTATAGATTTTAATAACGTGATAAATTTCATACAAAATCCATTAAAAACGTTGCTCGTGACGTTTAATATTTTTCACCTCAGTAAATAGCTTGATCTTTTACTGTGCTCTACAACGGACAACACAATGGTCGTGTAAAGGTTACGTTTTTTCCTTTTGATGCATTGAACACTTAAAACAACAACAATAAGACGACTCCATAACACCGAACACGCAATTCTTTCAGTATTCGGTAGAAAGTGTCTTAGTACTAGATTTCCAGTGTTCTTCTGCATACACCGTCTATTTTGGGATACAGAGTAAGGCTAATAATGAAAATAATAAAAAAAACATAGCAAAATAACGTTGTTGTGCAGTTTTGACATGTTTAAAATATTGAAGTACAAAAAATGGAATATTATTTAAATCATTTTATTTATACAAATTTAAATCTGTTACTTATATTACAATACAGTTGATATTGTTAAATAATAAAAATGTCATTGGCGATCGTTGGCTTTAGATGTGACATATGTGGAAAAACACCTGTTACTAGGAGTGTTTATCAAAATAGTGAGTAATAGAAATAACACAATAATTTTAGATTTTTTTATCTGTTCTCTATTTGTTTATGCGTTAATACACACTTATCTTAAATACAGTTTAAATGCCGCTTTCATTATTGCATTTAGCAAATTTCATTAAATATATAGTTTTTGTTAAATTTCAATTTAACAAAAACTATATATTTAATGAAATTTCAAAATTCATAGATAAAAAACAAACAATATTCATTGTTTTCTTCGACAAAATTACTATAAACAAACTTCAGATATCATAATAATATAGGAATAGATTAGAATCATAATAATATAGGAATAGAGCAAATACGCAATACAAATTTCGAATTTGAAGCGGGCGAGGGTTGCTAGTACTTAAAATAAGTATCTATTTATGTAAACATATGACTTAAAGCTTCATTTACAATTTATATAAAGTTGTAAATGAAGCTTTAAGTTATATGAAGACTAAATAACTAATAATAATGTTTTGGTTCTTAAAAAAACATTTTCATGTATATCTAATTTCATATAAAAAAATATTTGACTTTAAACCAACATTTTATTTAAAATTGCTATATAAAGAAACAAAATTAGATATAATTAACCAAATTGTTAATTAAGTGAATTACCAAGAGCGTTCCAAGTTTTTATTGCGTAAGAATAAAACACAACAAGCGAAATGTTGCCTTTGTTAAGATTCTCGCCATTAAAATAACATCCTGGAAGATTCACTTTGCATTTGTTAAATGTAGAGTAGAGCGGGCTTTGATTATTTTCTCAAATTCCTTTGCACATCATCTGGTGAGATTTTATTATGGTAAAATCTTATTATTTAGATTGTACTAATATAATGTAACATTGTTTATTTGATCTGTGTTTGTTGTAATTCTTTCTTATATATTATAAATTGTTATTCATATCTATATGGTTTCGTTACAGAAGATTAAAAATAAAAGAAACCAAAAGATCGAAAATCTATAAATTATTATTTTAACAGTCAGATATTTATTTAACGAAAAAATACATAATTATTTTATAATAAAATTCATTATGAGGCTTATCGTAGCGGCAAAGGCGTGTGACGACAGGTTGTAGGTTCTCTCCCCACTCGAGGAAATAAAATAATAAATATTTTCAATTTAAATACTCAATGTTTTCATTTCTTCGCTCTGATACATGGCGATACGTTGCGTTGAGTTCTGCCACTCAACACGCAATGCCTCGAATTCGGCGGAAAGTGGGGAACGGAGTGTCTTAACACCAGGTTCCCAAGTTCCCTCTGCCTACCATCCCATGTGCGTATCGTAATAGCGTAAAGCTAAAAACGTCGAAAAAAATTATTACATCCACCAATTCGACACGCATGTAAGGTCATGGCTTCCGAATGTGAGTCAATGGGTTAATTTTTTTCGTCCTAAGCATACACAGGTGAAATGGTATGCTCAATATGTGTGAATTTTGTGTTTTATTTCAATCAACCCTCTGAGGCTTAAAGGATATGAATAAAATATAAACCTGAGAGAGTTATTGCCGGAGATAATAACTTATAGCCTATTCAAGTCTTTTAATGATTTGTAATCTGATTTTTTAAATGTTGATTATTTATTTCAATAGCTATGATATATCTTCATAAAATATAGAACTATTTTTAGTGTCTAATATTCAAAAGAAGAAAAAAAAACCATGAACCACTTAAAGATTTAGTGTCCGTTTGTTGATCTATCAAGATTATTCATCGTGGGATCGCTAGGAGGCATCTACCTGAAATTAATATTAAATATTTAGATCTGAGGTTCTTTGGGCACGGAAAAATTCTTAGTTGACAGAATCAAAAAACACGAGCACCGGCTATTTTTGTATGTAACGTCTAATCAAAACTTATCATACACACTGCTGTTCTTTGATTTGTGCATTGATATTCCAAAATTATTAAGTATATAGAATATATTTAGCAGTACCGAGGCACAATTCTAAAAGCTACATTAAAATTAAATGTACTTTTAGACAGCGTTTTTCTGGAGTAACCTAGGTAAGGAAGCTCCTTTAATAAGAATACTCATATCATATAACAATATTCTTAATGAAGCAAGCTTAGGTATTTTTCAACAAATCATATTCACTTTTAAGCGCCAAGCAAAACGAGACTGACATACCTCATTTTTCTTTAGAAATATTTGTTAAATAAAATAAATATAATGAAATATAAATATTTTTAAAGTTTATATCGTTTAGATTATGTTTCTTTTCGTTGTATTAAATTTTTTTTTATTTTTTTTCAGAGAATGATTTGGGTTGTATTTGTACTTTTTTCAATTAGCATGTCAAGTTACTTTAAATTATTTAATTTTTATTCTTATTACGATCTGGTCAAGATCGCCGGAAACCACTGGATGCGGCACAAGAACGATCGTCGTGGAAATCCGACGACGGCTGAGACGACTACGACGACGTCAAGTTAGCCTTATGTGTGGTATACAATATAAGTTTTAGTTTCTTCAGATTACTACTGTTTGTTGATTGAAAAGTTCCTAAGTAGACTTCCTATAAAATAAAATAAAAAATGTATACGAAAACCGAAAAAAAATATTTCAGCTACTATAATAAGGATCTGTTATATGGTACAAAGTAAGTACGTGAGACAGATTCGTAATATTGCTTAAGAGGTTTAAAAAAAGATATAAAGCCCTTTTGACCAACCATTAGCTATGGTTAATTTAATATCGGGTATGTGGGCAGGTAAGCCAACCTCATGTCCTTTACTTTAAATATTAATTTTGATATGTTTATTATGAAATACATAAGAGACGGATTATAAAATTATAAAATAAATAGTTTAGAACTAAAATTAAGAATATCATTCTCAATATTTTAAAATGGTTTATGTATGTTTACAAGAAAAAATAACAATACTAGGGTCCCCCGCATGGCTTTACATGCTTGACCTATACGAATATTTATATTATGAAGGCCTGTCGTGGTGCAGCGGCATAAGCGTGTGACTGTAACTGTTGTGGGTTCGATCCCCACTGGGAAGGAGATGAAATGTTTAATATTTTCAATTTTAAATATTTAATGTTTCCATTTCTTCGCTCTGGTATAAGGCAAAACGCGGCGTTGAGTCCCGCCACTCAACATGCCATGCCTCAAATTCGGCGGAAAGTGGGGAACAGAAGTGGAATGGAGTGTCTTAACACGAGGTTCCCAAGTTCCCTGCCTACTCCGACATGTGCCGGATACAGCGTGAAGCTGAAAAAGCTGAATATTATTAAAAAAAAATACAATTTTAATATTATTTTTTAAAGTGTTCTTTGGGAAATTTGTAAAAATCGCCCTACGGTGATGCTAACAATATAAATAAGTTGTAACAAATATAAGAATTTCGACGTAGATTGATATAGTTGGTGGACGTTTGGCTTAGTTGGTCGGCGCGCTTGGACAGCTTCCAAGAGGCACGGGTTCAAATCCTTCTACGTTCAAATTGTTATTCGCTTATATATATATATATATATATATATATATATATATATATATATATATATATATATATATATATATATGTGTATGTGTATGTGTATGTGTATGTGTATGTGTATGTGTATGTGTATGTGTATGTGTATGTGTATGTGTATGTGTATGTGTATGTGTATGTGTATGTGTATGTGTATGTGTATGTGTATGTGTATGTGTATGTGTATGTGTATGTGTATGTGTATGTGTATGTGTATGTGTATGTGTATATGTATATGTGTATGTGTATGTGTATGTGTATGTGTATGTGTGTGTGTGCGTGTGTGTATGTGTATGTGTATGTGTATGTGTATGTGTATGTGTATGTGTATGTGTATGTGTATGTGTATGTGTATGTGTATGTGTATGTGTATGTGTATGTGTATGTGTATGTGTTCTTTTTTTTTTTTTTTTTTTTTTTTTTTTTTTTTTTTTTTTTTTTTTTTTTTTTTTTTTTTTTGTCTTCTCATCAGTACCCCTGATCCCCGCGGAATGGCCGCTAGGCATTACTTCGCGGGGGGGGGGAGGGTCTCAGCCGCAGCTCTTTCGGATAAAGTGGCTTTCAGGCCAACTTCTTTCGCTTCTGCTCATATTTTCGCAGTTTCTTTAACACGGTCGTAGCGTACGCGTTCGTAAGTTCCCAGGCCGTAGACGAAGATAGCATTGTTGCTATCAGGGTTTCAGGATGTATTTTGCATCCTACATCTTCTTCCCAAGCCTTTCTCACATCGCTAAATCGAGGGCACACAAAAAAGACGTGCTCTGCGTCTTCTATTATTCCAACACAGTTTGGACAGTCAGGTGAATCTTCGTACTTAAACTTATGGAGGTACGACCGGTAGCAGCCGTGGCCGGATATCATCTGGGTTAGGTAGTAGTTCAACTCTCCATGGTGCCGATTTACCCATGGCTCTAGGTCTGATATTAGCCTATGAGTCCATCTGCCTTTCGTCGATTCATCCCAGAGCGATTGCCACTGTTGCAAACTCTTCAGTCTTTCCTGGGTTCGAGTCTTAACCGTTGTCCGTTCTGGTTCACATTTTTTGCTTACATACAGTTTCTTCCTTTCATGTGCGAGGATCGGAACAGGAACCATTCCCGTTATCACGCATGCCGCATCGTCTGATACTGTACGAAAGGCGCTAGCTACTCGTAGCGTGCTAATTCTATAGACTGAGGCGAGTTTACGTCGATACTCTTGCTTACTCATCACATCAGACCATATGGGCGCACCGTACATAAGCATTGACGTGGTCACCGACGCTAGTAGCTTTCTTCTATTTTGCTTGGGTCCTCCGACGTTAGGCATAAGTCGGCATAGTTTAGCTGTTACCATAGACGCTTTTTTTGCCGCTCTCTCCACCTGATCTTTGAAATTTAGTCTATGGTCGATCATTACTCCTAAGTATCTTATAGCTGGTTGAGTGACTATTTCACAATTTCCGACATTGAGCGTGATAGTCTCCGTAGTTTTCCTTCCGGTAATAAGAACCGCTTCCGTCTTCTGCTCAGCCAGTTCTAGGCCAACTGAATTCATCCACTGGGTAATTATTTGGAATGTTTTTTCAAATGCCCATTTAACTTCTTCCAAGTGTTTTTCCACTATCACGACTGCTAGGTCATCAGCAAATGCAACGAGCTTCGTTTCGCTGGGTAGGTTCTTTTTCAGAAGTCCATCGTACATAACATTCCATAAAAGTGGCCCTAGGACCGACCCTTGCGGCACGCCTCCAGTGACTTTATACTCCTTTTGTCCGATTTGCGTAGTGTAAGTCAGAACCCTATCAGAGAAGTAACTAGCTGTTATTTTACGTAGGTATAGAGGTACTTCCAATGAGTGAAGCGCTTCCATGATAACCTCCCATTTTGCCGAATTGAAGGCGTTTTTAATATCTAACGTGGCTACCAAGCAGTATTTTATGGAGCCTCCCTTCCATCGTTTTCCAGACACTGCTTGTTTTGCTGTACTGACTACTTGCTCTATAGCATCTAGCGTGGAACGGCCTTTTCTAAACCCATATTGTGAGTCGGATAGGTGGGGATCAACTGCTGCTTCGATCCTGTTGTGGATAATACGTTCAAGGATCTTCCCTGCAGTATCCAGCATACAGAGGGGTCGGTATGAGGATGGCTCGTCTAGTAGTTTTTTCCCTTTAGGGAGGAGTACCAGTCTCTGTCGTTTCCATAGAGTGGGAAAAGTGCCTTCCAGTAAGCAGCTGTTGTAGGTCTCCAAGAAAACTCCCGGGGCAGCCATAACAGCTTGTTTAAGGGCCACGTTAGGTATCCCATCTGGTCCCGGAGCTTTGTTATTCCCTACTCTGCCGCATGCTAGCATAAGCTCCTTCTCTGTGACAGGTGGGATCTCTTCCGATTCTTTAACCATAAGATGAAATGAGGTTTTTGGTTGTGTTGGGAACAGGGTACTCACAATCCTCTCCAGTAAAATAGGACAAGTGGGCGTTGCTTTTCCTTGCTTCAGTTGTTTAACTACAATCTGGTATGGCTTACCCCATAGGTCTTTTTCCACCTCTTCTAGTAGTTTGGCCCACGTGTCTCTCTTGCTCTCTTTGATGGCTTTATTAAGTCTTGTTCGCGCTTCTTTATATTTGGCGTAGAGCTGCTCAAATAATGGGGTTTTCCGAGCCCGTTGGGAAGTTCTGCGAGCCTTAACACATTCTCTCCTTAGTTCAGAGATGTTATCGTTCCACCAGTACACCGGTGGATATCGTTGGTTGCTGCGTCGTCGAGGCATTGTTGCATCACAAGCCTCTGTCAGCCTTCTTAATATTTCAACCGCCTTCTCACTGGCACTTTTTCCCAGTAATGGTCGGTCTTTAAGTGCTATCTTAAACAGGTCGGCGTCATACATGGTGGCCCTCCAGCCCGCTGCCTCAGGTCTCATATGTGGTACTATGCTAAGATTCGGTTTGTGTGAGAGCTCCCAGTATATGGCACAGTGGTCGCTAGCGGTGTAAGTATCAGAGACTTCCCAACTGTTATTTCCTCTTGCTAGTGTACTGCTGACGAAAGTGAGATCCACAATTGAACTTGCCTCGCCTCTTGTGAACGTGGGTTTATCGCCTGTATTAAGTAAGACGACATCCAGTAGTGTCATCGCTTCCAGAAGTAGATATCCTTTAGTATTAGTGGCTTTACTACCCCAGTCCACTGCCCAAGCGTTAAAGTCTCCAGCGATGGCTACGGGTGAATGTATGCGGGCATCTTCCACTAATTTGTCCAAGAATTCGGCAAACTCTTCATGTGTTAGGCTAGGTGGCGCATAACAACTGTAAAATTGTATACCATCAAATTTGGCTGTTACAAATCCGGGACCATTTTTTTGACTGCCCTGGAAAGGTGTCGTGCCGCATGCCCAGATGACGGCCTTTTCTTGTAAATCTGTAGTCCAGTTTAGGCTATTAAGCTGCTTATATGGTTCCGAGACTAAAACTATGTCTAACTTTAGTTCTCGTGCAGTCTGCATAAGTAGGTCTTGAGCAACCTCACAGTGATTCAGATTGATTTGCAAAACTCTAATCATTTTTGAGGCCGTCTTATCGTCTGGAGGGCTTTTTTAAACACAGGGCAAATACTACATCCTGCAAGGTGAGTACAGTCTTTAGTATTTCCGTTGTCCACACAGAGGACACAGCGGGCTTCATTAGCACACTCTTTGGCTTTGTGGCCTACTTCTCCACATTTGGCGCAGGTCTTCGATCTGTCTTCTTTGTTGCTACATTTGCTTGCAACGTGGCCAAAGTGCCAGCATCTGAAGCATTTTGTAGGTCTTAGAGTAGTTCTAATTCTACAGTTGACCCAACCTATTTTGATGTTTTGCCGCTCTATCAAGCTTCTTGCTAATCCTGCTTCAATTTTGATTGATGCCGTAAGTGTTCCTCCATATGCTTTGCGAAGGGACTTTATGCAGTTTTCAGAAATGTGGTTTCCTTCACCAGCTATTTTTTGTAGAGCTTCTACGATTTCGAGCACCGTTGTGGTTTCATCGAGGTCTTTGATCTCTAAGTCTTGTTCAGGTACTTTGCATAACACCGTAGCATCCTCTCCAAGAACTGTAGAAATAGTATTTCTTATCTCCTGCGTTTTGTCCGATTGGTTTTTCGCTAGTATTAAAAGCATATTTCCTGAAGTGGTCCTTCTAATTTTATCCACGCATTGGCTTATATGATCCGCAGAAGCATCTTTCTTGACCCGCTTCAGGATTTCTGAGTACTGATCTTTCTGGCTTGGGCGAATAATAAGTGCAGTAGAACGTGTTGCTTCTTTTTTCCTGGGTTGCTTTTTCTTTTTCACTTCTTTCCATTCAGAGAGATCTTGCGGATGAAGCGTCTCTGGCTTCGGTTCAGGCTCGGCTATGACAGTCGAGTCCGTTGGCTTAGTCTTCCTCATTTTTGACGCATGGCTAATCTCCATTGGGGAAGAGCGTTCCTTCCTTTTGGCTTTCCGAAATCTTCGGACCTTCGGTGATATCGACTTGCCGTCTTCTTCAATTTCTGAGTCCTTTACCGTCGTCTCCGAATACCTTCTGTTGAGCAACGGTGAGGTTTGTACTTCTACGGATGTGGTGACGTTGGATTTTCCGACGTTTTCTACTTCTCCGATGATCTTTTTGAACGAGCTGCCTAGTGTAGCTACATGTTTGCGTGCATGTGCATGTGCATGTGCATGTGCATGTGCATGTGCATGTGCATGTGCATGTGCATGTGCATGTGCATGTGCATGTGCATGTGCATGTGCATGTGCATGTGCATGTGTATGTGTATGTGTATGTGTATGTGTATGTGTATGTATATGTATATATGTATATGTATATGTATATGAATATGTATATGTATATGTATATGTATATGTATATGTATATGTATATGTATATATGTATATGTATATGTATTTATATATATATATATATATATATATATATATATATATATATATATATATATATATATATATATATATATATATATATATATATATATATATATATATATATATATATATATATATATATATATATATATATATATATATATATATATATATATATATATATATATATATATATATATATATATATATATATATATATATATATGTACATGTATATGTATATATATATATATATATATATATATATATATATATATATATATATATATATATCGTCGAGTCGTAGTCGAGGAAAAATAAAATCAAGTAAATAGTAAAATAGTCAGCACATACTTTGCTAAATGACATTTATGTCCTAAGTAGACGAAACACTAACGGTGCAATTTATTCAAGTCCTTCGTTAAGTGTATTAAAAATGTTTCAGCTCGCTTCCAAAAGACCAAATAGATATTCTTTTAGACTAGAATCGCTAGCCTAGCGCTGCCTTTTCTGATGTAATTTATTATTTGCTTAAGAGTACCTTAATGAAAATATTCTTAGGCTTGCTGAATTTCAATATAAATACATCTTTTTGAAGTCAAGTTGCTATTGCGATAATAATTGTTGTCACACAGGGCCAGATTTAGATGTGTGGAGGCGTCGTGATAACGGTGGATGGATGCCCCAGTGTTTTCCGAATAAAGGATTATTTTTAAATTCAAAGTATTAATTATTTACCCATTAAAAGTAACTAAAAATATTTTCAGTTATATAGTATTTGTTATAAACTTAATTTATACAACTTTGTACGTTTTTTCGACACAACACATTGACGATTTCGGAGATTTTTTTTTTTTTCAGCTTCACGCTGTATCCCGCACTAGGCAGGGTAGGCAGAGGGAACGGAAGTGAAACCTAGTGTTATGACACTCCGTTCCACTTCCGTTCCCCATTTATATTTTTTATATTAGAATACACGTATGTCACGGGTTCAATTAACAAATATTTACTTTCAAATATACGAAGTTTTATATGTAGAACAATGTGATTAAGTGATACTTGCTAACGCGACTAAAACATCATATTTTCTCATTTGCGGAAGCCCTAAAAATATATTTACCAAAGTCAAAACTATGATTACAAACCATTATTTTCAGCATTTGTCTACAGGGTTTTAAATTTTATTTCAGGTGTACTTTTAAGCATTTTATATTAGTGTGAGTGGTTTATTGCAAGTTTACAGGTAGCACTCGGTTGTAAATGAGATGGGCGTCATAAACGTTTTCTTTATGGTCTCAAATGGAATGGCTTATTTACAGCTTAAGTATATAGATGGGGGAACACTTTCAAAGCACTTAATAAATACTGCGTATCTAAAAGCAAATTTAATAGACACTAAGCAGATAATCTAATGATATATATGTTCCGTTGAAGCATTCTACATAAATATAGTGTGGCGTTAAACTCTGTTTCAATACAATATCTCGAATTCAGATAGAAAGTGGAGAAAAAAGTGTATCAATATCAGGTACTCTCTGCTTGGCCTGGTACGTATGGCGCCGCGCGTATGGTCTTCAGAAGTCTATTTTGCATTTATTTTCACTTCTTAAAAGAATATTTCATAAAAGCTAAAGGTACATATTATAAAAGTAAAAAAAATATCGGCCGTATTTTAAATTTACGATATTTATTATCTTTATTTGAAGTCAATTTTGTAAAATTACCTTATAATAATGCGAGGAAATCTTTTTAGAATGAGAGATCCATACTGAAAGTCCATACTGAGTAAGACATCTACGAGTACGAGTAGCCCAATACAAATAAAGAGAAAACTCCAATATCTATATCAATATCTATTAAATGTTCACCTACAATCATGTAATTAGGACGGAATTTTCCGTGAGCAAATCCTACTCGAATTTGACTTGTTTTTTTTTTTGAAAGACGTTTACGATACCCAAATAATACAAAGAAATCTATAGCTACGCAGAATAAGTCAGCAAGCAACTTAATTTCATTAAGGATCAACTCTAATTATAAATGAAGAAAGGACAGAATGCAAGATCAGTGTAAATGATAAGATATTAGAACAAGTGAATGAGGTAGTATATCTGGGAAGTATGTTTAGCAGAGACGGAAGATACAAAATTGATGTGGAAAGGCGTGTTGCTGCTGGTATCAGAGATAACGGGGCCTTAGCTGCATTGTTGAGACGGCGAAATGTCAGCATAACTGCGCGTTTCGCCGTACACAATGCAGTGTGGGTACCGACACTGTTATATGGCAGCGAAACGTGGGTATTACAGATGAAGAATGTAAGAAAGATGATTACTGTAGAGATGCGATCTCTTCGTCGGATATGCGTAGTCAGTTTATCTGATCGCATATCCAATAAAGAAATACACAAAATGGCAAATACTAGCGTGGATGTCACAGTGAGAATGAAGAAGAACGTGCTCAGGTGGTTTGGGCACGTCGAGCGAATGAGTGAAGGAAGAATGGTAAAAAAGATTTATGAAGGAAAAGTGAGTGTTAAGAGATGAATAGTTGGCCGTCGAAAATACAGTATCGACGATATTGGAGGAAAGTTGCGTAAAAAGCATGAGGATCCCCCGGAGGGCATGTATGAGGAGGTTGATGACAGTGGACGAGGCGAAAAAGTATGCCGAGACCGTAGCGTTTGGTGCTCCATTCTCTCTGCCTATCCCGCTAGGGATATAGCGTGATGCTAAGTTAAGTTTCTAATTATAAATCCGTAATATAAATTAATTTTAAAATTAGTAAGTCAAAATCTACTATTACTGTTATGCCTTATACATTGTTGATTTAAATTTAATATCAGAATGTACGTTATATGAAAGTGTGCAAATTTTAAAAAAAAATTCTGCAAAAAATAATTTAAAAATTTAATGTTTTTACAATATTTTTTTTAAATTATTTCAAAATTGAGACTTTTGTTGTGCAAACTAGTGAGATGTAATTAAAAAAATAAAAAAATATATATTTTATTGAATACTTCTATAGAAGAAAAATTGATTATGATGTGTAAAATAAGTTACGTAGTACATAGTCACGTAGCACTAGCGCTACGCGAGACTAAGCTTTTTAGGTTCTTTCAGAAAAATATGTTTGTATTTTACTGAAAGAACCTTGTAGGAATGAAAAAAGTAATACCAACTAATATTTTAGTTAAAATTTGCATTGTTGGGAACTGTTTTTAAAGTACTTTTGTTGTTTGAGTCGGACATTCTAACTGTAAGTTAACTATAGTTATTAGAGTTTACTTTAAGCTTTGCTATAGATATAGCTATTTTTAAGTTTTTGGTATTGGTATCTTGGTTTGTAAAATTGGGTTTGAGTTGAGAAATTGACAAATTAATATTAATTACTATTATAGTTGCAAGATCACATTATATTAATTGCTATAATCGTTAATAATTTTATTTAAACACAAATATTAAATATAACCGTTTAAATATGATTTGTGCAAATATAACAATTTTATATATTTACAGTATCTGTAGGTATTGCTAAAAGTTATAATCCTGCGCTCAAAATTTCAAGTCAAGACATAAAGGTAATATATTTTGACTACAGATAATTACAAGACACAGGGGCGTCAAATAGCACTTTGGTAATCAATCACGTTATCTACGCGAGCACAGTCGCAGCTGGTTTATTTAAAAGCAAACTTTTTGTGCTGCCATTAGATTTTTAGGTAACATTTTGTATTAAGTTAGCAGTTCAAATCGTACAAAAAGATTTATTATTTTTTATGTTTTAACAGACACACACACACCTATATATATATATATATATATATATATATATATATATATATATATATATATATATATATATATATATTTATATATATATATATATATATATATATATATATATATATATATATATATATATATATATATATATATATATATATATATATATATATATATATATATATATATATATATATATATATATATATATATATATATATATATATATATATATATATATATATATATATATATATATATATATATATATATATATATATATATATATATATATATATATATATATATATATATATATATAGGAGAGAGAATTTAATTATAAGTTACTAAGCACTTTGTTTTCTATTAAAATTAACTGGCTTTTAAAAAACCTATTTTATATAAATAAATTTGCCTCCCTTTAGATTGAGTTGTCACGCATATTGTATTATTGATGTATAGAAATACTAAAACCAGATGCAGACAACCACAAACAAATTCGTCAAATGGGTCGCTAATACTAAGTCATGGAATATTAAAATTACCCTTGCCCCATAATAGAGAAAGTTATGCTGCTTATCAGCAGGATCAATCTTGAAATAATGGAATTAGTTCGACACAATTTCTCAGAAATTAAATTATGGTTTCCGTGTATATAAGGGATTTTGATATCAATTATATTAGAAAAATACTGAACGGCAGTAAAATATCGTAGACATTCATTACTATTGTGGTAGATCATAGCTTTTTACTAAGGCTTCCATTAAAAAGTGGACCTTTTTATTTATTAATTTAATAATATTTATAATAGAATTATTCTCCATAAAAAGAGTCTATTTTTGTTTCTATTTTGAAACCATAAAGAACACAAAAATACTATTTTCAACGTTATCTAATAATGAATCATATAATAAACATATTTTAATTATTTTTACAATGATTTCTATAAGCTTTGAAGCAACAGTTTCAGGAAGAAAAGGTGTGAGGGACACTGCGCGGAGGCGTCCCGGCCAGTGAGTGACGCGATTTATTATCGTTAGGACGTTTCAACCCGTACAGTACTGCGCGAGTTGAACAGTGGTTAGCCGTTGTAGGTTTTTTTATATGAGCCTATGTTTAAATTTATGTGAATAAGTGCTTTATAACAGTGTGATCGTGTACATGGATTTATTTTAAAAATATATGTAAAAGGTTGGTATATAATTGTATTTTTTATACAACTATTAATAAGCTTAATGTACATAATTATAATAAGGATACTTGAAAGATACTTTGTTTTTTATTAATAAATTATAATTGGAGGTTATTATGTTCTTTTCCAATTTAAATGGCTAAAATTGTCGAAGTATAAATAACTGACAATTTGTATTTTTTTAATAAATATAAAATATAAGTTTATTTTATGATTGACTCATAAAATGAACTTATGCCATAATATACAATGATTTTCGTAATCGATAGACGGTTGGTATTAATTTTTTTATAAACTGCTTTTAAACAGATTAAGCGGATATTTTAATGGCCCTTTACCAAAATATAATGTGCACATTAATTAACTTTATGGGCTAAAATATTGAATAACGTAATTTAGCTTGACTTACTTTTCTCGATCTCTACAATTAACACTGTAGCGAAATCTGATACGATATATTCATATAACTGATTTTGAATATATAATTCAAAATTAGTCTCTATTCACTACCTACAGTGCTGCCAATATGATTGAGTATTATTCACAAAGTTGCTCCAAAACAAATTTGTAGAATTTTAATGAATTATCTGAAACTTGTTTTCAATGCATATGTATTACTTTTAAAATTATAATTCGAATTAGCAAATGCCTACCCTGCCTAGTGCGGGATACAGCGTGAAGCTGAAAAAAAAAAAAATAGTAAATAAAAGTGCAGTTTAAACGGGATAGAACGCAAGCGGGTTGCAAGATATGTTTGTTAAAGTTTCTGTCTAACAGTCGTTTAAGAATAACACAACCGGATGTTATTTTATAAGAATTCAAAAGCTTAAGAACTTTATAATGAGGTGCTTATAGAGAGTTATATTAAGCTAATTATCAAAATGAATATTGATAAATGTTGGAAATATAACAAATTATTTCTACGACAGTATTTTATACACTCTAAATAAAACTATTTTAACAGTTTAATTCGCGTACTATATACACGAATTAAACTGTTAAAATAGTTTTATTATAAATTTTTGGAAATGTTTCGAACACTGCAGTCACAAGTAGACTAAGGTGGCATTCGTCTATCAATTGACATAATTATTATATCAAACTACCGTCAACGATTTCTTAATTGCATTCGCTGTATGCGTAATGAGCTGACTATATCTAGCCTCTTTTTTAGACTTCAAAGTTTTTATGACTGGCTCTCAGGTGATAGAAAGTTTCCAATCGTTAAAATTTGGATGTTTTTATTTCAACAGTTTCGCGGATCATCTAGGGACATATCTGTTCTCCCTAGTTAAGAGATGTAGAGTTTTGCAAGAATCAGAGGCCTGTCGTGCCGCAAGGGCAAGGGACAAGCATGTGACTGTAAACGACAAGTAATGAGTTTTACACCATGAACGACTTATGACGAAATGAAGGTTTAATTTCCTTGCAACAAGGCAAAGCGTGGCGTTGTGTTTCGGCAGGAAATTCTTTCTAAGTTCTATTTACCTGCAATGTAATGAAAATATACAGTGTGAAGAAAAAAAATTTTCCGTAATTTGTCAGCTTACGCCTAGTAAAATAGGTCAGACAATTTTGCGATACATAAGTTTACCGAAGCTATTTAACATGTTTATTTTAGAGTAGGAACGTCTGTTCATATTTTTTATGCTCCCACATTAGCTTATTGCTCTCGAATGGTATTCATATAGTTATTACAAAGTTAATATTTTATTAGGTTTCTTTAATCTAGTATATTTATATTAATCTATAAAAATAGAGCAAGGTAATAGCTATATAAGAAAACTACCTAGAGGACTACATATACTACTTTTAATATTACTATGTCATTGTATGTGCTACATATTTATTATTCGATTTCTTTGTTGATTACTATTTACTAAAACACGATCTTGTACTTTATATTTTATTACAACCAATCCTTATATTTCTATAACGTGTCATGTAGGCTTCCAATATGTTAAAATTTTATTGTATTGAAATATGGTGCATTCCACGTCAAGTGGGCAGGTAAAAATTTTTGATGATTCTGATTTTAGTAATGTTTAAATATGTTATTGGTATATATGTCCTCGAGCTATATATACAATATTTTGGCTTTAGCTATATATACAATATACTATGTATAGTTAATAAGTTATAGGACATTAAAGTTTTTAAATAACTATAGCGTATTTATTATTACAAACGCAAAAACTAAGTTTTATAAATTTATAATCAACTAAACTAACTAATTAAATATATATTCGACTTAATGAGCTATCTAATAGCATATAGGCTGGCTCGATCTAAAGATTCTGTAGGCCGTCACCAGCGCGGTCGCCGCCTTCTGGCATTATAATTACTCTAGCTCCTAAACTGCTTTTGAGCCCGTTATGAAACTTGGTATAGATTATCGGTATACCAAGATCTTTTCGTAAGAAAAAAATAAAAAAAATTAAACAGGTCCAACTTTAAAGGAAATCAATTAAAAAAATAAAAATCATTTTTTTTATAATAATAAAATATTTTTTTAACTTTCAAAAATGCTATTTGATTATAAATTTATAAAACTTAGTTTTTGCATTTGAAATAATAAATACGCTATAGTTAGTTAAAACTTCAAAGTCTTATAACTTATTTACTATACATAGTATATCAAAAATATTATATATCTAGGTTGAGGACATATATACCAATAACATATTTAAACATAAATAAAATCGGAAACATCAAAATTTTTTACCTCCCCGCTTGACGTGAAATGCCCCATATAAGAAATAAGGTTTTATATAAGTTTTATATTTAACTCTGGAATTACATTCGTTCTGAACTTTCATTTTAATTTTTTAAAATCCGTACTTCTAAATTAAAAAATAGAACCCTAACAAGATAACTTATTTACCCATCCGTCTGTGAGCCAAGACTATTTACCTTAATATTACGTGAATGTATCAAGCCAAAATTAATATCAAATATTCAGGCTAAAGTAGTTAGTTGATTGCGGTACCTAAAATATACCTACCTAATAAGCATCTAAGTCAGCGAAATTCAAAGATAGGAGAAAAATAACTACTACAATTAAAACGAAGTATAAATACCTTGATTTAGTTGATTGTTTTTATAAAATTATATTATTATAATTAGTATAAATACCTTGATTTAGTTGATTGATTTTACAAAAAAGTGTGATCAAAACATGTTAGGTACTTTCAGTGGACATAAATTTATGAAATTTGGTATAAGGTGAGAACTCACAATAACAGTAGATAATTGTTAAATGGGAAATATTAAAAAAAATGATATTTCAAAGTAAAATATTTTTAAAGTAATAATAATATGCATTGTTTATAATACTTATTGGCAATTGTAAAATTGAACCTTATTTCCGCAAAATGAGTGTATACTCTGACATATTTAAGTTGATATATTTTATACTTTCCGTTGATCAACAATGCTGAATTTGATACGGAATTCTCGTCGGGTAGTCTTACTCGCGCTTCATAAAAAGTTTTAAATAGATTAATTAGGTCTTTTGCGCTTACAAACTTTACACGGCTTATAGAATATGTTAGATCAACTACTTAGTACATTACATTGCCGACTAAGCGAATTATATACTTACAAGTTTTGAATTTTAAAAATAAGATATATTTTGAATAGAAACACTTTACAACAAGGAGTAAAAGGAAGTCTATATTCTTTTTTCAACTTCACTCTCTATGTCGCAGATGACAGGGTAGGCAGAGGGAACTTGGGAACTTAGTGTTAAGGCCATTAGCTAATTTCCGCCAAATTTGAGGTATTGCATGGTGAGTGGCGGAACTCCACGCCGCGCTTTGCCTTGTTACTAGAGGCTAACGATATTTTCGATAATTTTAAACGAGTTTGGTTGAGGGATGACTCAATTGAGTTTTTTTTTAAATCAATAAATAACTTATATTAGTCATTTTAATGAAAAATAAATAAGAGCCTGCCGTTAATATTAGGCTCTTAAGCAGATTATGGTCCCTAAATATGTATTTACATAAATTATTTAAGCCCCTTCTTTTTTACCAAAGTTTTCAGATACCATCTCATAGATAATCGTTATGTGTTTAACTTTATGAAAATATTTTTTTTAATATTTCACGTTCTATTAATTCATAATACCTATTAACATAAAAAACGTAATGTTAAATTACTGTCTATTT
This sequence comes from Eueides isabella, assembly GCA_019049475.1. Classification (NCBI taxonomy): domain Eukaryota; kingdom Metazoa; phylum Arthropoda; class Insecta; order Lepidoptera; family Nymphalidae; genus Eueides; species Eueides isabella. The sequence goes on from CM032385.1 coordinate 12,575,447, forward strand.
CAAACTTCTATTCTTTTTTTAAAATCCATCTGTACAAATGATATGCCAACTTTTCTGCCGAATTTGAGGCATTTCATGTTGATTAGCGGAACTCAATGCCAAACGAAGAAATAAGAAATAATAACATTTAATTTCACTCGAGTAAGGATAGAACCGACAACCAGTCGCTTTTAAAGCAACGAAAATGAACATATGCTTGTGTCCCTGCGCTACGACAGGCTAATAACATAATATAAATAGGGGGATAAAGCTAATGACATAATTTGTACTCGTATGAATGCCTTTTATATACTTAATTTTAATTAGTTGAGTAATTTACATTATTCGGCCGAATATTTTAGTATCGGCAGCAATATAAGGAACAAGTTAAACAAAAGCTTGTGTAATATTAAACACTCACTGTATAAATGATGATTAACGAACTTACCCGGTGCGAATGGAAGTTTTTCGATTAAGCACAAGTCTCGAGACGTAACGTAATATAGAACGACACACCTCTGTCATTTGGTGAAAGTAAATTGTGATACTTCAGTTATTGAGCTTTTGAGCCTAGCTTATGTACAACAACAAATAAATTCTTGTTATTATTTCTAAATAATTGTATTTTATGAAACGTCTGTATTATTTTTTTTAGTTATTTGTATAGATTTCCACTACCTAATAATAGCAGAGATAGATTATATGTAGAAGAAATGTGTACTTATTGCAACGTTTTATTTAAATCTCCCGAAACTTGTGTCGTGTTTCAATATTTTATTGTACAAGTAATATCATTTATTTATAGGTAAGTACTGTAGAAAAGCTGTTTTTGAGTTTCAGTTTAACCTTTTAAAGAAATAAGATTTTTACTCTGTGAACCTTTCTCGAATTTTCTGTTTAGCAATTAACAAATACTGTGTAAAAGCTTTTAAACTAGTTTTCTACTGAGTGAGATAAATATTTTGTTCTTATACGGTAGGTATTTCCAAGAGCTTATAAGGCGCAGTATATAGTAATATTACGCATTTTTTTTTCAGAAAGTAAACACATACTAGTTAGTATCATAAAATACTAAAAATACTCTAGTGGTTCTTAAGCATTTCGCAGACAACAGTGATATACTTGTATATCTCAGCTAAAGTAGTTAAGTAAGTGTAGTTAAGGCTAAGTAAGTTTAAGTAATTAAGTAATTGTAGTTAAGGCTAAGTGAACACTGTTAACTTAGCCTACCTGCGCCATAAAGACTCAATTTACTATTATATTTATTTCATCTCGATCTATTTATTGGAAATAACAATGAAAGTAACAAAGGTGTACAATCGTGACTTTATTCCAAATATACAATAACCCGGCCTCTTTGGGGACAAATGTTGGCTTATACAAATAGCACCTTATAAATATTTACACGCATATATTTTCACTTTTGCAAGGAATAGATACAAGTAAATGTATTTCAAAGATGTCGCTTTACGAATTCAACTGAGTCTCACGATCGTGACATGTTATGTACAAAAGAAGTTTCTGTCTAATATATCAAATATTACTTATATATATATTTATATATATATATATATATATATACATATATATATATATATATATATATATATATATATATATATATATATATATATATATATATATATATATATATATATATATATATATATATATATATATATATATATATATATAGTAATCGTGTTTTTTTAATGCATAGAAATACTTAAATTTAAATAGCGTATACAAAATTTTAACGAAGCTCTTGAAAATCGTTCAAGCGTTCTGACCAACTATGCCATTCGTTCTCACCAAGCTTCGTCGAAATTCTTATACGCCTATTACAATTTATTTATGTTGTTAGCATCTCTGTAGGGAGATTTTTACAAATTTCAAAGGGAACTCGTAAGAATTATCGTTTGGCAAGAGAGAATACTATTTATTTACATTAATAAACCTTTATACGTTAAACAGCCTATAAAATGCCTACGAAGTAAGGATGACCACAATTATTGTCGCATTAAACGACAGGGGAGTGTCCGTAATACACCATTTATTACCTACGGCACTTAATCGAAAAACTTCGATTGACCAGTTTTAGTACGTCAATCACTATTATAGCTAAATACGCTAATAAAGTGTTGATGTTGTGAAATCTTAGGTTATTCTATTGGCTATATAATTACCAACCAAGTACTTAAGTTTTTACAGCTTACGACTCTGGCAGCTTATACAATAAAATGGATGTTCTCTTATATTATGTAAGAGAGAAGCCATTTATGTATATGCCACATATTCAACTGGCATTTAAAATAGATCCATGAAATACGTTATTAATAAATAACCTATATCAAATCATATTAATTTATTTTTGAGTAACATGTACATGACTGTGATTATAAAAATCAATATTATAATTTAAATATTTTTGAGTTGAATATAGTTTTTAGAGTTACTAATGCAATATTTAATAAGAATAAAGGTACACCTTAAGGTACAAGGTAAGGTTAAACCTTAAAATCAATATATAGATAGAAAAATGTTAAAATGTTTTAACTATATTTAGCTATAACTTTACAGTTAGAATTAATATGCTTTAAAATAATAATGAAATAAATTGAATAGTTCATGATTATTATTAAATATTGCATTAGTAGCTCTAAAACTCAAAATGTTTGAGTGAGGTTATTCTCACTCAAACAGCAACCCTAAGCTAACTCTACTATATCATAGTCACTCACTTTCCGCTGGATTTGAGCCATTGCGTGTGTGGTATAACTCATATAAAGCTTTGCCTAATTACCAGAATTAAGAAATAAAAATATCAAACATTTTCGTTTCCTTATCTGGAGATTGAATTTCGAATATTTCTATGCAATATTTTTACTATTTTTTAAAGTGTTATTCCACACTTAGGACAGAAAACACTAAACTTAAATTTAAATAGAGTATAAAATTTATAAAGGTTTATTAATGTCTATATTATTAATAGTTAAGTTTAACCATATGTACTTACAACTAACAGATGAACTGCACTTCAGAGGAAGATACATTTTAAGGTTATGGTATTTATGACATCTATGTTATAATTTGACTAATAATCTATACTCATAACAAATCTATAACTGCTCGGTGCATGAAAGATATTTAAAAAAGTCTTATAGATGACCTTTATGAATGTAATAAGGTCCAAAACAGTGTTTTTTTTATTTTTTGTCTGCTTGTTATATTGTCTACATCGCGTATTTGTACGCGCTAATCTCGGAAACAGCTGACCATATTTTAATGTCTCTACTTCACGCTGTATCCCGCACAAGGCAGGGTAGGCAGAGGGGACCCGGGAACCTAGTGTTAAGACACTCCGTTCCACTGCCGTTCCCCACTTTCCGCCGAATTTGAGGCATTGCGTGTTGAGTGGCGGAACCCTACGCCGCGCTTTGCCTTATTACCAATCTTCCGTCAACATTGAGAGATATTTTATTATATCAGTCAATCTTCCTTCAACATTGAGAGATATTTTATTTAAATCAGTTGATAAATCAAAATGTAACGTCAATTTAAAATATTTAATTCGACAAAATTGCTAATATTTTTATACATGTAGCTGAAATTTTTGTGTTTAATTTATGGACATTATTTTAAAGATTCGTTAATAAAATAATAGGGGCGAAGCGGGTTGAATCTGCGGGCGGGTTACTAGTATAATATATTCACATATAATAATAATATTTATTAATTATGTTAGAATTCTAGCCACGTGATTCCGGCTTGGAATAGGATCACCCTGGTACTGATGGTGTCATAAGAGGCGAGCGTACGAGTGGGAGAGTCACGTTGTCAGCAAAGGCAACACTCATGGGCAGATATGACCGGGTTATTACCACTCCCGCGGCATTTAAAACCGGCTTTAAGCAGTGGCTTCGGCCACTCTGATTCGCATTGGGTAATGCCGGGCCCCGGTGCCCATCCATGTTAAGGACAAGCAACGCTCCTGTAGCTCCCCTGGTGTTATAAGGGGCCGTGAGCGACGGTGTTCACTAACCATCAGGTGGGTCACCTGATATATGCTCGTTTGCCGTGTCTTATCAATAAAAAACATGATTTATAAAATTTAGATTTTGCGCCAACCAAATAAAAAATTATTTGTTTCTTTATTATTTTTTAATTTTTGTTTTTATTATATGTACGTGCAGTTTCAAAGAACCCAATATTTTCTAAATGTTGCAACACAAAAGTACTCATAATTTATGTGCATATTTGGAGGCGCAATCATTTCTAACAGACCATCAGACATCACAAGAAATCCATCGTAGAATATATTAAATTTGAAACGAGTTATTAAATTCGCTCCCAACATTGCCAGTCACGAAAAGAATTTTTCGAGGAACTAAGTGTTATTCAAGAATTTTCATTTTCTTCTAAAGAACTTTGTTCATAGAAATTTTATATGAGATAAATTTTAAAACAGTGTAAATGTCACTATGAGTAATAGTGACATTTACACTGTTTATAGGAAACAATTTTTATTGATCTAATAATAAGCTTTTCTTTGTAATAATTTCCCCGACTTGACTGATAAACACACATAGCAGGGTAGGCAGAGAATAATTGGGAACCTAATTGGGACACTCGGTTCCGTTCGCCCCTGCGCTACAACCGTTCTCAAAATTGTATACTTATACTAATGACAACGTGATCGTATTTTAAAAACAAATATCGTTAATATAACAAATAATCATATTTTAATAGCCAATAATAATAATAATAATATAATTAATTATTTGTAAATCGAGTGAAATGTATTACAAGTGGCATTCAAACTATTCTATCCTATACCTATGTCAAACTATATTAAAATGTAAGGTACTTCCGTTAAGCTTGGTTTTCGGAGGGATTTTGTATTATATAAACATATAAAATAAAGTTAGTGTTAGGGACAGTCTTCTTAACGTACTATTATTAACAAGTGCCAAAGTAATAATTATTAAGTGATCATTTGGAGTAAAGTGTTTAAGCAAATAGTAATAGGGCAAAGCGCGGCGTTGAGTTCCGCCACTCAACACGCAATGCCTCAATTTTGGCGGAAAGTGGGGAACGGAAGTGGAACGGAGTCTTAAGACTAGGTTTCCGGGTTCCTTCTGCCTACCCTGCCTCATGCGGGATGCAACGTGAAGCTAAAAACAAAAGGGTTTAAGCGATAGCTTTAAGTAAATATATTTTTTAAGTACAACTAAATGATAAAAAAGTGAAGGTTTATAATTATAGATTAAATATAAACCCGTGAGTATAGGATTCTTTCTTTATCATAGCAAGACTATCACTAAATGTCACTATCTACATTAAAAGTTTCAAACATTCTACGAAATTGAATAGAAATGTTGACTATCCTTTGGATGTTCATTTCAAGTTGACAAATTTAGATAAATTTTATTTGTGCTTCAAATATTTTTCTTAAATAAAATAATATTAAAACTCTTACATATATTTCGCAAGCCGCATTTTTATTTTAAAGCCGAAATGGCAAAGACTACTTTATCATTTTATTTGTAGAGGCATTCTTTAGATCAAACTAATGAAACAAAACATATAGAACTCTGTTTTTTCTACCACAAATAAATAGCATTACCGTGGTATAAAAGTGATAAGCATTTTAAAAGGGTTTTATGTATTACATTAGTAAGATCTTGATAAATAAAGTGTGTCCAGAGTAAATTTAAAGTAGTTTTTTATTGTACTGAAACAGAAAATCAATATAAAGTAAGGCTAAAGATGCTTGATGGATATTTTAATAATAAAATAGCAAATGTTTATATAATATTTGCGCAATAGTGTTTGGTATTCTATTAGTAACTCGCATTTGAGCTTTTACGTTCAATAATGTAATTTAAACAGAAAATTTAGTATGTGAATTCAATATCTGAAATAGTTATGTATTTGAAATATTTAATACTTTCATTTCTGCGCTTTGGTACCAAGGCAGTTAAGTTCCGCTATTCAACACGCAATGCCTTAATTTCGGCGGAAAGTAAGATACGGATAAGAAACGGAGTGTCTTAGCACTAGATTCCCAAGTTACTGAACACACATCGCTGATGATCTATAAAATCGTTTACTTCTTATATATATTTAAACCGGATTAATCGCGTATATTGTTTGTTAAACATGATTTTTGGAAACCCGACGTTTCGAACACTTTGCAATAGTATTGTAGAATAGAAAAATATTTTCTCTACTTAATCGTTATTTGTCTTGGTTGCACGGTCAAGTCGGGTCACAGTGTAGCGTAGTATCAGGGGATGGCGCTAATGATCGCGGGCGGGACACGCAACGCAAAGATTAGATCGGCCCAATTCTTGGGGAGTAATTTCCGCTGTATAGTTCGATAGCCCCCATTGCTAGAAAAACCTTTAAGAAGCCGACCCGTGGGCCTTGGAAGTAACTATTACTCTAAATCGAATTGTTTGATTAAATTATATATATGTAAATATACAATATTTAAATATGTTTATTTTTTATGACTCTAGAAGTTTACTCATGTTGTTATACGTTGTATTATTTGATGATGTTATTTAACGATGTTTGATTTTGGGAGCATTTTCTATAACACAGAAGTAGGTTTACTCGCATATATATTTGTAATATATGTAATTATATATTAGTAATTACTGCAACAACAAAATTTTTACTTACCATTAATTAACACCAAATGATATCAACATAGCGTTTTATACGCAAAATAAACAAATGTTGAATATTAATCAATAAATTTTACTAAAGTTCTTAATATAGTAGTCAAAGTGAAATGGGCATAGTTTTATGATAATGCGACGCCGGAAGAGAAACAGCGTGGGTGATTCGATACCTGCTAGTTTTGAATTTTAAAGAGGCGACCTTTTATCTTGATCCAAAATTTCACTTTAATTTGTATTAGTTTAAATACAAACTAGGATTTTCACGTACTGTTGTTATTTATAAGTATATAACTACTATAAAAATAGTAAGAATATATGTACTACTCACGCACTTACTTAGCTTCAAGCTGTATTCTGTGAGATATATATATATATATATATATATATATATATATATATATATATATATATATATATATATATATATATATATATATATATGTGAAAAATCTTTGTATGTAGTTTGTACATATATTTAACCGGAGTCTATCCAATGCTCTTTGATTGATTGAAAGGTTAATATGGAAATGTATCGGTTTCGGTCGCTTGTATAAACATTATAAACCTTCGTAATTGGCTATTGATTTCCTTATTTGCATAGTTCACTGTAATACAACTGTTGGATTCTGTGCAACCAATGTTATCCGTTGATGTCTATTTCTTAAAATGCAGAATGTATATAAATTCTTCGCAATTTATGTATCGTAATATATTGAATCTACGTCCAGTTAAAGTATGTATACACGGTCGTTATTTCTTGATTTAAACTAAAGTAATAATTTTAGTTCAATTATATTCATATTTAAAGTTTGGTTAAAAAAATCACGACGTTGAGTTCCAATAATTTATACGCAAATATCTTTGAAAAACCCGAAAATCTTTATCTTATCTTTGATACACGAGAGTTGTAAGGTAAAAAAATATATTAATTTATTATAAGCTAATACTTTTATTAACCTAGTCTTAGTCGTTCACATAAGATAAATTATATACATGTTTATAATTTATAATATAAAAAATTGCGGAACGTACGTAATACCTGATCGGATTAAGATTTTAGTGCTAAACAAAAAAGCTAATAAACGCCCACGCTCGTAGTTTGCCGGATAATTTAACATAGTCTCTAATTTTGTTTCTATAACGTTTATATGTTCCTATATATAATAAATGTTCCTATTATATATTGTAATGAAATTGCCAAGGATATTTATTTAATAATGAAATTTCTTTATTATGTTAGTTAAGAAAGTAAACTTAGTGCCGAAGTTAATTAGTGTCAGAATAATATTGTAATTGCAACGGTTTAAATGAGATAAAGCACATATTGAATAAAAAGTAATGGCGAAATCACGTGAGAAAGATATAAATAAATTCAGTTACACACAACGGAATATTGAGAAATTATAATAAAAGTAACAAAGTAATGTGTCTTAAGGTTTTCTGAAGGGCTGTCTATGGTGGTACATGGCCACGCACGTGTGCCTGTAAATTTCACAGGTGGGCTCGATGCCCAATAGACTAAATAAAATATTGAAATATTTAATATTTTCATTAAATATTTCATTCGCTCTGGTAACAAGGCGGCGTTGAGTTCCGCCACTTAACCTTATTCCCTCTGCCTATCTTACTATGTGCGAGATACAGTGTGAAGCTGAAGTTCTCTGATATCAACAAAAATCATCAGATTACCATTACTCACGTAAGTAAATACCAAAATGACTAATTTATAAATTTTAGGAAATTCAGAATTTCTGTTAAAATTATAGTAGGACCAATTAAAGTTTCCATAATTTCTCATAAAGAAATATTAAGAGCAATTCGTCTAAGAGAGTATTTTGGTAATTAGTGATGTTATTAATTTCATAGCGCGCACCATCGTGATATTATGAGAGCGTTACGTGCGAAAGGGCAATCAATCAGAGGTGTTGAACCGTTAGTAGCGAGCGTGAATAAGCCTATTCGACTCGTGTAAAGTCATAAGTAACGCTACGATTTTGGCATGTTTTGAAAGAAGCTCCAATAGAAATGGAGAAGCTTTTTTTACCTTTTATTTAAAAGAAATGAAGTAAAAAATATATTACACTAATAGTTGCGTAATTACATAATAAAATTAAATATAAAAACGACTAAGAATGAAGAATAATTGGTTTAACATTAAAAAAAATCTTCCTTATTTTTTGGGAATATTTGAATTGATTGAATTCGGTATATTGGAAGTAATTAAAGATTATTACCACTTTACAACTATTATATTAACAACGTACCATAAACAATATATATTACATATAAACGTACTCTAATAAAATTGTGGCTCCCATATCGCGAAATCCTACTAAGTAGATTTTTACGAGCGTTATCGGTTTTCCCCCTGAGAATTATATGAACATATATAAACAAAATTAATAAACAACATATTTTGACAGTAATATAATAATTTTTCATTTCTGGATGTTTTAGAATGTATAATAAATAATTTTTAGCAAAACTGAGACAGCCTTTTGTATGTTTAACACATATTCATGATAGATTTAATTAAACCTGGAGCATCCGCTTGCTATACCATTACAAACACACTATCCCTTCAAACTTACTATTTTATAATGTGATTTTTAGCAAGTAATGCCGATGCTGTTATCAAGATATTTATTTAATTTCAAGCAATTGAACAATTGCCAATCCGCCTCAAACCGAGGGTACCTTATTATCAGATAAACCAATAATTTTTCACGTACAATTTATAAAAGTTGACTCACTCACTTCGGTATGAAATGAACATTAAATGTAAGTTTATTTATGATAGTTTTGTTTTGTAATATAAATAAAATCCATATACCAATCCATATACCAATAGTAATCACGTTGTACCAAATGTCATAATTATATTTTCATAGGATCTATATAAACCCTATCCTATAGGTTTTATTTACGAATTTTATACAAAATACAGCAAAAAAAATGCATAAAATCTCGCATGTTTTGATTACGACTTTGAAGCTAAATCTCTATGCTATAATGGGTTGTAGACCTCAATATATGATATTAATATCAACTTGTCACCTATAGATAAATAGACACGACCTCGAGATAAATAGTTTGAACAGCCGAACAGACTGATAATAAAGGGGTCCTATAAGGTTTCCATTTATTTCTTTCGAGGTATGTAACCTTAAAAATGATCTTGATAACAGCGGTGTGTTAAGGATATTTTATTTTGATTTAGATTTTTTCAAAGGACGTGAAAAAAATATTATTATGCTTAAGTCTTTTAGAATGAACTTTTTTTTTATTTTGGAAAACACTTACACGAATGTGTAAGTAAGTGTATGTTTTTCTGATGTATTAATGCAAGGTGTTATTTAAATCTATTCATTATTACGGCGTAACAAATATCCATTGTCAAAAGCACTAACATTAATAATATTATAGTACAACAGAATTTAATAGATAAGAACAAAATATACTCAAAATTTTCTTGTTTGAATGCAGATTAGCTTAAAAACACCTTTGTCGAATAAATTTATCTGAAAAAGAAACGAAATAAGTTAACATATAAGCAGCTTACTAACCTATACACAACATTTTTTTGAAAGTGGTAATTAAAGAAAATATCAAAACTATATATTTTTTTTCTAATTGAAATCTTACTTACGTCATTCTTTCTTTCGTTCCTTTAAAGATGCACAACATAATAAAAATATAACTATTCTAAAGATAAATTGTGCTTTCCATATTAATAAAACGTAATACATATATAATGAATATTTTTATATCTAACAATTACGGAACTTTTAACAATGACAGTTAATAGGCGTGAGCCTTAGAAACTAAAACATAAACCTTAAACGTCCATTGTGTCAAATCAGTCGATTTATCGAAGGCGATAATGGAGCACCAGGGAAAGCCATTTTCCAATACCACGGTCAATGGGAAGTCCTTCTGGAGTATTATTTTTGGCGCGAGCGCGCTCGGGACGCTGGGACGGCCAGTGCGGGATGCGACCTGTTGAAGTGAGGTTGCGACGTCACAGCTCCTTGCGATAGGCGGGCGTTGAATTTGAATTTGGAACGCGCTCTATTGTGTAGCCAGTTTCAAGTGTTATGCTTTAGTTGGAATTCTTGTGATATCTGTGGAGGTAAATTGATGTTATTTTTATTATATAGAATATTATTTAAAGTACATAATAAAAAATATATTAAACATTAAAAAATATATATGAACGTAAATTATAATATGCACTTAATTTATTGCATTTTAAGATGGCTTTTACTTTTTTAGTAATTATATAATATTGCGTAGTAGTAATATATTGATTTATTTAATTTCACTGTATCCCGCGTGTAAGCAGAGGGAACCTGAAAACCTTAAGCTACTGTGTACACCGTTTTCATTAAGATCGTTCCGTTCCTCACTTTTCGCCGAATTATCGAGATATTGTGTATTAAGTGGCAGAAATCAATATCGCACTATATCTAAAATATTTCATTTCTACGAAAAGGAATCAAACGTCGTGATTCCAGTCACATTCTTGTGCCACCAGGTCATGACAGCCTTAATTCATATTTATTTTGATGATTTTTTCTAACTTATTTTTCTTTTAAATTCTGTTTATATTTATATATTTAGCACAAACCTACAGCTCTTAGCGTGACTTATTAATAACATTGTTTTTGAAAACGAAATTTATTAGTAGGTTAAGAAGAATGATAAGTAGTTGTGCGTAGGCGAGGATAAGAAGTATATGGTGAAGGTGAGTGTATTCTACACACTCATTTGTTTTTTCTTGTGCTTTCATACACAGGAACTTTATATATATATATATATATATATATATATATATATATATATATATATATATATATATATACATATATATATATATATATATATATATATATATATATATATATATATATATATATATATATATATATATATATATATATATATATATTTATATATATAGAGTAAATAAATAATAATAATTAACCGTTTATTTGACGAGTAGGTTCGCTTCCTAGTAGGTGGATATTTGATTTTTTTTATTAGGAGAACATTGCAAATTTGATTATTTTTAATAATAGGCCCAGCAGAGAGGTGGGTATAGTTGCAAATGTGTTAAAAACTTAAAATGTTGTTTTCTCGCTAGTTTATATCAATGTTACTTTTGAACCATAATATTTCTTTTGGTATGCAGAAATTTGTATTTAGCTTTATCCCGCTCAAAAATATGTATTTAGCAGTATCCCGCACAAGGCAGGGTACGCAGAGGGAACTCGGGAACCTAGTGTTAAGACACTTCGTTCCACTTCTGTTTCCCACTTTCCGCCAAATTTAAAGCATTGTGTGCTGAGTGGTGGAACACAACGCCGCGCTTTGCTTTATTACCAGGGTGAAGAAATGAGAATATTAAATATTGAACTTCAATATATTAAATATGTCATTTGCTCGAAAGGGATCGAACACACAACCTATCGGCTTACAGTCACAGGCGTGAACCGCTGCGCAACGATAGGCCTCACTCCAGAAATATGTGTATGTCACTTTTGAGAACCAATCACCAGATGGTGAGATTTTTCAATGGCAAAGTGATTTTGAGCTCAGCTGGTACACTCAGAACATCATTATTACAGAACTGTACTGAAATGATAGCTATTCGTTGTGTAATTCAATATTTTTAACTCCAAGCATATACTTTTCCTTTATTTGTATTGTTACCTTTAGTTTTCTTTATTTCTTTTTTAATATTATTAGTATTGATATATTTTTATACTTATTTTTTTTCTGTTATTCTCTGTCTGCTTATTTGTATAGCAGTTGTTGTTGTTAAAGAAAAAAAAAATTGGCAAGTAATAAGTGCTAAGTATAATTGCTCTGATGACCATCAAACCTTGATTGGTAAGAGATATAAACGACACTAAGCTACAGATGCTACTTATTTTTGAAACAATGCGGCGGCGTAGGTGTTCGTTTTAAAAGTGTTTACGTAATAATAAAAACGTATATATTTTTTTATTGATTGTTTCTCCTTCTTCTCTCAACAGATTTTGTTTCGGAGTTGAAATAATAGTTTAGTATGTAATTTAACAACACAAAAGTGCTGGTAATGGTAAATTTTTATTAGACATTTCTGATGATAAATTTATTATTATTTTCCGATATCGAACTTTATGACCTCTGAGTTGCTCGTTATACACAACAAAATGCGCTTATAGCTTTCATAAAACTTTTGCTCTATAAAGTTATTAGCCATGCATGGTATTTCCATATAAAAGTTCTTTAGATTATATAATAGAGTAATACTAACAATGCTGACAATTAATCTAATGCACATATACTTTATATGAACATTTTTAGGGTTCCGTACTTAAAACGGAATCCTTATTGAATTACTTTCTTTTCTAGATATCCGTTTATCAAGAGATTTTCACAGGTTCCCTCAAGTTAAAGTATATTTAATTCAGCTTCAGCATATATCCACGTGTCCTATAGAACCGTAGGTTCCATAGAATTATTTAAGAAATATTTTTCCGATAATTAATCTAATGCACATATGAACATTTTTCTATATATATTCTATATATGAAAATTTTTCAGGGTTCCGTACTTAAAACGGAATCCTTATAGAATTACTTTCTTTTCTACATATCGGTTTATCAAGAAATTTTCACAAGTCCTCAAGTGGAAGTAGATTAATTTCAGTTTCAGCATATATCCAAACAGACAAAATGAAGATTTTAATTCAATACAATCTTCAGTTCAAAATCAATTAGGAACAATAAACTAACAATACAAATAAAGGGAAATATCCGAAATTTATAATAAAATTATAAAAACTATTACAAATAAAGCATCGTTCAAAAAAAAATTTATACGCTTTTAAATTTAAGTTTAGTATTAAAAATGATCATTGATCGCCCACGATTAAGTATGTTGATTGAAATTGGTACGGAATCCTCCGTGGGCGATTCCAACTCTCAACTTTTTTATGTATACAAATATTTTTTACTACACAATAAATTGTATGCTTACAATTTGAGCTCCTATGGATATATAATAATAATAATAATAACCGGGTTCTTTTGAACCCGAGAACTTAAGCCGAGAAACATAATAATAATAATAGCCTTTATTAACAAACTAAATGTTACAAAAAATATTCTTATGCTGGACATCGGTATTCGGGTGTTTTGTTTTGCTTTTCAGCATAGGCCTCTCCCTGACCGTTCCACAACTCGCGATCATGAGCTTTCCTCATACATGTCCCACCTGCTGTTGCTTTTATATCATTCTCCAGCTCCTATGGATATACTATGGTGTAATTGTAGGTGATTTATAATTTACCTATTCTACTTTTAGTTTTAATTTATTGTTACAAATATGACGTGATTGTCTCTTTTCTTTTTCTGAAGATATATAAAAATCCAAGCAATAAATACATATTTATGTTCTTCATGAAATATTTTAAAAGCCTGTCGTGTTACAGGTGCACAAAGTGCTACTGTAAGCGTGATATGTTGTGGGTTCGATCCCCAATACAGGAACTGAAATATTTATTATTTACAAATGAAATATTAAATATTTTCATTTCTTCGTTCTGATATCAAGTCAAAAAGAAGAGAACAGTGAGTTCCGCCAGTCAACACGCAATGCTTCAAAGTTCTATATACCCTGCCATGTGCGGAATATAACGTGAAACTAAAAATAATGTACAGTCGAAAACAGTTGTATCTAAAGCTTACCTAAAATCAGATGACTGGTAACGCCACCTGAATACATATCTAGGGCACTTAAAACTCAGATAAGAGTAATCTATGAAGTGTGTGTAGTGGCGTCATAATAGTGTTACCAATTCTAGCTTTATGTTGACTTGTTTTTATTAACTATATAGAAATATTTCATATGTTCTATTTAGATATTTATATAAATGTTTTCAATTCATCGCTCTATTAATAAGGCAAAATGCGGCGTTGAGACCCGCCACTTAACACGCTATACTTCAATTTCGGCGGAAAAATGGGTAACAGAAGTGGAATGAAGTGTCTTAAAACTAGGTTCCCGAGTTCCCTCTGCCATGTGTGGGGTACAGCGAGAAGCTGGGTGAGAGAGAGAAAGTAAAAAAAAAACGTGAATTTAAAATATTAGGTTCGACAAAACTGCTGCTACAACATTTGTATTCATTGAGTTGCAATTTTAGTTTTTGATGTATAAATATTGTCTTAAAAGTGATTATGTTATTAAAACAAGAATATTGTTGAAATTATTAAATAAAATAGTGTAATTGACGCGGGCGGGTCGCTAGTATTAAAAATAAAATCAATGATTGAATGATGTGCTTTTATAAAATATACGTCATAGCTAGCATTTGCCAATAATTCTATCAGTTGCATAATGCTTGAAATTGTAGCAGAAAAGAAAAATTTTTAACCTATAAAAGTATTCTAAAAAGGGCATCAAAATGTGTTACCCCATTAATTATAAAAAAAGCCTTTCGCTTGAAGTTTGAAAAAGTAATTTAATTTTAAATGGTTCTCGTTGAACCTTCATAACTTTTGGAAAGCAAATGGTATAGCCAATGTGTAAAATCCGAACGAAGTAAGTTAAATTATTTTTTCAAGAAGAGGTGCCATTATCCCAAAAAAATATCATTATTATTTCTTGTTATGGTTTATTAAATTCATCTCCTAACCAGAGGCAACATATTGTACGTTACACAGCGTAAATAGTATTTATTTTAGTTACGCCATTTCGCGTATTCCACGGTAGGCAATGATAACCTAATTATAGATAATATTCCATCAAGTATGTTAAAAAGGCTTCTCCTAGTCTATGGTTAACAGACTGATGTAAGCTTAACTTAGGACTGATTTAGTTTTTTACGCTTTAAATTCAAAAATTAGTAATTAAAACTACTATTCAATTGTCCTGTGAGACTTGAACTTCTAATTTATTTACGAGAATTGGAAAAGTTGGCGTTTATCTTCATTTATAAAGTGTAATATAAGTGTATTTAACTGTTTTAATAAAAGTATGCGTTGTTTTAGTTTAATCGTTATTGGCTTTGATTTTTGAAACTAGTCTACTAGTCTAGTCTTAGTAATTCAGTGTATATATACCAGGGATGTTTTGTAACTTTTTGTACCCGCGCCTCTTGGAAATCGTCAAAGCGCTCTGACCAACTGAACCATATGTTCTTATCAAGCTACTTTGAAATTCTTATACGCTTATTACGACTTTTTTACGCCTTTTAAATTTACGTATAGTACTTTCTTTCCTAAATATCAATAAAAAATAGTATAAAAGCTATATATAGATTATTACTTATCTACTTCATACTAATTTATTAAATATATAGTAGATTAGTGTCTAAATTTTGCAAGTACTTTAATACAACATTCATCAATATCAACAATTTGCATAGTGATATATTAAACGTATAGGTAAAGGCTAATAAAAACGAGTTCGACAATAACCAAATATAAATAGATTAACTTTGGCAAAATATTTACTTTGGTGTCTTGTATTGAGAGTTAACGGAACGTTTTGTTTAAAGTATATTTACGATGCGATTAGAAGCAATGCGTAATCACTGGTCATTTATTCATCACAGTTTTTATATATATTTATCTTAAAAGATTTTTTTATTTTACGACTTCTAGATGCTCGGCTACTGGCATTATTGTGAAAATGGATACATATGTATGTATGGATACATACATAAAAACGTAGTTTAATTACAGAAAACACATAAAATTAAAAATATAAAGATAAAATATTGTGTGACCGCGTAAGAGCGATGATTGTGTGTTTTTTTCCAATTCCGGGTAATAATGATATTTAATTTTATTTATGGCCTGTTAGACAATGCGAGGAGATAAGTTACGGCATTCTACAGGCATTCTACAGGTATACAGATTCATATTGAATCTGTATACCTGCTATGTTGCTAACTTTGGTGTCTAGCTAAAAATAATATTATATATTCAGGTCTACGGTCCCTTGGAGAAAAAAAATGGCAAGAAATGAACGCTTTCGGCAAATTTTCACATAAAAGAAAATATCCGAAAAATAAAAGTTTGTATTTATGTTATAGATAAAAACAAAAAAAAAATGTAGCTAATTTCACACAAAATCAGATTTAAGCTTATCAATTTTTAAACTTTCCATGTGAAATTCTGCTCGTTTGTTACAGGTTCAAAGTGTAGTGCGGTGTAAATGACAGTGGCATATCAAAGTGTCATGTGGTGAAGTGTAGTGAAGTGGTGGCGGTCGCAGTGGTCGCGAATTCGTTCCGCGTCGCCGGCCGCCGCGGCGGTAGTCATGCCGCCGAGTTGACGACGGCGGCCGGCCGCGCCTCCCGCCGCTCGACCACTCGCTATACAAGTAAGTATCTCTCTCTCTCAGCTTCCCGCTATATCCTACACATAGCAGGGTAGGCAGAGGGAACTTAGAAACCACTTTCTGCCGAAATCGAGGCATTGCGTGCTGAGTGGCTGAACACAACACCACGCTTTGCCTTGTTGGCAGAGCGAAAAAATGAAAACATTGTATATTTAATCTGAACCTGCTACCTGTCGCTCACGCACGCATGTGCCTATGCGCCACGTCAGGCCTAAAAGTAAGTATTTTAATATATAATTACAATAAGGTCAACGAGTTGTGGCTACTCTGAAGTTAACGATGGTGGTGATTAATTTATTATACTAGGTTTGCTTTGCCTACCATGGTATATGCGGTATGCAGTGTATAGAAGATGAAAAAAATATATGATTGAAATTACAATGAATATTTCATTTGATATAGGTATATTGCAATATACATAAATGACAAGTAGTACTGTTTCTGTTATATGTATTATATCACTTTTAGTATTAAATCAAAAGTTGTATTTTCTAAATAAGGTTTTAATAATGAATGTTTAATGTCATACAAATATTTGTAATACCAATTAATAATTTCTTTGTCCTTAAAACGTGGAAGTAGAATAAATAAAAACAAACTTAGCATGTATACAAATTTGGTGAAATAAATTTTCTCTCAGCTTCACGCTGTATCCCGCACGAGGCAGGGTAGGCAGAGGGAACCCGGGAACCTAGTATTAAGACACTCCGTTCCACTTCCGTTCCCCACTTTCCGCCGAATTTGAGGCATTGCATGATGAGTGGCGGAACTCAACGCTGCGCTTTGCCTTATTACCAGAGCGAAGAAATGAAACATTAAATATTTAAATTGAAAATATTAAATATTTCATTTTCTCGACTGGTGATCGCAACCAGAACCTGTTGGTTACAGTCACAGCTTGTGCCGCTGCGCCACGACAGGCCTCAAATGAAATAAACATTTTTTCTAAATCATAAATCTTAAGTCCATATTGGTTGTACGGAACTCAACACCCGACATTAACATGACTTTTTTATTTGATATAACAAAATTTCTAAAAAGCTCGTCGAGGTTAGACCGACCGTTAATATTGTTTTATCCTACGTAGTGATTACAATTTATTTCGGGAATGGCTCATACGGACGAGTAAAACAAATCCACTCGGATACACATGTAAAACTCTTATTATCTAATTATATTATAAACATAATGTTCTAGTTTTAATGCCAGATTACACCAGTGAATGAAACTTAATTAGTATATGAATTCAATGGTTAATATATTGAAATTTAAGCGCAACTGCTATTTACGCTTTGTTGGTTCTAAAGCATTGGACGCTGGCAAATAAAATTTAGTTGTTCGTTCCATTGGTGAAAAAATGATGTATAGTATTTCATGCTATTTCTTCTGGTAAAAATAAATATTTTTTTATTTTTTCATGCGTATATTTCTCCAGTGTTTTAGTGAATAGTGGTAGATTTTACAATATGTTTAGAATTGTATATAGAATTTTTCTTCAGTATTAATTTTTAGGTTAAAATAGTATATTGTGATTTATTTAACGGATTCATTTAAATGAAAACTTGTTTTGTTATTTACATATTATAAATTAGCATATACTTGTGGCTCCGCCCGCATGGTCGAATGGAAATAACTAAGAGTTCTGAATCACACATTGTAAGGGCTCGTTAACTCTGTCCGCAAATTTAGTGGGTCATATGAAATGTGGAGTAATACAGACGTTCTCAATAAATAGACTAAATTAAATAGCGTCAAACCAAACCAGTGAGTTCTGTGACATTTAAAATTATCTAATAAACACGCGTGCGTTTTATAATAATTAATTTAGATAGCGGCCTGTCGTGGCGCATCAGCAAAATCGTGTGACTGTAACCGACAGGTTCTGGGTTCGATCCCTACTCGAGGAAATGAAATATTTAATATTTTCAATTAAAATATTTAACGTTTTCATTTCTTCGCTCTGGTACAAGGCACAACGCGGCGGCCTCAAATTCGGCGAAAAGTGGGGAACGGAAGTGGAACGGAGTGTCTTAACACTAGGTTCCCAAGTTTCCACTGCCTACCCTGCCACGTGCGGGATACAGCGTGAAGCTGAGCACTAATTTAGATATATTATAGGTACATATAATATAGATAATAGGTATTATAAATAAACCTTATTTTTTTTGTAATTTGTAATTAGAAGTAGTTACTATGGATAAACAACATGTTGTCGCAGTTTTTCTGTAACTTTTAAAGGGTAACAACTTCGTCATAAATGTCTTAAAGTTTGTGTATAGTTTCAATAGTTTACGTAGTGCATGATGCTTTCTATTTTTTGTTTTCTCATATAGACCTTATCGCGATGTTACATCATTTTCCTCGATTAGTAGCTATTTCTTTTTTAGCTTCACGCTGTATCCCGCACGAGGCAGGATAGGCAGAGGGAACCTTCGTTCGAACCCTTCGTTACACTTCCGTTCCCCACTTTCCGCCGAATTTGAGACATTGCGTGTTGAGTGGCGCAACTCAACGCCGCGCTTTGCCTTATTACCAGAGTGAAGAAATTAAACATTAAATTAAAAATATTAAATATTTTATTTCCTCGACCGGGGATCAAACCCAGAACCTGTCGGTTACAGTCACACGCTTGTGCCGCTGCGCCACGACGGGCCTCGCCTAAAGAGCTACTCAATATATTTTTTTTCCACTACGAACTAGTAGTTCGTGAGATACACTAGTAATGTGTACATGATTCAAGTTACTTAATAATTTTAGGAGACTATATCAAAATAAAATTTAAAAATGTGATGAGTGAACTCTTTCGTACTATTTCATTTTCTTGCAATTTTAAAATTCAATTAGACTCAGTCCTGCGGTATACTTGATTGCCTTGTGCAAATCTAGATTGAGATTTGAGAGTGAAATTAAAGGAATATATACCTAGTGTTCCTATCTATACCTAAAATAATTACATACTTAGATAAAAAATATATTCTAATTTGTGTTTTTAGTTATATACATATTTATTTTGATAGACCCCTTAACCATTGCGTGCATGATCATTTGAAAATATATATTTTTTTAAATATAAAAGTGAATTTGATCCGTCATTCAAGAAGAAATTTATTATTTTATATTCTTTATGGTAAGTTAAAATAGTTGCGGTGTTGATCTCCGCAACTCAACAATAAGCGCAGTAAACGATGAATTTACTAGGTTATTTAGTTTCATTTTAGCTTCACGTTCTATCTTTCAGGTAAAGAGTTACCTGAAAGATAGAACGTGAAGCTAAAATGAAACTAAATAATAGTTGAAGAGGTCAGGCATGTAGCATTAAGCTAAAATTCGTTTTGAACCACTGTTAATTTTATATAATTATTTGACGTTTGTTGATATTGTGGTAATGAATATTAAAGGCCAAAGTGCTTAAAATTCTATTCACTGTATAATTTTATTTAATTAGTTTTGAACTGAATGCTGGTAGCGTACTAGGGTATGTTTGTTAATATAATAATGATGTACGTTATAATATACATATGTCTCTCGCTTTTTTTTTTCAAGCGAAATATAAATAAAAATGAATAAATCTAAAAAGGTCTAAATTATTTCTCATATGTGGTATATAATAATGTGTTCTCATAGTGAGATAAAAAATGAAGAACGAAATAACTTATTATTATCTCTTTACATCTTTATATGGGGAAACGAGTTAAGAATGTTACTAAAAAAATTATGTTTGGAAAAAATAGGATAGATTAGAAGTTTGAAGCATTTTTTTGAATGTCAAACAATTTACTACCGGTTCACTAAAGTTATTCCCTCAGACAAGACTGGCGCAAGAAACACAGCGGGACATTTCTTTTATTTAAATCAAAAATTTAGATTCACTAGTAACAATAAAATTTAAATAGAGCATTTCATTTCCAAGATGTGTCATCATTTATAAAATATTAATATCAATGTATAAGATAATATAGTCATTGGGGTACTGAATCAAGTGTCTTAACACTAGGTGCCCAAATTCTTTCTGCCTAACCAACCATGTGCGGGATACAGCGTGAATTCGTTATTATTGTTTACACCAAACTAGTTGCATTAATATTGGTAATATTTAAAATTTAGGTCAATGTTTGAAATATTTCAATGAATGAATTCATAAAATTCCCTAGAGATATTCGAGGGCTCATATATGAAAGTTAGAAAGATGGTTTTAATATTGCTTATATAAATAGTATTGTATAAGCTACATTGTCTTTTATTCGATAAAGCACAGATTTTTGCTGTAGTTAAATAGATGAATAAATAACCTTTAATTCAGTATTTAAATTTTAATCCCTATGAGTGCTTTAGTGAATACTTAAAGAACACTGCACAGTAAAAGGGTGAGAAAAATGTGGGATTGAATTTACGTCACGTAGCTCGAGTAATTTATGCAAACCTATATACATATTTGTTTTAACTTCATTTCTATCTTTGATATTTGAATAAGATATTATTATGTATTATTTTTAGCTGAATAATAATAATGTACTGTGTTTAAAATTACCGTAAATATATTAATGACATTATACTCACTATAAATCACGATGTAAACTCAAATTATGCTTTGTAGTTTTTATTTTTTTTTCTAAAGAGAAATAATTAAAAAAATACTAAAGTAAATGTGTACCTATATGTGTATATGTAATTTATGTATTTATATAGTTAAATATTACATCTTATATTATTTATAGCTGCTGATCTAAAAACGTCATACATATTCAAAATTGATCACTGAAGAAGATAAAAAACAATCATAATCAAAGCTGGAGCCGCAAATATTCGCCTTTTTCAAAGTATTACCATATAGAGAGGGGAGTTTTAACTTTCCGTAAAATGAATTCTAAATCCAATTTCGTGCAAATTATTTTCTTCAGAAACCTCAGAAGAGAAGATTTTCTTTAAAACGTGATATGCATTTGAACATATTCGAAGGTGCATGTTTGATTATAAATTAGTCTAACATATATTAGGTAACTCCACATTTTAAAAACGTACAAAAATTTAAACATAGCGCGATTTTTTTACGTTTTTTAAATTGATATTTTTCTTTCCTTAGTGTAGAAAAGCACTGTAATATAACATAGTAAAACACATATTAACTGTTTATAGTGAAATTATCTGATTCCAACTTTCGACCGTTTTAGGAGTTTATGTATGCGATCGATAGTTAGTTTATTTATAAAATCAAGTAACATTTGATCGTTTCTTTTAATTACCTAAAGCATTTTTATCCTGATTATGCATTACAAATTGCATTGGGTATTTTTTTAAAAGTAATCAATGCTAAATCAATAATACCAACGAGCGTTGCCTGAATACTACTCACAAGAACGTAAAATAAGAAATGCTATTTAAACGGCATCTTCATTTAGATACTGCTCACTAATGTACTGATGATAAATATCTCTATCTCTAGCACTTAAATGGATTTCTAACTGACTTTAAACATTAAATAGTCATAAACATTATTGAAATACCTTCAATATCATAATTATACTTGGTAATCGGTAGCTAAGAGTGTTATTTACTTAGGAGCACAAAATTGTGTTTCCGTAGGGCCAGAGAATAACATAGGGCTGTTTCCTTACTGCTTAAAATGAAACAAATGGACGTTTATATTATCAATGTTGCCATAAATGTGCACAATGATTGAACTATTTTATTAGCAAAAATTAATAGGCGGAAAGTCACTTCTTTAACCTATTTCACCATATAACATTTTTTTGTCGTTTATTTTGAAGTATTTATAGATATTTATAATCGACTTCTTGATTTACTACGAGATATAATTGATTCTTAAAATATTTTATACTACTTAATTATTTGAATATGTATTTCATATTCAAATTGACCTCAAAAACAAAAGCGCTCGACATAAAAGCAATACATTCTACTTATAGAAATAATTGTTTTCTTTGGATATTTACTTTATTTACATCCATTTTCAGTAAGCCCCCGCTGTTTCATGTAACGTGTGTCGTTGAGGGAAATATCGGATTAAGATTTTTTGATCGAAAAGTCAAGATGTGGAGCGAAATTTGTATTTTTTGCTGTGACACGTGTTGATTTTTGAAACGATAAAAGGAAAATAACAATTGTTTTTTATATAAATTTGTATTTTTTTAAATTTTTATTTTTATTTTTAAATTTGTATTTTTTGCTGTGACACGTGTTGATTTTTGAAACGATAAAAGGAAAATAACAATTGTTATTTATATTTAAATTTATTTCAGAATTTTTGTTAATTATTTCACCAAGAAAATTTGAAACGCTCATAAAGAGGGACTTACATATTTTTTTAACTATATACAGCGTCCAGCGTATCAAAATATTGTCATGTATTGGTGTAGCTTAACGCCGTGCTTTGTTTCTACAAAGCGGAGAGTTAAAACAATTCAATTTCCATTCATTTTCCTTCGTAGGAATCGAATTAACAACCACCGCGTTAACAATTGCTGTTCCACTACCCTATTTAAATATAATCATATATGTACTAACCGAGGCTCATAATGTCTATCTATCTTTTGAAACTTACTGAGGGTTTTATTTCCTAAAAGATCTTTTGTCACCATGTATTTTAACAACAATTATTAGATACTGTAGCCTTTTGAAGACATTTGGGCTTGAAGGTTATTGAAGGGCTTGAAGGTTATTGAAGTATGAGTACGGACAACCATAAGTGGAAATCATAAGTGGGCCAAAAGTCACGCGTCGTGGTCAAATTCACAGATTCCCATATGGTCGTTATATCTGGTATACATTTATTCGCTTTTTAAGTGAAAAGATTAAGTATTGTCACAATAAAGTTAAATCTAAATTATTTATAAAATTCATTTAGAAAAAATAACTAAAATATTTAAAAAAATTACGACTCTTTATATCGTTGCTTGTTATATTTTTTAATGCAACGTATTCTTTTAAGCAACGTTTGATACCTGGAGTGCTGCAGGGGCACAAGCGTTAACACCACAGGTTGTGGGTTCGATCCCCATTCGAGAAGATTAAATTTAATAATTTAATATCTTTGCTTTGCTTACACGGCGAAGCGAGGCGTTGAGTTCCATCACTCATCACAAAATTTCTCACGAAAATGGCGTATGAAAGTGTATTAATGGAAACCGAATTTGAAAATTAAGCCGAGTTTCTCTCGTCGCTTTCTCTGTCTATCCTACACTGTCCTGAGCATGATAAAGCATGAAGCTAAAATTTATATAAACGCGATGTAATTGTTGCTGGTATACTCAAATCATAGCTTTGGGTTAAAACAATATTTCAGTGTTGGAACTTTTAAAAATCGGATTATTTACAACTAGGTTTCTCGAGGAGACCTCACTCATGGTTAAAGATAAATCACTAGAAATTATGATGCTATAGAAAAAGATTATTACCAAAAAAATCAATACCTATCTATTATAAGCAAACTTGGAACTACTTTCATCGCTCCATTTATAATTTCAGCAGAAAAATACTTGAATAAGGAGCAAACAATATTTGTCAGGTGCGATATGTATTATTCATTGGGATGTAAATTCTTCTTGGAAACGAAAATCTGGGCGCCTTTGTGTTAACATTTCACGGTAGCCATGAGTAACAGCTTTTAAGTGAATATTTACTTTGGATAACGTTTTGTACTACATAATAATATGAATAAGTTTTATTTTTATTCCTATAGATATATTGACTCTTTTTCAATATATAATTTAGACATGATATGTTTGAAGATATAAATATATACATATAAATGACGGCTATATTAGTTTAAAAAAATAAACATGAATACAAAAGTTTGTTAACTGATCTTTTACAAAGGCGAAATTTCATATACGAGTATAACTCACTAGACTTAAGCGATATTAATATTCAAATTATTTTAGCTTCACGTTGTATCCCGCTTATAGCAGCGTGGGCAGAGGGAGCCTGGGAACCTTATGTTAAAATATTCCGTTTTCTGTGACATCCTACCGTTCCCTACTTTCTAAAGTATTTTAAAGCACGGCGTGTTGAATGGCGGAACTGACCGCCGCGTCTTGCATCGTTAGTAGATATTAAAAACCAAAAATAAATACTTCACCGCTAGTGAGAATCCATGACCGTCGCGAATACTGCCCCATTATTATGCCCGATGCGCCACGACGGCCTCAAAAAATATGATTTAATTTCAGCTTATTTTCTTTAAGCCATTTTTTTTAAATTTAAACTAAATTGCAAAACAAATCTGAACTATTAAATTGAGAATTATTCAATAAAAAAGGACTCATTAGTTTCAAATGTTAAAAATTTTGAACTGTATCTATTTTTTAATTGTAGCTTGATAGAGAAATCCAATTCCATTTTGGGTATTACCAAACCATACAAATGTAAAATATATTCACAACAATGCCGGAGCCTCTATTACTTTGTACTATACATATTTATATATCGTATACCTAAATATATAAAGCCATATAAATACATAGGAGGCTCTTAATACACATGTATAGCTCTACTTATGTTAGTATGAAATTCAATCATCGATGTGCAGATTATATATCCATTCACTATGCAAGAGATTATCCATTGTGTCTTACGGTCCTCTGAATCTTTGGAAAATAGCTAGCTTATGAAATAAACTACATTAAAGAAACTCAATATTCAAGTTACTTCCGTCTCTTTATTAAAAAATCTATTTGGTTTGTTCTTTGTAAGGTAAATTAAGATTTTAATAATACAAATTTATATTAATATGTTATTTTGGGCACATCGTGATTTTCATATCAAAACGGTCGAGGAAATACTCAAATAAATTCACATTTCACAACTTCTTTCGTAAATACGAATAGAAATAAGAATACACACGAAATGGTCACTGAGCTGACCCGGGACTTAAACTTAAACCCTCATCTGTATCTAATATTTAAATCGTAAGATCGGAATGTACCCTATATTCTTCTCTAAGGATACTAGTTATCGATACCGTAGTTTATTAGAAGATTTTCGTTGCAAATATAAATAAATATAAAATAAACATAAAACACATAAAATAAATAAGAAAAACATATACAAAACAAACTATAACTTGAGTTATGAGTTAAATAAATTTTAAATAACAAAGTTTATTTTAAAGAAAAAAAAAGTATTACTTTAAATTTGTATTGATAACACAAAATAGATTTTTTTGTTTAACATTAAAGCCCAGTAATCGACAGCTATTTATCAAATGAGAAAAATATACGGGCGCCGAATAGAAATTATCTTGTACTAAATTAAAAATAAATTATTATTATTAAAGTGCAGACTGATTACATCGTTTTATATAAATAAAACGATTTAATGATGCAATAAATTGACTTAACTTTTGTTAGGTACATTACTTCATTTTAATATAAAAGTTATATATAATGAGAGAAGATTTAGACACCACCGTAGTGTTTTAGGGAATAAATAATTTTCCACTCAGTGTGGAGAGCGGAGTGTTTGAACAAAGGAATCTTTTAACCCACTAAGGCTACGAATCTAAAAAAAGAAAGTCTAATTGAGTTTTAGTACATACATGAATTATTAATGTTTTAAAAGCGGATGAGACTATAAACGTTACTCTGTTATAAGGCTAATATATCCAAAGATACGGCAATTACAGGAGGATATTACGCCTAAGCATTATAATGCACTCTCAAAGGCTCTTACGCTCGTAACACAATGTTGTACGACAGGGTTGTGCATCAAGTAAATTCGATTTAAGCTGACGTTCTATAGAGATCTATTTGCATTTTATGTTCAATCTTCTCTTTTGTAATATGGTAGGATTTTGATTCTACAAAGTTCTTATGTTGGAGATGTTAGTTTTAATTTTATGTTAAGTTTTTGGTTAATAGTTTCTGCTTGCTTTTTTTAAATAATCGATCGAGATTATTTGTATAAGGAGTATTTTAATGTTTAATTAATTTTTAATTCATTATATAACTTACTTGGTTTTTTTCAGCTTTAAGTTGTATCCCGCGCTAAGCTAAGTTCCCTCAACTTCAAAACCTAGTTTAAAGACATGCCGTTCCCATTCCCATAGTTCGCCACTTACCGCAAATTATGCGATATTGCATGTTACACGGCGGAACTAAACGCCGCGTTTTGCCGTGTAACCAGAGCGAAGAAATGAAAGTAATAAAAAAATATATAATAATTTCATTTCCTCGAATCGGGATCAAATCTGCAACTTGTCACGTTTACATTCGCACACTTGTGCACTTGTGCCACGACAGTACCTCGAGTGTTCTTCTCTCTCGACCCCCTAAGGGGGAGAGGGATGACGGCATCAAGGCTAGAGCCTTCTTGCCGTAGGTGTCTTTCAATATAGGCGCGGCTTTGGGGTTGGACTTTTGGGGATCCTTGTAGTGTATTACCTCGATGGTGAGGTTGGGAGTCGGGGTATCAGGGAGGATGAGCCTGTGCTGACGGGGCGGTCAAGCTAGCCGGGTGAAACCCTTGGTTACCCAGAGGAGACCCGGCTTGGGTGACCAGCGGCCACTACAGCAGCTCAGGAGTCGGTCGGGGATAGGAGGTCGCTGCCTACCCTTAAAGTGCCACGACAGATCTTATGTATTGGATTAATATACTATATAAATTGGAGAAAATAGAAAATGTGAAGCGCGAAAGTGAAAGTAGTTATATACA
This sequence comes from Eueides isabella, assembly GCA_019049475.1. Classification (NCBI taxonomy): domain Eukaryota; kingdom Metazoa; phylum Arthropoda; class Insecta; order Lepidoptera; family Nymphalidae; genus Eueides; species Eueides isabella. The sequence goes on from CM032385.1 coordinate 12,603,184, forward strand.
GCACAGCATCACAATTCGCTTAAGAATATTCATAATATAATTAAATTGTAATATTCTATACGAACAATATATTTCTGTATGTCAGTGATACAATGCTTCATCCCTATTGTGATACGGCGATGCTTGCTGACAGATCAATCGTGTAAAATACGCCAAGCTTGAATAAAGCATGTAGCTAACTAGCTTTTGCTTATAACTTTGTCTGCGAGGACTTGCCAATTAAATTTTGCGGCTGATAAAGATTTTTGAAGCGTAACTGACACGAGTGTGTGACTGTAATCGCGACATGCTACGAGTATTTTCAATCGTGGAAATGAAATATTGAGGATTTCCATTGAAATTTCAGAGACAAAGCGCGGAGTTGAGTTCCGCCACTTAACACGGAATGCCTCATAACGAAAATGAGGACCGGAACGGAGAGTCTTAATGCTAGGTGCACAAGTTCCATCTACCTATCTACAGGTTGCGCGAAGCTGAAAAAGTTATATAAATTTGTTAAGTTATTTTATGTATTAAAAAGATGAAATTGCATAATTCTACGAAAATCCTTTACTTGTTGGTGAAAATATATCTTTATCTACTCATTTTTTTTGCTTTAATGTTATCCATATTATTGTAGACAATACAATATGATTTTTTAGAAGGCATTCCCTGTCGACCTCGCTATAAAGGTAAAGAAGAAAAACGAATTATGAAATGGGAAAATTTAAATAACATTAAGGATCTTTTGTATAAACATTTATCATGTTATTTTGCGTTATTCTATTTATGAATGCAAAGTCATAAACTCACTCAGCTTCACGTTGTATCCCGCAATTGATAGGGTAGACAGAAGGAACTTGCGAACCTAGTGTTAAGACAGTCGATTCCGAACCCCACTTTCCGCTCAAATTTAAGCCTTGTTACCAGAGCAAAGAAGTGAAAACATTGAATATTTAGAGTGAAAATATTAAATATTTCTGAATAAATAATTCTTTGCCTACTACTCAAGTACCAGTTTAAATATTTATCAATTATTGTAGATATTTATCTAAACTGGTTATTGAATACTTTCCGTGGATGTATTTGTTTGTGAAATTTGGTACAGAGCGAGAATTTACAATTAAAATAAAGAAAAAACGTAAATTCACAATGCTGTTACAAAATTAGATTTGTAGTTTATTTCATATGACAATAAGTGCATACGCTCGCAAACTAAAGTTTGTGAACTTTTATAAGTACTTTGTACTTCCAACGGGAAGTAAGAAGGGAAGAAAATAGATATGAAACTATCGGTGGGCGTTATGACTTGAACTTGTTTAATAGATTAATTCAACACGTACACGTTTTCCTACAGGAATACCATCATTGTACTGTGTGAATGAAAAGCTTACCTATTTAGTGCCATGAATCGTCCATTTTTTTATATTGTAACATAAACGATAAAAATTATAGTAACAATAATAAATATGGTGTTGAAATATTCGCTACAGGCTGGCAATAATTAAATTGGTCGAGACGAGTCCTCGGATCATTGTAAATACTCTGAGTAACGCTCCAGGCACCTGTTGCTCTCCTATCTACCCACAGCCTCCCCAGAAGTAGGGTTGCTAACTTAAATAAAAAAGTGACAGTATACTTATAAAAATATTTATATGTTTTTCGGGGAGATTATCAACATACTTTATATTTAAAAAATATACTATGATCGTTATGTAGTTATTTCATAAATATATTGGAAACAGGTATTAAGAATTATTAGTAAAGTTAGAATCATTTATAATACTAATATTTATTATTTCAAAATATAATGCTAAATGTTTTATCAAAAAAATAACTATAAAGCAATACTTTATATTTTATATTTTTAAAATATGGCATCCCTAAAAGGAACCGTCTGAACGTAGATTAATATCTAGTTCGGTTTTGAGTTGTACGCGTAGCATGGACTGAACTCGAATTCTAAGCTTCTATTGCATTTCTACTAAAATAGTTTATAGACAGGTGATATAGGTTGTCAAAGACGTTTAGATGTTTTATGGTATAAATTCTTGACTTCTTGCTATCAAATTATAAAGTGAGACAATTTTTGTAGATTATAAGCGTTCTATACGTTTCAACTATCAGAGGTAAAAAAAAACCCAGAGAACTTTTTAATGTTTTACTTCACGGATGGCAGAGTAATACAAGCGTATTTTTTAAGTAATACAACATTAAAATTTATGATTATGGTATGTTCTAGGTCTAAACACTATTTTGGAATTCTGTGTCACAAACAGATACGTGCAATATTTGTTAGATACGTGACTAGACTGACATCGTTCTGATACTCATTTATTTTTTAAATTAAAGCTGTGAAAAATGTTGTGAAATAATATTGCTGTCCTATATATGAAAATAATTAGTGTTGTTGTTTGTTCATTTATTTAGCATATATGTACATACATATATTTCTAAGTGCAAAATCAATATGTAAGAAATACAAATTCAAAAATATTGTTGACAAAAGTGGATTTATTTCAAAACTTCAAAACTGACTTAATTAGAGGTAAATGAGATTAAATATGTAAAAGATATGTTTTGTTACCGGTTCTTGGTGACGTCTTTGTCTTGTTGAAGCCGTGTAAAGTTAATTAGAATTAAAACAATTAAACAGTATATCACATTACAAAGATTAAACAGATTAACCGTACTCAAACTAAATTGTCAACATAAATTTGTTGAAATATCCGATTTGCCAGTTTCACTGGTTGAGTTTAAGTTTATGCAATCGAGATCTCTCTACGGCCACTGATTACGTAGTTTATTTAGTTATACTTGTCAAGTCTAAGCGGCTCCTTCCGTTCATAGGCGTGGCGCACTTTACAATTACAAATATATACAATTTTAGAGAATATTTTTGAATAAAAAATATAATGCAAATATTTTTTTACAATTATGCTCTATCACACACAGCGGGGTAGACAGAGGGATCATGGGAACCTACCGTTAAAACACACGATCCAATTAAAACACTTCCATAACCTACTTTCTGCCGAATCTATTCACAGTGCTGCCTGCTGAGTGGCGGAACTCAACGCCATGGCATGGCACTTTACCTCAGAGCGAGGAAAATGACATTAAATATTTCACTTTTTCGAGAGAAAACCGAATCACATCCTGTCGTGTTTATAGTAGCATCTATATACTTAATATAAACTAATAATTAACAAGAAAATGAATTTCAGATTTAATTGTTGTGGCTGTTTTGATTTACTATCTTTAATATTATTGTAGTCAATTGCGTTGCATCAATTTTGTAACAGTCACTTGGCAAGTAACGAAAGAGTTTTATTTTACAACTATATATAATATTTTTATTTAATTCGTCCAGCCTAAATGCAGCTTAACAAGTCAAAGTTTCAAGAAGACTGGAGTTTATAATGAGTTCTAAAACGCGGCTTGTCCCATGAGTAGTAAATGCTATTTACTTAGAGACTACTGTCATTGGCTGCCCCAAGTTCCATCAGATTGACGCTAACGATGTTTTCCTATCTAGTAGATACTCGACACAGTTAATAAATATGGCGCACCAATAACTTAAATTAATCTTTAAATAATATTATTTTGGTGGTGTTTAGTGAATGATTACTTTAAGTAGACCTCTCGTGGCGCAGGAGCACATGTACGTGCGACTGTAAAAGACTGTTGGTTTGATACTTACTCAAGGAAATTACATATTTTGTATTTCACTTGAAATATTTAAAATACTAGCATTTCTTCGTTCTGGTAACAAGGCAATGCGCGGCGTTGAGTTCCATCATTCAAAATGCAACGCATCCGATTTGGTGGGAAGTACAGAAAAGAACGAAGTGAATTTTCATTAAGTTCCCAGGTGACATGAGGCTGAAAAATGCTAATATAAATAAAAAATGAACTACAGGCGGAATGTTGATGTACTGAGACTAAATAATATAAATTATAAAATCAAGTTAAGATTTTTTTAATATTTTCTAATAGACAAAATATAATCTCTATTGGTAAAGTTTATTATTATTACTCTGGCAAAGATTGTGTTTCTACCACAACATATTGAACAAGGATATTTTCCTTGTTTGTATTATGTTTCCCTCATATCGATTAAATCTTAGGTGAGCTTATGCTTCCTTTCAATAAATATTCCTTAATGAGGACAAAGCAATTATTATTTTTTGATTTTCATGTTCAAGAGCGCTTTAGTCTAATGGGCATTTAATTAAATATTATATAATCGAGGCCTGTCGTGGCGGAGCGGCACAAGCGTGTGACTGTAACCGACAGGTTTTCGGTTCGATTCCCACTCGAGAAAATGTGAAATATTTAATATTTTCGAATAAAATATGTAATGTTTATATTTCGTTGCTCTGGTACAAGGCAAAACGCGTCGTTGAGTTCCGCTAGTCAACACACAATGCTTCAAAATCCGGCGGAAAATGGGGAACGGAAGTGGAACGAAGTGTCTTAACACTAGGCCCCCAAGTTTCCTCTGCCTACCCTACTATGTGCGTGAGTTTATGAGTTAATCAAGTATAAATGTTTCTTTTTCAGATTCACGCTATATTCAGCATATGGGAGATTAGACAGAGTGATCTTTTAAATATGTATTTGATATAATAGTTAGTTGGTGGTACATTTGAATCTATGAGATTTTTGAGCGTCATGCTTTTTGCCTCGTGTCAGTGTAGAGAGAGAGAGGTAACCTAGTGTTAATGTCAACTCTTAACGACATTTCATTCTCAATTTTTCGTCCAAGGACATGGTGTTGAGTGATGGAAATCAACGCTGCTTTTTATCTACCATAGCGAATATAGGAAATGACATATTATAACATAATATCAGTATATTATTAGAATACAGCGTGCCCATGCTATATAGATAATGAAATGTGATTTTGTTGGAAAACAAATTGTTATGGCGCGGACAGCCAACCGTTTAACTCTATGTATTTTTGATTGCTTGTCAGACCGCTTGACTCCAATTAACGGGACATCGATTTCTTGTCAAAGCGTGCTGGTGACACGGTGTTGGTATTTCTTTGCTTGATGACTTACATAATATGATTTTTAGATAAAAATGTATGTATCTTATGTGTAGATATTTATATAATTAAACTTGTGACGTGATGGTCGAGGTTTGATGGTTTCGCTCACATGCGCCCGGATATGGGAAACGGATGGGTTCCTACGTTCTCACTTCCTATCCTGCTATGTGCGAAATACAGCACTCATATAGGCGGCAAACTAAAATAATAGATGCAATGTAAATGGTAAAGCCTCAATATTTAATAAAGTGAAGTATACTTCACAACGGAAAGCCATAAATGTTATAGAATGACTATTCACTGTCAGACATATCCACGTAAAAATTGTGTTATAAAAATTCGTATAGATATTTGATTGTTTTCAATGTTCAATGTCAATTTATTTTTGTGCAGAAATGCGAATTTTGTTACGTAAAAGACTATAGTTTTCTATATTGCACGATTGTATGACACTCGTCAAAAAGAAGAGCTTTGTTATTAACGAAGTTCAATTCACTTTTACTATTTTTTTGTAAACATATTTTTGTTAAGTTATATTTTTGTTAACTTTTTTAAAAACCATTTCTACAAAATGTGTGTATTGAGAAATGAAGTAGTTAATCTTAATTAAGAACTAGTTATCAAATCCGGGGGAAAATTAAAACGGAACGGACTGTCTTATAATATAAAAATATATAAGTTCCATCAGATTAACGTAATGCAAGATATAAAGAGATAAGCATTCTTTGGCTTTTTGCCTTATAGAATAATTGTAATAAAGTTACTGTAAGGGTTTCATTATATAAATGGATCTTGATTTGTCACTGAAAAAAAAAGGTATAATACACTCATTGGACATGAAATCTTAAATAGATTTGCAACAATATAAAATAATACAATACATACAATGATGACAACGGATTACATTTTACTTTTTCTACAGGGTTTTAACATAAATCTTTTTTATTCATAATTTTAAAAGTGTGAGTCAGCGCGATGTCTTATGAAACATGAAGTGCTCAGCAAAGCGGTAAACGATCTTAGATGGCAGCGGTGCCTTAAGTCTTCCCCGATATTTAATTCCGCAGCAAAGCTTTAATACAAATAATGGAAATCATAGAGTTAAATAATAAACTAGAAATGTTGCCGTAAAATTTGGAAAGTAGGTGTTTTTAAAAAAAGGAATTAATGTATACAAAATCATGCGTAAGTCAACCGGAAATGTTCAGAGTATAATTATGACTAAATCTAATAATGTCATTTATTATTTTAATTGACGCCTGTCGTGGCGCAGGGCCAGATACGTGTGACTATAAACGATAGGTTGTGCGTTCGATTCCCACATGAGGAAATGAAATATTTCATATTTTCAGTTTAAATTTTTAATGTTTTCATTTCTTGGCTCTGGTAACAAGGCAAAGCGTGGCGTCGAGTTCCGCCACTCAACACGCAATGCCTCAAATTCGGCGGAAAGTGGAGAACGAAAGTAGAACGGAGTGTCTTAACACTAGGTTCCCAAGTTCCCTCTGCCTACCCTGCCGTGCGCGGGGTACAGCGTGAAGCTGACAGTTATTTTAGTTTGTTGACGCGATCGTTACCCAGGGGGCCAGGCCCCTCTGTCAAGACTAACAGATTTATTGTATACTGTCTCCCTGTACCTACCTACCTTATGGTAATATCAGTGCGGAGCCCAGGGGGACAGTCTTTATAGGTTAAATCTGCACACGGAAGAATGATTGTTTAAAAAAAATCTTTTCCTTGCAAAATAAAGCACGCGACGTTCCGCTACTCAACAGGCTAGAACAGAGTACCTTAACACTAGATTTCTTCTGAAAATTAATTATCTGTGTTCTTTAATTAAAAAAATATGGCGGTGATTATAAAATGGTAGTAAATCTAAAGTTGCAGCTTTTTCATCACGCTGTCGTAAAGTTTCGTCTTTAAGACGTGACTGGCTGACGTAATGTCCTTTATATAAAAAATATTTACTCCAAGATATCTCACGTACATTATTGTTGACAGTTATTGCTTGATAAGTCTATCAAAAAAGTATGTTGTTTATTTTTAAAAAAAATAAGGTTGCTATCTTATAAATAATAAAAGGTCACGCCGTATTACGCAAATATCAGTGTTAATACTTCTCCTATTATTATATTTTCGTTTTCTACTGTCGAATTCTGAAGATATTGTGAGTTGACTGGCGGAACTCAACGCCGTGTTCACCTCTTTATCAGAGCGAGTAAAAAAAATACATTTCCTTGAATGGAGATCGAATCCAAAAGGTTTACTTTAGTACACGCAAACCCCGGTGCCAGGCCTCGACTATTTATTTATCTATTAATTTATTTGCTTTTTAATTTTATAAAAATAATTTATTATTTAATTTAAAATAAAGTTAAATTTTATCTATGCTGCGTTCAAGAGGACATTTTTGTCGAAACGAATGCGACATGAGCACGTTGAAAATAATTAATTCAAATGAATATTCGTTGAATTACCTTTTACGAATTTACTGAATGAAATGATTATTTCACTAATTGTTTGCAACATATATTTTTTTAGGCCTGTCGTGGCGCAGCGGCACAAGAGTGTGACTGTAACCGACAGGTTCTGGGTTCGATCCCCAGTCGAGGAAATGAAATATATAATATTTTGAATTTAAAATATTTAATGTTTCATTTCTTCGCTCTGGTAACAAGGCAAAGCGCGGCGTTGAGTTCCGCCACTCAACACGCAATGCCTCAATTCGGCGGAAAGTGGGGAAAGGAAGTGGAACGGAGTGTCATAGCACTAGGTTCCACTTCCGTTCCTTCTGCCTACCCTGCCTAGTGCGGGATACAGCGTGAAGCTGAAAAAAAAAATATATTTTTTTACCATAAAGACTTAATATTAAAAATACCGAACGATCTATGTTAGAAATCTTAGAAGCTTTCGCTTCTAATATTCTTCTAATATTAGTATTAACAATATAAGGCATACATATATATTATACCATTTTAAAAGTTAACTTATTTAAAATTTAGAAGGTAAATAGTTTGATATACAAATGTGAAAACATTTATAAAGCTTTAAATTAAACTGTAACGAACGTGCTCTGTTAGAAAACATTGAAGGCTGTAGATAATTAAGTTTGGCAGAGTGCTGAAAGGCTTTGTCAGTCCGCTGGTGACCTGTTGCGCACCCACACATGCGTAATAGACCTCTATGTAACTAGTGCTCGGTATATAGAGGGAGTATATTTGGTTTTAGAATTGAAATACAGGTTGGCAAATAGCTGAATTTGAATTTTGAGATAAGATCTTTAGTAACCTACCGTAGGAAAAACCTGTGCCTTAAATATTTATGCTATTCTGGGCACAAGGGCACAAGCATGCGATTGTAAATCGGAATGGTTGTGGATTTTATTCCCAGTCGACAAAGTGTAATATATGATACTTTAATGTCCTCGCTCTGGGCGCGGCGTTGAGTTCCGCCACTCAACACGCAATGCCTCAAATTCGGCGGAAAGTGGGGAACGGAAGTGGAACGGAGTGTCATAACACTAGGTTTCACTTCCGTTCCCTCTGCCTACCCTGCCAAACGCGGGATACAGCGTGAAGCTGAAAAAAAAAAAAAAAAAAAGAAAAATAAAAAAAGTAAATCAATCTTATGTGATTATAAATATATCGTGGCTTTTTGCTCATTCGTAAGGCTTAGTTAAATAAGTGTTAAATTATATTTCACTCCTAAAATGCACATAATCGTATGTTTTTCTAGCGTTATCAAAATTTGAGGATCACTTCAGAGAAATGAAAACCATTAAAAATCTCTCAACGTTGATGCATAACATTGTTTGCCGACGTAAATGAAAGTAGCATAAAATATCCATTTAACGTTTAATTATTAAAATTATAACTTTTAGTACGTATGTTAATATGTGATTGAAACGAACATAACGAAGTTTCTATCAATTGCTTGCGACGAATTTACGAATTCTATGAATAAATTTAAAAAAACCGCCTAAATTTGATCGTCATTTTTATGTGAATGAATGTAATCACTGCAGTACATTTGACTGAGGAATTTTTTTTACTATATGTACTGTATCCTGCCTGTATATATTAATAAATAAATAAATAAATAAATAGCAGAATAAGCTGAGGATTATTATTAGAGACCTGTCGTAGTGCAGTGGCACAATCATGCTACTGTAACCGCGACAGGCTGTGGGTTCGATGCCCGCCCGAGGAAAGAACATTTAATATTTTCACATTTCAGCAAAAATAAGACAAAGCGCGATTTTAAGTTTCGTTCTTAAAAACGTAATGTCTTAATTTCGGCGGAAAGTGGGTAATAATAGAACAGAGGGTGTTAAGACTAGGTTACCAGGTTTCATCTCATCTCTGTCGTGTGCGGGATACAGTGTGAAGGCGTAAAGGAGGGCTCTCCCTTCTTAGCAGAACAAGGAAAATAAAAACATTTCAATCACCAGAGCGGAAATTGAATTTACAACCGTCGCGTTTATGTTAGACACTGAACAACTGTACGAATTGTAATTTAGAAATTTAGCTGAGTCAGCTAAATTGTGATTTTGGCGTATATGATATGAAAACAAGCTATACACGTATTATAATAAATGTATAAGTGTAAAATAACAAAAAGAAAAGAGAAAAAAATTGATATACTCCATTGTTCAATCGCCAGAGTTTCCACTCTATATAGAATTTACAACCACCGTGTTTATGTTAAACATTGTACAACTGTACTAATTATAGCTTAGATTTTTTTTTTTTGCTTATTTGTGATTTTGGCATACTTGAGTTGAAAAGAGGCTATACACATTTTTTTTTATAATAAATGTATAAGTTTAAAAAAACAAAAAGAAAAAAGAAGAAATTTGTCATACTTCACGAATCGAGTAACTAGTTAGTATTTATATTTAAAATTTTTAAAAAACAGCAATTTATATTACTGTACTACTTAGAAAAGTTGAACTGTGAATATAATTCAGCTAAGTGGAAACCTTGGTAAAAAACGAGAAGCTGTGAGTTTGCTACGTACTATCTGTCTAAAACGGTAAAAATAATAAAAAACACACCATTTTCGCCTCTTTTGTTAGATATTATCTTAACATTGGTATTGTTTTGTAAAGGGGTTGGCCCTTTTAATAGTCTTGTACATTTTTATTGACATTCCATTAGTAATGATTTCGTTTGTAAATTTAAATGGTATAACATCGTGCTCTCCCAGTGAATAAACCCGTCAAGTTGTCTGTTATTCTAATTGTTTTACATGTCGGAGAAAAATGTCGCACTTAAAAATCATGTTGCTAAAGTATCTAGAAAGCAGGGAAAATTGATTATATGAATATATAGCAATATAAAATATTGTTGTTAAACATAACATAACAAATATGTTATATTTAACATTTGTATGTATATTTTTATTACTTTTTTTTTTAATATTATATAATGAGATCGTAACTATAAGGGTTCATACCGTAATGGCATTTAATTCATACAAAATTAAAAAAAAAGAAATAATACACATATTCAGAATCTGTGACGTTTAATTTAATAACTAAGAATGCGGCCATTTTGTCCCTCGTTTTTCATACTCTAATTGAAGTTTACTTTGTTACTTAGCCCTACAGTAAATATCCTCAACAACGCTCTACGCGATACTTTGGACATTGATTTTCTTAACTTCCTTCATCTTGTTATAAATAAGCTAGAAGTGTAGAAAATAAATTTGTTCAATAAAACTTATAATCTTTCTTGGGTAGAACGAAAAGAAGATTGTGACCATAAATTGTATTACGATACGTGCTTAATTTTAACTTTCAAAATATGAAATAAAAACTTATGGTTATGGTTTATAAAAGTCATAGTAACAAGTATATAGCCACAAGTAAATTTTAGCAAAAATACTCACGCAAAATATAAGCCTTATCTGATCTTAAAAACATTTAACGCAAGAGACAAGGCCTCTTAATTCCTCTCTTTTAAGCTCTTGAGTAAATTATTCACAATAAATTAAATGAACTAACTTGTTTAATTAGATACTTAAAGGGAGGAAGGAGTTCTGGATTTTACTGTAAATTTGAATTAAAAATCTTGGACATTATTTAAACAAAAGATTTTAAATTGAAAAAGTACTTTTATTGAAATTCGTAAAGATGTTGCGAATCGTATGATTGCAAAAACTTTGGTAGTGAGTTATTTTTCAGCTTCTCGTTGTATCCTGCACATGCTGCCATGTGGTTAGGCTGCCTCTGCTTAGGCATAGAGAACTTGGAAACCTAGTGTTAAGACACTCCGTTCCACTTCCTCTTCCCATTTTTTGAGTGGAGGAACTCAACACCGCGCTTTTCCTTCCATATTTGAGATATGTTGACTACTTCGTATTGTATAGCGGCATATATTTTGGTTAAAACATTTATGACTTACAAGTTTACAAAATTACACACACATATATCTATAGTAGTAACATAAGTATAAGTATGCATGTACTCTATTTATTCACATTTCACAAATATATCGCACCAGACCAGACCTTTGAGTGAGATAATGTATTTTATGATAATAATACATTTCCGAATAATTCAAGCGTTAAGTAAATTAAATTTTAATATAATAACGATGAGACTGAATAGCAGATGTTTCTGTCGCCTCGCTGAATACAGCATAAGCTTACTCGCTAGTTTATTATTTGCGTATTATTGCGTATCTCGGAAATTTAACGAATGATCTGTGATTGTGTTTGCTTTGCTTGGTTGGCTTTGACTGTATCTGAGTAATACTTTGATCTGAGCCCGTCGTGGTGCAGAGATCCAACGTGTTACTATACACGCGACGTCTGCACGTTTGATTCCCTCTTTGGAAAATGGCGTATTTAATGTTTACATTTCCTCGCTTTGGTAACAACACAAACAGCAGCGTTGATCGTTCTATCACTCGACATACAATGTCTCGAAAATTGTGCGGAAAGTAAGTAATAAATTGTCTTGACACTACATTTTTGGTTAGGTTAATGAATACAACAAATGCTTTTTAGATTTCAAAATTTTAATCATGCACTCAACCAATTATTATATGATAAGTATTAAACTGAGTAATTATATAACGATCGTCATACAATTTTTTTCGTTTGTGTATTATCTATAACGCAAATTAATAGGTTTTTGCGAAAATACACAATAAAAAAATATTCAACATACTCGTACAAAAGTCAGATACAGGCTGAGTGTCTTTCTATGAAAGATTATTCTAACTTTCAAACATTACCTTTTTTTCCTCTAGTTGCCCTAATACGTCTACGATCCTTATATCTCTATTTTTAAATAATACTTTGCATGGAAACGCTGAGATTTATGAGAGGCATAACGACCACTGCCTTACTTTGAAGCATATATTTTTACATACTTTCCTATGTTTACTTCTTACAGCATCTCATTACGTATGAAAGACGTTTTCGCATAAAGGAGACCGCCAGGTGGACTTTAATACAAGCAACGACTAAGGCGCTTTGAACATACAGTTCGATATTAAAAGGTTTCGAAAATATTAAAATGTGTTTTTTTCAAATACTGTCAGTTATGTTTTTTTTATTTCTGTTATAGAAATTAATAATTTAAAAAAATATTTTTAGCTAGACAAACATTGATGCCTGTCGAGGCGCAAAGTCACAAGTGTGCAACTGTAAACATATGATGACGGTAGTGGGTTCGATCTATTCGATGAAATAAAATATTTCATATTTTCATTTCTACACTCTGGTAATAGAAGAAAAGCGCGTCGTTGAGTTCCTCCAAGCAATACACAATCAAATTCGGCGGAAACAGGTAAACTAAAGTATCTTGATGGAAACCAAGTGTCCTTGACACTAGGTTTTTTCTTTCTACTCTGCAATGTGCAGGATGAAACGTTAAGCACTAAAACATTGTCAGCTTCACGCTGTATCCCGCACTAGGCAGGTTAGGCAGAGGGAACGGAAGTGAAACCTATTGTTATGACACTCCGTTTCCACTTCTGTTCCCCACTTTCCGCCGAATTTGAGGCATTGCGTGTTGAGTGGCGGAACTCAACGCCGCGCTTTTGCCTTTTTACCAGAGCGAAGAAATGAAACATTAAATATTCAAATTGAAAATATTAAATATTTCATTTCCTCGACTGGGGATCGAACCCAGAACCTGTCGGTTACAGTCACACTCTTGTGCCGCTGCGTCACGACAGGCCTCAACATTGTCAAAAAACAAAATATTAAGATGACAGTTCTCTCTTAAAAATGATACCAAAAATCGTGTTTTCTAAAAACTTTAGCCTATTCTGTTTTACAAATGTGTGTACTGATCGGAGTGTAGTATGTGTTCTTGAAATTACAAAACGTTTTTTCAAGAATAATAACACCCGTGATTGTTTTGATACACTATTTTTCATATGGTATCATTTTGTTTCGTCGGTCATATATGCAATTCAAAAGTATTATTATTTACTGTTTATCATTAAAATAAATAATAAATTATTGTGGCGTATATTTATTATCTATATCAAAAGTCTTACTGAATTTATACTTATATAGGTACATACAATCAAACGAGTACAAACAACCCCCGGGCAGTGATTTATGAAGACGATCTGAAAACAGATTAAACATCTTAAGCGTATCTGTGTTTGTGAATCGTGACTTTCACCTATAAAATATCAATAGGATTTTAATTTGATATCCAAAAATGAAAGGAAATTTATATAACATATGTCATTGATTTAGAATAATTCACTCATTTCGAATGTGACTTATCGAAGATAATATTTGTGCGTAATATATTTTATAATAATATATAGTATGTTGTATTATATATAAAGACCCTGTAGTTTGTTTTGTTTTAAAACTATACTCCTATTGCGGTGACATAGTGTGGCGTTAAGAAATGGTTGGTGGAAACCAAAGACGATGGCTCTACAGTTGAATAAATATAGTTAATTGCTGTTTTTTTATGTATGATTAGTAATATGTAAATTATTATTGTTATTTTAATAAATTTACATTTAAACAAATCTCAGATTAATCAAATACACAAGCAATTTCCATAAATTATGTTAATATGATAAACATAAATAAATAGATAAACATTTGTGACGTTGTAAGTCAATATTTTGCAGATTTACATTTTTCATAAATCTGTAAAATAATAACTAAATAACTTATAAGCAGCTATAAAGAGCCTGCAAGATTTGCATATTGAATGGTGGAACTTAACCCGGCGTATTGTATTACTAAGGCAGAGAAAAAATCCACAAAGTGGATTTTTTTCTTTACATATAATATACTTTTAAAATACATTGAAAAGTGCATCAAAGTAGATAATAGAACAATTAAATTTTATCTTCTAACGAAATAATTGAACCTGCAAACTTCCCATGATTGCGGATTCCGTTTCAATACTAGTGAACATTGATTTTTGTTACTAAGAAGCATTATTTGATCCATCTCGGGGTTTATTGGATGTTTATATCACGAAGATAGATAAAACCTCAAGGGGAGAATTCTGCACGCACATAAAACGGTATCTTTTGTAAGTGACAATTGATTGCAAATACTCATAAAACATTTTATCGAAGTATTGAGAGCTACAGTATAGTGTTATGAAGAGTTTTTATTATTTGTTTTTTTATTTATTTTCTTTTTCTCATATTATAACTTGCTAAGCATTATGTTTTTATTATATTTAAATATATAGTCTGCATAAAGTTCTTGATATATTATATCTAATATGCATTCAAAATATAATTTTGTGACAAGATTTTGTCGGTCCTTTTTAAGTTAATTGTATGTTGCATATTGATAAGAATAATATAAAAAGAATCATTAGATCGCTAAATCGCGTTATTATCTATATATTTATATTCTTTACCCTATGACGAACAATTCTGTCTTTCCTTTCTTTCTATATATTTTTATGTGGTTGAAGACTAATACTTAGGTGTGAGCTGCCAAAAAATTGATATTTGAATATTTTTATTAAAATATTACTGTTTTTGCTATATTTGCAGACAATACATAAGCAAAGATAAGCATAGATTGAAATTAACTGACTTAGTAAGGAATGCTTATTATGCTTATTGTGAAATGAGGTTATAATTTCAAAAATCGCGCCTAAATTGTATAACTACTCTGATGTTTCGTCTGTAACAAAGCCAGTTAGATTACTCTCTACTAATACACTACTAAATTAGCTCAAATTACCCAAAACAGTTCCTTACAAAACTTATATATTTGAAATGTCTTTTTCACAAAATACATAAGCAGTGATCATCTGTAAAATAGTAGTAAATTTTTTCACTCACTCAGCTTCACGCCTTATCCCGCACATGGCAGGGTAGGCAAAGGGAACTTGGGAACCTAGTGTTAAGGCACTCCGTTCCGTTTGCCACTTTCCGCCGAATTTGAGGCGGAACTCAACGCCGCAGTTTGCCTTGTTACCGAAGAAATTAAATATTAAATATTTAATTTGAAAATATTAAATATTTCGTTTTCGACAAGCAGTTATTTTATTTTACTCTACAAATGATCTTTAAAACAACATCTTTAAAGCAGCATCTAAATTTTTTTGTACAGGATCTTGGATAAGCTAAGAATCATGCAAAACTTCTTGGTTTTCGACTAAAAGAAAACAGTTTTATTGAAATTATATTTTACGGGTATCAAAGCAGTTAACAAAAGGGTGTTAAAAGAAAAAACTTGTTAATTTGCTTTGATATTGGCGGTTATATACAAAAAATCAATAGAGAATACAGTATAAAAAATATCATGCAAATTATATTTAAAAAAAAATCCTAATTGTCATGTATTCATAACATAAAAACAAATACTACATACCATATTAGTATCTACATTAGCACTCGTGCAAAACTAGGAGAAATCGGGCCTGTTTATTTAAACTCATTTAGAGCTGTTAAAACAAGTAACGGACATAGCTCGTAGATTAAGCAGGTTGAAGTGGCAATGGGCTGGCCATATCTGTCGCAGGACCGATGGCCGTTGGAGCAGACGAGTCCTCGAGTGGAGACCGCGGCTCGGCAAGCGTAGCGTAGGACGACCTCCGACCCGCTGCTCTGACGACATTCGTAAGATCGCCGGTAGACAGTGGATGAGGAAAGCAGAGGACCGAACAACGTGGCGCGCTCTAGGGGAGGCCTATGTCCAGCAGTGGACCGCCATAGGCTGATGATGATGATGATGATGATGAGAGCTGTTTCTTGATATGATTCTTTGAATATGGTCTTTCGAACGTGCCAGTTGAGCACATATCAACACACGCACACACGTTGTGTGGAACATAAACATTACATAGAAATACAGTTTTGTAATTTACCAACACACCTGTAACGTATGTACGTTCTAACACGTGTGTTTTATTTATGAAATATCACTGATGATTTCTGTGAAAATTTCAACTCTGTTTTTGCATGATTGTCATTTCGTGATAAGGTTGGAGGCATCTTAGGGAGTTGTTGTATACATCATGAAACTTTTATACTGATCTATAATTAATAATGTTATTTGTTTTTCATATTAAAACCAGAGCTGACATATGTGATATATTAGGCTTAAAGTCTTGACACAGATTTAACTTTCTACCTTTCTACGATTCTAAAGGTATACCTGTATACAACAAAATAACTTTGAGAAGAAATTATATAATTTCGTCTTCTCTTTACCTGTCATAACTAGGACTCTGAAAGAACAATCGTCAATTCATACCCTATTCAGTCGTAACTTTCTTCGTTGACCGTACTTACTTTTTCTACTATTCATAAGAAATTATTACTTGCCAGAAAATGTCGGTTTACACTAATCAAAATCTTATTAAATATTTCATGTTTTTGTCCTATTCGTAGCTATCCATCTGGAGTATAATAATATTAATAATTGTGTTTAATATCAATATGCCGTAATTATTTATATTATAATATTTCATCTGCTTAAAATTACTATAGAAAACAAAAATGGGCCAAGAGATTCTAATCGACCCTACAGTATATAAAAAAGATATATAAACAAGTTAATATTACAGTACCTTTACCTCCTAACAATATAATGATTACATTATACAGAAGCCTAATTACTCATCAGTCAAGGCCATTCGTAGTTATAACTAGCATTGTTTAACACGGCTACTGTTGACAGGAGTAATAAATGAGAGCGTGTTATTGTTACATGTTATATGTTATGGTTACGACAGACAGAGTAATTTGAAACAAACAGTAACCTTTTTTATGGGTTCGTGAAAACAAGAAACAAACGCTTGGAATTGATGACAATGCAAGTAAAACCAGATAGAATGTGTAAGTGTGCAAAAAAAGTTATCTGTAAAATATTCATAAATATTAATCTACATAATGTGTTTAAATATATATAAATTTTAATGGGAATCTCGTCTAGAAATTGGTAATAAATAAATCACATTAACATTCTGTCAATCAATTCAAAATATATTCTAAAAGTCTAATATTGAACTGTTCGATGTGAACTTTATTTATTTTTTGTTTAGGTTTAAAATATTTTTGTTACTTTAGTCGACTTACTTGTTTTACTCAACGCGTAGTCTATTTATACGTTCAAAAATATTTTTTAATACATTATTTCACAAAATAAAGAAATAAAGTTGAAGCCATTGTGGAGCTGTGGGCATCCAAAAGTAACCGTGATTGTTGTAAGATATATAAGCTTCTTCACAAGAGAGAATTAATTATTTTCTGGCAAGACCGGGCGCGGCGTTTAACTCCCACTCAACGTTATCAATTCTATACATTAAACCCTTGATCCTAGTTAAAACATTTACAACGATCTTTAACAGTGACTTTCTTTGGTTTTAAACATAAGTAATTAATTTTATGAAATGTTAGCCGGTCTCGAGAAGTAAAACTAAGAAATGGATTACATTTTTTAAATGCTTTTTTAAATACAAATAGATATTGGTTTTATTTTTCAAATGCTGCTAATTGAGTCGTCTTAAGATCGACAGATTCATCCAATCATAAAAAAATAATTTAAAGTAGAGCTATACTTCTTACACTGTATAAAGGTTAGCAATATCTTATTTATGAAATAAACCGTTTTGTTGAAAAAAAACATTCATCCTTCCAAGAAATGGAAGGATGAATGGAAAGTGGAAAAACATATTTTCAAGTATTTTTCCTATTTTATTATTGAAGAAGTTTAAGAACAGATTGTAGGTTTTTCAAACAAATATGCTTGTGACCATTACCGTTATTTATTTACCCCACGGTAGCAGAACTCATAGTATTTTGTGGTATATTATTACTGACAGTGAAAGAACGATCTTACGTAATTTTGATAAAACCTAAAAAGTTCAACTTGCTTTTTTTGGGTGTATTTATAAACGTTATAAATAATAAAAGCTAAAAAAATGTTTGTATTTTCACCCTGGGAAATTAATGGGTTCAACTCTACGTTACTCTCTTTACTATTACTTGTATAAAAGTGATTTACACACATTATTACAATATTTGTTGTGTACATTGCGAAGTAATCTCGTTGCAGAGTTGACTCTGAATATATCAATACGGTCACAGTGAGTTTTATCACACTTTTCACAACTGAATACGAAATTAGATTAAAATAGCAAGGAGTTATTATGTATATATATACATATATTAGATTTATGAATATAAAAATAGTTTTGTATTGTTGTTGACTCACGCCGTACATAAAAGTATAATAAAAAAACATTCCATGGATAATGGACATTTTATACCTAATGGGAGCACCATATGTGGCCATTGTGGAAATTTCGGAACACCTTTGTAATTTCCTGAAAGTTATCATGATTTTTTTTCGTGATTTTCTATGTTTTAGCATAATTACTTCAGTATATGTAATATTCACATTAATTAAATATTGGGCTAATGTAGCTTTCAAATAAAAGAAAGATATATTGCATTTGTTAACCATCTATTAAGATTAATTATGTATTACAATTAGTATAGAAAATATTTCATAACGTACTTTAGAAACTAGATAGCTTTTAAAAAATGTATTTGACTTAAACTGTACTGATTTGAGAGCATTCATTATGGTTACTTTTAAAATGAAAGAAAATATATCAGAAATAAATTTAATTTATTTTTGATTTATTTAATTTAATTACACTTAAAGATTTTGTTAAAGCGTAACAGGCACATGATTTCTTAAATATAAATAAATAAATATTTTTTATTGGTTCTAAAAGAATTAATCTTGATATATACAGGTTCGATAATGACTACCTATTTAGTTATAAACTGTATTGTTATCATTAACGCCCTTTTCCAGCAATTTTACAAAAGAATTTTAAAATATAAAACAAAGAAAAGAAACAATAGAAAGTTACGATAATATAAACTAAAAACTAATCATAATATAAACTAAAAATACATTTTAATTTAAAACTAGGTGGGTAAGTTGAATTGTGTGTGTGTGTGTGTGTGTGTGATATATAATGGAATATGCATAAAAAACTTAATCATGTATTGTAAAAATATATGCATGGTTCTTTACATTTTGTTACTTAGTACTACTTCTTATTCTTATTTAAAGGATAATTTTGATTTTATCAGTGCACAGGTGAATGCGGTTCGATCATAGCACAACTTACTGTTACGCAATTCTGACGAAAATATTTATGATTTTTTCGCTCTAAAGCTGGTGATAGCCCTTTGTACATTGTTTTTTTGGTAATTTTTAAGTTCTGATAATATGTGGCGCCCAGATAAAGTTATAAATATATTTTTTTTCTATGTTATTTTGGATCAACAGCGATATACGGCTGTTTCTTAAAAATACACTCTCATATTATCGCAAATCTTTCTACGTAACAATTCTGAATATCTTACCGATTCCCTTACAGTTTTGTTGAAATGCATAAATTTCTTAATCTCCTGTCTTCCATTAGTTCTTCTAACGAAAGTGATTTTAAAATTATTTGATCAAGATGATGTATGTAAAAAGAACACAATGAAGTATTCTGTTCATTCTGTTCTGCTACAAGCTTTCCTTTTGTTCCAAAAAAGCAAAAGTAAGTACATATAGTCTTTTGAGTTCAAATTATATAAATGCAGACTCCTTTCTTTCATATTATTTTATAAATATCAAATTGTCAAGTAAATATAAATAAAATACTTTTGTGCATGGAGCATTATCTGAGACTGCAATCCATGAGTAGATTTTCAGGGCACGCCTTACCATGCTTTACCACTCGCCCCCATTATTAAAGTTGAATATCATGATCTTTTATACAATTTAGTTACTTAAACATAATCATGAGGCCTGTCGTGTCGCAGTGGCGTGATTGTAATCGACAGGTTAAAGGTTCGATTCCCACTCGAGGTAATGAAATATTTAATATTTTCTATTTAAATAGTTTTTGTTTTCATTTCTTCGCCTTGGTACAAGACCAAACGCGGCTTTAAGTTCCGCCAATCAACACACAATGCCTCAAATTCAGCGAAAAGTGGACAATGGAAGTGGAACGGAGCGTCTTTACACTAGGTTCCCAAGTTCCCTCTATCTACCCTCTCATGTGCGTGAAGCTGGCATAATGTTAATGCTGCTACTACTCGTAGTTAATACAAAATACAATGTTAAGGCCATATAGAGCTTATAGATATACGAGTACTTATTGATAATAATAAGATTATATATTTCTAACAAATTAACATTAGGCTATTGTTATTTTTATATAGAACTTATTTAAAATAAAAAACCTTATGTAAATTTAATATGGTTTTGGTGACTAAAGTTCTTAAACGACACATACATATATTTATCCCACATATAATCGCATGTCAATCAATTGATATAGTAAATATATGGCCAGTTGCGTCATAATGACCGCATCAAAACAGAGAAGTATAAAAAAGTATATTTTAGGTATAATAACAATATTTTTTATATTGTTTAATATATTGCCATTGCTCAAAATTATGTATTGTTTATATGTGTATTTTTTATGTATATAGATATCACGTAGAGTAACAGTTTTACAAGTCAATTTCAGTATGTCTGTTATCTTTTTGGTGATAGTAAAAAAGGCGGCGCCCTCGTAAATGTTACGGTTTGTTTTTGTGACCCTCTCGTCTTAGCGGCTCAAATACTTGACAATTTGTGGTATATTTTAAATGTTACTTTGCAAATTGAATTTGTTGTTTTCACTGTAATTACAACGAAGATGAGTAATTAATTTGTTTTGATTGTGTGATGAAGGATTTCGCTATATTTTTTAAGTTTGAGGATTTACTAATTTTTATGGCATACACAAAAGGAACACATAATCGTATCTACTAGTAAATCATTACTAGTAGTATAAAGCCACAGAGTTTGTTTAATCGAACGCTCTAATACCAGGAACTACTGGTTGTAATTGAAGAATTATTCTTTTTTATCGAGGTAGGCTATAGGATGTTAACACACTTATGGTTATTCACAAATTTAAATTATTTCCATTGGATTACAAAATCGAAGTTGCAAAATGATGGCTAGGATTTTTATATTACAAAAACCCGAGTTCAATCTGAAACAACAGATTGTAGTATAAAATACAATAATAAGAGTAATTAAAATAAGAAACACTCCCCTTAAAGCCGCGCCCTGCATCAGTATATTGGGCCTCAGCTTTTCGAGCGACTGTCAGTATCGCGATCATCTGGAAAGCAAGGCCAGGTTGGCCTTGAAGAAACTGGAGGTCATCAGCAGAGCGAGACAGTATTTCACGCCAAAACACCGTTTGGCCCTGTACAGGGCCCAGGTTCGGCCTCATATGGGCCTCTGTTCTCACCTCTGGGCTGGTGCACCCCAGTATCAGCTTGAACCATTTGATCGCGTACAACGTAGAGCCGTTCGAATCGTTGGGGACCCAATGATCTGTGAGGGGCTTGACACTTTGGCTTTGCGTAGAGACGTATCTTCACTGTGCGTTCTCTACCGCATTTATCACGGGGAGTGTTCTGGAGAACTGTTTGACTTGGTACCTGCCGCCGAATTTTCTAACCGCACAGTCCGCCACAAGTTACTCTACCGTCCACTACATCTGGACACGTGGCACTCGACTACTGTGCGGTTTCGTAGAAATTTCCTTCCACGCACCACATATCTCTGGAACGACCTACCCGCGGCAGTATTTCCAGGTCGATACGACATGGGTACCTTCAAAAAGCGCGTCTACCTACACCTCAAAGGCCGGCAACGCACCTGTAGCTCCCCTGGTGTTACACGGGGCTGTGGGCGACGGTGATCACTCACCATCAGGTGACGCGTACGCTCGTTTGCCTTATCTTTTCCATAAAAAAAAAAATATTATTTTGCTATTATTTTCAAAAATTAAATAATGTTTAACCATCACCTCAGCGAGTTGGAAGCGGAATTAAGTTATATTAACTGGCACGTTTTAGGGTTATCAGAAGTTCGAAGAAAGGGCGAAGACACAATAACCCTAGAGTCCGGTCACTTGCTCTACTTCCGGCAAGGCGATCAGAGTTCCCAGGGCGGCATCGGTTTCCTTATAAATAAAACCCATAGTGGCAACGTTGTGGAAGTCAGTAGTGTGTCGACAAGTGTAGCGTTCCTAGAACTGAAGCTAATCGAAAGGTATTCCTTGAAGGTCATACAAGTATATGCGCCGACCTCAGCACATTCCGGTGCCGATGTGGAGGTCATGTATGACGATATAATCAGGGCCTCTCCAGATGGATAAGAAACCTAACGCGGAAAGATCTTCGCTGCTCAAATGCGGAAGCTATTAAAGTCGCTATTGAGCAGAACAGGGGGTCCAAGGTGTTCTTAAGACCATTTGAGAGAAGTCATCTGATGAAGCTAAAGATTGCAGACGGCAGAATTACTGCGCCTCGCCCTGAGATTCTGGCGGAAGTGGAAAGATTCAATGGAGACCTTTACTCTTCAAGAGCGGAGAAGTTTGCGGCCCAGGGTGAGGCTGATCCACGGGCCCCTCTCACGTGCCATTTCACCAAGGACATCCTAGACGCCAACATCAGCGAGGTTAGTGCGGCTCTCAGGCAGCTTAAAACTGGTAGAGCCCCTGCTGATGATGGCATTACAACGGAGCTTCTAGAGGCCGGAGGCAAACCTTTGCTTACAGCTTTGGTGAGGCTTTTTCATTCTATCATCCACCAGGGTATTGCACTGGAGGCGTAGTCTAGGAGTGCGTTGATCTTGATGAAAAAGAAGGGTGATAGGACCTTATTAAAGAACTTCAGGTCTCTCTTCTGAGCCACGTCTAAAAGCTGTTCTCGAGGGTCATCACGAATCGCCTTGCCAATAGGCTTGACGAGTTCCAGCCACCCAGAGCAAGCAGGATTTCGTAAAGGCTACAGCGCCGTAGACCACATCCGTACTGTTCAGCAGATTGTACAGAAGACCGAGGAGTACAATCAGCCCCGCTGTGTATGGCATTTGTGGACTACGAGAAAGCCTTCGACTCCATTGACACCTGGGCTGTTTTGGAATCTCTACAACGATGTCATATCGACTTACGATATGTTGTGGTGCTGAGTTGCCTTTACAACGCTACAACGGTGACCGTGCAGGTTCAGGACCAGAGAACCGACGGATTCAACTCCATCGCGGGGTGAGACAGGGAGATGTGATATCTCCAAAACTGTTCACAAACGCGATGGAGGACGTTTTCAAGACTCTGGACTGGACTGCACGAGGCGTCAACGTCAATGGTGAGCGCATCTCACATCTTCGTTTCGCAGACGATATAGTCATCTTTGCGGAGACGCTGGAGGAGCTTATCGGAATGCTGAACGACCTAAGTTAGTCCTCTCGGCGGGGCGGTCTCGGTATGAACTTGATAATATAGGATAAAACCAAAGTAATGTTCAATGTACATGTCGTGCCGGGACCGATTTCTGTGGACGGCATCCCCCTCGAGGTTGTGCAGGTTTACGTCTACCTTGGCCAGACTATCCAACTAGGCCGGCACAACTTTGATAGGGAGGCTGGTAGGAGGATTTGGCAAGGCTGAGCGTCATTTGGCAAGCTGCGCCGGGTCTTTATGTCGGCAATTCCACAATGCTTGAAAACGAAAGTCTTCGAGCATTGCGTCCTACCGGTGATGACTTACGGTGCCGAGACGTGGACACTGACGGTAGGGCTAGTCCATAAATTTAAGGTCATCCAGCGTGCAATGGAGCGAGCTATGTCTCTCTCGCGGATAAAATCAGAAATGAGATTATCCGTGAGAGAACCAAAGTAACGGACATAGCTCGTAGAATAAGCATGTTGAAGTGGCAATGGGCTGGCCATATCTGTCGCAGGACCGATGGCCGTTGGAGCAGACGAGTGGAGATCACGTCTCGGCAAGCGTAGCGTAGGACGACCTCCGACCCGCTGCTCTGACGACATTCGTAAGATCGCCGGTAGACAGTGGATGAGGAAAGCAGAGGACCGAAAAACGTGGCGCGCTCTAGGGGAGGCCTATGTCCAGCAGTGGACCGTCATAGGCTGATGAATGAATGAATGAATGAATGAATGAAAAAATAAATTATGCTTAATCATTTTATTTCTTCACTGTGGTAATAAGGCAAAGCGTGACGTTGAGTTCCACCACTCAACATGCAATGCCAAATTCGAAAGAAAGTGGAGATTGGAACGGAGTATCTTAACACTAGGTTCCCAAGTTCCCTCTGCTTACACTACAGTGTGCAGAATACAGTGTGAAGCCAATAAGCATATACAAATGATAAATAAATTAGTATTCTCTCCTACCTCAAATTGACGATATTCGTATAGTTCTCAATCTCTTCATTATTTATAACGCAATCTGGATTGAGGTTTTTATTAATAAATAATGTTATGTGGGTTATAATAACGTACCTACAGTCCTCCATACATCTTCGTTTAAGTTTTCCATTTCCATAACTAAATGCTTCAGTTTAGCTTATTTGATATTGTTTATTAATGTTATTTATATAATGAAGCCTGTCGTGGCGCAGCGGCACAAGCATGTGATTGTAACCGATGCGTTATGGGTTCGATCCCCACCCGAGAAAATGAAATATTTAATATTTTAAATTTCAATATTTAATGTTTCATTTCTTCGCTCTGTTAACAAGGCAAAGCGCGGCGTTGAGTTCTGCCACTCAACACGCAATGCCTCAAATTTGGCGGAAAGTTGGGAACGGAAGTGGAACGGAGTCTCTTAACATTAGAATTCTAAATTCTAAGTTTTCTCTAAAAAAAACTGAGTGAATTCTTATTGCGTTACTTTTTTGATCAAACATATAGTAAAATATATTATTTCAAAATATACACACTTTTATTTTGAGCTTTACGCTGTTTACACGCTTTACGCTGTATGGCATCTTATAAGTTACTTTATAAAACTAACAACAATTTATTCAGATTTATTATCTTATGTATTACATTTAAGCATCTCTTAGAGTTAAATTAAAGCTTTTGAAGCAATGCCATTGATTTGTACAGTATAAATGCGAAGTAAATAATGAACAAATATTGAGGAAAATCGTGCATATGTCCAATACAATTCCAATTTTATAGGGAAAAGCGCTTTAATCGCGTAGCGGATTGATGATGAAAATGAATCACAAATTAAATGTTTTATTAGGTTTTTTTTAACTTTGCATTGCATCCCGTAGTAAGCAGGGTAGGCAAAAATTTAAACGTATTTTTTTTTCATTTACCTGAAATTTTAGTTTTCAATGTATGGATATTGTCATCTAGGTAATAATTTTATTTGATAGTATTATAAAAAAAATCTTACATACTACAGCTAGTTTTTTATATATTAGAAAATCTCTTACTTTTACATTAATAGTATCAAGCGAATCCGGCTTGACAATTTAGAAGGTAATAAATGAAATTAAGAGTTTATAAAGCTGGGTAACTTGGGAGAGGTAGATATTTAAATAAGAATTAAAAAACAGTTTTTAAAGTGTATTGTTATATATCAAGAATTTATATATCAAGAATTTCATTAAATTATTTTTAAATGAATTACTCCCCATTCTAGCCACAATAGTATATCAGTGACAATGAAGAAGAATGTAATTTGAAAAAGATTTGTGAATCAAGAGTAACCTTTCACTTATCCTTGCTTATTATTATTTTTTTTTTGAAAAGTTTTTGAGAAAACAATTTCACTGATATTGGAGGAAGGTCCGTAAAAGTGATTAGAAAGTTCCTTAATTTGTAGCTAGTTTCTATTTGTTTACAATTCAGATACGTTGCACTGTATTTTTTTTAGAAACAAGTATTACACTGCAGTTGAAATATATACAGTTCATTTGAAATGTAAATAGTTAGAATAGGATCACCCTGGTACTGAGGGTGTCCTAAGAGGTGACTAAAGTTTGTGTGCGAGAGTCACGTTGTCAGCAATAGCAACACGCATGGGCAGATCGATTTATCATTACCACCCCCGGCATTTAAGACCGGCATTAAGTTGCACCTTCGGCCACTGCGTTTCGCATTAGGTAATGCCGAGTCCCGGTGCCCATCCACCTTATAGACCGGCAACGCTCCTGAAGCTCCTCTGGTGCTACACGGGGCCGTGGGCGACGGTGATCACTTACCATCATGTGACCCGTACGCTCGTTTGCCGTGTCTTATGAATAAAAAAATATAGATAATGACTATGATCATTCATTTATGATCCAAATAAGAACAAAATTAAAATTTTATTCAGTACTATTCACCACTACCGTGACTACGTCCCGTTTATCTGAAGCACCTGATTATTCACTGGTTCTTCACAAAAGAAATTTTCGGAAAATAATAAAGGAGGAAGTCGCGAACTGTTTCACAGATTTGTAAAAGAGGAAACTTTTGTAAAGGTAAAATATAATGAGCGAGAGTGGAAAATGATGTAACTTAAGCGATCCTAAAATTAAATTTATAGCGGAAATTTACCGATTTAGCAGTAAGAAATGGTCTATGGGGCTTAGTTTGTGCAAGGTGACAGTTTTTCTCTGGAGTTTTCAATCATAAATATCACTGTACTCGTATTGTGAATGATTGACTTTTGTTTGAAAGAAAATCCTTTACTAACTAATCGTTGCTTATTATAATACAAATATTAAAGTGTCTATAAAGCCATATTATCTAAGCGGTGAATGTATTTTAATCATCATCCTAACTTTATATACAACAACAACCTAAGGAAATGGAGGGGTTTTTTTTTCAGTTTCCCGCTGTATCCCGCATATGACAGGGTAGGCAGAAGAAACTTGAAATTCTAGTGTTAGAACTCTCCGTTCTGGTTCACACTTCGTGCCGAGTTTGAAGTGTTACGTGTTGAAGGGCTCAACTGGTTGGGGACTCAACAGTCGCACGCGCCATGACCGGCCTCAGGAACATGATATTGGTATTTGAAAATTAATAAAAAGAAAATTTAACATAGACATTCCTTTCATTTGAGAATAATATAATGCTAAAATCTTCATTATATCTCCTTATAAGGTATCCGACATCAAAAGCTTTGAATGTTCAATTACGCGGATAACTTTTATGGCTTGGCCTTTGTACACTCATACCTGTGTAGAGGTAGTCGTAAACTATGGCTGCTTCCGGCAAACGTCGTCAAGGCGACGCTGCGTTCAATACAAAAAGTTTTCTTCTAATATAATTTATGAAATATTTTTATACATGCTTATTAAAATGTAAGATAAACGTTATTTATATATGATGTATACATGATATTGTCTAAAAACACGCACAGTGGTTGTGGGTTCGATAACCACTCGAGTGCGTTAATTATTTTAATATTTAAAGCTCGGGTCCTACTGAGAAAGGAGACGGAGTGTTTCAAGTATAAGTTCTCTCTGCCTACTCTGTTAAATCTGAAATATATGTGAAGCTAAGTAACGACATAAAAAACCTAAATAGTACAGCATCAGCTTACTGATATTAATTTCAGCGAGAGAGCGAAAAATTATATTTTCCTCATCGTTTAACAAGCTTTTAAGCATTTATTGCTCATTTCCGTTCCTCAAATGAAATTATTACTGTATGTTACTTTATATATTTGGAATAAAATATTATTGATTATTAAATAAACATTATGGCAATAATAATATAAAAAAATATAAGGTATAAATTTGAATTCTTTCAAAAATTAAAATGTATCCCCTTCTACATCCCTCTATAAGTCATATAACAATATTTATTTGTTATTTACGCCCACCGAGGGCTCCGTCCAAGCTCAGGATTATGATGCTTCAGCGCGAAGTACAGCTTATAAAAGTTGAAAAACGGTTAAGTTTGCGGGTGTATGCCCTAATTTTGTATACAATAAACTACATTTATAAGTTTGTAATAAAGTTTGTCCATTTTTATTTCATAAATATAATAAAATGATCGCTGTTGACATGAAATATACAATTAATATTTTTTTCACGTTAATATAAAAAACGGCGTAACAGATTTTAATGCAGTTATTACTATCGTATTCCTTCCGACTTCTCTCAATACAAATAATCATGTACTTAGTTATTGTTTTTAAGTCAATTCTCATACAAAAAATATATATCAACAAACATTATTTGGTACAACAAAAGTACTAGAACTCTTATCAAATTAGCTGAAATGTAAGTTTTCAAAATATAGATATTGTCTTTAAAATGATATATTATTAGAACACATTTTATTAATTTAATTAAAATCTTAGCTAATGGCTAGAGCCATTAGCTCTAGCTAACATGTTTCTTGCCTGTAACATAAATATAAATTTTAATGTTTACTCTGGCTTAATTTCAAATTCAATTAATTGGGGCATAGAAATTGGTATGAAATTGGGGCATAAATGCCCATATCTTGTGACTGCGTCAACTTGGTTTCTTTCTATGCTACAAATGACCCTAGACTTTAATACTTGAAGTTAATTTAAGGTTGATACAAACCCGGGGGGCAGGTCGGATAACCTCCTCGTGTGCTCGCTTGCTGCTGGCCTTTTTTGAATGCTTTTTTTCATTCGGGGAGACGAGCAGTATAGCGTGACGGTGCTCCCTGGGCGGTGGATAATTATTGCCTAGAGGAGGTCTTTGGGTAATGATTGCTCGCCGGCGAATAATCTGACACGACGGTGTTCCTCTACGTGTTCCTCTGAGTAGCAGAGGACACAGTGCGAGGAAAAGGGGCGTGCGTGGCGTGTACTTACCCTACCGCTACGTAGGTATAATATACCAGCGTCTAGAATATCGGAACTCCACTCATGGTTGCGGTCATGTCTCGTAACCTTGAGTGGAACTGAAAGTCTTGCCTTCACCGGCTGGACTGCGAGGAAGAAAACCTCTATAAAAAAATACCCCAACCCAAGTGGCGAAGCAGCGCGAGGGGTGCATGGCTGTTGGGAAGATCAGTCGCTACTGCTGTCCCCGCCAGGGTACCGGCCGACACCCGTGGCGTTATTAGGCTTATTCAAGTACAGGGGGCTCTACTTGGACGGACTTTTTTTTCCCCCATACTCGTGGGAACAATATGGAAAATGATAATATAAACCCAAAAGAAGTCAATGTAGGAGTTTTAGAGTCCGCTTCGGACTCGGGAGAAGTAAGGCGTCTGCGGCGCAAGCGCAAGACGATTAGAAATGAAGTTTATTCTGGTACAGAAACCGAGGTATCACATGGATCTAAATGCCATACAGCGAGGAGGGGTAGACCCCCGAAAACACGTGGCTCTGGCTTAACTCGAGGTGGTGCAGGACAAAAAACCCGGAATATAGACATAAATGAGGAAGACTTTGAGCATGGCCTATCTGAATGGGCGTCTCAAAGAGATAGATCTACGCATACAACGGACGCGGACGATGTTTCAGTTGTAGATGAAAGGAAGGACACGTCTACATGTTCACTCGAAGAGCTACGTGCCCATGCTGGACAAAGTGTAGCGTCTATACAGGAAGTGGCAACGAAATCCAGCCACCTTAAGGACACTTATGTGCGTAAACTTAAAGACGCTGCTTCAGCGATATCAGATATTATCGAGTCTTTGGTCTCTCGGACCGAAAGCGATGAGGTACGTCGACGGCGTGAAGAAAATCGGCGCCTCAACAAGGAATTGGAAGACCTTCGAGTGGAGTTAAAGTCCCATAGTAAGGACGTGGAGGGTTTGAGGGTGGCACTTGCAGCCTATAGAAAAAATCCTCAAGTAGTTCCAGCGCCTGCACTCAATGAGGGAATACTGGAGGAACTTAAACGCTCAATAGTTTGTTCAGTAGGCACCATGATTGACGCTCGTTTTGCTGGCATTGAAGAGCGTCTTTTACCTGCCAACCGATTGCGTCCTCCCCTGGCAGCCGATGCGAGAATGGCTTCACGAGAGAGAGTCATAAGAGTAGCGCAGACGGAATCAGAGGTGGTGGATCAGCAAACTGAAAAGAGCTCTGGGTGCAAATCGCGACGCGAAAATATTCCAGCTCATACTCCTATGAAAGACCGATCGACAGAGACTAACAGTATTCCTTGGACTGCAGTGGTTAGAAAGAGCAAGAAGGGGAAGAAATCTTCTACCGTTAACCCTAGTACATCAAAAGGAACGGCAAATACTAAGTCGAAACAGCCTCAAGGACATAAAGTAGCTAAGCCGCCACGTACAAATGCGGTAATAGTCACTTTGACGCCAGAGGCCGTTGCTAGAAAAGTCTCTTATGCCCAAGTACTAGAGAGAGCGCAGCAGGGCATTGACCTGGTACAGTTGGGTATTACCGAAGGCTTGACGGTGCGCCAGGCGTTATCGGGCGCCTGGCTACTGGAAGTAGCTGCTGCACACTCCGCTGAGCAGGCGGATTTGTTGGCTGAGCGTTTGCGGGTGCTGTTGGATGGTGTGGCTGTAGTCACCAGGCCTTATAAAATCGCTACTTTAAAACTAGTGGGCCTGGATGATTCAGTTACGAAAGATAAAGTGATAGATGCTGTAGTTCGCGTCAGTGGATGTGCGTCTGATACTGTAACGGTATCAGATATGTCTCATGGCCCTGGAGGGATGATGACATTGGTGGTACGGTGCCCATTAGATGTGGGCGAGTCTATAGCAGCTAAAGGGCGTATCTTGGTAGGTTGGAGCTCTGCAAAGGTTCAGGTTTTGAAGGAGCGCCCTTTACGTTGTTTCAGGTGTTTTGCGTTAGGACACTCTCGGCCTCGGTGTCCGTCAGCTATCGTCCGAGATCACCTTTGTTTTCGCTGCGGATGTGAAGGGCACAAGTCTCAAACGTGCAAAGCCGTGCCACGGTGTATGGTATGCACTGATGCGAAAATTTCAGCTGGGCACATAATGGGTGGTGCCAACTGTCGCCCTCCGCTTGTTAAGGGCAAAGATGTTCAAGAAATCAGAGCGTCTTCTGGAGCTGGAAGCCGTCTGGACGAAGAGGATTGTGTTATGTCAGGATAATGGATAAGCGACAGGCATACTTCCTCCAGGCTAACATAAACCACTCTGCCAGAGCACAGGATCTGTTGCTACAGTCCATGGCACAGTGGAATATCGACGTTGGTGCAGTATGTGAACCGTACTTTGTTCCTAATCACCCTCTCTGGATTAGTGACTTGGACGGCTCAGTTGCTATAGTGTGTAGAAGCATTACCGGTTCATCCCTTTCAGCTTTGGAGAGAGGCTCGGGATATGTCGTGGCAGGGTGGAGGGAGTACATTATTATTGGTGTGTACTTCTCCCCTAATCGTAGCCTGGCGGAATTTGAGAATTTTCTGGACACTGTCAGAGCTGCAGTCTGTCGACAATCTTCGAGAAAAATTTTAATCCTCGGTGACTTCAATGCCAAATCCCGAGCGTGGGGCAACCCCATTACTAATAGCAAGGGTAAAGCCGTTCAAGTGTGGGCCCTACTCTCTAATCTGACCCTTCTTAATGTTGGAACATCGTTTACTTGCGTGCGGCACAACGGAGGGACCGTGGTAGATCTTTCATTTGCTACCTCATCTGTCGCACGTAACATTTTAAATTGGAGAGTAGAGGAAGATGTGGAGACTTTGTCAGCCCATTTATATGTCATGTTTGAGGTTTCTGATCAGCCGGTTCCAGTGGCTCTTTCCAGGAGCTCCTCTCATAGATTTCCGAGATGGGCTCTCAGCCGACTTAATAGAGAGCTGGCTAAAGAGGCTGCTATAGTGGCAAAGTGGTGCTATCAGCAAAAGGGAGTAAGTAGTTACTCCAACACTAATGATTGGGCAAGTGATATGAACAAGACATTGGCACACGTATGTGATGTGGCAATGCTAAGGGCCCGACGGCACTGTTGTTACCAAGTGTATTGGTGGACGCCTGACATTGCCGAACTACGGGCGGCCTGCATACTAGCTCGTAGAATGTATGCAAGGCGCAGGAGAAGGGATGGTTTCGACCCTGTGCTTGAAAGCCGGCTATATAGTAAGTACAAGGAACGAAAAAAGGCCCTAAAGCTTGCCATTAAGCAAGCAAAGTCTGAGGCCCGTCATGTAATGTTAGCAAGCTTGAATAGGGACCCATGGGGGCGTCCCTACCTTGCTGCCCGAAATAAACTTCGCGTACAGGGCGCTCCATTGACGGAAACGCTACTACCGGATTTTCTTTCGCAAATTGTGGTGACGTTGTTTCCGGATCCACCTAGACATATTCCTCCCAGAATGGCCTATTTCTCAGAGCATGAGGGAGAATTACATGAGACCCCCCGTCTTATAAGTGAAGAGGAGATGAACTTAGCACTCGAGAGACTAAGGGCCAAGAAGACGGCTCCGGGACCGGACGGTATTCCAGGAGGGGCTTTAAGTATCGCCCTGGAATATTTAAACGAAAATTTTCGGGAACTGCTTAATCAGTGCCTTTTAACAGGACAGTTCCGAAAGATCTGGAAGGAAAAAGCGTTGTGTCTACTGCGCAAAAGGGGTCGACCTCAGAATTCCCCTTTCGCATATAGACCAATAGTGTTGCTGAATGAGACAGGCAAAATCTTAAAAAAGATAATTGCCTCTCGTCTTATTCAACATTTAGAGGAGGTAGGCCCGGGTCTTTCAGAGGCTCAATTCGGGTTTAGGGCTGGTCGATCAACTATCGACGCCCTAAACGCCTTAAAGACTCGGTCGTTAGCTGCAACAACAGAGAGAGATGTTCTGCTTGCCGTCTCATTAGATGTGGTCAACGCCTTTAACAGTTTGCCGTTTGAGACCTTAAGAGAGGCTCTGCGGTATCACAGAGTGCCTCTATATCTCCGGCGGTTGTTAGACGATTACCTTCAAGACAGGGTAGTGTTGTGGATTGGGGCAGACGGTCGGATCGGTCAACGAAGGGTCAATTGCGGGGTCCCACAGGGGTCAGTATTGGGTCCGTTACTGTGGAATCTCGGGTACGACTGGCTTCTGCGTTGCCGTCTTTTTCCCAGGATGAGTGTCATTTGCTATGCCGATGACACTCTCGTCACAGCTCGGGGATCAAATTATGAGGAAGCTGCACGCTTAGCGGAGGCCGGCACCAGCCTTATTATAGGTCGTATTGAGATGCTGGGTCTGAAGGTCTCAAGGTCCAAGACTGAGGCCCTCCTATTCCATGGCCCACGTAGAGGCCCACCTCGTGGGGCTACTCTGCTCATACAGGAACAGGAGGTGGAGGTACGGACTCAGATGAAGTATCTGGGTCTGACCCTGGATGGACGATGGTCGTTTGCTTCACACTTCGCCCAGCTTGCGCCTAAACTATTGGACGCCGCCGGGGCCCTCGGCAGGCTTCTGCCAAATGTTGGAGGGCCGGATACTTCATGCCGGCAGCTTTATGTCGGTGTGTTGAAATCAATGGCTCTGTATGGTTCTCCTGTGTGGGCGGATTCTCTCACCACTCGCAATAAGGCCCTTTTGCGAAAAGCGCAGCGGATCATAGCGGTGAGAGCGATCCGAGGGTATCGTACGGTGTCTTGGACGGCGGCGACCCTCCTGGCAAGTGATCCGCCTTGGGAATTGCAGGCGGAAGTGCTTGCCAGAGTGCATGCATTCCGCGTAAGCGAGCGATCGCGAAACTTGCAACCATCGCGGGAGGATATCGCGCGGATCAGGAGGAGAGCAGACGAAGCTCTGATCCAGCGGTGGATGGTGGATCTAGGGTCACCTGTGGCGGGCTTAGCGACGGTGGAGGCAATCCGGCCTCACCTGAACCGTTGGGTCGAAAGACGGTTTGGTTTCCTGACATTCAGACTGGTGCAGGTGCTGACGGGGCACGGCTGTTTCGGAAAATACCTGCATCAGATTGCACGTCGAGAGCCCTCGCCGGCGTGCCATGAGTGTGATGCCTCCGTGGATTCGGTGCATCACACTCTGGTCGAGTGTCCCGCTTGGGCCCCCCAACGCCACGCTTTAATGGCTGTGGTGGGTAGCGACCTCTCATTATCCAGTGTGATAGGGGCTATGCTGGACTGTGAGAGGAACTGGTCTGCAATGATCTCCTTCTGCGAATCAGTCATCGCATTGAAGGAGACAGCGGAGCGGGCGCGAGAGTTTAACGCTAACGCAGACCCAGTCCGCCGTCGTAGGCCAGGGGTAAGGAGAAGGCACTTTGCGTACTTCCAACTCCCCCTATCCTAGAGGTGCTACTGTAGATCATTTTAACCCTCCTGTAACTTACCAAGACTGCAAGTCCTAGGGAACACCTCAGGCATCCTAAATGCGACAGTGGTCCGTTATTGCCGGGTCTTCCACCGAGGCGTCGTAGTTGTATGCGCGAGCGATCCTGCGGCGTCTCTTCTAGGTGAAGAAGGTTTCCGCTGGGTTTTAGTGGGTAGTATCGGGTTCTCTGATGAGTCCCACAGTACCGCTCGAAGGGAACGAGCGGTCTGCATAAAATGCATTTCCCAGCGTAAAAAAAAAAAAAAAAGGTTGATACAAACCCATGAAATAAATTATATTAACTTATCTAAGTACAACACTGTACTGAGTTATTTCACTCAACCGAACGTAACGCCTCTAATTCTATTTTTTCGAAGCCGAGAACCAAAATTCATAACACTAGGTTTTATATATATCCCGGTCTCCAAAGTAAGAAGAGAATGTATTTAGTTTATAACTTAATTTAGATTCAAATTTTACAAATTAAAATATCAATAGCATTGTAAGGCAAAGCGCGGCGTTGAGTTCCGCCACTCAACACGTAATGCCTCAAATTCGGCGGAAAGTGGGGAACGGAAGTGGAACGGAGTGTCATCACACTAGGTTTCACTTCCGTTCCCTCTGCCTACCCTGCCTAGTGCGGGATACAGCGTGAAGCTGGAAAAAAAAAACAAAAAGCATTGTAAAGACATTGTTTTATAACTGAACATTCATGCACTCACGATACGGATACAGGTGAAAACTTTCTTAACGTGTACTTAGTACTTTAATAGCCATTCATTTAATGACAACCTACAGGTGTTTGTCATAAAGTTAAACCGTTGTATATGGAAGCTAATAGAGATGATGCATCCGTAATAGCTGATCGATAGATTAAATAACGTAGAAGCTTTCCAACAATGACAACATTTTATGGGATATATTTATAGTTAATGCTTTTAACTTGAGTGTATTGAATTATTCAACAAAGCATCTCAATAAGATGATCAAGTTGTTTCCAATTCGTAAAATGGTAAACTAGATATTAAGTTTCATCGAACTAATTATATTTAAAATATTTTTAATTTATTGCTTTACAATTACGTCACTTTAAGTTTCAATATTCTTTTTTTTTCTCGTTTAGTCCAGAAATAACTAGAGATAAAAGACTATTCAGTGCTTTCAATTTAGAACATTTAGGCCAGCGCTTTGCCCTATTATTGCACATTGCCCTATTATTTACCACTACACGAGGACTTGCGTTCGTTTTATTAAACTAAAATTTGTTATATATTTTTAAAATATTAAATAAAAATACACATATCAAAAGAAGAAAAAAACACTCAAGTTTTATAGGGTGGATAAAATTCGGATAGAGGCCACACTGTTCAAAAAACTAATACGAATATTATTACGAAAGACGTATTTATTGAGAATAACGTGTAAGCTCATTTTTGTGAATATAACGAATAATGGATTTGAGTAAATCATATTTAATTTCGCCTTTTGAAGATAGAAATGTTGTTATTTAATATTTTATTTTAGGTAAGTTCTTTTTTTTATAATAAGCCATAAACAGCATTAAAACTTAATTAAAAATATACCTATTTCTCATTATTATTTTTTACTGTACTTGATATGTATGGCATGTTGTGCCATTAAATTTTGTTTTATGATAAGATATTCTCAAATAAGAAATAAAAAAAGCAACATCTCACTATATCCCACACAGGGCACAGTAGGTAGATTGAACCTGGAAAAGGTGTTAATACACTCAGTTCTGTTCCCCAACTTCCGATGAATGTGAGGCATTGCGTGTTGAGTAGCGGAACCAAGCGCTGCGGTATGCCTTGGTACTCAAGCAGAGATATTTTCAAGTCTTCAGAAATAATTAGTATTTAATATGAAAATATTAAATTTCATTTCCTTAATCGAACCACTCGAACACATCGAATCCACAACCTGCCGCGTATACAATCACACTCTAGTGCCCCTGCGTCACAAAAAATACAGATATTATAAATTCTACATTTCAAAGACGAAATTAACTGTACGAGTAGCATTATACTTGGCATCGTTATTGCCCACTTGAGTAAATATTTAAGTATTTGATCGCGCATGCGGTTGTTGTACTCAAAATTGTGGCACTAATTGTCAAATTAATGACATCTCTAGCTTAAATATTTATTTTAGAAAAACATTAAATACAAGATTTTTTAATTTTGCCCCATATAAAGTTAATTGGAACTAACATGTATTTGGACATAACTAGGCCATATGCTTAACAAAATACATGTCAACGTCTTGAGAAAACCTGAAATACCAGAAATGGTCTTTAAATACAATGACAGTCTTGTCCTACTTTCGTCAGTAAACATTGTAAGCCGCTTTCCATCTTCCTGCGTAGCGGAAATTGTCATATGTGATACGATTGGCTATAGTGTTGTCATGACGGTCTTGAAAGGAGCGATAGCGATATTTCAATTCAATATTCATTCATACTATTTTATATATACATACATTATTATTTAATGTGATTTTATTTCAGATAGATCAGTATAGATCAACGGTGGTTAAAATGTGGGTGGGCATTACTTACCTAAATAAGGCCCAAACAAAAAGTACGTTTTTCGATATCTTATAAATTAGCAATAATTTCAAAAATTACGGTTTAAATAAATCTGATTCTTGAAGGAAATTTGAATACTCTATTATTTATATAAACAACAAGTTTGTGGAGAGCTAAAGGAAATTATTACAATAATTTCAAAAATTACTAAATCTAATAATTAAAAAACGTAAAAATGATTTAAATTTGAACTCCTATTTTTGGCAAAGTTACGTTCGAACTTTTTTATGACGTTATCAAAAAGAATGTTTATTTTAGAGCAAATATTTACTTTACGTTAAATTTAACAGAACATTTCAATGAAATTGTTTCAAAGGTAATCAACACACATCAACTTCAATATCTTATATGAAATGTAAGTTAAAAGCTAATTGATAGTGCAGTGTGTATAATGCCAAAATATACATTAACGTTAATATAATTTTAAAATTATACAATATTATACATATTTAGATGTGCTAGTTCAGTTTCACAATCGTAAGAATAATTTTCTATTTAGCAACTAATCTGACATTAGTATGTCATCTTACCGAGAAACTTCGTTTATGTCAACATTAATTTCGATCGGCATCGGAGCATCGGTTCAATATAACTTGCAAAGAAGCTTCTAACTCAAAGAGAGAAGTCTATAGATTTTGAGTTGCGGCATTAGCTGTGACGGATCTACAAGCCGACCCAATGCAATCCCCAGATCCTGCTGGAAAAAAGCTGATCATGCAAAGTTTATCTCTGGCTCACTCGGTAGAAGGAAACGTGTATATCTAATAATTCTTAACAACCAAAACGTGTTTATCATATTCTGTAATTTCTATATTATAGAATAAATGTTCAATTCAGTCTACACAATTAATGGAATCATTAATTATTTATTTCTCCAAAATGCATCAAACATTAGATTTGACCATCCAATTTCATGGCTACGTATTTATATAGAGAATGTAGGAGAATATTAAATTTTCGTCAACGAATACAACGTGTTGGTCCCAAATTGCGTTACCGACGCTTTCAGTCGTTTGTAATCAAGGGATAGTGATTCTGTCATAAAGCATTACCTGTGTTTTTATTGCCTTTTATGAACTAAAACCACAATTTTATTTATTAACATATTAACCAAAAACATTTTTAGAAGATAATATTATTATTATTTTTTTTTAAATTCACGCTGTATCCCACACGAGGCAGGGTAGGCAGAGGGAACCCGGGAACCTAGTGCCAAGACACTCCGCTCCACTTCCGTTCCCTATTTTCCGCCAAATTTGAGGCATTGCGTGTTGAGTGGCGGAACTCAACGCCGCGCTTTGCCTTATTACCAGAGATTCATTTCCTCGACTGGGGATCGAACCCAGAACCTGTCGGTTACAGTCACACGCTTGTGCCGCTGCGCCACGACAGGCCTCAATCATATTATATTTTATTTGTTATTTAAAATAAATATGATCTTTTTTTGTTAATTTCAGCAATAACTGTCAAAATACCTATTTTATTATATCTAAGAAAATTTCGCGTACCTACGCGAAATTTTCTTAGAATATTAAATTAGTATGGCTTCTGTCACAACAAAAATGTCGATTAAATTACTGGGCTTCCTGTCAAGAAATTCTCGGTAGAAGCAGGAATTTAATTTACATAAACTTTAGTTTTATATAGTGTTGGGTATGGTTTACGATATAATTCTGCGTTGGAGTTTCATATCAAATCAATTATTTTTATTTCTGGTAGACACAGAAGTACGCTAAAGTTGATTTATTTAACTTAACACTCTATATCTAGGGGGGAAGGCGTAAGACGGAGTGATTTAATGCTGGGTTCTTTCTGTCTCCTCTACTATGTACAATAACTTAAGGAGGAACAAAACGTGAAAAAGTGAAAGAATGGAGAAAGTATACTGTAGTGTGATAGAAAAAATATATGATAAAATATAAATACATATGAAAATTGAGCCCCCATTCTTGAAATGTAACCAACCCACTGTTTTAACAAGCAAATATAATACGTACCATCGAGGAATGAATGTCTGTTCCACATATTGCATATATTTTTTAACTTTACAGAGTATCCTGCACATAACAGAGTAAGCGGAGCTTGGGAATGTAGTTATGACATTCCGCTCCGTTCAGCACTTTCCGCCGAATTTTAAGCACTGTAAGTTGAGTGGCGGAACTTAACGCGATTTGCTTCGTTAGTAGTGAAGGAATG
This sequence comes from Eueides isabella, assembly GCA_019049475.1. NCBI lineage: Eukaryota > Metazoa > Arthropoda > Insecta > Lepidoptera > Nymphalidae > Eueides > Eueides isabella. Next base: position 12,642,599 of record CM032385.1, read on the forward strand.
AAAATATTAAATTTACATTTCTTTGAATGGAGATCGAAGTCACACCCTATCGCATTTACAGACGCATGTTAGGACATGTTTAGACCGTGAATGGAGTCATGATGGACAGGGTCTTGTCAAGAAAATGACAAATTTATCATATATATTATATTAGAGTAAGTTTTTTGCTAACGGTTACTTACCACATGATTTTTTTTTTAATCTAATTTTATACAACCAAATTAATTTAGTCGGTGAACGAACCTGCCCTAAATTTATAAATTAACTCCGTCTTTGTCGGCGAATGATAAGCATTCAAAATTTTAATTCTAATAGTAACCTATAAAATAAACCTAAATAGCATTTTTATATAAAAACAAGTTAAATGCGCTTAAAATTTATGATGAAAGTTTAACTGTTGTCAATTTTTTAGACTTAGTAGGTATTGAGTTTAAAAACTATTTAGATATAAAAGGTATTTATATTGACTCAGATCGACCCGATCAAGATGTGTTATTTTTACATAGCAGTACATTTCCTTTTACTTTGTGTTTTAAATCACTGAAATAAATATTTTTTATTTATTTAAACTACCTAATGATGCTTTAAATAAATAAAAAATATTTTAATACAAAATCAGTACAGTTAATAAGATTATTGCCTAAACAAGTAAAATAAACATAAACGGCCATATTTTTGTTCATGAGTATTCATGAACAAAAGTGCTAATATGACATCGCAGCTCAGTGTCTGAATTTGAAAGCGATGATTGTGGGTTTGGAGACAAAGTTCAGATGAAAAGAGGAAAGAGAAAATCGTAATATCTTAACACTAGGTTTTCTCTCCCTACCAAAAACAAAAACGGGTAGAAATTCACTCTACATTTTCTAAAAAAAATAAAGAATTTTGTACTGTAACAAATTATTTTAATCATACTCTACACAAATAGGTGCTCATATAAATACCAAGATGTTGACTGTACGCTATTAAAAAAACGGTGGTGTTTACTTATTTGGATTTATTATACGCAGTGTTTATCGGTCTGTCGAGAAAAATTTTAGCATCTGTATAATGGTTTTTTGGTTGAAATCTGTTATAATAGTAATGATATAACACTTGAGTTTCACGCTTTATTACGTATACTCCTTCTCCGTTTTTGGAACTTTGGATTTAAGTAAAGGAACTCAATGTTCTTATAAGAACAAGAGTGGGGCAATAAAGATAATTCATTTTCCAGTAGCAATCGATTCCACTATCATTGTTGACAGTCAAATGCTATCCAATTGTAAAATGATGATATTGTAAAATACACTATTATCACTTAATTAAAAAGTATTTGTATATTTTTTGGCATTGTAAGATAAAAATTGACGTTGAATCTGCTTCTACGCACAAACCACGTTTTCTTTCAAGTTGTTTTGACGTATCCTATGGTAAATTGCCAAGCGGAATACGTATAAATAAAATAACTGTACAATGCACTATCGGATCTCAATACGTATTAATTATAAAAGGTATGCCGTGAACGACTGGTATCATAAAATCACTCAAAGTATCATAAAGGAACTCTAATATTTAAGCTCGAGTATTATCTACTATAAAAATCAGAAACATTGATCGATGAAAGGAATGAACAACGAAGCTATCGGGAACTTATTTTTCCATTAGCTTTTAGTATCTTTGATGATGTATGGTTTATAGTGCTTTTCGATTTTTCTTGTAAAATTATATACTGAAACAGACTTCTTTATTTTAATTTTTTAATTATATGACACAATATAGTATATATTTTCTAAAATATTGAGGTTACGAGTTTACTGGGGTATTAGCTTCACGCCGTATCCCGCACATGGCAGGGTAGGCAGAGGGAACTTGGGAACTTAGTGCTTAGACACTCCGTTCTACTTCAGTTCCCCACTTTTCGCCGAATTTAAGGTATTGTGTGTTGAGTGGCAAAACTCAACGCCACGTTTTGCCTTTATACCAGAGCGAAGAAATTACAAAAATAAATATTTAAATTGAAAACCTGAATCCACAACCGGTCGAATACAGTCACGCCTTTGTGCCGCGACAGGGACTGGGGTATCATTTAATTATAATTATAATATGATGATGGTAGGAAAAATATTGAGGCCTGTGGTGGCGCAGGGGCAAGAGTGCCACTTTAACGCGACATGCTCTAGCTTCCATTCCATTCGGTGAATGTAGGGATGAGAAGTGTCCCAAGTACGCTCTGCCTATTCTGTTATGTGCGGGATAGATTACATAAAATAACGAAAAATTATTTTAAAGTAATACTAGCTAAAGTATTTATATATTTTTTAGAATTAATTCAGAAGAAAAAACAAAACATAAATTAATTTTAAGACAAAATATATAAAAAAAATAGATATTCTACAAATACAAACCAGAAAAAAAATCACACCACCTTTCTGCCACCTAATGTCGTATGAAATTTAGATCGTGTATGGAACTCAATTCCTTGCCACACGTTGAAGAAACAATTTCACAATTCACCGCCTTTCAATTTATAATGTCATTACCTATTGATCTTTAGTTGCTGAACCCTGAAAATGGCATGTCGCCTTATTACATAAAGTAGATATACTATTTTTTTGTATATTTTTTTAAGTTTACACTATACACAGCATATAGCAGAGACTTAAGAGTAACTAAAGTGCGTAACAGACTAAAGATTTACGAAATGTAAGACACTTAGTACACTTTTGCCTAATTGTAAGGCGGAAATTAAATTTATTAATTCCCCTGAGTAGAAATCGAACCTATAACTACGCTTTTAGAATCTGTGTTGCTGTGATGACCGATGGCCGCGAAGGCTTTAAGAATATTATATTTTCGATGAAATAAATATAGTAACCCCTTTCTGTTCCTAATGGACTCGCTTTGTGGGCTTTAGCTTAAGGACATCGAGCATTTCGTTTTCTTTTGTTTGTTAACTAAACGAATAGGAAGCTTATTATTATCAATAATATGTCAAATTAAATGTCATATTGATAAAATATAAAATAATAAAATAAAATATTGCTCTTTATAAAATATAAAATATTGACACACAAAATACGAGTATAACATGTAACATTTTACAAACATTCATCTCATGCAAACCAAGTCTTAACTTCCGACGTTAAAGGAAATGACAATGGGACACACACAGCCCACACATACTGCACTTCATACGTATATGCGCTGCTACTTAGCAATATTTAAATAGGAATGCGTTCATTTTATTTTGAAGTGTAAATAGTTTCTATATTGTAAAGTAAGAATGCTTTGTGTATCTTACTAGAGCGCTACTACGCTAGTTTCCTCAGAAACTCATTCATTAATACCATAATATGAAATGAATTTTTTTTCCATCTACTTCTGTCTCCAAAATTATCGAGTCAATTTGGTTTATTATGAAAAGATTGATATATTTAACACTTTTCTTTTTATAAATATTGCTTTTATAAATATTCAAGTTAGACAAAATCTGAACTTTGAACTTTGTTTAGCTTTACGCTTTATCCTTAGCGTGATAGGCAGAGAGAACGGAGCACTAAACGCTACGGTCTCGAAATACCTCTTTCAACTTGTTTTTTTTTACTCAATATTATTATTTTTAAAACTCAAAATGACATTCAATATATTATATTTACGAGTTTTAGACTAATGGTACATTTTAAAGCATAAATATTAAAGAAAATCTATTACAGCCTTTTATATTCATATGAGACTGTGACATACCTACTGTTTAATCAAAACTTGGGCAATGGATGCCATGTAAAATGTTGTTTTCGATCTAGTTAGGTAAAAAGGTCACTAACATATTTCTTCTGCTCTACCACGCAAGATATACGCTAGGGTATTGCGTAAAGACAGACAAGGAAAAACAATAACACCTTGGCAAAATCATTGTATTGATTGGTATTTGACAGTTCTGAGTCCACCGTAAAGCCATTATGAAAATTAAATTTATAAGGCCAGGTCTGCCGGTATTACTTGAGTGACGCTTGTTTATTAAATAAACTCGTTTCGACAGCACCGACCTTTCTTCCTATATAAACAGTAGGCACTAGGTAGTTGGTTTTATATATTTTTCCTTTTTTCATATGTTTGTTTTTACGATTATTTCTTTTTTAAAATATATTTTGCTGATAAATAATAGTAATCTCTATTAGTTTAGTTGAAAATATAATTGAAAATATAAATATTATTATTATTTTTTTTATATCAAAACTATAAACACTACAAAGTTGCGTTAAAAATTTGGTCTGCTAGAATGGAACAATTTAAATATAATTCACACCAGCGACACCATGACAATTATATGTTACCAAAATTAGTAGAAAATAAATAAAAGTCACTAATATTTTTCTAAATTGCATAATAATGATCAATCTATAAATTGTTGTTATTTTTATATGTTAATAAATGATAAATGGACATATTGAACTAATCGGTAAGAATCAGTAAGGCATGTCGTTCGCTATAGGCGGTAGACGGACGTGAGTCGAAATTATAATAAAGATATTTCACCCTTGTCAGATCATTGGTGCGTGCTATCACGAATCGTGGAAAACCCTTCCGTAGGGGCACCCGCTCCGTTTCTACTCTCAACTTCTGATGGCTAAACTTTTGTGTGCATATAGCATGTACATGAAATCGTCATAATTTTATTTATATATTTTTAATTTCACATTGTACATGACAGGGTTGGCAGAGGAAACTTGAGTACTTATTGTTTTTGATTTCGTTTTTCGTACGATACACATAATATTTTTTGAAGGAATATTCTATTTTAAGTAATAACTAATTAGGACGTGTATACATTTTTCAACCATTCAAAAATGTACTTTAGAAAATTATACATGTTATTACAACAACATGTTTACTGAAATAAAAGAAATATTTAATAACTTCTTGAAATTAAATTAAAACCGGCTTTTTAATTAGTGTATCGTAGCTAAATAAATCAGTGATATAAGGAAACGTTGCTATCCTACACGCAGATGATTAGTCAAAGCCCTTATGTATTGTGACGAGAGTAATGGTACCTCAGATTCTAGAGATTGTGTACTTTACCTATGTCACATGTAAATAAATTTAATTTAATATATATATATATATATATATATATATATATATATATATATATATATATATATATATATATATATATATATATATATATATATATATATATATATATATATATATATATATATAAATTTTATTGTGTGTGACAGTTCATATGAAACAAAATGAATAATGAAATACAGTATTTTTGGTAACCTTTTTCTCAAGATGTCCTTATGGAATTCCTACCACATCTCAATCTTATTCAGTAAATTTTCGGGTGTAACATATTATCCCTTTTATACGACACAATTTATTACAGTGATTATCTTATATGTAAGTAAGATGTGATGAACATATAAAAATTTAATAACAAATCTGTATTTTTTTAATGCTGTAGAATAGTTTGCTTAGAATCTGGATATCTAATGTTCCTGATTTTCCGTCGATTTCTGGAAGCATTTGAATGGTAAGTGACGGAACTTAGCGTCACTTTGCCTCGTTTTCGGAGTGAGAAAATAAAAAAAATAACATTTAATTTGCCCAAGTGGAATTGAACTAACAACCAACGGCCTCTATCTATAGTCTGACTTCCTTCTTTTAAGAATAAATCCACAATCATATCTATCAAATGTGTCATAATAAATTACAGAAAGAATGATGGAACAATAAAAAAGAAAAATATGGTCGTAAACAGATGAATCTCGTTAGAAATGCGTCAGTCAATTAAATTTACCCCGCAATACTACTGGTTTATATCTGAAAAGCAACAACAGTCGCACAAAGCGCTTAACAAGAAACGAATTGTTTTCTTACTGGGACGCTAATAAGCTGTTGGTTCATTCTTGTATGTTGTAATATGTTGGTAACGATATCTCGATCTCACCCTATACTAATATAGTTATTACTTAAAAATATTTTCTTGTTATAAAATCTATTTTTCTTCTTGTTGCATTATATAAATATGTGAAGTAATAATGTATAAAATATGAATATGAAAAGAAACAAGGGTGTTTCCCTTCACTAAATAAAATTAAATATTTTTTTCAATATAAGAAATATTTGAAATATTTATTATTTATTACTGTTCTAATATATTTTAACTTAATAAGGATTTTATTTAAGCTCTGAATGTGTTTGTAGTAATGACAATAAGAAAATGTGTGTAGGTTACTCTTTAAAAATGGGTTTAAAAGTTTTGTAGTCCCGTGATCACATAATTGTAGTTGTAAATATAAAAAGTTGTAGTTGTCAATAATATTTAGAGTGAGCTAAAAGAGTGAGCAACATAGAATTATAATATGATATTAAAGTGGATAACTACAAGGTAACCATGAAATTTCTAAAATAAATAATACATTTCAAATATTCAGTTTCAATAGTTGTATATTTCAGTTTAGTATAAACGTTACAAAGCCCTTCAGAAAATCCTAAAAACTTAAACATACCTACATATTCACATAAAATGGCATCGACCTAAATTGTATATAATTGATGGCAATAAGCAGATAGGCCACAGTTTCCAGAGTGGGCTATCGCTATAATCAATTTGATTAGTCTCCCGTGTACAACCCGATTAAAACAGCAGTATCAACAGATGCGCCTAACACTATTTACCTTATCTTTAGTATCATCTTCCCATATTTTCATTTAGTAAAGCCAATCTTGTTAAAATATTACATATTTCATTTTCTCGAGTGGGGAATAAAATTTAAAATTATTTTTTATTATTAAATAAATTGAGATATTTGAAATAATTATAATAGTACATTTAAAAATTATGACACAAACTTATAAAAAAATATTAAACTATATGCTTAGTAAATGCTAAAGGAAAATACCATTTTGGTTTAATATGAATACTTTTATTATAGAAAGCTCATATAAGCTTATAAGTACTTCACTGCGTTTAACCAAAATGATTCGTGTGGAATATTTGCAAAAATTATGTGTATATATTTTAAAGAAATAAATATCTCAAATGAGTATGAAGTACAAACTGTAGAAATTGTACAAAATAGTTGTACAATATGACTATGTCAAACTAAAAGCCTGATAGATGGCGAAGCTCGTTGAGTCTATGCATGTTGCGTACTTCTAATTAAAGCTGAAACTACGGCACAGTCAAAACCTTTAAAGTTATTGAAACTGAGGGCTTTGAGTATTCTGTGTAAATTTTGGGATTAATTATCAAATATTACAGATAACCAAAAAAAAACGTATATTTAAATAATTTACTTTGTTTTATATTATAATCAAGTAAAGTAAAAGATATGTTAAACTACGTTCAAATTTTATATACATACAAAAGTGTATTATGAAAAATGTAAATAATATCGTAAATGAAATCATAATATATACTCAGCTATATTTTTTAGTTTTATTAATGTAACCTGGTATTAGAACCCAAAACATCTGATATATATAAATTGAAATTTAATATATATTTTTATCAGCTTTATCCAGCTCATCCCGCACATGGCGGTGTAAGCAAAAGGGAACAGGAGAACCTAGTGTTAAGATACTCCATTCGACTACCTACTTCACGCCGAATTTGAGGCATTGTGCTTAGCTTGGATACCACAGCGAAGAAATCAAATAAAAAATATTTTTTTTTCTTACAATGGGGAACCGAACCTACAACCTGTGTCATTTACAGTCGCGAAATTGTTTCTCTGCGCCACGACAGATTTCAAGTCTTTCTAAAATATAACATATCTGCTATTACTAATTTAATTGAAAATATAACATAACTTTACACAAGTTACGGCAACGAACATTCATCTTTAATTTATATATATAAAAAATTCATTGCAAAAGTACTTTTCTAATAGGTAAATATTGAATATTGAAATTGTACATTTCAATATTCAATATACGTATATTTATAATTAATAGAACTGAGGTTTTAAGGCGTATGGTTTCAAAGTAATATTCCCGAAGCAAACCTTTGAATCAAAGCTGGAAGCTATATTAATTAACGTCACATTCTTGGTAACTATTCAAATATAATATTATATCACTGAAAACCCAAGAGTTTCTGTGGAGTGGGAATTATAAGAAGAGCCTTCACATATATATTTTTTTATTACTATAATTAAAATTTACTAAAAATGTTTAACTATAGTATGATATATAATTTTAAATCAAGTTATACTGGTATTTTTACGAAGTTACAGAATTACTTTATTGAATCACTTATACAAAATATATTAATCTATTTTATAATATAAAAATAATATATATATTCTCATTTATTTCTTTTCAGTACGTAAAAATGAGGATGATTGAGTTTACTTTATACTTACAGCCGCAAGAAATCTCTAAAGACGTTACGTTCATTCTACTACAGTTTAACGCTGAACTTGCTAACGAATGTACTTACATATATATTTTTATTAAAATTTTTACAACTTAAATTCAATTCCCTTTTTAACTCCGCGCTACATAAGTGTCGCACCCATAGCATGCGCATGATAGGCTGAGGGCACTTGGGAACCTAGTGTTAAGACAGTAAGTTCCACCGCCGTACCCCCATTTTTCGTCCAATTTTGGACATTGCGTGTTCAGTTGCAGTAATCAACGCCGCGTTTTGTAACGTTACCAGAACGCAGAAATGAAAATAGTAAATATTTCACTTTTTAAGTGATGATCGAACCCACAACCAGTCGCGTTACACACTTGTGCCCCTGCGCCACGACAGGCTTTTGAATTTCGTGATAAGTTTCGAGTGCCTTTATATGTTACCATGTAACTACACGAGTCTGACATAAAACAGATCCTCTTTTTAAAGAGATTTCGACGTTACTTTTTTCCATAAATTCTAGTGTTTCAGTTTCTAACAATACATGTGTTGGTTTTAGAGTAGAATATTAAAAGTAAAAAATGAAAATAGTTACTATTCTACCTGCTTTTAATGTTTCACTCATAAGCAAGCTGCGTTTACAAATTATTTACAAACTATTTTTACTAAATAATAGCACTTTCCCTTAAATCAGGACTTACGCATTAAGACATTGCTCTGTTAACAAGATAAAGTGCGGCGTTAAGTGCCGCTCAACGCTTAATATAATAAAAATTGGACGGTAGTTAGGAAACGGAATGTTTTATCACTAGGTTCCTTATGCATAATATAACGTGGGTATCCTAAATATAGTATAATAATCAAAAAATATATAAAAACATAAGAAAATTATAGCCTCCAGTAACACAAGTGTTTAAGGTAACTTTGGAATAGCCGTGCCATTTGCCTTAATAAGGTTTATGTTTGTGTCAAATACTTAATTAAAATTATTTATAAAATTATTCCTAGCTTCTGAATAATTATTTTGTCAGCTTTTACTTTGTTTACGTTTATGTTCTCTAACAAAGTTTAGATCCTGGAGTTAGATTAATCGTACTTTATTGTTTTTTTTAGCTTCACGCTGTATCCTGCACGAGGCAGGGTAGGCAGAGGGAACCCGGGAACCTAGTGTTAAGACACTCCGTTCCACTTCCGTTCCCCACTTTCCGCCGAATTTGAGGCTTTGCGTGGTGAGTGGCGGAACTCAACGCCGCGCTTTACCTTATTACCAGAGCGAAGAAATGAAACACTTAAATGAAATATTTAAATTAAAAATATTAAATTTTCATTTCCTCGACTGGGGATCGAACTCAGAACCTGTCGGTTACAGTGACACGCTTGTGCCGCTGCGCCACGACAGGCCTCAATATAATATAATACTCCATTGTGTTTCAAGATATTCCATATGTCTTTTCAAATCAAGAAAATAACGTCAATTCACTGACCAGGATAAAATTAACATATAAACAGATAATATATCTTCTGCCATATTATTTTTATTTATAGGTTATTATAAAATTATGGTTCAAGCTGGTAGCTGATTTAATTAAGTAGGAAATATCAACCGTTGTGTTGTTTGGGATCATAAGGCTTTTGTGGTTCAATACAAAGGCTGTATCACTGGCGAGCACTCACCCCATTCTAAGCTTAACTTTAGAATCCTAGGATGTAGAAACAGGACGAATGGTGTAGCTACAGAACATTAATACATAGAAACATTACAAAAGTAATAAAATATAGTATTTAATAAGTAAGATAGTCGAGAATTAACCATTAATAAATTAGTTTAGGTAACTTTGCCTTGTGTATAACAACAGACTTCTCGCCAATTTATATCGTTCTAATACCTGATTAAGATGATGATCATAATTAAATTCATACAGAGAATTCAAATTCCAAACATTCCTAATTCCAAAACACATTCATATTTAAGGATTAGGGTGACTGAATTCATTTCTTTTCTCGGTCATGTAACCAAACCGCGGCGATGAGTTCCACCACTCAACACGAAAAATGGGCGGTGTATGGGAAAGTTAAGTGTCTTAACACTAGGTACATATAGTAAGTAGGATACTGAAGCTAAAAGAAATATATTTTTATGTATTATTATATTTTAACGTTATTTTAAGTATTTATATTTAATAATACTGTTATACTTGTAATTTTGTTAAAACAATAAATAATAACATATAACTATTTTGTTTTTAAATATTGTCACAAAACGATAGTCTCTTTACAAAATCTGCTCAGATATATAGTGGGTCAATTATAAAGTTGTCATGAACTTTTCCTGATGGTGATACGTTTGACAAGGATCAAAGATCAAAGCCGTAGCAGGCACTTTATTGGTAATTATACCCTATGAGCTAACTTTGGTGTTTATACTCGTATATATTTTTTTGGTGAAATTTATTTTTTGATTTTAATTGCATTCAAATAATTTTGGTACGTTTGAATTTAATTATTGTTTTCTTCGTTTAAAATAATGTCGCTAATTTTAATGCTTCAATTCTCAAAAGGTAAAACAACAAAAGGTCTGTCCGTATGTTAAAATAATTTAAATGCGAAAAAAAGATTCAAGCTGTATGCATATTAATTAACAAAACCTATTATTAACAGTTATGAAATTTGGCATGAAGTGCAAACTTACTACACAAATAAAGAAAATATCCCCAAGTGAACACTAAGAAATACAGATGTATGTTCAGGAAAATCTATGTCATAGTTTTTAACGTAATATTTTGGTAATATCTAAATGCCTATGCCTAATGGATTTCATCTGTACATGTAAAATCCTTTGTCTGAGACAATCCCCCTGATCGTAAACACCTGAAAGTTGGAGGATGTGTTTTTTGTATGACGTAGGCTTTCGATAAAAGATGATTTTCTTTTATTCTACCCTTAAAGTTGTAAGAAACTGGGGCAACAATTGTATGGAAAACGTTCCGTGTGCTTTCTTATTTGTTGTACGGCACATATGAACGTTTATAGAACATTAGTAAAGAAATTGCATATTATGCGACAAATCATTGGAATAAATTTGTTGTTATGGCATTGGCAACAATTAGAGGAGGCCTTCCCTTTTCTAATTGTTAGAAACAGAAAGAATATTTTTACGAGTTGGTTTCAGCTGGTCAAATATACTAATTTACATTTGGTATTAATCTATCCGATAGCAATAGTAATACTTATGAGCGTCGAATTGCTAGAAAATTACGTATTATTATCTACGACGATTACATCATTTTTTAATGTTGAGCAAGACTTTCATTAGCCTCTATATCTTATTGACGATATGAATCATTTTAATTTCAATTTCTCCTTTAGCTGCATGGAAACTCTAAAGCGAGTCTAAAATGTGATAAGTTGGACAAATAAATATTAAAAAAATAAAGAAAACAAACGCAGGATTATCAGTGTTGTCAAAAAATTGCAACAAGCAAGAAAGAAAATATATATATTAAAAGAATATATATATCATCATAAGCATGCATCTATTTGTCAGTAAAATATTTATAGTTCATACGCAGTATTTAAATGCATATAGGGGCAAACATTTTAAAATGTACAGAGTACCACAGTTAAGATATTTATAAAATTTTGAAGGGCAGGGAGGCATAAGACTTTTACAACTTTGGAATTCTTCATAACTCAACCTAAAAAAAGGCTATATTTTTGTGGCTCTTTTTATAGTTATAATAATAACATATTGTATGACAGTGAGAAAACTGTTATTTTAAAACCGATGAATATTGCATGCATGTCGTTTAAAATCAAATACAAGCATGAACGCCTGAAGGAAAAAAATATTTTTTAAAACGAAATACTGCTGTGGATGTGGTTTTTTGATATTGTTGTATAATTTTCACACCATCAACGGCTGAATTTCGTTTTCATATAATTTTATATAGGATTATTTATTATATTTTATGAATATTAAAACATATTTACATAGTTAATATACATATATATATATTTATATATATATATATATATATAAATATATATATATATATATATATAAATATATATATATATATATATATATATATATATATATATATATATATATATATATATATATATATATATATATATATATATATATTTAAATAAAAAAAAGTGAGGACGTAAAACTCCTAATAAAATTTCTATTAAAACCATATAGGACTTCTAAAGTGCGAACAAAGTCACGGGAAAATGCTAGTTTACTATAAATCTCTTATAAGGTTGTGTGCAATTTACTCTTCGAGAAGTGTCTTGTATTATGTTATGAATATTAGTTTATCCTAATTTTATAGACCTGTTGTTGCCTACGCTTCGTATGGCTAAAGTTAGATTGACAGCAATGAACGACCGACGTTTAGTATTCATATTATATAAACCTTTAATATCTATTAATACCTAAGGATTTTAATGTGGCAAATAATACAGATATATGTGAAAAATGATACCAATAAATCATGGTTATAGAAACTCTACCTACCTTACTGTGACTGAGATACAGCAAGACGCTAAAAAAATTAAATATCCTATATTTACTCGTTCTTTGATACAATTAAGTTATCTAAAATATTAAAATAAATGTATGAAACACTATTTATCGATCCCACATAAAACTGATAGCTGGGACAAAAAATTGCAGCAAGGTGGGTTTCCCTCTCAAAAAGCTTAGGTCATATTAAAGTAGTAATTTAATTTAAACAACTATGAAGAAATTAAAAAAATAAATATTGTTTAAAATTCATTTATTTGTGCAAGATTGACCCTAGATCTTAATCTATTTAAGCATTTTTATAAAAAATATTTACGTATACATATATATTTTTGCAAATTGGATAATTAATAAAAAAATCTTATTTTTCCAGAATGTTGGGTGGCGTGGGAGGCCGGCACGCGTCGGTGCGCCGGCGCGGCAGCTCCCCTGGTGTGCACGCGCGTGGTGGGCGCGAGTCGCCTCCGGCGTCACCGCGCCCGCCACGCCGCCGCCGTGCCGCTGTCGCCGTCTCCGATCATAAGACCTGCGCGCTTATACACACGCGCCTTAAACTCGGGGATATTATGTAAGTTTTATAAAGGTATTTTTATTGATAAAAACATACAGAGACGAAATTACTTGTTCCGTATATGTCAAAAATATTTTTTTAAAGTTTAGTTATATCTGGCAAGCTGCTAGCTAAATGCCTAATATACATATTTTGGATGTATATTTTAAAAGTATTATTATTATATTAAAGTAATAGAAACTGCTGAATTTTCTGGGTTATCGTATTAAAATTATAAAATGTAATTATATTCTTTAACATACATGTGTATAATTATTATTAGTTCAAAGTAAAAATTTGTATAAATCTTTATTAAAAGAAAATACTGAAACACGAGTGAACATAATAAAGAATGTAGAGTTCAACGTTATGACGGTCCTATAAGTTTATCCCACAATCTTATAAGCTATGGGCTCAAAATACTCAATTACACTGATTGCTTCCTCCCTTTGGCTGTAAGGGCTTATACGATGTGCTAACTTAATCTTTTGAATAACATGCAGATCAAAACAATTAATATAAAACCAACCTACTATCTATATATTTTTTAGATTAGAGGAACTCTTAAAAAATATATAATTTTTATAGACTATTTTATTAGATTTTTTGGATAGTTAATGTAACTTTTTTGTTCCATTTTTCCTTTATTTCAATTAATCGAAATGTAAAATTCGAAAATCTTTATACATAGAAAAAAAATATGAAGATTTGAAAATATTGTACTCAAAAATATATTTAAAAAATAACAATAAGATGTTAAATAAAATTAATTTTACATCTCACTATTTGTTAGTAAATTTTCTTATTTAACACAGTGACATCTACAGTAACATTTTAAAATCTCATTTACATTGTTCAAGCGCCCTCTTTTGAATTATACATGTACTCTTTGCAGCTCTGAAAAATGAATTCCCCTCTGGACACCGAAGCGCCGCCATTTCTTCGCGTAGACAACTTGAACTGTCTTTGCTAGCGCCATCTACTATCGCTTAAATTTATACATAGAGGGCACTTTTTACATAACTATATTTCAGTTTATTTTTTATTTGCCCCTCAACAGATGGCGACACTTGTAATAAAAATTGAATTAAGTTATATATGATGAGTTTATAAATGATAAGTTTTATTAATATTATTTAGTATATACATATATAGGATAGAAAATGTTTTGTAGAAATGATTTATTATGCAGGTAACAATAAATAAAGAATGAAGATTTTGACAACCGTTATTAGTTGAAAGTTTATCTTTTACACTCCAGTAATAGAGCTAATTATCCAATCAGTTTCTAGTTTGATATTTGATTTACCTCTATATTGAATCACTCTCAGCTACAGTAGGACTTTGAAATTAAATTTTCAAATAATAGAACGTCAAAGTCGTCCGTTGGCGACGTTTGGCCAGAGTAAATGGAACGGGCTGTGTTTCCTGGCTCCACGTGGCCAGATGCCATTATTGATTTCCGCCGGTAGAAAGAGATAGCGCCGTACCACAATTTGTTGCACTATTTTCTGTCTCGCTCTCACGCCAATATATGACCTATTTTTATGCCGCTTTCCCTATATTAATACAGCCTAAGTAATTAGGTGAAAAGTTCCGTCAGCGATATAATCTAACCGGTAGTTTAATTGTTGGGGAAAACAACGCTTGCAGCCCGTGTTATAGTTAAATGCTTTTAAATTTTATATTAATGTGTTACTTTTTATTTCATAATTAGCTTGTTGAAATTCACTTTAATCAAACGTATAAAGTTGCGTGACGTTTACGGCAATGGTATATTATAAAGTTAAAATTTTAGACGAAAATATTTCATTATATATAATTTTACTAATTTTAAAGCTTAAACAAATGCATATGTATTCTCTAATAATTAATATCGTTGACGTTCTATGACTCACGTCAAGGTCTACTAATTGGTTCAAATAAATTATCTCATTTGAGAGCTTTGTGGTTTGCTACCTTAGGGTAACGAAGCTGTAAACAAACTTTTACATGTATTTCCTCAACTGAACAACAAAAGCTTTTGATTTTTGTTACAAACTGAAGATTATTGTTATATATATATATATATATATATATATATATATATATATATATATATATATATATATATATATATATATATATATATATATATATATATATATATATATATATATATATATATATATATATATATACACACACACATACACACACACACACACATATATATTTGATAATGGTCAGAAACCGAGTGTAGTAGTTTTAAGTCAGTCAGTGACAGTAAGTAAAAACTGAACATTGTAGATGGTTCGGGAAACGGCTTAACCTATTTTAGACGATTACAACTGCCAAGTAGGCGTATGAAAAAGAGAATAAGCATTTAAAGAAGAAAAAATATGCCATTTATATTATATATTAGGTATATATAAAAATAGATATTTTTTTCGTTATTCCTTAAAAATAAGAATAAAAATTAATAAACTGTAATGAAATATTGCAATATTTAATAATTGATATTATTAAATTTCTTTTATATTTAAGTAAGAATTAATAATTATAATACACAGCTTAAAATACCCATACATAAACAATTTGATCAAAGTTAAAAATATTAAAAAATAATTGCTTAACATAAACAGTAAATACAAAATAGCTATATCTGAAAGCTGACAATTTCAAGTGTCCTAATGAAAAAAACTGAAATGAGTTCTTATTGAGCTGACCCATTTGTCTGCGGAGCTAAAAAATCAAAGAGTAATTAAAAGGAAACAATGCACGTTTATAGGGCATCAGCTGTTTGCTTTGTGCGCTCCGCGACGCTGTTAGGTAAGGGCGGAGTGCAAATGCGATCGTAACTTGAATTATTACTTGGGTGTGACTTTTATATCGTCGATATAAAACCTAATATGACGTAAATGTGATCATTTCAATGGAATTTCACCGATTTTCCTGCGTATACACATCGTTTATTATACGTACATGTATATTTATTTCTAAAGAAGATATTATTCCAGAAAAACAAAATAATCCATTTTTCCATTTTGTTTTATTATATTTTATTGTATACACTATACAATAACCAAAATTAGATGCGCCATATTTAAGAAAAGCCTTCATGGCCAAGTGAACGTTTTGTAACAAGTATAATAAGTCAAGACTTACTGAAAGAATTTCTTCCACAGCTGACCTATTTGATTATATAGCAAAAATCAAAGATATAAAAGAATAAGCAAAATGAAATAGCATACGTTTGTAGGGCATCAGCTGTTTGCTTTGTGTCCTCTGTTAGCTGAGGGTGGAGTGCAAATGCGCTCAGTACTTGTATGGTTTGAATTTTATGCATATATGTATATACGTACATATAAAACTATTATAGTAGCGTGGTAGCCTCATATTCTAATATGTTTGAAATACCAATCTTTACTGTCAACGTGGAAAGTCCGAGTGTTTTGTGGTTGGCTTAGATACCATCGGAAGGAATGTTTGATATTTATATCAGCTTCAAGCTGTGTATATTAGAATTGAAAATATTAAATGTTTCATTTCTCGATCGCGATCGAACCCACAACCTTTCAAATTTAGTCACATGCTAGTGTCTATGTAATATTTATCATATTCTTATTTATTATAGTGTTCGTTTTAAGCAAATAAGTTTTCTTTTTATTTCTTCGGTGGTAGCTGGTTACGAGCAAGGCAAGGCGTTAAAGAGTTCCACTCAGCGCCGCGGCTTGTCTCGTTACCAGAGCAAACAAGATGAAAGTAATATTTCATTACCACGAGTGGGGATCGAACCAACAACCTGTCACGTTTTCAGTTGAACGCTTGTGAATTTTATCAGACTGCGCGACGCAGAGGAGGCTAATTTGCTTATCATTCTGTGTATGTATTTATCTATGTGTTCCTAAGTATCGTTGTACGAAGAACTTGGCCACTTTTGATGATTCATTCTTACGTCAATCGATTCGTCTTAACCTTGCCAGTATCTCTAAACACATGAAATAAACAAAATTCTCAAATCAGCAAGAGTAGAAATCAGCAAGAGTAGAAATAACAATGTGGTTATATTGTTAAAATAAAAAAAAACGCCAAATTATCAAAATAAAAAAATCCGTCTCCGTCAAGTGGGGTTGGTATAGTTGAATAGGGTTTTGAAAATATGATTATGTTTATTTTTCATTTTTGATTATCATAACGTATAACGATTTAAAGTTAATTAAACAATTATTGTGGTATTTCTTTCTTATTTTAACTAATAGTTTAGAATATATAACAATTAAAAGTCGTTTTAACAACCATTCTTGCTATTTACCCGATTTTTTTTTAATATTTATAACAAGTATACTAAATAATTCATTCGGATTCACAATCGGGGCTATTCTTCAAGCAATTATATCCCTAGCCTAGTAAAATAAAATAGTAATATTAACAATCTCAACTGTTTATCGTTTTAAAACAGGAATTCATTTAAGAAATCTCGTGATTTCTTAGATGAATTCCTCTCGCGTGCACGTGGAAAAGCTAAGTAAGAATCATGTACATATTACTTTAAAAGTTCAAAAAAAATCGCGTCAGCATTTTTTGAGAGAATGACATGGGACATATATTACAAAAATATAAATTGATATTTCGAAACTATTTTATTAAATTTAGAAACGTTGTGCGTTTTATTTATATACTAGCGAATTGCACGCGGCTATCACTCTTTAACTAAGGGATAAGTTATTTTAAAAATTGGATTGCGAGCGATTACAATGATTTCTTATGTGACAATTTGGAATACTTTCATGGAACATCAATCATATGATAAACAATTTATTGCTTAAAAAAATACGTTGACATTACCAATGTAACTCCAAGCCTTATAAAGTAAGCTTTATTTAAATATTATTATTATTTATTACAACAACTGTAGTATAAAACTTATAATTAAAAATAATAACACTTCTTGTTATTATTAGAAACCGCTGAAATTTGGTGTAAAGGCCTTAATCACCAAATACCTACTTAAAATCTATGGTATAAACTACATAATTATAAGGTACATCATAATTCTTTTAAATATATCATAAATGTATACATAAGCATTTAAAAACATACATATAGTAAATATGTGTGATGTCATTTGAAATATTTATTGATGTAAATAATTGAGAAAATAAAAGAATGAGTATAATGTGAACTAAATGTTTTCCACTTGAAACTCACATTACCACGTAAATTAAACATATTATGTTCAATATTACTTTCAAATGTCAATTTTGTTATTTTTTGACATATAAAAACATTTTATAGTTTACTATAGATGTTGGATATTACTTTCATATTTTTCTGTACAAAACTGTCAATATTGCTGTTTAAAGTAATAATTATGTTGTCTTCAAAATTAAATGATTACTATAATTACTTAATTAAATTTAAATAAAAATGATTTCTATGACGGCTAAACTAAAATTGACTGTACATATTATTTATTTTTTCTTACGAAAACTTCACATACATTACGTAGCTTCGAAAATCATGCTATAAATTGTTGTAGACCTTAATCTATAATAATTCCAATATTGTTTGATTTTTATAGGCCTGTCGTGGCGAAGCGGCACAAGCGTGTTACTATAACCGACAGGTTGTGGGTTCGATCCCACTGGAGGAAATGAAATATTTAATATTGTCATTTCTTCGCTATGGTATGTTTTGCATAAGGAAAGGAAGTGGGACGTAGTGACTCAATACTAGGGTCCCAAGTTCCCTCTGCCTACCCTGCCATGTGCGGGATACAGCCTGAAGCTGAGTTTGATTTTTGTTTAGCAGTTGTCAATATTGAAAATAAGTATCGTTTTTTTATATAAATTACAATGAATTCTGGTATAAAACCTAAAAAACATGCATATCTCCAGACTCTAAAGGTCGTCACCAACCATACGAAATTCATTCATTTCTATACAATTACTTTTCCATGATTGATGAATAGCTAACTTACAGACAGACAAAAAATCTGCAGAGTAGCCTTTCAGCTTCTATTATACATTCTACATTTTTTAATATTTTCAATGTGCAGAATTTTTTCTATACTTTTATTATAAAGTCGTACTTCACCCGCTTTAACTACGGGATAATTTATTTTAAACACTGGATTGTGTTCAATTTTTAATATGTTCATTTAAAATATTTTCAAGTGTTTTTTTTTATAATTCTGATAGACAAAACATGTTGATTTTATTTTTTAATACTAATGTAACTTTGGCCTTGTCAGCGATCGGTTCAGGAATTTTTATATTATAAGTATGATTTGTCTAAGCACATAATTAAAATTTAAGTATCTGCTTGTGATTCCAAAATAACAGTTTTTTTTTTCAAATGAATGTAGTTTGATTTATCTGTAGTTATTTAGATAACAATAAACGACGAACAACGACGAAGATGATTATGATATTGTACTATTAGTATTTACGAGTATATACTATTCTGCATCGATTTATGCAGAATAGCCTGTTGATAGTAATAAAAAAAATGAATACACTGCAATATAAACATATTCTTTAGAGAGCTTAACGACGCCAGATTTGTCTCTGCATTTTCAAATTCTGATAAGTTAATAAATAATGGGCATATAATATATTAAAAAAGTGTTACATATCTTCCGTTTTATACATAATTTGTTTGTTCTCTGTACAAAAAAATATAAATAAAAATGGATATATATGTATATATATATATATATATATATATATATATATATATATATATATATATATATATATATATATATATATATATATATATATATATATATATATATATATATATATATATATATATATATATATATATATATATATATATATATATATATATATATATATATATATATATATATATATATATATATATTGTAAAAGATTGAGAACGTAAATCTGTCTATTATAAATTATTATAATGTACATACCATATGTGCACTGAGTCCTTGCACTTTAAACGTTATACGTTTACGTTTACGTTTATGTCACTCGCTCAGTTCTACTATCCCACACATGGCAGGGTAGGCAGAGAGAGAGAAATTTGGAACCTAGTATTAAGATACTCCGTTACGTTCACCATTTTCCAGCGATTTTGGGTTACAGTGTAGTGTGCAGAACTCAACGCCGCGATTTACCTTGTTACCAGTGCAAAGAAATAAAAATATTAAATATGACATTTGAAAATATTTAATAATTATTTTCTCTTGTGGGGATCGAACCAACAACCTGTCAGTTACAGTCACATACTTGTGCCTTTTTGCCACGATTGTTGAAATTAATTCCATCACAATTTAGTTTTTTTTTATATTTATATTGTCCTTTAGATAACCAGTACTACTTATATTTTTTTAATTACTTTTCTGTAAAAATATTGTGAATATTTTCCATTAAAAAGAAATATATTCTATTAAATCTATAATTTGAAAAGTATTCTATTAAAAATGTGTTTAAATTAAATAAACATATAAATTATTGCCTTAATGACTTAATTATGAATGTTGTTAAAATTATATAACTTACGTGTTAGTACTTACTTCATACTATATCCCTAGCGGGGTAGGCAGAGGGAACGGAGCAACAAACGCTACGGTGACGCTACGCGTTAGCTATCGACGTTATTTTACTGTAATATTATATTTTACATATTACATATAAACATATATACATTCAGATAATCACAGATATATAAATTAAATTAAATATTTTTCATATTTTAAGTATTAATTCACCCTTGAGAAAGAAAAATATTTACTTAAAATCTTATAAAATTAGAACTCAGCTTAATTTGAACTGCCTCATGGACGGTTTCTAGAAGGCGTGGGCTCAAATCCCGATCCGTTAAAAAATTTATATGGTTTTAATAATTAAATAGATATTTCATAAGATATTACAGTTTTATAAAAAATGAGAGCAGAATAGTGGCGAGTGGCAGGATTCACGATGTCAGCGTGCGCGGGCATCGAGCGCAGGCACCTCGTCGCTCAGGCGCCTGCTCTAACATTATTATAAATTGATAAAAACATGGTTTTATATACTGAATTCATCGAGCCCATGGTCAGAGTTACAAGGGCTTTTGTAATATGTATATATAAATTATACACATCTCTTAGTTATTTTCATTTGATCATGTGGGCAGAGCCGCACGCACGCACGTTGTATTTACTTGTAAAACGTGGAGAGTAAAATATCATCCTATCATTACTTAGATAGTGTACAAATTATGTAAAATCATATAAAAATTAATACAACTACAATGTTTCATTATGCTTACGTCAAAGTATTTTAAGCTTACTTTGCGGACTGCTGACAGACAACAGCTATAGTGGTACATAGTAAGAACATCATTTACGCAAGATCAGACCCAAGTGAGGTTCTACTTCTAGGTCCGTGGGTCAATTGCCGGTCGCGTTGCACCGGGCGTCGACCCCGGTCAGTAGGTCACCGCAGCGCAGCAGCCATGTTTTCATTATATACACTTGAACTTTGTTGTTTAATACGCATTTCTGTATACATATAACAAAATTAGATAAAGAAATATTTTTTATTCCTTTTAGTATACTATATATATAAGAATAAATTTTCTAAATGTATTTATTTTTTGTATTTACTTTTATAAAATAAAAAGGATTGTCGACGCGCTGTGGTACTAGCGTGTGACTGTAATCTTAACAGGTTGTGGGTTCATCTTCATTCATAAAAACAAATTATTTAATATAAAAAATAAAATAAAAAAAAAATAAAAAATATTTTTGCAATAAATTTGTTGATGTGTATTGGTACTTACGTATAAGTATTATTTAGAAAAATATATTTTTAAAGTTCCCTTTAATTTTAAACAGGTATGTTCATTGTCATATTAAAAATATATTAATCAAGATGTAAAGCACAAATATTAATAGTATTTAAATATCTTACTCAATTCAGACATGAATCTTTTTCCTGAATACGACAATTTACTAAAATTATTGCTTAGTTCTACTTTGGCAAGGAGCTCCAAAGCTTGAGGCGGTTTTATTGTTTTTTGTTTCACTGTCTTTGCCAAAGTTTTGTCCTCGTATGTAAAAGTATCAAAAATGCTGGCCTTAATAAACATGTCTTTAATAAACTAAACAAGATAACTCACTGACAAAAAAGATCGGTAGTGGTGGTGGCTCGCATGGACGTATAGAGTTGTTGTCTGGATAATTAACATTAAATACCCAGACTTGCGGCCCAAATTTTTTTTTTTTGTGTGCTCTATGGATATGGTATAAAAAAAATCAAATCAATCAGAGTCAAAATCAAATAAAATCCTATACATACATAAGGTAGTTCAGGTTAGTTCTTTAATTATGGCGTTTCGAGCGTGCCAAGTCTATAGGGAAGCTCCCGAGTGCCTACAATTATGAAGTATGATTTTGAAGTGAGAACTTACCAGAAAAAGTAAAAAAAAATCGCATAATAAACATTTAATTTTTCGGATATGTTAGAAATAAAAATTTACATTTGGGTTTCATGTAAAATTTAAATTCGAATGCAAGTTTGTCACATTTTTTAAATATTTTGTTTTCTTTTTGGAACTTTTATTTATATTTATATTAGTGAACAATCTTTTATTGCTCTCGCAACAATTCACTACTTTTATTGCTCTATATTTTTTTCACAAAATATTCATTTATTATTTATCAGCGACAAAATTTAGTCACTTTTAAAAGGATTTCTGTTTTATCGGTATATTCAAAAAAATAGGTGAAAGGAACAATCTTATCTTTTGTATTGCATTAACTGTTCAAGTGTATTTATTTTCAATGAGAAAATAATGAAGTACAAAAATGTATTAACAATGTGATAAGGGGTGGAATAATGTGGACTGACTATGTTATCACTAAGCTATGATTTAACACTTGGTTGATCAATCTGTACTAAATTATATAAAAATAGACATTGGATTAAATTGGTTTTAATGATAGAGAACGCAAGGCCCACTACTCCCGAGCTACATGTCAAAAAAATTATAAATTAGTGTTAATAAGAATTTTCTTTTTTTTTTTTTAACTAGCAGGTATACTTGTGTATAGATATGAAGAATGTATATTCACTCCATTTTTTATGTATAAATGTAAACTGTATTGGCTTTTGGAATGAATTAATGTATTATCTACTTGTTTTGTCAATGATGTTTGTTTCCCAATTGGAATAAAAAAAATATATAATTTAAATACTGACTTGACATATTGAGTGTTTAAAATACACAAAAAGAAATGTACCGTTTGTTTCCCGTTCGGAACAATGGAATATTTATTTTTTTCATTTCTTCGGTCTGGTAATGATGCAAAGCGCGGCATTAATTTTCGCCACTCAACACGCAAAACCTCTCAAACTTTAGAATTGAGCAGAAAGCTGAGAATGCAAGTATGTATGTTATTGAGAAAGGGGGTGTCTTAACACTAGATTTGAAGATTTCCTTCGCTTATTTTTATATGTAGAAGATATACCGTGAAGCTAAAAAAGTCATTTCAACACAAATCGCAAAATCTAATTTAAAAAATACGAAATTTTTCCCGAATATACTTTAGATAAAAAAGTGCAAAGGCACGTAAATTAAAAACTCCAATGCCGTGCTTATTTTCTACCAATGAAGTTGAAAAAGAAAACCTCGAACACAGCGCACGGAAAAGGTTTTTTGTTCAAATAGTTTATAAGAAAGATGGAGAAAATAGAGAATAAAAGATACGACGGCTACGCGGAGAGCTGCCGTAGTAATATTTCACCGGCATCTCGGAACTACAATGGATGAAACTTTCAAGTTGCAACATATTTCTGTTCTATTAATAGGTCACTTATCTTTTTGTGACCCATTTAATCTGTAGGTACCCGCGGAAATGTGGCTTTCTTTTTTCTTGTCTCTTTGAATTTACTATTGTGAAATACTTTCTTTAATTTTGTGATTTTTAATTCGTTTAAACTCATTGAATTGTTCTTTTGTTTCACATTTAAATGTCTAATTAGAAGGACGTGTACAATTTTCAACTTATGAAATGATGCTTCCAACCTATAGTCATAACTTTATATTCACTATGCAAAAAGGTTATTTTTAAAAATTGACATTAAAATTTTATTACAACTTGTTCTTTTATGTTCAAATATAGGTTACAATTCATTACGTTACAATACAAAGGAATAAATACATAATGAGGGAACATTTAACAGTGTGGGTAATATTTTTGCATAAAAATTGCCTTTATGCCAAGCCGCGTCGTCTTAAGCTTACTTATCTTAAAAAAGAAACCTAATTTAAGTTTAAAACATAGTGATATATTTATAATATCCAGGAAATCAAGCAGATGTTTGAGGTTTAGATTATTCAATACCGATACCTGTAGATCTGTTTTTTTGTTACTACATATAATGAATTTGAATGTACATAAGTTAATTATTTGTGTAGCATATGATATTAACAGTAAAGTTTTTACTAGGACGACAATTGTTGTTTGCAAAAATGAAATTGATTTTATATCTTGTGTTATCAGGGTCAGTTTGTGATTGTAAACACAAAAAAATAAATAAATGTTTTTTTTATTTATTCGCTCTGGTACTGTATCAAAGCGAGGCTTTGAGTCCGGTCACTCAACACGCAAACACTTAATAATTCGACGGAAAGTGGACAACGAAAGCGTGTTAATGAGGACGAAGTGCTTTAACACTAGGTTCCCTACAGCTGCTACGTGGGGAATAAAGTGTGAAAAAAAGAAATATTTTGCATAGAAAATCACAATCATGACGCATTTAGTAAGCGTCTGTAAACGCAATTGTAAATAAACGGATTACTGTTACTGATAAACCAGCAATACATTTTATAACTAAGCACACAGTATCTTTAAAAAAAAGAACTAAATACAAAATGTTTGAAACTAGATTATATCTAAATGATTTATCAGTGCAGCTCTTACTTAGAATCTTACAAAGATATTGAATATAAGATTATTCTGTACGCTGAATATTTTTGTACATAGAAAAATTTAATTCTATTATATAGGGGCTCTACATTAATTACGTGAGGTTCGAAAAGGGGGTAGGAGGGGGTTTCACAAAACGTTACTACAAGAGAGGGGGGAGTAGTTCTGGTCAGTAAGATATCACGTGTACATATAAATAAGCAATTAATAAGTTTAAACCTCACCACGTGTCACTAATGGGGGAGGGGGGATTTAAAAATTGTTACAAAAAACATCGCGTGATTAATGAACGGACCCCATAGTGAACCCCAGAGTGAACCCCAAAGTGGACCCCAGAGTGGAATCCATAAGTGACAATTACATCAGTCGTTTATACTTACTTGCAGAGAGATTAACTTGATGTGAGTCCGTTGTACTAGTTTATTTTAAAGTAGTTACCATGACATATGAGTCTAGTCGTATGTAAGGAACTATTTCAATTACTATATTTAAAACTGACATAATTATACTTCATACGATTTACAGGTAAGTGAGATAAGTGGAAAAGTCTTCGCGTCCCTAAGATGTCTTAACTTACTTCTTATTTATTCCTACTAAAATTTCTTTCGCAAATTCTTTTCTTTAACCAATTCTTGATTACGGTGACATTCACTATCTGGACTTAAGAGAATCGCGACTAAATAAACTTAGGCGCCTTCAAAATATATAGTTCGATTAATATTTTTGGTTCGATTCATGAATTACGCAAATTTGAAGAAATTTCAAACCTATCGTAAAAACTCAAGTAGCTCCTGCCTTAGCAGAAAAAAACATACTTCATCTTCTTTATATACGACAGTAATTATGACTATTATTTATACTAATAATAACTAATAACTAATATTTTAATTCAATCGCCTATCCATTCAGAATTATTTTACTCTGCCTATTTATTTATTTGCTATTCCTTAGGCCCTCGAGGTATTTACCTAAGCGATAATTTAACATTTGATTTATTTGGGTGTGAATTAAAGAGTTTTTATTATCATTATGTACGTGTGTATTATACTATACCTCTTGTTATAGCGCATAGCGCATATATGGCCAAATTAATTCATTGTGTCCATTGCAATGTCAATGGCCGTCTTCCATTGGTAGTAAATTTAGAAAAATCTAAAAAATCCGACTGCATAACAAATTAAAATATATATATATATATATATATATATATATATATATATATATATATATATATATATATATATATATATATATATATATATATATATATATATATATATATATATATATATATATATATATATATATATATATATATATATATATATATATATATATATATATATATATATATATATATATATATATATATATATATATATATATATATATATATATATATTTGCCAATGGTGCAATCATGTTATTATAATTACTTATAATTGACAAATCATTATAACATATTGTTTTACTCTTGAAAAAAATCTTGTTGCAATCTATTTTCTACCTCTGGTTTGTTTCCTTACGCCAGCAGAGTGGAGGGCATTAGTTATAAGGTATAACTTGGTGTTGAAATGGACTAGTATGTGCCTCGCACAGGGATGTTCGGTCTTAAGAATCCGCGTTAAGGGCGCACAGTACACAAGGGCGCTTGGCGTAGAGATCTTCTAGCTATTGTTGTTCATATTCGTCCAACATTTTATGAAAGTTCACTACTCCCAAGATATTAATCTATTTGGTCGAACTTATTACTGTTAAATTTTTTAAACTAACTTTAGTTAATTTATAATAACCGATATGTTTCCTAAGTTATACCCTTCTTACAATTTAAAGACTATTCATTTCTGTTTATCTAAGCATAATTTTTATACTAGTTATGTTGAAGCCATGATCTTATTACTCGATTGATATAAATAAACTTCAAGGTTATACACAATCAATACCAATAATAGCATGTCATATGGTTAACTTTCTAAGGACAATTATTGCATTTTTTTTTATAAAACGATTGATGGAAGTATTTTTTTTCTTTTACGCGGTTATATCAAAATAAAATAAATTTAATTAAGAAAAAAATATTACTAAACTAAAGTTTTTTTTATAAATAATTTGAGCTATGAATAACACACTGAAGATAAATTATGCTGATTTGAAATTTAGTCAGAGTTGTTCATTTAGTGAAATAATATATTATTGCTGTTACAAGAAGTAAAAATAGTCGAAAGTAACAATGTCTAAATGGATGTGGATTTTATTTTTATTAGCTCCACACTATATCCAGCACATGGCAGACCACTCGTTTCTCCACTTTGCCTTGTTACCAGAATGAAGTAATGAAAATTCATTTTCTTGCTATTGTAAAACAAAGTCCGTGGAGTTCCACCACCTAGCACTCCATCTCTTAACAACAGAAGACGATGTGTCTTGGCACTAAGTTCTCTTTTAATCTGAAAACAAACCGTACTATTTGACATTATTATTTTATAAATGATTTATAATGTACACACATTCGACGATATTTTTCCATAAAAGAAGAAGCAGTTTTTAATATTATATATATCCAACAAAGCGTAGAGCAATCATATGCAGGCAATAAAATTTAGATACTGAGATGCTCATATCCATTCAAGATGGCCATAACTACCAAGTACAAAGGGGTCTTTGGTCGACTAAGCCTGTTATAATCGCTTGCAAGGCTGTATATCTTCATATATCCTATTAGATGGATCACTTGCACCTTGCCTGAACTATCAGATATACCAGTAAACTGCAATTGTATGTTGTACGCTGACTTATCTAAAATAATCATTGAAATTAAAATCTTCGTAAATAAGTTGCCAATTTGTATATAAATATTTTAGTATAAATATTTTAGAATTCCGTATCTAAAAAGAATAAAGCGGAAGTTGATGTATAATTCTGAAATTATACATCAAGGCGAGTCCGACTCGCATTTAACGTTTTATTTATATATGGTAACACGCACTCGTAAATGAGTATCCTTTCAAAATAGTCTATGAGTAGTAGTAGTAAAACTATTCATATAAAATGTATTCAATTGATAATTAGATGATGATGACATTTTTACTGCTATTGTTAATAACTTTATACAATTGTATTAAAAATCCAAATATTAATTAGTTAATTAGAATAATTTATCTTAGATATGGATGATTAATGTTAATTTCGTTTCAAGTAAAATTTACCTTATACTCCAGTACTAGGCGCCGAGGTTCGTGTTACACGCACAAAACAGCTACAAAATACTACGTCACAATACATTTCTTCATACAAATACTATAGATAATGTTGATATTCGTAGAGTATGTACAGATAGATTTGCATGTTATTATTACTATCTACTTATTTTATATGTAAGACATGTATTCAAATATATAAACGTACACTTAACTAATTCCTATATGACTATTAAGAAAACTTTATTGGAAGGTTGGGCCATCGCCAGACTGTCTCGTAGGCGCTCTTTATACAGGAGCTTTGCGACTTTATCTATTACAAGAAACTTTGATATTTGGAACAGATTTTGCGACTGTATTTTTATAGTGTATATTATATGATATAGTTATATGTAACATACTATTTGTGCATTGTATAGATATTAAAATATTCATATGATGATTAATTTTTATACCGTATTCATGTGTTTTAGTTATTAGGGTTATATTTTTATCATTATATTTTATATAATTAATTAATTATTATCTTTCATTTATTTCTTAGATATACCGACAACTTATTTGTAAACATTATACGAAAAAATTGGAAATAACTTGTTGGCGTGTGCTGGTTGTACATTGTGTGTGGTGTTTGCGTGGTGGTAGTGTAGTGGTGCCGGTGCACGCGGTGCAGGCCGGCGCGGCAGCAGGAGACCAAGGCGCGGTGCGGACGTGCGCGCGCAGGGCGGAGGGCGCGGGCGCGGGCGGTGCGCGGCCCAGTGGCGTGCAGCGCGCGCCGCGGACGCCCGCACCGGCCGCACCGCAGTGTCGAGCAGGAGCCCGCCATGCCCGGCCCGCGCCTCTCCCGCGCCGCCTGACAGCATGGCCCCCCCGACCGCCACCACCACACGCAGCCACGCTCTGACCACGGTACGCAGAGTGACCCCAGTGTAGCTCCCGACAGTGACAGTGACACTCTCTGACACCTTCACAGGCAGCGCAGTTTTCGTCTCGTTTCGATCGTCCGCAGACCGAGTAGGCCGCGGAGGAGGCGCGAGCGGCCGCGTGGCCCACTAGATGGCGCCGCGTGTCGCTCCTGCGGCGAGTGCTCTCCGCCCGCGCCCCGCCGTCGTCTCCTTTTGTTTCGCATCGTTTTCACTCGTGTATATAAAATAATAATTGGCCGGCGACGGTGGTGACGGTGGTGAGAAGGGCCGCGCGGCGCCGAGCCGTCGCTGACGTCAGCGGAGCCCGGGCTCGCGCTTGCCGCGCTCCCGGCATCCCCGACCTTCCGCCACCGCCGTCTACCGCTCGTCCGTCGTACCGCGTACGACACTGACACGTCAGGCTCAGGCCTCGCGACTAATCCTCCGCCCCTCTCTCGCGAGTTCGGTTATCGCTGTGCCAAATCCATCGTATTAATAAAAACCGTTGTGATTTCAGTAACTACTTCATAAATAATAAGTCGATCGTGCGTATCCTCGCGAGGGTTAATTCGATAAATGAAATATTGATACGCGACGAAAGTGTGTAGGTTTCATTCATGTAACCTGTAAGGGTCGACGATTGATCCGCTCCTAGCAACAGTGGATCGCGGCGCTAGTATTATTCTTCTAAGTTAGTCCTAGCTAAATGAGCGGGGATTCTATGACGGAAATGAAGATAAGAGAAGCGATATTTCGTAACGGATACATTTAACTAAAGGAGTGCGCCCGTGAGCGACGCGCCGCGCCCATGCCCCTAAGTCTGGTGAGTGCTAGATTGTAAGGCTTCGTGAAGCGTGCCATCATTTCGAGTAGAATGAACGGGAATTGAAATCATTGAATCTGTTTTATTTCTACATAAAGAATAATTTATTTTTTACATTTAGACTTGAAGTTAATATATTTTATGTGATATTGACATCATTTTAATCAATATTATGTAATAAATTTTAAAATACTGATTACTTCAATAAGTTTAGTATACTATTATAATAACGCTCGAATTAAAAGTATTTATGCTGATAAATACTTTCAATATTAGCTACTTTACAAGTTAACTAACTATTCGTATTTAGATTTCTTTTCTATGATTAATCTATGTTACATAGCTTCCCTAATTGTAAAAAATGTGAATACATAATATATCTATTTACATACTGATTTGTATAGTTTGAATTTTAAAGCAGTTGTTTTGTCTTCTTCTCTCGCGCTCTTTTCTAATACAAGTGACAGCGACGGCGTTACGTTTTGGGCAAGATTGATTTTGGCAAAAGCTGAAATATATAGCTTTCTGACGTTATTTTCACATAATTTATAACAATTAATTTTGTAAAGAATTAATCTTCTTGAAACTAGTAATGAGTTGGTTTTCATTGAAACGTTATACCTAGTTTGTATCTCTACTTTACCTCAGTGAAATCATAGACTATTTAAGCGAGTTGGTTGTTATAATTTATGAAGTAATCAAGTAAGCAACAAACTCGCTAAGTTAAACTTGCCTGCGACTCGCTGCTATCTTTACTATGTTGATTTAAATTGCAGTAAGATAATTAATTTATGTCAAGTTTTCCTCGAATATTGCACTAGTCAGGCTATAATTTCATATTTTATTAATTAACCAGCTTTTACCTAAGCTCCCTAGGATTTAATGGAAATATCTTAAACAATACATAATATTTGAGATGTATTACTCGTTATACCGCAGGTACAGTGATTTACATCAAAACGATGAATGTGATGTAACGTAGTCATAAAAGCTTCCAAATTAAATAAAAATATACAAAACAAAAGAATTCTATTTGTACCAGTTTGTCTCATGATAACGCGTTTTTAATTTCTTAATGTATTTATTTATAGTGAGGAATATAAAGACGCACTTATCAAACTTAATTTTAATCGTAAAATATATTGTTAGATTATTTATTTTGGTTTTCATTTTTAATAATTAAAAGCATCAATATTTTATACAATGATTCACGCATACAGATAATATATTGCATATAATAAATAATAAATAAAAAGTGGCGAACGAAACGTTGTGTCTTAAAAGATGACAGCCTGCCATGCGCGGCATTTACCGCTAAGTAAAAAAAAAAGATGTAAGAAATAAGATCTAATGACGTACTATGTTAAACCACCATGATTAACTTAACAAAAACTAACTAATACATTTAAGCATAACAATTGTACATCTGTCAGTATTAATTTACGATAATTTGTTAAATCGAATTTTAGAGAGGAGGTTATCAGTATGGTTAATGTGTATGTGACGCCATTAAAACTTGAAATTTATTAATATTTGTGTTGGTGATCTATCTAGGCTTCCGAACATGTATGCCAAATTTTGTAAATACGTGTGTGTTTGTGTATTTGTCTATCAAAATCTGTAAAAATTAAAAGTCATTTGACGATCTCTATGACTTAATTGAGATATATTTCAACATAGGAAACATCTTATATTTTACCAAAATCTATCCAGTCATTTTTGAGGCGGACTTCTTTTAATCTCACTATTATATTATTTTAATACGTTCCTTCGATCGAACATTGAGAGCCAAATGAAAATTGATATCAGCATACATATACATATGTGACATTAATAATTATTTAAAAAAAAAACGACGGTTTTTCTCATTTTCTTAGTAAATATAATATTTTATTCATTTAACTTTTTATTATTATTTTTTTTTTATTCTTATTTTATTCATTTAACTTTTTCCTTTAGCGGTATATCTCGTGATATTCACAAATACTTTTAAGCAGTAGTGAATATTACTAACGTCCCCCAAGATTACAAGTCTTTTATGTTTTTTTCAAAAATACAATTTCTCAATATTGATTTGTTTTTATCTTATTTATAAATAAAAATGGATTGAAATTGGATTATAAATTAATAATATATTTCTGTTTTCTGACATAGAGGGCAGAAAAAGATTAAACTGAAACATGCCTGGATAAAACATTGATTTTAACATAACTGTAAACTATAAATGTGTATTTTGTAACTGTATATTATGTAGTTTTTTTTGTGCAATGTTTCATCAAGTGTTATAAAAATATATATTTTTTAATATTTATGGAATGTCTATAGCCAGTAAAGTATATTTTATGCAGCTTATACTTTTTGTCAAACTGTCAATCGAATCTTGAGACTAATAAAATTAATTTATCAATATAAATTGATCTCTTTTATGTTTTACGTCATTCCCATGTTGATAGAAGAAGAAACATTATACTAGATATAGTCTAGATATTTTCTTAGTATAATAGTTTCTGTTTTTATATATAGTGAGTGCTCTTGTTGTTATTGCACATATATCGTTTTACATAGCACATTTTAAATATATATTTCTTAGACGTTACTTTTGGCAGTGGCCCTATCCCCACAGTAGAAATCTCTTAATACGTATGCCATAAAAATATATTTGGATACAAAATGTATAAAAAAATCGTAATTAAAATACAATATTAAACAAAAGGATTTATCAAATTATATCAATATCGGTATGTTGATCGATTGGAATATATTTATTATTATACAAAATAAAATTTAATTTATAAAATATTATTGGCATATATACAGTGTGGTTTTATATGAAATATATAAATCAGATTTTTTTTTTCTAAATAAGAAGTAGAAGCTTCAATGTTTTGTACGTCAAATTAAATTGTTCTTCCATGGGCAACATTTTTTTGGTGTATGATTAAGAAATAATAATGTAATAATGTTTGATTTTCGCGATTATTACACATTTTAAATGAAACATTTTTAACCAGATTAATCACGTATGTTGAGTGGTAAACATTTTTGGAAACCCGACGTTTCGAACACTTTACAGTAGTCCGTGGTTATGTACTAATGTAAATGATCGAGAAAGTTTAGCTATCTATTAGTATATAAAAAAACTAATTAATATGGCATAAGTAACATGACTTCTTATTTTCTAAATTCATTCTATCAAAATTTATTTTTTCTTTGTATATGCATTACCATTTTTTGTTAGTCCCTACAAAAATTTGTGTGGCCTTTAAAAATAGCATTTAAGTAAATTTTACTCTAAATATTATTAATTAAATTTTACTCTTTTAAATAATAATGAAATTAAAAAGAAAAATAAATAATTATTTTTGTTTGCTTCACTTGCGAGTATTTGGTGTCCTTTGATGGTGTTTATTTATAATTTTTCTACAAAATTTCATTGAACTTCAATACAATAAAAAAAAACCATACAATAAAACAATTCTGCGATTTGTTTTACGTTTTAATCTATCATCTTGCCAAAATTATTTAATTTTTATAATAGTAATTGGAATTGTTTTGCTATTATTCTTATTTTTTTAAGGAATACTTACAACCAATAATTAAAATAACATATTTATCTCTAAAATTTTTTACTTTAGTAAATACGAGATAAAAAAACATCCTTTATTTATTACTTGTATATAAGATGTGAATCACGGTGATTCACACATCAGTTTACGTGTGATTCTCGAAAAAACTAATAAACAATAATTGTCACCGAATAGTTTTGTTAGATTTGCTATAGGATCTATCTACCTATCTATGATACGTAAAATTTTTCTCTCTTTATCTAACACAAACAAATATTGAAAGCTACTTGTTCAAATATTATCCCTAAGAACTGAGATTCTAACGTCAAAATTGGGACAAAATACAACCTTTTGAAATTAGGTCACTAAAATACGAAATGTCTCTTAGTCAAGGAATGGTGGGCGCGCGACAATTTCGCCAATTTTATGATGTATTAACTTTTATGCAGATAAAGAATATTTTACGAGTAATAAGTTTTATATATATATATATATATATATATATATATATATATATATATATATATATATATATATATATATATATATATATATATATATATGTATATATATATATATATATATATATATATATATATATATATATATATATATATATATATATATTTAACTGATTATTATGGTTTTTTTTTTTTAGATTAAATAAACCTTAAGAGTGTTTTATTTTAACTAAATATATGTTCATGTATTATCATTTTATTTTTGTTAAGTTTCATAAGTTTTTTAATAAGTATGTACGTGCTACGAGATTGCTACACAATATGATTCATGGTCTTTTATAAGCTTAAGGTTCTGTCTAGTTCGCAATACGCTGAATAAGTGTGTGACTAATCGAAATTACTTTTTAATATTATAAAATTATGAAATGAATCATAAAATATCTACGTACTTATAATAAAATTAAATATAAGTGGGGAACGGATCGGAATATTTTAATACTAGTTTCCCAAGTTCCCTCTGCTTACCCAGCCATTTGCTGGATATAGAGTCAAAATAAAAAATAAAATAGACTATTTTAACTTGAAGCCTTAGACAGAAATACCCAACAGAACAGAATACCCAACAGAACAGGATAAAGATGGAACTTATTGTTAGGGGTCTTTGTTCTCTTTTCTGCGATAGCAAGTTGGATTATCAGATGTGCAGTTTATATTTACCTGCTTCGCTTGTTTAAAGAAAAAAAATGAATAAAAAATATCATATTAATCAAAACATTTGTTTTGAGGTGAACGAGGTGGTCAAATCACGATATATTCAAATCTCTAAAAAATGTACAACATTGGCGATGGCTTCATGCAGTATTCCGCACATTGTAGGATAAGCCGAGGAAACTCAACTGAACACCCCGCTTGGCCTTGTCACCAGAGCGAAGAAATAAAAAATAATATTTTTTAAAATAACAAATAATTCATTTCTTCGAGTGGAGATCGAACCCACAACTTGTCGTTTGCAGACACGACAGGCCTCAATAGCCTCAATAAGACGAAAGCCTAATTATTAAAATAGTATTAAGTTTGTGTCATACTATTTTAATAATTAGGCTTTTGTTTACTAATATTATTGTGATTAAGTATTATTAGTTTAAGCCATAATCATTATATTCTTATTATACCCTTTTATCTCAGTCAATATAATCAAGTGTTATCTACTTGTTTATTCAATAAACGTTATAAATATTGTGTTTATTACATATTTAAATATGATAAGTGAATAACACTTACTTGCTCTATAATATTATATTCTATTTAAATATTTAAATTATACAACATTTACGCGCGATGATGGCCAGACAGACGAGAATTATTTTAAATATTATTCTTTCTTTATTTTCGGACCCTTACCCAAGTTTAGTTTAGTTTCCCAAGCTTACTTTGTCTATCCTGCCATGTGTATGGATACAGCGTGAAGCTAAAACAAGAAAAAAAATCTTTTAAATAAACTTATAAAACGTTATCATTTAACGCTTATTTGTATCTTTGCTTTTAAAACTTATTAGATGTTTTTTAAGTGATGATTTATGATTCGAAATAGTATAATATTCGATTTCAATTGAGTGAAAATGAAGTTGAATTAGAAAAAATATTTTTTGAGTGATAAAGGTCCCTCAAAGTAGAGGAGGCAGGTGGAACCTAGCGCGAAGAAGCTCTATTACCTATTTTATAACTATACCCTACCCATAATATCTGTACAGGCATTGCGTGTTGAGTGGCGGAGCTCAACACCGGCACTTCGTTACCAGTGCATTACCAATCAAAATAATAAATAAATTAACGGCATTTCATAATCACTGTGGCGATTACAGTAGCACGTTTGTGCAATTCCGCAACGATGGCCTCAAAAATATTATTCTAGGAGAATACATACAGTTGAGATATTTGTTTAGGTACTACATCCATGTGCATGTGACTCTTAGGCATTTCACTATGACTGCACTAAATGAATATAATTTTCCTGAATCTGGTTCTACAATTATTTTTTCTAGAGATACCTATGTTTTAACAAGGAATTTTTATATGACCTCTTTTATCCAATGTCACACATTTGGATGTATTCCATCCATGTATTCTCTTATATCTAAGGCCCATTTATAAATATTTCTAAAACAAAGCCGAGTCAAATTTTTTTTCATCAGCTATTTTTCCTATTGTTACAGGCTATTTCCAATCACTTTCAAACGCTTACATTGTAGTCGAATTACAGCCTATCTACAATATTAAAGTCGAGACAATTTAAAAACATATATTTTATTTTCAATGTAAACAACGAACAATTTTAAACGAAAAATTGAACAATTTTAATAAAAATTAAACAGACAGATATTCAAATCGATATCTTCTTATACTACTCAATCGAAAATATATTAAATGTACAATAATCATTTTATTATGTCGCAAAATAAAGACTAATAATAATATTAGTAATATTATTTATGTTTTTTTATATCATATGTTGATATTATATTTAGTCTTGCTAATAATCTACCTTAATGAGATCTTTGATTTTCACGATTATTACACATTTTAAATGAAATAATTTAATCGGAATAATCGTGTACATTAAATGTTTTTTGTAAACCTAACGTTTCGAGCACTTTGCAGTAGTCCTCCATTGGCACGGGTTGGCATCCATATATCAGTTGACATAATTATAGCGGTACTTTGATATATCAAATTACCGCCATGATTGCTTAATAATCATGGCGGTATAAAGATGAGCTTACTGTTACCTCTGCATCTAGTATCATGGGTTTAAGATTTTAAATTTTATATGAGTAGGTCCCAGGTGGTCCCAGGTGGTCCCAGGTGGAAAGTTCCCAACGTCTTCTCTATTGTAAGTAGAATATGTTTGTATTTCAATAGCCTCACGGATAATTCTTGGGATATATCTGACTCCGTCACCTTATCGAGGATGTGGGATTTATCAAATCTGATATAGTGGTTGAATTTAGCCACTGTGCTTTAACACTGCTGACTTTGAATCATGGCCGTTTTTGATATCGGAGATGTGTTCCTTCATCCTAACACCGACCAATGTATGATAAGCCACAGTTACAATCTAGTTTATATATATGCACATTGCAAAGGAATATTACTTTACATTGGTCTCAAAAATTAGCTTACTATCTTGTTAGGATTGAATATTGCCTAAATGGTAGTTCGGGCAACAGGCAGCTTATTCTAATGAATGGCAGTCATCCCCTAGGTGCGCAGCGTGCATAACTGGTAAATTCTCTGAAACAAAAGTTGCCAATGGTAGATAACTGTGTAGGTTGGTGATGAGAGAGATTGAGATATGTATTGGTGTTGGTGAGTTTGCTATATAATGCGTGGCCTACAGTGCCATTAGGATTATTTTGACTAAATCCCAAAACATGAAGGAAATCAAAAGGATTATTTGCCTGTAGTTCTATTATTAATTAAACGTTATTATTAATAAAATGATTTTGGGAATATTAATATATAGTATTATCTATAGGTCTATAGAGGCCTGTCGTGGCGCAGCGGCACAAGCGTGTGACTGTAACCGACAGGTTCTGGGTTATTTACGTACTGCTTATATATCCTAGGTAGACACATGGTGCAAAGCTAAGAGCCATCTCCTCCGAGTCCTCCTTTTATGTATCTGCTATCATTGGACTCAGAGGTGAACCCATAGCAATGCCATCTTTTCAGTCGTGTAACAAAATAGTAAGAATCCCTAACATAAGATTTTGTATGGCCACGACAGTACTTTTGCGACATGTTGAGCCTGCTTATACGTCGGTGTATCGATATGGCTAACTATTGGAAAAGGATGTGCCCTTTTTGTGTTTATGGTAGTACAAATAAGTTAGGAATTATATAAAATATAACGCTGAGTTTTCAAAATGTATAAAATTCAATATAGACGATTAATCAGGTTAAATTTGTTTCTTTTAAAATAATCTAACTTTCTACGTTCTTAGACGAGTGTTAGTCAATAATGTACTTATAATAAATTTTGACGTAGTTTAATCTAAGCAACTAGGCTCACTAAGGTGAACTATGTATATATATATATATATATATATATATATATATATATATATATATATATATATATATATATATATATATATATATATATATATATATATATATATATATATATATATATATATATATATATATGTATATATATATATATATATATATATATATATATATATATATATATATATATATATATATATATATGTATATATATATATATATATATATATATATATATATATATATATATATATATATATATATATATATATATATATATATATATGAATATGATATAATTTATACTATATACTATATACTGACTTTTATATATTAAAAAACCTGAAGATTTCATTGGGTTGAATTTACTAATATCAAGAACTATGGGTTCAACTAGAAAAATATTCTGTTTTTTGGATATATCTATTTATGGAAGAAGGTTATTTTCTTTACATTATGGGAATCATTTGGATGTAACCCCCTACACTGCGATCAGAACTACCGTATCTAAAATCTATAAACCGTTTTATAGACCTTAATTATTGTTATTTTACCTTATAGAGGAGTCACAGGTAAAAGCTTATAAGGACGATTTTCTATTAACAACCTTTATTCTTTTAGCAGTAAATAATCAAAATATTTTTGAACAGAATATTTTTAATTGAAAAGGCATACACCAAACAGCTTCCAATCGTTTTTATTCTTAAAATGTTAGTTTCTATAATAATGTGCAATCAAAGTAGCAGCCTAATGTTTTTTACTATGAAAATTGCGCAGTCAATATGGTTCTAAATGAATCATATTCCCACAGCCTAATCGCAAGTGCACTGCGAAAGTAGTAATGTCGGTAACGCAGGATGAAGCCAATAAATCTCAATTACTTTTGAATTCGGTGTTAAATAAGTGGATCGTTGTCAGCTATAATGCTGAATGCGTGTGTCGTAATCCTTAGCGATAAATTACTAAGTATATAACAGGATTATTTTTAAAAACATCTACGATTTACTATGAAAAACTTATGGAGCAATATCTGTAAGTTTAAAAATCATTCAAAAAATATTTATATTGTCGCTTATTATATTGCGAACAAAGAAGTGTCTAAAAATCACAGTGACGAGTATGAGACAAATAAAAGGATCATCACAGCGTAAAGATTCATATTTTCTCAAAATGTTAGAGACCTACTCGTAATACTAAAATACTATATAAATAGGTACAATTATATATAGTAATTATGAAAAACCAAGTTTGAGTGACGCAGGGGAACAAGCGTGCTGTAAACACGACATGTTGTGTTCTATCCCCACTCGAGGAATAAAACTCAAACAAAGTAAAATGCAGCGTTGAGTTCCGCCACTCGACACGCAATACCTCAAAGTCGTGGGTGATTGGTTTCCAGGCTTCCTTCGTCTGCCATCTTTTTTATTTATACCTGCATTATATTAATAACTTTGTATTGCTCCTTTCCATTAAAAAGTTTCAACATTACATTGAAAAACAATGCCACAAAGCTTAAATATTCATAGAGAAACCATTAAAAGTAAATAAATGCATGTTATTGGTTTTTGTAAGCAAACAGCTGTAGCTAATAAATTGAAATAAAATAGAAGCGCAATATAAACATTTTATATTGCGCAAGTCAGATTCTATCACCAAGGGTTTTGAATTAATTCCAGGATCGCAGATCAACAAGAAATACCACTTATAAAAGTTGACAAACTTAAATTTGCGGGCCTGTGAACATATTTTGTATAACAAGATTATTAGCTTCATGCTAGCTACATATGTAATATTAATATAAATTTCATTTTTTTTATTTTTCCATATTTGTTGTGCAAGATCTACTAGAAATATCACGTAGGTCTTAATTAAGCGGGAAAAAAAGACAATAAGCATGTGTTTGCCATGTATGCTGCCTTATGTATGAACTATAAGTAAAAGTTTATAATGATTTTCTCTATAGATAATTTATCGCTAATAAGTACATGTTTATTTTTTACACGGTTACTTGGATAATTTTCTACGGCAACACATAAAAGCTTTAATCGAGTGAAACAGGGGAAAATATTTTGATTATTCTTACTGTACAAGCCTGATAAGATACAGCGCGGCCTTAGTTCAAATATGACTTTAACATCTATCATATATATGTGTAAGATTAGTGTAACTTTAAAAATATAATAAAAATAGGTCGAAAAAAAGGTGACTCATTATACTTACTTACTTATAAGCAGATTTGTAACTATCGCTAAATTATTACAATAATTCTTTTTACTTTCAATCAAAATATGTGCGAGGATACATAATATCGATACAATTTTGCCATTTTAGAGGTAACTCATTTCTGTACTATAGAAATCTGGATCATAACCATTTTGACAGCCTGTGTGGGAATAAATTTTTCTTTAGATAAAAAAATGTTTAAATGAAAAAAAAAATCAGTGGAAGCAAGATTTGGTAAGGGCATTGGGTGACAGAGAGCAAGAAATGCATCGAGATTTTCTTCCTTGTGTCCATCAGTCAATTTATGCGGGATCCATATGGTTTAACTTTTTCACTTTACCTATTTGTGCCAAACGAGTCAACATTGTTTACTTTGATACATTATACATGAATTCTCGTGTAGTTTGATTGGAATTCTCTTCCAGAGGACCTTATTGTCCTACTGATCTTCCGTTCAACCATGACGTTCTTTTGACAGGTTAAAATCTCTTTAACCCAATTTCTGACGGTCAAAGTCGCGCCGCGCGCAAGAACATTATTTACATTGGCTCCATTTTATAATTAATAATCAAATATTTAACTCCTCTGCCTCCGATATCAGTTGTAATTATACAATATTTATTAAAGCTTATCTTAATTTATGCTATACTTAACTTTAGTTTGTTGTAGTTTACTAGATAAATGAAACAAAAATAAAGGGATCGAAGTCGAATTGGGAGCCAATTGAGCTGAGCACGAAACTGAGAAACAGGATCATACTTACGCAGGCCGTAAATAAAGCGTATGGCGAGATTTTGAAGTCGCTCTAATTTGTTAAGTAGCTCCTCGGTCGCATCCAAGTAGCAAACGTCAGCGTAGTCGAAAATTGGAAGGAGAAGACATTGCGCAAGCATAATTTTAGTTTTGTGAGGGAGGAAGTGTTGGAGACGCCTAAGGGAATGGAAGGAGAAATGCATGCGCTTGCTTATTGCATTGATATGTGGAGCCCATGACATGTTACGATCAATTATAAGACCCAGATTCACTGCAATAGGGAATTGGCATTCCCGAGTAGCTTATCGAAGGTAATGAATCCCAGTTGATTTTATATGAAAGTCTGTTGCTGCCTATAATGATAGACTGTGACTTTTTGGGATTAATTAAAAGCCCAAAAGAGAGAGCCCAAGATTTTATAGCATCAAGATCGCTATTTAAGCTTTCAATTACTTTTGGTAAATTATTTAAGCTACTGTGACGGTAAAGCTGCAAATCATCTGCATACAAATGGAAAGGAGAAGTAATGGTTTTTGAAATATTGTTAATAAAGATTGAAAAAGAAGAGGAGAAAGAACGCCGCCCTGAGGAATACGGATACTCGCATCTCTGTTTAGATATTGATTTACCTATGTCTGTTTCTGGGTTTCGCCGATGATCATGACCCACGACTATAGTAGGGATCCATTTGTCTATTAAGAAGTCCTTCTTCTTCTCTGTGTGGACTAGGAGATTTTTCTCCTTTTAATAGGTACTCGTTCGCCAGAGTATTTTATTGGTCTCAGGGATTGGCTAATATGGTACTAACTTACATATAATGTTGACAACGGCTTGGCAACCTAAATTATAATAGATTTACTCTATCGACATAAGGCAACTGGATTATGACTCGACGATAGTAGACATATGATAAAGACAGTATATCCCATATCAAATATTCGGTCTTCCAACATCGCTCGTACATTTGGGCACTACCACAACTTGGTCACCACAGGTGATTGTGTTAGATCCTGCCATGTTCTATTCTGATATGCTCGACTGGGCTACCTGTCCTATCTGTACCTGCAGCTGTCGTTATCGTAGAGGACTGCGTCCGTTTGATAAAGTCCAATCTTCGGTAACGATTTGTTGGACTCTCTGGTTGGTCTACATGCTTGAAGGCAGCCAATTGATCTCTTGAGTCAATCTTAAGATAGCTACTCCCACTAGAAATTCGACGTATAAGGTATACATATACATAGGCGTATACATATATCGTCGTAGGGTTTTTTACTAGATATAGTTTCATATTAGACGTTTATAACTATGTAACAAAATAATTGATGAAATTCTTATCAATAGTCTTTATAATACAAAGAAACTGCCACCTAGACAAAATGACATATTTTAGCTTTTGTAATATTTCCCAGATATATTTTTACTTTATATTTAATGTACTAAGTAAGGGTGCAGCTCAACACAATACCTACATAATAATTTAATGTGCATAAAATGTGTTAAGGTCCTTGTGGTGCAAAAGCGTACGTGACGGTTGTGAGTTCCCTCTCGAGAGAATGAAATAACCTCTGTTACGGTTTCGTTATAAATATTACACTTTCAGCGTTTTTTAATTAA
Organism: Eueides isabella; assembly: GCA_019049475.1. Lineage (NCBI taxonomy): Eukaryota > Metazoa > Arthropoda > Insecta > Lepidoptera > Nymphalidae > Eueides > Eueides isabella. Next base: position 12,685,592 of record CM032385.1, read on the forward strand.
TAAAAAACGCTGATCAAAATAAAATTAATATAAGCACATTGCGACTGGCTCGACCTACTTTACGACGTATTTGTATAAATCCATCGGTGTGCTGTCGCTTACATGGCCTCAGGAATCAATATGCAATATGTTATTATGTTCTAGGACTTACTCGAGTGCATAAGATTATAATAATATGATAACTTAAACATTTAAAGTCCCTTATGAATTTGGACAAAGTAAAACGCCAGTTATGTTAAATCTCCAGCAACTTCGATTATAATTTAAAAGGTTTTATTAATAATGACTTACTCCGCTTCGGCTTTTACTGTTTTGTTTAAACTTTAAAATTGGATTTTTTTGCCTTCCTATACTAATTTCGCAAAATACTGTAAGGTTTTTTTTATGATATTGTATTAACTAAATGCATACAAAGTTTCTTTTATTAGAAGTAATCTTATTATAAAACTACAGAGACCTTCGTGTTTCTTTCCTCTTTGGCTTAAAACATATATATGAAATATAATATACATCAAAATAAAAATGATATTATGGAAAGCTCTTACAAATTCTATTATTAAAATAATATCTTAAATATAAAGCTAAACTCTTATAGCCTTCATTCTGCAAAGGACTCCCAGAATACGTTGTATATGCGGAATGTGTATGTTATAGTTCTTATATTTTAAGTTTCATGGTTTACATGCACGCATATTGTAATGTAGGCAGAGGAAACCTGGGAACGCAGTATAAGAGCGGAGTTTTCCGAATTGGAGGTATTACGAGTTGTGTAACGGAACTCAACGCCGCGCTTTGCTTTGTTGCCAGAGCGAAGATTATATTATAAAATAATTTATATTATTTGCTTATTATTTTTATTTTCTTCATGTAGTTTAGTTCAATACTTATTAGTAATGGTACAAGTACAATAGCAACAAGACAGACTAGTTTCATATAATTTGATGATTATTAGATACATATTTATACTGTAAGTAATAAAAATGTTAAATAACTGTCAGTTAAACAATACATTCATAATTTATCTTTGACTTACATTTAGTTTATTTTTGCTTTAATTTATATCCTCATATTATAAAAAAAAACTGCGATTAGAAAGCTGCGCTTACTAACCTGAGGATTTTTTTAGATATTTAGATCATTGAGGATCGATCATCCTAATACTTACATAATAAAAAAAGTTTCATGGTAGTGTTTGCGTGAAAAATAAAAAAAAACAGACAAAAATTACAAAATTCATATTTTTTACTTATTATTTATAATTAATTATAAATACTATGTATAAATAAGTATGTCTAAAACTATTTTTATTTCACTTTATACTCAATATACATTACATATCCTTCTTAAATTTTTAATATATTTTTAGATAAATTTAGGTTAAGAATACTATATTACAAATGAATATATTGATTTAATTTAATAAATATTTGACATTTGCATTAAGTTTTATATTTTTCTAATAAATTGTAAAAGCAGGGGCGCCATGGACAACTAGTTTAAATAGATGCAGTAATTCAATATGTATATTATACGTATTGTATATCGTAGTATGGTACAAGCTTGTCACTGCCGAGCGTTTAAGTTAACTATACATACATATATGCTCCATAATGTTATTGATTATAAAGCCTTTCGAAGTCAATTACCATAAAGTTTTCTTCGTGATGTTTTACATTATAATTAGATAAAGGTAAACAGCAACTTTAATTTTATAGTTTAATGATGGTATGTATATTCAAAAAACATAATTTATATATGTACACAATTAACTTTCAATTTTCAATTCAAATTTTGCTACTTATAGAAAAAAGTATGTGGTAGATGATTCCTAGCATTTTGACTAAATAGGTTGGATTAACACTCAGTATGGTGTCTGTACTAATATACTAAAGATACCTGATACAAAATTTGATGTATGTTGTTATCAAATTTTGTGTATGTTTACGTGTGGTAGCTTCATGTAAGGACGGACACTATAGACATTTCTATGAAACTCGACGATTCAAAAGTGCTTGTAATGGCCTAATTGAATAAAGAATATTTTGATTTTGATTTTGATTTTGATTTTATATCTTTCCAAATGTAAGTGTAGACAACGAGGTAGTGAATTTTTGGTTGAATCGTTTTTAAGCTTATCAATTTTGTTTTCTCGGGATTACTTTTTGAATATGCAAAAACTTGTAGAGGTATAGCACATGTATCCATAATTACGTAAAGTAACTTAGTTTACTTTAATAATATTACATTTTTTGTATAAAAGAAAGAGAATGAAAGAACTATTAGTAGCGGTAGCGGTAAAATTCTTACATTTAATAAAACACTAAATATTACTTACATTCATGTGGAAGAAAAGGCTGAGTGCACTTGGAATATAATAGTTAAAAGCATCTTGCTTCTCAATATAATTTATGAAAAAGCCTAAGTGAAATTGTGGTACATATAATTTGATATTGAAAACTAATGTCCTCTGTCGATCGCAATTACTCCTGTTTCTTATGATTTCGAAACTAAAACCAAATATTTTGTTTACGTACTTTATATTGTAAGGTGAATTACAAGACATTCGGTGCATTTGCTCTTTTTTCGATTAACTTATTTGTACAGGATGGATACATCAAATTTTATAATAAAACTAATCAGACGTCCAAAATATAATACACAAACATCGTTTTCTTTATGTTTAATCACGGATTTTATAATATTACATTTTTTTTTGTACTTTTGTAAAAGTCAAGTGTGAACCGGACTTCACGTTTTTATGTTATGTTTTCATAATTATACTTTATAAAATTTATACAATTTGTGAAATATATACAGTTATTAAAGGACGAAATATTTAATTAAAAATACATAGCTTTTTAATATTTTGACATATAGAACTAGAAAAGATGCGAGCGGTTTTGTTGTTGTTTCATTCCATAGTGCCGTGGTAGTACCCGTTCAAGTTACAAAAATTTTTTTTTGATAACCTGAAAATATGTTCATATTACTTTAAATTTTCATAATCTATACATATAATAAATCTGTAGAAAAGTAATTTTTGTACATTGAAGCAATTGAAAAAAAAATTAGATAGCGTGTGAAAAGATAAGTAACAGAACCCATTTCCATCAATTTTGAAATTTTTATCTGTTTGTCTGTTTGTATGTTTGTTTGTGCGCACATCACATAAAATCTACGAATTCAGTGCAGACAATGTTTATATACAAAAAATAAACGCAACTTGAGGTATAACTTAGTCTTTGTTTCATCAAAATCGGTACACTCTATCAAAAGATATGATTAGTTTAGTGAGTTCAAGAAGTAAAATACTACGTTACGCAAATCAGTATAGATAGTACTTGCAACGACATCTATACTAATATTATAAAGCTGAAGAGTTGTTTGTTTGCTTGAACGCGCTAATCTCAGGATCTACTGGTCCGATTTGAAAAATTCTTTCAGTATTAGATAGCTTATTTATCAAGGAAGGCTATAGGCTATACATCATCACGCTAAGACCAATAGGACCGGAGCACCAATTAAGAAAGTTTCTAAATTGGGGGATTTTTTCCTAATTGAGAGTTTCCGCTGTGTGCGTTGCGTAAACGGTTAAGGTTTCGCAAAAATCATGTATGATAGAAATGTTCTCCTTTTAAAGTTTTTTTAAAAAAGTCCAAGACAGGATATATCTATCTTTTTACGTTAGCTTTTTATGCCAACCAATTTGTTCTAAAATAATGCATTATTTGCGAAGGTGTTTTTATAAACAATTCTTAACTTTCTCAAACCCCTTAGTGATAAAGGTTGAACAAACTTAAAATGTTTCCCTTTTTATGGCAAAACAACGTTTGCCGGGACAGCTAGTCAAAAAATAAAAAAAAATAGTAGACAGGACTCAATAAAATTAACAGCAAGTAATTGACACCTAATTTACTATTTTATTGTGCTAAAATTGAAAATTTATATAAGGCATTTCTGATTAAAAAGGAAAAAAATACATAAAAATAAACTTTTATATTTGTTGTCCTTATATTAATATTCCGTTGTAATTTAAACATGAAGGCTCAAACCTCATTTGCCATTTGTTCTAGATAATATTTTTTTCTTTATAATGTTATGTATCTTTCATTATTAAGATATAAGTAGAGCAATATTTTTAAGTAAATCATAGAAAAAATAATGAAAAAAACGCTAATACGAAAATAAAGAAAGAAAAAGAAAGAACTAACTATTTCTTAAGCTAGTTTTTAAAAGATACTATTTTTTTGCTCTTTTATTATTGATCCGCCATCTTTAATTCAAATGGCGGTAAAAATATATTATACTACATTTTGTATAATATATTTTTACCGCTATTTGATTTAAAGATGGCAAATAAATAAAAAAAGTAAAAATATTATATTTCATCAGAAAGTATATGTGAATTTAGAATACCCGACGTTTCGAACAATTTACAGTAGTCTGTAAAGTGTTCGAAACGTCGGGTTTCTCAAAAATGTTTATCATTCAATATACGCGATTAATCCGGTTAAAAGTGTTTCATTTAAAACATATATATTGTTTATAATATATAGCTATGTACATGTGTACATAATTTTAAAGCATATACTAACAGACTTTACTACTGAATTAAAAGTTTTCTAACAATAAAAGCGTCAATTGCTGTAAAAAATGGTGCATTTTGCAGGAAGAATTCCATCAAGATTATCTTCTTTAAGATATCATAGAGGAAATATCAAATCAGGCTAAGCTCGACTCCGTCCGATTAAATTTATATCCTACAATTCTTAATCGGTTCGTTATTTTAAAGTAAAATATAATAAAATAAATCCATGTTCTTTGGTTACTGTAATATTTTATGTTTATATAAATTTATATATATCTTAGAACTGTACATAATCGTCGTATTTAGTCAATCTATTTTAATAATTGTTCTTGGTTTTGTTATATAGCCATTTTTTATTTCTTTCTCTGTTTTTCCCTCTTGTACCAAAGACAACTTACTCCGTTCTCTACTTCCTCCTATTATAAGATAATGAAATATATATATATATATATATATATATATATATATATATATATATATATATATATATATATATATATATATATATATATATATATATATATATATATATATATATATATATATATATATATATATATATATATATATATATATATATATATATATATATATATATATATATATATATATATATATATATATATATATCATTAGGCGTATACAGCTTGGGACTAAAATAAAAATGCCCCTCTCTCCTTTTATTAATTAACTACATGTATATATATTATCTTCATTAATTGACAGCATTGACTTTATTTTTACGACTCGATTTTATGGTTCGTTGAGAAGTCAATAGCTTTTATGCCTTATTGTGTTCGAAAATTTACTCCTGGAGTTTTATTATGTGTTTATAGAGTCTGTGACTTTTTGTTGGATATTATAGTTATATTACTATATATTACTTTTAGTGCCATTATTTATTTGTATATTTCAATATGATGACTGATGACTGACTTTTCAACTGCGCTAGACACTTGGACACGACTTGTTTACATAGTGCATGATACGAGACATTATCGTGTCCCGACACTCCTGTACCCTTCAGAGACATACATACATTCATGTATACACTGAGTGTAGAGTCGTAATCTTTTCATACCATAAAGATGAATATTCCTATCTGTTCTATTGGGAAAGATTTACTTATCAAAAATAAATTTAAGACCTTCTTACACATTCTTTTATTTTCTTAGATGAGGATCCCACAACCAGTGACGTTAAAATTTTTACGGTAGTGCTCCTGAGCCACAACAGGCTTCTTGATATATTTTTTTTATAAGATAACATAAAAATATTAAAATGTATGAAAGTTCACTTTTACCAGTATAACTTATATTTATTAAAATGGAAAAAAGCTTTATAACAACAAAAATATTTATATAAATAAAAAAAGAAAATTAAGGGCTTTCGCCCCAATTATCACTTGCTGGCATTTTAAAGTAAAAATTACTACAATATTTACACATTACATATATAAATGTAGTCCAAATAACAAAAATCACAGCGTGTGTAATATTTACACGATCCAATTAAAATGCGCGCCGGTGCCCCTCGTGTTTTTTGAGGAACTCTCCCGGACGTGTTTAAAAATTTAACCTATGACATAATCTCTATTATTCTGCCTGTAAAAAATACATTAATGGTAACTACGTTATATTAAAATATTTGAAGACAATTTAACATTTGTATTAGCATTGTATGATAAGAAGTAGAATATTAGGATTTTTTTTATCAACCCCTTTGGCTTTGAGGAAGGGAAATGTCTAACATTTTTAAATGAAATATTTAATATTTTCATTTCTTCGTACTCATAACAACTCCCTTTGCCTGACTGTGGTACCCCTTCACTGCTGCCTACCCTGTGATATGCCGGATAGGGCTAAAAGAGAAGCTAAAAGAAAAAAAATGATAAATAAATAAAAATATATAGATTTATATCTACTAAATATAAATAAATCTATGACATATTAACATTTTATAATAAAAAATATGGCTTTCAAGAAGCTTACTTGCTATTATACCCTGTGTATGTTTTTACATTAATGAATATTATTACTAGACTGATATTGAGACCGTCGTACCGTTACATCGTCTGACTCATGATTGGGATAATCCTGTCCCATAATATCTTCGCTTTGATAAAAAGACAAAGCGTGGCGTCGCGTTCTGGTGCTCAGCATGTTATATTTAGAAAATTAAAAGGAATTCGGGGAACACTCTGTTCTTTATTTTTCTTATTAACACTATATTCTTTCTGCATGCCAAATAAATAAAAGAGAGAAAACCTAGTACACCTAGGTAAAAAAAAATAAACATAAAAAAAAATCTAATATAAATTACTATAATGTATTGGTATTGGAAATATATAAATGCATACAATAATGCATTATATTATTTATTCATGAATACTTTTTCTAGTATTTATTTCATAAATAATCGTCTTGTAAGTTATTAATTGTAAGTATTTGTTCTCATAGATATTTTAGTATATTAACGGTAATGTTTCATAGCATGACTACAGTATATTTTGCAGAAAGTGTTTTATAAGGTTTCGATTTCGTGCGACACACATCTTATTTTTAGCAGATGAAAATGGTACTGCTACGGCACTTCGTAGTAGCGCTACGCTTTGCTACACGAATTCATAGAGCACTGATGTAAATTAAAAACACGACTTTTTATTGTTGACTGTTTTGCATTTGTTACAAAAAGTGGTTACAATTTAACTACGTTCATTCATGTCAAGTGTCTTAATGTGGGATATCTTTAAAATATTTCCTTCAATTCTTGTTTTATTTGCATCAAAATAAGATAGAGTTTCATTTTTCGTTCATATTATAAGTAACTTTCTGAGCATTTACCTGTCGACAGTTATAATGATATATCGTACAAAAATATAGTGACAATTTCTTGTAGAGTCAAGATGACGAGACGGCCGCGTGACGTCACACGAGGCACTCTGCGGCTGCGGCTATCGATCGGATAGCATCGTTGTGTCCCTTTCTCACCATTCGGCTAATCTGTTTCCATCTCTTTCACACTTAGCCACCGGGTTACTGAAGGCTGCGTTCCAAAATACGCTACTAATATTTATTTTAACGCAACCATCCAGGCTATTGGTCGAGCACGTGGTAAACGTACAGAATATAAATATATTTTTTTATCATAACGATGAAATATTATATTTTGGATGTTTGGTATACTTAATTAATGATATTCTAATAAATTTAAAAAAAAATAATTAATATTTATTTTGTTGAAATGAATTAATTTAAACAATAAGCTATTATTTAGTTTTATTATTAAAAATACGTATTGAAGTATACTAAATTAGAACGTTCTTAATTTTTTTACGTGAGTTTTACGCTTTGTCGAGTCCTATGAGTTTAACAAAATTATAAAATATATTACTATATATTTTATAATTTGGTTAAACTCATATAAATTATATATTATTTAATAATAAATTATCGAGAAATATTATTTACATTGTAAATAATATTTCTCGATAAAGCTTAATGTTTTATTACAAATTAATGTATTCATCATTCTCATCCCAATACTATGGCACTTTAAATCTTGAAATAAAAAAATATATAAATTAAAATATTATACTTATTTATAAGAATAATAAAAGAATACAGCCTTAAAAGTAGTCATTAATTAATCATTCACCCGTAAAATGTGCAAAGTGAAGTATTTTATTATGTATATTTTATATGTTTATATAAAATCATTTCACCTTAGAATATTTAACATATGTAGTATAGCCATAGCCTCTACGCTTCACCGCCTTTCTATTTAAACCGAGAAGCGCTCACAGTAGGGTTGTATGAAGTTAATCTTGTATTGTTACCCTATGATATGAATTGTTGTATATAGTTTATGATTAAATAAGATAAAGAATAAGGTCATCATGGCAAAGTAGGAGAACGTCTGATTAAAAGCGCGCTGGTTGTGGGCACGATACCAATTAGGAAAAATAAATTATTTTTGTTATTCATTTATTGTTATTACTACCTATTTTGATAAAATACAGGCGGCGTTGAATATATATACCTCAGCACTTAATATTTGATATTAAGATGGAAAGCAGAGAGTGAAGTCTCCGGTCACTACTCTCTTATATCTACTAAGATACATGTAGGACACAATGTTGAAGCTGGAAAAATATATCATTTATTTTTAACAACGCCGTCAATAGAAAGCAAAAAGATTCTAGATAAAAGGCTGTTCAATATTTTTTTTACAATTTTAGAGAAACTGAAGATTAAATTGCAATACTAAAATTAAAACTTGCCTTTCCTTTAAGAATATGCGGTTTTAACTGGATATGGAAAAAATATAACCCAACACTACTCAGTTTCGCGCTGTATCCCGCACATGGCAGGGTAGGCAGAGGGAACTTGGGAACCGTTCCACTTCCGTTCCTCACTTTCCACCGTATAGCGTGTTGGGCGGCGGAACTCAAAAATATAAAAATAACATTTTCTCCAGTTAGATCGAGTTTGAATCCCTATTTAGCTTACCATGTAAACAATACAAATATACCATTCGAGGAATAAATCATTTTAATTTCCTCGATCGCAAATAGAAAGGAGAAAGTCAAGTTCCGCCGCAATAAGTGCGTGAGGAACGGAGTGTCTTAACAAGTAGTTTCCTACTCTTCTATATAACCTGAAGTTATAAAGACTATGATCACCAACTATTATATTAATTATTCAATATAAAATAAAGGCCTATCGTGGCGCAGCGGCACAAGAGTGTGACTGTAACCGACAGGTTCTGGGTTCGATCCCCGGTCGAGGAAATGAAATATTTAATATTTTCAATTTAAATATTTAATGTTTCATTTTTTCGCTCTGGTAAAAAGGAGTTCCGCCACTCAACACGCAATGCCTCAAATTCGGCGGAAAGTGGGGAACGGAAGTGGAACGGAGTGTCTTTACACTAGGTTCCCGAGTTCCCTCTGCCTACCCTGCCTCGTGCGGGGTACAGCGTGAAGCTGAGTGAGTTAGTGAAAATAAATAATATATATTTTTGTCAATTATTATAGAAAATTCAGTTCAATGGGAATCTATCACCGGCAGTTTTGTTAAGCGCTTCTTTACATTACCTAACAGAAGTCTTACCTAGATTTATTTTAAACATGACTACTTCATATAAACATGTTACTTCACATTATATGTTAGGCAATATTGGTACAGTCGGATAATTAATGACTGTAAACAAGTTGTTGGTTTGATTTCTACTTGTGGGAATGATACATTTTCATTTTTTCTTCCTAGGAACTTAAGACGGACGGAAGACTACAGCTTGTATTATCACAAGCTGTAGTCTTCCATTTTACCGACCTTGTTTATAGAAATATTTTAATTATAATTTAATTTAACTTTAACGTTATAAGAAAATCAATAACTCTATGACACGTGCATTAAGAAGTTTTTAAGCTGCATTAGATAAAATTATACTCCGCATTCTATATATAAAGCTCTAATGCTGGAGGGTCATTTAATATTACCTCGTATAATGAATTGCAAAGCTAGCGCTAACATTTTATTTTTTCTAACCCTTTTTTAATCTAAAATAAGTAACAGTTTAATTTAAAAAATACACAGATAATTTTTATATAGTAACATTTAATGTAAATACATATGCAGTTTAATAGTGTGTAAATTTAGATTTCAAGATTTGTAACTTTAAGGGGGTCAATTATATGAGATTATATAAAATTTCAAATCCGGCGGAACGTGGGGAACGGAAGTGGAACGGACTGTCTTAACACTATGTTCCCAAGTTCCTTCTGCCTACCTTGCCATGTGCGGAATACAGCGTGAAGCTGAGTGAGTAATATAAAATTTTCCATTTGCTCACAACGATAATTTTAAATTGTCATTTTAAGTAATCTGGTGGTACCGGTTCTAACTATAAACACGGCGGTTGTACTTTCAATCTCCGCTCGGAGGAATGAATTAATTTTATTTCCTCACACTCGGCTAGAATTACATATATTTCCGATTCTCAATAAGCAAAGTATTAAGAATAAGTATAATAAATGAATATGAAAATGAAGAATAAGTAGATATAATAAATTGTTGGTTTTAAATGAAACAAATTTTACCGGTTAGGCTACCCGTGATCACTGACTACTGCGATTTCCAGAAATAAATAACTCTTAGTATGCGCAATTAATTCCCTTATATATGTTTCATTGTTGTCGTTATATTCTCGGAAATCACAGATTTTATTAGTACTAATATTACAATAAACTCTCTATCCCCCAGAATACGTACAATTAATATATATAAGCAATATATATATATATATATATATATATATATATATATATATATATATATATATATATATATATATATATATATATATATATATATATATATATATATATATATATATATATATATAAATTATTAAGAAATAAAAACAAAATATAAATAGCAACCAAATATAAATAATCATAAAATATATGTGAAATTAATTTATATTTAAAATTTACAATACTTTATATAAAAATGTAAACAAACACATTTGAAAGGTTAAGCTAGTATTTGCGTTGTATTGCAGTATCGTTTGCGACTGTATGACGGACGTTTTTGGCGGGAAATTGCCCTATATCCGATCTTTGCTTGACACCTCGCAAATCGTGATTTGTTTTTCTTTTCATAAATCGATATGTCAAATGGATGAAGTCAAAATGGACAGTTGTATTTAGATAATTAAAATGACAGTCTTTTGTATTTTTTTCCTGAAATTCCTAAATAATTATTAGTAGTCCCTTCAATTCTATCAAGAAGCTTTTCTTAATAGAAATAAAGTGATAATTTAAATTTCAAACTTTAATATAAAGAAAATTTGGATTTCAAAACAAGAAATGTCGTTAATGGCTTTATTATTTGACTGACATATAAGAAAAAATGTTTTACAAATATCAATACAAAATTTAATTTATCATTAGCTACGTGCTATCTAAAAAATGATGATATATAGAAAACGTATCTCATTAGCAGGTTTAAAAAAAAATCCTGTCACAACTCATAAAATATTAATGCTGTTTTATACTTTTCTTTCTATGTCTACATATATCTGAGAACCTATCTATTCTGACACTCTACCATAAAGGAGAAAAACAACATAATTTTAATCCTTGTTGATGTATATTTGACTGTAAAATGCAGAACACGTGAATGCAGAACAGTGTTAATGGCTAGCGATGTGGTTTAACAAAATTTTACCACTCCTATGTGCGTTATGGTAAAAAATATAAGGTCTGTACTGGTTTTAGAAACTATTATTGGTAATATTAGAATATAAAACTTTAGTCGGCTATTTTTCACATATATGCTTATTTTAATGTAAAAACGTCAAGTTAAATAACTACATTAATGGTTATATATCATATTTAAATTAAATTTAAATATTAAAAACATAAATACTAAACAGCAATATCTTCATCAACATCGTCATTATTCTCTTCATGGTCGTCGGGGGGTCTTCAAGCTTTTCACTTGAACGTCTTTGAGTTTATTGTATGCTAGGTTTTCATCGGTTAATCGAGGCTTCAGTTACCTCTTTTGACAAAGTAAAATATATATATTTTTCTTACAAAACCTATTATTTGTTATAGTGGTAGGCCATTATTATGATTTGTTTAATAGAAATACTAGAAAATCTTTTACTTCCCCCAGTCTTTCTACTAATACCTATACGAAATATGATTCATAAAACGTGGAAAAATATCTTTCTAGTTAACACTTATTTTATACCTAATAATAAATACATTATCTTATCATTCCGATAAAAGTATCCATTTGTTGTTAATAACACTAACTAGAAAACCAACAAGTAGTCCGTTAGTTGTTCCCTATAAAATATTACATATATATTATAGAGATAACACACAAAGTATATTCCCTACATTAAATTTAAATTATATTTTCTAATGATTAAAAATAAAATATTTTAAGAAATAAAAGAGAATTGAAAGAGTTTGATGGAAGGTAAAAGAAAAAAAGAATGAAAACTGTTTTTCATTCCTTTTTTTTTAAATCATTTTTACTTTTTAAACGGAAAGTATTGAAGCCTGGGGGAAAGTCGTAAAAATATATATTTTTTTAAATTTTATTCTATAAAAAAACTTACTTACTTAGCTTCCCGCTATATCCATAGCGGGGTAGGCAGTGAGAACGGAGCGCCAAACGCTACGGTCTCGGAATACCTCTTTTGCCTCGTCCACTGTCATCAACCTCTTCATACATGCCCTCCGGAGGGTCCTCATGCTTTTTACGTGACCTTTCTCCAGTATCGTCGATACTGTGTTTTCGAAGGTCACCCGAGGTCTCCCCCTCCCTCTCTAACCACTCACTTTTCCTTCATAAATCTTCTTCATAATTCTTTCTTCACTCATTCGCTCGACGTGCCCTGCCTGACTACCTGAGCACGTTCCTTATCCAAACCACCTGGACACGTTCTATAAAAAAACAAGTTCATATTTTTGGCTTCGCATGGATTTTAAAATGAATCTCGTCCTTTTTTTGTTATCAAAAGAAATTCAAGACTTTTTTTTAGCGTTTCCGAAACTTCCTCCTTCAAACTCGAATATTTTATTCGGAATGACATTGATGCATTTGAAATTAACTGAAGTGAGCATTTCATTTCTAAGGCGTGTCATTATTTATAAAATCTTTAATTTGAGACAAACTCTTAACGAAATATATATTTTTTTAATTTACCCTTTAGAGCCTTTTATAGCGAGAGATTTATAGATTGTGTGAAGAACACGCTTTCGAAACACAATCATTGATTTAATACTGCCTCTATTACCTTAGGGTAATGCAGCCAGTATTAAAATGCCATAGGACATAAAATATGAAAGGATCCAAAGTCAACAAGGTGAACCATTTCCACATCATTCAATAATCTCATTTTTCACCCTATGAAGGTTGCTGAGTTAAGTCTATTCGACAACTCATCAACGTGAGACCCCCCACTGTTGTTAATGATGATGTTGAGAAACATCGTAGAATTAACAGGATCTACGGCTTCCCCATTTAAGAGTACATAGGCTTTAATAAAATTCATATTTAAAGTTCTAAAAATTATATTTTTTTTTACAATTCCGTAATATGTTCTAGACTAAACCAATGTACTATTTTAAAGAGAGAAATGTATATATCGTTGTATGTATTTATATTAATATATTTGGCAAAGGAACAAGAATAGAACCCTGTGGGACCCCCATGCTGATTAATGAACCACGAGATTTTTCTATTCACTTTAACTCTCTAAATGTCCTCTTATCCTGAAATGAAAAGCTTTATAATCTATGTTGAGTGCTGAACAAAATTAAACGAACAGAACACTCCAAGATCATCTTGCGATAATTCCCAAACTATATATGTATATACTTTTCAGAAAAATCTTTAGTAACGTAGCCCTACTGTTAGTTATGCATAAGACTATGTGGATCATATTGCAATAATATTTGAGTTTAAAAAACCTTTTCATAACTTTTACTAAATTGTGATAGTAGATACACTCCTAAAGTTGCTGAAATCCGATGTACTGATTTAGATCTATTCACCTACATGCCAAACTTCAGGTTCCTAATTCTCATAATATCGTCAATCACTTATTATTGGAACAGTATTACTTACTTACTTACTTAGCTTCACGCTATATCCCTAGCGGGGTAGGCAGAGAGAACGGAGCGCCAAACGCTACGGTAAACAGTATGAACTGAACAGTATTATAGATATAATATTCGTAAAGCGCTAGAAATTATAGAAATATTTTTACAGTTATACGTCAACAATGTACACATTTATAATATATTTGATATGTAAATAGAAGATAATGCGACTTGGGTAGAATTAAGATAATTTGTGAACTCAATTGTCATAGTGACAAATCGTGTCATTTTATTTGACAAAGACTTTACTTTCATGGAAGTAACATAAATATGAATAAAAGTAAATTACAGTAATATTATTAAAAATGTAAAATTTTATACAAATATATTTTTCAAGCGATTGGTATTTTTCAAATTGGATAAGATGAAATATACAATTCTTTAAAGAAAGAAATGAGCAATTCTAAAAATATATGTATACGTCTATAGGATTTATTCGTAGTCTGGGAATGAATGAAATATTATACATGCATAATCTTTACTGTTATTCATTTTATGAATTATTTTTATTATACTAAAATATAAAAAAAAAACATTTAGTTCATAAATAAATAGTTATCTCTATAAAACATTTCTTCCAGCCAACTTGTGAAAGCATCTCATGTGATGACAACATGTTCGAGTTACTTTTGACACTTTCAAAACGTCTTAATGAAAGAACAGAATACGTTACACGGAAACATATTTATAATTATTAATTACAAATGAAATTCAAGTTGATGCATATTCCAATTCAACTTACCATTAGCTACTTATTTCAGATATTTTATTGTTACATTTTCATTCTTGTAGTTCAGTTTATCTCTTCATATATGGCGTTCATTTTTAGGAGTCTATATTCAAAATGAACAAAAGTATTATTACTTTTGTTGAAAATGGGAAATGAAAGTGGATCGGAGTGTCTTAACACTAGGTTCCCAAGTTCCCTCTGCCTACCCTGCCATGTGCGGGATACAGCGTGAAGCTGAGAATTAAAATTATTTTACAATCACGTTAATGAATATTAATCGTTACTATTTTTGGATAAATAAATATTATGAAATATGTTATAAATATCGTTTAAATGTTAGTTTAGTATATATTAAAATACTTAGCAGTGAACGAACCTGAAATGGAAGAACAGTTTGTTTTTCTAATGCATGGGTAAAATAGTAGGTAAAATCTTATCACTCACTCAGCTTTACGCTGTATCCTGCACATGGCAGGGTAAGCGGAGGTAACTTGGAAACCTAGTGTTAAGACACTCCGTCACAAGTTCCGTTCCCCACTTTCCTCCGAATTTGAGGCATTGCGTGTTGAGTGGCGGAACTCAACGCCGCGTTTTTCCTTATACCAGAGCGAAGAAATAAAAACATTAAATATTTAAATTGAAAATATTTCATTTCCTCGAGTGGGGATCGAACCCACAACCTGTCGGTTACAGTCACGCGCTTGTGCCTGTAACCTTGTCTTCGTCTACTAAGAAAATATCTTTCACATGTAAAAATAAATATAAAAATCATTAGAAATATTATTTAGGTAGATATTTCTTACGCGTACATGAAAATAGTGATTATAACAAGTAGGTACTATTTACGTTTATACTCGTACATTCGCGCTTAAATTAAGGTCAGTGTTTTCCCGTATTAAAATGAAAAGATAAAACAATATTAATTAAACAAAAATTTAAAAAGCGACTACAAATTTTAACATCGCTTAAACGTTCGAAGCTAAATTTATATTTAAAATTAACCCATCATTTTACGGATACTTCAAGCGAAGCCTACAAACCTTTTGCTTTCTATAAATATATAGAGTAGAGCGTTTAGCCGTGCTAATCGGTTATGTACGCATAGGAAAAATTTATACGATACAACGATTTAATGTGTCCCCTCAATATGATAATTAAAGCTTAATTTATTCATTAAAATACATTTATTCTTAACTTTTACGTATAGGCCATGTTAATTAAAAATATGACATAAAAAGGAATTTTGTACAGTTTTTTAAAATATCAATGTAAATATTTTAATGTTCAGCCTTGTAGTCCCTATTCTATTACAAAAACACTACAATTATCGTTTTTATATATATTTATTTATAAAATAAAACTTTGATATAGATATAATCTGACAATAATGAAATTATTTAAATAAGCTATTTTTATGCATATTTGGTAATTTTCTAGGTATACATATAAAAAAGTGTGTGCGTTTTGAGAATAGCCATATCTTTCCAAGTGTATATTAGAAAAACATGATTATTTTCAAATAACGATATCAAAACATAACTAAATTAGTTTATTTGTATTTTGGTATTACACGACACCAAAACACAAACCAATAACTTCAAATTATTAATCTGTTGTTCTTTTTGTTTGCCCTGGTTAATCTGCGAAACAACTTAATCAATTTTTATACGACTAGCCCTAATATAAATTATGATAACATATAAATTATCATCATAAAATATATATAATAAATTTTCCATAAATACATTTAAATTAAAATAAATTAATATTTGTATTGAACAAGCCGCACAGGTCTGCTAAAAAAATGTTATACATCAAAAAAAATTAAGAACATTATAAAATAACTGTATTAGATATACATATATATGTCTATGCGTACAGACAAACATATATTATAATAAATAAATAAAAAGCATAAATTAGTGTGAGATATTGAGAACATTCATTCGGATAGCGAAAAATGCGTACCCATCGACCTCTATCGGTAAAACCATAGCTTCATTGGCGCCGGCCCGTCTTCGAAAGGACCAAGGACAGGCATCTGGCCAACATCCAAGCTGCAAGTATTACATAACGAACGCGTTCATTAGCAACTTTTGAATTTTGTGATATATGTAAAGGGAAAATTAAAATCTGTAATTGAGTTTTTCTACTCGTTATGTTACAAATAGATTTAATATTTTTAACTATACATTTGAAAATTATATTTTATACAGTTTTAACCAACGCATATTTTTTTAATATCTACTTCCTCTCTATTTTCTATATATGTACACTTAAAAAATACAGTAAATTTAACATTCAAAAGCTCAAATTGAAAACCCAGAGAAAATATTTAATTTAAAAACATCCATTAAATAAAACATGCGATCGAAACTTTTTCCAAGCGACACCCTTGCATGCGCGTACCGATGTTGTGCCACAATTCCGAGAAGCAGTAAACACCCACGCCAGCAATTGCGTCACTGTTGTTGATGTCAAATAAATGAGCCTGTGCCGTTCGCTTGTTTAGCAGAATTAAGAGGTTTTATATATTGTTAAATTGTTTTATGGTAGTAATGTATAGACTTAGGGTAATAATGATGTCAGTTATTTATAATTTGGTTGTTATTGACGCGTGTACTAAAGCTTTTACACACTTAAAATACTTTCCATACGTTGATTATTATGGTTTTAAAATATAAATATAACTTTATATATGTACAATTCTAATACAAGAATTTAAAAACGATATAGGTCAACAAATCAAATAATAAAATCTTACAAAGTTTTTGTTAATCGATACTATTTTCTCTTTGTGATAATTATTGAAACTATATCAATATCCTTGGAGTTTATTCAATATCTATTAATTGAGATAAAAGTTTTTTTTTTATATTATAAATCATATCATACAAATTATATAAAATAGCCATAACATAACACAGCCATGAGACTAGCCGCATAGCAGGGGCAGGATAGTTCGATGCGGTGCGAGGCGCCTCTATGTCGGGGTAAATCGGCGCCGTCGCGTCTACAGCCTCTTACAGAAAGACGCATTGGAACTAACCCAGAAAACATTTTTTCTCAGATATAGGCATCGAGGTCACTCCAGCCGTTATGTTAATGGGACGCCGGGAAAACCCTATGGCGTGTATTATAATTTATCAATGTCAAGCTGTGATAGGCCATTTTTCTTTGCAGACGCAGTTTTTATTTTAAAGTATTTGCATATTTGGGTGTTTGGTTTACGCCAATTTTTTTGCTGGCCAGCTATAAAGACTTCGTCCTCTATAGATTAGTGCAGTTAGTAGTGTATATCCAAAGATGGTTGGATTTGTAAATAATATTCTTTTTGATTGAAATAATAATTAATATCTTATAATCTGTGGTCAGTCTGTTTTCAGACTAAATGTTTATATAAACGTAAAAAATTAATAATATCACAGATGAAGTTTCCATTTTAAATATAAGAATTATAAACATTATTATTGATATGAATTGTAAAATATAGCATTTAGTTAAGTGACTTTTTCCTTATATTTTTGTCTAAGCTGATATGAAAAAGCTATAAAAAATGGCATTTCCCGCGCTTTTGTAAAATTGTAACAGATGATGAGCTGATCAATGGCAATAGGCTTATCCTGTGATTTTTTTATGATCTATTCTCGATCTGACTAAATAAGTACATATTAAACTATGAATATATATATTTTTTATAATTATATAATTTATAACCTATTTTTTATTTATGTATAATCATCTCATTCGTTCGTTCATCGTATTACCAAAAAAAAATATAAATTCTTTTAAAATAATAGAATAAAAAAACTATTTCACAATATATTAAAAATCTATTTTTCCACAAAATAATGATTGGGGGGTAAGCACAAAATAAATAGTAATATATCAGTTTATATGTTTATTATGCGTGTCATACTTAATATTAAGCATTTAATACGTTGTTGTGTTATAAAAATGTGAAAGATTTTGTTAAAGAGGATGTTACTTATTTATTTTTGTGACAAATGGCAAATATTGGGTAAGTACTATTTATTTCTACAGTAGTACTAACCGGCTGCCAATAATTTATTTACGTGACCTATGACAAGTAAACTTTCGTTTTTTCTCAGTCCTTTAGAAGTTTTTGGAAATCCAAACTAGGCTCTGGTCTTGCACATGCACTGCTGCTCGATATTATTGAATTAACGTTGCTTGTCAATCGTAATTTCCATAATCTGTTTTTCCATACAACGTCACTTCAGCAAAATAATTTGTGCTCAAAGCCACGCTCGTATCGCACATGGTTAGAGAATTATATTAGTTGTGTCTATTAAAGCATGTATATACAAATATTAAAGAATTACCTTATTAATTAGCAACAAAATAAGCAAGTAATAAATTAGTGAATAGAAATCTTTTCAAAAGATATTCCCGAAAATACCTTTATTAATGTATCTATAATCAATAATTTGAACTTATTGACCAGGGGGGTACCCTGGGTTTCTATAGCCAGATGACAATACTTCAAGCGTTTAGTTAATGAGGCGTTTGAAGGCCAAGATGCGCATCCTTCAGTACCGCTGATCACTCGACCTGATTTCTCAACCCTGCCTCGGTGACCCCATAGGGTATTGAAAATTCTTAAGAATATTGATGATGTGTTAATTTGAAGGCCTTATCATAAATGCTATCTAGCGATATTTAAATATTTTTTTTAACAAAAAATAATAAGTTTTAACTTGATTATATTTTATTAGTTGGGTTAGGTTGGTATATCGCATTAGCTTACTTTAGACAGACCTAGAAAACCTAGTGTCAAGATATTCCGTTCTTTATTTCTGGCATTAGTTTTGACACATTTCACATTCGCTTCATCTTGTTTCTAAAACGAGAGTACTTATGATAATAATTCCGTCGACCAAGTCATAATGATCCGACAAACTTCGAATACGCTGTGCTCTTTCACAAAAGCAATAATTATTATATTCCACTATTTACATACGAGGTACTTTATAAATATTTCCTGAATATTTTTACACAAAATGCGGCCTCATATTTCATTACAAAGTTTAATGTAAAGAATTCAATGACTTATCTTGACCTGTAAAATATGGAATAAATATTTAATATGACATCACTTGTTACGGCATAATTTTAAGATTTAAAGTTGTATGACTGCACTGTACTTATTTGTAATCTAAATAAATATAAAACCTCTTTAAATGCCGAATACTAAAAGTTAATTGCTCAATATTCCTTCGATAATAGAAAAATAATTGATGAAAATGTGAAAAATATTTGTATATCCCTATTTCATTCATTGGTGAAAATTTATTTACATTTAATATGTCAGTTTTTCACAAAATATCTATAAAACTATCAAAGTTAAATTAAACTTGTGTCTAGACATTTTCCTATATGAAAATAAGTACCTTATTTTTCTGCTTGAGACAAACATGTTGTTTCCTGGTTAGTTTTTATTTAAAGTTTTCACTAACACACCACTAAAACTTATTTAACAGTTTCATTTTCCATCGCCACTGCGTTCTGATAAGCTGATATAAAACCATTTATTTTTCTGTTTTTTTTTTTATTAATTGAAGCAAATTAAGAAATTATTTTGTAATGTTTTGTGGTCTTATACTAGTTTATATCTTAGTAGGTATATCAGACCACAATAGCTATGGAAGATATACCTGTTAAATACTAGTCATAGTGATATGTAATATGTAAGTGAAAGCTTTACATAAATCCTATGCCCGGGAACACATTCGTCTTGAAAGAAAATAAGGCACTTATTTTTATAAAACAACATGTCTAGACACACATTTAATTATCTAGAAAACGTTAACAAACTATCCAATATATACATCGAAACAATCATCGTGATGTAATGCAGCCTAAAAAAATTAATAACATAACATTTTTCAATAACTTTCTAGTGTATAAACATGTACTTTCTGAAACTAGTGCGTTTATTACAACTTTCTGTAGTCTTTATAGCATCAGTATACATTGATATTGAAATAACAGTGTGAAGTTAATATCGTATATGGGGAGAGAGATATTAAAGCAATGTTATAAAAAAATATTTTTTTATAAATAACAGCGAGCGAGAGCTAAGGAAGCTCTTACAATTATAATTATAATAGATCCTTAATATTTAAAAAATATTGTAAAATTTTCAAATGAAAAAATTCAATTGATATGGCACTTATAATAAATACATTTTAAAAACGTTTATTGGAAAAAATATTACAAGTTTGCCCCATGTATTGTATTGTATTAAGTTGGTGACAAGGCTAAGGTAATTAAGCTATACCTATTCAAAATGGAATTGTCACGCTATTCTCGGTATTAGCTGCTCTATTGACCTAAATCGATGAGTCGATTCTATAAGCTAATAACTGCTTTGGCGAAATGCACGTCTATTCACTAAGTATGTACGTTAGACATTTTTCATCTTCATATGTATTTACTTTGAAGTGTGAGCCGAGGTATATCTATTTACTTTATAAAGTGGTAATAGGTGTATCTTTATTTTAAAAACCGGTCAAGTACAAGTCGGACTTGCCCACCAAGGGCTCTGTACCAAGTACCAAGTAAAAGTTATAAAAGTCATTAAGTTTGCACGCGTAAGCAGTAATTTTTTTATAAAAACAAGTACAATTATAAATTGGTAATGGATTTTATTAGTAATATAAATATAAATTTCCATTTTTAACCTATATTCATACTGCAAATTTTTAATTCTTACAAATTAGATAACTATAGGTCCATGGAAAGTAACGTAACGGAGCATACATACTCGTAATTTATTGCGTTAATTCGTTCAGCTTGATACCTCTCTATCTTGACATACGTCCGTCTGTCTGTAAGATAGCAAAGTGATCCTATAAAGGTTGCATTTTGTTCTTTTGAGATACGGACCCCTAATAAAAGTAACATGTTCTCAAGCTTCCGGCCGTTCTCATTCAAGATACATGCAAACTCAGACCAGGTCATCAGGTCATGGTTCTTAGCCCCCTAAAACAGAGGAATGTTATAATCCTAGGTATGTGTATGATAATTTCTATGCATCGTAGGTCCCAAATATATGAAACGTATATATTAAAATATGTAGTTTTGTTTATAAGGAGACCTTTCAGAGAATATTAAAATTGACATACGAGCACTTACTAGTATAACGAATGAAATAATCCCAATATTTTAGACTTAAGATAATGAGTTTATAAAGTATTATTAAACATTTTATATCTTATATTCTATACTGAATATTTTTTTCTATTGTTTATAATGATATATTAAACGTGAATTAAATTACAAAATTATCTTTTATTACTTCTATGAAGTACTTACTTAGTGTAGAATAGTAGATGTATTATGAAAATATACTAGGCAATACTGTCAAGTAATTGAGTAAATGAGTCCATCGTGGTGCAGTGTCACAGTCTGACTGCAAAGGCAATGGTTATGAACTCAGTTTCTACTTAGAAGAATAAGTTATTTTTCTTCACTACAAGCGTTTTCCGTATTCGCAAGTCAAACACATTTAAAAAATATATTAATTTTGTTTCATTATTTACTGCGAATTTGTAAGGACCAATTTAATGCAGTGTTTCACTCCTGGAGAGTTTTGGATCAAGGCAAAAAATCAATTAAAGTGCGTTTATATTTTTAATAAATTATATTTATACATATTTATATTTAGCGAGGTAGGTAAATAACCTTTATTTAATGCTCTCTAATTTACAATTTTGACCGTCTTCGAAACATTTGATTAGGTGGCGGGGTCAATGGCGCACTTTGAATTGCCAGACGGTTGAAATCATTCACTTTCATACTTGTACATACAATTACTTAGGAAAGCACCTGTATATTTTGATTACGCGGCTGTATTTAATATGATGCACAAATGTTCGTATCTTTTCCTTACGTAAATTGAGAAGAATTTTTGTAACAATAAAGAGGCAAGTCCTCAGTGGACTTAAATACTTGATATTCATTTCAGTTATAAATCCTCTATATGATCTTAAGATAAATGGTCTCGACAGATATACGAACAAAAAAATGATCCGGGGGTTTCCTTTTTTATTTTTGATGCAAGGAATTGTAAAAATTCAATCTAAAAAAATAAATTAATCTTTATTACTTAGAGAATATGAATATGCTTTACAGAAGCCCTTGTCACGAAAATTTCACTTAAAATATAATGCATTCATTATATTTGAGGGATGTCGTGAACAATACAGTTTGTGGGTTAGGTTAGGCATGAAGTGGCTTAACACTAGTTTTCTAAGACTTCTTTGCCTATCCTGCTCATGTGTGTGGAGATAAAGATTTTTTTAAAGCTATTTATTTCTAAGGAGTAATTAGCCTCATTAACAAAAAACAATTGTACAATGAACATAACAATTCTTGTAGTTATTTTTCGTTTAATTCAAAGTTAAAACATTTACCTAAACCACATAAAATCTCATTTCCGCAGAATCCATACTATAAATTAAAAATAAAGCTAGTGTCATTTTCATTTAAAATTTTACCATGGTATTTTTTTTCTTTGAAACACCCGTACATAAATACATGATATATATTTTCATAATTCCTAAATTTTATTAATCAAACATTACATACGTTGTATAATATTTAACTATGTTTTATATCATTATATTTATTTTGTTTTTGAGTTTCTGTCCAATTGGTTATGCACGAAGTGATATTTTTTATGTTGTAATGCTCTTCTATTAAAATTAAAACGATGATAGTATTCGATAATGAAATAATATTTGATAGATTATATCTTATTATGGAATAATATCATTGTTTTTATAATAATTCTCATCTGCAATTTTGACTATAGGAACTTTATTAAGTTCTCTTTTCTTTTCTATTTTCTGTAGTATGCACTGTGACATTCA
Source organism: Eueides isabella (assembly GCA_019049475.1). Lineage (NCBI taxonomy): Eukaryota > Metazoa > Arthropoda > Insecta > Lepidoptera > Nymphalidae > Eueides > Eueides isabella. The sequence goes on from CM032385.1 coordinate 12,709,501, forward strand.
CGTAACCCCGTTGTGTAAAAAATAGTATGATTTAGAGGCCTGTCGTTGCGCAGAGGCACAAGCGTTTGACTGTAAACGCCAAAAATTGTGGGTTCAATCTGCACTCAAAGGAATGAACTATTTAATATTTTAATTTCGTCGCTCTGGTATCAAGGCAATGCGTGGCATTTCGCTAATCAACGTGCAATGGATAAAATTCGTCGGAGAATTGGTAGCGGAACGGAGTGTTTTAACCCTAGGTTCTCAAATCTCATCCTTGTATTCCATGTGTAGGAGCGCATGCCAGGATAAGTAGAGGAAATTAAAACAATGTTATAGTATTATATTACATATTTAAACTTACATATTTAAACAATGTTATAGTAGGAGCATCTGTGTGAGACGCTATCATGCACCTGCAATTTCATTGACTTTTTGTTCAATACTCCCTTTCTGCTCAGTTATTGTGCTTCGTTGATCAACCTATGTTCCTCGTTCATTAGAGATTTTTATTCCCCTTAAGTAAAGTGAAGTAAAGGATTTGGAAAGGAAAGAAGCATACAGATAAGATAAGATATACTCCGGGTATATCTTTTGTAGGGCGTAAGCGACATTCGCGGGGCATCGATTGGTACATTAATCTTGGTTTATAATAAGCATGTATATTCACAATTTAGTTTTTTGATATTACACAATCGATAATCCTATGATGTATAAATGTTCATATTGTCTTTTTATTTTTGTTGTAATTTTTCACTTCGTGTCAAATTTTGTAACAATAGGTCTACGAGAAATGAACTATACGTTTGGATTACGCAGTGAATGTCATTCAAAATAGTCTTTTATTATGGATATGACACGGCAAACGAGCGTACAGGTCACATGATAGTAAGTGATCACCGCCGCCCACGGCTCCGTGTAACTCCAGAGAAGCTACAGGAGCGTTGCCGGTTCTTATGATGGATGGGCACCGAGGCCCCGCATTGGGTAATGCTGATAACGTGACTATCCCACAAGTACTTTAGTCGCCTCTTACGACACCATCAGTACCACGATGATCCTATTCTAATCTGGAATCACACGGCAACCGGAATCACACGGCTGAATCTATATTCATAGTCTTATAATTTACACATAAGGTTACTTTTGTGCTCCAAGTGAACTTACACTTAAATATTTATTATTAAATTTAACTTGATACATTCACGTGCTTATCAAATAATTGATTTGGAAGACGGAATTTGAATCTTAAAAAGCAGTTTAACGCAGCAACAGTACTGGTGATTATTGAAACTCGACACCACGCATAGCATCGTTACCAGAGCAAGGACAAAAATAAATTACTCTCTGAAGAGAAAATCGAACCTACAACCGTCGTTTTTATAATTACACGCTTTTTCCAATGCGCCAACATGCGAATGCGCTTATAAAATTTCAATAATTATCTTTACAAAAAAACATGTAAACATCATTTTATTGCATTATATACTACATTTACTAAACACTTCTTAACTAGCTTAGTTGAATAGTAACTTACTTCTCGTATTGTCAAATACACCCAAACAGAGCGTTATTGAATCTTTGTTTTCATACATCAAAGCCACACGCATACTGTAAAGTCAGAATGTAGGTCAGTGCCAGCCCACAAACCCTATAAAGGGAAGCTAACGAAATGCATTAGATTAATTAATAGTTTTACATGCTCCAACTCGTCGTCTCTGGGGGTTCAAAAGGGGCGTACGACGTTTATCAGATGCTATAATATGCTTTCAACTAATTTCATACTGGAGTAGCTTTTTAATTTTTTTTATAGAACGATTGTATTTTGGTAAGCGACCGTCGAGAATGCTTAATAATGCTTAAAAGCTTTTACTAGATAGTAAATTTAATTTTGAGGCCTGTCGTGGCGCAGCGGCACAAGAGTGTGACTGTAACCGACAGGTTCTGGGTTCGATCCCCAGTCGAGGAAATGAAATATTTAATATTTTCAATTTAAATATTTAATGTTTCATTTCTTCGCTCTGGTAATAAGGCAAAGCGCGGCGTTGAGTTCCGCCACTCAACACGCAATGCCTCAAATTCGGCGGAAAGTGGGGAACGGAAGTGGAACGGAGTGTCATAACACTAGGTTTCACTTTCGTTCCCTCTGCCTACCCTGCCTAGTGCGGGATACAGCGTGAAGCTGAGAGAGAAACTAGATAGTAAATTCACTATAAAATTTTGTATTAAATGCATGCTAAATGCCTAATTTTATGTAGCATTTAATTGGTTAGGTACCTTTGCGCTTTGTCTTTGTCCTAGAGCGAAGAAATGAAAACATAAAATATTTAAATTGAATATATATTAACTTCTTCGAGTGGGGATCGAACCCACAACCTAACACGCTTACAATTACACTACCTGCCCTTGCGCTGCCCACCACAAACTTAAACTGTAAAAAGAGATCTGTCCAAGGAAATCCAACAATACCTTAATATTAATATTTATAATTTAACACTTATGAATTATAAAAATAATTTTAACAAGTAACTTTAACCTTAAAATAAATATTTTTAACTATATGTCTTCACTGTCTCTTGTTTGCAGCAAAATAGACAGTCAGAAAATAGCGTTAACGTAAATGGTTAGCATGTTTACGTTTTACTCATAGTCGATACTGCATCTTAAGTAAATTTTTCTAAATGTTCTTTTGCTAACTAAATATTTCCCCCGAAGGGCAATCGACCCGAAATTTCCCGCTTTAACGAGAGACTGTCTTACTTCGCCACTACATTTTTTAAATATACCATCGACATTGATGCAACAAAATATGTATTTAGTGTATTGCAGAATACAATGCAACAATATGGCCATTTCTGTAAAAGCATGGCTGACTCTATCTCAATTTTTATTTAGAATTTAGGTCATTCTTATTTATTGTAAAAAATACGTGATCTATAAATGTATTTCGTCAAACTTGTAGATAAAATTTAGAAGACCCTAACATATGTGTCGCTACTGAAAAGTAAAATTTCCTTACCTTATATTATCTAATTAATAGCAAAGTATTGTACATCGTGTTATCAGTTATTTTATATTATTCATTTTTTACCTATTAAAATATGTTTATTAAAAATAAGAATTATCTGATATTGTGGACTGTTATTAATATAAATGTTTTGTTTTTTATAATTCAATTAATAATCCTGATACAAGTAAAAATACTTGTTGGTTTTAATATGTTGCCTATATTAAAATGTATATTTTGAAGAAAACAAATTATTTTTCTCCTCGTCTCTTCACATTTTAAATTAGTTCTACTTATACTCTGCAAATACACAACTCATCACCTTACAATATAAAAGCTAGAAAGAAACTAACTAAAAATAATAATTTTATTATTACTTCCACATACTTAACGGCCGATTTACTTATGGAATAAAAAACACACTCGTTTTTAAACTTCTGCTCTATTTCAAACATTAATATTAACAAAACTATTTAGCTATGGATTTAGTTCACAGATACTGTTCCTATGATAAATATAAAATAGTAAAACCACTATGAAACTTAAAGTAACTCAGGCATAAATAACAAAATTTACGTTTAATTGCCGATGATAATGTTATTAAACTTCTCGGCTCTAACATCATAACGTCGTTAGGCACGCGATATCGTAACAAGTTTCTACCCTAGATATGTATAAATTTGTTAGATTCAAAGAAATATAATAACAAATACTTAAATTAAGGATGTATATATGAGTTTAGGCTTATTTGTAATTTTTTTAATGTAAACTTTTTTAAGCAATTCTACTTTATAGGATTTAAATATAAAATAGACAGTAGTAGTAAAGCGATTTAGGTATATAGCTGTTGATAACTGAGTTAAAGGGCAATCTCCGTCTTTCCTGATGAGCCGGCCAATTTAGAGTCTGTAAAAGCCATTATATAACAAAGTAAGCAGGCGGTAATTATTTATAATATTAAGTCTTTTATTTTTTTTATAAATAACATCGCAATAGCAACTTTATATATGAAGCACCTTGCCTGTAAAATATAAGCGAAAAATAATTTTCTGAGTTTCCATGAGAAGATAACACTAGCCTGACTCACCACTTAACTTTCAATTGAGAATAATAGTGCGCTTACAAACGTCATACAACGTCATATTGTCGTTAGACACGCAACATGCGGGATTAAGCTTATTACTACGAAATGACGACATTGTGGCACAAGTGGAACTTGCGTGGTTAAATACGGCGGTTATCAATTGAAATCTGCATTCTAATGAATTAGTATCTGGCGTTGGATGTTGGATTCTGCAATCTGACGCTATTTGTAATTATCGGAAAATAGAGAGTATATTGGCTTACCACTAATATTATTGTTCCTATTCAATAAAGAAGAAAGAAAAAAATAGTTTATATCTTGTTACAAATGCATACTTCGATTCGATGCGCATTTAATTTCCATATTGCAATTACGGATGCGCATTTAAATCGGTCGGCAGAAAAATATTTTTATATGTTAGAATGCTGAAATGTCTTCCATTATTATCATATTAAACAAATATATATTATTATACTTACTATTTGAACTATTGATATTAAAAAATAACACTATGATTTCCAGGTTGGCGGCAGCGCAGGAGGCGGCGGGCGCGCAGGCTCGCGCGGCGCCAGCTGATACCATGGGCGGCGCGCACCAGCCCGCTACTCCGGGGCCCAGCTCGCTTTTTATATTCTCCGACGAAAATCCTATACGGAGGTAATAATTTTGTTGATTTTATATACATTACATGTAATTTTAGACAATTCTAGATCAATATTATGTGTTAATATTTTCATATATAAAAGAAAATTTTGCACGTAAGGAAAAATAATAAATTATATAAACTTTCTCAATATCAGTTTAAATACTGTTGCATTTATGTGTTTATCATATAATTCTTACAAATATAACTATTGTAGCCATATATTTTGATGTAGGTAGTAGTTATAGTACCAAAACAGTACGATTGTTCGCTGTTTAATGAGAAAACACCCCCAGTCTCATTTGCAAGGAAGCAGAACTAATGTCTAATACATATTTAACGGGCACCTTGTTCTTCCCATGCATTTTGTAAACAAAGGTTCTGTGGCTCTTTGTAGGTTATGCGCCGAGTAAAACGCTTCTTGCCTAAATATTCATAACATACACACAGTTCGGTTCAGGTTGAGCCATTTACTTTTAGGTTATCGTAACATTTGTTCAACCTTTCTTTGTGAAAATGAAAACCAAAGGGTAGGCCTTGTAATGCAGTAAAGCGAAATGAAGTTAATTACTTGACGTACTTATTTAACATATAGGCAGTTAAGGCGCCTAATAATAATATTAGAGTACTGTTTTAAAATTATAGAGGTACATGGAGGATAGTAGCTATAGGCAGTTGCTCTCCTCTGTCATTCGATGGTTTAGGATAGACTATAATCACTGAATCTTACTTACTATAACTAATATCCCGAATCCTCGCTACTACTACTCAAGCGACAATTCTAGCTGGCATCAAATTCATCCATATATGCATATTTGCCTATCGTGGCGCTGGGGCAGGAAGTAACCGCATAAACGCGATAATTTGTGGGTTCGACACTCCTCGAAGAAATGATATATATTTTATATTTTCAAATGAAATGTTTAATGTCTTCATTTCTTCACTTTGATAACAATGCAAAATGGCTTTGAGTTCATTCATCCACTCAAGTTCAGTTGAAAGTGGTAAACAAAACAGTGTCTTAACACTAGGTTCCCAAGTCCCTCTGCCATGCGGAGGATACAACGACATTACATGCTTTTTTTTTTCTTTTTGAAATTATTTATTAACCTAAATAGTTAGTTTTTTTTGCTACTACTTTTGATAGTTTTGTCTGTTTAAAAGTGATGTATATGTTTTTATTACATTAACATTATTAAATATACATTAACTTATATTGTGAATTGGTTTTTTTATACTTTTACTGTTTATCACATGTGTTTGTTATATTTTTATAATATGTATTTATATAAAGATTCTTACAATAAGATATATAAAATAAGTTTATCAGCAATGCATATCATTATTACATGTTACAATCACAGTTGCTTACAATTTATTCTGAATTGTATATCGTATACACTGTTGACATACGTTCTTAATATAATGAGCTTTGTAGTGATATATGTACATTTATATTTCTTTTTTCGCAAAATATTACAGACACTTTTGTATCGGAAAAATCGCTTTGGCTACTCCTCTCCAGTCCGTGTTGCTATATATTTAAATTTTAATACATTTATTACTCTGTGAATTCTAAACACGATATTTTATAGATTATTTGGACGCTTTACGAATATTATAATTAGTTTATGCTTATTAATTAAGAAATACTTTTATTGAAACTATCTTTACTTCACATAATAAACATACAATGTCAGAGTAGGCAGAGTTAACATAGTATTAAAACACTCCGTTCCGTTTTCCACTTTCCGCCGAATCTAAGACATTGCGTATTGAGTGGCGGCACTCAACACCGTACCCTACCATATGCAGAATACAGCATAAAGCAGAAAAAAACAAAAAAAAACAGCTTGAATAATGTGTCCAACGTCTTTCTTTTCTAATCATTTAGAAATTATATTTAATGATTTATTGATTTATTAAATTTAAACATAATATTGAAATAGTGTCAACAAAAACTTATATGTTTCTATCTTAAATTGACCCAGAAGAATGAATGTTGTAGCAAAGTTTCAAATCTAATGGGTGTTTTAAAATATGTATGTAGGACAGGTCAGGAGAATAATATTAACTGATGAAGCGTAGCCGAGTTTTGCTATATACTACTGGGAAAAGCCTTGCTTTTATAAAATGTCGCGAATTCTTTTTTAAATATAATACTTTCTCTTTGAAATAATGAGAGCTTTTTCTGTAATAAATTATTTCTTTTTAATATGAATGATATTTTTTATATATATTATACTTATTATTAAGATACTTTTAATTATATAATGTAATTTTATGAGTGTACTACTTTTAGTACCGTTTTCGAGTTACTGATCGAATAACAATATATATTTACCTTGCTTCACGCTGTACCCCGCACATAGCAGGATAGGTAAAAGAACTTGGGAACCTAGCGTTAAGACACTCTGCTCCATTTCCGTTCCCTACTTTTGTGTGTGTTCGCCGAATTTGAGAAACAAATATATTTACTTTACAATTATAAATATGTTGGGCTGATAAATTCATAATTGTTAAAAAAGCTATTGTACATAAATCAAAATAAATTAGATACAATTTTGATTAGATGATAATTAATAAAATAAACAAAGAACATGGCTTAGAATAGCTAAGTATTATAATACTAGGAAATGGAAAAATTGAACCCACTACCTCCCTATCTATCCATATCAAGCAGACATCAGATCACTTTGTAAATTAGTAACGTCGAGCGTCGATGAATTCATAGAAAAGTAATAAACATGACGTGCACGATGTGATTAATGAATCATTGTATGCGTGCATTGTGTCAAACGCTAACGCAATGACGACAGCAATTAGTTACTATTAGCATTAACGAGAAATGGCGAATTATGGAGCTGAGAAGTACATCTCTATTTTTAATCAAGCTTTATATGGGAGCTTTTTGAAAACTTAACAAGCAGAGTTTAATATCTTTATAGACGTAATAGTAAATTTAAAAATGTATTGTTAGATTCTATACAAATATAATATAATTTAATAAAGACATATGTGTACATAAATAAGTATATATGCACGATAATTATTCTATAATCATAATAAATTATATTTTATGATCCATAGATAAATTAATTTTAAACACTTAATATTCAAATAGATAACCTAAGTAAAACACTGAACAGACTACATGAGCAAGGTTTTCACGTAAATCGCACAAATAAGCGTGTGATCGCAGCGTTAATCGAGTGCAGAAAGCGCCTAACATGCCTGAAAGCTTCTAATTACTTTTATCGAAGTAACTTAAGTATATTATAATTTGAAAGATAATAGTGAATTAGGTTTAATAGTAATTATTTGTTGTTATTGTAATATAATTTGTATAATGGACTATAAAATAATAACACAAAATAACAACAATGGTTACAAGGAAAACGCGGTGTTGAGTTCCACCACTCAAAACGCAATGCCTCAAATTCGGCAGAAAGTGGGGAACGGAAGTGGAACGGAGTGTCTTAACACTAGGTTCCCAAATTCCCTCTGCCTACCCTGTCGTGTGATTCCGGCTTAGAATAGGATCACCCTGGTACTGATGGTGTCGTAAGAGGCGACTAAAGTACGTGTGGTAGAGTCACGTTGTCAGCAATGACAACACGCATGGGCAGGCTCTACCGGATTGTTACCATCCCCGGCATTTAAAACCGGCGTTAAGTAGTGGCTTCGGCCACTGCGTTTCTCACTTACCATCAGGTGACCCGTACGCTCGTTTGCCGTGTCTTCTCCATAAAAAAAAATGTGCGGGATAAGCTGAGTATGAGAGTATGACTATAAAATAAATTTTATATTTGTGCTATTTTCAGGTATACAAAATTTATCATCGAGTGGCCGCCCTTCGAGTACGCGGTGCTGCTTACCATCATCGCCAACTGCGTGGTGCTGGCGCTGGAGGAGCATCTGCCCAACGGCGATAAGACCATCTTAGCACAGAATCTGGTAAGGTCTCATAGTACAACTTAGAATCTGGTAAGGTCTCATAGTACAACTTAATTTTTTTCTTATAAATCGAAAAAGAGCTAAAATGCTGTTGACAGTATTATTGTTAAAAATTTCAATATTACATTTTCATATTATATTTAATTTTAACTTCATCGAAAAACATTTTCGATGTTTAATAATTGGTACAAACTGTTTTATCTAAAACATTTTGTAAACATAACTGTAGGCCTATAACTATCTTTTTTATATGTAAAAGTTTTAAAATACAGAAAAAATGCATTTAAAACTAGATAAGAACTCTATTCTTTTATTTGTTTCAGGAAAAGACCGAGGCGTACTTTTTAGGCATATTTTGTGTAGAAGCCTCGTTAAAAATCTTAGCCTTAGGTTTTGTTTTACACAGGGGTTCTTATCTTAGAAACATTTGGAACATAATGGATTTTTTCGTTGTAGTAACTGGGTAAGTAAATTTTCTATTACTTTTCTGGTAAATTAGAAATGATACCTAAAACTTATAAATAATCCATCATTGCATTCGAATATAGTATTGATTAAATAAACGAATTGGAATGCATGTAACTCACAAAAAACAAAAATTCTTCAATGCTTGGAATCAGGAGATTATTAAATATTGCACTTGCCTAGGTGTATGATAGTAAGTTAGGTAAGAATGGGGTTCTTACTTAAACATTCGATGACAAAAACTAGGTCGATGACGATTTTCGCCGAATACAACGTGGATGTTGACCTGCGGATGCTGCGCTCGTTCAGAGTGCTCCGCCCGCTCAAGCTCGTCTCGCGGATACCAAGTAATTCACAGTAATTGGCGAAAAGTTCAATAAACTTAACCTTTATATATTGTATAGAACGTTCTGGCTAGATGTGGTCCATGGAACTTTTTTGAACGTAGATGACACAGCGCTAGTTTTTTTGAAAATAGTACTTTTACATTTTTAGAGAGAACGTAGCATCGATTTCTTGCCATTTGAGAATCGTTATAGATGAGTGGTTTTCGATTTTTTGTGATTTATTGTCGATGCTAAATGTACTTTGGATTTCGGTTATTACGTGTTGCATAATAGAATACATTTGTTATATTATTGTGTATTGTTATTTTCAAATAAAACCCTAACGTAAGAATTTAGCTAAACACAACTACTTAGGTGTGAATAAATATGACATAGTTTAAATTTTGTAACATTTAACATGTGATTAGTTTAATAAAAATGTAACTAGAGATAATACTTAGTTGGTAGATACTAAGCTAGTGACTCTTGTGTGTGGAATATGGTTCTGAAACTTTAACTTTTAACGGTATTGCGTAGTTGTCTCGAGCTTTCACGAGCATATTCCTTAGTAGTAATTTTATTATTAAGTTAGTTGCTAGTTCAAGCTATAGTATCGAGTGATATGTGTTTGGCAGTATCATCACGCAGCTGCCAATCGCGCCCGCCGACGTCGACTTCAGGACCTTGCGTGCCATTAGGGTGCTGAGGCCCCTTAAATTAGTATCGGGCGTTCCTAGTGAGTTCTAGAACATTCTTAGTTTAGCATTCGTAGACTCACCTATTGTAGCGTTTGCATAATTTGAACAAAATGGTTATTAATTCCTTTAATTAACTGTAACCATTAAGTAAGTTGCGTGACGCTCTTTGAATTGGTATTATGAAAATAAGGAATTTTGTTTCAAATTATGCAATTGTATAATCACATGTTCTTGTGCACGATCACTGTAATTTTTCCATTTGCTGGCTTTTTAATGTTATATTATGTCGTTTTATTTACATTCATTACTATTTACTTATTGACTTTATGGCGTAATATGTTAACATTACTTTTAATATTAATAAGTACATGTATCCAATCATCATTCGGTTACTTATATAATTCGCAAATTGGCTTTTTAAGTTCATCATTGTTAATATCAATTCAAATTGTAAAGTATTTGTCAAAATTATAAGAATAATCAATACCATTCGGATATATAAACAAAATTTTTAGCTTGAAACGTTTATGTCAAAATTTATATGTTATGTCAGGGTTATAAGATAATTTTGTACGCAGGTTTGCAAGTCGTTTTGAAGTCGATCATCAAGGCGATGGCTCCATTGCTGCAGATCGGACTCTTGGTGCTTTTTGCGATTGTCATTTTCGCTATCATTGGCCTCGAGTTTTATTCAGGGGCTCTACATAAGACTTGTTATAGTTTAGAAGATATTAGTAAGTACTTTGAAATTTTAATCTTACCTTCCAGGGATAAAATTATAAGCAAAAGAAATCGTACATTGACCTCGCAAGTCATACAATTTAACTGTCAACTCGAACATTTTACTTTGCAAAAACTACCAAAGTTTCAGCTTGGTAGTAAACAAATAAGTGGTGTTACTTTGTGCATCGACCATAAATACCAAGTATTGACCTAGTTGCTGCAGTGGCGGTGATTTCTCTAACTTTTAGAATAACTATAATTCAAATGCTAGACATAACATTTTATTTGGGTTAACTAAGTTTAAAAGAATATTGTTTTATTCCTGTAATGAGTAATTGTGATTGTAACTATCGTAAGTGAGGCCCATAATGTACAAGAACTATTAGATTTATATATACTATTAGATTTATAGATTAACATTTATTGAATATTATAATTTTTCATTCAATAAGTACGTTACAATATTTTTAATAATAATCAATTAAAATATAGTAAAAGTATTTGACAATAAATAATAAACTAATATCAAATTATAGATCAATATTAATAATTAAGTATATTGGGGTCTGTCGTGGTGCTGAGAATCAAGCGTGTGACTTTAAACCCGACAGATTGTTGATTCAACCCTCAATAAAAAAATATATTATTTGCAAACGAAATATTTAACATTTTCATTTTTTCGCTTTGGTAATAAGCTAAAACGTGGCATTAATTTAGCCCCATAACACGCAATACTTCAAATTCTGGTAAATGGGAAACAGAACTTAAACTATCATGTGCGAGATAGCGTGAAGCTGAAAAAAATTACATACTTCAGACCTGTATTATATATACATAAAATGTTAAAAACAACTGAACTAAGTATAAAACTACGCTCAACAGATGAAATAGTAAACGATGGCGACAACCCGACGCCGTGCAACGCGGACAACGAGACGCTGGCGCCGTACGGCGCGCACGTGTGCACGTACGACAAGAGCACATGCCTGGAAAAGTGGGAGGGGCCCAACAGGGGGATCACGTCGTTTGATAACATCGGCTTCGCGATGCTCACAGTCTTCCAGTGCATTACTATGGAGGGTTGGACTGCTATACTTTATTGGGTATGAGTATGTTTGTTATAACGTGATTGGACATCGGTATTCCTGTATAACCGTACCATTGCAATATAAAATGTATTGACGTATGTTGAGAATAATAATATCATTTTAGTTTATTCTAGCAATTTCTTAAAGACAACAAAATAATGCGAATATTATTTCGTTTTTATGATTAAAATGTTTGTTTGTTTGAACACGCTAATCTCAAGAAATATTGGTTCGATTTGTAAAAATATTGCATTAGATGCCCCATTTATTCAGGAAGACTATACTAAACTATATTATATGACAAAAAGACGCATAATGGTAAAGAAAACATACAAAATGATGAAAATACCGGCGATCTCTACTAGAACTTCTCTCTTTAAAGTATATAAAAATCATGTATGACAGAAATATAATACTTAAAAAGTTTTAAAAAGTCCAGGAGAGCTTTTTTATCACCTAGAACATCCTCAGTAATAATTGTTACGTTTTAAAAAAATATAAAAAGTAAAGATTTATTTTCGAAACGATTTTAAGCAACACAGTATTATTCCTTTTCTTATTAAATGATCCTAAGCGTGTAACGTGCACCTATATTACCTATTATTACCTATTAATTTGGATTAACAAAAATAATTTTGTGTGAGATTATCGAGAAAGGACTACGTAATGAGTGATTTTCTTTTGATCATTCGGGTGGAGCCGCAAGCAAATGCTAATTTAAAAAATCATGGACAGAATTGTACATACATATTTGCACAGAAATTATTTGTTAGTTAGGTTGTTGACAAAATGTGTGCATATACAGTTTCCATTAGTTTAATAATACGATCATACATAAAGTACTACAAAAAAAAATAATGTTTTCAGTTTTTTAGGCCTATATAATTAATAAAGTAAATTATTGTTTCAGACAAATGATGCATTAGGTAGTACGTTCAACTGGATTTACTTTGTGCCTCTCATAGTATTGGGTTCATTCTTTATGCTCAACTTAGTTCTCGGTGTCCTTAGCGGGTAAGTACTGATAAAATACTAATCATGTTCATATACTATACTTTTTATTGTTTTTTTTTACTAAGTATCATTATTAAAAGTTTAAACTTTAACTGGTGATTTTTAAACTAAAATAATATACGAATATTACAAATCTCAATTTATTGTAGTACTTATTTATATTTGTTTATGTTAAAACATACAACATTGACACTGTGCAGTGAATTTTCTAATGAGAGAGGTCGTGTAGAGCGTCGAGCTCAATTCCAAAAGGAAAGAGCCCGGCAAATGTTTAATCAAGACTTTAACGGTTACATTAACTGGATTACGGATGCAGGTCTGATAGTGTGTGACAATTTGTAAAAGCTCTGTACTGCTAGATATAAAACCATGAGATATGGATTGAATAAATCGTATACGATGTTTTTGATAAGTAACAATAATTTGGACGCTAAGTATAATATTTTCATATTCATTCCAAGCGTATATTTAAATTTGAGGAAAAAATAAAACAAAATCTCATATCATTCATCAATTTTGTCTTATATACTTGTAGAACTGATTTTATTGTATTTAAATTATAAACGCTATTGGCTCATATTTTCATTGCTAGTTTCTATCACGTGGCCGTATTTTCAGTGAATTCGCTAAAGAAAGAGAGAAAGTAGAAAATAGACAAGAATTTCTTAAATTAAGAAGACAACAGGTACTAGAGAGAGAACTCAATGGCTACGTTGAGTGGATTTGTAAAGCTGGTAAGTAAATAATGGATATTCTAGACAAAAATAATGCCAACATAATACTTATGATGTATAACATTTTTCAGAGGAAGTTATTCTAGCAGAAGAAAGGACGACAGAAGAAGAAAGAATGCACATAATAGAAGGTAATGGATAAAACAATTTTTCTTTCTTATCGCCTTCCCGTTTAATTCACATAGAAGTTGGCTAAAAGAACACAAAGTTCAACTTTCAACAAAGGACAAACTTTAACGCCGCGGTTAATCGAAAATAAAGGAAATGCTAATCATTGCCCTGGGTATCATACGTAACATCCGTCGCTTTTACACCAGGATGTCTCTAATTTTAATTTTACATGTCGATAATATATTTGTAATGATATTAAAGTTAATGTTTTTATTAATAGCTCGAAGACGAGCAGCAGCCAAGAAAAAATTAAAAAACTTGGGCAAAAGTAAAAGCACAGACACAGAAGAGGAAGAACAAGACGAGGACTGTGGGGATGACGGTCAGTATAGCATTTATACCATATGCATTTCATGTGTGGTGTTTTGTGTAGTTTTATTTTTGAGTAAATTATCCTTTTATTTCTAAAAATAGAAGTTAAAATTTTTGAAATGTTACCTTTCTTAGTTTATTGATTTTAAATTTTGTTATACAACTATATGTAAAAGTTAGTCATTAAGTAAATGTTTATCAGCTATAACATGTAACTAGTATTTAACTTGAATCTATGTAAATAGTCTACTGTCATTTAGTTACTAAATTCTCTGTAAACATATGAATGTTGCATGTTGTTGTCTTTCGAAACTTGATTCTTGTAATCATCCAGTTCCATACGTATTCGTACTCTATTTGTGTGTTGGTTGTTTACAGTTCCAAAGAAAAAGCAAGGTATGGGATCAAGCGTGACGCTGGTAGAATATTCCTTTTCATCTTCTTTGTAGATCTAGTTTAGATCTAGAATTAGGAATAGCGTACCCTGATCCCTTTATACATAACAACCATATTATGATCCCATTTATTTATTATTTTTAGATATTGATTTTAGAACCTAGGATTTATATAAATCAATAATAGATAATTTTCCTAGCTGACATTTTTTTCCGAAAGCTTATGTTTACATGGACGTACAAAAGTCACCTTACAGCGTGACGCTCTAAATTAATATTCACAAAAAAATATATATACTACTTATTTATCCCAAAGGACGGTGTTTAAGATTTATATGCAATAAATATCGGATAGCTTCTCCGATTGAATTTCGACACTTCAGAAACCAATTACCATACTCTCAATGCTGAGATATTTTACAAAACCACTTACATATATCTCTTTGCAAATGACGTAAAAAAAGATATTTTGTTTGTTTGTTTTGGAATAACATTTGGGACTAATTTGAAAATATAATTTAAATAGATAAAAAAATATTTAAATTGAAAAAATACATACGTATTTCTACACATAAAAAAATTCAAGTTAGTTCCAAGATTCTGCTATTATATTTTATAGCACATTATATTTTTGTAAAAACATATATGCGTTTATAATTTTGCCTCAACAAATTGCGTGTACGTAACGACACAAATTAGATACGTAGATTACCTTCAAAATTGAACTTTTATACTAAAATGTATGGTATGCTGCAGGTTTTTTGAAAAGCAAAGCGAGAACAGCCGGAAAGTGTGCAAACTTTTGGAGAGCGGAAAAGAGGTTTCGGTTTTGGATCAGACATACAGTGAAAACGCAATGGTTCTATTGGTTTGTTATCGTGCTGGTGCTTTTCAATACAATATGCGTAGCTGTTGAGCACTATAGACAACCTAAGTGGCTTACTTCATTTTTATGTAAGTATTCTTTACATTATTTTTCCTGGATGTAAAATAGAAAAAAATATCGTAAATTTTAATAATGTAATAAACATTCAAGTATAGTTAGAAATAATGAATAGTCGTTTAATCTTACCTGCATATTTAAATTACAATTTGCTTGCTAGGTTAAATTTCTCACAGCAATAGAATATACCTCGTAAAGGCGGTAAATACAAGGAGTCACTAGGCTATTCGACATAATAAAAAATTACAACTTCAATACTATATTGATAAAGCTATAAATAATTACCATAATTTGATTAATGCAATAATTTTGCTTTAACAGACTATGCCGAATTTGTGTTCCTGGGGTTATTTATGATGGAGATGTGGGTGAAAATGTATGCCCTCGGGCCGCGGATTTACTTCGAGTCTTCGTTCAACCGCTTTGACTGTGTCGTCATATCCGGCTCCATATTCGAAGTGGTCTGGTCAGAAGTAAAGGGCGGCTCTTTCGGTCTCTCCGTCCTTAGGGCGTTGAGATTGTTGAGGATATTTAAGGTTCGAAGCTTATTTATTTATTACTTCTATTTTATAAGAATATTTATTTATTTTTGTATTTTGGTTTTACTTAATAATAATAATAATAATAAAAATACATTTCAGGTCACAAAATATTGGTCGTCGCTACGTAATCTTGTGATATCTCTTCTAAACTCAATGAGATCTATTATCTCGTTGTTGTTCCTTCTATTCTTGTTCATTCTTATCTTCGCTCTGCTTGGGATGCAATTGTTTGGTGGACAATTCAACTTCGAAGGAGGCACGCCGCCAACCAACTTCAATACATTTCCGATCGCACTGCTTACTGTCTTCCAGGTATATTATCGTATTTTGACACTTTATTATTTATTAGAATTATGTGAATAAATAAAAAGGGATATGAAAAAATACAGTTGAAATAAAATATACAAAGAAATCAACACTATGTTTTGTATCACTATAGACATAATATTAAATGAGATAAATTACATCTCTCAAAGGATTTAATGATAATATAATAAATAGCATTGGTTTTAAAAATAAGGCTATGATGACACCTCAAGGCATATTTAAAATATTTGTTGCGTATATTGCAAAAAAATAATTTCTTTTCCTGAAAAAACGTTTTTAGTATAGATTAATTAATTTGTAAAATTATATTTGACGTGTTTAATTTAATTTTACTATTTAACATGTTTGTTTTCTTGTACCAGATTTTAACAGGCGAGGATTGGAACGAAGTGATGTACGATGGAATCCAATCTCAAGGCGGTATTCAATCTGGCATGATCTATTCGCTGTATTTTGTTATTCTTGTACTGTTTGGTAATTACACGCTATTAAACGTGTTTCTTGCTATCGCCGTCGACAATTTGGCTAATGCTCAGGTAAGAATTGAAATGAGTAATTTTATAAATCTTGCTTTGATATAAACAATTTTGCTTTGGTTAAAGAAATAATATGCGAAATGGTTATATTTTCAAATCGAACTGAAGCAAAATCTGTTATATGTGTATTTGTGGACATCTAAATGGTTGTGTGCCACCGTCGAAGCTCTATTGTAAATTGACGCCGCTTTCGTGTAAATGTAGCCGTTTTATATTTACAGGAATTAACAGCAGCCGAGGAAGAGCAAGTCGAAGAAGATAAACTTGCAGTAAGTAATACGTATTTAATGTTTGCTTTATAGTTGTATTGTATTGCATTTACGCAAATTCCAATAATGTTAAGGAGCCTTCATCTTTAGGTATACTTACTATACATGTGTGACTTTATTTTTCAAATATGAGTAACATCAAATTAAGTGTTTTTCCTGAATGATTAGGAATCAGAGAAACTTGGGGTGGATGGATCGTCACCTCTTGACATTAGTCAATCTTCAGCGAGTAGGAAGGTAAAGAGTTGAACGAAGCATTGCTTAAACGTCAATGGTTGTGGTAGCTTAAAATATTGTTGACTACTTTATCCATTACATTCAAGCTAAAACTTAACATGCTACAAATTGTCTTAGAATTACATTATTTGTAGTAACTTATGATGCTAGTTCATTAATTTGAGGAATAGATCAGCAATGTTATAAGTATAGTCGTCTGGATCAATGTGCTTCTGTGGGGCGAATGTGAAGAGGATATTTCCAATATTTTCGATATAGATGCAAGAAATTTCGTTTATAGGATTTCGTTTATGTCTCGTCAATGTTTTAATTTTTCGGTCTAAACCGAACCAGCTAAGTTATGATGATTTTATATTTTTGCTTATTTTATTGATTGGACATTTTATTTGGTTATTATAAACTTTATCTTCTAGCAATGCATGTCTATCTGACAAACGAGAAAAAATATATATTTGATCTGAATGTTAATTTAATTTAACTTTAATTTGTGATATTTTCTTATCATCCTATTGTATAAAACTTCCAATATGGGAATTATGTAAATAAATTTAGTAGGTATACGATGCAGAAAAAAATTAATTAAAATATTTTAATTTTTTATAAGTACTTTATATATTTCATCAATTTCGCTATTTTTAGAACAAAAAGAAGGAAGAGGCCAAAAAAGATGAAGAAGAGATACCAGATGGACCAAAACCAATGCTGCCATATTCGTCCATGTTTATTTTGTCACCTACTAATCCGTAAGTAAAAATAGATAATGTATAGACGATATCAATGATTAACGAATATAAAATAACTTTATACAATTATTATCATTTTAATTGTTACAGCATTAGACGAGGCGCACACTGGATAGTAAATTTAAGATATTTTGATTTTTTTATCATGGTAGTAATTTGCATGAGTTCTGTGGCGTTAGCTGCGGAAGACCCCGTAGTCGAAGAGAGTGACAGGTGATATAATATAATATATCAATTATTAAATAAAAAATCATAATGGCCTAATTTTTTTTTAAATAATATTATTTATTAAAATAATCTGTTATACTATTGATTTGAAAGGAAATTATAAACGACTGAAATATATGTACTTGGTACTTAGTCGTACTCTAATCACATATCTAGCCGTGTATATACATACATATATGTAATATATACGCGGGCATATTATTTATACAAAAATGTATTAATGTCACGAACACAATTATTGAACAGAAACAAAGTGCTAAACTACTTCGACTACGCGTTCACGGGCGTGTTCACGGTGGAGATGCTGCTCAAGATCGTGGACCTCGGCATCCTGTTCCACCCCGGCGCGTACCTCCGCGACCTGTGGAACATCATGGACGCCGCGGTCGTCATATGCGCCCTTGTCAGCTTCGGTTTCGAGATCGGGTGAGTACTTTTTACTCATTTTAACATAAAACGTAGAATTTAACAACATGTAGTGTAGTTATATTGTAATGTAGGTATGTCGTGGCGCGGAGCATAAGCGTGTAAACGTAACTAATAGGTTGTGGAATCGATCCCCAATCAAAGTAATGAATTATTTAATATTTTCAATTTAAATATCATAACAAGGCAAAGCGTAGTGTTGTGTTTCGTCCCTGAACACGCAATGCCCTAAATTCGGCGGAAAATGGCGAACCGAGTGTCTTAACACTAGGTTCCCAAGTTTCCTCTGTCTACCCTAAATGGGATACAGCGTGAAGCTGAAAAAAAAATGTAAATATATGCGGTACAAATTCTAAAACATTTAACTGTATGGAGGAATGTATCGATAATAAGATAAATGTGAATATTTTATTTATTCCGACTTTTGGAGATTACAAAATCAACAAACCGAAAGTGATGATCAATTAGTGATAAAATTAGACTAGATAAATTATCTGTTACATATATACATCATATATGTTTTATTGTACGTATAACTCTATTTTTGTTTACAGAGGTGTCAAGAAAGGGGCAGGGCAAAATCTCTCCACAATAAAATCGTTACGAGTGTTAAGAGTGCTCAGACCTTTAAAAACTATAAAACGTGTTCCAAAATTAAAAGCAGTGTTTGACTGTGTTGTGAACTCTTTGAAAAATGTCATTAACATTCTCATTGTGTACATATTGTTTCAATTCATATTCGCTGTAATTGCAGTACAACTTTTTAATGGTAAATTTTTTCACTGCAACGATATCAGTAAGAATACATTTGAAGACTGCCAGTAAGTAATGTTTTTTAAATTTTTTAATTAGTTATAATATATTAAGTTATATAGATTGTTTAGTATAAAATTATTTTATAAGCATTGTAGATTAAATAAAAGAATTAATCGATATACTTTGTCTATCAACTCAGCGATAATGAAAGCATCTTTAATAACTTCCTTTCGAGTTTGATTTGGAACCGTAACAAGTTAAGACAACCACTTGTCAAGTGTGTCATAATCATACCATAAGATATTCAAATGTTTAAACTTAATAGACAAAAAAATATAGCTGCTGTAATAACACATTCATCTCTTTCAACGGTGTTACTTACGAAGATTTTCTTTTGAGTATCTCCCCGTTCTTTTTACTTGACATTTTCGTTATATTTACTCCTAAAATGATTATTTAACAGAGGATCGTACTTTATGTACGAACAAAATAGCCTGTTGCCGCGAGTCGCGAAGCGCCAGTGGACGACGCAATCCTTCCACTACGACAACGTCGCCTCCGCCATGCTCACGCTGTTCGCGGTGCAGACGGGGGAGGGATGGCCACAGTGAGTTTTGATACTTTTCTAATAATTAAAAAAATATGTATTTTTATCTTGTTATATTGTATACATTTTTGTTAGATAATTTAAATAAAGTTATATAATTTAATTTAAATAAACCACTTGAAAGTTATTAGTATTATTATTTAAGAAACTCGAATCTTATTACTATTTTGATAATGAAATATGTTTTCTTCTATTATGCTGTATGTGAACTGAAGTAATCTAAGCCACCCACATAAATAAAGTTAATAAAACATAATTTTTATTTACAGAGTATTACAAAACTCAATGGCGGCCACGTATGAAGACAGGGGACCCATACAAAATTTTCGAATAGAAATGTCCATATTTTATATAGTTTACTTTGTGGTATTTCCGTTCTTCTTCGTCAACATATTCGTAGCTCTTATTATTATTACATTTCAAGAGCAGGGTGAAGCTGAATTGCAAGATGCCGAAATAGAAAAAAATCAGGTAACTTTTATATCATATATCTTGATGTTATATATTTATTTCTGTTCAGATATTATTCTTACAATTATTATTTTAGAAATCATGTATAGACTTCACAATAGAAGCCCGACCTTTAGAGAGGTATATGCCAAGTAGAAGGGGAAGCCTTAAGTACAAAGTGTGGAGAATAGTAGTCTCTACGCCTTTTGAGTACTTCATCATGGCTCTTATTGTACTAAACACATTGTTACTCATGATGAAGGTACGTATTCAATCTTTGTATTACGATACGACGAAAATGACATCGATTCTCTAAACAATATTCTCTGATATTCATAACTTACACTAAATATTACGACGAACTAAACAAATAAAGCACTGTATATGTGAGAAGTAGACAGCGATCACTTATACCAAGTAGACGATGGAACAATTGGAGTTAATCACAAGGCACAAAATAGATTAGTCGCCTCCCTACGAATCACGACGGCCTGCACCCTAAAGTAATAACTACTAAATAATAATAATATAGATATATGATCTATAATCTAAGTTGAATGTACTACATACATAGTGATATCGTTAAATTGTAAATCAGTACGTGTCTCATATTGGTCTAAGTTAGTGCTGCCAAATAACAAACACGACTCACACTAACACTACACAAAATTTATATATATTCGGCGTCAGTGTACACAGCAATGGAATGCGCCGTTTTTTGAACCAGAGCCTATTATTACCATCGAGTGTATCGTCAAATATTTTTTGTTGTTTATTTGTGTTTTCTGTTGTGTAATCCTGTTCCTTGCTTGCTATTCATTAATATTTATGTATAAGTGTTTATGCACGATATGCCTATCCTTCCTGCACATTTTCGGCACAAAAATAATCACATTTTATTTTATGTATATCCGTGCTTGTGAATGCATCATTATATCTGGAATCCGGTCGAGAATGAAACTATTCATGTTGTTCGTGTTGCATGATTCTTATAAAGACCTATTCTTGTCTTTTGTGTGAAAGATCTGCATGATTGGTAGAAAGGCCTTCTGCCTAATAAAATTTAATGGCTTCGGGCTGCTTCATGTACGTCTATGTTCATATAAGTTATAATATTATAAAAAATATTAGCGAGTGTACGAAATTTGATAAATTAATAATGAATATGCTGAAAATATTATCACCGATTCCACAATTAACCCCATCGTAATTTTATTTTGCAATTTCAATTTTCCACATATTTATTTATATATATATTTATTTTATTGCATTTTATTTTTGTTTTAGTAGTAAATAGAACTCATTGTCATTCATCAAAGTCAACGTAATTATTCAGATTTTTTTACTCCTAATCTTACTGTGTTCAATATTATGTTTATTTATAAAGAAAACCTTAATAATACTTGTACGTAACAACATTGACAATTGCATTCCATACATTACTTTTATACTATGTTATTCTATTCCGAAGTCAGTAGTACGCACCAAATAACAAATAAATATTTTCATTGCCATGGGTTTATCTGACACGTCATCACATAATGGCAGTACTATAATCAAAATGACGTCTACGCGGAGATCCTCAAGTATTCGAATATGGGGTTTACTGGAATGTTTTCTGTGGAAACGGTGTTGAAAATCATCGCTTATGGTGTCAAAGTAAGTACACAAGCTACACAGTTAAAACTGACACATATTGAGTTTTAACAAGTAGGAAGGGATAATACTGATGTTACAAATGTACTCTTTCTACTAATAACATAATATTTTATGTATTTCATGACTGTAAGTGGGATTATTTATAGCCAAGTAAACAATAACCTTTTCCACTTATTCCCTACTGATTTCTCTCTGATAGTATCTATAATTTGATCGCTGTTCCTTGTAAAGCATGGCCTTTGTTGTTGCATGTAGCACATGTGCGTACATCACTAAGTCTATAAAGCTCTTGTGTTTCTAACAGTGCTTGCTACAAATGTTAGTATGCTGCTGATGCTAATATTCAGGTGAGATTTTCCAAGCAACTTGGTTGGCGACAACATCTACGACTGGATATATGGGGTTAGTACAAATATATTTATTAAGCGACAAAACTGTTGAAAAAACCTATAAATCGTAATAAATGTTATCTGTGACAGCATGTCAGCATGAACAGTGGCCTCTGCATGAAACACGTGCACTATTCACAAATGACTGGAACAAAACAATATAACACACTAATGTCGGCTCGATTTCGAAGCTCATAACAGAAACAGACACAGACACACGTACTATTACTTGGAAACAATCATAATATTTGTAATATTGAAACATAGCGGTTAGTAACGTACTACGATTTTATACGAAGCTAAATGCTACAAAAGTTTCGGCTAATGTTTTTATTTAGGTTTCTTAGAATAATATTAATTGGTACGTACATTTTTATTAGCATTTAGCTTAGAATTAATGATTTTATCTTTAAAAAAGATTGGTCTTGGTTTTGTGTTAGTTTCACGAGGCTCCACCGCTACTCATGGACATCTTAACAGTCATGAACATAGTCTTTACGTTCTTCTTTCTCCTCGAGACCGTTTTGAAGTTAATTGCCTTCGGATGCACGGTAAGAATGAATCACTTTTTGATTAGCATAGCATTAAGAATATTGTAATTAGTTCTTAATCATAAGAAACATTGAATTGTATTTATATTAAGCTATGATACGCCAAATTGATTTTATCTGTATAATGAAAAATGTTGAAGAATCTCATTTTACAATCGTACTATTTTAAATTTGAAATAAAAAAAATACGTTTGAATGATATATGCAAAGAATTTTACTAATGGAGCATGTAGAAAAATGTGTTTGTATGAGAAACTTCAACATTCAGTCCATGTTTTTATACAGAATATCTTAGTTATATTTCAATATTCAATACTGACTTGAATATATTTAAAGCTAGAAAACTATATAATAGAACATTTATGACATGCTGCTTATTTTATGACAATAATTTTTAATAGATTTTACTTACACTTAATCATAATTTTAGACTATAGGCAAGAAAATTAGCATTTTTAGATATAAACGAAATAGAAAATAAAGAGAGATATCCTAACTCCTGTCCTTTTTTCCTTCCATTACCTACGACATGGAAAGCGTACATTTGTATACTAATTATGATTTACAGTAAACATTATTCGTTTAATCAGTTTAAGTAGTAAAAATAAGAATTTATTAATTGTTTACTTATAATTACAGAATTTTTTCAAAGACCCTTGGAATACGTTCGATTTTATTACGGTCATTGGAAGTATTATTGACGCCCTCATCATGGAATTCGGCGTGAGTACCTTTAATAAAGTTGTCACCTTGTGATAGTAATAAATTTGTTATTTACAATATCTCTGCTATTGTGATGTATTCATAAATTCTTAAATTCTAAGATATATCCTGATTACAGAGCGACCTCGCTGAAAACTGTGCTGACATATCCTGTCAGCAGGTAAAGAATTAAACCTTTGATTGCTAGGAAAAATAGAATGTTTTGTAACAAGTTATTGGTGGTTTAGACTTTCGTTTAAAATATCAGATTAATATTTGGTAGTGCTAGAAGGTTTCTAACATTTTGATCTCTAGTTATATTATAGCTTTCGAATAGGAATCGTGTGCTAGGTGTGATTTGTGAAGTTGGTATATTTGTTTGATAAATATAGAAAATGTTTGAAGTGCTAGAATTTTAAAATTTATCGTGTTTTTGAATTATCGAAGAACCATTTTTTGTTGTTATTTAGTTATCCTGTCGTATCAAAAGTAATATTAGACCATATCATATCAGACTCGCTAGATATTATAGTTTAGTAAATCCATATTTTTCTAACGTGTTATATTTTTACAAATTTTAGATTATAGTAAAATTAGAGCTGCTGGAATATCAAGCTTATTTTTTAATAAAATATTTGAACTCCGTTCACTATGTTTTACCTTATCTAGAATGATGAATCTAACCATATGAAAAAAAGATATTATTGTACACAAATTATAGTTAGCAAAAAACATGGTGAATACATTTTTGAACATATATCAATCTCCATGTTTGGCTGAGTCATTGTGTCCATATAGTAACCAACGACTTCCATGATTTTTATGTCCTCCCATAATATTAAGATTATTACGTGATCCATCCCTCGCTTTTAAGATATATATAAAAAAACTTACATATCTGTAGAACTCTTAAAGCAACTTGTAATAGTAGGTTAGTTAAATGTATTAAATTAAAATTCTTCGTAGGTTGTAATAGAGTATATAATTTCAATTACAATATTTAATGCTTTGATAAATTACTTGCTAATTTCTGAGGGTGAATGAATTGGCTTTGTATCATTTAGAATTGAACATATTTTTAAGACTTTTTACACAATTTGTTTTTATACTTAATTGTATCATAATCTACAAGACAAACATATAAAATTTCAGGAGAACACATTCAACGTAGGTTTCCTCCGCCTTTTTCGAGCCGCGCGACTGATCAAGCTGCTTCGACAAGGCTACACTATTCGAATACTTCTTTGGACGTTCGTGCAGAGTTTTAAAGCCTTACCCTATGTGTGCCTTCTAATCGCCATGCTATTCTTTATCTACGCCATTATCGGGATGCAGGTACTTTTAAACATAACCAGTATCCTAATTTTTAAATAAACAATGTGTAACTATTTGTGTATCAGTAATTATATATCATCCATAACCTTGAACATATATAATGTATTTATCTACCAGGCTTGCTTAATAAACTTAACATCTCTTTAACAGGTATTTGGTAATATAGAATTAGCAGCAGAGTCAGATATGAACAGACATAATAACTTTAGAAGTTTTATACAGGCGCTCATGTTATTATTTAGGTAAGTAAATTAATTATTTTAAATATGTTAATTATACAAATAACGTATTTCTTTTTTGAGCTTCACGATGTATCCCGCATTTAGTAGAGTAGGTGGAAGGAATTTGGGAACCTAGTGTTAAGACATTCCATTTCGTTATCATTTTTTCGCCGAATTTGTGGCTTTGAGTATAGAGTGATGGAACTTAACTCCGCTTACTATATTACAAATAATATTTTTTTTAATATATATCTTAAATCATTGCTTAACACCGAAATAAGGTATATAAGGTGCGCCTTGAATTATTAATATAATTTTCACTTATAACTTTTAGATGTGCTACGGGCGAGTCGTGGCCAAATATAATGTTAGCCTGCCTCAAACCAGCCAAATGCGATAAAGCGGCCGAAAAGTCCGCCAACGAGCCCTGCGGAAGTACATTGGCATATGCATATTTCGTATCATTCATATTTTTCTGCTCTTTTCTTGTAAGTTTTGATTTAATTTACTTTAGAATGATTTTCACAGTGATATATTTTTACAAGACCAAAATTTTATTATTTCCAGATGTTGAATTTGTTCGTTGCCGTCATTATGGACAATTTTGACTACTTAACAAGAGACTCGTCCATTTTAGGAGCACATCATTTGGATGAATTCGTTCGAATTTGGGCGGAATATGATCCAAATGCCACGTAAATATAACAAATTATTACAAAAGCTATTTTGAATCTTTATAAGACTTAATATTATGTTATATATTTTATTCCAGAGGGAAAATTCATTACACAGAAATGTATGATATGTTGAAAAATATGGATCCGCCTCTAGGTTTCGGTAATAAGTGTCCAAACAGACTAGCGTACAAGAAGTTAATCAGAATGAATATGCCATTGGACGAAGAGGGGAAAGTCAACTTCACCACAACACTCTTTGCCTTAATCAGAGAAAACCTCAGCATTAAAATGAGATCCGGTAACATTTTTTTTAACTATCGTTTAACTATACTAATCATCAAGTGCCTATTATACTTCCTCCTCCGTCCTCCTGCTCCGACCAAATCCTTTACATTGAAACTTTTATACGTTTAAAAAAAATATTTTTCTGTTCTAAGTGTAGAATAACACTTTAAAGTAGTAAAACAATAATAATGAATGAAATAAAATGAATGAAATACTCTTTATTGTACACCAAAAAAAAATGCATTTCAAGATAGTTTATAATTATGAATAAAATGCACAATAGGCGGCCTTATTGCTAAGTAAGCAATCTCTTCCAGGCAGCCTTGGGGTAGAGGAGAGAATAATTTAAATTGGTGGAAATGTTCTGAGTACATCTAAGTATATAAATATATACATATATAAAAATCAATATACATAATGAAACACATGACACATAAATACATACATACATATATATATACTAATAATAATAAATAAATAACATCTACTCTTTTCAAACGATAATTCCAACGAATTGTCTTTGGGGAGCAGAAATTTGTAAACATCCCTCTACAGATATGCTAATAACATAAATAAGTTGTAAAAAGCGTATAACAATTTCGACGTAGCTTGATGAGAATGTATGGTTTAGTTAATCAGAGCGCTTGGATGGTTTCCAAGAAGCGCGGGTTCAAGTCCCACTATGTCCTAATTTTTGTACGTTTTTAAAATTTAATAGTAAGTTTAATAATTTTTTAATAAGTTTTCTAGAGTACACATTGAATAAATTACACCAATGCTCTATAAGATGATATAGATGTATATACATACTTACATTTATCACTAAATACCCCTTAATATATATGTTATAGCGGAAGAAATGGACCAAGCTGATGAAGAACTCAGGGAAACAATAACAAACATTTGGCCTCTACAAGCGAAGAAGATGCTAGATTTGCTGGTGCCTCGAAAAGATGTTCTCAATGCAGGAAAACTAACGGTTGGAAAGATATACGCAGGACTTCTCATCCTCGAGAGTTGGAGATCGACTAGGTTTGGCAAGAACGAGCCAAAGGTTCCGGTAAGTCGTCAAGTAATCGTTAGAATCTGTGCACCCTCCTCGTTTTTATATTTCCTTCCACGTGGTAACATATTAAAAGTGCAAAGTTTAATTACTTTAGGCGTAGTTCAACAGAAGTCAATTAACGTGTGTGGGCTATATTGAAATGTATGTTTCTGCACACTTTTAGTAAATTTGAGCCAAGTGTAAGTTTTCGTCGTTAGGATTATTAAATTCACAATTATGAAGTAGTGTTTGTTGATGGACCCTTAAATTCCCAATGTTTAGATTTATGGAATACACTTAATAGTTAGATAACTATAGTTTGTTGTAATTGTCCCGTGGATGTATTGTTGTATTTAAAGGCTTATATAAAATTGATAGCCTTGAACAGAATTGAACCACCAAATGGTGATTGGCTATATAT
Source organism: Eueides isabella (assembly GCA_019049475.1). Lineage (NCBI taxonomy): Eukaryota > Metazoa > Arthropoda > Insecta > Lepidoptera > Nymphalidae > Eueides > Eueides isabella. Next base: position 12,737,446 of record CM032385.1, read on the forward strand.
AATGAGACAAATCTAAATAAATATTTAACAACAATACAATATCACTTTAGCTGAAATCGACTCACTAAACGAGTCGACTACATTGGTGGTTTACTTTTCAGGCATTCAGCGAGAATAGCCCTACGGCCAATCAGCCGGTAGTATTTAATGTTTTAAGGAACGAAACTTTGACTACCTTTTTCTTGCACCATTATAGATTATTTATTTATGCATTTGTTATTTATATAAACTTCTTCCGCATCGTGTTTAAATAAAAATTTTTGAAATACAATTTATAAAAATAGCGACCGAATAACACGATGGTTAACGAAGATCTTTAATCATTTTACTAGACTGATTTGAAATATTAGTAATTAGCAAGTTTAACAGATATAGACATAGAAACTAACGCACATCACCTTGGTAGCGTGGACAAAACTGTGATGACTTCATTTATACACATATTTGTCCAAATAACCGTTAGGTAGTAGAAAGCCACAATCAAACCATATTTGTGACCTGTCCTATAGTTGCAAAATTCGTAAATAGTTTAGTAGGCGAGTTTGTGTGTTAATTCTTTAGGAGTGTCTGTAGATATAGAAATGTGTCTTTATGTAGATGTCTTTTCCCATTAGTGCAGTGTTTTTCTGACTCGTTCGCTATTTTTCAATTTATCGGATTTAGTTTATTTACAATTATGATATTTCCACATTTTTATTACTTGCAAGTGTGCATGATTATACTTTTATATTATTACAATTTCTATCCAACTTTACTTTATTTTACTATTTCAATTTATTTTAATTACATTTTGGCTCAATTTCAATCATTATAGAAGCCTGATGTGATGATTTAATTTTAAATCCACCTCAATGCTTCTTCGCTGTGCTATAATTTGAAAACACTAAATAAAATAATAAAGCGTGAGGATTTAAGCATTTGTAAACTAAACATACGCATGTTGCAACAATCAGACTGTATATACCTAATATTTATCATTATCTACATAATGTATATTATATCATCCACAATACAATTGGAGTTGCGGAATGGCGATTTGCCTCTGGCTTCAAAATGCTGCACAATATGAAAGGCACTGAATATATTCAAATATGCTTTTATCAATTACAGCTCCCTGCAATTACACATTTCTCCGAAGTTTTTCATGTTACAGAGTGTTTATCATCGTATATGACAACATTAACTCAAAACATATAATGACGTAGGTATCTTAGAGATTCAAACAGACTTTTTCATCTCTAACACGACAGTGACATTCCATGTTCGATTTCATGGTCATGGTCCATATTACTTTACACAGAACACGAACAGAAACGACACTTTAAACGACTCCAGCATGGACATGTTATGATTAGGAGGTTTGCGCATACTCATGTAGGTAGTATGTTATATTGAAATGGTATGGTAAATGGTGACATGAGATTGCGCAAGTTATGGGAGAGTGGGATGATGTGGGGTGCGTGGTGCAGAAGGCGTCGATCTTAAACTGCCTGCTGGATGCTGCGGCTGCCGGGTTGGTCCCGGGTTCGAGGACAGGTTCTTTGAGCCATGAGATACCAGGGATTGGAGAGAGCCAACACGAAGATCCACATACTTTAGCCAACCTCGCTAAACGTTCAACAAGAAGATCATTCAAGTAAGTTGCTTACGTTTTAGGGTTATTGTTTATTTTTAGGGTTCCGTATATTAAAACCTCAAATGGAAAAAAGAAATGCTTCTAGGATCACTCTGTTGTCCATTTGTAAAGATCTTTTTTAGCACTTAATCGTGTGAATTTATCAAGCTATATTATTATCAAATATTACGGTCTCTTAAAGCAGAAAATAATAAGATTTTTATTCAACACATTCAAATTATACGAGCAATAGTGTCTTGTTTTTCCTACATTATTATGAAATTTGCCGCGTTATCAATGTCTATAGTGATCCGAAAAGTGAACATTTATAGGTAGGTAACTTGACCGGGTTTTTTAATTTGTATACACAATATACATGTTTTTATTCTTTATTAATTAATATATATAAAATAAAAAATCTGATACGAAATATAAGCACATATACTTTGAACAAATTATGTAAAATACTTTTTCCATTGTTACAGGAACAATAAAAAGGTGAATACCGTTGGTGAACATATAGACCCAATCATTGTAATTGTATTAAAACTTGGCGCACTCTCAGCGCATTGCTAGTTCAAGATTGTACACGACCAAAACTCTTCAAAATTATTTATAATCAGAAAAAAAATGGCATTAGCAGTATTTAGCGTTATCTTTAATGTTATGAGTTAAAGTGTTCGATGGCTGAATTGTTATTATGGGTGTACCACAGTACTAACTTTATTAAAACATTTCTTTGCTCTAGATAGTTGGTGTTGTAACATTGTTAGTCTCGCTGTTTCGATGTGTTGTCCTAATGAAGATATTGTAATTAATTATGTTCCTCGTTTCGTCGTTTAGCTTATATACAATAACCCTTATTTCTGTAGGTCTAAAGTATGGTATAACATTAGGGGCTTAGGCCCAATTACTCGTCTTTTTCTATATAGATTATGTTGTACTGATAAAATCTTTTGGTTTAATATTTACAGGTTGTTGATGTTTAGGTAATTTTTTTTCAATGTAATAAAGCAGTATTTTAGTAGATTATTGATGTTTGTATAACGAATGTCTACTTGATTAGGTAAATATAGTGAATGATATATGTTTAATTTTTATAAACTAGGGATTATACTAAAATCGTTGTTCTTTAGACACAGCACCTTCCATGACCGATACACATACACATTAACAATACTATCATCTTCATAAGTAAAACTTTTAACAGAATTACTCTTAAATCTACAAATTTAATAATTGCATGAAAAACTAAACATATTATCGCATGAGAAATAATAATAAATAGTTTCTTACTAGTAGATCTAACCACACTTGTTGGTAAGTATTCGATGTGTTTAATAGATTCGTATGCACGAGCACAATTGCATGCACTGCAAAGTATTTAGGCACACTAAGTGCATCGGTGTTGTTTATTTAGACCATTTTGTAAATATGGGACAGTAAATGCATTTGAGCCATAGAGACGCGGAATAACCTCTGACTTTTAGAAGAAACAAAATGTAATCAACTATGAACTCTAGGTGCTGGAGTTACAAGATGTAGGATCTCATCATGCGTCCATGGAATCCTTAGACGAGGCAAGGTTACAGCCACCACATGCATACCAAAATGGACATCATGGAAGATCATCCAGTTTAAGGTAAGAATTACAAATGAACTTATTTTATTTTTTTACTTTTGATATTATAAATTATGTTTTTTTTTTTGTTTTATATTTATTATTTAATTTTAGTGTCATCGAAGAAGAAATTGATCTTGAAGATATCGTAGTAGTTAATGGTATGTCTAAAAAGCATGCTAATATGCAAGACAAACCGGATTAACCAAACTAATTATTGTACGAATATTCAGCATGATACTAAAAAAAATAACCAATAATTCAATATTTTTAATATCTTGATAATATCATTGAATACTATAATTAATATACTATAATTATTTAATTAATTAATATATTTTTTTAAAGTGTTATGGAAACTTAATGTTTAATGTAACATATTTTAGACGATCCCCAAGTCCAAGACGTCGAGGTCACTATGGAGGCTACCACCACGAAATTGGCTTCTCCGATACAGTTAACAATGTTGTCGAGATAGTCAAACACGAACATCAAAGACATGGCCGTACGCATAGAGCGCCCCATCACTATCATCCACATGGTAGGTGCCTTTAATTCTAAAAAGTAAGCTAAATTGCTCATAAATAGCATAAAATATGAGATCTTTATAATACCACATATGAAGTAAATCTGCTGATGTCCTTAGAACGTTCTCATCTTTCAATTTAATATTTTATTGCTCCTTTGATTTATTTTATTTTTAGTATATTTTTTTGTCTTTATTTAATGTCAGCAGATTCACTGGCTTAATGCTAATGCAAAGGAAGTTGTTGAGTTTATTAACCATTGTTCAAAATATCACGAACATTTATTTAAGCCTTAAAAAGCTACTTTCTCGCATTCGATTATTGTTATTCCCATTTTTTTCATATAGTTTTCACGCATAACGTAACCATAAGCATACTTATTACTTTTCATTTAGATTTAGTTTATAAAATTGAAACAGTTTTGCAAACATTTTTCTTCTCATGAAGGTACTCTGAAAGTTTTGTGAGAAGATGGGAACCTTAGCTTTAAAGTAGTTGTAGATACTCATGTTCCGTAGTTGTAGCCATAAGATTTTCAGTGAGCCATTGAGCTGCGACTATATAGACTCTTAATATTAGATGAAGATTGTTTATATTAGCCTTGTTAACTATATCACAAAGCTAGTTTTGTAAAATATACTTTTGTAGTTGAGACTTAGTTCTATTGAGATTATTGCTCTTTTGTGTGCATTTGTTTATGATCTAATACAAAAATACCATCAGGCTATACCTATTGTTTAATAATATTGTATAGTTAAGTTTAGATAGCAAATGAATCAAATAATAATTTAATATCGAATAGAAGAGATTACCGTCTTAATACGATTGGCAGTTATGTGAGGGTTTTTAATATAAAATTCGCAATAGTGTCAAAATTGTATTGCCTGCTGCATGCTATACCAATGAGTGCCCTTTTTGGTCGCACAACGCTTTGATTCAAATTCTATATAATGCCTGAAGCGCATGCATAAATTAACTTCGAACACGTCATGCAGCATGCAAACGCTTGATGAAAAACTTTAGATTTTCTACTTTCTGTTGAACTAAAATGAACATAGATATAATTCTTGTACTACACACTGTACGCTTTGTGTCCTGCATACTATAAAACATTTGGACACACTTAACTCCAAACTGAGCAACGTTCCGTTCCTTTGATATCCAATTTCCTCCTATACTGTCTAAATTAACCTTTGCCAGATATTCAAAACTTTTAGAGTCACCTTTTTGAGTAAAGAAATTAGGTCGGTAATCCGACGGGGATAGGGTAAAGCGTGGTGGAAGGTACATGAAGGTATTCCTGACAGCAGGGAAGGAGTGGAGGGCGCCGTACCCCACGACCAGCCTGAGCCAGCCCTCGCGATCGCCCAGCCCGCCACACCACACCTACGGTGAGATCCACTCGCCACACACTGGACCACACACTTTACAGAAAACGCAGTTTGCTTTACGCAATCAAAGTAATAAGAGACACCACTGAAACTACTCACACCAAACACTACTTTTTAAAAGAAACACTTATTGTTTTCAGATGTGGCTCTTAACAATGTTTATCATAATGTCACGATTCATATATAAACTTTGCAAGGCGGCACATCCTATACCCCTATATCTTACGATAAGATATCACGTTTGATAGAATATAAATTCTCAGTCCAATCCTAAAATGAAAATCCTTTAACTATATGAATGACCTATTGTAAAGTAAAGGGTCTGAGTTCCGAAATTCTATCTTTAAGTGATCTGAGAGACCCTTTGCTCATTTGGAAAATTTTGTTTGACAAGATAAGATTTTTAAGATAATTAATCGATGTCGTTGAAAGCTGTGCGCATGAAATACATATGGGGGAAGCTTGCAAAAAACAATTGCGGCGATATCCATAAGAAAATTGTTTGCACATCTGTTCGTTATTCCCGGCTATATGATTTTCTTTGATTAATTTTATCTTTCTTTACTTCTTTCATATAATTATATTACGCCTTAATCATATCATATTACGCTTGTCTGGCTGATTGTGGTGCAGTTGGCCAGCAGTAAGAACGCTCAAATTATTCAAAGAGCAGTTTGGGCATCAATAGGTGGTGAACGTGAAAGGGAAAGAGAGCGGGAATGGCGAGAATGGAGAGAGCGGTCGTGGGAACGAGAGGGAGGAAAACGCGGCCGAGGCCGGCAGCTGCCTCCAACGCCCACTAAGCCGTCCACATTACATGTAAAACAACAGCCATTCAGCAGAATTAGCCACAGCCCCTCGCACGTAAGCAAAGCCCCACAATGTACAAAATTTAAGAAAATAATTCTGTTACATTTATTAAGTTTATAATAAAAGTTACGTCTTAGGTATCTTTCAGGGTTGTGTTAAAGGTAGGCTATGTTTTTATTTTGATTATCTACATTTTTATTGTTATTATAGTTATACTATTTATCCACAATTCAAATGCAATTTTTTGGTTGATATTTTGTAACAATATTACATTAAACTTTTCCCTTTTGATATAACAGCGATCCAGAAGGCTTTAATAATCTTTAATATTAGCGTAACCTGATTGATTTTCTCTGTACTAGTTATCATTGAGGCATACAACTCGAGAACCATTAGAGCCTCTACACGACGAGTACGAGTACGGTCGAGAAGTTGAAAGACTGATACACAGAGACTATAGATCTAGAGAAAGGTGAGTGGAATTTCCCCTTTCCGTATATGCGTAGATGATTTATTAAATAATAGCGTATGTTAACCGTTTGTTCTAAGCGTGAATGAAACCGGGCGTGAGTTCGGCAGGCGCGGATTTGGCTACGAGTCGGAGCGCGGCGGGCGGTCGTACGAGGCGCCGCTGAGCTACGAGGCGGCGCTGGCGATGGGGCGCGGCGGCGGCGCGCGCGCGCTGCCCTCGCCCGCCGCGCCGCGCCTGCCCAACGGGTACAAGCCGCGCGCGCGCCACTCCGACTCGGACGAGGACGACTGGTGCTAGCGGCGCCGCCGCGCGCGCTCCCAGCGGGACGTGCGCGCGCCCCCCGCGCCCCTCGCGCCCCTCGCGCCCGCCCAGCACGCGCACACCTTCTGACTCGCTCCACTGCAGTGCTCGTGTGTTAGTCACGGACGACTATAGCTCGCCGGCCGGACGCCCCGAGCGTCCGAATTCTAGTATTTTACAAAGTTTTGGAAAATTTAATTTTTAATTCGCTAAAATTTTACTCTTTGATTTATATTATGGTTAAGGTTATCGAATATAAAACAGTGCCAGGCAAACTTCGTTTGCGCTAGGATTTTTACATAAATGAATAAATTATTAGTCTGTATCGTAAAAATAAACTTTCTATATTAAATTTGCACTTCATAAAGTCTACATTATATACGCCTGCTGAGACGGCCCGCGCAGGCGCCGAGCGCGGCGGTCCACGCCCGCGGCCTCGCTCGCGCCTGTCCGACTTCGTTTCATGTTCAAGTTAGACGTTGGGAGAATCTAGCATTTCATCGTCGAAACAAATTAATACTAGAATGTATAAATATATACATAGCGAATAATTTTTACTTACGATTAGTTAATATATACTAAATAAATAATTAAACATTTTTTATTGAATTTGCTGTCCTTCCCCCAAGTGCTTTATATCTATGTTATTTAAATTTAATACAATTAACTAAATAAATATGAATTATATGTAAACTTTGAAGAATTTCTGCATTGTATTACTTAAATTGTTAAATCGTGTGTAGGCCAGTCAATAGGCAACATAGTGTTTTGTTACATTTGGCGATGTCGGTTATTATGTACACATTTTGGCATAAAAGAATAGCATAGCATAGCTAATGTTAGAAATTATATAGTGATACCAAGCTAAGTCCCCGGTAATGGCAGTTGAACCCATCCATGGTCGTGAAATCAATTCGACCAAATGTGACAAGATGTCTTAGAGTCCCTTGACTGGAGTAATGATATTGTTTATATAGATTTTGTCGCCTGGTTAAGGAGAGTACATTCTATTGTTTAGATAATGTTTAATCATCCATAGACCAAGTACATATTATATTAAAACTGTTTAAATTTTGAAAATTTTAATAGAATATCAGCATTTAAAATGTAAACGACATCCAGATTATCTTCAAAATTGACTTAAAACTGTAGAATATTAATGTAATTATGATTAAAAGTTAAATAAAACCTAATCCTATAGTGTTCACTGTGATTAATAAATTTATAATTCAAGATTTCATTATTAATATAAATTTTTATTAATTAGCTCCAACAGCTTTACATTAAGCTTTATATGATCAGCAATTTTAAATTTTGAACCTGTAACGCAATAATTTTCTAAATAAATAATGACCAGGCACAAAATCAACACCATCTACTAGATTTAGTACCTGTTGGGTAACAACTTTCAATATCCGTAACCAAAACATGAAACACCGTTCTATTTCAGTCCTTTTATTTCGAATGAAATGTGAGAAAGTTGTTAGCCAACTGAATGATTACTAAAATGCTCATCATGTAACACCTGGTAATTAAGATCCATTTTCATATTCACCAATGCGTGAACACCTCGAACGTTATTATTGTATTAGAAATGCAATCGATGTATTTGTGAATTCCGAAGTTAGTTGATAATAATTCTTTTTATTCTTTTCTAAGTGACCCAATATTTAAGTCTACATCCAGAAAGCTTTACTTAAATATAAATCTAGTTTTGAATGTGTTTTTTAAAATGTACTGTTTACGTGAAAAGTTTATTTGTGAAGGCAATATTCAATGTTCGAGGTTAAATCGTAAGCCCATGTTACGAGACATGCCGTTACTATTATAGGTTACGTACTTAATACGACAAAATTGTAAATACATAATTTTCTGTGATAACAATTTTATGAATGAGGTTTATTATTAGAACTGTGTGATTGCATAAGAAAGTTGTTTATTTCAGAGATGCTGTGTCGGAAAGAATTTAACTGTTAGCAAACGTATGTTGCAGCTATCTAAAATGTTTTTCAATAAATTCAAATTGTTATTTTAACGTTATGCATGTCTTGTGACTAAATTCTTTATGAATGATGATTGCAAATTTCATTTGACTAGCAGTGATTGTAGGTACAAATTTTGTAATGTAAAACTTAGTTTTTTGTATAAATCATTCGCAGCCACGCGTTGCGTACCTTCGGAGCGATATAAGCATCTTGTGGATAGTTCACATCAAACATATTATCAATATTTCATTTAATACTCTTTATTCTGATATTTGATATATAGACATGTAATATGAAGTGATTTCTCGAATTGTTGTGCACAATAAGAGTTCGTATAATCTTTTTACCCGCAACTCTTTTTCAATAGATTCATAATCAGAAAAGATTGACACTTCTCAATATATCTGTTTAAACTGTTGTTGTTCACAGCAAAGATAGTGAACAAGCCGTAGAGTTTAATATACTTGTTTTCTATAATTATATTTGCGTTACGTATATAGTACAAAATGTTATATTATCTATATTTTGTTATTAACCTACTGAGTTGTTGTAATTCGTTTATAAGTTCTATTCTATTTCGATCAGATTGCAATTTCTCGAGTGGGACTTAAAGAAGGATAGCATATTTCAAAGCAATGTCATCTAAACCAAAACAATTAAAGATCGCGTGTTTCCTATACTTGTCCATCTTAAGAAATTGTACATTTGATTTTTGAACATGATATTATTATAATAGGCGAGTTATTTAGTGAATAATGATATAGTTATTGTTTATTTTGATTGTTCGCGCCAGCGAGCGCGTCTCATAAAGTATAGTCTTGTTACCCCCGATCTCAGAGTCTTAGATTTCTTCTATGTAGTTTTCTCATTTAAAGTGATTGACTCATTATGAATATTTATATTGTTATTGTATAGATGTATGAATATTTTCGTTCTGTCATTTGTAATTGGGGTGTTAGGTTACAATAAGCCGATGGACTTTCGATGACTGAGTGGTATTAGAATTGCAGAGTGCGTCCTGCTTTAGTGTTCGTGATGCCCTCTTAAATACATACGCATACGTTAAGACGTGTAAATATTGTAATATATAACGCGGCCGATATGTAGAGGTCGTATGTGAAAATGTCTAGTGATATGAACTAGTTGATATTAATGTTAGCTAGGTAATCTCGTCCCCAACTGTCCTTGAATTTAAGTTGGGTGTTTCACTGCCTTAAAATAATAAAAAAAGTTTGGTGTAATAGGAAGGTACCCTAACTACTATAGATAAGGGCATTTCAATATTCTTATACGTTTTTTATCATTCAATTACACGTCACTGTGTCGAATTGTCTTTCTAATTTCTATATATGTACGTTCATACACGTCTACGGTTTGTTTCATTCATATAACTCGCGAAGTACAGTCTACTTATAATATCACTTTTTCTTACTACATTATAATAATTACACTTTAATATGAATTTGTTAAATCGTTTTATTGTAATAAATTGTTATCAATTACTGTTTTAACTCATTTCGTTTTTGAGATAAAGCTAGATGAACTAGATCACTGCAAATACGTACCTATCTAAGTGGACGTCATTGAAGAACTTTATTATTTTATTGCCAAACAGGCCAAATTAAACAAATTATAATAAGATATTAAAATATATTTAATAGTTTGTTCGGTTCGATTGCTATTTGTATTCGCAATATATTGGAAATTTTAGCGAGACGGTTCCATTCAATTTGTACTGGCCTGTATAATGTGATATAATATAACGTAACAGATAGACCGAATAAGTTAATGCATATAAATAAATAATGATATATGTATCGTTCGCAAGTTGTCGTACGAGCTCGCAGTGTTACACCGCAGTGGATATCCACAGCACTTGTATTGTAACCGGTAAGAAAAGCCTTCTGCTTATGCGAACCGTTAGTCAGTTTTGAAAGCGAAGTGAGTTAAGCGTGGTGTCGGATATTATGCCTGCCTTGTATCTGTGTAAACGCTTTACCAAGGTTTAACTTTTGTATTAAATCGGTAATAATAACTGTAAATCTAGCATAGAAAGTTCATCGGCAACGAGAGTGCACCATAGAAATGTTTTTTTTGGTAAGAGCCAACTTTCCAAAATAGTGCATACTATTGATATTGTATTAATAAAGAACCAAAATTTAAAATTAGTCATAAGTAATTTATTATCCTAAAACTAAATACTATACGCATGTTTTCACTATACCTACTGGTAAAATGGTTATGTACAATACGAAAGAGCTACTGTTTTATATATGAATTCTTGCTCGCGTGTAAAATTTTGCAGAACGGATCATATTATAAGATTGTACAATATGAATAAATGCAAAAAAGACATTTCCTCGATAATCTATGATATTTTATTTTACTTAAAAATATATATATATATTTCAAACATATCCCTTATCCTTAGACCTTGACTTGACTATTGAAAAAAAATAAATAAAAATATATACGTTTGAAATGTCAACCATAATTTAATACAATTTGAATACAGTCACTCACAAATTTCAAACAAAACAAAAACATTATAGAAAGTAACTATCAATCAATCAGAGTCAATTTCGATAGCATCCGTACCCATAGAACTAACGTCACCATCAACACTACTTGTTCCTAGGTGCGGGTTTATTTGGTTCTCTACGCGATTACTCATATCACGTCCATTTGGCACTAGAAAAATATATTACGATACTGATTAAATGAAAAATAATGTTGAATTATTAATGCTACTTTTGATTTGCTTTATTTCATTTTTTAGTTTCACTCTATATCCCGCATGGCATAGCAGGGTAGGCGAAAGAAACTTGACAACCGAGTGTTACGACACTCCGTTCCGTTCCCACACTTTTCGCTGGATTTGAGCCATTGCGAGTTACCAGAGCAAAGCTTTTAAAATATTAAACTTTTCATTTCCTGAAGTGGAAATACAGATTCTCATCTTATCTATATGAATTATAAAATAATTTCATACATACGGTTACTTTGGCGTATACCGTCAATTTCTTCAGATGTGCTTATTACTAAAGCATTAAGTGGTTCGTATGCAGCTACAGCTGATAGGTCGATCAGTATAGCCTAAAAATATAGTTAATACTGCATTAAAGTGAAATCCACAATCAAACAAAAACTAATTTAGCATGTATGAAAATATTAAATATTTCATTTTCTCGAGTGGGGATCGAACCCACAACCTGTCGCGCTTAACATCACACACATACGCCCCTGTTCTACAACAGGCCTCGATATAGTTATACCTCTATATAAATGTACTCCTCACTTGACTATAATTACCGATTTATAGGTAAAAATCTAGATTTTATTTTAGCTAGCTAACCTTTTCAACATTACGTAGACTATTAACAAAGACAGAAAAAAATCCTTTTCTCCCATTGTAGATAAAATTAAGTAAGGATCCGTCCATTAATCACGTGAGATTCGAACGGGGGGGAGGGGGTTCGGAGAAATACACGAAATTAATATTCGCTGATTTGCTTAATAATTTAAATTGAATACCTCATTTTCTGGTCCAGATGACGCAGTGGAACTCAAGGAAGTTCCTCTACCAGAGCTATCTTGAGAATTATCGCTGTGGATACCTTTACCATCACCTGCACCAGATGTTGCCCCTACGCCTGGCTCGAGCAAATTACCATTAGCATCTAATTCTCCCAATTGCTCATCTAACGCATCAGATTCTTCATTCTAATTATAAATATTATTAGTTGTTATCGTAAAACTGTCTTGTATTCGCTGAGATTCGTATAATAATAAGAACATGTATGATCAAATTGCAGTTCTATTAAAATACTTATAAAAGTCAGAGCTTTGAACTACATATGTCTAGTACACGATAGTATCTATCTATAAAAACACCAGAATTTTAAGATGTATAATATGTCTGTTGTAAAATTTTCAAAATGCGTAATTTCCAGCCGCATGTGATTCTTATTTCTTGAGATTATTCGTTAAATATAGTGAAACCACTATGAGATTACTAAATACCACGAATTAATCTAAAAATATTACTGAAAATGAAATTAACTAACTTTGTGAAACACAATCAAATACAATTATAACATTTAAATACCTGTATTTGATAAATTTCATTTTTTTTAAGCGGCGAATTTGATACAGATTTGATTTTGTGCGGGATACAGCGTGAAGTTGAGCGAAAATTTGACGTGAAAAATAATGAATTTAAAATGTTAAATTGTTAATACGAGATATAAGACGACGAATTGAAAGATAAAATGACGAATTCACTTTCTCGATTGGGGATCGGACATATTACCTTCAATTTTATATACCAATAATATTGACATTTCTTACCGATTGTTGTTGGCTCATTGCATCAAATAACCAATTAGGTACATAAGTATCATCGTCAAAGAAACACGACTCATAAGTATCAGACGACCGGCCGGATGCAAATAATAATTCTTCTGACGCCTGTACAATAATAAATATAATAGCAATTTAAAACAATAACAACTTATTAATTTTAATAGTAATAATAAAAAACATACAGTGAGTCTTGCTGAGGTAAGTGCAAGGCTGCCAATTTCTGAATCGGTCAAGTTAACGTTTTCGCTAAGTAATGTCTCCGCATTAATTGAGAATCCACTAAGAGTCTCTAAAAATCCACTTGCAATCTGTAAATAAAATTAGGTGTTCATGTTTCATCACAATCGTTACTAAACGGGGTTAAAAATAAAATTACTTTATATGAACAAAAAGTTGCTAGTTTCGCCTTTATTATTGCAACATTTAATGGTTACAAGACATGGCCCGGCGTTGAGTTACGCCTCAAATTCAGTGAAAAATGGAGAACGGAACAGAGTGTCTTAACACTACCTCGTGTTCTTAGTTTCCTCTGTCTATCCACTGTGTCCTATTATTTTAAGGAGAATTTCATACTTATATATATATATATATAAATATATATATATATATATATATATATATATATATATATATATATATATATATATATATACATATATATATTTGCTAAGTACCTATTAGCCTTATTTAACGTTGTACGTGTTAGTTACTATTAAATTGTTTATAAAATATAGCGTACCGAGTTTTTATTTTCTTCTTTTGGCTCAAAAATCTCTTTAACAGAGCTTGCGGTCACCGAGTGATCTGCTTGTGGCACTAAAGCGTTGTCAAGTTCATTGTCTGCTAAATAATATTCTGAAAATTTTGAATTAGAGGTAGAAGCGACAGACATACACGAAAGCGAGTCCAGCTCCTTGATTGGCGTTTTTATGCCGGTATTGCTCAAAAGAAAATGATTTTGATTGTTACTATCAGAAGCCTCTTCAGCCTCCAATTCACTTTCTAATATACTATCTTCGTTTGTTATAACAGTTTTTATGCTTACAGGCGATAAACTGCTATTAATACTTTTATCGGGTTCTTCCTTATTAAGAATTACTGTATCAGAATTGGAAATAAGACTATCTTTTGAGTTATTCTCCGTTAATTGTATTTTTTCTTGAAGTAACTTTCTAATGACTGACATTATGCTGCTCGTAGTATCGTGAACTGATTGTTTAGGCGTTTCTGAATAATCATTTGGAGAAGAATGTTCATTATCTTTATCATTATTCAGGGATAATTTATCAAGGGATATCAATTCATCTACACTGTCATTTGCATCTGAAGTAGAGGTGCTGAGGTTTTCATTTTCAATATTCACATTGTCTTTTATTAATATTTCCTTAGAATTGGAGTATTCTTTTATGTTTAGACCGTTTTCATTGTCATGCCGAGTATTCAAGGGTGTGAAAGATTTTTTTAAAGGTCTCTTAGAAAACTTTGTGGACGAAGATTTTATTGAGACGTGATCATTGTTATGCATAAGCACATTCTTAGTTTTGCCTTTAAATATACTTTTACTAGTTTTTGTAGTTTTATTTGTCTTAGAGGTTATATTCTTTGAAGATTGTGGAATATTTTCTTTATTACTATGAGCTTTTGGTGTTATGTCCAATGGTGTTTTTTTATTAAATTTGTGATGTGTTTGATATTTGTATTTTGACGAAGTAAATTCAGATTTTAAGCCAGAATTACTTTGTTCCGATTTGCTATTTTTGTGGTTTATTATGACCCTATTTTGTGCTAAAGGGCGCACTGTTGCTACGCTATTGGGTGAAGAACAAGTAGAACTGGGGTGAGACTGGGGATTGCAATCATATTTTAACACAGCATTTGTTTGTTCGGATGACAAAATCAATTCCTTATCAACATTAGATTCTAAATCTATACCGTTCTGAAATACTAAATAGTTAACATCATGTTGCACATTATCTTGAACTTTTAATAAATTCTTAGTAATTTCTTGAGTCTCAATTTTATAATTAATGTTTTTCGTTTTGTTATCTGTATTGGTTTTTTGTTTGGTATTATTTATCTCCATATTCATATTTTGTATTTTTCTTCTCAAATATCTTGGTAAGTAATTTTTTAACTTCTCTTTATAGACTTCAACATCGTTTTTGGCAATAATATTATACTTTGTCGTTTTTTTATTTGGAAAAGACTTGATACTCTTTGTTTTACGTGTCCTGTAAAATACGATGTTATAAAATAATGATAAATATATTTATAATATGTTTTCAATACAAATTTATTATTATTACTTATAAAAATTATCTAATATATCAATAACTATATAAAGTCTTACCTTACTGTTATTTTCGAAACAACCTAGAAAATGTATAAATATTAATATTAAGTTTAAGTATAAAATATATCGAGTTAAATATAACCATAGCCTACCCTTGTTACGTTTTTATCAACTCGTACTGTCGTTGATAGTTTCTGAACAGATTTTGTTTTCTTATTAACAGTATTTATAATCTTTTGTACGTTACTATTTTCTTTATTTTTAAGCGGGATTGACTTTTGGGGAAAACGATTATTTTTATTTATTATAGAATTGTTAGCTGTCGGTTTATCTTTCGTGTGAATTATTTTATTTCTTGAAATAATTTTCTTCTTTGCTTTAGAAAATTCATTAGATTGTTTTTTAGCGATACTTTTAGGGGATTTTTTCCATTCACCTTGATAAATAACATCTTCAGAAACCATTTTATCTTTAAAACTGTGTACGTACACACTGCCATGTACTAATTCTCGCGCTATAGTTTTCGTTTTCCGTAATTTTAATAAGGTGTTATCTATATAATTTCGACATTGAACTTGAGATACACTAGTATTTATTGAAGAACAAGCAAGCAAAGATTTTGGTAAGCTTCCTACACTATCACAAAATTCGGAGACAGAATCATCATTTTTTGGTAAAATTTGTTTCAGTATTTCTGTTTCTATTGTTACGCCCTTGTCACCTGTAATATTTTCTGGCGGTTTTTCTGATTGAAATTCTATTTTATCATGGAAATTGACATCTGAATCCTTAATTTTTATCCCTACACCTCCTAATGTATTTATAGGATTGTTACTGTGTTCCGTACATACACCAAAGTCGCAAGTCTGTTTACGAGTAAATATATTGTCGAATGAATCATCAATTCTTATTCCATTGTTAAATAGTTTTGGTGTTCTTATTAAAGATGCCACAGGTGATAATGCACAACTTAAAGTAACATCCGGACCACATTGAACATCAGTACTAAAGTTACGAACACCTTTAGATGTGCTCGGTTGATTTATATCTAAAAAAATATTGAAAGATAAAATCATTGAAAGAAAATTTGAGTATATAGATAATAAAACGTTAAGGTTAAAATTTAATGGAGGTGTGATTAGATGAAACATGGCTAAGATGATTTACCAATTGCAACTGTTGTGACTGTTTAATATTCTCGCTCAGTATTGCGTTACAATATATTTTTAAAAAATAATAATACTCTTTTACCCAAAATAAATATGGTTTGTGATTGCACATTCTCAAAGCTGTCATGTTTTGTTATATTAATAACTGTTTCTGAAACGGTTTCATTATTCATATCATAGCTAACATCCGGATCAGTGCCTATATTGCGACGTAGAGCTATAGTTTCTTCGTCACTTTCTGTCACTATAGATATAAATAAACAGTCTTCATTGTTCGATATATTATTAGTACCAGTACTATTTAAAACATTTCGATTATTTTCCTTGAGGTCTTCATTTTCTTCCATATTACACAGATTAACTAAACTATCAGGAATCTGCAATTTACAGATCATAATCAATCAATGTATAATGTTCTAATATAATATGTAATTCTTTATACATATAATTCTTACCGGCTTCGACAGCTTAGATTGTAACTTTTTATATTTTTTTGTCTTTATTCTTTTATTTCCGTCTTCGACGCTTATTACTTTTTTAAGCTTAGCTATGTTTTTTAACGAAGTTTTGCTAGTTATTCTCTTGTGTTTAGATTTATTTATCTTAATCGAAAAGTTACGACTCTCATTTCTATTATTTTTTTTATCTTGAAGAATATTTTCTTCAGCAAAAATACGATTGATATTGGTTTCAATTACTTTTATTCCATCTGAAGAATCTTCATACACTCGTGGTACTATATTTATAGGACTATCTGTTTCAGGTAAAATATTATAGTTGGCAATAATTTCCAAATCGTTATTTTGCAAAGCTCTTTCTGGGTGCAGATTATCTACGTTCTCAATATTCAAAGCTTCATCTGTTTGATAAATTATATCAATACTATTTAGTTTCTCTTGTAAATCATGATCATTATAGTTTACGTCAAGCTTTTGTTCTAAAACGATAAATAAATTACAAATATTACGTATAAATTCATATATTACGCATAATAAACGAATGTTGCTGGTCCTTAAAATTAAATACAAAATAAAGTATACCGTTAATTTCAATACTAGTAACGCTATCAATATCGAATTCCATGTCCAATGGTTCAGGGTCTTGAATATGTGGTACCACTTGATCTAAGGAAATTTTATTAACATAAAAACATATTCTAAAAACTCAGATACTTGTTATTATAATTAAATATATGCATAGTATTATATGTTGATATAAAACAATACCTAACGGTGAGATCACGTGTTGATACTTAGTCATTATGTCGTTTCTGTAAAATTTAAATAAAAACAAGTTAGATTTATATTTCTAAAGTACTTAGAAAATAACTATGGAACTATAATGGATCCTTACAGAGGAGTGTCAGTGATTTGTTGTTCATCCTCGATATCGTTATCATGCTTCTCTTCTTGACCTAAAATTATGTTTTCTTGTGGTGAAAGCTTGTATTTTTTTCAGTTTTACGATATAATGTGAAAAAGCAAAAAGGTCTAAACACTACGCAACTAATAATAATTGGTGATTTTTTTGAATGAGCTAGATAAATGCATTGGTATTGGTAACCAATAATTCTCATGGTATACAATTCTCATTCAATACATAAAAAAACTCATGCTAAAAACGTTAATCTCTTCTTAGAGATTAACCATCTTAGCATTAGTTGTAGTTAGTACTGAATTAAAAAAAGTAGTAGACATTTAATTTATTTAATTAATTTAACCATATATCAATATTTAACTGCCTGCCGTGGCACAGAGGCATAAGCGTGGGACAGTCTGTAACCGACAGATTGTGGGTTCGATCCTTACTCGAGGAAATGAAATATTTAATATTTTCAATTTAAATATTTACTGTTTTCATGTCTTCGCTCTGGTACAAGGCATAACGCGGCGTTGAGTTCCTCCACTCAACACGCAATGCCTCAAATTCGACGGAAAGTGGGGAACGAAAGTGGAACGGAGTGTCTTTACACTAGGTTCTTATGTTCCCAGCTGAGTAGAGTAGAGTATCAAAATTTTACTGCGCCATATACTCTCAATCATATTCTGATAAGACCTGTCGTTACTGAAATTTAATAGACGATTCTTGAATTTTCAATAATTAGACTCACGATATTCAATAGCTTTTAAAGCAAAGTTCTCAAAATACTGCCGCCTCCTTCTTTCAATGGCTTTCTCCGTAAGAGACAGCAAATCGAACAGCTTATGCTGCAACCAGCTCATCGGCGGCGGGACACGCTGTCCTTTGGTCGCGTGAAGCGCAAGCTTCATTAACCGACATACAATACGATCAAGTTCCGTAGTAATACTATCATCGGTTATGGATCTAAGTCTATGTATTTTTTGATCGAGAACGCGATGAAGACATCGTTCTGGAAATTATATTTTTAAAATGAAATCTGCTAAACATCTGTAACCTTCATGATATAATCTAAAATTAGCGCTGCTTTATATTAAGATAGATATAAAATGGATAATAAATATTTACAATAATATTTAAATTGTAATAATATTTATCGGTAATCAAACTAGTATTAAAATATCAACTCAATGAAACCTTTTTTTTTTCTTTGTCGAAGTTTTTTTATTAATTTTGTTTAAAAAGGTCCACCATATGAAATAAAAATCATCAAATGAAAAAAAAAATTAATGCCTATACACAGAAATATCATCTCAAAACTAACCATAAGAGTCCAGTTCAACCGAGCTAGTGTTTGAAATTGAGGAGCGTACCTCTGTTGAACCCCACTGTAAAGCAAATGGTAGTATAGTAGTATATAACATCAATATTGAAAAATAACATTTATTAGGTAGAGTTAAACGCAGCTGATTTATCTTATAAAGAAAAATAATATTAATATATCTAACTATACAATCTTTTTTTATCCCAATTTTGAAAGGTTTTATTAAATTAAAAAAAAAAAACACCTAAATATAAAGAATCATTTATTTATTACCTGTTAATAGTTACAGAAATGTTTTACGCAAATTTCTTTAATAAAATTGTCAACGTCAAACACAGACAATTCAGATAATGAAAATAAAACTAGCAGCGCCATTCTGGTCACTTTTTAAACTAAACTAATGTCTTACGTAAAACTTTTCAACTTTTACTTACATATAGTTAGATACGTAATTAACACTTATAATTAATAAATGCGACTAAAATATAATAAACAAACGTAATAGATATATTACAAACTAAGTATGTGTTACCTAGAAAAAATAATATAGGTATATCAAATATGAGCCTTTACTACCGAGAAAAATATTTTTTAGGTCATATCAGTCTTTATAGATTATATTATCCAACTTAAAAATATATAAGTTTTATATGAAATTTGTAACTAAAGGATTGAATTGAGTTTAACGTGTTAAGAAAGACACGTGGCATCCAATAAAGTATGATATAATTAATTACGTTGATGTTTTAATTGTAATGTTTATAATTAAAAACAAAAAAAAAAAAAAAAAAACGATACCATGACATTTAACCAGGACAAACATAGGCAAGAGAAGTTTGAATATTTTTACTATTGGAAAGTAGTTTAATATGTTATTTTATTAAAAAGAGACAAATTCCTTCATTTACATAGAGAACAATACATATTATATTGTTAAAATAAATGTGCGCGTGTCAATTGTTTTTCCAACCAAACTTTCCTCTATGAAGTCCTAGTACCTTAAAACAAATTAAAAAAGAATTTCAAAATGACTGTTTACGTCAGACAAGGTGTCAGTGTCCTGCCAGTCCTCGTGTACTTCTGATACATTGTCGATTGCCAGACGAGAATAAATCAGTACATCGTCAACTATCTCGTAGCCGTTCCACTCTAATATGTCCCTGGAAGTTGAAATAAATAATATATAGAAAACCTTAAGCGTAATTAAGCCCTTGCCTCTTGGTAACCGTCCAAATGTTGTCAACCATATGTTATGTCAATTAATATTTCTGTATGGAGATTTATTACTAAATTTCTTTCTTTCTGCCGAATTGGAATTGGAGTGGCGGAATGAATCGCCATGTTTCTTCTTACAAGAGCGAGGAAATGAAGAAAAAAAATAGTTATTTCACTAAACGATCATATTTATTTATACAATAACACGTTGACTCAGCCACAGCCACATTAGTTTGTTTACATTTCAAAATATTTTTATTTCAGCATTATGCTTAAACGTAAAGTATGAAAAAATCTAAAAC
The DNA here is from genome assembly GCA_019049475.1 of Eueides isabella. Taxonomy (NCBI): domain Eukaryota; kingdom Metazoa; phylum Arthropoda; class Insecta; order Lepidoptera; family Nymphalidae; genus Eueides; species Eueides isabella. The sequence continues at coordinate 12,758,194 of CM032385.1, forward strand.
CAAATCTGCAGAGTTATTTAATTTTAGGTCAGCTATATATTCATAAGGCAGGGTAGGCAAAGGGAACCCGGGACCTGGTGTTAAGACACTCCGTTCCACTTCCGTAGCCCACTTTCCGCCGAATTTGAGGCATTGCGTGTTGACTGGCGGAACTCAACGCCGCGCTTTGCCTTATTACCAGGGCGAAGAAATGAAACATTAAATATTTAAAATGAGAATATTAAATATTCCATTTCCTCGACTGGGGATCGAACCCAGAACCTGTCGGTTGCAGTCACACACTTGTGCCGCTGCGCCACGACAGGCCTCAACATCAACAACAGCTATATTTACTGTATCAATATCATCAATATTTCACAGGTTGTGGGTTCGATCCCTACTCGAAGCTCTACGTACCCTGCCATAAGCAGGATACAGTGTAAGGGTGCTAAAAAGCTGAAAAAAAAACACATTTTATTAAATTAAATGTATGGTTCAATACTTACTTTACTTTATCAATATCAGTTGTGATATGTTCAACAACATCCATTAAATGATCTAAAGGTATTTCCAGCTTATGTGTGTCAATGTAAAATTCATTATATTCGCTGTCTACTAGTCTGCTTATTTCTTCGGATATCGCATCTAAAATTCGACACTCCTCTGATTTCACCTAAGAGTATATATAAAATATATTAAAGTAAGAAAATATTGTATGAAATCCAGAAAAGTACTTTTTTTTTTTTAAGTTTTATGTTAAAATATGTTCCCAACGTTCTGTCTAATTCTCAAAATATTGCTTTTTATAAATTTATATACGTTTTAAAACTTACTATGTTTCAAATTATTATTTCCTAGCACTGTTAATGAGACAAAACGCAGCGTTCATTTCCAACACTCAACATAATGTAATGCCTCAAGAATTCGAAGTAAAGAAATGAACAGATATTTTTTAATGAGAACAAAGAATTTTACCACAAAGTTCCTGCATTCTCTTTGCCCACTGAAAAATTATTTATATACATAACATATTTTTTTACCTCATATGGATAATTATATTCCCTTATAATTTTATAGTATTGGTTCCAATACGGAGCATTCTCTCCCCAATTTATATTATACCATAAGTGCTCATTTTGTAATTCTTTATTTCTATTGTCTCTATTAAAATTTAGCATTTTCGTCAAATGTCGAATTTCATCAACGACTTCTCGCGTATGTGCAAAGGCATCCATTTTGTTTTTAGCTAGTAAATTTTGTGATGCCTTAGAAAATTTCTTGACTTGCAGTGTTGTACAATTTAATCTAGAAAAAATACATATAAATAAACATAAAATATATTTAATTTCAATATAATGTTATATTAGTGCTATCTGGTTTCAAAACAACTAACAACTTTTGCATAAAACTATTATTGAAAACTACACAATAATTCTGAGAGACAATGACATCAAATATTATTTTTTAACAAATTCTAATATGATTAATTATAAATGTAATATATTTATTTTGATGAAAAAAATATTTTTTACGCTAATTACAACTAAATATGTCCAACAAAGATGGTAACATTTACACATAGGTACCCCCCAAAATATAATTCAAAATATTACATGTTCAATGGTATTCAATGTAGTGCTTTATCTTAGTAGAGAAGAAGTATAAAAATAATTAATTTCCTAAAGTAGATATAGAGCGCAGCCATACAATCAGGTGTCAGGTGTTTAAATACATATGCAAATAAACAATTTTTTATGAATACAGCACACCTGCTTGCAACATCTTCTATCATGTATACTCTATTTATTCTTTTTCTTCTTGGTATCAAAACACTATGTAAAGTTTCCTCATCAAACATTAGGAAATTCTTTCCTAACTCAAAATCCATATTGCATTGTAGCATTTTATCTTTATATTCCATAGTTTCCAAAGAAAAGGAGGGAGATGTGAGTATTACAGTCATGAACGACTGTTGCTTTAGTATAAGTTGTGTATACGATTCCACACTAATAATTAAATTGTTTTATTTAAATAGAATTATTAACAGTTTAGTATTTTTTATTTGTTTAAAAGTTTGAGTTATTATCATAGTGACTAATAGGCAATTAAAAACAAACAAAAAAATTATGATGAAAAGAATAATTGTTAAAATGTAAGATTACAATTAATTTCCCCATAAGTTCCAGAAGAAAAATAATATAGATAGGTTACAACTTTCAGCTTTTAATTGCAAAAATTATTAAAGAACATCTCATAATCATTCATTATTGAGATATTACATCATAATGACAGAGATTGAATGAGTATGCTGCATATCTCATCTATTTTCATTACAGAATATTCATTAAATGTCATTGTAATAAAAAATGTATGCAAAAAAATCTTAAGGAAAAAAAAAGCAAATTAGTTTGATCAATAAAACTTAAATATTAATAATGGTGTAAAATTAAAATGTTACTAATATACCTATTTTCAATGCAAAGCATGTTATTATCACCAATAGTATGAGGGCTTTCCCAACCCTCAATATTTATTAAATCACCTCCACTTGGTTGGTCTGAAAAAATATAGAGGATCCTTTAGCATATTTACTTTACATGTATAAAAAATTAAATACTTCATAGATATAAAAATTGTAGTGTTAAATTACATAAGTCACACTTTTTTTAATAGAATTGGAAAATTAAAATAATTAAATAATAATTTTCTAACCAGGAATTAAACCCACAAATTTGTTTGTTTGCATGTTTGCAATAAGATGTTCATTCACTGTGCCACATTCTCTTTACATAAATTTTAATCACTAACATCAAAGCAAACTTACTCGCAACTAAAGCCAGACTATTCAAATTGAGATCTGGCTGTTTCTGGTATTCCTTAGCAACAAATAGAGCAAGTTGGCTGCAACAACCCAAGTGGATTGTACCTGCAGGTCCTGGGCCAATACCTTTATATGTTACAGTATATTGTGGATACCGAGTGACTATGTTGCTACACCTGGAAATAAATTTTATTTAATTTCAGGCAGAAGAAATCTAGCGTTAAGTCACTCTATTCTCCACTTTCAACATAGCAGCTTTGTTTTGCTATTAACAGCAGCTTGGGGATTAGAACCCACAACATTTTTTTTACATCATAACATCCATTACTTTTACTATTATACTCTGTCCTACTTTAAATCAAATATACATTGTTAGCTGAGTGTCTCAACATCATGCCTCTTGTGTTGCATCTATAATAGTCTTAAGATAGCTATAAGATCTGAAAATAAGAAATGTACCAAAAATATATTTTACCAATCATTAAATTGTTCTTTACTCCATTCAAAGAAATGATCTAATCTTCTCAGACCATTCTTTTCTAAAGATTTAAATAAAACATTGAAATCTCCATTTGGTGTTGTAATAACAGCTATCCTAGGTTTTATAAAACCAAATATAGTATGAACAATTCTTTCTAAGTCATGTGGAAGCATATGTTCTATCATTTCAATGGCTACCACTGCATCACATCCTATTAATCTATAATCAGGATCAGCTGCATTACCTTGAAATAGCTGAAACAATTAGTAGGAAATATAAGTATTGAAACATTAGAGTAAATGTAAATGCTATAACATTCAATACAGTCAAACCTATAATAAGTAACTGAAAATTGGGCTTACTGTAACTTGTAAAGGGTTTTCTCGCTTTATTATATATTGGTCACATTCAAGTAAATCTGACGAACAACGAAGTGGTATTGTTTCAAGATCAACACCAAGAATATGTTCAATACCTGGGATATCTTTCAGGTATTTAATAAAACTCATGTCATGATACCCAAAGTCTACTACCTAAAAATAAAAAGTAAAGCTAGATAGTTATTCGAATAGTTAGAATATGCTATAATTATAACAAAAAAATCTAATTATAATAAAAACCTTTTCCAATTCGCCACTCCAACGCTCGTCCATAAGACAGTCTGTAACCGCTGCATATCTTTGTGCATACACTGGTGGATAAAATACAACGCCTTTCTCATCATCATAGTCTGCATAAACATGGTCATCGGAATCAACATCGCTAACATCTTCATCTTTAAATTTAAAAGTTAATCTTTTGTAGTATGGTCTAAGAAAACGATCTATCACAGTTAAAAGAGATTCTCGAAAGAATATCAAAGCCTGTAATGCAATTATCATTATTCTGGATAGAATTGGACATTTAAATGTAAAGATTATCTTCCAAGAAAAGCCGACAATAACATGATGCTCACATGTTTATAATAGCAGAATATTTTTGTTTTCTTTATGTCAGTTGTCATTTGCCAGACTGCCAGAAAATATACTGTCAAAGTGACACTAATTTTAATTCAGATTATAAATATTTAATTGATGATATAAATAAAGGTATGAGCTGACTGCTGTCAAATTATTTTAAAAAATATTTTAATTAAGATAATTATTTATCTAGTAGCAGAATACTGCTACTGCTTTTAAATTTCAATTTAGTAATATGATAGATGACAATCGATTAATAGAGATTGAAAAAATAGCAATATTAGTTCAATATATAATATATATTAGTTCAATATATACAATAGATTCTAATTTCAAAATTCTGTCTAATATCGGCTATTACGCAGCATATAAAGCAGCTTCGCCTAATGGATCTAAAATTATTTTTAATAATGAAACTAAAAAGCCTACAAACAATATACTCAAGTGGCAATTATTATTATGGTAGAATATTAAAGAAAATAAAAGTAAAAGATTGGAGAGACAAGTCAAAAATTTAAAGCATTATAAAACACACACAGACAAAAAACTAACATTTAAAATTTATTTATTTGTTTGCAAAAAGATATGAAATTAAAAATACAGGAATGATCACAGAAACCCTTACATGAAAGGCATCATCAAGATCTTGTGAGTCCTAATGTCGATAGTTATGCGTCAAACGCACGCGCGTCTAACGCATCAGAAATCATTCAAAATATCACAGCAGTCAGTTTGTCATGACCAGAACGTTACGATCGCAATTATTCATCAAAATCTAGCTCACAAATACGGATTTATCAAACGGACACGGATTTATAAAACGGATTATCACAATTACGTATCTGGATTAATATTGGATTTAGATAATTACCACCTACGGCTTGCTTGCCTCTGGCTTGCCTTTATTGACCGGCAGTATGAAGCACAAGAGCTATATGTTCGAAAGGATGGAAGTGCTCAATATGTGTAATAACGAGGAAACCCACTCACAAGTTTCTCGTGATGGTGAAACCGGAGCACACATCTTAACACCCTTAACCGACCATACCGATGTTGCGCACGACACATTACGTCGCTTTGTGAGGGCCCGTACGCACATTTAGTAGGAGGCGAGTCACCGTCAACCATTCAATTTGAGATATCGAAACGGCGGCGTCCATTAGTCTCCTTTAATAGCCCAGTCCTCAATATATAAACTAAATGTAGTTTCCAAACTAAATGTATGATGAAAAATTAAATCGAAACCATATGGAATAACATATTTTATACAGATTCTACTCATTATCCGGCCATCTCTGGGCAATTACCTCTGGTTACTCAGAGATGGATCCTGGCATTAGGGAGCGCATTAACGTCACAGAAAAACATTTTAATATTTTCTAAGGGTCCTCTTAGAAGTGTGGACCTGACGTGTTGGACCTGTGTTTTGAATCTTTGTATTTTAAAATAGATATATAATAATAATAATAATTTATACAAAAAACAATTTGTAAAATATAATCATACAAAGTTTTGTGACGTTGTGGAAGTAGCTCAGCTAATGATGTTTGAGATTCGACTCTCAAAGATCGCTGGTTGTCAGTTACACTTTATGAAAATTGCTCCCTGAGATGTGAAGCGGGTCCAAATGTGAGAGGATAACGATTTCTCTATGTTGCACGAAAAAAACTAAAATTATATCTTATAAAACATTTAAATTTAATTTAATTTCATAACAAATTTTGCGATTTTAAAACCAAAACAAAAACGTATGCTTGCGCAGGTGTTTGTGTGTGTGTGTATGTGTGTGTGTTTGCGTGTGTGTGTGTGTGTATGTATGTATGTATGTATGTATGTGTATGTGTGTGTTTCCATGCGTAAGCGTGTGTATATGCGTCTTTCTATTCGCTTCGATAGACGTCTAAATAGCCTATAAAATTACTTTAATTATAACAATCAGTTTATGCTTATAACGGTTTGGCCAAAAGCTTTGATCTTACATATTAGTTAAAAAACAATGGGAGGATTTTATATTCAAAACCAATTTAATTTGCATAAATTTATTTTAAATTTATATATATTTTTGAATTTCATTTAGTATTAAAATAAATAAACTTATTTATATTTATTTTTATACATATTATTAAAATTTCTGTGTATCTTCAGTTATCTGAATTAAAATTGTCATAATGCACTAAGAATGTTTAGTATAGGTATTTTAGCTAAACTGCCAATAACTATTTTAATTACTTATCTATTAAAATTAGGAAATACTGTAACTTTTTACTATTTATTTATTACTTGGTTATTATAATTATAATATTATGCAACAAAACAAATTTATCAGAATTGTAATGGCGGGGAGCGTTTTTCCATATTATAAGAACGGCGTTTATATATTATTGTAACGGCGAATCCGCCACTTGTAGTTGACCGAGAATCATACAATATCACTGGAAGTTCAAATTTATTATACGAATGAACCAAAATCTCTAAAAATTGGCAGCTTATATAAGCATTGACAATTTTTAAAGATAGCATGACAATTTTTAGAGAAAGCATATGTTATGATTGCAGGTAACATATGTTGAATGTTGCTGTGAAGTCTATATGCGGATACGTAGAACCTTACACTACAATCATCTTTCTTCTATAATACTACCACTGTATTGTGTATGATCAAACTTGCAAGCATTAACGCTTTACCGTATTGTCAGCTTAGGCATCATTAATTCTTACCGGTAGCGATACGCCTTTCCACATTTATTTTGTCTTCCATGTTTTACTAAATATATATACGTACCAGATATACTCGATCTTTAAAATCTTTCCATTTATTTTTATCGTACATGTCGTTCTTGCTTAAAAACTTTCAAATACTTTTGTCTTACGCGTATTCATGCTTAGATAATTCTTTTCACACTTTTCTTTCAGTACTGTGAATAATACTGTAAATTATAATCTATAGATGCAGTAAGCGCTGCATTATGTACTTACAATAGACAATTTTACTACCGTACGTACATCGGGTTTTTTTTAATGTAACGATACCCAGAGGCTTTGATAAATATAAAGAAAGTTTATGAACGTATGTGATACTATTGAGTGTTATTCAGTTATTTTTTTATTTTATTTATATATTTTTTTGTATTTACTGTAGTATTTAGTTCATAACACCTTTATATAACCTAATGACGACTGCACGACATATTTAGTTCCCACGATTTACGAATTACAGCCTTGTAAGCTAGTATATATATAGCAGCCTTGTAATCCATCCACCAACGCGACGATATTGTCAATATCGTCGCGTTGGTGGATGGATTCGTTGATGTTGTGTACTTTCAGTCACTTTTAACAGTCTTTTTTCCTATTTGAAAACAACTCTCCAAATATAAATTGCTACTATTGCTACTACAGCCAAACTGAAATGGTGCAACCTTGTTTATTGAGCAAATTACGGCGTTGAGTTCCGCCACGCACGCGTTATATTGGCGTATAGTAAGTTACTGGATTCCGCCTTAACCTGCTATGTGCAAGATACAGTGCAGCATAATTATTAACAATACTTGCATTTTTTCATGACGTAATACATGTAATAAAAGTTTATACCCATATGTGTCATTATTGTGTGACGACGAAGATATGTTATCAGAAAGATCTAAATAAATTTTAAAGTTATTTGTAGGTCGTATAATTAACTTCACTTTTTTTTAATATAATAATTGAGTAGTGAAAAATCGGAATATTATATTTGAAATATTTTCTTGTCCCTTACGATACATGCATTACGTATCCATACTAATTTCGATATAATGGTATTTATTCATAAATTCATATTTCTAATTAGATTTCATTTCAAGTTGCGTAATATAAAGCCGAAATTTTATTAATTATTATTATCTAATACCTTTAATTAAATGTACATGATAATGTCAGTTTATAGCAACAGAGAAGTGAATGTAAGAATTCCAGACGGATTAAAAAAAAAATAACTTCATATCCGCATTCGTCTACTGGAAAAAGCATTACTGACATTGAATGCGTAAATAAAATTTTGTTACTTAAAGACTTCATTTTAATATTAATAAATATAACTTATTTATGGCATATGATTGTAAACTAAAATATAGTTATTTTTAAACTTAACTCTAAATAGATTTGAAATTGATGACACATGGAAGATATATTCAAAAAAGTATAGGGGACGTTAACTAATGTAATAGGGCCCAAAATAGTGATTAAATTAGCTAATCTCAGGTACTGCTAACCAGAGTTAAAGTTTACACTATTATATTTTTTCAACATTGAGAGTTTGTTTAGTTAATAAAAAAGTAACGCCTATTTAAAATATTAAATTCGACAAAAATGCATTTTTTTTTATTTAGTACATTAAATATTTTTTGTTTTCAATGTATAGGATGTCATTTTAAAATTGATAATGTTATTAGAACAAGAAAATAATTAGGAGTAATTGACATTACTTTTTTTAAAAAATAAATAAAAAATAAAATATGATATAAGACAAACACATACACAAGGCAAATAGCCCTCGGTCCTCGGTGGGACGTCGGTCAACGTGCCACAAATAACGACGCGTAATTCTATTATAATAATTGCACTAGCAATATGAACATTAATATTTAAATTTTAATTAATCTAATTACGAAATTACATTAAGAGTTGTTATTATAATTTTTTTATACCAAGTGAAACTCTTGATAATTTATTTTATTTGATAAGTCAAACAGTGAAAGTAAGTATTGTTGAATTGACAGCATTGTCTAAGATATATCATTCAACTCTCTAAATAACCAGTTTTAATGCTAATCATGTAATATGAGCTTTTTGTAGCCTATACGTAATGCATAATTATTACCAATGTATTAAAATGTAAAAGTTTAAGCTTAAATTTTAATATAGTACTCAACTAACTCAGTAAAAATTATATAAATTAGATTATATCATTTATTTTATTTAACTAATTTGTAAAAAAAAATACGTACTTTTTTCAGAATTGGCAATATTTATCTATGTCTAGATTGCATGCATTCGTTTCGAAGCCATACAATTAAAATTTTAAAGTCAATTAAAAATTTAATAATAGATGTTATTATTTATTATATTTTATGAAATCTATTCAACTTTTTGGTCCTAGACTATTCTGTAACCTACATTAATTGGTTAGTCAACACTTCAGCTGCGAGTCAATGGAACAATGTCACGAGAACGAGTTTGTTTTCTGTAACTAGTCTGCCGTTATCATGATATCGAGCTTTATAGGTGGAGCAGTGCGTGTCTTGTCGAGACCGTACTTACATAGCCAATTTATACATAAAAACTTTATTATTAGAATTTTGATACTTTTGATTACTGGTTTTTCAAATATGATTAAATAAAGGTTTATTCTATAATTAAATATTTTTAATATTACACCTTTATAAAATCTCAAACCTCTAGCTCATATTAAAATTATGATAATTTTTCTATCTTCATACAACACGTAACAATTTAGGTATAAATATCACTCATTTCTTCTTTTTTTCTATTTTAAATATATAATATGTTACTTAGATAGCGGAACTCAACGCTGCACCATATCTCCCGTGTGGAAATGGATTCCACAATGGTGGCGTAAGTACATTGTACCGATACTTTTGTATGGCCAAACACTTCTTAATTGCTATACTGTCTTCAGTAGCGGCTATTACGCACGGTAGTATAAATTAGATTTGAGAATTAAAAAGTTTTAATAATTATATTTATATATTGTACTGCATTGAAATTTGCATAATATTTGAATTGATTTCTTACTTTCATTTTCTACTATGAATAACATTATTACATTGTCTACATACTATAGGTATTTCTATAACATCTATTCTATACAGCGAGCTGCATTAGTGATTTATGATTAACACTAAACATCAGTTTAAGTATAATTATTATTATATTATTTAATAAAAATTCAGTCACTTTAAATGTAATGTCATTTTAAAATTTAAAAAACATAAAAAATATTATTTATACGTCATCAAACCAATTTCATGACAAATTAATTATCATCATAGTAGTAGTTATAAAAAAAAATAAATAAAAGACTTTTAGGATTTTGTTTAATGATAATTCTTATCAACCGCCAATCAAAACGCAATGCCTCACATTCAGCATGGAAGACGTTACCTACACATGCTTATGGAAAGAGTCGGCATTGCTTAATCCATATAATCTGTGTAATAATACTACTGAACCATGACCACCAAATGATAATTATTACGACTAAACTAAATATAACCTCAATGACCTCTCGCATCGTCTCAGAAAGTCACATTAAAGCCATATTGTATAATTCATTAAACATATTTGTTAATGCAAATTTTAGAACTTTTCTACAATGATACAAACTTAAATTAAAATTTCAATATTCGAAGGTTTATATATCCATTTAGTAGTTTCTACCCGCATTTTCACTATCGTAGACTGTCTGGAATCCAAACTTAAAATACGGCTTGACCCAAATAGGTATTTTGAGAGATCCTCTTTCAATTTCTGGTTGAGGCCTGTCGTGACGCAGCGGCACAAACGTGTGACTGTAAATGATAGATTGTGGGTTCGATCCCCACTCGAAGGAATGAAATATTTAATATTTTCAATTTCAATATTTAATGTTTTCATTTCTTCGCTCTGGTAACAAGGCAAAGTTGCGCCACTCAACACGCAATTCCTAAATTTCGACGGAAAGTGGTGAACTCAAGTGGAACGCAGTGTCTTAACGCTAGATTATCAAGTTCCCTCTATCTACCCTGCCGTGTGCGGGATACAGCGTGAAGCTCTTTCAATGCTGTAACGAAATAAAATATGTAATTACGAAGTGTAGGAGATAAATTGTTGCGTTCTCTTAACTGTTCGTTGAGCCAGCCAGTCAATACAAAGTTATATTAAGTCAACAATTTACAGAACAGATCTCAATTTTCGATGAGACGGCAAGTTAGTTGTGGATTGGATCCCCACTCGAGGCCATGATTTATTTTTATTTCCTTGTAGGTAGATAAAAATATATAACGCTGAAATTGATTAAATACATTTTAAAAAGTAGATTTCCTTCGAAATATAAGTAACAACCAGTTCTTAAAATGTTATTTCATCATTATTTTCTTTAAAAATTATTCAAGGATAAAATCAAATCTGGAGTACTTTACTAAATCATTTATCCCTGAACTACATTCGTTTTTATTCCATTTTTGTTCTAGTGCAGTTTTCTGATGCATTATTTATACTTGAAAATCAGAAAAATCTTGCTCAGTAATTGATTATTCAATCTATATAAAAAATATATAAAAAAACAGTAATAACAATGTACAAAATCATAAACATAAAAAATATTAGATATTATTTTCAAATTAAATATTTATTTTTTTCATTTTTTCGCTCTGGTTACAAGGCAAAGATCGGCGTTGAATTTCGCCACTCAACACGCAATGCCTCAAATTGGTGGAAAGTGGGAAACGGAAGTGGAACGGAGTGTCTTAACACTAGGTTCTCAAGTTCCATCTGCCTACCCTACCGTGTGCGAGATACAGCGTGAAGCTGAGAGAACATTTTAGATATAAACACTGTGTTGATCAAAATTTTGATTGAACTTATATGGTAATTGTGGAGCTGTTTGGATATTCAGCTTGACAGGTTATTTTTAATAAATATATACCAAAATAATCATAGTAACTCACGTAAACACTAGCCGATGTAGTCGAAACTAAATCATGCTTGCTAAGTTGTATTGGGTAGAATAAATCGTGTTTAATTTATGATAATGACACTAGTTTAACAGATCTTCTTATTATTCAAATTTGTGAATATATACATAGCAAATGTGTAAAAAGGGGGGGTTACATAGGTACATATTGACCTAACTTTCTTGGAAACCATTAACGAATAAACGATGAATATATTATTTTTATCTATTCATGTCTACCTACGATACGTGGGCGTCCTCCTAGGCGTCTTCACTTCATAAATATTATGCGAATTTCTTTATCTTCAGTTCCGGCCGCGAACATCTCAAAGGTCAGTTTGTTTGGCAATCATTATATGAATACTCGTTGAACTTTAGCAAATGTTTGTGTGAAATTTCTATAAGACTTGCTTTTAATTTATAGCGTATAGGTAATTATTTAAACAATTCGATAAAATATTTAATTTATTATTCTGTTGTGAAGATATAACAGACCCGAGAATAGAATCAAATAAATGCATTATAATAAACTTATTTTTTACTTAATAATTAAGATAAGGTCGATGTATGTAATACATTATTTTTAAGTCAATCTACCCACCTTTAAGTCGATAAACACTACAAGATTTAGAACCATATAATGTACCTACATGTGTACAACTATGAAACAAGAGTTAGCTTTGCGTGCAGTTATACTTTTACTAATTATCTTGTGGATTATATAGGTATATGTTTGCCGTTCAATATAGCAATCTCAAACTATATTAAAGAGAAAAAAATGTCCGCTAGGCACCAAACTCGAATGTTGAATTTCATGAAACTTAAATTAAAAAACCTGTCAAAGTGAATGGTAGATACTGGTCAAACACTCGGTCAACGTGCCTCATTGGAAAAAATGTTTTCAATTGAACAAAAAGATATCATTATTCTAAACGTATCGTGAACAGTCTTAAGTTTTTAGAATACGGTACAGTTATCTACATATATGTACATCTAGGTAATGACATGAATATTATTTTATTATAACGCTATAATTTATGTCGTGTATACGGAAATATTCATATATTTGTATTTGTGATACTTTGTGAATGTCTGTAGTACTAGCTAGACATTGTGGCTTAAATAAAAGCGTTGTGAAACTTTTAGTACTTTCCTAGGAATGTCATTTTTAAGTAAAGACATCATCATCTGATTAAATTGCTATGCAACCACGAAAGTTTGTATTGTTTCACTAATAATATAATTTGTTAAATCACGCCTAAGTCTTCGTACCGGTTTTAGGCGCATACGCAGGTCAGGTGAAGAAAAAGCGCGCGCGACGCTTGCAATCGTCAGTCGCACCAGGGTCGCCAGAGGGGTCGGACCGCAATCTAGTCATTGTATTTTTAAATATATTTTTAATATCTTAATCAAAAGGTCATCATGAAAGTGTTCATCGTGTTGGCAGCAGCCGCCGCCCTTGCGAGTGAGTTGATTTTTAATTATTTTATCGGTTAAAGATATTGTGAAAATTCTTTATAAAACAATATTTCAATATACTATTTATCAAAACGTAAAATAATATACACTCTTATATATTCCGATTCATTTTTAATTTGCACATTGTATTAAGAGAACTTTTATAAAGCGTACGTTAATCAAAATTAATATGTAAAATATTACAACAAATTCAGACACGTTGCAAAATTTATTATTTATCTACCCTCATAATATACGATACATATAGATACAGTTTAACTGTATTTTTTTAAATTAAAATAAAACTATGCAGGTATATTGAAAAATAATTATTCGCTCATTTTATATTGATATATTTTTTTCGTTTCAATTTTTATCAATTTATATACATCAATGTTTTAACATTTTCCTTTCGTTTATTTGTATTCTATATGCAAGTAATCCATTTGCCGATCCCATGTGACGCCTATAACCGTCAAGTTACTTACTCTACGTGCATAATAAAATGGTTGAGTGATACTTGCTTATTAATTCACAAGAGGCACACCATTTTTAGCAGAAAAATTCAATCGTTTTTTACAAACTCATTTGAATTCGATGAAAATGAATTTGAAATATTAAAAATAATCTATACATACTTTTACTTGTCTGTAGTACTTTGTCCATGTTTAATGATGGTAACCCATTAAATATAAATAAAGTATTAGCACAGTATATAAATAGTAATAAAAATAACCTACCCTACAAAATTTACAAATGGCATGTATAGAACAAATGCATGCGTAGGAAAAGCTACACAATATGGCGCCTTCGTAGCGCGGCTACGTGTCAATCACTTCGTAAAATTGTATTAATTCTTTATGGTTGTAATAACTAACACAGTAAAAAAATTGTTATTATTATGGATATCTCTATTATTGAGGCATAGATTTAGAAATTTTCCACCAAACACGTGTTTAGTAAAAATGTTATCTGAGATTTTTATCTTTAGATACAAGTAAATGTAAGCGACTAGATCGCAAATCATATGCGAAAAAGAAAAATATTATAGAATAAATTTCTGGGACTTACTAACACTCGTTTTTCAAGAAAAATGAATGGTTTGTAACAATATAAAAGGCAACAATAAATTATTTACTCTTGAGTGAGTTTACAGTAATTCGACATTGACATTCGCTCGAGTAGTTTTTACTGTGGATATTTATAATAACATAAAATTTCTACAGGTTGCGTTAGTTGCGTGTTGACACAGCTATATTAAATTTACGCAAATGTTAGATAGGCTTTTGCAATGACCACTTTACATAAGCAGCCGGAAATTGTAGCTTTTATATTGTGCGAGCAAACTAGGTGGAATGTTAATATCGTGTTATTTTTTTGTAATTATCAAATGGGCTTATTCTTAAATTTATTTTCTTTTGTCTAAAAACTGTTCATAATTAACTTATAAATGTATTATATCACATAGTAAAGATAATGCATTAATTAATTAACTGATGATCGTTGAATCGCAACTTGCAAAATGCTTAAAGAATCTCCGTCATATCTATTTATGGATTTACTTACAATTTTCATTAATTGTTTTTGTTTTCTTATTACTTAGTTAAGTTAATGTTATTATTAAAGGATACTGTTAAATATCTCGTAACTGAATAAATTATTGCAATGCCTAGAATCTTCATCATATTTGTATATGTATCGATTACGACTTTTAGTTATTTAAACAACAAGATTCATCATTAAATTTCGTTCACGTTAACAAACGTATTTAAGGAAATAACTCAACGTTGACATTTATTTTTGTATGCCGGTCACCAATAAGTAAAACGTGACTCGACAAACTAGTTTCGATCATTATTAAAATAGATTTAAAGGATACCTCTTTCAATTTGTTACTATGCTGAAAACAAAAACAAAATAGAAGCTCAAATTTCTGGAAATTTTCCAGACATCCAAAAAAAAATAATATTTTAACAGTAACTGTTACTCTGTTGCTTAATATACAATCGCACACGCTTGATATAAAGTTGATAGTTCACCAGCAATACGGGTCACAGTGCGACCCGTGATGCATCCGAGCGATGCACCGTGTCGAAACACCTCGCTTTCACTTCTCGATGCGTTGCGTCACCTTGCCAAGTTGCGATAGCTTGCGCGGGCGCTCAAAGCCTGGCATATTTATCCCACGTGTGCCGTCTAATGTATAATTAAACTAATGTTTATGATTATAAAAATGTTAATAGAGTCTTCGTGGGGGCGCAAGTGTGTGATTGTAAACTTTGTTGGTACCACAGTCGAGGACATTAAAAATTTAATATTTTCTTTACTTTGCTCTGGTAATGAGGCAAATCGCCGAGTTGTTTCGCTATTCGACACCCAACGCCTACAGAAATTTGCAGAAAGTAGGGAACAGAAAAGTTTTAATGGGAACGGTATCTTAATATGTCCCATATCCAGATCTCTTTTGAATTCCTATATGGGGGATACAGCGTGAAGATAAAATAATTTTAATCTTATAATGAGATAAAGGCATTTAACAGAGTATTATAAAATTGAGTTTTAACTAATTGTAAACTAATTAGCCTTTTAGAAAAGGTTATTTGATAATAAATATATGTTAGAGATTTATAATAGTATTGGCATAAATTTGCATTAACAGATAATATCAAGTTAAACGCTATAGTTTGATCATTTAAATTGAATTGAATATTTAATGAGCACTGAGAGCAGAGCAAATACCAAATAACATTTAATAAATTCCGTTCATTTACATGAAAAAATAATTTTATAATAAATTATATCTTCGCTAACACAACCTTGACCGACCGTGATTAAACATGCATAAATTAACACTAGACCGGCTTTTTATTTGAAATGTCGAATACTTGCCTAGCTCAAGATGATTACCCACTTGTTATTATAAAATTTTCCGTCTCGCATATTTTAACACGTAAAATTTTAAAAATAATACATAAAGTTTGTTGCGGATCAGATATTTTGATTACAATATGATATTTACAACCCGATGTGATATAAAATTTTCGTTGCAATTAAATTTAGACTTAACAAATTTCATAGTTACTTTGCCAACTCTTTTGCGAAACATTACATTAATAGTTTACGTGGAATTACATACATGCAATTTCTTGCAATAGGGCACTACTAGTATAAAGTCACCTTCACATGGACAATATATTTATGACTTATAACATCTGTTACGTATTAACTAAGTACGCGTAAGAGCAAGTAACCCAATATCGATTGTTGACGTTCGCTGATGATTATATAACGTTGCGTTATTATGTAAGAAAAAAAACTGAACCGTTTGGTCTTTTCAATATCGTAGCACGGTCGCTCTGATTCTTGATTTGATTGATTCCACTTTCACTATGTTGTATCGTAGATTAATGACTTCTTACGCCTTGTAATGGGTCGTTTAAATTAACTGTTATACTAACATGCATAGGCTTATAGCAATATAATTAATTAGCTTTTTGAGACAAAACATAATTTACAAACTGTTTATATTTGTTACAGGCGCCCAATTCAAATGTCCCAACAAGGACGGCCAATACGAAGATGACAGACAGTGCGACAAATTCTACGAATGTAATGATGGCGCTGCAGTTACCAAGTTGTGTCCCGATGGTCTGGTGTTCGACCCTACCATTAGAAAGATCAACAAATGCGACCAGCCCTTCAATGTAGATTGCGGAAACAGAGTCGAACTCCGTAAGTATCTTAAAATTAGATATATAGTGGATGATAGGACTCGGTATAAATAATTACTAAAAACGTTATCCTCTAATATAACAATGACACTTGGACGAAATTATAAAATATTATTAAATTTGATTCATTTAATGTAGCGTGTAAAATCTTATGGTTTTTATGGTTTTATTTTTATTTATTATTATGTTCAACAGGACATGATACATGCACGTGACACATACAAAAGTAATATTTCACGTTGAACATTTCTGCTGAAGGTCACATAGCGCAACCATCAGAAATGAAAGTGTCCTGTCCACCTTTGACCACCTAGGTCACACCCTGGCGCTTTTCTAGGCCAATTAGATACTAAATTGTCATGTTATTTAATGATATAACATAGTTACAACATTTAAAAATACCATGAAGCATTTAAAGCTAAAAAGTCTAAGAGTTTCTATACTTTTTTCACTTGTATTGCACATAATTCTATTTTAAGAACAACAAGATTCCTTAGTTGTGTTTTACAGACATTTACATATATTTATTGTCAAGAACGCGTGACTAGAGACTTAAGTATGCAATTACCTTACCTTACAACATTTTAGTAGAGATACTTCTTGAAGTTGTTCTTATTGAAATTGTATGTCTGGTAGGCATTTAATGGGTCGTGAAAGGAATTTAATACTAGATAAATTAAGTTGGACCAAGGTGAATCGGTTGAGAGCGGAACAAAATGAAAATAGCGATCGTACATTATCTCTCGTCTACATGTATTACTATACTACTTCCTACTTTTCATTACCTAGAATTGGACCTTAACAACGTAACCGGTGCAATATCAAGGTTTACAACATATATTAAAATATTTAGTATCATTTCTAGTTCGAAAGTTATGCCAACACCGAGATGATGCAACTTTTAAGTTTTTATTAATAATACGATTTCAAAAGTTGTTTCGATAGTCCGTTCGCCTTGGTGATTTTTGTAATATTTTTAAATGTTTAATATTTTTCGTAAATACTTATTTTTATGAAATTTATATTATAGTTAAATGCAACTGTTAATGTTATTTATTGAACAACAATAACTTCTTATACAATAAAGTTCAATGTACCTAAACAGCGAAGCGTGTAACTTGTATTAAATAATAAGATGAAATAAAATTCTCATTTGAAGAATTTGATAACTGATTATCGTTAAAACTGATTATCGTATAAACATTTTTTCATTAGTATTTCTAAGTGACACTGACATATTATTTTGAATCGGTAATCTTCATTTCAGAAAAAAATATTTATAAAATTATATTTTTCTTAACAGAACCCCCTAAGCCTAGCGCTCAATGCCCCCGTCGTAACGGTTTCTTCGCTCACCCTGACCCCTCCGTCTGCAATATCTTCTTAAACTGTATCGAAGGTGAAGCTATTGAAGTTAAGTGTACCGCTGGTCTGCACTTCGATGAGTACTCTGGTACCTGCGTGTGGCCTGATTCAGCTGGCAGACAAGGATGCGCCGCTCAAGAAAGTAAGATTATTATTTTTTTACAATAACTATATCGTAATATTCTATATACCATAAAACTCCTGCTTTATTAATATTGATTGCGTCTCACTTAGTTATAGACGTGTATATAGACACTCGCGTTTCAATTAATGACCATCATGTTTACTTTTGCTATGAATTGTTTAGATAATACGTGACTAAGCTTGTATAGAATGTAAATGATCTTCCATTTAACCTTTAAGCTTGTTACCTTTAACTTTGTTTTATTACAATATCATACTGTTTGAAATGTAATTACAATATTTGTCTTTCTTACATAGAATATTTTGTAAGTAAGCTTAGTTAATAATACCTCTTAAGTATCACGTTTCTTTTGACTTTTCTATACATTTTTATATATTTAAATGAATATCAAACGTAGTATTATTAATTTATTAACTATGATTTCAAAATTTATATAAAAGGTAAAATGATGTTGTATAGAGATTAAAATAAGCTATATTTTTTGTAAAATATTGTTGAATGTCAGTAAATCACATATTATTTTTATTTTTTTTTTATAGAAAAGACCAAGGATGGTTTCGAATGCCCCAAGGAGCAACAAGTTGATGCCCAAGGCCAAGCCGTCGCTCACCCTAAATTCCCTCATCCCAATGACTGCCAACGTTTCTACGTTTGCTTAAACGGTGTAGAACCTCGTGACCTTGGTTGCCAAGTTGGCGAAGTATACAATGAAGAGAGCCAGAAATGCGATGCTCCCGAGAATGTCCGTGGATGGTAAGTTCATTACAATTTAAACAATGATTTGTTTTCTTATGAAAAATCTTATGCAGTGGGATTTATTATACGGATATTATATACAACGTTTATCCTTATAATAATTACTTGTAAACTTTTAATTAAAACGACCTACTCCTAATATGTTAAAAAAAAATAAGTTTTATTGTCCTTTATGTGTAAGTATAAAATTTTTAGTAACTATTTGTTTGTTTACAGCGAGGACTGGTATAAGGACTCTGAAGACGCCGCGCCAGCCCCCAAGGCGAGGTCCTAAACTAGTGATAAAATAATTTAGCTACTTCTAAGACTTGATAAGTTAATATATGATAAGATAAACAATATTTTTGTATTTTATTTTTCCTTTTACCTATATTAATTATACACTGAAATAAAGAGTACGACATTTATTATATTACACATAAATCTGAACTAAGAATTAAGAACTTGAATTACTCTTAATTCTTACAATTACGAGTGATTTAAGTAGACAATATTTAGGTTCATTATGATTCGCACTCGGGCAAATAAAATATGGAGCAAATTAAAAATTTTAATGTTTTAATTTCCTCCCTCTTGTAACAAGGTAAAATGAAG
Organism: Eueides isabella; assembly: GCA_019049475.1. Lineage (NCBI taxonomy): Eukaryota > Metazoa > Arthropoda > Insecta > Lepidoptera > Nymphalidae > Eueides > Eueides isabella. Next base: position 12,778,194 of record CM032385.1, read on the forward strand.
CGTTGAGTTCCACTTATCAATATGTAATGTGGGGAAATATGTGTGGGAAATGTGGGGAGTGGGGAACGGAACGGACTGTCTTAACACTTTTTCCAAATTTCCCGCGCCGCCTTGCGACAAGCCGAACCTAATACGAGTAGTAGGTACAATTTTACGCCAGGGTTCAATCCCTACTTGAGAAATTGAAATATTTGATAGTTACATTAATATTAATATTGAAGTTGAATATTTAATATTATTGTTTCTTGACTCTGGTAACAAGGCAAAGTGCGGTGTTGAGTTTCACCACTCAATACGTAATGCCTCAAATTTGGCAGAAAGTGGAGAACGGACAAGTTTTAACACTAGGTTCAGTAGTTCTGTGGATACAGCGTGAAGATGAGTTATATATATACGTTGGAATTGTTATAAGCGAGATAGAGAATAACAAATTAGATTATTGCCATTTTTGTATTTAAGAGAATATAATGATTAAAAACTCTAAATTGTATGCGTAATTAGATAAAAAAGTTGTACAAGCGTAGGTTATGCATGTAAAGATACGAAGAATACCTTGATATGGTATATTATTGAATATATACACGAGTAAAACGTAAGACTTGGAACTTTAAATACTTTATTTAGGAATGCAGTTTGTTTCCGACAATCCATGGCCTGGACATGTCAATAAAATAATAATAAAAATAATTCATTGCCATTTTTTTTCCTTTCGACCTTTGTCAATAGCAAAACTACTATATATGTTTGTTTAAATAGATGTCATAAAATTTTATGTTCACTCCTTCAGCTGTATCCAAGAATGTCTGTTATAAAAACGTAAGAATTCAGATATTTTGAATTTTTTTTTCTTCGTTTATAAAAGTTTCGAAAAAACGACTGGTAAGTTTAACAGTTCTTTTAGTTTCATTAAATTTTATTTAATATTTCTCGAAGCATGACATTTTTCTTACAATGATACAACGGTTATTATATAAAATATCGTAACAAGAGGTTTTACTTGTGGCTTAGCGACTACCAATCAATATTATAAGGAATTTAAATTATTGAATTCAATAAAATCGTTTTTAAATTTTTCCTCATGTTGTTTTATTTTTTTGAACTCACTAATGCCCATATATTTTAGGCTTAAGGAGTGCCAAGAAGATAATAGAGGAGGATGGCCTTTATTTATTTTTTACTCACTCACCTCAACGCTATATCCCGCACTTGGCAGGGTGGGTAGAGGAAACTTGGAAGCATAGTGTTAAGAAACTTCGATCCACTTCCGTTTCCCACTTTCCGCCGAATTTGACGCATTGCGTGTTCAGTAGCGGAACTCAACACCGCGCTTTGTCTTGTTACCAGAGCGAAAAAATTAAAACATTCATTCATTTCTTCGATTGGGAATTGAACCTACAACCTATCGTTTACAGTCACACGCTTGTGCCGCTGCGCTACGACAGACCTCATGTTTTACCAATTTAAATTAAACTTATTGATATTTATCCGACTGCACAACGCAAAGAAGAGTACTATTTAGTTATCAATCAATAGTTTATCAATCTGTGTATATATTATAAAAAAAATATGGTTGTTCCTATGTCTCGCTCTACAGACTAAACTGGTCGAGTGATTTAATTACTTAGCCTTGTGAGTACCACTAAAGAAATGGTATTAAACAAAAGTTACAACAGCGACAGCCAGAAGCCATACTGTAAAATTGAAAAAAAAAAAAGTAATATTAATAAAAGAACTAATATTTTTATTTTTTGCTTAAATTTGGTTTTATGCATTCTGTTTCATATTATTAACTGTATAATATTAAAATACATTATAATTGCAGTACTATTAAAATATTTTTTAATAACATATCGCAATCATTGCGTTTATTTTGACTGTTTCTTTAAGATAAACCAAAAAACCAATGGCCATTAAGTAATAACAATAGTTTGTCTGTAATTTAAGCATTTATAAATATACAAATATTTAGATTATATTTAGGTATTGCCAATGTACGATACTTTTTTTTAGGGGAAAGACGGCAAACGGTAAGTGATCACCGTCGCCCACGGCCTCGTGTAACTCCAGAGGAGCTAAAGGAGCGTTGCCGTCTTTTAAGGTGGATGGGCACCGGGGCGTGTTTATACTTGGCGGGTTTTGCCAATGCACTTAGTATACAATGTCTTATAATTGGACAAAAGGTTTTATAGAAGAGGGTGATCATTGTTTTTATTTTTTTTATAGATGTCTTATGGGCAATGCATGTAGTGATGTAGTGCATAATTTTGATTCAATATTAAAAATACAATTTACTCTATAGTAAAAATGATGCATAAATACGAATATATATACGAAGAGTGCACTTTTTTGTCATTTCACCACAGCGTAAATAGGAGTTTATCTATAATCTTTATTGAAAAGATAAAATATAATATCAAAAACTTTTTACCCTCATTCGAAGAAATTTTTATTTGTTCTCTCTGTTACCAAAGCAAAGCGCAGAGTTAAATTCCACTCAATATATGTATTAAATTTGGCGAAAAGTAGAGAAACAGAACAGAGTGTTTTTACAATATTTACAATTCCCAAGTTTCCTGTGCCCACTCTGCTATGTGCGGGATACAGCGTGAAGCGGAGTGAATAAAAACTTTTATGGGATTAAATAATCAATTCTAAAACTAATATGGACTTGTGAAGGATAAGAAGTCCTAACAGTAGCTTTAATTTTAATATTCAATACAGTTAGTTGAAAATAAAAGCTTAAAAAATTCAAAATACCACGCCCTGGCCCCGTTATTGTTAAATTTTAAACGGTGATTACAACAATGTTAGTTTTAAATATTTCGTTTAACTATTAACCGTGCGATATGTGTATTGCAGTTTCAAAATAAGTCATTCACACTATAAACGAGGCGTAGCTTTATAACGCCTATTATGCAGTAATTTTTATGTATGTATGTCAAAGACAATAAACTTTCAAAACTCTCGCATAATGGCTTTTGTTTCTTGAAATGTATCTGCGTCGTAGTTACATAGTTAACGCATTGTTACTCCTGGTAAGTATTTATCTTTAAACGATATAATTATGATTTTTGTTTTCAATATATATTTTAGGAACGTTATAGTAGGAACCACAAATAAGATATAAAATAGGAAACAAATCGAATTGTCCTTTAGTGGACGTGTATATATGTCATGATTGTTCTTGATATGTATGTCGTTGATTATTTATTGATTATGGTACAGTACGAAATGTTGATTATTTATTGATTATGACACAAAATACAATGCACGAATGCTGGAGCTTTTAATTGCGTTTACTTGGAAACTTAATGTCTTCTATGCTTCAAGATGATTTATAATATATTAAAGATAATAATGTTATAATACTTTATATTGGATAAATATCGTAAAAAAAGTTCTGATATAAAATAATAACCAACATAAGCACTGACCTCGTAAGGATATCAAACCTACGACCTTTGACTCACCGCCCTTATAAATGTCAAGGCTAACATTTTTATTTTCAATATTATTCATATTGAAATATAATTTTGTAAATGTTTCTTTTTTTCTTATTTATTTATACATGGATACACTTAACGTGTAAACAATCAAAGGGAAATCATAAACACTTCTTTAACTCTCGGTGTGGGTTTACGGGAAATCGCAAGCATACCACACGCGATGCCCGGTCCATATAAAAGTTAAGCTGTTTGTACATCACGATGACTACAATAGTAGAAATGTATTTAAAATCTACATAGTATATAGTTTTGTAAAAATAAGACGCCGATTAAAATCATATATAAAAAAATGTAAGCTTTTATCATTTTTATATACATAAAATGATATCATCATTATAGGACACTGTATGTATATTAAGATTTAAGAGACGTTTCGTTTAAAGTGTAGAAAATCAATTGAATTAAATTATTTCCTCAAGTAGGAATCGAGTCAATCATTATCAAACTTACAGTCAGACGTTGTTCAACTACGCCATTATGCATTTCGCTTCTATAAATTAAGTGTTAAAGGTCAAATATGTATGTTGATATATATTTTTTATTACACATCTGTCCCGTTTTGTTTACAAATCGATGAAAAATAATTAAATTTGAATATATCCTTATTATTTCTCCCATCTAATTTCGAACTTAGTACTATTACTATACACAAATATATACACGATAAAGCGAAAAAAATATAATCACAAAATAAATTCAAGATATATATAATATAAATATATAATAATGATTCCATTTTTATATGTTTGTGGTACACTTTCAATATCCACACCCCACATATACTCGTAGCTAACCCAGTTTATATCAGAGTATCGAGTCAACAAGTTCTCAAGGATACTTAATATACACTAAGCCTAACACTAGTTTTCGAATGGCATTCGATTACTCAACCCTAATTGTTGCAACTCGCTTAATTTCATATCAAACATTATTATCAGTACATTAGTCATTGCACACATTCCTCTACAAAAATGTGCTGACATAATTTTCATAAATATTGCGAGCACAAATTAGTAGTTGCATTATTGATCGCATACCGCAACGCATATGCCAAAATCGAACAAAAAAAATCACCTTAACAGTGTCTCAAAAATATGTCTCAAAAATATATCTCAAATAAATTAGTGTCTGAAGTTTCCTAACCTGACGTATTTATGTTTCACATGTAAATAAATGTTAAAGAGATCTTGTTTGGTGCTAGAAATATTTACAAAAATATATTTTTTTTTATTTTGAGAAATCCGAGCATGTATATATATACCAATTAAAGGAAAAAAAATCTTTGACACTTGCTTAGACTACCATAGTTTTAACCGCCCTCGGGATTTCAAGGCTTTCAAGGAAAGGAAGTATTTTAAGGCTATAAAGCACAACTTACATTTTTCTTGTTACTTTCATCATTAATATAACTAGAATTTGGTGCTGTTTATTTTTATGGTGTGAGTGCTTACTTTAGTTTTGTAGGATTTACAAATATAAAAGCTTTATATAATGCATTTTAAAAGCGACTGATGCAATAAAATCGATCGAAATTGCTAATTATAATGTAACAAAATTGCAATAACCCAACCGAATTTCTGTTAGTACATAATATTTTCATTTTTTATTTCATATCAAGTGACCTACAATTATGGTAATTAAATTTGTTATAGTAATATTATATATGTATGTTTAATTTATACTGTATTCTCGTTGCTAAGTCTAATGTAATGTAAGAGTTCACATTTTTATTTTTTTTGCTATACAAATTTTTTTATTAATAATTTACAACCTTGATAAAATATTTTTAAAAAATATTTAATTATTTCTGGTTTTAATTTCTAATTGACGGAGAGTACCGTAGGCTTATATAATATAATTAAATTATATAATGCCTGTGAAATTATAATTAATCAATTAAATTTAATGAAATTATAAAAAAAAACTAGACAGAAATATTAGGATAGATATATTTATATATTATATTTTTTTAGTTATCTTGTTCTCTTACCCTTAACCGAGTCTTTTATAACATCATATAGGTAGCATAAAAATAACGTTTCATGTATAAATAACCACAAAAAGATAATTGTACGAAGGTTACTAGAAATGTATCGAATTTTGGAAGGTTCTTCCTTGAATTAAATAAAAAAAATATTGTTTTTAAAAAATGCATTAATTTGAAATGAATAAATAATTAATATGTCTTGATGAAAATATTAAGAATTTAAATACATTTTTTTAAATAACTAACACATGACGTAGTCTATAGCCTGTAGTCTATATATATATATGAAAAATTTTATAATTTTATTCAAAATTTCCAATATTTTCTCAATAAGACATCGACATACCTGTAGAAATCCTTGTTAGTTTATGCCGCATTGATATGGAACTAACTCCCTAAATTTATGCAGGAAAGCCCTTTCTTCATTTCCTTTAAATCATAGTTAAAAGTAGTGTACGCCGCATCATTTTGTAATATTTGTTTCAATTCCAATTAAAAACCATTTATTCGCTATTGTAGAGAAGTCCACTTTTGTAAACGAAATGTTTTTAATATTGTTATTTTGTGTTTATTTATTACAATAAAAAATGTTCCTAATAATAAAAATAGTGGCAAAAATAATAAGAATTCATCATAAATTTCATTTTTCTCTAAGTCATTGCCATTTGCCGTAGCTACTGTGAAGCAGTTGACGATGAGTGTATCTATTTTCGACGCATGATAGCTATTCAAAATGATTTTATTTTGCCTTTTGGTAAGCTATTCAAAATGGTTTTATTTTGCCTGTGTTAGTAGTCAATGTGATGCTTTCGTCTTCGAAGTAACGGAACGGATAGTTCAATAATTTTTAAAGATTATTAATTTCAAATATTATAAAACCGAACAAATTTACAAAAATAATTACAAATACCAATCCAATCCTTAATTACTGTTTTTTTAAGCACAAAAAATACGCAAATATTTAACAATTTTAATATATTTATTCTAATATACAAGTTCATATTGAATATGTATGTATATTGATTATATCGCTACTTATTGCATGTATTTTTTTAAATAAAATAATTTTATTAAGCATGCATAAGCGTTCAATAGCATTTAATATGGTCGTGAAGCGGAATATTAAAGTTATACAATGATTGCCAGTTCCTTTCGCCATGAGATTGACCTTCAATTGTATAATTTGTGGCTACCTTTTAAACTATAGAAATGTATCCGTGATCTTTAGTATGGGTACATGAGACTTATTCCATCTGTATACCTCCATTTTATAAAATAATCCAGTAAATACATTCTATAAAATATAGTGCGATACATATACTACTTAATAAAAATATATTTATGAAATTGATTTTATTAATATAGCTGTAACTTTTGTAGTGGTGATTGTTGCAGGTTTAAATCTCACTTAAGAAAATATTTATTTTGTAGATTTTCTCTGTCTTAGTGTGACTTTGAACTTTAGCTCCCAATACGCATTTTCGTGGTGGAAAGGAAAAAACCTGTCAAAAAACCTCAATGTCTACAACCTGTATCTTTGTACGTTACCACGCAATACCGGTAATTTAGTAAGTGGTTAAGGAATATAAAAGTATAATGTTATATTTAACATGTCAAGGCTGTTGGTAAAGCACTATGCTCTAATTTTTTTAAATATACATTATTAAGCATTTGAATTAATTTTTACTTGAAATCGTACATCAGATACGTAATATAGATATCATGAAAGTGACACGCGGAACAAACTTCTAATCAAATGCTCTACTTACGTTATCAATTGTCATAATCACAAAAAAAATTAAACCAGTATTTGAGGAAGGCAGCCTCTTTAATCGAATGTACTCTACTAGGTGTGCGCCGGCGCCGGTCACAATGCAATCGACGTCAATACAGAGCAACCTTCGAGGGGAACCGCACGTGCCCGGGTTCCTATAATAAATATATCATTTAATTTTTAAAATCAGTTCTTTTCCAACATGAGAAGTTTAATCATCGCATTCGCTTTTTGTGCCTTAGGTAAGTCTAAATTATTAAAATATTAATATGAACTTATTTAATAATATTGTCAAATGAGGTACTTTGAAAAGATAACTATATTATAACAATTTTATTATAAATATACTATATTAATAATTAAACATAGTATAAAGTGTTTTCTTTAATATAATATCACAATCTACAATTTTGAATACAAATCTTAGATTTTATAATAGAAGACAATAAAGTTATACCGAAGTACGACAAGTTTAAGTACGACATATAATATAGATAAGTACCCCCCTAATTTTAAAATTTAAAAGCCAATTATTTTTAACACGTTGCAAATAAAGCGTTCACTACCTACAGCTTTTAAGTTGAGCATAAAGTAAAAGCTTTAGCACGAATTGTATAATTATGGTCGCAAATGTGTAGGTACATAAAGTTTCTTTTGCTATACCTTCTAAATATTATATTAAATATAGAATTCCTTTCCTAAAGGGTTATGAAAGTAATAGTATTGTACCAAGGACGCGATGCTAATTCCACAATATTGTGGTTACTTATTTCACACAAAATTAAACAGATTGCATCGAAGTGTAATAAAAGTAATAAACTGTAGTTAAATCGTAGAATTGAGCGTCATGTTGCAAATTGATTGCTTTCTTCCTTTCCAATGTGACCCGCATAATGACGGTTATCAATCAATGTCACACAAGATAGTCAAAAACTTGTTTATACAGCTATGTCTTAAGGCAGTTTAAAGGCACTGAGACCTATGATGAAATACCATTAGACAAACGTGCTTAAAAGCTCACTCACAGAAAATAATAATCAGAGCTTAATGTAATGATCGTTCTTTTTTAAATTTTACGATTTCTTTTATCTTAAGATAGAAAGCCGTTGTAAACTTCTTCCTAGTTACAAACCAAATGACACCACAGGCTTCGAAATAAGATCGCGTTGACACCTTTCTCTATTAACCCGGAAGAAAATATATAAAAATGTACATAAAAATATAACAATAAGTTATTTAAAAAATAATTAAGTTTATTGATGCCATAAAATACTATAATAATAAACGCTTATATCTAAATTATTAAATTCAATAATTATTTAACGTTAAGACAATACCAGTAACGGTCCTTTCACTCACGTGTCCTTAAATACTTGATACAAAATAATTTCTTAATACATGTTTTGCAAGGGCAATTTTACTATTGAACGCTGTCACGGCATATCGGATTTTCGAAACTTATAAGGTAGCTGTAATAGTGTTAAATGGCCTGTGTGTAAGTAGCGTAAATTGGAGCAAATTCGGCAATCGTGACTGTTTTTTTTTCTTATACAATAAGATTAATATTTTATATTAAAATATAAATTATTTATGAAATTACTTTAAAAATTATAAAACTAATTTCATATTTATGAATTAATATTACTATTTAAATATAAATGATACATAAATTAATTTAAAAATTCCGCGCATACTTTATAGGGACATATAAAAGTGTGCATTAAAGAATTAAAAAGATGTAAGATCGTAATATAAGTTAAACTTAGAAAATAATCATCTGACTATATGATGATAACCAATCATATAATTATTATATTTTTCATAGCACACTTAATGTGGTGCCGTACTTTCTCTAGGGACCCGGTGAGAAAACTGTTTCTTTCTAAAACAAACTTGTGGTTTAACTAAATAGAAATTGAATCTTAAAATACCGTATCGCTATCGTTGTCATTTTAAACTATTTTTTTTTTCTTTTGTTTGCAAAATTCCAAATTTAAGTAATATATGGCATAATTCTTGGTAAAAAGTATTATATTAAGCATTCATAATCAATAACCTCTCTTTCAGCTTCAGCACAGGACTTTGACTGTCCAGAGAAGAGCGGTTTCTATGCAGACCCGTACCAATGTGACCTTTATTACAAATGCAGCAAAGGTCAGTATCGTGTGTCGAAAGGTCGACGTGTAATGTGTCGTTTAAATGTCACTTACCTTCATGCACATGATTGCACAGCCGCGATGTCATTCCTTCCCATGTTACTTAAATAAGTGTTAAAGATTGATTGTAAAATTACGGACTTTTGTATTAAATACAACAACTATAATTTCATTTGAGTGTACGTTATTCTTAATTGTTTTAAAAGATTATAAAATAATTAATATTGTACCTTCGTAAATAAACCAATAATCTATAGTAGATGAAAAATAACTTAAACTGAGCTACCAAAAATTTTTATATTTAAAATATATTCATGTAAACTATTATTTAAATTTGATCTGATATATACCAAAAATACATAATACTGACAAAGACATGCTTTTTTTACGATGAACGAGATTATATGTATAATCTGTAACTCTTATTATGGACTTTCGCTTGTAAAAGCTTTCCTTTACAAAATTATGCTTAATATTATGCATGCTTTTGAATAAACATAATATTATGTAAGTTCTATAAATAAATTATATCTATTGCCATTTGAAAGCAAATCTCTAGACGACTTGACAATTAGACATTGTTTTCTCATCTTTCACTCGTGTGTGAAATCATTTCGTGTTAGTTTGCTAAATCTAACTTTACCCATGTTTAAATATATACATATGTAACACATACGTTGTAAGTACCACATATCATGACGCCTACAATCATTCAAATTATGCATATTGCTTAAAGGCAATATGAAGGCTACGTCCGGATTTTTAATGAACAGTTCTTGTAATATGACTGTAATTAAATTTACTGAATAGTAATGTGAATATAATTGTTCGAGTAAACAAACTGGGATCGCAGCATTTCAAAATTTATTTCTAATTAAGATTGAAAATAAAAGAAAAAATTATAAAAAAATATTAAAATGTTGCATTTCAAATTGATTTCTTAATTTTAAATTGTTATGTTTTCTTTAAACTAATAGAAACGTATTTGGCGTTACAATGCATTGCACGCTCAAGGTTCTGTAGTGCATACTAATATGGTTATTCTCACATTTTAGAACAGTTTCTTGTTAAAATAAGTACTTATCTGTAGTGAAAGCCCAAAATGTATAAGAATTGAATACCAATTACTTCTTTGTTATATTTAAACAACACTTGTACCTACATCACTCGGTGTTTGGAATTTATAGACTTAATTTGTATTTTTCAAATGCTTTCGGGAATTATAGTCTTTGGTAATAAATCAATGTACCCGTCTTGTCATTAATAGCTGTAAATATATGGACATAGTAGATAAACTTTCCTTTTATATTGCGAAACAAAATTATTTAAGTATGCATAATTTTTGCACATTTCTTATAACTCATTAACTTAAACACAAAATTATTTAAAAAATTATAACAAATTATGTTTTAGGTGGGTTTGTGGTTTAGGATTATTTTGTTTTTACAATAATCATGTCAAATGTTATTAAAAAAGTCGCATTTTTTATATCCTTTTTTTCTTTTAACAGGTAAAGCGGAAACTAAACTTTGTCCCGATGGTCTTGTATTCGCTGACGAAAATCCAAACAAGGAACTTTGTGATATTCCCACAAATGTAGATTGCGGTGACAGGAAGGAGCTACGTTAGTATTTTTTTATATTGAATACGATAAAAGTATTAATGAATTTTATTCCCAACTAATTAATTTTCGTATTTTTTCTATAATACCACCAAATATATTAGATAATATATAAAATTTTAACAATATTTTTCATTTACCCTAAAGCTAAGAAAAGACAGTAATTAAAGTTATAACGTAATGTGCGAATACAGAAAACCATTTATACAATCTTCTAAATAAGTAGATAATTCCGGTTTTTTCATTTTATTTTTATTTTTCAGAGGAACCCAAGCCTACTAAAGGCTGCCCACGTCAAAATGGATATTTTAAGCACCCCGATCCTCAGGTAAATAAGAGCAAATTTTATTTAAAAATTATAAATACATAATAACATATTTTTTAGTGTGTACTACTTACTATCTGAAGTTTCAATATAAATTTTAGAATGAATACTCCTAAGCGGTAACTCATAATAGTCAGTTTTTTTTATTTATGTTAGCCGAAATTTGTATTACAGGTATATTATATTAATAGAATATAAAAATAAATTCACTTTATTTTCTTTTCTATAGGCATGTGACAAATTCTACTACTGTTCTGATGGTGTCCCTAATGAATTACCTTGCCCTCCTGGTTTATACTTTGACGAAGAAAGCTCAAACTGCGACTGGAAAGAATCAGTACAAAGACAGTGTGACAAAATTACAAAAGGTAAATTGCTAATAAAAAAAACTGAAAAATACAAAAACATAATGTATGTTATAAGCATTTTATATATTTTATTTAATATAAATTTTATTTGAAAATAAATTTAAAAATATTATTCTTAAAAATTTATTGTTATAGTTAATAAAGCCTAAGATCATATTTTTTTAATTATTTCACAGTGCAATCTAGTTATATTATAATAATTAATCAATCATTTATATTTATACTAATTTTACTTTTCAGACACTTTAGACGATGGATTCTCGTGTCCTGATGGTGAAGTCATGGGACCTAACGGCCGTCCTCTCCCTCACCCAACCTTCCCACACCCTGAGGACTGCCAGAAGTTTTACATTTGCCGTAATGGCTTCCAACCCCAAAAAGGCAGCTGTCCTTCCGGCAAGGTCTATAATGAAGACACTTTCATGTGCGACGAACCAGAAAAAGTACCCGGATGGTATGTTTATTTTTTGTTTGTTTTAAAACTATATTTATTTTATTAAATCGAATATTTTATTTCATCATTATAATAATTTATGATTATTTTTGATATAATATTGTTCAAGAATATTTTTTTTGTTTTAGTGAAAACTACTATGAAGGCCAGCCACTAGAGAAGAACAAATTACCGAAGAAGGCGTAATAATAAGAATATATAAGAATTACTATTAGTTTTAGAATTTAAATAAATAGTGATAAAGTCTTGTTTTGTTTTATTTTTATGTGAACACTGGAAAAAGATGTGATAATAATAAAATATTATCATTGGTCAACTACTTAAATGCCTACAAAAACACCGTTAAATAAATAATTAAAAAATATATTAATCGATTTATACAGTTTTTGATATGCATATCATATTTTTGCATGGACCAAATCATGTAATAACTATGAATTTAATTGGATTGTTTTTATTTTTTCGTCAGATAATTCACATATAATATTATAAACCAATCACATCATAAAGCTTTAATTGAAATTGAATAAAAACAAAATTATTAAAAAGTAAAGTCACGTCTACAAATTGGTGGATAAGAGCAAGTTATTTTACTTTTAGAAAAGACTAAGTGAGACAATAATTAAAAATAGATAAGCTTACATGTATAACGAAAACAATGTTAATTGAGTATTTTTATTAAATATTATGATTAATTCGTTAATTAAGAGAAAAATATAATGTACAGGCTGAGGGTTTGAACACCACTTGAGGAAATGAAATATTTTCAAATTAAATATTTCATGTTTTCATTCTTTTACTCTGGTAACAAGTCAAGGCCCTGCGTTAAATTCTGAAACTCAATCTGCAATGCCTCAAACTTGTTGGAAAGTGGGGAACGTTGTGTCTTAACACTAGGTTCCCTCCGCCTACCATGCGAGACGCGGGACACAACGTGAAGCTGAAAAAGGATTGATTTTCATATATAAATTACTAGAATGATATCTGCAAAGTCAGAAGAATACATTTATTTAGATAAAATATATGCCATCTTTACGAAGTTAATTCTCAAAAACATAAATCTCAAATCGAATTATAGTTACTTTTCTAAGGAACTTTTTTATAACATTAACATACGTGCAACAATAGAGGACGCTAGCATTGCGTTTCATATATGCAGGTTTATCAATCTCAATAAAGCATTTTTAATAACAACACTAGATGGCACTACTGTTGGAACTAAGTTTAATAAAGAATGGATGTCAGGACGTTGTTGGACTGTCTCTAGTTAGAGGAGTAATGGTCCAAGTTTTTATCAACACTGGTAATATAGTATTAAGACATTTTACAACAAAATCACTCTATATAACCTAGTAATGCCACTGCTTCTCTTTAAAACATAGTAATGTCAAAGTATAATTTAAGTTGAGCGGCATTGCGAGTTGAGTGATCTCATTCTTAATAATAATAAAAAAAAATGCGGCTATCAAAAAAATATTTTTTATCGAAGATCTTTGTCACTAACTCACTCAGTGCACGCTGTATCCCACACATGGCATGGTAGGCATAGGGAACTTGGGAACTTAGTGTTAAGATACTCCGTTCCGATTCCGTTCCCCACTTTTAAATTTTTCTTTCAGATTTGATTTCTTTCCTTTTCAAATTTGAGGCATTGCGTATTGAGTGGTGGAACTCAACGCCGCGAGGATCGTTGTGTTAATTTTTGGTCTGCTGGTTACCATAGTGTTACACTGGTAATGATTCGTAGCCAACGGAATCCTAAAATGTAGCGAAATCATTTATTTGGCTGATAGCTTTTTCTTTACAGACCACGTGTCACACTCGTACAAGACAACAGATTTGACGTTGGAGTTGAACATTTTGATCGTCCAGCATCGTGTGATTATTATTATTAAAAAATTATGATTATTAAAAGTCTCCAAACAGGCTTAAGCTCTACATATACACCTCGGACTTTTTTAATACGCCCCCCTCTACATTTGTTCCCCCCAGTTGATTCATCACACTTTCTATGTATGAAGTCATCTGTGAAGTCTATGTCTTTAAGCTTATTGTATAGGACCAGGGCAATTTTATATCTATAACTTGGCGCATCATATCATCTACGCCAAGTTACAGATATAAAAAAGAATCTGGGGTACAATCGGTTAAATGTCCCTTATTTATTACTCTGGCCGACGAACCCATATAGAGGTGTTTATTTATGTCTTTGTTTTCTTAAGTATGCCTTTTCGTTTGAGTATCCGCCATGTATTGGACCGATTAGCTCTATCGATTGCTTTTGCTTTTTCAAAATCCATGTACAGGATAAAGAGTGGATTCTGCATCTCATTGCACTATTCCAAAATCATCACCTTCATACATCAATCTGGAAAAGTTCTACTGGAAGGGTATCATTATCCAGCGCTTTTTCCTTTTTAACTCTTTACAGCTTAACAAAAATTTCAATCTAGTCTGGAAGATCAGTTTATAGGTCTAATATATTGCAATCTTCTACAGAATCACTGGCATTATCATTATTGTTGGTCACAGCGTCATTATGGTATAATAGGACGTGCACTCGATCTTCTGACCTCTTATTTAACTAACAGGTTTCAGAAGATTGATGTAAATGGCGGGATATCTCCTGGGTCACCAGGAGGTCACCAATCAGTATGGGGTCCCACAGGGTTTTAATATATATAAATCATTTACCATATTTAGTTGAAAGGAGATATGAGATAGTATTGTTTGCTGATGATACTTCGTTGATTTTTAAAATGCAAAGAAGACAAAAAATATATGACGAAGTAAACAATGCATTCTCTAAAATAGCATTTAGTTACATTGGTTTAGCGCTAGTAACTTACTGTTGAATAGTAAAAAACAATGTGTAATATTCAGACAACCTGAAACGAAAATTGTAAAACATACTTTTAAATAGTGAAGTCGTAGAGCCTGGTGATTCTACGGTATTTTTCGGTATCACCATTTACTTATATTGATAGATTGGCGAATAGACTGAGCTCTGCAGCTTTCGGGGTAAAGAAAGTTACATTATTGACTGATCACAGATTTTATTATTGGGAAACGGCTAGCCTTGTTTACTTTCCTGTCTTACGGCGTCTTACATGGGGGTAATGCAGTTAGTATTAAGGCAATCTATATAAAACTCCTTGGAAATAAAATGCTCGCTCCAGGGTATTTCAAATATATCATTGTCACATAATTATATGATGTAAAGTTTTAATTAAAAAAAAGACATGTCTCGCTGTGAGGAACTGGCCTCTCAGGTCTGAAGCAGTAACTTTAGTGAACTGGTAGTAAATTGTTTGACGTTCAAAAAACGAAGCTTGCAACTTAGCTTAGCTTGAATAAAAATATTTGAATTTGAGCGGCAAAGACCTCAGTGAAGTACTCTCGCCATCTGCGTAAGTAATCAGCCGGCGTAGTAAGGAATTTTTGCTTTTTTAAGTTCTTTGGCTAGCGGCTTGTTTTAAAACTCTCTTCCTGCAAGGTTCTCTATTATTGCTGCTGCTCTTTTTGCTTTTCTGACATTACGCTTTAAATTCTATTAAGACAGAAAATATTCATAGGCTAAGCTCTCTTTTGCGCTCTCGTTCGTTCATCGTAATTAACTTTTCTTTATTTTTTTTCGTTATTCTATATTGCCCCAAGTAATATATGAGATCCACTTTTTTTTAAAAACGTTATTATAGTCTTAAAATTTCTCCCAAAAGTGACGTGGAGTGTTTTTAAAGTTACACCATATTCCCTCCACGTTATTTGCTGCGATTTTCTTTTGGAGCTATAATCAGCTTACAACAACCTGCTCTCCTATATCTGGCCCTATATAATTTAATTTAGATATCACATAGCACTTCGATCTTCTTTAAGCTTTTGCAAATTTTTAAGCGAATTTTAGTTATAAGGACGTGGTTACCGTTTACATCAACTGCTCATCAGTTGCAGACATCGTGTAGCAACCGCCACCATTTTTTCTCTTTTAAATTTTCAATTTGTTTGAATATTTAGTACGTAGGAAATAGTGGCGCTTGATTCGGGCTATTTAATTTTTAATTCATATATCGAGAGGAACCTAGGAAATATTACGCCAATCATTATGAGGAAAGACGGTATTGCCATATAGCTTTGGCTACATAAACCAATGAGCATTTTAACTGCGCGAAGCATGTAGATTTCTTAGACATTATTTATATTGTTGTAGCAAGCTAGTCAATAAATACTTCTGTAATATCTTTGGGCGCTGACTTCGTTATGCTAGGTGCATAACATTGTAATAAGATGGAACTTTATGGTTGCTGTTAGTTAGTAGAATATATATTTGATAACCTAATATACCTTGATTGGTTCAAACTTAATGGAAATAGCCATTAGTGTCTGTTTTTCGGAATAAAGTCGGATTTTGAAAATCCATCTATGTATGTCAGTTAGCCTATCCTAGAAGACAAGTAGATCTGCTGCCCTATAGACTGTCGTCCCGTACGGCTTTTAATCACACAACATGTCTTACATTTTGTGAGATGAATGGTTATATAGTTTAATGCTATGCTCCCTTACTTAGTTTCATGCTATATCTCTGAGAGAACGGAACGCCAAACGCTATTGTCTCGGCATATCTCTTTCGCCTCGTCCATTGTCATCAACCTCTTCAAACATGCCCTCCAGTAAGTGGCCCTCCTCTAGTATTGTAGACACAGTGTTTTTTCAAAAATAAACCAAACTATGCTCCCTCTGAAGCTAAAACAAAATCAAAATAAAATCTAATGAAAATGGAGTGTGCTCCCTTCACTCTAAATAGAGTCACTTCCATTTAAATGATATGTTAGTTTTCGGTCTTTTCGTAAAAAATAGTCTGGGAGAAGACCTAAAATACTGTAATAGACAAAAACAGGACATATGCCAATTACACGACGGAGTTATGATTGATTATACCTTCACATATTGAGGCTCACCAGACAGCATGTTATGTCGCTGTACAAGTAAAGCTGGTCGACATTTCTTCAAAAACTCGATTTGGCGTATTCTTACATCAATGTTTGCGTAACTGATACAATTTTAATCTTATTTTTATTGACCATTAATAAATAACAAATCTTTAATTACATACAATTTAAATATTACATTATTTAAACTTTTAGTTACTTAGTTTTAAAAATTACCTTAATTTTACTTTTAACGTTTTAGTTCTTTTAATTTTATTTACAACGGACAATTCTCTTATTAATTTCAATTGAAATATAAAGTGACAGTGCTCACGTTCTTACTTTATAAGTAAACGTGAACATTGCTACTTTACTTATAAACTAGCTGACAAATAAATTTTCGTCTAACGACAAAATTTCGACGAATCTCTGACGCGAATATATGCTGACTAAAATTATACTTAAAATATAATTAATAGTAGATAAATTGTATTTGAAAATATATATTCTTTTTCTGCCGGCTTCTCTAAGGCATTGTGTTAAGTTAAGTAGCGGAACTCAGCCCCGCAGTTTGCCTTGGTACCTGATATAATCTACCTTTTAAATTTCTTTATTATCCGTAATTAGTTCTTAAAATTTAGCAATAAATTAACTTTAAAGCCGTAATTTACTTTTACTTTCATTCAAGTTTTATCGCTCGAAATATTTCCGTTATTAATAAGTAATTGCTAGGTAAAGGTCAATGTAAGCTTATTTTATTTTCAATTATAATAACTTAAAATTCAACGGGGAACGGAGTGCCTTAACACTAGGTTCCCAAGTTCCCTCTACATAGCTTCACGCTATATCCCGTACATCAACCTTATAAATCCATGCTTAAATCATTGAATGTATAAATAATTTAAAAAAAATGTTGATGAAATTTAGTTCACTAAAAGATATTAAGATTCAAATGCAAATAAATTACTTGTTCAATTTTACAAATCAAAATATCGACTACTACTGCTTTATTTAAATTAAAAATATAGAATATTTTATTTCTTTAGTGGGAATTGATCCCACAACCGATAGTGTTTAGACTTACATGCCTGTATTGTGCAAACTACGGTGCTACAGATAGAACCAGATAGAGAGCATCAAACTTATTATACCACTTTTTTAATTTGGTCACACCTCTTATACTCCAAGAGGGCGACAGCTTTGTTGCCGGCGTTAAACGTGGAGATACACACTTATTATTTAAAATTGGGATGTAAATTAATTAATCTCCAAATATCAATAAGCGTTTTTTTTTTTTCATTAAAAATTAAATGTTTAAAATGCACGATCCTACATTTTACAACCATGTTATGTTATTCCCATAACCGTTTAGCTTTGTGTCAGTCAATCAATTATGTTTTTTTTTAATTTCACGTATGCTCCCACATATGTCAGAGTAAGTAGAGGGAACTTGAGAACCTAGTGTTCAGATTTTCCGTTCGTACCCACTTTTTACGTATATGAAGCATCGTGTGTCAACCACATCCAGCACTCAGTTGGATGTTGGAACGTCCCGCTTTGTCTCGTTACCAGAGTAACAAAAATAATGAAAATATGAAATGTTTCATATCCTAGATTGAGGATCAAACTCACAACCTATTGATATTAAACACACTTGTGTCGCTGTGCCGCAATAGGTACCTCAATGTCCATAAATCATCAGTCAAAAAAATATTGTAGGACCAAGCTTTTCTAGTTTCTTATATCTGTGTAATATTGTCACACAAAGCACGCCGCATGAGGTATATGACCGTTTTCGTAATAGGTAACTCGAACTCAACGACGCTTACCATATTCATAGTATGGTTATAAAATATTTACTATAATTTCGATTTATATACGTATATTAATCATGTTCTTTGAAGATTATGTTTTGTTATATTTTTTTACAAATATTTTGTATCGTTTTTGCAATAACTTATTTAATGTTAACTAAATATAAAAATATTCTTCTCGTCATATAAAAATATTATTTCTTATAATATTTCAAACTAAAAAATGTAAGTTTTAATTTGGAAAGAAAATGTTAACCATACTATAGATTGTACAACGACGGTGGTAGCAGCGGCCTGCGCCTGCGCACGCGCCAGTGCTGCCGGGCTGAGTTTCACGCGCGGACGTCACGATACATCGACAACATGAGGATTAGTGCACATTTCGCTATTTTGACCGTGTGCCTTGCCTATGGTAAGATATTTATATTCATTACTACAATTAATTTAAAAAGTCAATTAATATTATTTATGTTATTTCCTTATCATACATACATATTATACTTAATTAAAAACTATTTTTATAACAAGTAAAATATTTAGTGGACACGCGTTGACCCTGAATGGAATATATTTAACATTCTAGAAAGGATTAATTATAACAAATTTTATATACGATTGACAATTCAATATTTAATTAAAGTATATGTTTAAATCTACTTATTTAATCGCAAGTTAATTCAAAAAAATTCGTACAATTGCAAAGATAATTGCAGTGTATATCCGTTCATTTACTTATCTTCATCAAATAGAGTTACTTCATCGGATATACCTGCGTTTTATAATACAATTAGAAATCAATCTAAAAATAACAACAGCTCTTTTAACGTTAAACGTTCTTACTGGATTAGGTGATTATTTAAAATTTTAAGCAATATTAATTACTCTTATAATATGACGTGATATATACGAGGATGAAGATTCACTTAAGTTTCTGGGCATATTTTCATAGATGCTAATGATATGAACAATATAAAACTTGTACAACAGCTTTAAAACTTGATATGTGCACATTAATATTTAATTAACACACTTCTGTACATATGCATAAAATGTTATCATTATTGATATATCAGAAGGCATATTACATTATTATCCGGTCCGGTTTAATAGATATTTGTATTGAAACATTCTCCAAATTCTAATATAAGATTATATAAAACCTTTTTTCGATAAGAACAGCAACCATCGTCGTCAGTCAATACGCAATGATCAAATCCTAGAATTTGAGCTGAAACTGAAGAACGGGGTGTTTTCATGATATTCTCTGTCTGAATAAAAGCTGGACAATAAAATTCTGCTTATGATAATAATGTAGTCTAAAATTATCATTAAATCTATTATCTTTATTTCTTGAGATAATATAACCTTTTAAGCATGATACGTCTTACTATTTTTATAACATATAACGGAAGTTATATATCATTATGATATCTAAATATTCCATCTTGACGTTGACCTATTCATTACATAAACATTTCTGAGCTAATCCAGTTTGTTTGGTAATTTTAGGCATTATAAAGATATAGTTTTAATCGATATTAAATAACGCAAGATTAACTTAGAAATTTGCTTAAGTTATTTTTTATATTAATAAATCATCCTTTATTGACTTAACGATAAACATAAATGAAACTACTGCACTTGGAATTTTTTGATATTTACATAAAGAATATAGAGTTTCGGAAACTGCGCCCAAATTAAAATGCAAATTACAGCTGTTATTATACACATCGCTGTTAGAATACCGTGTATATCTTAACGGTATACTTTAACGTTAAAAAGTTAATGCAACCTTGCTTAGATCAGTATTCATCGCACAAAAATTTTAAAAAATAAAAAGTACAAATTCAGTTGTTAAAGAAATTTTGTTAAGTATTTCTCGACAAACATTTTTCATGCGTAACGGCCTTGCATTCTTAGCAGTCTTTTTAAATATATATCCGGTTCTATTTCTTAATATTAGGCTTCACAAGATTATTTCCAAAGGTTTCTATTATTAAGTAATTAATAAAATACTTTACATATTTGCTACCATAGTTTTTATGTAAGCTATATCTATGGGTTTAAATTTTTAATTTTCTTTTTCATATAATTATTGATTTAGTATTTCTTACAAAAAGTCCTTTATACAATTCATACTATACTCTATGTAGTACTCTATATAATTCATACTGTATACACTTGCAATGATATTCAAAAGCCAAAACCTGGTGTTAATGTGCTAAATATTTAACTAGATCAACATCTGGCCATTACAAATAGAACTGAAATTATCCTTCGCCGTCCATTGCTCAACATTGGAAAGGGTTCAGAATATTTAATAACGAGTACTGTGCTGAGCCGCAACAAACGTTTGATTGCGTATACGCCGCACCCGTCGTTCAAAATGACATTTTTACAAGTAAACAATTAGTGCTACAAGTATATTTTAAATGTTAAACTAATAATTTCGATATTTCATATCAATATGCAAATAAAATATTAATTCAATGTTTTGTATGGCTTTCGGTTTTTTTTTGGATGAAACAATTTCCAATAGTTACACTCTGAGCTAAACTTTACAAAAAATGGCTGAAATTAGTATGAATCATATTAAACCATATTTTTTTTGTAATAAGCTCGATTTAATATTATTGTTATTATAGCACTACATTTCCGCTCGCGGTTTGCTCGAGAGGTTTTCAATTTAGACGAAATAGAAACATGTGTATATAGATAATGAAAAAATATATTTATAAAAAAATACTAAATATTTACTAATTTTAGGTTTGTTGAAGCGAATATTTCATAGTCTGTATTTATTAATTATAATTATGATATACATATTTTTAATTATTTCAAATAAACTCTAAAATATAATTAAGTTATTGTAAATGTTACTAGTGGCTAATGGTTTCCTTAGTTACTCAACGAATGGAAAGGGGCCGGAATTGTTTAACTCAAGGTCCACACCTGCTACATTGGAAAAAAATATTCGAATTCAGACTTATAATATACATCATATAAAGCTTCATTATTAAATGAAGATAACTGTTAATAAGTCCAGTTTAATTTGCTTATCCAACAAAGTTATAACATTTATGTTTATATAATTTTTGTATCTTGTATTTACCTACTACGTCTAAAACTATGTTTTTTTTTTTAAAAAGAAGCCAAAGTCATATTGCTTATCGTCCTAAATAAAATAAAGTTATTGCATAAGCTTAGTCCGCAATCTATTGAGTAGCAAAATTGTCTAGAAAACCATATAAAGATATTTTTGCTTTTAAATTTAAGTCGAAATAGTGATAAGCAATGACATTTAAAGCTGCGATTAGTTCATATATATACAGATTTATTAGGTTATACATATATGTATGGATGTGAATAATTATTATAAATAATTTGACAATAAATACCAAAGAAATACCGGGCTCTTTTAACTACGATATTGCAGTCATATAAATCTATGATAAAAAATGACAGATTCATTAGCTAGTAGTAACTTGAAGATACATTAGCTAGCACTAGTAATTTAATAACTAAAAAATGGACTGCAGTATCTCCTATGAAAATATACAATGCATTAAATATTAAATTTATAATTATAACAATTCTTAAATAGATCCTAAATATATCGTGGTGTCATCACATATTTTAATTCTACAAAAACTTTAATAAGACGCATTCTTGTTTTTTAAAGGTCACTAGAAACTTTAACGTCTAAAATAACAAAATGTCAAGATGAATCGTTCATTTGTTTCTTGTTTTAATTTAAATTATATTCCGTTTTTACTCAACGACGATTAATGCTCGATAACCTTTTTTATGAGCCTCTTAATAAACGAGTTACAAGTTTTATACTAAATTGTTACAACTCCTATATTGCTAGTAAGATAAATACCACGTAAAATAGTAAATATTTTGTATAAATTTTGAGTTAAAAATAAAGAATTCCTTGTATAATATATAAAATATGTATTGTGATTTCGTTCCTAATTTTAGGAAGAGAATATGATTTTTTAAATTTTATAATGTCCATGTAATTTTATCACGATAAATTACTTTTAATACTGAAATTATATGAAATACTTTCACGGTATAAAATTTAAGGGCTTAGTTTTTGCCATTCACTTTGCAATTGCCTTAAACTGAATTACGTGAATTATATCGTAACCTAGTTTACGGCGATAAAAGTTTTGTGTATTTCGAAATATTTTTTGTAATAAAACTTATTGCAGAAATTGTACTGTAACGGCAAAGACAATTTGCCAGATTTAAAAATATTTTTTATGCGAGATCTGTTATGACGCAGGGGCACAAAATATACTTTTTGGTTCGATCCCCACAAAAAAGTAAGGCAAAAGTTGAAATCTACCACTCAACATGCAATGCCTCAAACTCAGTAAAAAGTAGGATGTGGTACGGATTGTCATTAACGCTGCGTTGTCAACTTTACTCGGCCTACCCTGCCTCGTGCAGACATGAGAGCGTGAAACTTTATTTTGTTTTATACAATTCCTATGAAACATTTTTTTTTAATTATTTTTGTAAATATTTAGGCAATTAGTAAAATTAAAACCGCGTGATTGCTACACTCATGTTGGAATTTATTCATTGTCCATACAAAAGAGTTCAACGCGTGCGTTCCACATTAGTCATATCATTTATTCATCATTGTCATATCATTATTGTGCTATCTTCTGTTTCATAATATTACGTTTGTCTTCAACGATTAAGTAAGATTTTATATTATTAATAATATGTGTAATTAACTTTTTGTTGTTTTTACTTAAGTGGAATATTGGTACATTTATTTTTTAATAATATTAAGTTAATATTTATAAAACCTTTATAAAATAGACGAAAATGACGCACAAAAATCTAACATATTAATGTTGTTTCGTATTTTTCAGATATATTCTGAAAAATACTACGGACTACTTGTAATTTTAACGTTACTGTCTACAAGGATATATCAAATAGAAAACACTACGTAACTATTTATTTAAATGCTGACACTATATTATTCTGAAAGTGTTTGAAGAGAAAGCTTTTCCTCTAAAGATAAAAACAATACACATACATTTAAATGAATTGTATGTACAATGAAACATTCAAATAATGTAACCACTTGTCAATCATATATTATGCGTATTTTAAATATTTTGTAGACGTAATATGAAACTTATAATATAACATGTACCTAGTGTGATTATATAACATCCCATATGGTTTTAGTCTAAGGCTACTCATAATATTTATCGATTGTATTTACGCATGAATCGAAAAAATATTATGTTATTACATTTGTTATTTCCGTTCCGTTTTAATATTTATATAAAAAAACACCAAAGTAAATTTATATTTTTTTATTTAACTACAGTGTTTGTAACAATATTACTCTAAACACGTAAACACAGTAAACACAGTAAACAAGGCGTAACATAGTATTCACAATAGAAATAGTAGAGTAAATGAATGAGTAAGTAAGGATGAGCGCAGCATCTCAACGTTACACAACCCGCAAGATGTAAACAGGTTTCACCGTCTTCCGTTCTTGTGCAATGTCTTATCGAATCATGTTAGTTCTATACGAATTATATCACTCTATACATATTTGATGTTAAATTTATATTCTTTTGTATAATTTAATCACTTTTTATGTTTATTTTTTTAATTTACGTGAGACCTAACTTCAATCTTATATGTATCGCTATTAGTGAAGAATAGTAAGTATTAGTAGTTGATTATATGTATTTAAAAATTATTCCTCATAAAAATCGTGTAAATTTAATTTATTTCATTTATAGTAAATTACGTGTAAGAAAACTGGAGCTATTACTTTCTAGTTATATTTTTTTATTGATAACGAATAAAAAAACAATTTAAACAAAACAACTTTATATTGACAAATGTTCTCAAATACTGCATTAATTATGTTATGATATTTCCCTAAAAAACAGTTCGAATATAGCCGAGACACTATCCGCTTTTATTATCAAAAGATAGTAATACAACAAAATAATTAAAAGTAAACTTTTAATCGATATAAAAGATCTAATAGAGTGATCTAATCTGACAACACTACTTACAACGTTTCTTACAAGCCAAGGCTGACCACCGTGATACTACTTTCGCTCACTAGCCCGCTCTACATGCGTTGAGCTCTAAAATAACGCTGAAATTCAATATCTAACGTATTCTTAGCCTTTATGAATTATATTTATAGTTATACCATAGACTTGGAATGGTAATACTGAGTTTGATATGGACATTATAATATCAATAGCAACGCCTAAAGTAATAAAAAAAATATAAAAACATTAAAAAAATATAGAATATATTTATAAATTTTGATTGTTAATTGATTGATTTAAAAAAAAATTTAATGACTATTAATATATCATCAACTACTATTTAATAAATTATTATCATTTACTAAAAAAAATATTACATATATTACACATATGTTTATATTACAGCAGCATTTTATGTATCAAGTGAATGACAAGTTAATATAACTAATATCAACAAGGTCACGGAAATAAATCATTGTCACAATACTACTACTGGCTCGGTACAATTTAGCATTAAAAATGATTGGTAAATTCTATAGTCATTTATTTTTTAAGTCAAAATAATGTAAATATACAAATAATATTTGGTTAACAATAAAAATCATTCGTTTAACATTTAAACTTACACAACTGTTTTCTTACAAAAATGATTAATTTAGTAGTTTTGGCTTATTTGTGAATTTTACGCTTTTACTATGGGAAGATCAATTTAGACCGCTTAACTTACTATTTACACATCTGTAAGTAGTTTTACTATTAGGAAGCAAATAAAACTGCGTAAATTTATTTGATAGTAATTACAATCAAATATACATAGCCACTTTAATAATATGTTACACAATACTTTAAATGTGTTTATCTTTAAAAGAACGAAAGTAAAAGTGAGTGATGTGTCGGCTGATATACACGATATCGTGACGAAGTTCTTATGCTCACGAGAACAAACACGAACTGGACTGTCTGGTGCAAAAGTATATATCTTTATATTTAAAATGATGATTGAGTTATTTAAAAAAACTTATACATCATAAATTTTCTATAATTTAATGTACGAGTTATGTATGTATAATGTAATGTTTATATTATTATTGTATAATTTAATGAGCGAGTAGGTAAAGATATATTTGAATTTATTCATATTCCACTACACATTTCTTCAAAGAACTGTACAATAAATTATGTTTATGTATGTCATAACTTCTTCACCGATTATTCATAACGATACTAAATCTATTTAAGGCCTGATATTTTATATTTATTATACACACACGATCCAATGTTGACACTTATTCAGTGTCACTTATGATCAGTAAAGACGTGTAATGTTTAGCTTTTGTTGAACTTGTGATAGAAAATACTATACGTATTTAAATTCTTCCATCAATAAAATTTCCCAATAAAAATGGTTTTAGTTTAACGCTAATTATTATATTTTTTCTTAAATGAAATGTGTTACTTATATATTTTTTTTAGTATTTACATATATATATTAATCAAACCTGACCTCACGTTAAAGAAATCAAGCATAGTTAATTGGCATATAATTAAAAACAA
The DNA here is from genome assembly GCA_019049475.1 of Eueides isabella. Classification (NCBI taxonomy): domain Eukaryota; kingdom Metazoa; phylum Arthropoda; class Insecta; order Lepidoptera; family Nymphalidae; genus Eueides; species Eueides isabella. The sequence continues at coordinate 12,804,737 of CM032385.1, forward strand.
TCGACCTTACGTCAGGGTTGCACAATCGTCACGCTATGCTAGCTAGCTTTACTAGTGGTTACAAATCACTATGAAAGTCTTTATTTCCATATAATGAAAACCCTTCAGAGTGGTTATCTAACTCTCTAGCATATTCTAGAACCTAAAAAAGCATTGGTAAATACGTAAAAAAAATTATAGAACATATTTTTTTAATTTATCATTACATTCGGTACTTCGGTATGTCAGTAAGCGTGTACCAGAATATACTACACTAGTGACCTAATAGTGGCCCTTAGTCCACTTTGTCCGTCTTTTTTTAAATTATTTATGTTAAATTATAGCAAAATTATAAAACATCTTTACATACACCATTCTGTATGTAAAAACTATATTACAATAAAATATCATAGTTCAATTATTTCAGTAGATTTTGCTTGAAATTGATATATACATCCATCGTCACACAGATTCACATTAATGTTAGTAGGAAGTTAGATTTATTCGGTACTATTAGGGTAGTTTAAAAGTATTCATTAGCTTTCATTTCAAAAATATTAAATGTCACTGTTTAAATTTAGATACAGATGTCCAAAATAATATACAGTATATATTTGCACTTTATGTTATGTTATTTATATACTTTGTTTTTTTACAGTGCAGGCGGGCCTTCTCCTTCGAAATGCACCAGCGTGTCCAGAACAACATGGAGTTCAGGTAATTTCGATTGTTTTTAAGTTATGATATTTATTCTCTGTCGTCTGTGTATCCCGCACATGACAAGGTAGGCAGAGGGAATTCGAAAACTTAGTGTAAAGACACTCTGTTTTACTACCGTTTCTTTTCCTTCGATTCCAATAAGAGTTCTTAATTCTGAAGCTTGATTATTAAAAAAAGAAATGATACTGTGAATTTCTAAATATTTTGCTCTTAACATGTATTTTCCTCCCAAGATATTTAATTTGAAAATATTAAATATATTAAATATATAATTTTCTCGAATGAGGGATTAAAACCACAATCTGTCATTTATAGTAACATGCTTGTGCCGCTGCGCCATGACAGGTCATAATAATATATATTCAATATAGTAAATATTATCGTAGCGGAGCAGTATATGTCTATCTGTAAATGAGGCTGTTGTGGATTCGATTTTTAGTAGAAGAAATAAATTATGGTCCTAAAGCTCAAAATTGACTTTTTGCTCTCAGCTTAAAATACCTCGAAAATTGAGAAGAAAGTGAAGAGTAACACTAGGACTTTTGCCTCCCCTTTATCCGAGATACGTACATGTATGAAAATAAAAAAAAAAAACATATTTTCACGTGTAGAAATTATTTCTGTAACTATCACATTCATTTACGCAAAATTGTAAAAATCTACGAATTTAATTTGTGTAATAAGACTTTTCATTATTATAGGCCTACGCGCATCCGGAACTTTGCGACCAATTCTTCCTTTGTACAAATGGCACGCTCACCGTAGAAACTTGTGAAAATGGTCTTCTGTTCGACGGCAAGGGCGCCGTGCACAACCACTGCAATTACAACTGGGCTGTAGACTGCGGAGAAAGGAAAGCCGATTGTAAGAATATTTTACAAATCTCCTTATTAATAGATCTTGAACTAATTAAACTTCACTTCTATTGTAATATATCTTGTAGGGATCATTGGCGCGACAATTATTTTTTAGGTCACCGTGCCTTATATGTTTCGATTTTTTCTATTTCTCCCTTACTTAGAGAAAGCCTCATTGCGACATCTCATTACGAAATTCATCTATAATTCTTGTTTAATAAGATATTAAAACATGTATATTATGAAATAATCATATTTATAATATCCTTACGTCTCCCAAACATATAATTTTATACATTTATTACATATATAAAAACTGTTACTCTTATAAATATGAACTTATAAAAAAGAATAATACGTTGAAAATATTTAAAATATCCTCTTATGATTAATAGAAAATCGAGGAATTAGGCTATTGATGGCCAGAGTAAGGAACCTCCTCGCATTGAAACTCCACATGAAAGTTATCTGAAATATACTATGCCATATATGATAATATTATTCGTACTTGTCAAATTTGCAGTGACACCATACTCAACACCTGGATGTGAATACCAATTTGGCATCTATCCTGACAGCGCCGAGTGTTCAACCAGCTACATAAAGTGTGCTTTTGGAGTGCCACATCAAGAGCCCTGCACACCGGGTCTCGTGTACGACGAGCGTATCCACGGATGCAATTGGCCTGATTTATTGCAACCTTTCTGTAATCCTGAAGGTATTAGAAGCTCTTTGATTATGCTATATTAGAACATTTATAATTTCTGGTCAAAAATGTTATTATATATTTCTAGTGACTTTTTTGTCATCTCTCTTTTTGTCACGCTTGCTTAACGGGCTTTGCGTGTTGATAGACGGAAAGTCATATGGTGCTTTTCTCTAATGAAATTGCTAAAGTAAAAAACATATATAAATAAATATAATTATTTGAATAAGAATTCAGCTACCATACTTATTTAGAAACAGACACCGCTTTAGTACGATAAAATTACATCATATTCATACATCTAAGTAATTATAATATTTTCATTAATATGTTTTTCTCGCCAGCTGTCGTTGGTTTCAAATGCCCTACAAAAGTGCCAGCCCACACTCAATCAGCCAAATTCTGGCCATTCCCCCGTTTCCCCGTGCCCGGTGACTGCCACCACCTGATCACCTGCGTCGAAGGCAACCCTCGCCTCATCGCCTGCGGTGAAGGCAAAGTCTTCGATGATCAAAACCTAACTTGTGAAGATCCCGAACTCGTGCCTCATTGCGGACACGCGTAATTTTTAAGTCTATTGACATTATAATAAAACGAAAACGAATATTCATTAATCTCAATATATTGCACTTGTAATATTAAATAAACATACTTTTTTGATACTTTTTGATTCACATTTGATTTAACTTTAAGGTCTGAGACTCATCACCATTTAGTTTTCATATTGTCTTTTTTTTGTTTTCTATGAAACAATCATATCCGCTAATTTCGTTTTCGTTTTGTCATAAGCAACATTTTTCTTTTCCGTAAAACATCTAATTTATTAAAGAAACCTTTATGTATTTAGACAATTTATTTCTTACAAATTATAAAACACTATTAGGTTACCGAATATGAATAAATTGCGTGATATTAGTTACCATAGAGTTACAACACCAACAAATCACATTGTAATATATATTTTTAATAAACATATGTAAATAATGAACTGAAAATGAATGTAAATAGAGAAAATACTATATATGTTAAATAATAAAATGTTAAAAATATTATTCATATTTATTTATCCTTGAGGAGGGCAGTCGTGGCATAGAGGCACTAGCGTAACACTGTAAATGCGACGAGTTGTGGGTCAATCTCAACTCAAGGAAATGGAATATTTAATATTTTTATTTCTATGCTTGCGGCTTCGTTCGCTTAAGCTACACAAATATTTGTTTACAGACCTGAATTATTCCATTATCATATTATTATTTTAAAGATAATAATAAGAATAATAAGAAATATCCATACATTGGAATTTTATTAGTAAAAAATTGAATTACTAAATTTTTGCCATTGAATAACTAAAGTTTATGCCAATTCAATAACTTTTTTATAATTGTATAGAAGAAAATAAATTAATATAAACTTTTATTTATGAACCGAGTTTAATAAATCTAACGTCTTTGTTAAGACCAAAAAAAACTATATACCAACTATTTAGCGACCTAGCGATAATATCAAAATTAAAAATACTAATGTATGAGAGATGATGGTATTGGTGACCAAAAATTAAATAAAGAAATCTATTAAGGTATCTTATCATTTAGGAATATAAAAAATTGTCTACGACATTCTCACATTTTCACAAAAAAACATTAATTCGATCAAACCGTTTTAGATGAGTTTGAGAACAGAGTTTATATGTATTTAGTTTAATTAAGGATTAACATTTTTATAGGAACTTTTGAATATTTACTTTTATATATTAATTTTAATAATAATTTCATATACACCACGATTTATTGGGTATAATTTTTAGAACGTATACTATTTTATCTAGCCATATATGTATATATTTATGTATTCAAGTCAAAGGTATTTGTACTTTATAAACATCCATAAATGAGTAGTATATAATTGTGCTTGAAACTATATATTTCTGAATTATTCATTTAATATCTATTCATTCATATTCATTACATTATTTCCAATTAACATTAACTTGTACTAATGCTATTTCGACGAAAAAAAATGGCATTTTCTGATTTCAATTAAATTAAAAAAAAAATATAGCGATCAAAATAATTATGAAATATTGATTAATTGGCTAGATAAAATTCTTTGTAAATTATTTTATTCAACAAAATCATAGAAAACAAGTTGGAGTACGCGGCGATATCATTTTGACCGTAGAATCGTGAACATCATTGAACGCATCACTTCGGAAATTTAAAAAGTTATTACCTTTTCTGCTATTGTCAAATATAAATTTATTATTTTTCTTAGTTATTGATAATGCTGCTATATACGCCAAGCAATTTTCATTACCTTACCATTAAAGCAAAATTAATACTAATTGCACGGCCCGGAGTGACAGCGTCTGATTGTGAACGGAAAGGTGGATTACACTTTCGGTTTACTCGAACCGTGAAAATACTTTACTTTCGTAGATTTTTTACTAGCCATAATAAAAGTAAAGATATCAAACGATGTACTTGCAACATAATTCAATATAAAAATAATGTCTCAAGAATAATTTTCACCTTTACATATTTCTTAAATATTATAAATAAAATAGTAAAATATTTCGTTACAAAAATCTTACAGCAACAGCGTAGTCCATGTGTATGCAATTTGTTAAACTGCCAGCTACACAATCGTATGAATGTTTATATTCATAAGACAACGTAGTAACAAAAAAAAAACTTAACAAAAATTAAATAATCACGAACAATAGTTTGTAATACTGATAAATTATTAGATGAAATAATTACAGTAAAACGATACATCATCAAAAAATACAATTTAAAAAGAAACAAAAAAACAAAGTCATTTAAATAAAAAATAACAAAAAAAGATCAATAATATCAAATGTCCTTATGATATGTTTCTATATTTAACAATAAAAACTTAAAATCGAACACATTTTTGTTGATTGATGATCTGATTTATCACTGAGATCCTAAATGAGCAATCCTAATAAGCGTATCCGCATTAGTATCGCAAATTTTATTATACAATTTACCAAAAAGATTTTTTTTACGTGGGGGCACTTTTTTCGCATTACCATTGGTCTTCCTTGGAAACTTAACACATTTGTTTGAGTTAAGCTTCATTCTATTAGCTTTACACCAGTTTCCAACACTGTTGATGTCAATTTAAAGATAGCTAGAGTCATCGGGACTTGATATTTACGAAAACTTTAAATAATCCGTATATAAATAGGGTGTCTGATACTTAAAACAGAACGTTGATCATTTATATAAATATTAAAAAGTAAACGACCGCAATGTGAGCCCTGTTGGACACCTGACGATATTATGTGCTTATTTGATTGAAACCCACCCAACACTGCACAATACATTCGATCATTCAAATATGAGTTAGGCCAATTTAACATCGACCCAGAAAAACCATATACTGCTAATTAATTTAGCAAGATGATAATATTAAGTTTAGTATTTTCTGTCCTAAGTGTGGAATAACACTTTAAAACATAGTAAAAATATTAAAGTAAATAGTATTCTCTCTTGCCAAACGATAATTCTTACGAGTTGTCTTTGGGTAGCGGAAATTTGTAAAAATCTCCCTACAGAGATGCTAACAACAAAAATAAGTTGTAACAAGCGTATAAGAATTTCGACGGAACTCGGTGAGAACGAATGGCTTAGTGGTCAGAGCGCTGGAACGGTATTCCAGAGGCGCGGGTTCAAATCCTGCTTCGTTCGAAATTTTTATACGCTTTTTAAATTTAAGTTTAGTATTTTCTGTCCTAAGTGTGGAATAACACTTTAAAACATAGTAAAAAGATGATAATATCTTGCTACATAAATTAGCAGTATATCCACATAAGTGGAACCCTATCAAATGTCTTTTTGAAGTCGGCGTATATTGTATCTGTTTGTTTATTAATGTCAATCGCTTGAATCAATATCTTGCATCTATTGAATCAGTAAAAATAACTAGGTTGGAGAATGTTGATCTGCCTTTCCAAAATCCGTGCTTGGAATCGGAAACAAATGGTTTAAAATGTAGTTGTATTGACGGACACATCAACGCTTCAATGACTTTTGTGAAAACACTCAGTATCGATATCGGTCTGTACTTTAAGTTTTTGTAAGTATCATAATATAATAAAGAATAGAAACATATCAAGTTTCTGTATGTATAATAATGTCATAAATATTCAATCAGATATTTCGGTAAAATTCATGAGTTTTTGTTCTAAGACCACGAACATTCTGATAAAATATATTTAAAGAAGAGAATTTTATACATACAAACTATTAAACCAAGGCTATATCATCACTATATCAATTTACTGACGTAGTCAATACATCTAAATATAATTGGGTCTGAGTGAGCTGCTTAAAATTTGATCGTTTCCAGCCCAGACTTAGTTATATATTTTTTCCTTTGCCTTGAGTCTTACTGCACCGAGAATGACCTTATTCAAGGGAGATAAATGTTCCATTACGAAAATTGGCTTATCTCCGCCTACACCTAAGTCCGCAGTATTTAATTTATCAGTTTGATTGTTTTTATTAAATTTAATAACTGATGCCAAGAAGATATCTCGGGTAAGTAGAGAATTAAATTGCACCGCAATGGACCTTAGTTAATTAAAGATTAACTTTTGCAACCCTTGTACAGTTCAGTATTTTTTCTTTTGGCACCTCTAATCCTACAGCGTGCGCAAACTGCTGGGTAACTGCTATTATTTTCTCTTTGGCATTTTCGGGGATATATTGTAATTCAATATTGAATGCTCTCGAACGCTGTTGATGGTCTGGTTCTTTACGTATAAAATCGAATATAAATATAAAAAAATTAAAGAAAAAACTACTGATTAGTTATTTAAGGATATGTAGGATAAATAAATCTTTAAATAAAAAAATACTATTACTGTATAATATTATCCTTTATTAAACCTATACTAACTACTTAAATCTATTCTTCGATTTCTACTTGTTTTCCTTTGCTGGGGCGGTGAGGCTTGCGACGGGATGGTGATCCTGAAGGTTTTGGCTTAGGGGTAGGTGGGTTTTCTAGAGCCTCTAGCTCGGCGTCTGTCAGCTGTCCCTTGTACCAGTCAGCACTAGTGAGAAAGAAAAAAATATTTATTCAATGCTACTCAAAATAGCGGACAGATAAACAAAATATTTCAGTGTAAATGACGAATGAAATGAATTTAAATATTAAATATATATAAATTTTAGTATAATTTTATATAAGAAAATGTAAAATAACTTAAATTTCTTTTAAGCTAATAATGAATTATAAATAACATTAAAGTTTTATTAAAGAATTTTGCCGAATTCAACGTCAAAATTATCAAACTGAAGAAAACATTTAATGAGTAATTAAAAACTTACCATTCGGGCACTTTCCTGGCCCATTCGCATCGCTTGTTAACATCGTCGAAGGCTTGTCCAAGCTTACAACCGGAGCGACGAGGGGTGACTCCGTTAATGCATACATAGAAGAATTGACAGTCATCGGGGTCGGCATATCGTGGATGAGTTAGACCGAACGTTTCATTTACTGCGGGGCAGTCGAATTGGAATACATCTGTAAAAATTAAAAAAGATTAATACTAGTAATGTAACAAAAGATCGCAACAAGTGAGAAAGAGAAAAAGTTTAAAAGTAATTATTTTAGTCTAGCAAGTTCATTTTCCTCTGGTATGAGGGAATATATGATGTATACAATGACAATATTTTCAAATTCCACCAACTTATTTAGTGAAATTTGAATTTGTCTTTTTTAAATAAAATAATATATATTATTTAAGTGGAATCCTAATCTAATGATGAGCTTACTTATACGTTTATACTTATTATATTTTTTATAAAATCACTCAACCGCCATGTGCACATCAAGTATAATCAGTGTAATTATTCCTCTTACATGTAAACTAGAACAGTAGATGTCCTTAGTAACTTTAGCATCTTGACATTGTTACCAATCATTATACAAGGCCATATGATATATAAAACTGACCTCATTGTAGTCTATATTAAACATATATTACTAAAATTAGTGGGAATTATAATTTGTATAAATCAATACTGTCCGACTCTTTGCAATAGGTTATATGATAACACTTATTTGTTTTTTAATTTTTACTTACTCACTCAGCTTCACGCTGTATACTGCATATGGCAGGGTAGGCAGAGGGAATTTGGGAACCTAGTGTTAAGACGCCGAATTTGAGGCATTGAGACGTGTTGAGTGGCGGAACTCAGCGCCGCATTTTGCCTTTTACCAGAGCGAAGAAATGAAAACATTAAATGTGTAAATTGAAAATATTTAATATTTCATTTCCTCGAGTAGGGGTCGAGCCCACAACGTGTCGGTTACAGTCCCACGATTGCTCCGTTGCGCCACGACAGGCCTCTATTTAATTTTTAAATAGTAAATAAAGTTAAATATGGCATTGTAGCATAATTAGGAAACATGGAATACACTAGTGAGAATTGTATATTGGATTCTTACTCGTACAGACTGTACTGATTCTATAATAAACCCTCTTTATCCACTTAAGCCGAAATACATAAAACTAAAAAAAAAATCATACCAGAAGCACCGCATCCCTTCTTCTTAGCTTCATCAGGCCAAGTACAGATACCACTCTTGTCATTGTACACGAGTCCGTCGGGACAGGTTATCATGTTGAATTTGCCATCTACACAGTAGTAGAATTTACCGCACTCCTTTTCATCTTCGTGGGAGAAATAACCATTTTGACGTACGCAATGTTGAGCAGGGATAGGTGTTTCTGTAATAAAGAAATAAATTACTTGTCTTAAAATATTTACATATTTAATTAAAAAATATATCGCTAAAATCATATCATAAGGCTGCAGATATGGATCTTGTGGCAAGTTTCTTAGAATATTTTTAGAGGGAGGTTCCCGTAACTGAATGTCAAATATATATTATTTAGCATTTCAAAAGGATAAATTTAATATATTTTCCCTCATATTAGTAAACGTGTGACAACAAAAGTGACTATTCAACAAATTCCAGCTACGCCAAGGCCACAGTTCCCTTGAGATTGGAAAGTTGTTCGAACAAAGTTAACCTTTAGCACGATTATACTGATGCCACCAACCAGTCCCGAAATGGCAAACACGTGCCACCACCGCTCACGTGTCCTGACCTTTATAACTTGTGATTATTTAACAATGTTTACTTAGTTTAGTGATATTCTGTGAATTTTCTGTAGGAAAATTATGTTTTAGTAAACATTTCGTAAGGTTTGTGATGAAGAATTATTATAGTAAGTATATTCTATTATTCTTCTTAGCTTCACGCTGTATCCCGCACGAGGCAGGGTAGGCAGAGGGAAACCCGGGAACCTAGGTGTTAAGACACTCCGTTCCACTTCCGTTCCCCACTTTCTGCCGAATTTGAGGCATTGCATGTTGAGAGTGGCGGAAGTCAACGCCGCGCTTTTGCATTATTACCAGAGCGAAGAAATGAAACATTAAATATTGAAATTGAAAATATTAAATATTTCATTTCCTCGACTGGGAACCCAGAACCTGTCGATTAGGCGACAGGCGACAGGCTAAAAAAAATAAATATATAAAGTCTGGCAATATTATTTAATATACTTTTAGAAAAAAAAAAGAGATATATCTACCTAAGTTTTAAATATCCCATTTTTCGGTATTTAATATTTATTCTAATTACCATCAACAATTTTGTAAACTTACGTAGTTTAGGCCTTTGGGAGCAGTCAATATTGAATGGCAAATCACATTTTTCTTCTTGCGGGCTGTAGTCGTTGAACACCATACCATCGGGACACAGCTTCTCTATTATTTCACCCGCTCTGAAATTTAAGCAAACATGTTCCGTGATATTGGCGGTTCTTAAGTGGTATAGCGATTATTTTATTTGTTATTTATTAATAACAAAATTATCTATTGATAATTTTGTAATTATCTATTGATAATTTTGTTACTTATTATGGATGCCAATTTTTGTTTTTTTTTATTTATTACTAACAAAATTATCTATTGATAATTTTTTTTTTTTTTATTATTAATAGATTAAAGACACATTATCTGAAGACACATTTTTACAGATATGATCTATCTACTAACGAATTTAAAATAACTTATCAATACGATTTTTCAAGATTCCTAATAAACTAACTTACTAATCTTCTGAAAATGCTAATGGACAAGATATTAAATATATGTATTATATTTAATATCTTGTCCATTAGCATTCAATTATTTTGACACAATTTTGGAAGCATACACAGTTTAAATATTTTTTTTACTTTCAAAGGAAAAAAGATTAATCAGTTTTTTAACTGAAATCCTCTGAGGTATTTATCATGAAAAAAAACTTAAAGTAAAGATTTGTACAAAAAAGTAATAAACAATCCTTCAAAATGATTTATGGTCAATAAACACAAGTCATTTTGCAAGATTTTACTTACTCACGCCGTTCAAGTAACGCAAGACATTGCAAATACAGTTTTTTAGTCAAATGAATAATGCTTGGGTACATCGACCGACATTTTTGCATATCATTATATTATAATAAGCAAAAAAAATATTAGTTAATTTAAAATTATTTAAGTGGTAAAAACTTTGGTATGTTTTCATTGAATCTTGTTAGATGTTGTAAATAGTATACAAAAGAATATGTAATACAGGTGTTTTTTTAAGCAATACAGCACATCACGTTTTCGGCTTCTATCACAAGCTAATATAGCATACCATTGAAATGTGTGATAAATAATAAAGCTATTATCACACTTTAACTTTCATAACTTTTCTTGATTTTATAGACGGCCATTATTATAGTTAGTCTCTAATTTACTCACTAAGCTCTAACTTAGAGATCTCTAAATTGATAAAAATATTACCTGCACTCGTAATATTTGTCACACTGTTCAGCATCAGCAAAGAAGCCGTCATCTGGGCAGGAGTTTGTGATTTCTGCATCTCTTTCTGCGTCGGCAGCGACGCGAGCTGGGGGGTTAGCTGGCTTCCTCTTACCACCCTTTGGTCCCGCTGATGATGCTAATACTAAAAGAGTAAACATTTGTTTTTACATTTTCAGTTTATATTTTTAATTAGATAAAATATAAAAATAAGTTCCTCTATTTAAACAATAAAGGAGTTTAAAAAAAGTATGTTAAGTATTAAGTTATAATTCATTATTTTTTAAGTAATAAAAGTTGAAAAAAACTCCACAATTCCATTCTTAACATAAACATTATGCAAATTAGGTAACGAAAATATAATTGGCATCCATAATAAATATCATAATTAACTAATAGCAGCATTAGAATTTAATTTTTCAATGCTAAAATAACAGCAATTAAATACGACTTTCAAATTCCTTATCAATCACAGTTCAGTACAAATGATATTAAATATTTTAATTAAAATGACAATCACTTATAACAAGTCCGATATTGACATTGAATTAAAATGCATGAGTGGAGAAAAAAATTAACTAAATGCATAGGTAGGTTGTATTTCCTACGATATGCGTTTAAGCTCTAGTGGTTCACATTGAGACCGAGCCAGACTTCCTATTTAAGATAATGAAGGTCATTCAAGGCTATTTTCTCTCTTTAAATATGTTCATTATGACAAGTTGTCTATTTAATTTGTTACTAAATCAGATTCGTTATTTTATTCAAATTTGAACAGTCTCTTTCAAAATGCTTTTCTAAGCTAGTGAAATCTTAATTTTGACTAATAAACAAAAACACAACTGTGAGTACATACTAGCAGCGAGCAGTAAATCATTAATCACATTAGTTACAGTTACACTACATTGACGCTGAGGTTTGTGTTATCAACACATACAATCATTTCATATCACTTAAGAAAAGAAAAAGTGTATAATTAAATGAAATTCTTATTACGGGCTTTTTAGTCGGTTAAAAACATAATATATTTGTTTTTAAATAAAGCTGACCTGATGACCTTACGTTGTTAACGATAAGCCGACGCTAAACATCCGGTTTGATAAAATCTCACAGTTGCTAAGAGACAAATAAAGTCTAGTGAAGCAACATTACGTGGCAGTTTCTCCATTACCTAATCGAACGAAAGTTGAACCCGTGCCAAATTTCGACCACATCAATATAACTAAGGCTGAGTTCTGATAAGCATATCTATCATCTAAGTTTTTATGAACGAATAAGTCGGATACTGATAGTGAAAACAATGTGGCCACGTTCAATAATTTATATAAACTATAAAAAATATTATTCAATTGAGATAAATATGAACATCTAACTAATAACCATTTATGTGATTGTATATGAGCGGTAAATGCTATAAGTATATTTATTATAAAAACTTCAGGTTTTTTATTCGTGCAAATTTTTGACAGGAAAAGATTTTGCACGTTATTCAATAGTTAACTAGCAATATGTTATCATAATTTTACTAAATATTTTTATATATAAATATTAAGTCAAGTTATGATAACAAAAATAAAAAACAATAATTTATTGTATAATTAATCAATTATAAAATGGTAATATAAGCATAAAATTCTAATAGGATTTCGATTTTATCGATTGAATAGTTTTTATTGCTCTGAGCTTCGTGTGCCTCCACCCTAATATCAATATAGCCTTGATAAGATATTACCACACCTTTATATTACACCTACTTTCATTGGTAGGCAAATTAATAATATTAACATTTTCAAGACTGAAATCAATGTAATAAAATATTGAACTCATTTACATAAAAAGGTACTTTATTGCCATGGTATTGCATAAAATATACATAAATATATAAAATATCCATACATGTATATTTTAAACGTAAACGATATCATTACCATATCAAAATTAAGCTTCAGTCGTTGTTATCAATAAATATGCCAAGGTCAGCTGATAATATATCTACCAAAATTACAGGAATCTCTGATAAATCATGCTATCAAAGCTGAACATATAAATGGGATATAAACTAAACTAAACGTATAAAGGAATTTAAAAGAAGGAACATAACAGTACAAGGATAAGTAGCAAACAATTGAAATGCAAACCATAGCTTAAACATAACGGTGTTTACATACCGATACGAAACTTACCTACGAGGCACGCCAAAAACACCACTCCTATAGATCTGAACGCCATCTTGTGACCCTTTGAATAACTTCAAAGGTCTTATCCCCTTATAAAACACTCAATATGTCAAGTTGTCGATGATGCTCTCACTACGTTCTCTAGCGCACTGACAATAACACTTTTTGTCCTCCGTTCTTACCTGCTGGTCATTTAGCGAAAGGTTACGTTAACCATCCGTCTCCCTCCCACTGATATATATTTATATATTTCTGTACTACTCACTCATGAGTTCTAAGAACATTTGGATCCTGTTATATTACGTGTTCTGCAATAGAATTATCATTAGAATTAAAATGATATTTAGCTAATCTATACTAATTGATTTTTAATCGAATATTGTTTAATTACATTGCGAAATTGACAAATTCCTTCCTCATGAAAACATTGTTTTACAAATTACAGCTAATAATGCATTATCAGATTACATAACTACAGGAATGTAGGTCACATTAACGAAGTATTAATATAATTACAAGAAATATTGCCTAACTTTACGTTAGTTTTGCTCAATTTATATTTTTAAAGAAAAAAACTCTAAACGTTTTTTGTTAACTTAAAAGTTCAAATACAATTTTTTTTTGGTAACTAGCTGAATTTTTTTAACTATTTTTTTCTAATGGAAAAAAGCGTGAAAATCTATTTTTTTCATTTACACTACATAAAAGCAGCACAATTGTGCAAGATAACTATCTCATTCAATATTTTCCAAAAACAGTTTCTCTTAAAATAAAATAAAAAATACCCGAAACTTTTTCCATAGTGTAATATTTGATTAAAAAAGTCTTATTTTCTATCGGACGAAAATGGCTTACTGTTGACGTAGTTTAGACATCAACGCGCTCAAGCCGTAAAAATTCACAAATTATTTAAAATTAAAATTAAAAATTAATAAATATATATATTTTTATAGTGAATGCTTATCATATCAATGAGCACAATTATATACTTTTTGTGACATGTGGCTTTAAACGCTACAGCTTGTGGGTTCGATCCCCACGGTAAAGCGCGCAATGCTTCAATTCAGCCAAAAAGGGGAAAGTAACGGAGTGTTTTTACACTAGGTTCTCAAGTCCCCTCTCTGCCTACCCTACCGTGTGCAAGATGAAACTTGAAGTTGAAAAAAATCATAGTAATTTCAGAGAGTTATATATTCATTTTTGGTGACAATTTCTATGCTAATTTACTATTATTGTGTTATGAATATGTTCACATGAAATGAATATGACGATTATCTCTTAAATGTACAAAAAGTTATGAGAAATATGCAAATATCGCTTTCTTAATGCACTCATGCTAGAAAGTAAATCTCGCGTAACATTCATTTCATTACGTCTATATTACTTTACTATGTCCATGTCTATCATCATGCCATTTAATGTTTTAAATAGAATCTTTTACAAGATAAATATTGAAAAGCTATTTAAACAAATTTTCTTCTTATTGGATATCAGATAAAAATCCCCTTTACACAAATAAATGTAAAAAGTAACAAATATAAGCAAAATAAAGTATCCTTGACGTTTTCCTATTTCTAGTAATAAACCGATTTTGATATTTTTTTTTATAATTTTTATACACAACATTTTCAAAATAGTGTTAGTATTTCTACTTCTTTTAAAAATCCTTAGAAATACAGATTGCGCTAATAGCTCGCTCCTGCAAGACAAAGAATAACTTAATACCAGCTTCATTACTACAAAGTAAAATCCATAGGAAATAATAAAATTAAAGTAGCTAAAGTAAGCAAATTGTGCCCTTTTCACGCCAGTTAATAATCTATACTCTTTAACTGCAAAAGCTGCTAAGTTAAGTATATATATAAAATAGCACTTTGTGGTATCATCGATGAAGTTATCGAAACATACTGTAGAATTGCAAAGAGTTAAGGTTTCATCATTCAATAGAACACCCGCTTTAACAATTTTGGTAGTGATTCTAAGAATCATATATTTAAATTTTCAATTTTTAATAATAACTTATTATTACTATATCAATGCACTATTTTTGTGAAAGGCATTATTTGCATCGTCGTTTTTTCATTTAAAAATTGAATAAAATATCATCAGCTATTATTATATATAATTCATTTTTTATCTATCTTTCAAAGAGAAAAAGACCAGGAATTGACCTAAGTGGGTCCTAAATTCTTGCCATGCGCATAAAAACTCCGATCCCTGTTAGATAAATAAAATTGATTCCACGTCCTTTTATACCGTATGGTATCGTCTCTGTAACATTGCGCTATCATAGTCTTAGAAGCCATTTCTGCCTAGATGAGCCAGCAAAAAACTCTATAGTTGCTCAGTTCAATATAGTGGTTACCATTCTACTATTTATTCTATATGAAATGCAAATTATCTTGTGGAATTATTTATATTGTGGAATAGAAGAAGAATTTGAAACTACAACATTCCATAATTTAAAAAAAATAATTTCTACTACACCCTAATTGATGTAACTACGTACGGAAAGCACAATTTTCAATAGCTAACAAATTTTAGACGTTTAACGTTTTGCGCGAAATGTACTACAAATATAAATTTGTATTTTCTTTTCTCATTAAAATACGTATAAAGTTTCACTATTCACATTTTCTTATTTATCATATAGTTACAGTAACTTCTCATTATGTGTGACATTTCTTATATTGAATTCCAAGGAAAGTATAAAGTTTGATTACTGTAATTTTATTTCTAATGCAGTGCAGTGCAGCAAAAAAGGTGCATAAATTCTCGTATCTTTTTTGCTGCATTGCACGTACGTGCACGTGATTTAGTGATAAATGGTCTAAACAGAGGGACAGACTAACAACATAGTTATCCATTTTTCTTTTTATATACCTTACGAAACCCAAAAAATAGTACAAAAATTGTATTTATAGGTATAAAACACAATATATACAATCAGTTACAAAACTAAAATAAAACAATCGGCTGAACAAGACATTGTAAATAAATTAAGGATTAATTAAAATAGTTTCGTAGGCGTTATACTAAGTTCAGACTGCTAAGTAATTAAGTAAACATGTCATTGGACCCACGCTTCTACGATAACAATCTGCATGTCTATTGTAGGCTTAACATAGAAAGCTTTTCTATAAAGATAAAAATTACATTACAATTAAGGTAAATTCCCAGACCGTCGAGCCCGTCGAGCCCGTCGAGCCCGTCGTAGCAGGGCGTATATATATATATATATATATATATATATATATATATATATATATATATATATATATATATATATATATATATATATATATATATATATATATATATATATATATAATATATATATATATATATATATATATATATATATATATATATATATATATATATATATATATATATATATATATATATATATATATATATATATATATATATATATATATATATATATATATATATATATATATATATATATATATATATATATATATATATATATATATATATATATATATATGAGTTTATATTTATTTATAATATGCAATTATAATGTATGTATCGTTATTAATATGAAACTATTAATTTAAAAATAACATCTTGATAGACTCATCATGTAGAAAAATGAGTACGCTTCAGGCTATATAAGATTATAGTACCACCTGCAATAGTTGTTACACTTATTTTAATATTTTAATAAATTTAATTATATTTGTTAACAATGTTAAAGTGCAACATCTCATAATCTGACGTGACGTTAAAAAGACAAAATCAAAATCAAAATTCAGTTCAAGACACTAAGTCTGGCCCGTCAAGCGGGCTATGCGATATTGAAAAATTATTACTATAAATATCTGAATGCTCCAAGTATAAGTAATTATTTATGTCACATCAAAAGTGGTATACCATCAACAGTCTCCTGTAAAATTATCTTATTATTACCATCTCTTTCGACGTCCATTAGAAAGGTTGTCTGTAAATTATTAATAATAACCGTTATATTACAAGGAGGAGATTTCTAAAAATGATATCAATTTTTTTCGAACATGGTGTTAAGGTAATAAACATATCTTATACTCCTTTGGTTAATAGGAGGAAGCCAAGCAGAATAGTCAGATCAAATTTAATGCTTAGTTTTACTTATAGTTATAGTGCGTTATAGACCACAAAAAAGTATATCTAATATAATACTATGGGGCTTCAGTCACATTGCTCGCTTAAAAATTTCACGATGTATACATCGTGAAGCTTTTAAACGACCAATAACTGAGAGAAAGGAGCGCCAAACGCTACGATCTCAGCAAACCTATATCGCCTCGTCCACCTCTTCAAATATGCACTCTGATGATTTCTCGTGCTTTTTATGTGAATACTGTGTACCTCCAGTATAGTAAATACTGAGTTTTCGAAGGTCAACCGAGGTCTCCGCCTAATTTTCTTTCCACCTACGTTTCTTCACAATTTTTTTTGCCATTCTTAGATTTGCTCGACATGCCCAACCACCTGAGCACGTTCTTCTTCATTCTCATTATGACATTCTCGGTAGTATATTGTTGTATATTGGGTATGAGATCAGCTAAATGGACTCCACATATCCTACGAAGAGATCGCATATTCACAGCATTAATTTTTGTCATATTCTTCTCTTGCAATAATATCCACGTTTCGCATTACATTCCGTAAAACACCAGCGATACCAACACTGCATTGAGCCAAACGAATAGCTGTGCTGAACTTTTGACGTCTCATCAATGCAACTAATACACCGTTACACCGTGACCAGCAACAATACACCTTTCCACATCTTTTTCACATCCTCCTCTCTCCGACTCTACTAAACATATTTCCTATATATATTCCACTTCATTTCCCACTTCATTATTTTTTTCTAATATCTTATCATTTACGCTGATCTTGTTTCCGTCCTTTTTTCATTTCTCTCAAATATCAGAACCTTTGTCTTATAAAACCTTGATTTCTTGCATGCTCTCTTGCATGCTTTCTTAATGCGCGTTTAAAAATGTAATAAATAGCATAAATAAAAGGAAATAAAAACTTTTACGTTTTAAACGTTTAATATTTATAACCCTATATTTGTATCTACCTGTAATAGAACTTACAAATTCAAAATAAACGATTGTGCACTTGAAATATTTTCTTCCTAAGGATTTGATTGACATTACACGCTGTATGTAAGGAAGCATCACATCGGGATCAAGAGGGGCCATTGAATAATGTAACGTACGGGACTCCAAAGATGCTATCTATACTGGCTGTCCGAACGGTGATGCATAGGCGCATTTAGATTGCATGATTCAAATACGCCGCTACAGCTTTGTACATGTCTTAAAGTAATAAAATTTCACAGCAATTTATCTCGTTTTTGTTTCATAGCGCTATCTTCTTATTATTTTACTTATCGAATTCTTGTACGCTTTTAGTCAATAGCTTTTTATTGGAAAAACATATTTTTAAGATTTATTTTTAGAATTCTTTTATAAGTACAATGAAGTGCTTTTTTTAAACAAATACCTAAGGATGGTTTGTAGTGGAAAAAATCAGATACATACTTATATAATAATATTTCAATTTAATTATTTGGTTTTCAAGAAAGGTATTCAAGATTATAGAAAGATATCTAGTAAAAATTATAACAAATTGTTAAGATCTATGATTAAAGTAATTTTTATTTTGGTAAACAAAATGTTATTTATATTTTATTGTTAATTTTACCTATATCAATATCTTGGTATAATACATAACTAAATACACTTACTAACGTGCCCTACGGTAGCTATATATACTTACTAAAGTGTAATTAAGACTACATCACATAAAAATTGATACTTATTTTATTTAACCAATGCATGCATTATACGAACTCCTTATAAAACGTTAACAATATAGTATAATAGAGGCCTTTTGTGGCGCAGCGGCACAAATGTGTGACTGTAATCGAGACAGGTTCTGGGTTCGATCCCCGATGAAATGAAATATTTAATATTTTAAATTTAAATATTTAATGTTTCATTTCTTCGCTCTGGTAATAAGGCAAAGCACGTCAAATTCGGCGGAAAGTGGGGAACGGAAGTGAAACGGAGTGTCTTATTACTAGGTTTCCGGGTTCCCTCTGCCTACCTTGCCTCGTGCGGGATACATCGTGAAGCTAAGAGAGAGAGAGAGAGAAAAACAATATAATAAATTCAAATAATTTAACAAAAACAACCGTATAATAAACAATTGTCAACAAAGGTAATATCAAATAAAGATTTTAACACAGCAATATATTAGGAGACAAAGTAAAATAAGCATACCCTTATAAGATATACCCTTTTAGGAGCTACGGCGGTAGCAACGTATCCCACGTACATGTATATACTTAGTACTTGTTTTAGACCAGCGACACTATAAAAGCTAGGATGTTGCTGTATCCCTGACATTGCCCTTGTAGTCTCACTTGATACTGGAAGTATGAAAATTCTATTCATAGTCGCGTTTGCGTCGGTGATATGCCGTATACAAGCTGCCAGTCCATTTTCAAGTAAATCTGACAGTAATCATAGGCAGAAACGACTTATTTGTGAGTATATTTTAATATATTTTTTTATTTATACAGTAAATATTAAATTTATTTAGATACTATTAATTTAATTGGTATATAATATATTTACATGTATATATATATATTTTAAACATACTAGCTTCTAGCACCTTAATTATGTTATTATATTAGGCCTCACATTAATTTAGTAATAATATTTCCCACCGCAAGCCCTACGTAGCTTTTAACTCAAGTAATTTGATCATCTACATAATTTTAATATATATTGTATGTACCCTGTACGCTGACCGCAATGCATCTCTTTTCCTAACAAAGATATATTGCACCGTAATAACAGGGTACTGACTCCTTTATGTCTAAACTAGTAATCATTATCAATGCGTTTTAGGTTTTTAAGTAATTTTCTTTTTTTACGATAATATTGAAAATAATTTAGGTAAATATGTAGCACCTAAAGTATATATGTATAATTCATATGATACCTGCATATATCCCGCTGTCGTGCTGACAATAAGCAGACGTTATCATGTATCACCTATCTAATATCTCATCACATGTTTGATAATTATGATTAGGTACCGAAGTTAAATGTTTAATCGATCTAGGCGGTAAATGCTATATAATGCAAAAGGCATAAAATTAAAAAAAAATATGAATATAGTAGTGAGTATGTATAAAATAGTTTTTTTTACACTTTCTCAATCCGTTCTAAATTGTTGTGTATATACAAAAATATATATAACGACGAAAAATGTATTTAGTCAGTAAGCTTAACTTAAGCTTCAAGTGGACGACGTAATGTAGTAAGTAAAAACCAAAAATACAAGCTTCGTCTACTGATATAAATTAAAGACTAAATATTACTTAATTAGGGCACGATGTCATAATATGAGAATGTACTTTTGTAATCACTAAAGTAATAAATTCGTCACTTGAAAAGAATCAGAACTGTCAAATTGTATATTACTTTAATAAATTAATTGTACTTAAGCTTACCAACTTTTGTATTAAACAATAACTTTTTTGTGGACATAAATATATTAAATTAAATGTACACTTTTAAAAATGAACCGTCATACATGATATACATATACTATTTGTACAGTTTCACTGTAGAGGCGGCATATAGTTCTATTTTTGATAGAAAATATTTTACTAACGAAAATTTAAAATTATTTTATAGTATATGACAATGAAGGGCAATTAATGAGAAGTTATGCAAACATGCTTTATAACATTGGACCTAAAGTGCAAGAGAATTTGATACAATGGAGCTTTTTAAATACGTTTTTAAGTCCCATCTTTGTAAGTACAATTAATCATATTTTTAACATGATTTTTTTTATTAAACCCTGAGGCGTCGCGCAGGTTTACAAGGTTGTGGGTTTGACTCCCACTTGACGAAGGGAAATATTTAATATTTTCATTTCTTCGCTCAGGTATCAAGGCAAAGCACGGCTTTGAGTTCCACCATGCTATAAACATTGCCTCAGTTCGGCGAAAAATGTGGATGGAGCTAAAAAAATTAAAACACTTAAAAATATGATTTTTAGACAAAAATGTGATTTTTATAATATTACTTTTTTCATAATAGTATAGAATTATTTGTAAATACGGAAGTTTTAAGTAGGATTTCCAATGGAAAGAAATAATATTTTCATTTCTTTACTCTGGTTTAGAAGATAAAAGCATTGAACACCCTGAAAATTAACAAAATTATTAATGAAAATAACACACAAAAAAAACATTTTTATAAAATATTATTTGTATATGGCTTTGGCATTTAAAAACATTTTTTATTCTAGCCAGCGGCTATAGGAAAGACTTCAATCGCATACATGGTTCCCGTATCTGAAACTGTAGTCCAAGAAATTAATAGAGATCCCATATACCAGAATAAGATTCTATATCTAACGCACTTAGACCCGATAGTGCAGGCAAATCCACTTTGCAATGGGAAGCGGACTCAAATACCGTCCCCTACTTTATGTAACAACTACCTCAACTGCTGGGACGGATGGAGCTTCGAACAAGAGTGCCCTGCTGGGCTTTTATTTTCAACTGAAGGCTTCTGTGATTATCCTAATAGTGTCGACTGCAAGAGTAGAAAATTGAAAAGTAAGTTTTTATTTCAATTGTTTAAACTTATCTGTAACTTTAAATCCACATTATTGTTTAAATAATGTATCGAAATAGTTACCGTTTCCTTTATATATTTTCCATTTAATTCCTCTAAATATTTAAATAGTGAAAAATGTACTGTAAATATAATTGTCTCTCGTACTCACTATTTTAAGTTAATTTATAATCAACTTCATAAATTATTATATTTCACATCTTTTGCTCAAATTATTATTTATATAAAAATAATTCATTAATTTACGTTTTATTTAAGGCGCTTCAAGTATACAACGTTTATGTGGTTGTGTATACATTATTAAAAATAAACAAAGGCACTTCAGTTACCAATATTTTTAATATAAAACATAAAATATAATAAATATAACAAAGATAAAGAATATAGACGTTGATAACATCATTCAATATAATTGATACATTTACCTATATCCAGAACACCATTTAATATTGCATATGTTCTTGTATATGCGTAGATACAAATAGGACATGGCGGGAACAAGTTAAGGCTACTTAAATCTAAATAAGGACGTATCCAATAAATTAGCTTGACTAGTACTCGTATAAAAGTAAACAGAAATATCATTTAATTTAATATATTTTTAATAAGCCAACATAAAGAAAATATTTATTAAACATTTTAGTTACGCGGTTAGCACTTTGTCATAGACAAGTATAACAGAATCTATGGATTTAAACTGAGTGGCTCTATCATGTGAGATATCTATAGATTTAAACAGAGAAGATCTGCGTGTAGAAAACTGGCATATCTTTCGGAGTCTAGAGTAGTAGAGGTGTATACGTACAAATAATGAATACAATTTAAGTTTAAAAAAATATGGGAGAAGTCTATTTACATTTTATAATCCATGTGGGTTATCCTGAGCTGACCTGGCGCCAATTCTTAAGCAATATTGAAATGTCCTCTGTCGGGTGGTTTGAATCCACAATTATCGATATAGTTAAAAACATTGTGTTATTTTGATAAAAATAACACACGCACATATAATATTGCAATTCGCATCTTAATAATGTATATATTTATGTAGGTCTATGTATAAATTGAGTTTTTTTAGTAGAAAATTAAAGGAATTTAATGGAATAATTTCTGTCTTCTAAAAATGTATTTTTCTTTTTTAACGTTCATACTTCGTAAAATGTGACCTTTAGAAAAAATCAAATGCGTATTCGTAGTTTGAATATGTCATTAAGATGTAGAAAAATATTTTTTTATAATTATTACTTTGAGAACGAATGCCAGACATACAACATTTATAAAAATTTTGTTAAGTTATAATAATATAGGGTTATCTCTTTCTAATTAAAAAATAATAATATCGGATCGTTCTATTTAAACTTTAGAAAAGATCATCAAACACAGTTTACCTACGATTAGATTTAAAATTGAAATTATATTTTTTATTTTTAGGTAACTTTTATTCTTATTATCGTTTTCGAATTATTTCCTTATCTCCTCATTTATTCTCTTATTTACTCAACATTTTTATATAATTTAACTTCTCAACTAAATAGTATGAAATTATAGTCTATAAAAACCATTTTGACTCTCCACATACTTCTACAAAATAGGAAATGTGTACTTGTGTTAAGATGCTATGACGCTGTTACACTGTAAATGGCTTACCAAGACCGTATATGTAATTTTATGGATATTATCTTTTAGTGCTTTTGTTTTATAGCCTTTCGCTCGCTATGGAGACGAGATGCATAGTTAAGTTAACGTCCGCTTTTAACGAAATATTTTAATTTTAAATAAAAAAATAAAATTGGGTTAGGATCGGTATTGTGAGTTTGTTTAGGCATTTCGTGGCGTTGTGGGATTGATCCCTACTCGAGGAAATTTAATAATATCTAATTTAATATTTAATGTTTTCATTTGTTCGTACTTGTAACAGCGCAGCGTTTAATGCTGCAATTCAACTCAACTCAGCTTCAATTCAGCTTCTCTTCTTCAAGCGCGTCGCTTATTTACATGAATACACATTTATATGAATAAATGTGTCATTGATGTAAAGTGGACGACGCACAGTCTTAACACTAGTTTCTCCTCCTCCTGCCTCCCCTGTGAGACTTGCGAGATAAAGCTATAGGTAAAAATAAGACCTATATGAAATAATATATTATTTTTTAGTAGAACAACCATATATTTAATTTTTTACGCGAACATACTATACAGATATTTTCATTAACTTTAATTCTATGAATTTGTTTTGACCTTTTAAAAAAGTAAACCTATTGTCTTATAATTTTATTACATAATATAATGAAAAATTTAGAATTACTCGTAAAATAAGTTTTCATTTTAGGCATAATATAAAAAAGATTATATTTTTTTATTATTAGATAGCTGTCATTAATACGAATGACGTTATCTTGCAAGGTCACCATAGAGAATTTGAATTTGCAGTTCTTAAAATACATAGTACGCAAACACTTTAGTGACTCATCTTCTGGATCTGATTCTATCTCCTAAGCAATAGATTTCCATTGAATCAATATAGTGCAATCACAACGTCTTGGTATAATTATAATAAGTATATTTTATAATGAGGCCTCTTGTGGCGCAGGCGTGCAACTGTAAACGCTGCAGGTTGTCGATCCTCACTTAAAAAAAAGTGAAGAAAAAAAGTTTTTCTTCGTTCTGATACTAAGGCAAATTGCAGCGTTGAGTTCCGCCACATGCAATACCTCAAATGCCAAAACGAGAACGTATTGTTGAGAGAGAAAGAAACAATTAGCCTGACATAATAGTCAAATAATATTAAAAAGGAAAAATACTTTTTAAAAAACATAAAAAAATTAACGTAAATGGATTATCATTCCACTGCGTTTCAATTTTTTTATATTTTCATTATTTATTAAATATCTTAATATATAAAATAAACAATATTGTAATATTAATGAATTTATGATTGACAAAACAGATCCCAATCCTTTATGCAACAAAGATTTTGAAGCAACAATGAATCCGGCAAATTGCAACGAATTCTTCGTCTGCGTCAACAGTATCCCTGTGAGATTCAAGTGTCCTGAAAATTTGGCTTTTAGCGAGGTAATTTTTTTTATAATTTTTATACATTTTTCTTCTACTTTAAGCTGGATCTCGCTGCATAGAAGTTTAGACATTGGGAACTTAGTGTTAATACACCCTGCTCCGTTTCCCAGTCTCCGCCAAATTTAACAACATTGCATGTCTAGTGGTGAAGCAACATGGTGTTTTGCTTTACTTTACTTTACCAGATCAAAGAAATGAGAATATTAAATATTTATTTTCCCTGTAGTGGGGAAAAGAACCCATAACCGTCACATACTTGGGCACCTACGCCGAAACAGGCTGTATTTATAATATATATTATATGCAACGTTTTACTATTTTATTTTTACTTCAGTAGTTATTGTAAAAGTTATAAATAATTCTTAACTATTAGGAGTTAAATAGCTTTTATTTAACTTTATGTTAATAACTTTCTCAATATAAGACCTATCGTGGTGCAGCGGCACAAGCGTGTTACTGTAAATGATAGGTTGTGGGTTCGATCCCCACCTGTAAGTGAAATATTTCAATTTTAATAAGTGAGAGTATTTTCAATTTAAATATTTAATCCTTTCATTTCTTCACCCTGATACAAGGCAAAACGCGGCGTTGAGTTCCGCCACTAAACATGCGCTGCCTCAAATTTGGTGGAGAGTAGGAAACTTAAGTGGATCGGAGTATCTTAACACTAGGTTCCCAAGTTCCCTCTGCCTACCCTGCTATGTGCGAGATACAGTGTGAAGTAAATTATGTCTATATAAATTGTTTAAAGTACGTTAATATATTGATTAATTTTCATAAAATCGTCTATTACAGTAAAAAAATATCTTCACATATATCTTACAGTAGGTGTAGACAGTTAAGACTATTACATGATTTCTTTCGTGACGCATTGAGAAGCGCGAACTCAACACCGTGCTTTGCCCCGTCACCAGGACGAGAAAATAAAAATATTAAATAAATGCTAAATGAAAATTTTCATTCCATCAAATGGAAGTCGTCCCACCACCATTTTACAGCTACGCTACGCCTGGCCTCTATATATGTATATATACAGCAACTAAGCATTTCAATACATAAAAAGTTCTCTTTAGAATACATTACAGACAACATGACAGCCTATACTTCGTTCAGATGCTTCGTTATTCATCACACGACGAGGTCACTTGCCTTTCTAAATCAGTCACGGATTAGTTAACTTATATTCAATTTATTTTTGTAGCTTTATAAATCATAAATATTTTACGCTATACGGGAAATAAAGCTATTGTGATAGCCCTACTCCTTTGTGTGAGCCATAGATGGTTGCAAGCGTTGCAACCAAATTGAATTTTGCATAATGAACTTAGAAACATTACCGGCCAAGTGCTTGGCAAAGTTGTTTGTCGTTTCTGGACAAAAGTATATTATAAACTTAAGGAAGAAAAGTATAATTATACTATTTTTTTTTATCAATATATTTCCTTTGCTGTAAAACAGTATAATCTTAAAATTACGGTAGATCTATAGCTTATATTTTATATCTATAGCTGCTTATATTTTTTAACATATTCTTTTTATCATATTTCAGAAATTGGGCGTTTGTGACTTCCCAATTAGAGTAGAATGCAATAATACCGCTGAGATGCCAGCCGCACATAATCCTCCAGTTGCTGAATTATCTACACCGGCCAATCCTATAAGCATTCCTGTTCTACCAGATGCTAACCAACAAGCATCCAAGCCTAGTATAGACAAAAAGGCGATGCTTAATAAAATGGAGTATAATACACAAAGTAAGTTGTATTTTTTATTATGACTACAAGGGATTTCCGCCCCAAGCTCATTTCACTCAGCAACACACGGCTTCAACACACTAAAAAATAAATTAAATAATAAATAAACTCCCCGACAATGCTACATCGTACCTATACTTCTAAAACACCCACGACGGACGAAATACATTTTAAATAATAGAAAGATATATAAATACGATTGAGCTACTTACTCATTAGATATAAAATAGATAAATAAACGATTTTTATAAATAGATAAATAGTAATAAAGACTTTATTACCGTCACCTATTATTGTAAAACTACAGGAGCTTGTCCAAATGACGGAGATGTACAGGCGCGTCGATGCGCGATATGAATGCTTTGTATTAGTATAGTTGTTCATGATCGTACGACATGAAATTGATTTGTTAATAAAACAAGTGGTCTACCATCTAAGTGACTTGAAAACTTGCACAATACAATGTTTTTTTTATATATCCAAGCCAAGTTAACGTATTATAAAAAAATGTATAAAGGTATTTTTTTATTTTTATGTTACTTTTCTTAACATCTAGAGGTAATTTTACTTCATCATCATGATGATTTCATCATGAAACCTATCAACTTTTTTCAGCTTTAATTATTAATAATAATAATTTTAAACGTCGAGGGGCTTATTTACACAAATTGACACAGAAAAAAATATATCATAAGTAAGCAATTTTTTTTAATTTATATGTATGATTTTCCACAGCGTGGTCGTCTACACATATGGCCATTTCTCGTCAAGATGCCATCAGACAGCTTAAAATTAAATCTAATGATATTACTTCCAAAAAATAAAAAAAAAGTTATATTCTGTTAAATAGTGTATGAGAAAGAAATATTTGTATTCGAATCCAATAATAATATTGTTTACATTTACCTAAATACATATTATATCTTAATAAATTTAAAGAAAGCAACCCATTTGTTTATTTATTATTACCTCATATTTTCTTGATATATTGACATGTAACCATAAAATATAATATATTTCAATATGATTGTAATATTATATTTTTTTAATTTACTATGGCATTTTAGTAATAGTAATTTCGTTTAAGTTAATTAAAACTATAGGTCTTTAAAGTGAAATCACTTTATATAAAAATCGATATTTAATTATGACTTTATTTACATTTATTTATAAAAAAAACATGAACTTAAAAATATGCATATCCTTAAACTATTCTATGACTAAATTTCTGTTTATTTCGACACAGCACCGACACGCAAGCGGTACCATGTCAAAGTAACCGAAGTGACAGCTATGATTTTTTGGCAACAATTAAAATTATCATTGACATGAACTTTAATATTTTGACAAAAAACTTTATGAGGAAGGATTTATATTTATATTGCCAATGATTAAATACAAGCGCCTCTTCAGACAGACCGAAAATTCTAAATAAATATAAATTTAGTCTTGCGTTAAATATTAGAAGATATTGAATTTATCATTATCATCTGAAAGGCCTTTATTTTTTAAGCAAATCGAAAGGATTTAATCTTAGTCTGTCCTTGGAGCCGCTCCTTGACATTCAGAATCCCAATTTCTTGAGCGCCTTCAAATCTACATCACCGTAGTAGTCCTCACTGTAAAATAATTTGAATTATGTAACTTTTTTATTTTCATCCAAAGATTAAAATACTTCATGAGTAAAACAAGCTACTTTTTTTAAAAAAAGAACACTTAAGTGCAATTTTGTTTTATACAGTTATGTCGTTTTTTTTTGTCGTTCAAAGTTAAACCTTTCTTTAGGAAAATTTAAAATGTTTTAGTAAGAATGTAAAATATAACATACCTCAAAGTACCAAAACAGTCACTTTGTTTTGGTGGTAGTAGACTGGCTTTATTAGTGGCTAATAGTAAACATAGATCAAGATAACAAGAAATAACTGAAAGATAAGACAGTATTATAATGTTATTAGAAAGTGTATGCAATAAAATAGGAAATAGTGTGGACGTGAAAGTAGTTACTGGGAGATAACGTGCAAAGTGTAAATTCTAGTAGAACGAAAATCACACAACAATTTAATTTTTGTATTTTATTTATTTTATCACTAAACATAAAACTTAAGTTTACAGTTTCTATATCAAACAACAACACTCAGTCGCAGCGAGATAATTTAGTATATAAAATATTATATATTTACAAGGTCGTGGCTGATAGAATTGAAATGTTGAATATGTCGTGTCCTGTTTCATCGTTTCAATACGTAATGTCAAGAATCATAAACATAAATGCATACCGATATTCATTTATAATGAATTTTTATAAAATCGTACCTAACAGGACGGTACCAAATTTAAATAGAATATAAAATAAATATTCCTACCTCTGTATATTTTCTGAATACTAACTTTTTAACTTGCTTTTTGAAACTGTTTAAGGCTACAACGAGAAAACTATTTGGCAAATGGAAATGAATACAAATCAATTGGCTTCACTTTCTTAAAATACGAATTTGAACCTGGAATCGTGTCTCGCACACCAAAAGCAACGTTAGCGTATATTTTTATACGAATTCTTACAGAATTCTCGTCAAATGTATGCTTGTGATGTGTAGAAACTAGATTAAGTAGTGAGTATTAAAAGGTAAAGGTGGGAAGTGAGTATTTAGTTTTCTTTTTGGGGACGTGGTTTGATCTTGGGCTGGACGGATTGGGACGAGCTGCTGTGGAGGCCGGCGAGCAGCTCGCTCTTGCGGATGGCCTTCAGGTCCAAATCACCGTAGTAGTCCTCGCTGAAAATGTACGCCAACCTTACTACCGATTCTACTAACTAAATTACTAATTATACGTATCACCTAACTTTTACATAACATTTTATAAAAAAGATATTACATTTCGTAGGAACTTTTGCCACTAAGAAGTTGTGACTTCGAAGTAGGTATTATTAATTGTGTAACAAGAACTCGTTCACAACATTAAACATCGAGAATGAACTGAACCGCCTTGAAATGGCAACAAGAATACTAAAACCTAACCATTCGCTTTACTTAAGAAATTCATTTTATTATATTAAAGAATTGGTTTGGAAAAAATCCAATATTTGACCTTCGTTTTTGCCCGAGTAATTGATATTTAAATGTAGAAATGCAAATGTAAAATTTATTTTATAATTTAAATATTTCATATAAATATTATTATATTCTTAGATTTGATGGGTAGCGGTCATTATCATACTTCGTTACATACTTCATTAACCAAGCTATAGTCGATACGAAATGCGTTCCGTCGGGCATAGAATTTGCTTTAGTCATGTAAATTTCTGAAATGACCTAAATTTCTAATGACAAGCGTAAAATGCAACGAGTTGTATAATTATAACTTGGCACTTCGGTAGCTAAATTGGGAATGCTTACAAGAAATGCTCACTACATTATTTTTAACGGAAAACAAAAAAATCGAAAAGTGCAATATGTTAGTCACAAGAAGATATTTAAGTTAGGGACAAAAGATGTTATTAAACAGCACCAGTAGTATACGACTAGTGAGTTTAGAGAGAAGTTCAAGTTACTTAGTCAAGATGTTTTTACTTGAACTAGAAGAAGAGATTACTATAATTAGCATTTTCAATATGCTTACCATCCGGGAACATCTTCGGGGTCTTCGCAGTTGCCAGTGCCGTCAGCATCACCAATTTTGAAAACGGTACCAATCGGGCATCCGTATTCACGAGCTACTCCCTCGAGACAGATGTAGTATTTGCGGCAATCTTCGGGGTGAGCGTGACGGCTGAAGGATCCAGCGTTGGAAACCTCACCAGGGGCAGGGCAAGAGAAACCGTTGGCTACTTCTGAGATTAAGAAAATATAATTCATAGATAAATTATTTTAAAAATAAAGGTTAAAATTTGTTCTTGTTTTATATGTTATTTACCCTCATTTTTGCATTCGGGAACCTGGTCAGCCCACATGCACACGCGAGCTTCTCTGTCGTATGC
Organism: Eueides isabella; assembly: GCA_019049475.1. NCBI lineage: Eukaryota > Metazoa > Arthropoda > Insecta > Lepidoptera > Nymphalidae > Eueides > Eueides isabella. The sequence goes on from CM032385.1 coordinate 12,835,567, forward strand.
AAGTCCGGGGCTGCATTGATAGCGTGAAGCTTCACCATTCCAGCAGTTCCAGAAGACGTCACATTTAACATTGTCAGCGAAGATACCGTACAATCTTGCACAGTGAGGAGTGGTGATTGGGGGTTCTAAAGAAAAAAAATATTATAAATATTTATAACTATTTGCTATAGGTATATGTACCGGTATTAAGACGAGCACTGACAACACAAGTTCATGGCTAACAAAATTTAGTTTACATCATTTAGTGACATGTAACTTGAATGTCGACTTGCCATATCGTCAGATAGGCACAACGATAGAGTGACCTTCATCTACATCCTGGTGGTACTTGATATACGCATAATTATCATATAAATCCTTTAACCTTGACCGTTATATATCTTATATACATTTAACATTTCTGTGATTTGTGCTTAGTTTCTTATTTGCATAATTAAATATCAATATCGCAAGAGACGCATCAAATCGTGGCATTTCCGCATATTTTCTGTGCTCGGTAATCTCATTATGTAATTATTACTCAACCCAGTTATTATAAGATATATTACATTTTTGAATATTTGGCTTATGATTTATGTATATTCTAAATAATTAATGATACTCACCAAGCTGTGTCCTTTCACCACACTCAACATTGTGGAGGTAGTCGCAGTTTTCGGTCAAGTATTTCGAATCTGAAGCATCGAAGGCAAGTCCGTTACCGCAAGTCTTAAGTTCAGCGGCTCCATTGTCACATTTCCAATATTTGTCACAAGAGATGTGGTGAGGGTAGAAGCCGAAGTCGTCAGGACATTTGAAGTTTTCTTGGGCGACCGCTAAACAAATGAAATATAACATAAGCGATATATAAACATAAAATGCTATAGTAAAATAATTAATAGTTTTTAGTCCAAGGCGAAGGTTGTGAATTCACGCTTATTTTCCTGATGTTCTAAGAAAAAAACTCTTAGTACACGATATTATATAGAAAGCTAGCAACATATTTATCTGTGTTTAAGTTCAAGAGAGAAGTAATAAAATATTCAATTTTACGTAAATTTACTACTATTTAACCATTAAAGCTGGCTACAAATTTTGCAATATACCGGTCTACGATAGGGCTGATCTTTCTCCAAGGAATGCAACGCGACAAATCGTGTTGAGCAACGCATGACTGGTCACTAGCCTACTCTTTGTTACTCCTACTTACAGAACTTAAACACGTGGCACTATATCAAATATTACTAGTATTTATCGACGAAATAACTACTACAATTTACTTTTTATATTTACCCATACTCAAGTAAATAATAATTATCCGACATAACGAATAAAATTATTTTAATTGGAATATTTTGCATTGGAATTTTTCCAAGAAAAGTCAGTTTCTTCGACCTCGTTAAGATTGCGCAGAAATAGCTACATTTGTATGTAATGTTATGTCATGTGTGTCACCGATTCGATACTTGTTGACATTTGCAGCTATGCGTAAGTATGTACATCCTGGTCATATTGTAACTTTCTGTAGTAATTTACAAGAAGATCGAAATAACAATTTGAAACTTTAACTTTTATTTTACAAATTGCCGTCTTGTATCTGATGTAATATAGGATGGAACACAAGTAGATTTAAAAGTTGTAGTAGAAATTAATTGAACAGGAATGTTATACTTTGTTATAATATTTGCACGCACTTTAGTCATGATTTTAATAGTTTATACTAATATACATCTGTTTTGATAATTAGTTTCTTTGAAGTAAGCTAGTCGAGAGAGAAATATTTGGAATTTATACGATAGGCATGATTACCAGAACGTACTGGTTTTAACGATAAATAATTACCTAGTTTCTAAAATAATTAAAGTACAATACAAAGTAGCATAGAATATAGCAAAAAATAATCGATCTTTTATTGTTCATACTGCAGTGAAAGCGTATAATAACCTATTTATTCAAGGCAAAATCTCACATGTGTAAATCAGCATTGAGTATGCCCATTAGAGCTTTGCGCAAGAGGTGCACAGTGCCGTCAACCTGCCGGGGCTCTGTGGGTCGTGCGTACGTTCACAGCATGACATAATTACAGATCTATACAAAACGTTGTATAACATGCCAATTTGTAATATTTGTATGTTTCCATGACACAAATTGTTGTCTTAACACCAGATTTATCTAATAGTTCTTAAGCTTTAGATGAAGAAAGTAACTTATCAACAATAAAAAAATAAAGAAACAATACATTACTACTAGACTTCATAAGAATCTCAAGGTGACATTGTCTAACGCAAATAAACTATATTATTACATAAAACTTATAATAGTTACGTAATTATTACACAATTCAAATGACCTTTACATGTTAAGTAATGCAAGTGAAAGCCCGAAATTGAACCACTAAGCCAGCTTGGTGTGGGTGTAACTTTCGATTTCGTTAACACTGATACGCCCGCGCATCTCGACTTCATCACGATTAACCTTTAACCGTGCTTGAAATAACTACATCGTTTTATTTTATATCATCTTCATTTAATATTGAAGATCCGAAAATAATAGATACAAAATTTTTAACATAATGTAAGTACTATGAAAAATATTATTATAAAAAAAGATTTTCTATTGCTTATTTCCTTTTCTTTTTAAATTAATTGCAAGTGATTACAAATAAGTGTTAATGCTTACAAGAGACTATGTTATTAAATATTTTTCAATTTGTTCAAAATTATAATTAATCTATTAGAGAAACCATGGAGCTTATAAACGCACCTTATGCAACATCTAAAATCTCATTAAATAACAAGCACTGATTATGCAGTGAAAGCAAGTTGTGAGCGTTTTGTGAACAACGGCTATCTATAGTTGATATATAAAATTCAATGCTAGAGTGAAATTATTATTATTAGATGCTTTCTTCTATTAATTAATTATATTTTACTTTATATTTATCACCACAAATATTATTCTTAAATATGACAATCATATGGAAATCAAATATTATTTTAATATATGCGAATATATTAGCACTTTATATTTAAATTATCTCTAAGAAGCAGAGTTGTTTTAAATTAGTAATCACTATTCATAGCAGTCTTTTTAACTCGTCTACGGTAGCTGTCTCGTAACACTTACATCACCTTAAATTTAATTTTTCGCACGACTACATTACAAGAACCACGCCCAAGATTTCTTATTAAAGAACATACTACAAAATAAATAGTTTAGTTTTAAATAGGGTCTTTATCAGTTATCTAAATCAAGTTTAGTATATTTTACACGTAAACCATGTAAGGTGTATCTGAAGAATAAAAACAATACAATAAGGGCCGCGCGAGGCTATTTATAACTATCGAAGGACAGACAATCTCCTAGTTGTAAACAGAGATGCTTTGTGATTGAATATACAATTTATAAAGCGTGACATATAGACAGAATCCATTTATTAGCCGCTAGTATTTTACATTAATAAATGCCGCTAGACAATTTAAGAGTTCTAAAATATATTTAAATTAAGTTCAAAGTCATTATATTTCAGATTAAAATTTACGACTATAATCGATCCATATATCGGCAAATGCCGGATGCCCAAGCTTAAGTTACTTCCACGTTGATTAAATACTGGCACCGATTTTACAGTTAACCTAAGTGGTCTTATGTATATTCTTCATGCAAAAAATTCTCATACACAACCTTCATATAAGAATAGGCTATACGTTATGTATTGTTTTCGGCCATGAATGCTGATAAAAAGAATTTTACTTGTAAAAGAATCAAACTTCCGTTCCATTGTCTTCGAGAAGATGTGTGCTAATTATTGTCAGTATTTTTTTACAATAGTTGCCTTTAATTATAAAAAATAGTTGTAAAATTTTAAGCGAAAGCGTTATTCTTATCTAAAGACAACTTAAATTTATCGTTTAAATTACAGCCTCGTATCTGCGCAGTCAACCAGCAGATCATTTTCACCGAGTTTTCTTTCTTCTTGTGAAATTCACGCACGCACCCCAAGACTAATTGAATACCGTCACGCAATAATAACTTTATGAATATTTGATCGCAATAACTTAAAATTTCACGATCCATTTTGGTTTTTAAACGATAATAGCGAATAGGTTGATTTATTTTGTGTATTTAAACTGGTAAAATAAATAGCACAGTTTTATACCATCGTAATTTGTAATAATATATGGAAATTCTAAGGAATTAGAGCCCAATTCGACACGATCTAATTATTCACCATACGCAATTTTTACTAGAATTATAACTAAATATAAATGTGTTACGCAAAATACATGGAGCAAGTTCGTGAGAACCGAGTACGTGTCAGAAATCATAAGTATTGAAAAAGTTCATAAACACCTAAGGAAAGGAACAACGTCCTGTCAATACGAGTTGTATTCAAATTCTATTACCGTTTCATAATAAAAATTGTCTTCTAAAGCAACTTATACAATTTAAATGATACATACATACATATACACAAAGTGCATCGTGTCATGCATGTTGCAAAATGAAATATCACGATAATAATCCTAAATCCATTTAAACATTTTTTGCGAAATAAAAAACGAAAACGAAAGGATGAGTCGATGTTTTTAAAGGTCAAATAGACATTATTTATTTCTATATACCTTCATAATTTTGTTACTAGAAAATATCAATATACATCTTACATTTATTAAGATTTTAAACATTAACATTTTACCGTTTCCGAACGATATGAGAATAGTTGGTGCTGTCCAATTTCAATGTGTAAATAATTTTAATTAAAATCATATACAATTAAAATCATAAAATACTTATACTTAATAAGCATGGAAATAATATGAAAATTACTAGTAAATCAATTTCGAGAGCAAAGTTCACATTTATATTGAACACAATTGCATAGATCATTGTATATTCACTCCCACTGCGTTATGCAATGTAGGTAGGCTAGAAAGCTATCTAGGGCGTTTATATTAATTGCCACATTTATTAAATTAACGTTTGAGGAGAAAAAGAATTAATATTTTTAATTATATTTTTAGTTGCTATTTAAACAAATGGCTTAAGTATATTTTTTTATGTACAATAAAAAGAATACCTGTGGTATTCTTGTCTTCTCTTATAGAAATTTAAAAAGTAACCTCTCCCAACGGTTACTTTTTAAATTTCTACACTTTTTTAATCTACCTTCAATTTTTTTTTATATTTAACCTCCCGACTTGTAAAACGTGAGTAAATTACACATTTTACTTAGATTAGCATTCATATTTTTTAACGTTCTACACGTACTTAAACGAAATATCTAAAAAGTAGCAAGCAAGTTGCAATTTTGTTTCAGCACTTTCTGCTGCACAATGCAACGTAAAGAAATAAATATAGACAAAGAAAGGTTTCGGTTGCATCCAACCTAGCACACATCAGCACGCATGGCCACACCCTAAATATTTCAAATTCTACGTACCCACGCCGAGGGCGGCTGCTAGCACTAATAAACACCGTGAATTCATGGTTAAACTATAGTCCTTGCACGGGAGTAGTGGACACTATAACGTTCTAGCACACACTGCGGGCGGGTGAATGGGCGGTGGAGGCTTTTATATCGGGAAGCCGAACGCCGCGTACGCCAGAGAAAAGCGACGTCATCAACTACCGCCGGCTCGGCGCCCGCGCCGCCCGCTTCCCGTAGCATCATATCATCTACCCTAAATATATAATATATTAATAATTTAATATTCTTATATTTTTTTAAATTCATTCGAATTCATAACCTTTAACTCGTAATAAGAAACTTTTAAATTTTATAATTACTCAGCTGTATTGTAGGTTTTTACAAAAATATATCTGATCAATTTTATGTTATAAGTAATAAATGTATTGTATTATTTGTATTAATAACTAAATACGAGGTTTCTCCTGTTTAATGCATTTCTTGATCAGTGAAGGCAAAACTTTTTTCTTACGCGACATAAATCATGTATGTCGTAAGTACAATCATTGACCCTCAGATTATGAACCTTGGTTAAATTATGGCAACTTGTTCTTAAAGGAAGAATCACTGAAGGTGTTCATACCAATATATCTAAATAAGAACGTGATCTATTTCTTTACTGAATAATGTTTGATCGACGTAATATACAAGTATACCTATACTTAATATATTATATAAAGAGGGTAATAATACAATATATTTTTACTTTTTAGTTAAATCTTATACAAAAGACTTCAACGAACATCATATGAATTACGAATGATAATATACTTTAATTATTCTTCTATGTTCATAAATAACTTGGTATATTTGTAAAATAAGGAATAATTAATAGATTTTGCCAATTTAAAGAAAAATCTTAATTAAATGTAGGTATGTATATAAAATATGATAATTATGGTAGCCTCAATAAGCTATATATATTTTTATTGACAGTGTTACTCAAATACGAAATATATTCAGATTGCTTGATACTTAGCTCACCCAAATCGCAAAGTTCATGACCTCGATCAAAGATGCTGCATCTATTAAAAAGTGCAAATACATGCATGTAAATATCGCAGATACTAAGAATGTATCGGACGATGACATTCTACTATCACTTTTGCTGGCTACGTGATAGATTTAATCATGATTATTATTCATGTGTATTGTCTGTATAAACATATAAATGGAAAATTAATAATTACATATATTAGAGAAACTTTTAATTGCAAAACGATTGTTTTGCAATTATGACAAGGAAATAATACTCAAAATACCGAGGGTATTTTTAATATTAATATTTCCTATATTTTTTTATATTTCTTTATATTTGAAATATATAAGTTAAAAGACCATAGCTGTAGCAATTTATATGGATTACTGAAATTGAAATGTAATCTGAGATTACTGCTAATATTTTATATTATAGGAATGTATTAGTAATTTCTTTTTAGCTATAACACTTTAAAGTATGTTAACAATCTGTTAAAAAACCATAAAACTTGTCATGTAATTTTAAATCTGTGTCATAAAAACATTGTAGTTATGTAAACGTTTGTTTAAATTCAGCCTAACAATTATGTAACCATATTTACCTTTAAAACTAGACGTTTTTATTCATATCCTATTATAATAATAATTTCTCACGTATTACACAATCGAAACAAAAGCCTTACAAAATACGGAAGGAGATGATAGCTGGATAGCGGTTGTTTGTCAAATCTGTAGTACAAGGCTAGAAACAATAAGCATTGACACGTGAGGACCTATGAATATGTAAAAAAATCATCTTATATATAATTCTGGAAGAATAATTCATAATTACGTTTGGAGAAATCTGTAACCTCCGTTATTACTAATTATAAGAAAAAAATATTATATTATAGTATTATGAAGACAGTGGGCAAACAAGTTCTCATACCACAAGTTAATATGTGATTAGAAAATATTTCAGTCATTGTCTTCGTCTAAAAAGTAAGTTTGTGAAATGGCAATAAACTATTGTTTTAATTGGATTGTTCAATAGAAATATATACCTTATTTGTGCTAGTGTATTTTAAAAAAATATACTGATAAAAAATAAATATTTCTAATTAGATATGTTTTTGCTTAGCTAATTAGTTAATGAAATTATTGGAAAGCAATAATTTAGTTATAGAACTAGTAATCATTACATAAGTGATATAGCGCACATAACGTGCAGTTCAGAGAAATCTGTCACTAGGTGAATGACTTAATATAATTAGGGTAATCACGACATTGGACAATTTATTCGAAGAACGCGATAATTTCGTAACAAAGCCGTAAGTGATTATTAGAAATTTATTCATTACAACAATACATACTCTTGCTTATTATATTGTTTATAGCCATAGATTCGTATGAAAACTTATTATAATATTGTGTGATTTTTTATTAATTAGATTAAGTTATATTATGAAAATAATATTTTAAGTGGGTAATTTAACATCGATGATCAGTATGTTCCATAAAAAACAGGTTAAAAGCAAATATTTGAAGGTGTGAATGAAATTCATGCAGTAGGTATATGAAAAGAAGATAAATAGTTCTTACCATTCTATTACAACCGATAAAGTGAAATATATGTTTATATAATTTGCTAGCTATGTAGCTTTCTTCGGTTCAAAGCAGTACTTAGAATTTACTTAATATTTTTTATCAATAATATATAAAATTAAATAAAGCTATTTTTGATTTCATATACACAAAAAACTAATTTTTATTTTTCAATAAATTTATGACAATTGTTGCATTTTTTTATTAACATAAAATACATTACATTTATAAATGAAATAAAACGATGATTCCTTAATTTAACATTATTTTTATTTTTATTCTCATGTGGCCAAAGTGCTGCGTTAACTTCAACCATTAAACTCTGAACGACGTGTAATATCTCGAAAATTAAGCAGAAACTGGTGGACATTATGTAGTGTTAAGACACCTGCTATCTCTACTATGCCAAAAAGGGAATTAAACGAATTTTTAACCAACAGAGTTAAACGGATTATTTTTAATTTTTAAGGGTAATTTGTAATTTAAACTACCCGACAACAAAATTAGTTTTGTGACAATTGTTGTATATGCCAAACTTTTTTTTATATATACCTTTTTATCATGAATAGTTTGATAGTTTTATTAAAAATACAATATATCTGATGAAATTGAGGCCTGTCGTCGCGCAACGTCACAAGCATGTGACTGTAAACGATAGGTTGTGGGTTCGATTTCCTCTCGAGGAAATGAAATATATCCTATTTTCAAATTAAATATTTAAAGATTTCATTTCTTCGCTCTGGTAATAAGGCAAAACGCGGTGTTGAGTTCCGCCAATCAACAGGCAATGCCTCAGCTTGCCTGCTTTCGAAAGAAAATGGGACACGGTAGGGGAACGGAGTATCTTAACACAAGTTGCCTCTGCCTACCCTGCCATGTGCGTGATACTGCGTGTTGCTGAGAGAGAAAGTGAGTGAAAATAATATTACTATATTAAATCCAAGGTTAAGGGACATTTAGACATCCTATATAAAAATATTTTTTGCAATTTAACTGCTGTATTTACCAAAAATCATACAAATTCTTTTTCAAGACCATCGTGGCACAGAGGTAAGCGTGCGACTATAAACGCCACATTTGTGAGTTTGATTCCCATTTGATTTTATTTAATATAAATAAATACCATCACCACCCATAACATCCTCTCACCCAAAGCCAACTCACGTAAAATTAACTTAACTATTAATCAAAAATAGCAGCAAGGAACCTTAGACTTATCATGGCTTTACCTACAGATTTCATTCTTTTTTACAGGGAAACAAACCTTCCAAGAAAGCTTTTTAATGTTTAAATACTGTGATGTAAAAGCAACATTAATTACACTACATTTAATTGATGATGTCAATATAAGGAGAATAGTAGTTCATACTTAACAAGTACTTGAATAATATTACGAAGGTATTTGGGACAGGGTCCGAATGAATCGAAATCGTCAAACGTCCGCGCCCGACCTGAAGGCCTGCAGGTTTCACGGCGGTAGCAAAGATTATATACACAGATGCAACAACTTCAATATAATTGTAAATCTCCGACGGGCGAAACCGAATAATGTTATAACTATGAAGTGTACTGTTTGTTCGTATGTATATAAGTGTGTATTGATATATTTTAAAGATATTTAAATTCATTCAATCAATATAAATACATAAATCACATTTAAAATATTAGTTACAATTGTCATTTTCTAAAATAATTGAATATTTTTGACGTAAGGATTTTTTCTTTAGGATTAGATATTTATAGCATTATGAGCATATATATACTCGTTATTACAACCCACAATAATGTCTGTAAAAGAGTGAAATAAGGACAGCGAAATTACTGTTTTTTTTTTCATTCTTCTATGATATGATAGAAGTCTTTTTGATAAATATGTATATCAATATTGACACAACTTACAAAAACCGTCTTGATTTTTTCCTTAAATATATACATAGGTATTTAAATTAATACAAAAAGTTGTATAAATTAAAAAAAAATAAGTACCAAAAATGCAAAAAAGTGTAGTAGTTAATTATATAAAATGTAAAAATTGGGTTTTTACCTCACATAAATATTCTATGTAAGTTATTATCTGTCACCAGGGCGTTAGCTCACTGCGGTGGCACTGGTATTCGCACTATGCGGAAGGCTGCAGCTCGCAATGTTTACCATTAAATATATTTATCAACCGCCGACCTCAAGTCATAACTTGACCCGCAGATTATTTTATTTGTTTGTAGTAAAAGCACGCGTTTCTAAATAAAGTTATGTAAATAGAATACTTATTGTATAATTATATTTAATATGAAATGATTACACTTTGTGAATTCATACCTCGTAGAATTTCCTCATAAAAATTGAAAACCTAAGGAACGCATAACTTATAAACAGCTCTTTAGTGTATAGAATTCAATCACTCACTCACTCAGCTTCACGCTGTATCTCGTACAGGGCGGGGTAGGCAGAGGGAACCTAGTGTTAAGACACTCATTTCCACTTCCATGCTCCACCTTCCGCCAAATTTGAGGCATTGCGTGTTGAATGGCAGAACTCAATGCCACGCTTTGCTTTGTTACCAGAGCGAGGAAATGAAAACAATAAATATTAAAATTAAAAATATTTCATTTCCTCGAGTGGGGATCGAACCAACAACCTGTCGTTTGCAGTCACACGCTTGTGGTGCTGCGATACGACAGGCCTAAGATTAACTTATTAGTAATTCATTTTTATTAAACGTTCTACCCCCACCATCGAGCCGTCCCCATCGATAGGCGTATGACGAAAATGACTTATAACCACCACGTAATGCTGCTTACCAACACAAAATGCTGTTTAAAGAATGTTGCACGATCGATCACATAAAATTTAACTATATTAAAATAAGTCACATTCAAGAACCTTACTATTAAGATTTCGCTCGGCTTTACCTAGAGATTTCATCATTTTTTAAAAAGAGGAAAATTTTAATATACGAGTATATGTTCTACCAGGGACATCGAGCTGTCCCTCTTCCTATAGTTGACAAGCTTTATTTTTTCTTAGACTCATGATGCCTTATAATGTGGTAAGCTTGTTCTTTTAAGTAATTCTGATAGAAACCAGCAAAAATTTAATATTGTAATATGTACGTTTTCAGTTAACACAGGTCGAATACTAACACGTAGAAACATTTTCACTTAATTAATTCTTAATGAAAAACTTATCGAAACGCTTGGAATAGTTAATGATTATGCTACTCGTACAATAATTGAAGGTAATAATATGAGGTAATAAACACTCGCTTGTTATTGTTTGACCACAAAGAATTACTTCGAGCTCGCACTAAAACAATGCCACACTTAGAAAAGGAAAATATTTTTTTTAGAAAACATATGAATAGCTCGCGTTCAAATCTGGTTACTCCTCAAATTTGTATATATTTTTTTATAACTTCACGCTGTATCCCGCACGAGGCAGGGTATGCAGAGGGAACCCGGGAACCTAGTGTTAAGACACTCCGTTCCACTTCCGTTCCCCACTTTCCGCCGAATTTGAGGCATTGCGTGTTGAGTGGCGGAATTCAACGCCGCGCTTTTGCCTTATTACCAGAGCGAAGAAATGAAACATTAAATATTTAAATTGAAAATATTAAATATTTCATTTCCTCGACTGGGGATCGAATCCAAAACCTGTCGGTTACAGTCACACTCTTGTGCCGCTGCGCCACGACAGGCCTGTATATATTTGTTTTATAATAAAAGTATCTATCTATATACCTACTCTTATTAAAAAATATTTTCTAAAAAAGAATATTCTCCTTTATTAAGTGTGGCATGTTTTTGTATTATAGTCTACACTTACAAAATTTAGTTTAGCAGAAATATATTTATGCCTAGATTCTTAATTTGTTCTTTGCTTTGTTAAAAGAATATTTTGAAATAATTTCAAGGTCCAAATGCGCGTCCTTACAAACTGACTGGTATGGCCATGCCAAATATTGAAAAAGATGTTTCCAGTATTAGTTGTTAATAACAACTTTAATTTATATAGAATATTATGCTGTTATTCTCAAAAGTTTTACAACAGTACAATAAAACCATTATAAATTAATAAAACTATTAAAATATTCCATTCTTTGTCATAAAAAAACATATAACTTATATATATATATATATATATATATATATATATATATATATATATATATATATATATATATATATATATATATATATATATATATATATATACACATATATATATATATATATATATATATATATATATATATATATAAACGAATAGCCAAAACTAGCCGAGGAATCGGATCAATATAAAACTCTCATATAATATAATAATATGCATACACACATATAATATATAATGCGTTAGCATGGTCCATACCTTGAACTCTCTTATGACTCAGTCACTTTCTCAGCTTCACGCTGTATTCCGCACATACCACGTAGACAGAGGGAACTTGGAAACCTAGTACTTAGACACTCTGTTCCACTTCCATCCCCCATTTTTCGCCGAATTTGAGGCATCGTGTTGAGTGCTAAAACTCAACGCCGCGCATTGCGTTGTTACCTAAAAAGAAAATTTTAAATATGAAATTTAAAAACATACAATATTTCATTACCTAGAGTGGAGATCGAACCCACAACCTATCGTTTACAGTCACACGCTTGTGCCACTGCGCCACGCCAGGCCTCTCTTATAACACCCAAAATTTTGCCACAACACAAATTTGAGAGAAAAAAATTAAAACGTTTACCCAAAAATATCAATTAAAGGTGCAGTCGTGAACATTATAAGATTTTTACTAATTTACATTTTCTTATTTTAAAATTGATCGAGTTCGTTAAATTCTTTACGTTGAAACTAATACAGCAATAATCTTGTACAAAACGGTGGAATATTTCATGTGAAATCTTTGACTCAATTTTTGTAGAATGATCATCGCTTGCAAATGATAAGTGGAAGCCAAGCCCTGGAAAATGATACCCATGTTTGTAAAAGTCTATAGATGCATGTTAAATAGTATAATTTACTTATAGATTTAAATTATTTAATTTATTTTTAAAATATTATAAATAATGGGATTATAATGTATGAATTATTATAATTAATGCAAATATTAAGGTCATACGGTTGTTTTTAATTTGAAAACTGGTCATTTTGTATACGGAAATACACGTTGCAAACTTATTGCTATATCAATGTTACTGATCCAATTTTATTCAATAGCTGTAACACTGTAATAGTTCGTAGGAATATTCCTTTATCTATTTTAAATATATTTCTGCGAGACCAAGCCTATGTATATTAGGTTTTAGTATCATTTGATATGAAACGGTACTTTTGTTTAGTATTCATGAAGACATGACGCTTGCACACAAATCGTTATTTAATGACGCTTCGCCTATAGGAAGTAGGTACAAGAACGCTAAACAAAAGTTAAACGTTTATTTTTAAAAATTATTATGATAGTTTTTTAATGTTTTACGAATTTTAAAAAGAAGTGTTCTTTGTTGTTCATATTTGCTATGAGTACAAGTATTAATTTTATAATCATCAATTGTTTTAATGTTAAAATGAGGGTAAATATTAAAACAATAAGTAGTTGACCATATTGGACTACGCGTATATCATATCACACCTCACATACTAAGCATCTTGCAATAACTATTGCATAAGAAAAACAAAATTATTTTAAAGTAATTAGTTAATTAGCTAACTGACATTTTCTGAAGATAGCAAAAGGTCATACGATGTCATATGTGCAACGGCCACTCTGGTAATAAAAAGAACAATTTGTTAATACAAGCTACAACACTAAATAGATATTTTGTAGAATATGCATGAAGAATGTCCATCTCAACTCAAATGTTATAAAAATCCTTTTCAACATTCAAAATTGGCTTTGTATTTACTTTAGTTATTATGATTTTGACAGTGATTGTGGTGCTGTTGGCGTTATTATAGCACGGTACATAATCTGTCCATGCAACAGCTGTGGGATACATTTTAGTTGTTTATTAAATTATTTTCATTACCCATGACTCGTTAGTCGTGACTATTTAAAATTGACATCCAATATTAAAGATGAAATGTCTTTGAAAATGAAACCTTAACACTAGTTTCATAACATACTTACATTATATTTATGCAAATGAAAACAAGTTATTATTGTACAGAAATCACTTTATACTTATTTGTAAAACATCAAAAATTAACGAAGGATTAAATTTATGTTAAAAATATTTAATTTTTTATTGTCAAAACAAGATTACTAATGTGTTTTATTTTATCTAATAAGTGTAATTGAACTTGCTGTTACCTCAATCGAAATTGCATGTACTTATATATCAATGTAGAAATTGCATTTGCTTACATATATCTCAATAGTTTGAAGGTAGACCAGTGCGACAAGTAAATTCTTATATATTATTTCGTCACCTCAATTTAAAGGTAGTAATACTGCGGCGATTTCAAAAAGAGATAAATATAAAAGATAAATATTATTTTTATTCTTTACTTCGCTCTGGTAACATGACAAAGCGCGGCGATAAGTTACGTCACTCGACTCACAATGCCTCAAATTCGGAAAGAAGTCTTTTGTTAATGGATTTCCCCGTTCCCTTTGCCTTTCTTGCCATGTGCAGTATACAGCGTGAACCTGAGATAAAGCTAAAAAAGAAAAATATTGCAATCTATGTTTGTTTTAATAAAAGAAATAAGACACTTAGCCAGCACACAGTGTACTGTCACAAGATTCCTACAGTGGTTTAAAAAAAAATTCTAATTAAGTTTGCATGTGAGAAATTTTATATGATGAAGAATAAAATCTGTCAAAGACGACGTTAAAGTCTTTGACTTGAATCTTTTTATATATTATTTTAATACCTAATAAAAAAAATATTATTTTAATTTGCTACTTATTAAGGTTTCTCTTTAACATTATATTTATTTTTAGGTAAATAATATCTGTTTTTTAAATTTCATTAAATATCCTTTGTGTATTTGACATATAATTATTAAAACTTCTTTTAAAAAAATATGTTACATTTAGTGTATGTAAAAGTTACATATTAAATAAATATGTAAATTTATAAAAAAATCTAATATTGGAGGCCTGTCGTAGTGCAGAGGAACAAGCGTGCAACTGTAAACGCAATAGGTTATGAATACGATACCCACTCGAGTAAATCAAATATTTAATATATTCATTTCTTCTTTCTGGCAACAAGGCAAAGTGTGACACTTAACAAGCAATGTCATTGGCATTTTTTGGCGGAAAGTGGGAAGCGGAACGGAGTGTCCTAACACTAGCTTTTTAAGTTACTTCTGCCTACCCTGCAATGTAAAAATATTGAAAACTACAGTTAAAAAAATAATCCATTATTTAAACAATATCAATAACAGTTCAATTTAATAACAAATAATTTAAGTAATACGTCATTTTTTTTATGCTACCATGAATTCATTAAGACCTTAACACTGAGGTCATGTTCATATTATAAAACTAGGCAACAATTTACAAAAGGAAACACACGTGTCTTAAACTTTATTGGGTTAAGTAATAATTTTAACTAAAATGATAAAAAAATTGATAACAATATTGTGCGTGCAACAATTGAGTGTGTCAACACCTGCAGTGCAACCAAATAGATTAATTTCATATGCTTTACCTGATAAAAGATCTTTTAAGAAAGCTTCAGGATATATTGAGGATACTTATCTAAATTTTACAGAATTAGCAGATAAATATGGATATCCAAACGAACAGCATACTATAATAACAGAAGATGAATACATATTAACTGTTTTCAGGGTGCTTTCAAAATGTAAACGAATAGAACAATACCCAGTGATATTAGTGCATGGTATAATTGACACTTCGGATACATGGATACTTACTGGACCAAAAAGTGGTTTAGCTTATATTTTGTCAAACAATTGCTACGACGTATGGGCTCCAAATCTCAGGGGGAATACATACTCTCGTAAGCATAAACACTTAAATCCCAATCGGGATCCAGATTATTGGGAATTTAGCTTTGATGAAAGCGGATTTTACGATTTACCTGCCATTATAGACTATATTATTATGCTAACCAATCAAACGAAAGTTTATTATATTGGACACTCACAAGGGACGACAGATTTTTTCATTATGGGATCACTAAGACCAGAATATAATAAGAAAATTCAACTGTCTGTTAGTTTAGCTCCAGTAACATTCTTGAAGAATATCAAAGGCTTTATTATAAAAGGTTTAGCAGCAGCAACAAGACTTATCAAAACATTTCTCAATAATGCTGGTTTTGCTGAAATTTTTGGCAAACATGAGCTCGTGCATGAAATAACAGAATTCTTATGTCAGCTGGATCCAAATAATATATGCGGTACAAGTTTAACTTTGACAACAGGCTATAAACGAGGTACTATATCAACTAGAAATCTAGCAGTTTCTTTTGGACATATTTTGGCAGGCTTATCGGTAAAAACTTTATCTCATTTTGGTCAGTTAGTTATGACTGGAAAATTTCAACGTTACGATGAAGATGAAGCTGGAAATATCAAAAGATACGGCAAACCTAAACCGCCTAAATATAATGTATCTCTTGTTACATCTCCAGTCGTCCTTATTTGTGCTCAAAATGATTGGATTTCAACGTTAGAAGATGCTAAACTTTTAAGTTCAAAACTGCCTAATTTAGTCGAAGAATATATAGTTCCAGATCCTAAATGGAGTCACAATAACCATGTATGGGGGAACAATGTTACAGATAATGTATATAACAAAATTTTAGATTACTTAATTTTTTTTAACAGACTATAGAACATTATAGTAAATAAATCTTAATTTATTAAAATCTTCATAAGGTAATAAGATACGAATAGAGTTATTTATTATATTAATATGAGCATCCGAAATTATAAACATCTAAAAAGAAATTATGCAAGCAAAACCAAAATAAACATACTTTGGTAACATAAATGAGCTTATATTGTCATTTATTAATATTTTTTTTATAAAGTTACCTTTGGAAAATGTTTTGAAATGGAAATTATATAAAATTGCTAATAAACGATTTTCGTATTGCGTATTTAATTCATAGTATTCCCCAAAATGACTGTGATGTTAAAAAACATATTATGCTTCTTTTCAAATCAATTAAGATTCTTTGTAAGTTTTACGCAAAAATTGTAGTAGATTTCAGAAAAAATAGATTAAAAATAAAGTGATTAAATCAAAAATAAAGAATACGAACAGGTATAAAATATATGGTGCCATAAAACTAGCAAAAAGGAAATATAAGAACTTGTAACTTGCTTTAAAGATTTAAAATAAATGTAAAGAAACTGATAAAAAAAGACTTAAGCAAAAACAAAGAGGATGTACGTAGGTACATACAATAAATTAAATAATAAGTACTTGTGTTTCAAATTATAATCATATCATAATAGTTACTAAAAACAGTTACAAAAAAAACTTTATAGAGATTAATTATTTATTTTACTGTTACAATTTTTCACGTATTCATAAATTTAATATAAGATGAAGTGGATAATATGTATGTATATCACCTAAATGCATTAGATAACATTCTGATGCATACCTTCAACAGCCTCCTATTAAAAAAATATTTAATACAATTTTAAAAACAAATATATTTATTTTTTTAAGAAAAAAGATATTAACAGTTTATTGTTTATTGAGAGGCCTGTCGTAACACAAGCGTGCCACTGTAATTGTAGATTTGATTACCACTCGAGTAAATGAAATATGTATAGTATGTATGTATAGCTTCACGCTGTATCGCCGCACACGGCAAGGGTAAGGAGAGAGAACTTGGGAACCTAGAGTTAAAACACTCCGTTCCACTTCTGTAACCTTCTTACCGCCGAATTCGGCAAAATGGCATTGCATGGTAAGTGCTGGAACCCAACTCCGCGCATTGCCTGATTACCTGAGAAACATTAAATATTTAATTTGAAAATGTTAAATATTTTATTTCCTCGAGTGGGGGGAATTGAACCCACAAACTGTTGTTTACAGTAACACGCATGTGCCGTTGTGCCACGACAAGCCTCAAATAATATTAATATAAAAAAAATATTCGCTCGGGTAACAACGCAATACGCGGTTATGATTTCCGCCACTCAACGAGCAATGTCTCAAATTTTGTGGCAAAAGAGGAGAACAGCACGGAATATCTATTTATTTATTGCGGCTTAGTAAGAATTTCCCTCTACGCGCCACACATCTGTCTAACAGCCTACCGCCTTATTTCCAGGTCGTAACAGCCTATTTCCAGGTCGATACGACATGGCTACCTTCAAAAACCGCGTCTACCTCCACCTTAAAGGCTGGCAACGCACCTGTATATACAAAGATATATAAATCTTCAAGCAATGGTTATTTATAATAAATGGTGATTACACTTTTTTATATATTTATATATCCATTACTTTCTTGTTCTAATAATATTATCACTTTTAAGACAATATTTGTACACTGAAAACCAAAATTTCAGCAAAATGAAAAAAAAAATGTACCACTTTGTCAAACTAAACATAATAAATTGGCGTAGCTTTTTTTATTTATTAACCGATTTAAATAAATCAAGTAGTGTTACTAGGCTGATATTGAGACCGTTGTAGCGATACTGTCTCTGATTCACGAGTGGGTTAATCCTATCCCATAATATCTTCGCTTCGATAAAAAGACATTATTGACGTTGAATGAAGGTTGCCAAAATATGATAATGAAAACTGCATTTAAATCTGACCAGCCATTTCTGAGATTAGCGCGTGCAAACGCACTGACAAACAGACACTAACAAAGAGACAAAAAAATATAAATCACCATTTTGTGCTCTACTAAATTATTAACGTCCTCTATAAGATTTTTTGCAAACAGCGATCTGTTACAAATTTATTATAAGTATAGATAATTTTATTTTATCTTATATACTTGCCGATGACCTATGAATCAGCTAAGTAAAGGACACGGAAATAAGTAAAGAATTTCCTATGAACGATTATCTATGATTCTTTAAATATATCATTCACTTTCAGAATTTACAATTCAGCTACAAATTACAATGGTACATGATTAGTTTTATTATCATTTTGTTTATTTAGAATAAAATATAATAGTTTTGATTAAATAATATTTAGTTTTTGAAATATGCATGGTCAGGCAGTGCTTATGTATCGCAATGGAATTTATTAATATCCCAGCGATATGACTCATATAGTATATATTGTAATGTATTAAATACTTAAGTTATACATTACTCGCAACCCGTCCGCGACTTCGCTGGCTTGGATTACATTATCTTATTTACTCATCTCAATTATTTTGTTGTTTTAAAATCATTATCACTTTTAAAACTTTTTTTTTTTACTAAACGATTTTTTTTAATAATGAATAAAAACTTTATTACTTGTTACCCGATCAATAAAACAAACACCAAATGTTGAACGAAAGTCCCTTATGAGATTTTTTATTAATAAATCTTCCATGTACAGACAGTGATAAGTTACATATTATTTATTATCATTAAACATTTTATTTTCTCGAGTGGGACTCGAACCAACATGAATATATTGGCACAGGCACAGGCAATTTTAGTTATATTGGCTTTTACATAGAAGATAAATCTATGCTATCGCGGACTTGTAGTTTGGAAATTATAAGCCAAACATTCTCACCATACATTGTTGTCATATATCTATAACGATTTATTCAGCGCACGCCGAAATAGGTCACAATCGGCATAGTTTTTTCCGACCTCTTCGATAAATATAGTCATACTTTAGGTATAGGTTTAAAAATCTTAATGTTTTTTGTACAAAAATCTTCCTCTTGAATAGCTCTACCTGTTAAAAAAATCCGCATTAAAATCCGTTGCGTAGGTACTTTTTAAGATCTAAGCATACATAGGGATAGACGCGGAAAACAACTTTGTTTTTTTTTTGCCATATATTGGTACAAATTTACGAATAAATCAAGTTGAGCAATTAAAGATTCACACTTTAATTCTAGATTAAAAAACATTACAAATTAAAATCCGTTGAGCAATTAAAGATTCACAAATTAAATTGTGAATAGATTAAAAACATTAAAAATTAAAATCCATTTAAACCTATTTTCCTATAAATAATAAACATTTTGCATTAAATTTTACGCACCATATATACAGAAAACGTAAAGAAATTTTATTATACACTCTCCGTTTGATTTTCATATAAATAAAAGTAATTTAAAAATAATTCCCCAAATCAGATTTGAGCTCACGACAATCGTATATCAAGATGGCCAGTAGCCACTGCGCCTAAGCTATATACATAATTAAAGAATAATAAAAGTTCGATCTTTATTTAAGTCATAAGGAGTAAAATCGGTCACTAGGTTGTGGTCGATCCGGAAAAACCACAATATTAGATCTACAGACGTGACCTTCACCGGAATAATTTATACAATTAATAAATAGTACAGTGTGTTATACTACACATATTGGCACCATTTAGTGCATTTAAATGATTCGACTCTTATGTCTTCATCTCAGCAGTCTATTGATGGGAAAAATATATTCACAATTATAAACTTTATGTTTGTATTGTATGCTTTACCAAATATAATCTTTAGATAATATTTCTAATAATCTATCTATAACCTACAAGGCTATGCTAGAACTAAAAAAGCGTAATTAAGCGCCGCAATTTGTGTAACGAAATCGCTACCATAATAGTACTTAGTAGTTAATTTCACGATCGAATCTACAGACATCTGATATAAAGATAAAAAAATAGAGAATCAATCTTAAGAAAATATCTTTATTAATGATGATCTTGTAACATTATGTAAATATTAATGTTGCGGAAGTTCAGCGAGTACATAATTTATTAAACGGTTTTATAGGTGTTTTTTTTAAGGAAAAACAAGGCAAACGAGCGTACGGGTCTCCTTCTGGTGAGTGATCACCACCGCCGACGGCCAGGTAATGTGTAACACCAGAGGACTTACCTTAAAGGTTGCCGTGTGATTTCGAATAGGATCACCCTGGTACTGATGGTGTCATAAGAGGCGAATAGAGTACATTTGGGTAAGTCACGTTGTCAGTAATGGCAACACGCATGGGCATACTCGATCGGATTATTACCACCCCCAGCATTTAAAACCGGCGTTCAGAAGTGGTTTTGGCCACTGCGTTTTGCATTAGGTAATGCCGGGCCCCGGTGCCCATCCACCTTAAAGAACGGCAACGCTCCTATAGCTCCTCTGGAGTTGCACGGAGCCGTGGGTGACGGTGATCGCTTACCATCAGGTAACCAGTGCGCTTTTTCTTTCTTTCAGCTTCACGCTGTATCCCGCACGAGGCAGGGTAAGCAGTGGGAACCCGGGAACCTAGTGTAAAGACACTCTGTTCCACTTCCGTTCCCCACTTTCCACACATTGCGTGTTGAGTGGCGGAACTCAACGCCGCACTTGCCTTATTACCAGAGCGAAGAATTGAAACATTAAATATTTAAATTGAAAATATTAAATATTTCATTTCCTCGACTGGGGATTGAACCCAGAACCTGTCGGTTACAGTCACACTCTTGTGCCGCTGCGCCACGACAGGAACCAGTGCGCTCATTTGGAAAAAAAGCGAAGGAGATAGACGCGCTTTTTATATCCGTCATATCGACTAGTCGTATCGACCTGGACACACTGCCGCAAGTAGGCCATTCCACAGTGTGTGTATTGTGTATATTACAATTTTATAGTTCAAGGCCAATGTCATTTAACCTAATTAGTAAATTTATTTATTTTAAATTTGGCTAAATATATTATAATATATAGGTCACATTATAAAGTTTTAATACATTAATAAATCAAATGACGGATGTAACAATGAGACTATTAAATGTCTAATATCAGACAGATTTAACTTATTTTTTTAAAGTGTTGAATTTGATTGTACACACTCCGTTAAATCGTAAGATACTGCGGAACCCAACGTCGCTCTATTATTTCTCTGAGCAGAGACCACAAACAAAGCCTTTCTGTTAAAACCACACTGTTCCTGTATTCGCAATTATCAGCCTGACTTAGTACTTATTATGCCAATAAAAACATGCAGTGTTGTGCAGGAATTGAAGTAAGGTGGTAAGTTTTTCTAGGTTCAATAGACATAAAAAAACATAACTAAAATAATAATACTATTTTTATTAAATATACATAATTAGGTTGTTATGTAAACACCTAAATTAAATAATTGTAATGTCTTTGTCGTAATATTGCAATTACAAATGAAATCATCAATACTACCTTCTTACTTAATTCGGATGAGCGTTTGTGAATTTTATTAAATTATATTTCACATGTAGTGATTGCATTTAAATTTTCTAATTAATTTCAATTAAACATGAAACAAAATAATAAATCAATATAATGATTTTTATATTTTTTAACATTTTGATGTATGGTGGGAAGGCGGAGACAAGTGTTATTTCGTTATAAATGTGTTCATAAATTCGTCATTAACCAACCAAAATCGACTTCGCAACTCATTAAATGCCATCAGAATATTTTCGATGAGCTAACGGCGTCTGGCGGCACATATTGAATCAAATTACCGTCGCACCTTTGTGAAATTCAGAACAGGTTTTTAAATATTTATGCACCATTCAAGGTCCCATAAATTCGTTCTACATCGAAGATTTTTATATGGTAGTGGACATTTTTGATGGTACCGACATTTTTTTAAAATTATTGTGTACCTGCCTTATATGTAAAATGTAATTGAAACGCGAGAAATATGTACAAGTTTTTATCAAGAAATTATATGAAGAGTCAATACACTTATATGTCCATATTATAAAAATAACAGTTCTTATCTGTATGTTATATAATTTTCTTTTTTGCAGCTTCACATTGTACACAATAACACACGCGACGTTGAGTTCCGCTACTCAACACGCAATGCCTCAAATTCGGCGGAAAGTGGGGAACGGAAGTGAAACGGAGTGTCTTAACACTAGGTTCCCGGGTTCCCTCTGCCTACCCTGCCTCGTGCGGGATACAGCGTGAAGCTAAGAAAGAAAGAAAGACATTGTATCCTTCACATGGCAGAGTAAGCAGAAAGAGTTTGAGAATCTAGTGTTAAGACACTCCATTCCATTCTCCATTTTGCACCGAATTTAAGGCATTGCCTTATTACATGAGCAAAGAAAATAAAAATCTGAAATATTTTCTTTCATATTTTAATATTTTCAGTCTACCCGTGACCACGGACTACTGTAAAGTGTTCGAAACGTTGGGTTTCCAAAAAAACATGTTTAACAACCAATATACGCGATTAATCCGGTTAAAAGTGTTTCATTTAAAATATTTTCTTTGTTCTAATGTGGCTCGAACCCACAACCCGTAACCCGTCGCGCTTACAGTCACTCGTATATATACATATACTATACTCGTATATATAGGTAGGTAAGGAGGTCGCAAATACCGAAGCTATGATTTAGCTAAACATGATAATAAAACTATATCTAATAATATCATTGCATTAACTTTGTTGAAATATAAAAAAATATAATTTAAAGTAATATTAATTTTCATCATATTACATATCTAATATATATTCATACTAGTTAGCTTATTATTAACCTCCTTTCAAAACAGGTGAATTAACGGTCAGACCTACTAGCCTATAAACACTTAATATTTGGTTATGAATTATTTTAAACTGTTTATAAGAAGTAGTATTCTTTTGAAATAATATATTTTTCATAAATAGTAAACTTTATTAAAATGTTTTATAATTTTTTCATTTTATCTATGTTATAAGTTCTGTCTAAGGATCTGTTTATCGTTTTGTCTCTTAGCTTTCACACCTAAACTACTTAATTGATTTCAAATAATTCTGGTATAGATATAAAATTAGAGATAGACAATTGGATGGATTTAAAGTTGTTTTACAAAAGTGAAAAACTGCCTTCCGAGCCGGTAGTGGTGTTTATTTGGTCTATCCTTTAAGCATAGCCTAGTATCCATTTTTATGTTGAACATACGATAAATGTGCGGTTTTGTAGGAATTTTCATCTGTGGAACGACCTACTCGCAGTATTTCCAGGTCAATACGACATGGGTACCTCCATCTGTAAAGACCGACAACGCAACTGGAGCTCCCCTGGTGTTACACGGGGCCTTGGGCAACGGTGATCACTCACCATCAGATGATCCGTACGCCCGTTTACCTTGTCATTTTCATAAAATAAAGTTAAAAGGAAACACATTAGCTACGTTATATTAAATGTAGCTCAGAAAATACTGCCTATGTAGATTGTATTTTCGTTCAACATGAACAAATTAAAGAATGCAATCGAAAAAACAATTTAAAAGTTTAGGTAAAATATTATAATCTGCATTCTTATCCTTATTCTATGAAATAAATATTTTATTCAAATAAGCTGCGAATATTCGTATTTTCTACATAAAATAAATAATTATAAAGCTGGGACAAAGTTAGTTTATATTAACATACTAATATATTTAAATAAAAAATATGGACGTACATATTTGAAAAAGAGTACCTTTTCCAGGCTATTTCTGCGAGCATTATACAAAAAGCGGCCTTCAAGTATTTTATAACATTATAATATATAAATAAACTCATCGCCTATTGTCCGTCCATACTTATGGTAACCGTAATAAGTCTCACACTGTATATCCCTATGGGTAAAAATGTCATGCCGTCAGCCTAGTATAACGGAAGTCGGCACGTGAGCCGTTGCTAACCTAATTAAAAGTAACTTCGGCCAATAATTTTTACGAATACAAATTAATGTGATAGACTAATTTTATAATTACATATTTTATTTAGGCTAACGCATAGCTGCAAATTAAACCTAGTGTTAAGGTACTCCTTTCGCACTTTCCACCGAATTTATGAGACATTACGTGTTGAAGTGACTCAACAATTTCACTTGTAATTCATTAAAATTTTATATTATTTTTTTTTTAATTTGTTCTCTAATTGAGTTATGAAACAAATTTAAATAAAAAATATACAATATTATAGTCTTTGTAATAATCGGCCGGGGTTAATATTATATCAATATTCATTGCTGAATTCAAGCAACGTAAATAATAAAGATGACATCGAAAAAGCTCAGAAAAGCGTGAATAATTACAGTTATATTAATGCTTTACATTATTAAGCATTATATATATTATTAAGCAAGATTATTTTTTCAAGATTTTTATTTATAACAAGCTTAAGTATCGAAGCCGCATTGTGCCGCTTGTGAGTTCAATCCCCGACCTCGGCTCTGCAGGGCGAATATCAATTAATTAAAGTTACATACGTACTATATGTACATATATCGAGCCTGCACATACATGAATACGTGTTAAAGAATCATAAATTTAACATAATGTTATATTATATATAAAAGATATTCCGTTTTCCACTTTACGCCAAATTTTCGAACCCTTTTAACGCTAATGCAAATTTAGCTATATAATTAATCAGATTTTTTTACCAATCTAAAAAAATATGAAACTTACTTATTAAACAAAAATTACACCAAAAAAAACTGAAACCCATATTTATTAAATAAATTCTGATATTTATAATATCGTATAACATTTCTAATTTTGCACACTTTAAGCAATAAGGCAGCTGCGCCTGATTCAGTCTATGATGAATCACTAATAGTAGACAATAATCTAGAATTTGTGATTTAATAAGTAATCTAATAACATCAAATATGTCTTATTTCAGCTGCACATGTCTATATTTACACCATTTTCAATAACATTTACGAAATGAGACATTTTTACATGTGCACTACGGGACTTACTTTTCAGAACATTTAGATAGTGCGGTTGTGGTCGATTCCACACGGCAATCAAAACCTTTTTAGCTTCAATGGTTTGGTAAATATATTTTAACTTTGCCAAGAACATGATACGATGTCTGGATTTAATAAAACACTGTAAGATTTTTTTTGAAACTTCTGTGCTTCACGCCCTTGTAGATATAATAACAAAGGAAGATAGGCATATAAGGGAACTTCAATTGATGACGTGAGGTTTGAAAAGGAGGGAAGGGGTTCGGCGATTATTAAGTTTAAACCTCACCAAGTATCACCGAGGGGGACGGATGGTTAAAATATGCTAAAAGAACATCACGTGATTAATGGACGGCCCCTAAGATAGGAGATGTAATAAGACACTATGTTCTCCATTTTTTAAACAATTTCCGACATATTGTATTCGTCGTACGCTGCTGAGCACAAATATTAAAATAACTTAAATATAATCATTTTCATTAGACGGAATCAACCCACAATTATTTCGTTTACATTGAGCAAAAACAGGGGAAAACTATTTTTGACATTTTTTAGTCAACGAACACGAAGAAGTTAGCTACTGCTTGTATGCATGTTTAAAAAAATATAATTATTTTTAGTTACTTTATTCAAATTATTCATATCAATGTTTCTTTTAACCAAGTATACACGATACACTGTAAAATTAATACATATATTATTTTAATACTTTAAGAATTAGACATTTGTATACATATATTCATAGCATAACACGTCATGTCAGTAAATCGTTACTGTTAATCCATTACAGTACAATTCTACCAAGAAGCGTTATCTTCACTTGTATCGTAATATGTGAAGACGATTTGTGAATAATAACTAACTATATATCGTGAACAAGATAAGAGCATCACTCATATCTTACACTTTGTGAATTTTACACCTTGTAAAAAAGTGTTGTATGTTCATATCATATACGTATTTTCTTTAGTTGTTTTGACACTATGCTCTAAGCAAAAATATGGCAATTATTGTTTCTCCATAACAATATATTTTAATTTTTAATAATAAGTTAAGTTTCTAAATCATGTGTAATAATTTAGAAACGTAACTTATTATTTTTTTTATTATGTAAAATGTGAAAAATTGGAAATAGGTGCAATTAATTGTGATGTAATCAAATACATATTTCAAATGTACATATTAATGTAGCTTTGCATTATATACATATTATATATTTAAGTTCATTTTATTTGCATTTGGAAGCGGATACAAGATAAATTTCACTTTCACATGTCGAAATAATTTAAATAAAAATGCAATAGCAATTCTTTAGGCGTTTCGAGACGAAATTTTATATATTTACATTTATATGTCAGCTAAATAAAATTTCAGCTATCTAGCCGGTAAAATGGGATCAGCAGGACTTTTCTTACTTACTAGAAAATATTCACTTAAATCAATTTTTTGTAATGATATTTAAAATATATTTCAGATTATAGTATTTCTCCCTTTAATTATATGCTAATATATAATTTTATAAGTCTAATTTCCATTTGTCTAATTGACCACTGAACCACTGAGGCGTGTTACATAACGTATTTAAGAGCAAATTGTTGCGTGCTCTTTATTACAAAGCTTTGTAAAGATGTGGTATTTAAACATAATAGATTCATTAAGATTAATGAATGAGATGAAAAAAATAAAAATGGCATTGTAATTGTAGGTGTTTAATAATCTGCCGTTATACACAATATTTTTTAATTTTGATGTTCATAAAATTTTTTTTTACTATATATCGTTCGATAACCGGTTGTACCAATTGACACATGCAAAATTATATAACCGTTTACCTGTTTCAGATTCCACAATTCGAAGAGCCAACGTTACGCAAAGAGGTCGCATTGAGATTCAGGGGGGACGCGACGTCGTATCGAACATAACCAATGTGATCAACCGATAGCATCTCGCCTACGGATTGTGCGAAAGTACTGTAGAAAATCTTGTAATACCATCCGATACGATATATTCGTTTCTACTTATCAAGTCTTATTAAATATCTGTAAAACATTATTGAAAATAATAGTATTTAGTAGATATGTATGTTACTACGTTACTTTATTTTGATAGCGGCTACTTTATTTAAGATAGCCTCATTTTATTTTGATAGCTATTAACCTAATATTATAAAAACTATTAGGATGATAACTATCCTCATGAACTCACATGAATTATACGTATTACGAGCACGTAAAAACCATATTAAAGATTCATATTATATAACTACATTGCGCTTTTACAATATTTACATGACATTCATAATAAAAACTTTTGATTACAGAAGTGTTGTTTCTGGGTTTAATCTTCACTGCTCACAGGACAATGATTTCCCCGCTTTGATTATTTCAAACGTGACATTGAATTCCGCTACTCAACATGTAATTCGGGCGCTAAACGGACAACAGTCTTGTCTTATTTTATCTATAGTTTATGTATAAAGCGTTAAAAGCAAAATAGAAGTGAAACTACCTATCAGGTATTGAAAGGGACAAATAGGATATTGCTTAAACTAAATTTAAACAATAAAAACATTCTTCTCTTATTTTTAAATAAAACAATAATTAATTTGTGTATAAGAATATCACCGGCGTTAGTAAATAATTAATTTATATCAATAAAAATATCGTAAAAACTAAAGAGAGCACGAAATTGCCAAAATGAGGGAGTTCATCGACCGCTCAAACTATCCCCGTAACCACATTAGCTTACTACTTACATAATATACTTTGGCGTATATCATGTCATTAGCTAAATTGATGTGAACTTTTATAATATTATATGTTCAAAACAATTGAATTTATTTAGACGTAAGTAGCTTTCTAAAGAACACATTTTCTATAAGAACACTCTACTTAAATAATATAATTATGTAGAAAAAAAATGTTGTAGTATCAATAAAAATAACTATGAAATCTGTGCTCGTAAAAGTAATAAATATACGTACTTAACATGTTTTTATGTTAACCATATAAATAAAAACAAAATAGTTTTTAGATAATAAGAATACAAAAATATCATATTTATATTATTCTATTATCTTTTTTCACATATTTTCCGAAAGACAAATATATTAATAAATTAAACTCTAATCCGGCAGAAAATTGCATGGTATATTGTTTATATAATTTTGTACAAATTGCTAAAAACGTTCTCTAGAATTCATTTAGAATCACATAATCTTCTAGGAAATGTAAATATTTTTTTTGTATATAATATATGAATTGGTAATATATACAGAGATGGCTACATAAAAAGTAAAACTAAGTCTATAATGAAGTTTTAATATTATATAATCATTTTTTTATGATCAATAACGCCTTAGGAAATGGTCAAAATCTTGTAGAATTTATTTACGCAATGTCAATAACAGCTTCCGGACGGAAAGACAACTTACCATAATAAGCGTAATTTAAAAGCTAAATAATTAATAACACATTGACCTACATGCAAGATACACAGTAAACAATTTCATTACCTCAAATAAATATCAATAAAAAATACTTGGTGATGATATACTATTGAAGAAAAATTTTTTTATATAGATCAGTCATTTATTTTTATATAGATCAGTTCAGTAGACATATGTTCCTTATCTTTTAATTTTATTCTTACACTTGGTATTATGTCAAAACTTTTAATGGGATAAGAAAATAGAAAAACATAGTTTAACTTTCATTTTCGTCTAACTTAATATTATACAGAAAGCTAGCGAAATGTTATGCTACACTATATTTAACATTTTAAATTTTGAAGCTATCATCATATTAAATACGTCCTAAATACGCCACTGTAAAGTCACGTGTAAATAATGTTAAAAAGATTAAGTACAGTTCAACGGAACAGTACACTACCTATTTAAATATAATTTGTAAGCAATTTTTATTCTTTTATTTACAAAACCTAGTTAAGCTAAATATATTAAGTATTATTTTAGTTTACACTATATATATTTTGAGATACACCGTTACAAGCTGTCGAAACCAACGCGAACGGTATCAAAACTCGGTTACGTCTTTCTCGATTCGTCACCCACGTTACGCTAGTGTGACAAACAGAGACATTTCACGGCCTCCTCTTGCAAGACAAATGAGTGCGGGTGCTTTTCCGAATACGATGAGCGAGAAAGCTTTGGCTGCATGCTAAAATATCTTTACGCAACATCACATTGCGTCAGCTCGAACACACTGTTCAGATGTAGATATTTTATTTTATCATTTATTTGTTGAACTTTGCCACAGTGTTCAATATATTAAAATACTTATTAAACAAAATAAGTTTGAGAGTTTGTAAGAAAAATAAAAAATCGGTATATTTAATGCTTGTCACCAATTAAAATTATTTAACTTTGTATTGTTATGTGTGGAAGGTCTAACTAAAATCTACGAGTACATTTACATATATAAGCTAAGTATTATTTTAAAATCTTACAGTAATATAACAAGAGGCCTATAGTGGCTCAGGAGCACAAATGTTTATATTTTCATTTATTCGACCTGGTAACAACAAAAAGCGCAAAATGCGTAAAACGCAGAAAGTGAGATATGGAACGAAGTATTTTAATACTGATTCCCAAAGTTCCCTGCAGTCTTCTTGTAAAGCTAAGAAAAGAGCAAAAAATATATAGCTATATCAAATACACTAGTAGTACATAAATATAATGAAAAACTTATAAATCTTATAAAGTACATTTTTCAAGAAATTTTGCATTGTATGATAGAAAATTTTAACAACATATTTAAAATATTTCTATCTCACAAGTCTGACAAGTCGTGAATAGTTCTATTAGCCAAGTATTTGGCAATCATCCTACCCAAGTTGGCAACAGATGACGGCTCTGATTCCTGGTATTTAGGTGCATCATGACATCTGAAATGAAGCGGTGAATGTAATTATACCTCAACATTCTATTATACATAAATTTTACACGAACTCCTCAGCTTAGCAACATAATTTCGTCAATCATTGGCTTTAAATTGTTACTGTAAATTTGTTTACATATTTTAATAATGACATGAATATTGACATAAAGTATATTATAATTTTTTTATGCCTTCAGGACAAATGTTTTTGTAAATTGAAAACACACTCGAAAAAAATTGCCAATTTAAAATGTAGATATTATCACGGCAAGAATGGAAAATATTAAATGTTTCATTTCCTCAACAAGGGATCGAACCCACATCCTGTATTGTTTACAATTGCACGCTTACGCCTGTTCAATTAATATATTTACGTGATATGCCTCAAATAATATATTTACAATAAAATTAGGATTTGGAAATGATATAGAACGAGAATAAATTTGAATTTTAGACAAAACAAACCATGTGTTTACATAAGATTGTGTAACGTCCAATATATAGTTCAATTTCGCAACATATACAAAATATTAAAATACTAATTTATAACTTTATTCATTTCATCAACGTTTCTATTTTGATGTTTAATTTATTAGATTACATTTGCATAACTTTAGACGTTTTGACATTTGATGTAGGATAATCTCTAACCCAATAGTTATGCTGTCACCGCCTAAACAGATGACTAAATAATCCTTGAATCGGATGCAAGCCTCGCGTACATTAAAATCAACAACCCCAGTATATCTAGTTTTGTTAATATCTATAAAAGAATATTAGGTCTTATATATAAATACGTAAGGGTCTATTTTACCTGCTACGATAATTTTCTTTGTGTTAACTTGTGTTCAAATATGATATTGCATAGATGGCACCATTGTTGTTTTAAACAATGCATTTGGACACCCACGGACGAACTCTGAAAGTTAAGCGATTGCTGTGCCCTTGTGAACCTCTACGTGATGTCGTATCTGTTTTGTTTCTATTTACTATTTTCACTTTATTATTGATCATTCCGTATCGCTCTATCTTTTATAATCTCAAATTATTTATATGTATGTGATTTTCTTGGTGTATGCGGAGTTTTATCCAATAATTAGAGGTAAATTAATTCACTCAGCTTCACGTTGTATATCGCACAAGGCAGGGTAGGCAGAGGGAACTTGGGAACCTAGTGTTCAGACACTCCGTAACAGTTCCGTTCCCCACTTTCCGCCGAATTTGAGGCATTGCGTGTTGAGTGGCGGAAATCAACGTCGCGTTCTGCCTTGTTACCAAAGAAGATGAAAACATTGAATATTTAATTTGAAAATATTAAATATTTTATTTCCCCGAGAGGGAATCGAATTCACAATTTATCGTTTACAGTCACACGCTTGTGCCGCTGCGGAACGACAGGCCTGAGGTAAAATAATTCAAATTCCATTATTAAGTCATCACTGGTATTATAAACATACTATTGACGCCGGATCGCTGTTTCGAAACTTGACTGAATACCTAATAGTAATTATTGTATATTCTAACTCCGCAAGGACAAAAGTTTGCATAAGAAATATAAGCTACATATACATTAGATTTTTAAGACAATATGAAGTCATACTATTAAAATATTTATGTGAATATTAAGGATAGGGATCAAAAAAAGCGCTATGATATGATGGAAGCCAATTCAACAATGTAATCAGCCAAAATTCCGTTTTTTTTTCTTATGTGTCGGTATTTTATTTCACTGTTGGGCTTTATCGTCAGACCAGCCTGATCCTAATTGTCATTGTATTGTCATCTTATCCCTATAAATACCAAATTCATGATACAAAAATAGAGTTCTATATAATAATCTATTTAATTTTATTACATAGTTACGTTAGCTCGACCTAATAAACAAATATCTATAGTAGATATAATTATAAGAGCAGGCTTAGAAATTAATCAACATTTTCAACATTCTTCGCCAAGGTTTTAATCAAGGTCTATCTATGTTTTATTTACAAGTTGTATCACAATATTTGTATATGACTACTATAATTTTGTTTACCCTAATTACTATTAGTATAAAACACGTATTAATATTAAATTTTCAAATTATTTCTTTTATTTGTAATGTTAGTTCTCATTTCGTTCTGAATTTTATAGCCGTAGATCTATAGGAAGCACACTGAGGTCCTAATTATGCGATGAATTTCATTCAAAATGTAACTAAAACGAAACATAAAGCTTCTGCCTTTTTTATCGAGTAAATTTAAAAGCATGATTTTTTCTGGTCTTCAAAACACCAAAAACTTACTGTTATTTGATATTAATTTCAACTTGATACCTCTATGCAATCTAGAAATAAATCATCTTGACAGATGGACAGACGAACTACAAAGTGATCCCAGAAGGATTCCGTTTTCACCTTTTGAGGTACAGAGTAATAATACATAAAAAGAACTTAATTCTAGGCTTACTAACTTTTATTGTGTAATATAAGAATAGCTAAAATGTCTGTTTAGAAGAACACGCTCATCTCAGTAAGTAACTACAGGTTTGAATAGAACAATTCTTTTTGTGTTGTATAGTTCATTTATAGAGTATGATATTCGTTAAATAACATTATTGCCTAGGTCATTGAGAATAAGTTGTGAATCATTTACAGATTTGTGTGACTGTAACCGATGGGTTCTGGGTTCGATCCCCAGTCGAGGAAATGAATTATTTAATTTTTTCAATTTAAATATTTTATGTTTCACTTATTCGCTTTGGTAATAAGGCAAAGCGCGGCGTTGAGTTCCGCCACTCAACACGTAATGCCTCAAATTCGGCGGAAAGTGGGGAACGGAAGTGGAACGGAGTGTCTTAACACTAGGTTCCCGGGTTAGCTCTGCCTACCCTGCCTCGTGCGGAATACAGCGTGAAGCAATCTTATGTTATGTATTAATTTATATTTGCATATATTATTATTTATTTTATTGTTTATTTCATTTCTGGTCTGTCGTGGTGCAGGGGCACAAAGCATATGTCTTCGTTCGGGGGTTCAATCCTCACACGAAGAAATGAAATATATAATATTTTCCGTTTAAATATTTAATGTTTTCATTTCTTTTTTCTGGTAACAGGGCAGGGCACTTCACACTCATAACTCTAGATTGTCATGTTCCCTTTTTCTAGCTTGCCATGTGCGGGACATAGAAACGGTAAATCAGAGTAAAATGTAGTTTTCACGTTTTTCAGTTCCAGCACACAAAGGAATCCAAAAAACTGATTTATAGGTTAAATATTTCTGAAGTTATGCAAAAGCAAAATTTCACTATTTCGACACTGACTTACTTACTTACTCACTCGCATACTTACTCACTCATTAATGAATTCAATCTCTCACTTATTCACTCACTCACTTATTCATTGATCATCGAAATAGAAGTAAAGCGCCCATAATAGAGAGAAATTAATTAGTACGGGGTTGATTTGATAACCACATAAAAGGAAAACTTTCAAATGTAGGTAAATCGAAAATCTGGAATATCTGGTGACCCTGATGTGAAACTGTATAAGTCCAACCAAGCTAATATAGATATATTGCGCTCGCGTAATTTATTTAGGGTGGTGGGACCCCTTTTTTTATAAATAGTACTTGAAATTCTGGAGTATCTCGTGTATCAAGAACACTAAACGCTGGGCTTAATTATAAAAGAAATGGGAATGACGAAATTTATTCAGTGTGATAAGACACTTCTATTTATTATTGTGACTTGGCTGGTTGACTTATGTATATCGATAAGTTTATGCTTAGAGAATGTTTAACAGCCGGTCATCTATAATTTAACTATAGTAATTAAATCGTAGTAAGGAATCTTAGACTTAGTTTGGTTTTATCTATAGAGTTCATTACTTTTTATAAAAAAACAAATAGCTTGATCGAGACTTCGCTGATTTTGTACAAGATGTTTGGTGGGATTTTATTTACATATACAATAGTTATTCGTAAATTTATATGTAAAATATTACTCTCATATAAGTCAACCAGATAAAATTACAATATTATTTGTTATTCAATGAGTACGTTACTCTAGTAAGTTCGCTGACATAAAGTAATAAATAACTACGTGTATGTACTATCTATCTATAGATGGCGTATCAAAAAAAAAAATAAGTTTATAAGCGTTTCCTGAATAGAAATGAAAATTAAAGTATCGCTTTCCACCTGATATTTCTTGCTGAACTTGCTTCACGACTGCCTTATTTTTTTCTTATAAATTTTCTTTTCAATAGAATATAGTTCGCAAGTGTACCTAAAAAAGATTGTTCGTTGTGTTAAGTTTTTTATATATTCTTCAGATTTGGTTATTTTTTTATGTCTATATATCTTGTTTGTTATGCAATTAAATGTTTTTTTACTAATTATCTTTGTAGTAATGAAACGGCCAAGCCACACATTTTGAATACAATATAGAGTTTGTGAAGTTAGGATTTACCCATAAAGTGAAAATGTGTAGAAAGACATCACGAGCCAAATTTTACAAGAAACTGTGTTTGGCACATTATTATTATGCGTTTACTAAACCTTCTTCAATTCATGTTTCCTTTAAAAGTAGCTATCATGAACTACTAGTATATTTTAAAATATTGATATAAACCTACTAATGCTATAAATATGAATCTTTGTGAGGTTGGATGTTTGTTCAACGGATTTAGTTAATTTTTTAATTAATGTAGCTTATTCATCAGAATTGTTCTGATATATATTTATTGATAACTAAACATAAATTCTTAAATTCCATTATATTTTGTAA
Source organism: Eueides isabella (assembly GCA_019049475.1). Classification (NCBI taxonomy): domain Eukaryota; kingdom Metazoa; phylum Arthropoda; class Insecta; order Lepidoptera; family Nymphalidae; genus Eueides; species Eueides isabella. The sequence continues at coordinate 12,871,068 of CM032385.1, forward strand.
ATAATAAATTTTAAGCAGGTGAAGTTGCGTTAAGGTGGCTTAGCAATTCATATTAGTTTATGATAGAAATAAAAGTATATAAATATTTACACATAGTATTCATAAGCGCGCGACGAGTGTATTTAAAGATAGTTATCGATTAGTGACACTAAATGTTTTATCGGCAAAGAGAGTCGTAAATAATTTGGCTCGAACAAGCACGTCTAGACATCGTTCTAAAATCTGTGTCATTGCGGAGTCGTTGCACCTGAACACTGTTGGAATATTGACAAGGCTGTTGCCTATTGTCACAATTTATATTAACGTAGTATCTGTATTTATAGCTTATCTAGTTACAAAATATCTTTATGAAAAAATACTACTTAAAAGTAAATATTGAGCACAATTATGTAATACGTTAATATTTGGCAATTGACTTAAATGAAGCTATGCTAAAAATGCGTTGATTATACAATATAAAAATCTTTTATTTATAATCCAATAATTTAAAGTATTGTGTAAAATAAATAGTTTATAATTTTAATAATAAGTGTTTAAAAAAATACTTACTATATACTATACTCTATTGAAGTGATTATAATTATATGTAAAATTTTGACATTAACTAATGTAAATGCTCGTACAAATACCACCCAACTTAGAAATATTAAAACTCATCGCCCCGCTTTATCTTACTAAAATAAAATAAAAAATGTTTTAATAGAATATTCCATTGAATGGAGATTATATTCCCAACCATAGTACTCGTAATTACAGCAACACTCTGTCTCTCAATAATACTTCCGAAGATATGCCTAGACAGGCAGATAACAGAGATACAATTGATTTGAAATTCTTTAAAATATGTTCCGTTCTTGTATTACACCGTCCTACATATATATTTTTCAATTTATTTTTTGTCGCTTTACGCTGTATCCCGCACATGGCAGGGTAGGCAGAGGGAACTAGGGAACATAGTATTAAGACACTTTATTCCTTTCCCTACTTTTCACCGAATTTGATGCATTGCACGTTGAGTGGCAAAACTTAATATTATAATTACAAAAAAAAATTACGCAAATATATTTAGTGTACAGGCACATTTTTTTACTGTGATAATAAGGTTTGGATTATTAATTCCCAATATCTGTAAACGTTATTATATATGGATTATAATACACAATCAGTTCCATTTTTCTATATATTTTTACCAAGATAAGGGATATACATAATATTAATACTAGAAATAAGTTTAATCTTAGTGCACCTGTAACTCGATTGAATCGAGTCCGTAATTCTTTTATGGGTCAGGGTGTACGCTTTTACAATAGGATCCCAGAAAACGTCCGAGAATTTTCTATTTCACAATTTAAAAAAGTTGTGAAAAGACGTTTGTGTGTTAAAGGTTATTACCAAATTAACGATTTCATAAATGATAACACGCCTTGGGAATAAAATGCTCGCTCCAGGCTATTTCAAATGTATCATTGTCACAATTGATTATAGGATGTAAAATTTGATTAAAAAAAAAAAAGACATGTCCCGCTGAGTTTCTTTCGCCGGTTCTTCTCAGGTCTGAGGCAGTAACTTTAGTGAACTGGTGGTAAATTGTTTGACGTTCAAAAAACGAAGCTTGTAACTTCTTATTTTGAATAAAAATATTTGAATTTGAATTTGAATTTATATATTTTTTATGAAAAGGACAAGGCAAACGATTATTATTACCATATTATCAAGCGTTTAACGATAAATTCCATCTATGTACAACAAAATATATATATGTAATAATTAAATATGTTTTGAAAGCAATATTAATTAAAAAATACTATAAATATTTTAATCATATTTTTATAACCAAACATATATGTATATGATTTCAGTTGCACATTGAAACCTACGTTTCTCTCATAAAATAACAATAAGGAAGTTCAGAGTGTTGTTGCAAAAGTATTGCCTGGAAATCATCGCAAAAAATATGCAGTCACGGATGTAGGTAAACAAAAAACTCAAAACTGATTTTACAATCTTTTAAATATAAAATAAATACTTTGAGCAAAGAGTAGCTTTGAGTTTCGCCACTCAACACGCCCCAAATTTGGCGGAAAGTGGAGATCGGAACGGAGTGTCTTGTGCCATGTGCAAGATACACCGTGAAGCTCAAAACAAAACTTTTTTTTTCTACTTAAATAGAAAAAATAAATATATGAATTAATTTCATATGTTTAAATACCCTTTATTTCTGCTTGTAACAGAGTATACTCATAGGCTAAAATAGCCTCGTGCTAATACACTCCGTTTTACATTTCGCACTAATTCGTGACACATTACTATTTTTGAAGTGTGTACAATATGAAGATTTATAGATTAATAAATTGAATTCTTCGAATCATTGATTACTTCATGTATAAAGAATGTGAATACGTATAAAGTGAACGTGTAATATCATTATAAATAGTTTAGTTTTTAACTTGAAGCTGTATCCTGTACATGGCAAATATTAGTAACCTGAGAACCCATTGTTAGGAAATACGATGAAATGAAAATATTCAATATTTATTTTTTTCGAGTAGAGATCGAACCTACAACCTATCACGTTTACAGTCACTCGTGCCCTTGCATCCGAACAGACCCCAAAATTATATTTTTATTAATTTATAGCAACCGCTTCTTTTAGTTGGATAAAAAATGAAATTTAATCAGATATACAGCAGCCAAGGTCAAACCAATCTCATTTGAGACGAAAATACAATAACCTGTAAAGGACCCCCTCATTATTGCGATGAAATACAAGCTTGCAACTCAATACTTCGCATCGGGTTCCCATTAAAAGGTCGACCGGTCAAAGGCGCCTGCGCATGCGCCGTCTTTACTTATCACTATCCAAGTATATTTCTTAATCATCTAGGACCTATCATAATAATTTTAGAAGAATATTTATTGCCATTATACTATAAGCTGATTTATAAATTGTGTTTTTAATGTGTAAATTAAAAGAACACTTGTAAACAAATTATCTTCCATTAACTACTTACTCATTAAGCATTATCCGGTATTTCTTTTTTCGTGTTTGTCTATTGAAATGCGTGTAATTAGATGAAGATTAATTATAAGATAAAATAGACATAAGTAGTTTTAGTTAAAACAGGAAAATGAAAGGCCATACTTAACACCTAATCTATTAACGTGATATTTTATGTATGTACATTTTTATTTATATTTAATTTTTTTTTTACTTCAGGTAGTAACCTGAAAATCTACTGTTAAGATACTCGTTACCATTAAGATTCTTACGTTCAACACTTTCCGTAAAATTTAGGCATTGTATGTTGAGCGACGGAATTCAACACTGCTCTTAGTTTTGTTACCAGAACGAAGAAATTAAAATGTTAAATATTTCCTTTCCTCGAGAGGACATCGAATCCAAAACCTGATGCGTTTATAGTCGCACGTTACTGCCTCCGCGTGCCTCCTGTAATAAAGGGGTCTTTTACTTGTTTATATATATGATTATTTATTTAACCTGTTTTTCTTATTTACAACAATAAATAAATGCGGGCGGTCAAAATTTTTCACTATTTTTTGTGTGACAAAATAGATAATACTGCTTTGTAAATTCTATCAGACTATTCCTATAATCCTACTAATAATGAATTAAATCACTCAATTTTTTAAGTAACATCTGAAATTCAACTTTTATGCACCTCGAACCGTAATATACAGTATTCATACTAAGAATCAAACATCAAAGTGATATTGTTGCTTAATTAGCATTTTCTATTGCAAGTATTACTATGAAATTGGGAATGTTCAGGTCACGGCGTCATTGTAATGGGAATATTATAATGCAAAGTCGTGAGTGACTTCTATACCGTTAGCTGTAGGACAATGAGGGTCCCGTGGGACTCAGCCCGAATTTTAATTCGACTGACAAATTGGAGTGTACGTGTTCGAAAGTTGATCAAAATGTATACTAAATAGTAATTGGTGTGCTTAAATTTTTTTCAATTTATTGAATGTGAATTTATATTAAAATATATTACCTACATCTTAAAATAATAATTGACTATAGCAGAAATATTCTAAATACCTACAGTTCCTACTTATCGTACTTTTCTATAAAACATATTTATTTTTTATCAAAAGTATAATAAGTATTAAAAGAGTGGGGCAACTCAACGCCGCCCTTTGTCTTGTTACCAAAGTAAAGAAATCAAAACATGAAATATTTAATTTGATAATATCAAATACTTCATTTCGTCGAGTGGGGAAAATATCCACTACCTAACGTTTACAGCCACGACAGGCCTCAGTCCTGTCCTGTTATATTTACAAAATTAATTATCTTTTTATCTTTTAGCTATAAGTGTTTAAGATTTATTTTATTGTCTGTTTTTTAATGTAAACCAAAAATGATGATAATTCGATTTTTTAATATAAATATACCCTCTGCTGGGTCTCCACACCACTAAAATATTTGTAGAGCTGCTACGGACTACTGTCTGGCTGTTTAAAATATCAAAATTATTAAGTATTACACTTAAGTTATGCATATAATATATATGGATATTGAAATACACTCAACTTGATATTTTGTAACATTTACCTACATTAGCATGGGCATCGGCTGTCAATAATAGAAGAGAGCAATATTGTTTTATACTAAAATTTAAATTCACATAAGAAAAGACACGAGAGATAACAGCATTAAACAAAACTCTAACAAAAGGTTAATTTTAAAATTCTGTGATCGAAATCGAAACAAAGCCATTGTCTTTCAATTACGTATTCCCTTAGTAAATGAAAACGGAAAATGAGTTCAAATATGTAAAAGGTAATAAGTAACGTTTCTTTTGTATGAAAAAGCCCCGCCTATTATTTAGCACTATGAAATAAAAATAAGAAGAAATAATAAAATGCTGTAAAACAAAAAAAAATAAGTATCGATAATAATATATATTATCATTCTTAAGACACTAAAAACTGAAATTTGTGCTAAATTAATAAGAAAATTGTAGTCATTTTGTCTAACTAAATATTTTGAACTGGCCTTTTTTATTTATTAATTGTTTTGAGTAGAACAAACAATATATTTTGAAGAAAGGTTGGCAAAATATAATATTGAACAAACGCACACAAACAAATAAACCGAAAAATTTTAAAAATCATTATTTTGGGTATAATAACACCACATAAGAAACGTAAAATAATAATAAGACTTAAGATAATATATATATATATATATATATATATATATATATATATATATATATATATATATATATATATATATATATATATATATATATATATATTCCATGGGGACACACAGTCAATAATTAGTATAAATATTTCCAAGCTGTGTTTGAGATACCCCTACATAGAATCTATATAAGCTAAACTTAAGCAAATGAAGCCTATACACATAGCGTTAATAATAATCAATTTAGTACTTATACATTGTAATCTTAATCTATATGAATAAAGCTGAAAAGTTTGTTTGTTTAGTTGAAAGCGTTTATCTCAGGAACTGCTGGTTCTAGTTGAAAAATTATTTTAGCATTAAATAGTCCGTTTGACTCTGTTTATGACAGTAAAATCTTTAGAATTGGATAAAAAAACCCGCAAAGTCGTGAACTTCCCTGCGTGCGGTAAGTAAAACCGTTGAAGCTACTTAAAAGTCATGTATGACAAAATTGTTTACCTTTAAAAGCTCTAAAAATATGCAATTTTTATATAAATTAATAAAAAAACTATTATTTTTAAAATTATTATAAACACTATTTTAAGCAACACAAAACTTATAATAAATGTGTAACTGAACACTGTTTCATGAGATATTTTTTAAAATCTTCTAGGCGACGTTTATTAATGGCATAGGGGTCAAAATAGTTATTTTTAAAACTTTTGTCTATTCTTTATTTTGTTTCTGCCTTTGTACGCGTTAATCTCAGAAATGGCTTACCAGATTCAAATGTAGTTTTCATATAATATAATATACTTATTTTGGCAGCAGTCAGTTAATAATTAAAAAAACAAGGTCAATTTTAAATATTTAACTCGGCAAAATTGCTACAACATATATGAAAAAGAAAGTAATTGCGATTAGTAAATGTAATTTAAGCGGGCGAAGCCGCAATCAGGTTGCTAGTTCATTATACAAATTAAATGAATTAGATACATTGTGCGTTTTACAAAGATCTAAAATACAAAAAATAGATATTTTAGAAGATTTCACAGTTATGAAATATGAGAACGACTGTCACTTGGAGTGTGGTATGTCGTACAAATCGTGGGCCTCAGCAGGAGCAAAAGGTGGGAGCTGCACAGAGACGCGTACCTCGTTCCAATAATAACTATTCATTAAGTTTTTAAGCGTAAATGGTAGGAAGTTCGTATCCAGATGGTGAGGATGATATCTGACCATGTGACGTACGGTTAGAGAATTCAGCGGCAGGAACCAAGTAACAGTTCTCCAGAACACTTTCCGTGATAAATGCGGTAAAGAACTCACAGCGAGGAGACGTATACAGGGCAAAAGTGTCAAGCCCTTTCCGGGATTTATTTGGTTCCCAACGAAGAACGGCTCTACGTTGTATGCGATCAAATGGTTCAAGCTGATACTGGGGTGCACCAGCCCAGAAATGAGAAAAGTACTCGCTGGCGATTACCTCAGTTTCTTTGAAGTCAATTTGGCCTTGCTTGTTATGTATTTAGGTATTTCTATTTAATCACGCGAGCAGAGTAGAAAACAAAAGGTAGTGAGAATATACATATATTATTCATAAAGTAATAGAATTTAACATTCGTTACACAACTCAGCTTTCGCGAAGAGTTTGTTATTAGCAGCTGAATATGGCAAAGCATTCCCGCTTAGAACGGAAGCCTATCATTCTACTCCATAATAAAATTTGATTTAAATGACTTCGTATATTTTACGTGAATGGGCGACGCTATTTCGATTCGTCATTTTGTTAACAAATTTATTTGCTACGTGATGATTATCTTATTAAATATATACCTTCTTACCGACACTGTATTATATTACACTTGCTGTCGTCTTAATAATAGTCATTTCTGCAAATTTTGTAGTAAGGTTATAAGTTATGATGAATATATCTTGGAAATTTACAAGAACATCATGAATTATTTTGATATCAATACTCCAGAAGTAGATTTAAAGACCCTCAAACACCGGAAGTGCAAGCAGAAACTTCCGCTCGGCATTGAATTTACTTATTTACTCATTTATAGCGAGGCCGTCAAGACGGGTTGTCACTTTCAACTCACCCTGAAGGAGGTCTTGCGCGAGCAACTAACATGATGTTTGTCACTGAAGCACGAGTGTAATTAACCTGCAATCTATTTTATCAAGCTTTTTAAAATTCGATCAAGATCTCGACGGGCGTTTCTTACTTGCAAAACACAAGTCAAGGGTTCGGTACTAATTTCAGGATTATAGGTCATCGAGAAGTACAATTTATTATGAAACAACTTTCATTCTTCCAAACATATATTTGCAGGTCTATGCATTCATTTTGTATTAAATTAACTACAAATAAAAGTTAAGAATATTATATATATGTAAATATGTGTGTGTGTAGTCATGTATAAAATTAGACCAGGACCGTGACCGTTCATTTTCCAGATAAATGATCTTAATAGAAGCACAAAATATTTTATAAAGGCAATTTCTAATGTTATAAAGGTTCCACGCCTTATATCATAATAAGGTTTCGGATTGTTAATAAATATTATTTTATTTTATTTTAGTTGAAAGCTGTATTTCAAAAATATATAATGTTCAAAAATATATAATGCCGATATATTTTTGAACTCGTATAGATAACCAGGACAAAGTACAAAAGAATATAACATATAATAACAAAAGAATATATTCAATTCCACAATATTTTAAAGAATTTGAAAAACAATATTTCCCATTTTTTTTTTATTTTTGTGTTAATCCACATTTTGGAAACACACTTATTTAGAAACGTATAAACTATAAAGATTTCAACGCAGCAGTATTTGAACCCGCGCATCTTGGACAGATTTCAATAGGCGCGGGTTCAAATCAGCTACGTTAAATTTTTCATACGCTTCTAAATAAGTATAATATAAAACAAGTAAGCTAATTTACTTTCTCTCTATTATAGAAATTCTCAACTCTAATTGACCGAATGTCTTGTAAGTGGCGAACTGTAACTAATCAGCTGCAATTAATAACTTGTTACGTAAACTTTCTTTCACTTTTTTCCATATTTCTTATTTAAAACACTATATGACGATTGATAGTGACTTCTGTCTATTGACAACTAGGTGTGGTAGTGTAGATTTATTATTCTGATATTACAATGGTAATATAAATTTTAGGATTCAAGAATATTGACTGTTGTGGAGTAGTAAAAGTGACAGGTTGTGAGTTGGATTCACACTCGAGGAAATGAAATTTTTAATATTTTTAAATTAAATATTTATTGTTTTCATTTTTTTCGCTCTGGAAGAGAGGCGTTGAGTTCCGCAACTCAACACACAATGCTTCAATTTCCGCAGAAAGTGGAGAACGGAATGGAGCCTTCGCAATAGAAAATAAAAAAAACAAAAGAACATTGGCGTCCTTAGACAAAGAATAATGAAGATTTAATTATGAAAGTATCGTCCCAAGCAGGATGCCTCATTTGAGACGAGGAAGTAGTTTAAAAGTTGCAGTACAGTAGCATCATGCTGCACTGAATATCAATGAAAACGGTAAAAGTTATTTCAAAATACTTTTATTTCGACAACACCAACCAACTGTTGTATATATTTTCATGTATCTTCCCCAGTATATTACATGTACATTACATTATATGGTTTTCGATTAGTATTTAGTGAATTTAAATTAAAAAAAAACATGATAATTTATTATTTTAACATTTTATCAAAATAAATTTGATTATAGAAAGAAAAACCTGCTTTATCACGCTAAATCTCGTATATTACAGGAAAGGCAGAGGTAACCTATTGCGTGATGAGTGGTAGAACTAAACGCCTCGATTTGTCTTGACATCAGATTAGAGAAATATAAATATTAATTAATTAATTGCCCAGAGCAGTGGTCGGGAAATTACACACAGAAGGAGCAATAATATTTTCATTAAAAAAACTCACTAAGAAAAAAAATACATCTTACTTTGATAAATTAAAATTGTTCTATAAATTAAAAACATGCATTTTTTTTCAGTTAATAGATAGATGGAAAATTAACATTTTATATTATTATAAAAATACGTAACAAACATCGAGTTTAATTTTATTGATTTTTGTAAACGTTTGCTGTTGCCCATGTCTTATGAAAACGTTGTCGTATTTATCAGTTTAACTGTACATCTGACAGATATTTTCATGCGATTTTATAATATATTTATATTTGTGATTCCGGTACAGAATTTGCAATAGGTATTTCGATACTCATAATATGTCCTACTGTTCAAAGTTTTGTTTCCATTTTTGGTCATATTCAACGTTATTATACTGATGATGGAAAACTTCTTTTTTTTTCTTTTTAAAAATAAAAAAATAAAAATATTTTATTGATACCAAAAAAGATATATATAAATAATATTTTATTGATACCAAAAAATCGTATTAAGTGAAAAAAAAAACCTATTAAGCAAAATCCTATTAGGGACGCTTATTAATGTAATTTTTGTCTGTTTGTGTGTGCGTTGGTACGCACTTTTCTCAGTAACGACGTAGTAAATCATTTTAAAGTATAGTAGGATATTTAGTGTTTGTTTTATTTAAATTGGATGATAAATAAAAAAGTTATATCACTTTAAACTATTTAATTCGATAAAATTGCTACATAATTTAATCATTTAGCCCAAATTTTCGTTTTCATATACAGACGTCGTCACTGTCTGTACAAATACAAGTTTAATATATTGTTCTGAACAAACCTTTTAGAATTTCTTTAGCTATATGCTAACTTAACAGTTGCGCCCTAAAAAACATAAGGCGCGGGAAAAAGACGCAGTACAGACACATGTTCGATCTGCATCTTCTAATCATCATATAATATTAAATAGGCAGTCACTAGGTATGTGACTTAATATAAAACATTTTTTTTAATGAAAATAGTGTATATTATAATGGATAATTAATCATTAGAAACCGCACTTAGCGTAAGGCTATTTTTTGACTAAAGGCAAAATTTTTGGGGAGCATAGACAGAAATTCAGGGCAATCAGTATTTTTAATATTAATGACAAAATATTTAATAATACATTTGTATAATATATCTAATAGCTAATGAATAAGTTCCAGTAGCCAAAGCGGTTATGTGTCTGTTACATATTTCATTCATCTTGACTTTTTTTCCTTTTTTATCATCAAATATACTTGACGAAGATGCTTCAAGAGAAAAACAGCCCCCATTTCGGAATTTTTGTAGATTCTTAAGCCAGCTGCGACGTAAAAATTCAGAATGGCCCTCGATAGAACATAGCAGCACTGAAATTAAAACAACTACATATTAGATTAACTTGCACCGTTCGTTAATTAAATTATATATTTTCAATAATTATTAATGTTGAGAAGTTTTCTAGAACAAAACGTATAAAAAAACCAGATTTACTTATTTACAAAAACTTCTTTCCTTGTTGTTACACACCGAGAGCTCAATTCAACTTTTATCTTGTGGAATACAACGTAAGGATAGCCATAAAAGACCGAATGAAACCTCATGCCGCCTCCTCTATAGCAAACATATCCTCATTCTAGCACCATGTCTTTCCACACGCTTTCAGACGAGATTTATGATCTTCTTAGTTCGAGTTAGTTATAATTATAATATGTGTAAATAATAAGTAATACAATAATAAGTTAGTATAAATGCGACAAAGTTAAAGAATATATTATAAAAGGTTCAAAGTAAAATATTATAAAAGGTACAAAGTAAAATAATAGTAATAACAATAATATGGAATAAATAGCGTAAAAAATAGTGCTATTAGTTTTTATAAAAAGCATGAGCAACACGGACACATGTCGTTTTTCTTTAAAATATTCTAAATATTGTAAACAAGTAAAAATAATATTATTTACATTATATTTACAGTCAAGCAATTTTACTAAATATTTATAAAAGATAACTGCCAGATTGTGCTGTTAGTTAAGTAACATATTACCAAATGTAATGTGGTCGCGATCTTTTTCCATCTTGCTTAAAGAGAGAAAGGGACTCAATTTTTTTATAGGTTAATATGTAAAATATATACTTATTACTGATATACTTACTTATTTCTAGCATGAGGTCAGCGTGTCCATAATTATTAAGTGAAATGTACTGTGCTTCATCATAAGCCATTGAACACAGATTTTCTGATAGAACCTTATCTTTCTGCTCAGAGAGAACGCTACAACCGCGAGCGTGACGAGCCATTATTAATAATAGTAACCTAAAACAAATAATCTGTCATTGAATAATTGAATTATATGTATAATACATATAATTCAATTGTTTAACAATAATGTAAATTTTTATTTAAATAAAGTTATTTTTAGTTTAAAAAAAAATCTTTAAAAATATAAAGTTTCTAGTTGTTAAGATTATTTTCAAATTATAGTATTTATATTGTAATCAATATGTGGTTATTAATGTGGATACGTACCGATGGGTCAACGCATAGCCAAAATTACTTCCTGCCAATAACATATCTTTGCATGAATTTAGCAATGCGCACCATGACATATATGGAAAATTAGATAATTTATTTCTCCAAGAATGTTGACAGTCAACCGTGAGAGGGCACAAAGTAAGAGATTCTTTTTTATTTACAGAATTCGAAGCCAACGCAGCCAAACAAACGTCTATAATATTAAAAATACTCTCGATTCAAAATGAGTTCATTAGGTAAAATAATAACTATATTACACGTACATACATAATATATTTATATAATAGTATTTTGTACTACTGTTTCCCGCCACGATAGGCAGGAGTATCTTCGGAGTCTTATGTTAAGCGACTTTATTCCCATTAAGACACTTTCCGCTCCTCACTTTCGGCATTCTTATTTCAAACATTGCATATTGAGGGGTGCAATTCGATGCCGCGCTTTACTTTGTTACCAGAATGAATAAGTAAAAATATTAGATATTTATTTTGTTCAAGATGGGATTGAACCCATAATCTTTCGCGTTTACAGTTTCACAGAGCCGCTCTAATCTATCGTCACGACACGCTTCGTTAATTTATGTATTTAAAAATTGTACTAAAGAAGCTATATTTAATCAAATCGTTAAAATTATTTAAAAACCTATTCTTCAAAAATAACTCTTATAATATTTTTATATGCCTTACAACAAAATTCAATTTAAAATCAATAATTAACTATCGCATTTAATCACAACTATTTTTGTTATACAATGCCGAAGCAATAACAACTTTGGATATGGTATGCATAAGGTAGTAAAGAATATACGTACCAGATTGATTGGGGCTCGGCTTCCAGTCTTCGATTTTATTTACAAAATACATATATTGATCCCAGCGCATATACGTTTTCTCCAAATCATCTAGGGGTGATTTCTTCCTATGCGTATAAGTAAAATCTTTTAAACGCAACATCCAAATTGTAGGATTTGTAAAGAGGTGAGTTACTGAAAGATAAGATAAACGACCATTAAAGTATTGTCTTTCCGTTTTATTTACATACTATTTATATAAAAAAAGTTCAAAATATTTCTCTAGCAATAAAAGCCAGGATTTAAAATAAATATTTTGATGTTAACAAATTAATCAGATGAAGCTCTCGAATTTTTTTTATAAAATAAGGAATAATATTATAAGTTATTTACTCTGAAGGATCTTCGAGTCGTTACTTATGTCACTAGTATTATGGGTTGAAAAACGCTGTAAAAATTGTTCATTTTCTGTAATTATATTTTTCATTCTGGTTCTTAAAGAAGATGGAATTTTTGTTTCCCTTACTTTCAGTGCATATTGAATATTCACTGTAAAAAAGAAATATATTATTTTGAAATAACATATTTATTCGGTATTTCATATTTAAATAACCGGCTACTACGACTACCGTATCTCACCAATAGTTACAAATATCCCAAAAGCCAATTGAACATCAACATCATTATTATGTTTAGAGGAGTACTGTGACACTTGTGCAATAATTTTTAAATAATTTTCTAAATCACTTTTTGTAGGAAGGTCTTTGCGATTTGAAGAATATGATTTTGCACTTATAGGAGGATTATTTTGTTGGTATATAATAAAACAAATTAAATAAACCATATTATTTAAGCGTGTCATAATTATTATGTTCTTATCAAAATTTTAGTAAAGGACGAAACGTTTGCGGCAAATTACAAGTCATCACTGGCAATTTTTTTCTAGCTACGGCAGTTTTTATACGACGCAAGGCGGGAAAACAATACATTACGCTCCTGAAGATGGAGCATAAATAGAGCTTTACATCAATAATGAAATTGGAGATCTGCTGTTTAAATTCTTATTCAATAGCGCTTATAACATTATTAAACATTAAAAATCTATATTTCTGTTTAGACGTAGTTTGTTATTGTAATTGTTGTTTAACTAACACAAGTTTTTTTCCAAAACTAACTGAAGCTTCTTCTATTGTAACATTATATAGCAAATCATCAATATAAGCATACATGGGATTGTCTAATATCTGAATTTGTAATTTATAATGAGCCAGCCTCATTACCAGATGGTTTAAAAAGTGTCCAAAAATGAAGCTTAAAAAAAAATTTTTATTAGGTTAGTCATGGACGATAGACTGATAGATCAAGGTTTTATAGTTTACTTTTTCAGAAATTAACACTAAAGCAGCAATTAAGTCTGTTTTTAAATCATCAATGGCAATTATATGAAAATGTAATTATCTTTTTGAATATCGCTTGGCTTTACCTATCTGTGTTGATATAATAAGATTTGCCTATCTGCTTAGTTTTTTTTGATACTAGGTTCATGTTCGGGTCTTGATTTCTGTATTGAATAGCGACATTGCTGCATTTCGTTTAATATTGTCTCTTGTCTTATTAGGGAAATGAGAATATTTTAAAATGTGACCATTCTTCTTTTTCTTTTCTTCTGACTGGCAATTGAACGAGGTATCATCAATGATGATAAAAAAGGTAAAAGGGAATCGGACTCGCCCACCAAGGCTTTCTTTAATGTCGACAGGAAAATATCGATACTTAGGCGAGTGTACTCATTTTGTATCATATAAACCACATTTTTTCATTTATAATTATTATAAATAATAAAAAAAATATTGGTACTAAGAGAATTGTTATAAAGCGTATAGGCATTACGAAGAGCTATATGGCAACGTCTGGCTAAGTTTATCAGTGCGCTTGGACGGTTGCCAACAGATGTGGGTGCTAATCTCGCGACGTTATTTTTTTTACGATTTCTAAAAAGTTCTCACTTCGTGCCATATTTTATTCTATTTTAATTATCTGTATGTTACCGGGAAATACCTATCATACTACATAATAGATTTTGATTACGTGGCTATTTTCTTACAAAATATTACAAAAACGTCGCTACGACGAATTTGTATGCGTTGACTTAGAATATAAATTTTTATTTTTTTATGATCTGATGGACTGTTTACATGATATCCACGTCTACTCCAGATAAACGGTTTTGACAGACGGAAAGACGGGCAACAAAGTGATCTTATAAGTGTTTTGGTTTTACGTTTAAAGGTACGGAACTCTAAAAATTATAAAAAAAATATTATTCTTAAAGAAAACCTACCGCTAAGTTCCACTTAAGAACAATATTGCTAATAAAAATTTAAGGCGTTGAATAAGGATAGCAAATTGTGTCGGATAAAGCTTATATAGAAAAATAGACGTAATTTACAAAGCTTAACATAAATAATGGCGTGCTTAGCTACGCCTCAAGCGATTGTTGTTGCGATCTAATTCATTCATTTTATTGTTCTTTCTTTCATTGAATTACTTATCTTAAAATAGTATATAAGTATATAATTAATAATTATTATTTGGTACGTCTTTTAAACTGATAATTAAATTATTAATTAATTAAGCTTTAAGAATAACTTACCAAATACCTATAGGCTGTATATTAGGATATTCATCAATTAAAAAAATTGTAACGTCAATAAAATAGGGTAATAGGGGTAAAACCACACTTATGAAACTAATGATATTATTTATATACCTTTTATTCTTGGGGAGAAGCCGATCATTAGACGTCTCACTATACTTCTCGATAGTCATCCAAATTCTTCTATTAATTTAGTATAACTGTCTGTGTCTCTTGATTTTCTTTTCATTTTAAATCTTTTAGTTATTTCTATCTATCAGTTAAGCTGATGTTTGCTACGAATATGAAGCAACGAATACGGCCACAACCCAGTTAAATACATGACTTTAATGTTATGTCATATATCATAAAATTTTACATATATATGACATGAGAATGACTTCATTAATGTCTTTAATTTTTAACTGATAAAATAAGAACATTTTAGTGTAAAGCATTAACATTTAGATTCCATAAAGTCTACTAGTATACTTTGTATGGTTTGTACTAAATGTTATTTTTTTGTGATCCAAATTGTAATTGCAAACTTTGTATTGCAATGAAATGACTTTGAGGCCTGTCGTGGCGCAGCGGCATATGCGTGTTACCGACAGGTTCTGGGTTCGATCCCCACTCGAGGAAATTAAATATTTAATATTTTCAATTTAAATATTTAATGTTCTCATTTCTTCGCTCTGGTACATGGCAAAACGCGGCGTTGAGTTTCGCCACTCAACACGGATTGCCTTAAATTCGACGGAAAGCGGGGAACGGAAGTGGAATGGAATGTCTTAACACTAGGTTCCCAAGTTCCCTCTGCCTACCCTGCCATTTGCGGGATACAGCGTGAAGCTGAGTAAAATAACTTAAAACACTCCGTTCCACTTCCCACTTTCCGCCGAATTTGAGGCAATACGTGTTGAGGAGCGGAATCCAACTCAACTAACTAACGTTATGCTTTCAATAAAATCTCATTAAGTCCGACAAAGAGCACTCTGTATAAAACAACGGCTCTGTGCAACTTATACATTTCATCCTTTATGCCCCATAAAGCATTGCCTGTAACGAACGGTACGAAATATAGGTTTTTGCTGAAATTTTGGACTTATTTATTTGTGGAAAAATCTATCACTAGTAACCCGCCCGCGGCCCCGCCCGCTTGAATTACACTATTTTACTTACTAATTTCATTTATACTTATTCTAAAAACATTATCACTTTTAAGATAAGGTAAATAATATCACATTTAAGAATAGATGAGGATAGATAAGGTCTAAACCATAAAACAAAAATTTTAGCTAAAAAAATAAAAAATCGGTAAAAATTTGTAGATTTTTTGACGAGTTAAATATTTTAGATTAACATAACTTTTTTATTTATTGACTGATTTAAATAAAACAAAAAAAAAACATTTATTTATAAAGGAAGATTGACCAAAATGTGGTATTTAAAACTGCATTAAAACCTGATTAGAAAAATTTATACATTCATATTCTAATTCTATTATAATTGTACAAGTTAGATCTTACGCCTTGTGTGTACATTTACTAGTTTTGTATTGATTACCTATAAATCTTAATATTTAGTGTTCGGTAATATTTAGAAGTAATAAATTTTAAACGTTAATACACGTTAACTGTGTATTAAAAATAATTACGGTACCTTGTACCGTATCTTATGCGTAAGTATGACTAATCATTTTTATTCACATCCCGTATTATTTATTTTTGTTGGCAACTCTACCTTAGTTAATCGCGGTGACATGACAACCATTTTGAAGTATCATTGTAAATGTGAATTGTCTTATTGTTGTCGTTATAATTTGTGAAAATAATCATGGGTTTGGCTACGGTAATAGAAAATGAAGCCCATTTCCAATCAGAAATGGCTAATGCAGGAACAAAATTAGTTGTTGTTGATTTTACGGCTACTTGGTGAGTGTAACTTGACGTGGTTCAAATTCAATAGTCATCATTAGAGCTGTATAAGAAAATGTAATACTTTTTATATGTTTAAGGTGTCCACCATGCCAAAGAATAGCCCCATTCTTTGAACAACTACCTGCTAAGTTTCCTAGGGCAGTTTTCCTTAAAGTGGATGTAGACAGATGCGCAGAGACAGCAAGCGCGCAAGGGATAAGTGCAATGCCTACATTCATATTCTACAAAAACCGAGTGAGTAACATGAATGTACACAATTTTTATTTCGTAAACTGATTTTAAAATATTATATATATCATTAATTTTGTAGACTAGGATTGATAGACTGCGAGGTGCAGACTCCACATCATTAGAAAATAAAGTGCGACATTACTATGGAAGTGATGAAGCGTGTGAAGATGACAACACAGTTGCTGGACATGTAAGTTCTTGTATGTTCACAATTCCGTACATTCTTGACAGAATCATAAGTAATATTTATAAAATTGTTTTTTTCTTTCTAGATGGATTTAGCTACATTTATTGTGAAAAATGAGTGTGAATGCTTAAATGAAGCAGATGATCATCCACTTGCTCATGCTCTTACAAGTGGGGGAGGACACCTTGCTAGTGGCTGTGATGAGCAGCTCATTATCAATATATCTTTTAATCAAGTAAGATTGTCTTTTTATTATTGCTTTAATACATACATTCATATCTTCACATTTTATCCCTATTAAGGTAGACTTCCTTCTAGAAAATTTGAAACACCAAATGCAACACCTTTGGACTTATATACTATTCTTAACATCTCTAAATACATACACTACTCTGTAAGAGACCCTCATATCTCTAATCAAATTTTTATCCAGCATCATTGATGTGCTTTCTGAAATCAAAAATCTATATTATTACTATTTTTACTGAAATATGCTTGCATGTACTTGCTATTCCGAGTACCTCATTATTGATTGATGAATATCAAAGGGGGGCTATCATGGTTTTTATGCTATAAACTTTTTATGCAATGGCACTTACCTTTCAATCACCTCCTTTCTGCTAACCTCTTTCATTGCTGTCTGAGAATATTGGTACCAGCACAGCACTATGTAGGCATACATGTAGCTAAGCTAATATTATAACCATTATTGCAGTCAACGCTCTGATAGTCCTTTTACTGGATACAATAGGCATGTCAATTTTTATTGAAAATTAAAGAGTGTGTTTTCATTTCATAGGTTGTTAAATTACACTCTTTGAAAATTAAAGGACCGAGTGACATGGGTCCTAAAGTAGTAAAGATTTTTATTAATCAACCAAGAACACTTGACTTTGACCAAGCAGCTGTTAATGCTCCAGTACAAGAGTTGGAGTAAGTTTAATTTCACATACATTTTGTTACTTATAATACGTTATAAATATAAATTGGAAACACTTTTCTTATTCTTTTATATTACATTTTGATTATTCTACAACATCAAAATTATTATACTTTATTTGCATATAATAAGATTGCACTTTAAGTTGTAAAATATATTAATATTTTCAGGCTGACCCCGAGTGACTTAGAAGGAAATCCAACTCCTTTGAAATTTGTAAAATTCCAGAGTGTTCAAAACATTCAACTTTTTATCAAGGATAATCAATCAGGTGGAGAAGTAACTCAGATTGACCATCTTGCTTTTTACGGCTCACCAATCTCTACCACCAATATGGGTGAATTTAAAAGGGTTGCTGGTAAAAAGGGTGAAAGTCACTAGCCCAGACTTTTGCAGTGTTGTCAATAAATCTGGATTTTGAAGCTGAGTATAATATTTTTTATTTAGAGAAATGAAATTTCTTTAATTTCTTCATAAAGTTACTCCAGAATCAAAGATGGCAATTCACTGCATAAGAAAATGAAAGACTACTATCACAGTGGTAGTTTAAGTGAAATTAAGTTTGTTTAAATCTAAACATACTCTGTAATATAACATATTTAATATTATTGGGTGAAATATCTAGCTATCCTAAATATATTGTGTCACACTTGTCTGTATTTAAAATTGTGTAACATTGGTGTTTAGTATAACATATACATACATAGCTGGTTGGAAAATTTGTATAT
This sequence comes from Eueides isabella, assembly GCA_019049475.1. Taxonomy (NCBI): domain Eukaryota; kingdom Metazoa; phylum Arthropoda; class Insecta; order Lepidoptera; family Nymphalidae; genus Eueides; species Eueides isabella. The sequence goes on from CM032385.1 coordinate 12,890,158, forward strand.
TCAATAAAAAAATATGTAGTCTTAAATTGTTTATTTATTAACATCAGTCCTGCTTCAATTCATATATTTGAATATAAGCTTCTGTAAGAGTTATCATTTGAGGCAAAATGCTTGTCACATGAAGATCTTGCATTTCATACCTATATAAAAAAAAAAATACAGTACAATTTAAAGTGTATGACAAAATTGATTCATAAATAATGTTTTAAAAATTGTATTATTAATTATCATTGCTACTGAGGTGTGACTGTAAACATTAGATTGTGGGTTCGATTCTCACTTAAAGAACTGAAATATTTATATTGTCATGTTTTTGCTCTGGTAAGAAGATAAAGCGCGGCGTTGAGTTCCGCAACTGCATATGCAATGGCTCAATTTAGGCGGAAAGTGGGAACAGAAACAGAATGGAGTGTCTTAAACACTATGTTCCTAAGCTCCCTCTGCCTACCCTGCTATATGTGTGCGATACAGCGTGAAGCTGAGTGAATAATTATTGATATTTATTGATGCAATTGTCAAAACAGATCTGGGTTTATTTCTTTCAGGGGGAGCTATATAGCTTGAAGTTCTGAATAAAGTAAATGTCTTACCACTGCTGTGTAGGTGTATGCAAAACATGAGCTCTGTATGTCCCCTTCTCAGGTGTACCATCATGTACAATATTTCCTACTAACTCGTACGTTGTTTTACCATTGTGTTTTGCTTTCACCTCAGGTGTGAGAATATCACCAAAATCAACATTTCTACAAATACACAAAATTGTAAATAAATGAAGATGAGAATGTTCATTTTACAAAGTTGACAAAGAAGATAAAATAATTTTCTGCTCATGTAACACCAGAGCATTAATGTTATTGAAAATGTTTTATAGTTAAATTTAAACAATTTTGTGGGACTCAACATAGTAAAAAAGCAGTCAATTCAGTTTTTGATTAAGATGTAACAGTCAAAGAAATTGTACAAGCCAGCATGTATCTATTTACTAGAAGTGCTGGTTCATAGCCACTGAGAAAAAAGGTTATTGATTCACTAACAGGCCATACATCATTTAAACGCTAAAACAAAATAAAATATTTTGAGATGCCTAGGAATAGAAAAAAAATCGTGCAAGCGAAGATAAATGGAAAATAGATCATAAAAGATTGTTTTTAGGTCAAGACTGATTCCTATTGTATTTTATAAAACAATGGACATAAATAATATATAACCCTTTGAGTCTTATCAGAAATATCTTAAGTATTTTAATATTTCATTTAGTTACTTAATTTTATTTTGTGAATTCAAACTTTAAACACATTGCAATACAGATAATAATTGAGTATAATATACTTATTTACTATTTTACATTTAGTAAAATTATAACATTGTAATTGTACTGAAATATAAAAGAGAGAAATATATTATACTTAATAATTTAACTTATTTAATTATCATACAATCATTATAAATATAAATACTGTTCATTTGTAGACAAACAGCTTTTTTTATCAAGCCAGGCTTTCAGCCAAGACAACATAACAACATAAAAGTTAACCTTACTATCTAGCAGAGATACATTGAATAAACTTGAGGAACTCAAATGTAAGTTTGAGAAATTTCGTTTTATTAATTTACATTTTGTCTCAGGCCTAAATAAATAAAAATAACTTTTCAATTATGGTTTTCAAAATAATACAAACAAATTTTAAATTCTTAAGTTCATTATTGTAATAATTCAGAAAAACTAAAAATTCGAAAAAAATTTACTTGATGCAGCATGTTTAATGCTGTTTTAAAGAAAGCTTGATAAAGAAATATAATAATAAGAAATTCCTAATACTTACTTTACTGGAAAATTAACAACTGTAGGATTTTTTTCCACAAAGAATGTGTTCTTTGTAAACCTCTTGATGTACAGTATTAAATATGGTGGTAGCTGAGTAATCTCAAATCTCTTCATGAAATTCTCTTTGTAAGTTTTGTATTCCTTAGAACTTTGGCCACTGAACTTTGATAACAATTGATATAGGTTAACCTGAAAACAATTACAAACATAATATGACATGGCATGTTGAGTGACTGAAATCAACACTACACTTTTGTTAAAAAAAATTTTTCTGGTTTCACGCTGTATTCCGCACGAGGCAAGGTAGGCAGAGGGAACCCGGGAACCTAGTGTTAAGACACTCCGTTCCCCACTTTCTGCCGAATTTGAGGTGTTGAGTGGCGGAACTGAACGCCGCGCTTTGCCTTATTACCAGAGCAAAGAAATTAACCATTAAATATTTAAATTGAAAATACTAAATATTTCATTTCCTCGACGGGGGATCGAACTCAGAACCTATCGGTTACGACAGGCTTTTGTTAAGTAAATATGTAATAAAAAAATTGATTTACTTACCTGTGGAATAATGTTTTCTCGGAATTCATCAGTAAATAGTGGAGTTGGTGGTAGATCACAGGTTAAATAAAGAAATGGGGACTCTGTTATCATTTCATTGTACTCTTCACTACTTAAATCCACTTTTGCTGCATCATCCGCATCTGGTGGTGGTAGTTTTCTACAAACAAAATATTAAATTCAGAATTAAAATTACACAAGTAGTTAGTAGAAAAAGCAATTTATACACTTTTTTTACACTTTCACCTTGTTTTAATCTTACCTGGTATATATCCTCATATGGCCCAAGAAAGATTTGTATATTATAGAACTATTTGGCTTTTTAGTGCCATTGAGTGCTATGTGCAATGAATTTAAGAACCATGAAAGAAAATCTATTGGATCACCTGAAATTAATTTAAAAACACATAATACAATGAAATTTTAAATTAATGTAGTCGTAGTCTACTAAACTTAAAAGTGTTATTCTACACTTAGTAAAAAAATAATTAACTAATTTAAAAAAACATAAAAATTTGAAGATAGTCAGATTTGAACTCACTCCTACTCTTGAAAATGGTCCAAGTGATCTGACCAACTAAGCCATATATTCCAATCTAGCTACATCAAAATTCTTATACACTGGTTACAACTTACTTATGTTGTTAGCATTTCTGTAGAGAGATTTTTACAAATTTCTGCTGCCTATAGATAATTCTTTAGAATTATTGTTTGGCAAGAGAGAATGCTATATATTTAATATCTCCCTACAAAGATGCTAACAACACAAATAAGTTGTAACAAGCATATAAGAATTTCAATGTAGCTCACTACTTTAATGTAGTCTCACTTAATAATAAGAACTGAATAAATTATTTAACTTACTTTGTTTAATAAATTGAAATCTTTTCTTGGACCACAATACAACTGCTTGAAGCATTTCATGCGGAGAAACATGAGCTTTAAAAGCTCTTGGGTTCCACAGCTTTCTTATTAACTCACCAAATCTCTGAACTAATAAGAATGATGAATCTCCAGGAGGTCTTTTCACATCTGCATAGTTTTCTTCCCTCAAGAAATAATTACGAAGTGGTCTCACTTGTGACAAGCACTAAAAGTAAGATACTAAATCAATTTAGTAATATTTTATAAACCTCATCTTTTACAAATATTTATAAACAGTAAATTTGCATACCTGTAAAATGACATTGCAATAATCATTAGCTTTAATGTTATTAAGGCCAACAATACCTGGCATGTACATAGTACCATCAATGGCTCTTGACATTTTAGTATTTTCATCTAATTGTTTTATTTGTTCTGGAGTAAAAATTGGATTCAAAACATATTTTATGTCATTTAAAGAAGAATCTGAAATTATTAATAATCAATATTACCAAATATAAAAATACATTAACAAAATCAATAATTGTCTTAAACATACCAATAACTTCATAGTTGTCTGGTAAACAGTAAAATTTCAATGTGTGTAAATTGAGAAAGACATGATGTCCTTCGGCCACCGAGTGTGTGTAAGCATGTGTGTTAGTACCCCGGCCCTAAAATAAAACATTTTTACTATTAGATAGTGAAGAAGGGAACATACCCACTGATTACTTTTATTGAAATGTATAATTTATATGAGTTTAAAAAACATACTATTTACCTGAAAGTATTTTCCACAAACTAAACATGCATAAACATTGATTCTTGTCAGAGAAATTGAACATAGTTTTTCAAAATCGAAATCTAAAACATGACGATTTATGGTATCCAAGTACGGACACTGAATAAGAACTTTGGCTGCAGATCCTGATCCTGTTAAAATAACAAATATTATTTTGTTACTTAATAATATCATAAAATGTATAGAAAGATATAGGTTACTTCACTTACTTGAAGAATCATTACCACTTTCTTCACTAATTTTACGTTTTCTGTTCACCTCAATGCTCATTCTAACTATATTTATCTTATTTATATTATTATAAAATATATTAAACAAATGGTTTAATAAATGAAGTCGGCGGCAAGTAGGTTTAGCTTTATACTTGTCAATTATTATGACATTGTCTGTGAATGACATATATTATAGAGCGTTAGAACGCTTCTTAAGATTTGCCAAGCTGCACCAAACATCAAGTGTAATCACACAGCTTATAGCAGGTCGCAGATCGGGACCAGTTTCGATTTACAAACATTGATCAAAGAAATTTTCACAAGCGTTTGCGAAGTGTGTACACGTTGGTACGAATTTAGTCCTACCACAAGTTTACACCGAACATATTTGTGTTACTACTGTGTATCTCCGCGTTGATTTCTAATAAGCACTTGGTCAAATAATAAAACATAAGAATTGAAGGTGAAAAACTAAATTTTAATCGATTCCTTCCGTAAATACTAAAAAAAAATAAAACTTTTTTAGTTTCTGAAGATAAATACAAGCCTTGTTTCTTTCCCATAATTATAGTCTCATCAATTCGATAAAAAAAAGAATCATAAGATATAATATGGATAGGTATTTGCAAAAAGTTTAAATTTGTCATAAATATACTGTTTTTTTAATCTTCAGTATTTTCAAATAACAACATTTTATTAACTTATAAGACAATATTTGAAGAGTGAAAAATAATCAAAGTCAATTCAAATTTACAAAACACGACAATTATAAGCGAGGCGGTTCTGGTTTTAAAATCCACTTGCGAAAATTTAAATTCTTTTTCATTTCCTCGTTCTGATCTGAATACAAAGCAAATCATAGTACAATTGCTTTACTCTTTGATACAAAGCAAGCTTTGCTGTTGAGTTTGACTACTGAACATGCTACCTCGAAAAAATAGATTTATAGCAAAACTTTAAGAAAATCTGTATACATGTAGTATCATGTAGTAATATATTTGTGGTTTTTTATGAAATTTTCTTGCATATTTACCAAACTGACTATTATAATTACTGCACGACTTAGTATTTATTTATATTCTTTTACTTAATTAATTGCATATTATTGGTAATATTATATATTCGATTAATCATAAGGTTTTTAATTTAATCAATCAATGAAATAGTGTAGTGAAATGTACGAATAGAATATAAATGTCTTATATAAATTCTTTCTATATTATTACATACTATTGTATATAATTTATAAATTATATATATCATCAGTATATAATCCTGTTTAATATCGAAAAACCATTATTATTATGTATATTTCTACACGGCGTTGGCAAACTTTATTAATATAAAAAATATATAGTTTTGAGGTCTATTGAAATCGTCTTGTTATGTTATGATGGTATAAATAATTTATTTAAGAAATAAAAAATACCATGCATGTTCCCTATTATGTTAATACAACCTACAATTAGAAATATGGATTATTTATTGAGATCTCAATTATTTGACTTAAAAAGTTAGAAAATAATGTAAAAATACTAGACTATAATTATTGTCTTCCTCTCACTTAAATCGCCACTTGCCAAGCGCCACGCAACAACAAAAACTATTTCGACATCGATGTCTATCATGGTGATAGAACAGATTAAACTAACGGGTGGTCATACAGAGAAGCACGGCCATTTCGTTTTAAAAGGGCGATTACAAGCTTGTGACTACTTGGCAGGCGCACACAAACTGTGAGCCTTTATAAACACTTGACTCCTAAGCCTAATAAGACCCTTGTGAGCACAGACTTGTGAGTCAGCATCAAAGAGTAAAGTAATTATACTAAGATGGTTAATATGTTCCTGACATGCCAACGTGCCAAATATCGTTGTCAAAATAATTTATGCTCTTGACATATTTTTGAAGTGAAAACTTCTTTAGGCGCGTTGAGCGTTTTGGTAGAGAGTAAAATCCTCGGTTCGCGTCACCGACATGCTAATGATAATAGCAGGCGTGCGACTAGCGCATGCGCAGTAGTACACGTATACACTAATATAGCCTGTGTACACGTATACACTAATACATCTACTATTTCTGACTGTATTATGTCCGCGTTGGACACTTTTTGGATAAGTATAATTTTGTGAGTCACGTCACCAATACGTTATAGTAGCAGTACCTATTGTATCTTTTTTAGAATACAATGAAATGATTGAACGAACAGATAATCTAAGTATTGTCGAAATTAATGATGACAATGATGTAAATAATGAAAATAATGTTTAAACTTGAATTCATTGAAATTTGTGTAAATGTAAATACTATGTTTAAACTTGAATTCATTGAAATTTGTGTAAATATAATTAAGATAATTGTATATTAATTATTTTTTCAACCACTTTGTATTTATATTTTGTTCATGATTTGTTTAACCCATCATATGTAACTAATAAATAAAACACAAAAAAAATCATATAATTTTTGCATATAGTTTTAATTACTCTCAACTTAATAGTTCCGTTTTCACTTCTATCGGCAGTCCCACGACTGCTATTAGCTTTTTTTTAACATACAGATTTTTCGCGGAAACTCCGGAATAAAAAGTAGCCTATGTGTTATTCTGGGCCTTCAGTTACCTACATACTAAATTTCATCGTAATCGGTTCAGTAGTATTTGCGTGAAAGAGTAACAAACATCCATACACACTCACAAACTTTCACATTTATAATATTAGTAGGATAAACAATCCTACAAGATGGGTACCAAACATTTGTATAAGTTTGTGGGCGCATGCCGTGCCATCACGAGCGTATAAACAGCCTATAAGAAAATTGAGTCTATGAATCATTGCAACAAAAAAACATTTTGTCAATGGTTAGTAAATTTTGACAACCTGCAATTCACGAAAGGCCATTCTCGAAAATGGCTGCTTCGGGAGGAAATATTGAGTGGTCTACGACTGTAAAACCGATTTTAACTGCTCTTTACGGTCCATTTTTTGACAAAAATGACGCCGTAGAAATCATACAAGCTATCATAAAAAGGTTCGTAGCCCGAACAATGCTCAATTCGATTCAGAGACTGCTTCTAGTCCTCCTTTGACTAATCATCATTTATTTATTTATAATCTGGTCTTAATGTTTTTTGTTCATTATGTGGGTCACTATACATATTTATTCATTATTTAATTATTATTCTTTTAATATAGTATATTTCTTATAAGTCACTATACGTATATAATAAATATTTGTTATTAATTCAATTATTTTTGGTTTAATGTATTTTCAAATACAATTTATATTATTTATTTACTAATCTAATTAGGTGCCTCATAATTATTTTTTTTAATTAATTACGAAATAATATATAAAAAACAATTAACGTTTATGCTTTTATATTTCCCAGCGAAAATGAGTTCCAGAACCATGATTATGCATACGACTTATTCTATTCGTGTTTTGCCTGTCTTTCGGCACACTTCATCAGCGTAAATGCAAATAATCGTAAGTATGTAGTTAAGTTTTTATTTAAATAAATAAATTTTCAAATTACCTACATTTTTCCATATTTCACCTTAAATATAAATATTATGAAATTTGATGCTATCTTAAACATTGTAATTATTTTAGTATCAAATATTACAATTTGAATTTTTTTGAAAAAAAAAATAATAATTTGTATTTTGTATCATTTTTATAGTACCAGTAGAACAACTAAACACAGCTCGAGATGCATTCAGGATTATCCTACGACAAATACTTAAAAAGCTCTCTGAAGCCGGATTGAGTTATGATGAAAACACAAATGCTTCAGCTCCTAATATATCAGTGAAGCAGGTAAGTCATCTTTTAATTGGTGTTTTGTGAACTTAATAATACCTTATCAAAAACAGTATTGATATCAATGGTACTTAACAGTTACTTATAAATAAACTTTGATAGTATGAGGGTTAATATAAATTCCTATTCAATACTTATTTTAACTGTCTTTTCTACTCCCAAAATATATATTGACTCAAAATTCAATTTTTACAGCTTCTCTTGCCTATTGTTGGATTATGTGGCATTGAAGGAGGAGGCCTTCCACAATCTGATCTTGTTATATTGACTTCACTATTGAAAAGTGCTAAACTTCCTGCTCATGTTAATGTACCAGGTAAAAATTTAGAAACTTTAACTAAAACTATATTCTAATTTGTTTGTTTCGTTTAATCTTTAATTCATCTGGAAGTGCTTTATAATACTACTACTTACTTTGCTTCACGCTATATCCCTAGCGGGGTAGGCAGAGAGAACGGAGCGCCAAACGCTACGGTCTCGGCATACCTCTTTCGCCTCGTCCACTGTCATCAAACTCTTCATACATGCCCTCCGGGGGGTCCTCATGCTTTTTACGTGACCTTCCTCCAGTATCGTCGATACTGTGTTTTCGAAGGTCAACTGAGGTCTCCCCCTCCCTCTCTTACCCCTCACTTTTCCTTCATAAATCTTTTTTACCATTCTTTCTTCACTCATTCGCTCGACGTGCCCAAACCACCAGAACACGTTCTTCTTCATTCTCACTGTGACATCCACGCTAGTACCTGCCATTCTGTGTATTTCTTCATTGGACATGCGATCAGATAAACTGACTCCGCATATCCGACGAAGAGATCGCATCTCTACAGCAATCATCTTTCTTACATTCTTCTTCTGTAATACCCACGTTTCGCTGCCGTATAACAGTGTCGATACCAACACTGCATTGTGTACGGCCAAACGCGCAGCTATGCTGACGTTTCGCCGTCTCAACAATGCAGCTAAGGCACCGTTAACTCTGTTACCGGCAGCAATACGCCTTTCCACATCCATTTCGTATCTACCGTCTCTGCTAAACATACTTCCCAGATATACTGCCTCATTCACTTGTTCTAATATAATAATTTCTTGTTAAGTGCTTTATAATAATGTTTATTTTAATAAGACTTATTTACTTTTTTTATGTAAATTGAAACTATATTAACTAAATTATATTTCAGACCAACAAAATACCAAATCCTCTGTTATTCCAAGTCCAATAACATCTCTTTCATCTCAAACTTCAAGTACAGAAAAACAACCACCATCAAACGCTCAGAGGAGATCTGATGTGTTATTGGAACAACTTACTATGCCCCTAAAGAATACAGGAACAACTGTTACTCAGAGTCAACCGGCTGTGGTCATGTCTCCCGGAAGCAAAGAGAGCTTGGACAATACTAAAGATGGGAATGCTTCCCAACAGCCTTCTGTAGATGTCAAGGTTTGTTGCATTTATTTATTGTTTATAACAAATATTATAGATGTTTAACAAATTAATTAAAGTTCTCTTCATTAAATATTGTGCCATTGTGTTAGTATTTTCTGTTATGACAAGCATTTTTTATATATGTAAGCTCCCTCAGCAATTTAGTTTTTATCTCTTCAATCTAGTTAACAGGGGAAGGTGGTAAAACCTGGTGAATATTAGTGGCTGAAGCATATTTTCTTGAGTCAATTATTTTACTACCTGATATTTTTTTTTGATATGCAGTGTATCCAATTCTGGCAGAGACAATTGTGTATAACAAAATGTCTGTATGTATATGCTCGGTTCTTTCTCCTACTTTGCTATTTGCAGGGTAAAATGTGAAGCTAATAATTAACTTTTTTAAAACTTAAGAATAAAGTGTTTAAATAGCTTTTGATTGACATATAAAATAATTGTTTGTGTAGTATTCACATCTTACAAATATTTAATGCAGTATATGTATGTTTTGTTAGAAATGGGTGGCATCAACATGTGCATCCCTATTAATGGAGTTAAGGGCAGGCTCAGTGGTGCTAAAGGTGTGCTCCTCACTACCTTGTCTCCAACGCTATCTAAACCGCTGGGATAATGCTAAGGAGAGTGCTTTGGCACCTCAGTTTAATGCTGATGTTTCACTGTGAGTATTATGATTTCAGACTTATGATGAAAATTGATGTTTTAAACATTTTTTAATCTATTAAAAGGCTTTTAAGATAGATTTTTTTATTATATATAACCAATTTTTATGGATATTTAATATTTCATATTGGTTTTCTTAATTTATTTAATTTTCTTATACTAAAATGACTTCACACATACAAACATATACATAATATTAAATAAAATAGTGTATGTTTATTAAAACAGTAGAGTTATGTCATATGAATTTATTAGGGATATGACATATTAAGTATTTTTAATGTATTTATTTGTTTATTTTTATTTCCTTTCTAGGCTTCATTTTCTTGTAAATGAAGTTCATGTGTGTCGCCTAGCACTCTCGTTGCCTTGTTTGGAGCCATTCACACCTGAGCGTATCGCTGCACTTAGTGACGTAGCCACAGCATGGTTACTGTGCTGTGCCACTGCCCAGGTATATTTTATTTCTTATGTTATAATAATAAGGCTCTTTATTTTCTATAAACTTGCATGCTCAGCATACAATGCCTCAATCTCGGCGGATATGTGCAACAGAATGTCTTAACACTAGGTTCCAAAGTTCCTTGTTCAAAATCAAAGATAAAAAAAAAAGGATTATATATATATATGTATATATATATATATATATATATATATATATATATATATATATATATATGTTAATGCATACAATTATTGATTTCCAAAAAGGCCGTTAATTATTAAATTAAAATTTTAGGCTTCACTCCACCCAAAAGATGAAGAAAGTGAACAGCAGACTGCAGCACTAGTGGAAAGTGCACTGAGTCTATACAACACTGTTGGAGAAACATTCAAACAATCAACACGCGCTGGCGGTTATGTGAGTTTAATTTTTTTCATCCATTAGAACATTACAAAATACTTTTTGTTGTGTATGTCTTTAGAAATGTTATATTCAACATTACTATAATGTATTGAATGTAATGTTTCTGTTTAATTTTTTTATCTATTTATTTACTATAAGCAGATAAGAAGATATAATTAAATTTTATGACTATCATGATTGTCAAGAGAGAGGACCTATCCTATGATGCGTCATCTCATTCTACAAAACTAGTTCTTCAGATTGAAGAACCAGTATTGTAGAATGATGGATCTTGTTTTCTTTAGTTAATATATAATACTTTTATCAACATTGACTAGCAACTTTGCAAGTTTATTTTTATGATCTTCTAATCCTATTTTGTAAGCAATACATGCTTTATGTATCTTTTCCTTGACGGTGGATATTTTAAGATATTCATGGGCCTTTGCATTTTTTGTGAACCATGGAGCACTAGAAATTATTGTCAGTGTGTCCGTGTGTGTTTCTGAATGTGGTATGGTATGGTTCTTTGATTGTGGCGTTCCGAGCGTGCCAGTTGAGCACATATCACTTCGCCAATGTCACGTTGAATGGAGAAGACACGAAGGAGGTTGTACGGTAGAAAAAAAAATATTACACAATAGGAGAATGCATATTAAAAAAAGGAGATCAAGTTAAAAATTGCCTTCACCTATAACAAAAAAAAATACATATATTAAAATAAATATATACATTATCTATACACAGGGTTAGTAATAAGAAATATATAATACAAAGGTGTTAGTCTACAATTTAATATTATTATATCTAATATATTTACATAAAAATTTACATAATGGACTAAACACAAACATTAACAAACATTGAACATTAAGGGGACGGGGAACTTTGTGAGGAAGGACATCATATAAGGGATGGATTAAGTTGGGGCATGTAAAAAGAATGTGAGAAGGGGAACCATCGTCTAGACCACATTCACACAGTGAGTGGTCCCTGACCCTGATCTTAGCTAGATGTACCGGTGTGCTCGCATGTCCAAGGCGCAAGCGACATATGGTCGATATTATCCTCCGTTCAATAAATTTTTGAGAATAAAACCATGGCCGCCTGGGGATATTAGGTTGAATCGCAGCATAGAACTTACCTTTCTGGGATTTTGACATATTCCAAAATTCAGACCACGACACATCCAAATGAGTTAATGCAAGGGACAACAGATCCTGGGCCGAAATAGAAAAGTGATCCAAACTGCCACACTGGATGGCTAATTTTGCGCAAGAGTCTGCAGATTCATTCCCACTGATTCCAGAATGCCCTGGAATCCATGCCAAAGTAACAACCAAACCCTTTAAATAACATGAGTACAGTTCTTCACGAATCCTTAAAATAATTGAAGACCTTAATTTACTATGAAAGGGATTTCCCTTTACAGCTAGTAAGCAGCTTAATGAGTCAGTACAAATAACAGTCTGTTTAAAGTCATGGGAGAGTGTGAACCGGATTGCTTCTAACAAAGCAACAGCCTCTCCAGTAAACACGGATGATTCGGGAGGACATTTAAATTGTAAAATAATTTTGAATTTTGGTATCCAGCACGCTGCACCAACACAGCTTTCGTTTGAAAGCTTTGACGCATCTGTAAAGATAAGGATATGATTTAACCAGTTTTCATTTACTATGGCTTGGAACTTTGTGTTGGTGTCAGCAGCTCCCTTGGTCAGGCCAAGATTTGTGATGATAGAGGGATGGTGTACTAAAGCTTTATAAGGCGTACAGAATAAAGGGTTAGCAGGATAGCGGGACAGAGGGTGAGGAAGGGAGGTAAATTTAATGAAGCTAGCAAGCAAGTAGGGAAGCGGCTTGCCACGAGGAATAAGGTCAGCTAACTCAGATAGCTTAGACCACAAGGGATGGGAAGAAAACTGTAGCATTTTACCAACAAATCGATCAGATAAAAATTGACGACGAATAGGAAAAGGTGGATCAACACACTCCACCTGTAATGCATTGGTAGGGGAAGACCTCATTGCACCTAAAACAATTCGAAGGCATTTGTACTGAATTCTGTTAAGTTTGTCAGTAGCAGCTTTATTAAAGGGGTCTAAAACAAATAACCCGTAGTCAATATGACTACGAATTATTGCATTGTACAGTAGTTTTTGAGTAAAAGGGTGTGCACCCCACCACACACCAGACACAGCTCTTAAAGCATTGATGCCTTTTTCACATTTTTTGCTGACATGTTCAGCATGAGCAATTCCGTTCAGTCTTTTATCAAGGACCATGCCTAAGAATTTAACACTATCTGCTAATTGTATGATATCATTACCACAGTAAATTTCAAAATTAGGTGTTACTCTCTTTTTGGAGAATACTACCGCCCGACATTTTGCTACTGATAATGCCAAGCCATGGCCAAGGAGCCACTGGTCTAGATAGTGTAAAGCATTATTTAAACGATAAGTTATGTCCTCCACTGATTTTGAGCTATAGTAGAGGACGATGTCATCAGCGTATTGAAGGATATTACAAAAGCTACTGACAGACAATTCGAGGTCATGAGTATATAGGTTATACAACAGAGGACTAAGAGCTGAGCCTTGAGGTAATCCCTTCCAGACCAGTCTGGAAGGCACAGTAAGAAGCGGATGTTTCACAGATATCGATCTGCCGGTCAGCAGATTGCAAATGAAATGAGACAACTTCGGCGGGATACTCAGCTGTTGCAGTTTCTGCCTGAGTACCGGAAGAAGGACATTATCATAAGCAGAAGCGACATCTAAAAAAACCCCCACTAAATACTCTCCTTTGGCGAAAGCTCGTCGAATGTCTGTGGTAAAAACACTGAGACTATCTGTGGTACTTAACCCCTTTCTGAAGCCAAATTGAGAGGGTGCTAAGATATTTCTGCTTTCCACTATCCATTCCAGACGATTTTTTAAAAGCCGTTCCATAATTTTTGATAGAGCAGATGCTAGGGCAATGGGTCTGTAGGAATCGGAATCAGAAGGACATTTTCCAGGTTTAAGGATAGGAATGATAATTTGGGATTTCCAAGGTAGTGGGATATTGCCTGATTGAAATATTGCGTTGATTAAATTTAAGAAATATAGCTTAGACTTCTCATTTAGTCTAGCAATAAAAGAGTATGAGATACTATCCTCACCTGGGCTAGTGTCTCTTAAATCCGTTAAGACGTTTTTGAGTTCTTCAGACGAAAAACAAGCGTCCATTTCATCCGAAGATTCAATCAGTGGGAAAATAAATAAGTCATGAGATGGTACAAAAGGCGGAGCCAATTTGTTAGCAAAATCACACAGCCACAAAGAAGGATTATTGGAGTTAGGACTGGAATCATAGTTAAGGGAACGGCGAAATCTCCTAACATTTTTCCATATGAGTGAGGAAGGAGAGCGAGGGCTAAGGGATTCACAAAAATTGGCCCATCCAATTCTCTTCTTTTTCCTAATCAATTTTCTAAACTTCGCATCACTGCGTTTGTACTCAACAAATTTCTCCATAGTCATATAGACTGCATATGACTCCTCGGCAGCTGTTCGCCGATTGACAGAATCAGAGCATTCCTGATCCCACCAAGGATTGAAATGCATCCAATTCTGAATGGAGCGTTTTCTAGGGATGTGAAAGTCAGCCGCAGACAAGATGGTAGAGACAAAACGTTCATAGCAAAGAATGATATTCTCAAAATTAGCAGACTCAGGAAGATTGCCCAACATGCAATCCACAGAGTCGGCGTACTTATTCCAGTTGGCTTGTTTTAGGTTAAATTTAGATGTAGAATAAAGAGAGGAAGAAGGAGGAGGTCTATTACGCATTGAGATAAGTATAGGAAAATGGTCACTACCATGGGTAGAAGGTAGAACAGACCATGATAGCTGGGTAGCCAGAGATGGGGAGGATAGGGAAAGATCAACAGCAGTCCTAGGATTCTGATTTGGATTAACCCTACGAGTCGGAGAGCCATCATTGATAATGCAAAGAGATACATCATCAATCATGTCTACCAACAAAGGAGATAACCCATCACAGTAATAACACCCCCACAAAGAGTGATGAGTGTTAAAATCACCTAGGACCAAGACAGGACTAGGGAGCAAAGAGATAATAGACTTAAGCTCAAGGAAAACAGAGGAAGAAGGATGAGGGATATAAACAGATAGGAAGGAGATATTGAAAGCCCTCACAGCAACAGCATTAATCTGTTGGCTGTGAGGGGGGAGAGGGATACAGGAATAAGGAGAGGAGTGCTGGATGAGGATAGCACAACCTCCATACCCGTCATTTCTGTCCTCCCTTAAACAGGAGAAACCTGATACCCTAAAGCGGGAATCAGGCACCAGCCATGTTTCCGAGAGGGCAATAATGACAGGGTTGTACAAAGAAATAATATTAAGTAATTCGTGCTTTTTGGCACGAATACTTTTACTATTCCATTGTAGGAAGCTCAGTGCTGCCATTATTTAGTATTTTAAAAATTGTTAGTAAATTTTGGGCAACGTTGGACGGTATAGGAAGTTCATCAGCGGTTCTGAAGATACTCACAAGGGTTTCAGTAAGTGCAACCAATAGATCTTTTCTAGATTCTATTGGACTGTCAACACCTTGGTTTAGAGCGCAACCATTAGGAAGGGACGACGGACATGCGGCAGTTAGGGCTTGATGAGCTTGACTATTATATCCCTTTGCTAAAGGAGCTCGGGGACGAGGAGACTGAAAAACAGTCTTTTTATATGATCTGTTAGGGGAGGCAGGGGCTGGTAATTTAGAAGGAGAGGGAACTGCATAGGTGGGCGGGGAAAACATTTCCTTAGCCATATCCGCATAGGACTTGCGAACAGGAGGAAAACGAGCGGAAGCCTCTATATACGAAATACACTCTTGTGACATGGTAATTTTGATGGACTGTTGCCTTGCAAACTCAGGACAGTCTTTGTCAGTAGCAAAATGTTTGCTTTCACAATGTAAACAATAAGCATTTTCCCTATTAGTGTCACATGCTTCACCAGTGTGGGACTGAGAACACTTGTAACACCTTGGCTTCGATCTGCACTGTGATTTAATGTGACCAAAACGACAACAATTTAGGCACTGGATAGTGGGAAATTTGTATGGTTCTACTGGGAGAGAGGAATGGTATGAAAAGACCCTTTCAGGCAACTTTTGTCCACGGAATGTAACTACAACTGACTGGGTTGGAACCCATGTAGTCACACCCTCACTTACACACTTTCTATTAAGTCGTCTTGCTTTCATCACTTGTATACCATTTGAGGGAAATTCTAGAGAGCCTACAAACTCATCAAGTGAGAAGTCCACTGGGACATTTCTTACAATACCCATTCGAGTGATATTAAAAGTAGGGATAACTGCCACATACTTACATAGACCTAAAATGGGATTGGATAAAAATAAATTCGCTGCAGTAGCTGTTGAGAATTCCACGCTGATTTTGTTGCGACCAACATTTTTCACTCCATCACTGGTGATGTTATTTATTTTATTAATATGGAGAAATTGGCCAAACTTAATTGCTTTAATAGAGGTACCGGCAGCAGGATCTGGAGTTTCCCTCGACACATATACTATAAAAGGGCCTTTGTCTGAATCGATGTAGGATTTAGGACTTTCTGACAGGGAAGGGTGAATATATAAATTTTGAATTGACGGTGTAGCCGTAGCTGGGTCAATAATTGTTTTTTTTACAGACTCTGCAATATGTGAAGGTGGGTTATCACCTTGTCTTTTACGCGATGTAGCCTGAGAGTCGCATTTGCCACCACCAGGATCAGGGGGATCAGGCGGATGCGGATCAGCATCCATTTTAAAATAAACTAACCTAACTTACCTTATAATTAGCTAATCTAAAGGACAAAATACCACAAACACTCACAACAACAAACACCGATAATAAAACCGATCTCCTTTTTAAGAAATCGCACTTTTCACTAAAAATATATGTACAAATATCACTAAAATAAGAAATCCTCACAAACACGTGTGTTAACCAAAACAAACGTCAGCGAAGCAGTTTCTGAATGTGATTTATTTATTAAATTAATATTTTGACAGGTATATCAAAATCATCTCATGATCGGTGCTTGGGTGCTGCTTTGTGGCTTGCACCACGCGCTCGCTGGCGCACCCGGACCCACAGCATCTAAAAGCCCTGCTAAAGTGCCTTCGCGTCCATACAACCTTACTAAGATGTGAGTATATGAGATACCGTCCTGGTACTGCTGTCTGTAAACGCAAATTTTGTAGGCTCGATGGTCGTGAAAATTGTGTATATGGAGAGCAAAGTTATTAGGGCCATATGATAATGATACACAAATTTCCAGGCAACAAGGTCTCACGGTAGTATGGGTGGCGCTGGGCGGTCGCTGCCTGGCGTGGACGGGCGCGCTGCTGTCGGACGCGCGCCTCGAGGCGCTGAGCGCGGCGAGCCCGGCCGCGGCCTCCGAGTCGCCGGCGCCCCTGCACATACTGGCGCACCACACCGCGCATCAGAGGGAGCTGAGGCTCGTGTCTGCCGCACCTTTGCATCAGGTATTTGTTTTTTTTTTATAATTTATTTATTTATTCTTAATTGTACACAATTTAACAATTAAAAATATGGACAAGTTTTTTCTTCCAGTGAAATTTGTAACAAAAAAAAAACATATTTATACAAATAACAAATACATAGACACACTTACATATGTAATACATTTATTTATACATGTATATGTATAAATATAGAAAAAAATTATATAGATACAATAAATTTAAATAAAGTTAATGTATAAAGTTAAAATATTTAAATATTAAAAAAAATATAACAATATATATTACAACTTTTTTAAAAATAATTCTTTCATCCGCCATATTTTATTATAGTAGTAAAGTTTTAATCACTCGGTCACTCAGCTTGGCAGGGAGGGAACTTGGGAACCTAGTGTAAAGACACTTTGAGGCATTGCGTGTTGAGTGGCGGAATTTAACGCCGCGTTTTTATTTTAATTTTATGTTTTTAATTTAATAACTTTTTGAGATTTAGGAGATTACATAAATTAATTATAAGATAATTTCAGTGATGAAACAAATGACAATGTGACAATAGTTTCGATATACTACTTTTCTACAAAATGATGTGATAATATTTCTTGTGTTCTTGTCTATATTATCTGAAATAAGTAAGAGCAAATTTGTTTCATGTACAGCTATTAGTGTCACTCGGAGTGGTGTGCTACCGCAAAGCGACCAACCTGAAGCGCGCGGTGGTACAGAAGCAGCACCAGGACGCCGACGCTGACAGATCCGACTCTACCGTTTACTTCCAGGACATGATACTGTGCTCGGAGGATTCTGAGACTGATGATGGTAAACATGAAATATTCTTTCTTCATGTTTTATTTGAAATTATCTTTTTGTATGCATTTTTTTATAAATAAAGGACATAATATAACTAAATCAATAGTATTTTGTTAATATAAAAGCATTGTAAATTCTATGAGTGGGAAAAAAGCTATGTCTATCCTGTTTAGACAGATTCTATAAAATTACGCCACGTTCACAATAATTGCATTTCCTTGTTCGTTTAGATATTATTTTTTTATTTTCAAGCTGTATCCCGCACATGGCAGGGTAGGCAGAGGGAACTTGGGAACCTAGTGTTAAGACATTCCGTTCTATTACCCACTTTTACTGAAATTGAGGCATTGCATATTGACTTTGCCAGCGAAACAATAAAAACATCAATTATTTAATTTGAAAATATTAAATATGTATTTTTTATAATTGATTATTTCGTAGAAGACAGTGAACCGCTCTTCGGGCTGTGGTTCGAGTCGACGCTCGTCGCTCCCGACGCGTTGGACAGCGGCCTCACGCGCGCCGGCGCTAATGATAATGACAACTCTAACGAAACTAACGCGCGTCCGCAGCAAGCCATCGTGCCTGATAAGGCTGAACCATACTCGGTAAGTATTTGTTTGTTTGATAAAAAAAAAAAACGGCGGTGCAACTGGAACACGCGGCTCTTGATTTATATTAATGAGAAATATTTTGAACATAAGAGAATAAGGGCAACGGTTTTTGTGATGGCTATGTTTAAACATAATTTTTTTTTTTACTAAAAGATTACTCTAAGAAGCAATCTTTTTAGGTACAGCTTTGTAACAACAGTAAATATAAATTTTAATTGGCAATAAAGTTTAGAGTCTAAGACCATAATGTTCAAATTATTAATTATAATATTAATTGATTTTATTTCCAGTACATAACATTAGCAACGGAAGTATTTAACCTATTGACAGAAGAAATCCTCGGCGAAGGTGTGGAAAGGCTGGGACCCAACGCACTTCAACTGCATGAAGCACATCAGGCATTGCTTGTCGCCCTCGCTAAAGATCTTGACAGAGAGACGGCGAGAACTGATACTGGTATTTATGGAGTTTTTTAAAAAGGTTGTTGTTATGACGTACGGGCACCGCATCTGCGTTACACTTGTACATGAGGGGTTGTGGTCATATTCTTACTCAAGGGAATATTTTTTTTATTTCCTCACTATAAGAAAAAGTGGCATGTTTAAAAGTAAAAATACTTCAAAAGGTTAAACCTTATTTGTTGTTGTATATTATTGTTCCCTCGAGGAAGTTAATAGCATTATGATTACAATTTAGTCATTTACCAGAATAGGAATTGAATCTAAAACTATCGCATGTTAGAACATGCATTATTCACACACTGACCTCTAAATTATTATATTAATTTTGATTTCTCACAATTTTTAAAATGAAGAAAGAGAGTATAAAGTATAATTGAGTTCATTAATAGCCTATAGTCTACCCGTGACCACGGACTACTGTAAAGTGTTCGAAACGTCGGGTTTCCCAAAAATGTTTACCATTCAATATACGCGATTAATCCGTTTAAAAGTGTTTCATTTAAAATGTATAACAATCGCGAAAATCAAAGACATTATTAGCCTATTATGTATATAATAGTCTACTGAATATATCGACTTGAATATTATCAGTACATTTGTGGTTCATAATTAAGAAAATTATAAGAAAAATCAATTTCAGGTACAATATCACCGTGTTTTGGAGCTCGTCTTGGTTCCTTATATGCAGCATTCAGTTCGGCGCTAGTGCGTTACTTACATAACTTACAGCCCGTGCTGCAACAGCAACTTGTGACCACCGGATCTGAGAGAAATAATATGACACCATTACATGTAAGATATTTATTTCTGTCATAAAAATAATTACAATCATTTAATAAATAATATAATGTTTTGATACTTTATATTATAATATATGTACGGAATCTACTGGAATTACTCGACATTGCTATTAATTACGCAACGTTATGAAAATTGTAAGGCGCGTGGGGAACGGAGAGACTTAACAATAGGTTCCCTTAACCTACCTACTATATATATGAAAGTCCAAAAATAAAGAATTAAATATTAAAGTGAAAATTTCTTTACCATTGTTTGTGATTTGAAACTTTATAAAATGAAAAAGAAAAAGATGCATAGATTCATAAAGCTTATTGTGGGAAAATATGAGATAGGATGCAATATACAGTGTTTATATGGTTCATGGCTACCCTTGTGACCTCCCCACGTATCAAACTTTGTATCACTATGATCATTACTAAAACCTATAACCATTTTCCTCCCGAAATAGTAAATCCGTCTTATTAACTTGAAGCCAATATTTTCGAAAGTTTCAATTCTACCACTTAAGAATTGCACACATGTTTTTTTTTTTATTTATCTCAGGTCGGTCCTCGCGTTGCTAAACTGCTGGGTGGCATGGTCCTCAGCAAGGCGGCAGCTGACCGGGAGAACAGTATACTCGTTATGTGGCACAAAATTGTTAATACTCTACAGGAGTGCGCACTACAGAGTCAGCCTAGCCAGGACCATGATTATGAAGGTAGTAAAATTTAGTTATTTTTTGTGAAATTATATGGTTAATACCTATTAATAGTATGTATATTATATATGGCAATACATCTAATGCTCTTAATTTTTAATGTTTGCCACCATATTGTGTGTTGCAAAAATGGATAAAATATAGAGGCCTGTCGTGGCGCAGCGGCACAAGAGTGTGACTGTAACCGACAGGTTCTGGGTTCGATCCCCAGTCGAGGGAATGAAATGTTTAATATTTTCAATTTAAATATTTAATGTTTCATTTCTTCGCTCTGGTAATAAGGCAAAGCGCGGCGTTGAGTTCCGCCACTCAACACGCAATGCCTCAAATTCGGCGGAAAGTGGGGAACGGAAGTGGAACGGAGTGTCATTACACTAGGTTTCACTTCCGTTCCCTCTGTCTACCCTGCCTAGTGCGGGATACAGCGTGAAGCTGAAAAAAAAATAGATAAAATATAATTTTATTGCTACAACTGTATTTGACAGTTCAGTTTTAAAATCTGTTTATGTTATCTTTGAATCATTATATAAAATATAGTGGAATTAACTAAGACAATATATTTGTTACAGATTTGAATGTTGAACATGCACAACTTTTGGTATATCTATTCCATTCCTTGACACTGATGCAAAAGAAGTCTGTGCTTCTTACCACATCTAATGCTATAATTAAGGTATGTATCTATTACATATTTTTCTATATATTTAGTATTTCGTATTTAGCATTTTTTTAAGAATATTAAGAGAAATGTCCATTGCATTGTTCTTCTATAATTCATTAAAGATACAAAACACACACAAACTCAGTACAAAATTTAATTTCTTTCTTTATGTACAGGTAGTTGAAACCCTCGGAATTAGTGATCGAAAGCGTGCAATGAACTTAGCGCCACATCAGCTTATGTTGACTACTAGACTAATGTTGTTGTTGGAATATCTCATGAAGCACTTGTATGATGCTCCACAATGCTTATTACAACAGGTAAGTAATACTAACAAATTCTTATTTTTTTAAAGTGAATAGAAACACTTTATCTGTCAATGTTAAAGTAATATATACAAATAAAGGTTATATTATATTAAAATTTAAGTACTATATATTGTTTACGTATGACATTTTGTGTTTTTTCTTAGATTGAATGGAACCTAGTAATATCTCCTGGTTTAGCCCAGCCATCCTCAGAAGCGAATAATTCTGGTATGAAAACAACAACGGACGACGGTCTATTGAAATCTCGTATTTACTGCCAAGTGCCGCTCATAGAGTCGTCTTGTAAACCATCGCATAGATCATCACAGGATGATTCCTCAATGCGACCTAAGTTCTATGCATTGACTAATGCTGAAATAAATAACCAAGTATGTATAGTTAATGTCAAGGTTAATATTTTATATATAGTTTTTTAAAAAAAAAAAGATGCCTGTCATGGCGCAGCGACACACGTAAACGTACAGGTGGTGGATTCGATCCCCCACTCAAGGAAATGAAATATTTAACATTTTCTATTTAAATATTTTATGCAATCAACTCGCAATGCCTCAAATTCAGCGGAAACAGGGTAACGGAACAGAGTGTCTATATACTAGGTTCCCAATTACCTCCTGCCTACCCTGCCATATGCAGGAAGCTGAGTATAAAGAAACAATACTGTGGTACTAGTTCCTGGCACTAGCGTGCGGCTGTAAATGCCATAGGTTGTGTTCGATCTCCACTCGCGGAGATGATATATTTAATATTTTTTTACTTCTTCGCTTTGGTAATAAAGTAAAACGTAACATGTAGTATTGCACTTAACACACAATGTCTCAAATTCGGCGGTAAGCGAGGAAAGGTTCTTAACACTAGGTTCTTAAGTTTCCTCCGCTTACCTTGCCGTGAGTGGGACACAGCGTGAAAGTAATAATAAAACACTACAAAATTTAAAAAAATGGTTGTATAAATGTGAAATGTAGCTTCTCTATCAACCAGTGTTAGACATATTTTCATTGCTATAAAGGCCGATGTATTGAATAATGTGGTCATTATATAAGTGTCATGGTCTGTACAAAGTGCACAGTCTAAGCACACAGAAATGAACATGCTTAATATTATTGCTACACATAAGTAAGATATAAGTATATACTTATCGAACTACTAATAAATTATATGAAAACTATATACCAAATTATATGTTCATAGTTCATACAATTATTTTTTGTCATTATATACAGTAATATATTTTTAATACATATTTTAAATCTACAGGAAAATCCTAAACTGGATGGCCTGGCATGCAACTTTGTACTTGGAACACCGCACAAACTAAAATACCCTCTATTGTTAGATGCAATACTCTCACTACTGAATTCAGCGAGCTTGTGTGACAATCCTCAGTATCACAATTCCCTGCCAGCGTTGGCTGCGGCTAATTATTGTTTTCAGACTGCTTGGAGGTAGGATTTCATAATTTTTATTTCTTTACACTATCCAAATCTGCAATTGAACATCCTTTCTAACCTTTTGTCTTGTCACTGTTGTGGACGGACATGTGGAGAGCCATCGTGACTGATCGATTTTTAACTGCACAATTGAGTGAATTCACAAAAGCTGCATATTGTACCTTTACCTTTGATTTTAAGACAGATGTTTGTATCTACTCAGTTTAGTAAATAATATATTGTGTTACTATCATTGCCACATTAGGTGTACCTGTAACGGTGATGATATGTTTTGTGAAATAAATAAATAAATAAATAAATAAACTGTAATTACAACAGTTGTAAGATCGAGTCCTACTGGTAAAAACAAATTATTATCATTTTCTCCTTCTGGGGAAAATGAGTAAGGCTGTGATTTAACTGTAGATTCTCTTTGCTTATTGTGCTATTTGATGAAACAGCATTAACCTACAATGATATTTAATAATAACAATAATAATTCAAAAAACTTGTCTATATTAAATACTTATCACCAGGCTAGTAGTAAGCATGCCGCCAGCCACACCGCACATGGACAAGTTACAAGCGGGCACAGCAGCTGACCTGCCGTCGCCGCTGCCCCTCCACGCCATCGTGTGGGCGCCGAGAGCTGACGGCAAAAAGCTATTTAATTCCTGGCTTAAAGACGCACTTGTTAAACAAGGAATGTATACTCAGGTTAGTTTGTAATTTGTGAAATAAATATTGTTCTTGTGATTTCCATTCGATCTTTAGAGGAAGACACAAGTAAGTGCTATGTCATTTTAAATATATTTGGAGCAAAATGCTTTTTTTCGAATAGAGAATTCAGTGTCAAGACAACCTGGACTTAACTTACAGAAGGTCACTCTATTATCAGTATGGGAAAATGAAAATAATTGACATATAATTATACTGTATACTTTATTATCTTTCTTTAAGTGATATGAATATTGTTTCCTAATTTTTTATAAATTGCTTCTTGCAGTATGCCGAAAACTTACTGGCGGGCGTGAGCGCGTCCTGCGACAATATCAAATATACAGCGTGGCTTGCATCTGAAACTATTAAACATCTTAAACAGAACATGGGACGTAAGTTTATTAAAATATCAAAATACTAAACATGCTATTAATTCTCTTCTCTCTCAGCTTCACGCTGTATCCCGCACTAGGCAGGGTAGGCAGAGGGAACGGAAGTGAAACCTAGTGTTAAGACACTCCGTTCCACTTCCGTTCCCCACTTTCCGCCGAATTTGAGGCATTGCGTGTTGAGTGGCGGAACTCAACGCCGCGCTTTGCCTTATTACCAGAGCGAAGAAATGAAACATTAAATATTTTAAATTGAAAATATTAAATATTTCATTTCCTCGACTGGGGATCGAACCCAGAACCTGTCGGTTACAGTCACACTCTTGTGCCGCTGCGCCACGACAGGCCTATTAATGTTCTATACAAATATATTAGTAAAAATAGTTATTTTTACTCAATGAAATTATGGGATATTTATATTTTTTGAGTACAATCGTTCAATTTTAGATACTTATAAATTCCTAATTTTTGTGTATACAACTTTGTATTTTGATGTTATTTAAAGATAATATATATTTATTTTTATTTTAGCAAATGGTCTACCAAGTCTCCTTGATGTCATATCGTGCGATGCAGCTTTAATGAGATTAAAAGTGTGTCTCGTAGACTCTGCTTCAACATCTGAAGCACATCAGTTCATGCCTGATTTACTAGATTTATTAGAAACAATATTAGAATGTTGCCGGTTAGTATTTTTTTTTTACTTAATTTAACATTTATTTAAAATATCTAATAATAACCTATTAAAACAAGAATAAAGACTTAAATTCAGGCCGCGTGGTGGCATTGCTTAATTTTTTGTCAAAAGTATAATAAATAACTAAGATCAAAATAGTAATATAAATCTTCAAAAATATTTAAAAAAAACAGATTGTATGTGTAATTTAGGGTAACCAAGGTTCAAATTAGTTCTATATATAATAAGTAACTTACTTAAATAATTGATAATTAAAAACTAATTTATTTTAATGTATTTAATTTCAAAATAAAACAGCTTAAGCGCCAGCATGGAAATAGACGCGCTACGAGAAACTGAAGCCGAAACCGCGAACTCTTCCAGCAGCGCTGACGACGAGGCGGTGTGTGCGGTGTGGGCGGTGTGGGCGGCGCGCATGCGCGTCAGCGGCGTGGCGGGCGTGGAGCGCGTGGCCGGCGCGAGCGCGCCCGCGCTCGGCACCTGGCTGAAGGTCCAGTTGACTCACAATGTGGCGGCCGCGCTGGACGCGTGCGCTGCGCCACCGTCTGTCATTGTTGATACGGTATTACATCTGTCTAGAACTATCGTCAATTCATTTCTATAAAGTACACTACAGCCGTTAAATTTCCTGAACTTTTGCATGTTGTTCTATTAGACAAAAGGAATAATAATTAAGAAAAATCTTAAAATACAATGCACAGTCATTTAGCGTTGTGACTTGACCATCTTGTCACATATGGGTGATGTTTAAAATAATTAAAATGTCCAGACATTATTGATATCTGTATTATTAATACATATCAACCAGTCAGTTGCACCTACGATTTAAATTTGTACGGTGAACATGTAGACAATTTACACTAAAATAAAACAAAATCCTTGATATAAATATAAATAAAAAAAGTAGTGCTACATTTTTTTCTATAATATTACTTTTTTTTCATTTTGTTATTTGAAAATGCTCTGCAATTAAATAATATACGTAAATGTAAAAAAAAGAACTAAAAAAATGTTTTATTATACAGTCTGCCTACGAGTCCCATGTGATCCCATCAGAGACAGCAGTTCTCAAACTAGTGTCCTACCACACTACGCTAATGAGCGACAGGGACTATAACGACAGAGAGAAATACTCCATCAGAGCGTCTCTTACTGCTCTAGCGTACTCTGCTGCGCAACTCTTAGAAATCGGCTCCAGCAAACTTGTTGATAATGCAGCGTTGACCAATAAAACTTTGGATCTTATTGTACCAGCTTTGGTAAGTTGTAATTTTACTTTAATACATTTTCCTTTTATACATATTAGGGGACCCGTTACAGCGTTAATAATACTTACTATACACATATATGTGTTGACATAATAATTTAGCTATATAAGCAAAACCAGTGCAAAATGTCATATACCTCCTTAACACATTTTTTCTTAAAAAGATTAATACCAATTTTTGCTTTACACACTATAAATGCTATTTAATATATGTATGAATAGATATTATTTCAAGGAAATTAATTTGAAATTTGTGTAAAACTTTTAATTTATTCTCAATTTCCTTTTTTATTTTGGTTTGTTATACTAAATATAAGATTTTATTTGTAAGTAAAAAATAAATATTCTGTTACTAAATTGTCATTATGTAGACGGATGCTCGACTACAATTTCTATTGGACCCGTTGGCGGCGACACTGAATGCACTTGTCCCGCAAACCAATAAGGCAGAACAACTGTTGTTAGAGCATATGTTGAAGACAACTTACACTGTATTAGTTGAACACTTGCAACCGTCTACAGAGAAAACTCTAGGACTTATGGTAAGATATAAGAATAAGTAGCTTGTAGCGCAAGAGAATAAGATCTTTGACTATCGACTTAAAAGTAGAGTAGAGCGCTGGAACGGTATTCCAGAGGCGCGGGTTCAAATCCTGCTTCGTTCAAAAACAATTCTTATACGCTTTTTAAAATTTTAAAAATTTAAGTTTAGTTTAGCTTGACCAAGTGATAATTGTTCTATACTTTTTTTTAAAGTGTTATTCCACACTTGGGACAGAAAATAATAAATTTAAATTTAAAAGGTGTATAAAAAATTTCATGAAGCATGATTTGAACCCGCGCCTCTTGAAAGCCGTTCAAGCGCTCTGACCAATTAAGCCATTCGTTTTCACCAAGCTACGTTTAAATTCTTATACGCTTGTTACAACTTATTTATGTTGTTAACATCTCTGTTGGGAGATTTTACAAATTTCCGCTACCCAAAGACAACGTCGTTAGAATTGTCGTTTAGCAAGAGAGAATACTATTTATTTAATATTTTTACTATTTTTTAAAGTATTATTCCATACTTAGGACAGAAAATACTAAACTTAAACTTAAAAACCCTTTTTTTTTTTTTAATATTTAAGCTTTGATAATTTTTTATTTACAGGTTATATACTGGGAAATAATACTAAATAGACCAGCCGGTCGTGTGGCCTATGAAAATGTATTTGCTGATAACTCAGAATATGTGCTTGGCAAAATTTTACTATCAGCGCCCAATGCACGTAGCGTTTACACTGAAGGAGTAATAAAGTAAAAAACTGTTTTTTTTATAGTTTGCTTTATTTTATTTCTTTATTTCAAATTGTTGTACTAATTTATTTCTGTACTTGCAGGCTCTTTATTAAAATATTCAATGGTTGTGAAAGTTCAGAATTGAATAGTGCTCTTTGTATATCAGTTTGTAAATTCATTGGAATAGCAGATCAACAAAATCTTCTCAACCTTCTTTCTCACATCTGCGTATCTACGCCAGGTAACTTTTTATCTTACTTTTCCGAATTTTGACGTGTTGCACATTTAAAATAGTAAAATTGTGTATTGTATGTTAAACAACATAGCAAAGAAAAGTGTAATTTCTTTGTTTAAATTTAAATGATGTATTTGTAGCAGTGGTAACTTCATCAAAAGCGTGTTATTACTTACCGTCATCATATTTAGATAATTCTTAACTCAATAATGTTTATTTACTACTAGCCTACTTGTGGCGTAAACCACGTGTAAATAACTTAAAAGTTGTGTAGAATAAACTTTAAACCTTTATATCCTTTTAAATCCTATAAATTGTACAATTTTCTTCAATTACGGAATTATATGTCCAGCCAAAAAAAAGGTTTCCAATTCTAATTAGTATTTTTTACTTTGTTCTATCAAACAAACGCTACGGCTTTGTACTAATAAATGTTTCAATAAATATTGTTACAGCATCCACAACAAATGGTAACGCAGGTTCAGCCACCGGCTCCCCAACAGAGGCTGAACTGCCAACACCCACTTCCTCCGCGCCCGAAGGCAATCCCGCCTCGTTAGCTCTAAGAAACGCTCTACGATCCGTATTCCGTACGGAAGACGCGGCGAGAAATGATAACGGCAATAGAAATGACCAGGATCTGCCTGTGTTTGATACTCCGTGAGTGTTGGATATGTATTTGAAACAATTGAAACTTATTGTAATTTATTTTTACATTTAAAATAGCTAACGTGTTGTTGTTTAAATTTGTTTAGGGGAAAGTATTTAAGAACTATATTTAATAACGTATAAAAATTTTAACATAGCAGGATAATTTTTTTTATACGTTTTTAAGTGTGAAATAACACCTTAAATAGAATAAAGACTATTTAATTGGTTTTAATCTATGAAATTTGGTAGACAATTCGCAGCACTGAGTTCTGCCCAAAACACGCTTGCTATTAATTCAGCTTTATATAATGTGTGATTCATTGTATTATAGATCTCCAGCACCAAGAGCTCAGTCAGAAACAGCTCAACAATCTGCTAACTCTGGTAAGAACGAAAAAACCTAATAACAAAGAATAGAATAAACATTAAAATATTTCATTAAAGAAATCTTTTCATGCTTATAGGAGAAATATGTAATTGTTTTTTATTTTAAATTTCTTATAACTATCTAGTAATTTAACTGAATGTGTCAAATTATAATTGAAGCAAAGCTTTTTTAGAATACTAAGATATTATTTTTTTTATATGTAATTTCAAGTATATGATCGTTTTTAGAAAAAAAGCCGGGAAACGAGCCCGTTCCTTTTGGAAATCGTTTTATCGCATATTATTGCATAGGCATTTTTAAAATTATATATACGTTTTCTACAAAATTGAGGATTTAAAATGTTAAAAATATGCACAGAAAGTGGTAGCTGGTCCGATGGCAAAGAAAATGTTACAGCTGCCGCCGCTCCAGATGTGGTTATGCTCCTGTCGAGCTCTTCAAACGATAACGCTACGTTGCTGTCGTTGCTTTGCAAACATATTGTACACCACGGGTAAATGTAGTGTTTAATAATAAATTATTATGTTTCGTGATACTAAATATTATAAAACAAAACAAATTGTACCGTAGCGATTCGCTCTCCGTTCTCTCTGCCTACACCGCTAGGGACATAGCGTGAAGCTAAGTTAAGTTAAATTGTATAAAATTTTAACAAATATTGTATAAAATTTTTGAGGCTGTTGTGAAACCTGTCGTGGTTACTGGGACACAAACGTGTGCTTATAAAGGCGACAGGTTGTTGGGTCAATCTCCACTTCGAACACTAAATGTTTATTTCTTCGATCTGGTAACAAGGCAAAGCGAGGCGTTGAGTTCCGAAGTTCCGTTCATCCTAAATTACACCCTCATGTGCGGCGTAAAGCTAAAATAAATATAATAATTTTCAGAAAGCAGTTGCATTTTATATTACATTTAACTATAACTATATTTGTTTCCATGTTAACATTGTAAAATATTCCGCAGAGGTGAGAAAGTCAGCGAGCGTATGGTGGGCGCTCTAATCAGCGTGAGCGGCGGCACGTGCACGCCGCTGTTGCTGCGCGAGCTGTGCCGCCTCGCCGACGCGCACGCCGGCGCCGACCACAGACATTTGTTCCCGGCGGCCCTGTCTTGGTTGTCTGCTTGGTAATTTATATGTTACATGTTATAATGTTATTGTTGCCTTCACTTAGCTATATAATTTATGTAAGAATATGTGGTGTAATGTTGAAATTAAATGTATTTAAAATCTATACAGTAATTTTTGAGTACTTTACAAAATATATTTAATTTGTTTATAGTGTTGACAACCTCAGCAGTCCAGATGTATTGGAGAAATTGGAGGAAGGACAACTAGATCCAACTCTTACTTCGCAAATAGAGTCTGCGTGCGTTTTACTTTCCTACCTTGCAGATGCATTGCACGCGATTGGCACAGCACAGCCACACAGTGAGTATTTTTTTTTATTTATAGGGTACAACATAAGAAAATACTGCAAAAGAAATATGAGGAGTCTAATTATAAACTTGAGAATTGAATTGTTTTCTTTAATTTTGGTACTGATTTAAAAAGGATAAAGTAGTTTATTCCAGCTTCACGCTGTATTCCGCACATGGCAGGATAGGCAGAGTAAACTTAGAAACCTAGTGGACTACGTTCAGTTTTCCATTTTCGCCGAATTTCAACTCAACACCGAACTTTGCCTTCATACCAAAGCGAAGAAATGAAAATATAAAACATTGAAATGCAAATATTGATTATTTCATTTCCTCGATTGGATATCGAACCCACAATCTGTCGCATGTAGACACACGCTTGCACCCTTGCGCCACGACAGGCCTAAATAACATTAGTAAAATATTATTAACTTTCAAACAGCTTGGCGATCGGTCAGTCCAACTTGGGAGTCACCATCGGACCTCGGTTTCGACTTGGATTACACAGATGAACAACAGGATGACGACGATACCAGTGCGGATGACTCTGTAAGTAATAAATGTTTAAATAATAAGAAATCGTTATGGAAAAGATAAAAAAATAATTTTAGACTTAACATTTAAAAATGTGGAAATATGAGGATATTGCAATTCTTTAATTTCATTTTATAGACATTTTTTATATGTAATCATATTTTATATTTTATAGAAGTTTCATATAATAAAAATGTTTTCCAGGATGAAGACGCGATGCTGCAATACAAGCTGTGTACATTCACGGTGACTCAACGTGAGTTCATGAACCAGCACTGGTACCACTGCCACACCTGCAAGATGGTGGACGGCGTGGGCGTGTGCACGGTGTGCGCGCGCGTGTGCCACCGCGGGCATGATGTGTCCTACGCTAAATTTGGAAACTTCTTCTGTGATTGTGGAGCTAAATCTGACTCTAGGTATATTATTTATGAATATTTTTGATTGTAAATTTTACCGTCTCATTCTTTTTTTATCTTAGTATTAAAAATTTAGTAATAAGTCACGTTATCATTTTTGCTATAAGTATTGGCTACCCGCTTGCGGAATCGGCTGCATAAATTATATTATTTTATTTACAAACCTCATTTTCTAAAAATAACGTGTCATTTTATTTATCTACTGATTTAATTATAAAAACACTAAATTATGAAGAAATATTGCCAAAATATAATGCGTAGTGAAAATTGCATAGTTTGGTTAGCCATTTCTGAGATAAGCGCGTACGACACGCACAGATAAACAGATTTTTTTTAAGTACAGATGTACAATACGGTACCTAAGTATATCTTCCTTGTACAGACAGTGAACAGTTGCAGATTTATTATAAGTATAGATATAGTAATAGGGAACATTTTGAGAAATTCTAATCAAGCATATTTGTCCTATTTCTGGTTGTGTTTATAAGGTCTACGACTATGGATGTGATTCATAAATCTTTCTTATGTCAAAAAATTGTTATGTTATTATTGATTAGCTTTTTATTAACGGACAGAATTTTAATTTTATTTCACAATATTTACGTAAGATAATATTTTGAGAAAATAATAAAATATTTAATATCCTACAGTTGCCAAGCTCTCGTAAAAAGATCTGTAACGCTGGGCGGTGCCCGCGGGGCCAGCGGTGGCAATGATGAGACACCTCCCGCACCATCCATTAGACGTCGTCCGTCGAGCCCCACGCCTCCTGCTATTTACGCACCACCACGAAGACCAGTGCTTGCTCATAACATACAAGGTAAATGTGTATATTTATTATTATTTGATTTTGAAGAAACGGAAAATTTCATATTTTGAAATGATATATTTAATATTTTCGATTTTTCGTTCTGGTTACAAGGTAGAATACGGCGTTGAATTCCACACAATACGTAATACTTTAAATTTCAACAGAACAGTGTCTTAACACTAGGTTCTAAAGTTCCCTTTGCCTGCCATGTGCGGGATACAGCATGAAACTGAAAAAAAGAAAAAACAAAACATGTTTAGTCTTTTGTTTGTGAAATATTTGTGCATTTATTTGTTTAAGTTTTTCAATCACTAATATCAAGGAATGATTGTCTATTCTACAGTTAAAATAAAAAATTATGGGTTCAATTAGCTCACGTTAAAAAAAATATTCATAGCCTTACCTCTTTTAAAGCGCGACGTTTAGTTGTGCTACTCAACACGCGGATTGTTTTTGGCTAGGTTCACTCTGCCTACCCTTCTGTATGGGATATATAGCAAGATACTCAAAAAACATTAATATTTTGTATTTCCACAGGTTGCCGCTCATTCCTACTATCGTACAGCGGTTGGTCCAGCTGCCTAGAGCGCGTGCGACGGTTGCTAGGCGCTCTCGCTGGGCCAGTGCGCGCGGCCTGCGAGCGCGGCGCCGCGGTGGGCGCGCACGGACGCGCTCAACGCGCCCTCGCTCAACTGCACTTGGGAGAGAAGCGGTTCACACACACTGATACGCTTATGATGCCCACTTTAGGTGACATTTTTATTAAATTATGCAAAACAGAATCACTTTTGTATAGTTAACTTAAAATTATTAGGTATTTGAACACACAAGTACCATGGTTTTGATTAGGTTTGCTCTATTGTTTCACAATAACTTTATTTGATTATAATTTCATTAACATACAATTTTTTTCTTCAAAGATATATATTAATTTAATTCTTATTATTGTCTTTCAAGTATCAAAATTGTTATTATATATGTAATGGTTAAATATATACTTATTAGAACTTTAATAAATATAACATAGGATCTCAAGAAGGTGCATTTGAAAATGTACGTATGTCGTACACTGGTGAGAATGGGCAGACTATCCGCCAGCTGATGTCGGCACATAAACTACGCCGCGTGGCGATGTGTTGTCTGGCCTCGCCACACGGACGGCGGCAACATCTTGCTGTGTCACATGAGAAAGGTTTGATTCGTTTCATAAATGATCTTAAACTAAACTTTAAGTACTGGAAATTGAGCTTAATTTTTGTGTTTTTTTGTACATTAAATTTTTTATTTATGGTTGTAGGAAAAATTACCGTCTTACAATTATCGGCGTTGCTCAAACAAGCGGACTCATCAAAACATAAATTGACTCTGACTAGGCTTTCGTCTGCACCCATACCATTTACTGTACTGAGTTTGAGTGGAAACCCGTGGAATGAAGATCTATTGGCTGTGTGCGGCTTGAAGGAATGCCATGTTCTTACATTTAATAGTGGTGGTAAGTTATGACGTCATAATTCTACAAATAACTGTATATACATAATTTTTTAGTAATATTCCCAAAATCTGCAATTGTATTATAACAGCTATGATTAAGGTACATTCTTTTATGGTTTTTCTTTCTTTCTTTCTTTCTTAATACTATACAGCTTATATAGTACAAAAAGCAACCTACATAGAGAAATATTTGCTTCTTTCTTTGTTATTTTTAAACTGTACTAAACTTAATGTTATTTTGAGTAGCTTAACTCTAGTGGGTAACTAGAGTTAAGCCCAGTAATAAATGATGACAGAAATAAATTACATTAATTTTGATATTTCTATCTTATACTCCTATCCAGGTGCAGTAGCAGATCATTTAGTGCTAAATACAGGTTTGGAAGCTAACAATTATGTGATTAAGGCAATATGGCTTCCTGGCTCCCAAACACAACTAGCTCTGGTCACCTCTGATTTTGTCAAGATATTTGATCTTAGCAAGGACTTGAACAATCCTATGCATCATTTCCTTGTGCCTAGTGGAAAGGTGTTTATAAAATATGTGTTTTTTTTAACGTGTAATACTATACAGCTTATATAATTACTTATTTAGAGAACATAAAATTTTGCATGGGATTTGAACTCTTGAAAACTGTCTACTCTAAGCAGTTTGGCCACTAAGCTATACGTTTTGATTAAGCTACGTCGAGATTTTTAAACGCTTGTTACAACTATGTGATATAACAATATAAAAATAGATATTTAAATTACTTTGTTCTTTTAATTTTACTGACACCTGACGACTTTTCACCAGGTACGAGATGTAACATTTGTTAACCAAGAGGATGTTATGCACATGTTGTGTATGAGTTCCGCTGGACACATATACTGGCAACCGATGAGTGAGGAATCGCGTGCTATATTAGGCACTTTCTATGTTACAAATACACTTGAAGTTCTACACCCAGAGATTCAGGTATGTAAAAAAAATGTTAATACTGAGTTTATTGTTAATGCTTATTTACATTAAAAAATCACCAATTATTTAAATTTAAAAAATGTAGGAGTGTTATAGTCCCAATTCTTTAGACGTTTTCTGTCTAATACCTCATATTTTCGATCCTCTTGACAAAATGAATTCTTCGATTCAGTCGCCCTAAGCTTAATATTGTTGGACCAAATTATTTGCTGTATACACAAATATTAATTATCGCTGTATACACATATATGTATAGAATATGTATAATATATATGTATAGAACTTTATAAAACCTTTGAAGTATTTTTTTTCCTATAGTCTGTTATATTGTATTAGGTGTATATTATAAAAAACTGTTTATTTCCGCAGGATGTGGCTGGGTTAGTTGGGGGTGGAGGAGTGTCCATATATTACTCACACACCCTTAGAATGCTTTTCTTCTCATATGCTCAAGGAAAGAGCTTCCTTGCACCATTGAATACAGTCGAAGATAGTGTCAAAGGTAAAGTAGTAAAAAAATAATATTTGGTATTTTATAAAATATAATGAAGAAAATAAAATATACTTAATGCTTATATTTAAAATAAGCTTATACATTATATATTAATTGATTGATTACTATTGAGCTCTAAAGTAAGTTTTTAATCCAGGAACCGCCATGATAACACTCTCGTCAGCTGCGGTACAAAAAGAAGGCGGACGCGGCAAGCAAGGCGGCGTGCAGTCGTTATGCCAATGGGCTGAAGTGCCGGGACATCCAGGCCTTGTCACCGCTGTCATGCAAGCGTCTAACAATCCTGTTGTGTTGATGCTAACACCTAATAATATATTTGTCCAAGAGATTAAGGTTAGTATTTCTATGTTTTAATATATTTTTATTAAAATGTATGTGTGTTGAAGAATATAACATTCTGTTTTGGTGCTGTGCTATACATTTAAAAAATCGTTATGCAACAAATTACTCACTTTCGATTGTACATATAAATATATTTAAATATAATTTTTAAATGCATTTAATTTGCATTAGGTTGTACCAGCAAAGGCAAAGATAACAGATATGGTAGCGGTCCGCCACTGGTGCGGCGGCGGCGGTGAGCAGAAGAGCACTCTAATACTTCTGTGCGAGGACGGTAGCCTGCGCATGTACGCGGCCAGCCAGGACCACACCGGGTACTGGCTGTCGCCCGCCATACAGCCCGTGCACGCGCCGAGACGCCGCCCGAGGCTACTCACTCATCATTCTAAGGGTAAAACTCAACAGGTATGAAATTATGTTAATAATTTTGTTCCTTGTTGTTAGTATGAAACGTTCGTTAATCATTTTCGATCCATGTGACATTGAATTCTTTTCGTTTCCCCGCTCTGGTGTAGGCTTACTTCATTCAATGTGCAATACCTCAAATACGTTTGGAATGTAATTGGTACAGCATGAAGCTAAAGGAAATATTGTTTCTCTCATGCTATTTGTAAAGTATTAACTTTACCTAATGATACTTAAATATTTTTCATAATACTTTGCAGACGGTAACAAAGTCCAATTCTAATGGAACGCCACAATTTCCTATTGACTTTTTCGAACATTGTGTTGCTATGATTGACATTGAATTTGGAGGCAATGATCTCCTACAAGTGTATAATACCGGACAGATAAAACATCGTCTCAATACTACTGGTAAGTATTTTATTAATTTAATATAATATGAGAAATTATCTCTTTAAAAAAGTTTAGTAGCTATAAGCCGAATCGACGATTATATTATAAATGTTATCACGTAAAATTTCATAAGGACTTGTTTCATACAGGTTTGTATGTGGTGTCTACGAAAATGAGTGGCTTCTCCATGGAAGTAACTAACTCTGATCCTAATATGGTCATTTGCGGGATTCGAGTTTTGCTTGGAAGCCAGGATGTTGCAAGGGCTCCAACATATGTTGAGGTATATAATAATGTTAATAAATAATGAATAAAAGCACGTAAACATGTTATGTTTAATAATTATTTCTTCTCAGTGTATTACACCATTTCAAAAAACAATTAATTTAATAATAATAAATATTCTATTTTGATTGTGTTACATTTACATTAAATTATTATTTATAGGTTTATGGAAGGTCTATCCCAACTATAGTTGTTAGGAATCGTTGGTTCGACATTCCCTTGACGCGTGAAGAATCATTGCAGTCGGATAAGAAGCTTATTATTAATTTCGGCCCATCTCAAGATCCCGATGGTGTGACTATGGTTGAGTCTGTCAAGGTAAAACATATGCTATAATATTATTTTCAAAAATCTTTAATTGAAATCTAAAAATTGTTTGACTTAATACATTTTGGTTGTTCACTTTTATAGATTTATGGCAAGAATAAAGAACAATTTGGTTGGCCAGAAGAAAATGAAGATCCATCTGCTTGTCCGTCATCCAGTAAAGTCACACAGGTATGCTACTATTTTTTACATTTTTACAGTTGTTTGGTATTTTATGTTAGCCTCTAGTAGCGGCACATTTATTAAAAATTGGAGACCAAATATTGTAATAAAACTAGCGAAACAATAACTAAACTCAAATATTATAAGTCTTCACATAAATACCTATATGTAATGTTGACCTATAAACATTATGTATGTAATATATATTACTAATTAGTTTTATTTAAACCCGTTTAGTAGTTTTTGCGTAGGAGCGTAATAAACATCAATTCTTACAAACTTTTACATTTATAATATTAGTAGGATAACAATGATTCCGTTCAAATATTTACCAGTTAAATTCTTTATAAAAAAGGAATCGGAAAACAACAATGGTGCTTGGAAGCCAAGTTCTCTCGAGCGTTTAGCGTGCGCGGCACTAGAAGCATTGGAACTCGGTGCTAGCGCGCCCTCCAGTACGGGCGCGGCGGCCGGCGCCGAGGCGGGCACCGAGGCGGCGCGCAAGCTGCTCTGCGCGCCCGCGTCCGCGCACTTGCACGCGCGCGCGCAGTGTCTGCTGAGAGCTGTGTATCAAGGACAGTACCATCAGTTTAAGGTTGGTTGACATGCTGTTATGTTGGTGAGAGTTCAATGCTAAAAATAAATCTTGATCATTGTAAATATTTCGTGTAATTAACGTGGAAAAATGTAAATTCTGTAGTAAAAATAATTTTGATTGAAAGGATTATAAAAGAAATATATATGTTTTCAATTCTCTATTGATTAAGTAAATTTAAGTTATATTACGCTGCTACATTCCATTTTTGTGTTATTCATAACAGGATCAAGCCATTCTAAAGTATGTATCAACATCATTGAGCGAGTTGCGCGACACCACCGACGCCCGTAACATCGACCCCGAGGCGTACTTCCGCCTCGTGTTGCTCGCTCGCGGCGTGGCGGTTGCGCGACCACACCATCTCGTCAAGTTTAGTGCGCCCACGCCGCCTAGGCCGGTTGATGGTAAGAACGTGTTAGCATGTTTAGCTGGATTAATTATTCTTAACTTATAGTTTTAACTACTTTAATGATTTTTTAACGAAAATTGTTATTCAATAAAAGTTTTTGCTAAACTTGTATAAAACACAATATGAGGATAGGAATACTAGAATTTTGATATACGCGGATATTACTAAGTTATTAATTGAATACTATATTTAATTTACACGATACCTGTATCAAACGCAAAATGTGAACGGTAAATATAATGATATAAAAGTGTTTGATATACATGTTTATTTATCTTTCACATGATAAATATTTACTTTTAACAAACATCTAGTTTTTTTAACAATATATACCTATATTTACAGGCAACTGGTCATCACTATGGAAGAGTGGCTACAAAGAGGAAGACGACCGCGAGCCCCATCTATGCGCATTGCTGAGCAGTGTTCTATGGAAATTAGCTGCGTGTCGCAACCAAACTGCGGGACCTCCGGGCATATTGTCATACGGGCTCCGGCATGCAGAGCATACACTGCATGCGTTAGCTGATACTATACACGCGTTCCAGTTGCACGGTGACGCTGATTGTGTGAGTGTTTTTTGTGCTTTCGTATATATATTTATATAAATATATTTAAGTATAATAAAAATAATTAATAAGGTGTTTTTTAAAGTAAATAAAAAGAATCTATCTGAACTAACATAAGAACACACAACTTATTATATATTACTTCAGTATTTCTACGATATGTTAATTGGTAAATATTTAGAAGATTTTTTTTATTTATTTAAATACATATTAATTAGCTATATATTGTACAAGTTACCCAAATATCACATATTACATATAACATATTTTTATATAGAGCTTTCATCATATAAACGTTCTTATTTATATATTTATAATACCATTAAAATATATAAATATAACAATAAATTAGTGACTGACCGAAACAGGTTTTTCAGCCGAAGCCGAAACCGAACTTTCGGCCTCGCTCTTAGTTTCGGCCGAAACCGAAACCGAAACTTACCTAAACATATTTAAATATTCTATAGCATACTGAAATCCAATGTATTTTAATGTTTTTGCACATATATTTGCATATTTTATCGATACTTAAAACCAAATCAAAGTATTCTTTATTCAATTAGGCCCTTACAAGCACTATTCAATTGTTTAGTTACATAGATATGTGTGTAGTTTAAATTGATGAGAAGAGCCGGTAAGAAATTCAATACTTGTTATTTTCAAAATATAACTAAAGTAAAGTAAACTTATAACATAAGTAGCTTCCTAATTGAGTACCAATATTATTTAATCCCACGAACTCGTATCATGGTAATAGCCTTGAATTGAAGTGAAATTGAATTAGTGTTAGCCTAATAATATATTTTTCCCATTCACTTTTTATTGTTGAAGTGGTGAACCTGAAACCACTTGTGGAATTTTATTATACATACGTGAACGATGCCCCATGAAAGATTTACTAACTTTTTAAAGATGAAAATATGTCAATATGCTTTAAAATAACTAAGTACACTGCACACAAGCTGAGCAGTATCAACACCCGTAAGCTGCCTCAAATTTCCAACAGCGGAGCTCAGTTTGCCCGTAAGAGAAAACAGATGAGAGCTTCATTGAAGTTTCGAATCTTGGGTTAGTCCCAAGAATACCGCGATGTCAGAAAATTATAATCACGAACATGGATAAGGCGATAAATTTAATAAAATTCCTCACATTTTTTATTTATATTATAGTTTAAATTAAAAACAGATTTTAAACATGAAAGAAGCAAACTACTCGAGTGGTGGCGCTCGGCCATGGTGGCTGAACACGATAATTGACAAATACTCCAGTTTCGGTTTGGCCGAAACTTTCGGCTATTTTCTGGCCAAAACCGAAACTATGGCCGAAACTAGAATTCTTGGCCGAAACTGGCCGAAACCGAATTTTCGGTCGGTCACTACAATAAATTATGGAAAAGCTAAATCAAATCAAACATACGTAAGACACGGAAATAATAAATATATTAAAGAAACAATTATTTTGTTTGTTTTAGATTGACTTTGGCAATGAAATTTACTTATCACTTTTACTTGCTGAAGATCAAAGTATAAGTTTCGGTGCTAAAGCAGCACTGATGCGCGTGTTAAGACCACGAGTCAAGAGACGTCGAGTGTACATACCTTCCCCACCTAACACTCCAGGTATGATAGAAATTTTAGATTTTTTATGTTTATTTATAAATTTCAGATACAAATCAAATGAAATTGCGTATATTGAATTATTTTTGTTCTGATTTTTCTTAAATCGAATGTAACATGCCTTACCTCAAGTTTTAACACACGTTTTCTTATTTGATAAAAAAAATACAGAACTTAATTTAAGAAGTAGTAACATAGTAATACATATTTTTTAAATAAATATCTATAGATAGATTAATAGATAAAACAATATAGGTGCTGTATCATCTACAACAACAGCACAGCCTACAAGCTCAATCACAGAAGCAGTTGTGTCCGAGTCAGAATTAAATGCAAACCGCGAGGAGCAACAAGAGAGTCAGTACATGGATGTGGATGATTCATTGGAACCGATGG
The DNA here is from genome assembly GCA_019049475.1 of Eueides isabella. Taxonomy (NCBI): domain Eukaryota; kingdom Metazoa; phylum Arthropoda; class Insecta; order Lepidoptera; family Nymphalidae; genus Eueides; species Eueides isabella. The sequence continues at coordinate 12,930,835 of CM032385.1, forward strand.
TGTTGCTCGCTCCTGACGGCGGTAAGCTATTTTATTTATATAGTATAGTCCAAATATATGTTTGTTGTGCGTTAATTTAATAAAGTACTTTGTTCTAATCGACTAAATAAACGAGCTAATGAAATAGAATAAGGATTAAAATATTTTATATACTTACGGTCAAAAGCAATTTCAAACAATTAAATTGTTAAATAATGGTTCTTGACTTGACATTTAGTAAATAATATTACTCCGATGATACTTCAGAGTACTGCCAATACAGTGAGTGTTAAGTGCCAGTGACGTATCTATACATCATACAATCCCCTGCTACAGGTCTCGAAGCGCTGCTCGACATACCAGCCGACGCGGACGACGAGACGATGGTGGAGCTCGCCATCGCCCTCTCCCTGCAGGAGCAGGAGCGTCGCGCGCAGCCCCCCGCGCCCTCCCAGCCCGCCGCGCCGCCCGCGCAGCCCGCGCCGCACGCGCCCGCCTATAGCGATGCCACGGCTTCACCTAATGGGTAACAAATGGATTTGTTTAACAATGTTGTTTTGTGAAATGGTGAGCTTATTTTAGCTTCACGATTTATCTTGTATATAGCAGGGTAGGTAAAGGGAATGTTAATATTCCGCTTGCGTGTTATCTGGCGGAACTTAACGCCTCTCTTACTTATTTTTTTCTATATCTTATGCAGATCTGATGATGAAGGTAGCACGGCAGCCACTGATGGTAGCACACTACGCACGTCTCCGGCTGAAGCAGGTGGCTCTGCGGCCTCCGACAGCGGCGGCTCGGCCGCTGATAGCATTGGAGGGGTCTCAGGACGAAGTAGTGCTTATGGTAATATTACTAATTTATTATCATTTTGGTTTTGTTTAGCTTTGTCTCGCATTTAGGAGGGTTCGAGAGAACCACAAAGAGAGAAGTTTCAATTATGAAGTGTTTTAACTTTCAATTCTCCGTTATTCATCAAATTTCTAAACAATTGTCTACTATTGTGTTACACGGAAACTAAACAAGTATTTCGTCAAGTTAGGATCGAACCCACAACTATAAAGATAACATTTAGTTTCTCCAATTGTATTATAACCAAAATGGATACCAAATAATCTAATCTTGTTATTAAATGATCATTTATTAGGTGAAATGTCTGCACCAGTACAACCGTCTACTACAGTGGAGGCACCAGCTGTTGTTGCAGGTTAATATTTCAAACCATTTTTCATTTACATTGTGTCTTTATAAACTGTTTTGGTTTAAAAAGGTCAATTTCTTAATGGACAATAATGAAGGACAAACCTATACTAACATTATAAAGTTGATTAATATGTTTGGTTAACAATGCTAACCTCAGGAAATATTACTTCAAATTGCACATTCTTTAATGTTTTAATTTTACACTTTAACAGGTCCATCTAGTTCCTCGCAACCATTAGCATCAACGTCTCGCGCGGTTGAAGTAGAGAACGAGGCACGCAAGTTACACGCCTTACGGCTGTCCTTGTTGTCTGCCGCATTGAATGCTCTCCCCACGCTGAGGACTTTGCCTGGTGTTCGCGCTATACCATTTGTGCAGGTACGATTTATTTATATTAATAGAAAGTCAAAGTTTTGAATTGTTTGAGTTGGTTATTTAGTTATGTATTTAAACTCGGACATATTTAAAATCATGTAGATTTTATATTATTATTACGGTAGAATTGGGAATAAAATATGATGTTTGTGAGTTTTATGCACAGAAAATATATTTAAAATATTGTCTTTTTCTACTTATTGTTAGAAAATGTACTGCCACTTTCTTTAGAAAGGAAGGAGTAAATGAATTTTCTTAATATGCTGTTAATACGCAGCTCACTAATTTATATCACGTTTTAGTAGTGTAATAACAAAACTACAGTGCATTTAATAATATTCTTATATATATATATATATGTATATGTATATGTATATGTATATGTATATGTATATGTATATGTATATGTATATGTATATGTATATTTTTTTAATTTTTTAATTAATTAATTTATTTATACTATTCTTTTCTCTAAAATGCCACTAAAAAGAACTCCACCAAAGTCACCACAACATCAGCGTTCCATTTCGGAAACAAACGTTACTAAAGCAAGCAACATCGACACTGGAGCAGCGACCCCAAATATCACACTTCGGCAAAAGCGGAGGCGTTCACCATCTGATGAAGTTGGTGAAAAGCTAGCCACGTTTATGGTGGAATTTAAAGATCTTCTTGATACTCTCAAAAGGGAACAGAACCAAAACTTTGAGAGGCTATCCGCAGCTGTTGATGAAATTAAGGCGCAAAATATAGAAATACGAACGTCTGTGGAGTTTCTATCGCAAAAATATGATTCAATTATTAACCAAATTGACAAACTGGAAAAGGAAAGACAGCAAAATCTACTCCAAATACAATTATTAGAAAACAGAATGGAAAATTATGAACGGCTGTCTAGGTCAACTTGTATCGAGATAAAAAATGTTCCATCAGTTCCTTCTGAGACAAAAGACAGACTGCTAAATACCGTTATCTCTATAGGGAATAGCTTAGGCGTTCCTATTAAACCACACGAAGTTAAAGATGTATTCCGCATCAACTCACGTGACAAACCAACAAATCGCACAGTCCTTGTGGACTTTCAAGGAGTGATGATAAAGGAAAAAATTATTCAAATGTACAGAAGGGGTAATAGAGAAAATAATAGATTAACAACCGATAAATTAAAGCTTTCGGGACCGCCCAAGCCGCTGTTTATATCTGAGAGCTTAACACCCAAAATGAAAAGATTATTTTACCTTGCTCGCGACTTCGCCAAACTGAACGAATATTCACATTGCTGGGTTTCTAATGGCAAGGTACTACTGAGGAAAAAAGAAGGGGAAAAACTTATCAATGTTAGGAGTGAAAATGATTTATCGGATATAGCTGTGAAACTATGACTAGACTATTTAAATTTGTTTGCTTTTATTAATAACTCAAACATAGTATTATATTATTGCATTGTCATATATTTTAAGTATTATTTTATTAATGATTCTACACTCTTTCTAAACTACACACACTCACTCACAAATTTCAAATTACTTACGGACTCCATATATAACTATTGTAATGCGGCTCTTAGTGTAAGTTTTAGAAGAGTCTTCGATAGCATTACTATTACTCGTATTGTTGAAATTAAAAACTTCATTCCAGCTACTATATTACAAATAAATAATGTTTTCCTGAATTATACGATACATGTTAGCAGAACTTATGTTTTAAGCAGAATCCAATAATGGTCCACAAAAATTTACATAATATTGAAGACTATTGTTCTCCCGAACAATGTAAGCAATTCTTGTGTGATATAAGTGGAATAAAAATTCTTCATGTAAATATACGAAGTATAAGTTGCAATTTTGATTCGCTTCTAATTTTACTGAATAGATTAAATTACCAAATTAATATCCTGGTCTTATCTGAGTGCTGGTTGAGTAAATCTTTTACAATCCCACAGCTGGCCAATTTCAGTGCATTCAAATCAGGCTATACAAATCAAAACGATGGTCTCGTGGTGTATACTAGACATACCTTATACTGTGACATTAATGAGCCTAGCTTTGACAAGGCTAATTGTCTTCAAATCAAACTTTCAACTACCCATGTCATTGTTGCTGTGTATCGATCCCCTTCTTACCGCTGTATCAGCACTTTCTTAAACAGTTTAGACAAAGTTTTGAGCTCTTTAACAAAATTTAAAACAGTAATCCTTATTGGTGATGTAAATATAAATATAAGCAGCTCTTCACACAACGCCAACGCGGAAGAATATTTAAACATATGCGCAGCGCATGGTATGATGCCAACCCATTTATTTCCTACTCGTAACGAAAATTGTTTAGACCACATAATCATTCGGAGTAACAGGGGTTCTTCTTCGTATGTACTGGATGCACCTCTTACCGACCATTGTACTATTTTGATTTGCTGCGAACTTAAAAATAGAAGAACATCAACACTTCAAGCAGTCGCACGTGTGGATGAACCAGCAGTTGTCCATGCACTAGAGACGTCTGATTTTGCCAATATATTAAAGATCAATGATCCAGACGACGCTGCAGAGAAATTAATACTAACAATAACTTCTGCTATTCAAAAAAATACGCGCATCATAGCTTCTAGGAAAAGAATTTTAAAACCTTGGATCACTCCTGGATTGCTCCGTTGTATAAGAAATCGCGATAAGCTGTATAAAAAAACCATGAAGAATCCTAATGGTCTAATTGCTAAAATCAGTTATGGTCGTTATAAAAATTTCTGCAATAATTTGTTAAAAAAAATTAAATGTAATTACGAAAACACTGAATTTCAGAAGGCAGGCAAAAATTCAAAAAGGACATGGAAAGTTATTAAAAAAGTCACTAACACCACCAAAGACAATAGTAAGGTCTCTAACAATCTTTTAAAATTAACTAACGATCCAATCGCAGCAGTTAACAATGTAAATGATTACTTTGCTAATATAGGAAAAAAACTTGCATCTTCCGATCACTTTAATAGTATTTCCCAATTGTATCTTTCGCATATCACCTCCCAAGTGACACCTAACTCAATGGTCATTAATCTAACTGATAACTCAGAAATCAGATCCATAATCTGCGGTCTTAAAACTCATTGTGCTGTAGGGTGGGATAGTATACCGTCCTCTATCATTAAAGCTTCTGTAAATGTACTCACTCCTCCTATTACTTGGATTTGCAACCTTTGCTTGACTCAGGGAATATTTCCCAAAGCTTTTAAAAAGGCTGTTCTACACCCAATTTATAAGAAAGGATGTAAGGAAAACGTTGGTAACTATAGACCCATATCTGTCCTGACAGCTTTATCGAAGATCTTGGAAAAACTTATTAACAATAGACTTGTTGGTTTCTTAAATAAATATGGGCTGCTCTCTGAAAATCAATATGGTTTTAGAAATGGTAGATCAACTGAAGATGCACTCATCACTTTAGTCGATGAAGTGACCCAAAATATTGATAAAAGAAAGAAGACCCTCGGAATCTTTTTGGATGTCTCTAAAGCATTTGACACAGTTACTTTGCAGTTCCTATACAATAAATTGGAAAATATCGGTATAAGAGGAGTTGCCTTAGAGCTTTTTAAAAGCTATTTATCTGATAGAACGCAAATAGTTACAATTAATAATAAAATTAGCAATGAAGCGAATCTATCATACAGAGTACCTCAGGGTAGTGTATTGGGACCAACACTATTCTTAATATACGTTAATGAACTTTGCAACCTTAATATACCGAACGCCAGAATAATTTCTTATGCAGATGATACCACTTTGCTTGTCCATGGCAACAGTTGGGCCGAGACAAATGTACAAAGTGAAAAAGCTCTAGCCATTGTAATAAACTGGTTGTCCTGCAACAGACTCACATTAAATCTAGATAAAACCCAATTTATAACTTTAGGCACAAAGCGTTCACTACCACCCGTCTCCTTTTCTATAGTTGCTCATAGGTGTCACCCTGAACTATTTTTGACCTGTCCCTGTTTCAATATCACCAGATTTCCCACTGTAAAATACCTTGGAATTCTTATTGATGAAAATCTCACTTGGAAAAATCATATAATATCAGTGAGTGCCCGTATACGGAAAGTAGTATATATTTTTAAGCAACTGAGATCTACCGCTGGCACGCAGATTTTAAAGATGGTTTATTATGCACTTGTGCAATCGATCCTTACTTACTGTATACCAGCTTGGGGTGGTGCGTCTAAATCAATTCTGTTTCCACTGGAAAAAGCGCAGAGATGCGTACTCAAGGTTATGACATCTAAACCTACTCGTTTTCCAACAACAGAATTATATCACATATGTAAGGTGTTAACTGTAAGACAACTATTTGTACTTTGTTCTGTTCTGCGAAAACATAGACTCACCCCATTTAATCCGCATATTGTTTCTAGTAAACGCAGATTTGATAAAGTTTGTCTGATTGAGTCACGTCGCACAGTCTTTTCGAATCGCCACTTTTATTATTCAAGTTCAATATTATACAATGATATCAATAAAAAAATGAAAATTTATCCTCTCACTCTGCCTAAATGTAGAGCTAAATTAATTGACTGGTTATTAAAATTAAATTATGAACAAACAGAGGACCTAGTAGCTTGACATCAATGGATTCATCACCTGTACGCACACATATATTCACATACACACGCACTTACACATCACACTCGCCCACTATGCATTACCACACACTCTAATAATGTTTAGTGTCGAACACAACAATTGATTCTTCTTTTTTTATTATTTCTTATAATTTTATGAATAATATTTTTTTATTTTTTATTATTATATTATTTTATTATATCAATTAGCTAGTTTTTTTGTCATTGTATTTTTGTTTTTCTTTTGTACTTAATTATTATTATATTGTTGTTTATTTTATTTTAATCTTGTAAAATTACTATATGAAACGACGCATGAGAGGCGGGCGTTAATAACCGCGACACAGTTTACAACTAATGCAGTTATTATCGTTATAAATTGTTTTTTGTAATTTTTTGTCTTGAATAAACGATGTATTATTATTATTATTATTATTATTATATGTATATGTATATGTATATGTATATGTATATGTATATGTATATGTATATGTATATGTATATGTATATGTATATGTATATGTATATGTATATGTATATGTATATGTATATGTATATGTATATGTATATGTATATGTATATGTATATGTATATGTATATGTATATGTATATGTATATGTATATGTATATGTATATGTATATGTATATGTATATGTATATGTATATGTATATGTATATGTATATGTATATGTATATGTATATGTATATGTATATGTATATGTATATGTATATGTATATGTATATGTATATGTATATGTATATGTATATGTATATGTATATGTATATGTATATGTATATGTATATGTATATGTATATGTATATGTATATGTATATGTATATGTATATGTATATGTATATGTATATGTATATGTATATGTATATGTATATGTATATGTATATGTATATGTATATGTATATGTATATGTATATGTATATGTATATGTATATGTATATGTATATGTATATGTATATGTATATGTATATGTATATGTATATGTATATGTATATGTATATGTATATGTATATGTATATGTATATGTATATGTATATATATATATATATATATATATATATATATATATATATATATATATATATATATATATATATTTTCAAACATTTTCTCAGGTCATTCTCATGCTTGCTGGGGACTTGGATTCTAGTATTGAAGGTGACCGTGTGGTATTAGAACGATTACTTGAAGTGTTGGTCTATGAATTGGACATACAACCCGAGGAGCCTACTAATGGAGAGGACCGTAATGAGAAACGTGAACTGCAACTCGCCATATTGAGGCTAGAGTTACTCGTGTCAGAGTTGGACACGCAAGCGGAGCAATATGATCCGCCAGTACATGTACGCACCAATAGAAGGGAATTGCAACTAGTTATTATGAGATTACTTAGTGAGTATTTTATTATTTACTAGCTGTTACCCGCGACTTCGTCCGTATTAGGTAGTAACTCTGGGCAGGAGATTGTTTTTTACGAAGAGTACTTTGATAGTTGAATTATAAATATTTCACTGTATTATATATATAGAAAATAGGATTTTGGGAAATTATAAAATTTCAACTTTTTATCTAATTTATTGTCTAAGTTACTGTAATACATTTTTATATACTACGTTTATAACAACTACCTATCAATATGAATTCAAAGATATACCAATGTAGTAAAAGTACACGATGTACAATATAACAAACTACACAAATAGGTACTTATTTCACGAAGAATGAAATACATCTAGCACTTGTCACTTCAAAAATATGTCAGTTTAAGGCCAGTTATATTATTCGAAAAAAATATCTTACGCCCAGCGATAGAGGCGCATTGCGCGTTAATATCCAGTATTTCTTTCACCATGCTTCCAAACGTCATACTAATAAGGGCAAAGTTTATGGTCATTTAATAGTCTTGCTGATAAACTTACTTTTATCCATAATGATTAATATTCAAAGTATAATAATAAGGCTTGAAAATCACTATTACCATTTTTTACTAAATTTTGGTATAAAAAAGAAATATTTCCACGCTGTGACTAGGCTAGCTAGATAGCAGGGCACTTCTTACGATTAACTGCGATTCCCACGGGAATGAGATGTTTTCCCGCGGTAAAAAGTAGCTTATGTTCATTCTCAGAGTCATATCTAAGTATGTGCCAATTTTCATCAAAATCCGTCTAGTGGTTTAGGCGTGAAAGAGTAACATACAGACAGACAGGTACTTTCGCATTTATAATATTAGTATGGACTAGTATGGATTTTGTTCATCGGAAAATGTATGTATAGTTATTAGAATAAGTTTATGATTACTTTTATTTTGTAATTCACAGTCGTTCAGTTAAGTAGATAGATCCTAAAGACACTGTTATTGATTTTCAATCTAATGCCGGTGGATAAGATTGGAAATCGTAAGTAATTAAATCTAGTAGATAGTATGGTATATCTAAATATAATTTATTTTTGCTCTTGTACATATTTTCTGAGAATATTATCTCCTTTTTTGAGTATCACTTAAAGATATTGACTCAAATGCTGCCCATGCTATATACCATAGTTGAGGCAAAGGACGCCCACAGTGATTCTCCATTTCGTAAGGGCCTTGAGCATTCCTGTTAATTTCGCTCCATGTCTTGAACTGAGCGTCGCCAGCTCTGGTGGGCAGGATTTCGAGGGAGCGTATCGTGGATGAATTTCGTTTCTATATCATCATAACATTTTCCAGGTGTTCTTATGGCACGCTGGAAGACCTGTGGTACCAGCGGAACAAGTAGCACGGTCTCCCGCGGCGAAGTGTCGGGGGCGGCGTGCGCTGCCCACGTGTCGCGGCTCGCTGCCGCCGCTCTCGTGCGAGCCGGGGCTCCGAAACATTGTTATAATGTATTAGCGTCATTGTTGCCGTACTGGAGGGAGAAGAGTAATAGTGAGTGTTTGTTTTAAGCTTTAGAGTAGAGACACTCCTTTTCCTCAAACACAATACGGTTCGAGTGTTATGTGACGTAACTCTACGTCATACTTTAGTTACCAGAGCCAGTATGTGAAAATAATTAAAGTGAACCAGTAATTATAGTAGAAACTCAATTAATTGGAATAATAGCGTCGATTGAGGCTTGTCGTGGTGCACGGGCACAATTGTATGTGACTGTAAACATGATATGCTGTAGGTTCGGGATCGAACCTCTAGGAAATGAAATTAATATTTTTTTCAAAACGTTGAAAATTAAATATTTAATGTTTTCATTTCTTCACTTTTGTAACAAGGCAAAAAGCGGGATTGAGTTCCGCCACTCAACACGCAATACCTCAAATGCGGCGGAAAGTGGGGTACGGAATGGACTGTCTTAACACTAAGTTCCCAACTTTAGTTCTGTTCAAGTTTCTGCTGTAGATAAAACTTGTATTGAATATAAATATCAAGGTTACTCTCCATAGTTTAGGTTTATAAAATTATAACTTTTAAATTTGTAAATTAGAAAATCTGTTTATAAAAAATATTGTTTCAACGCATTTTGTTATATGATAGACACAGGCACTACAACTACTGGACAACAACTACTTAAGCCACAGCCACCACAACCCCTACCTGATATGCAACCATTCTTTGTCAAAGAATATGTAAAGAGTGAGTATACACTTGTACCATATACTAAAATAATTGATATAAATACTAAATATATCTAATAAAAAAGTTTTCCTTTAGTTCATTTATGTTAATTTTTTTATCAACACATAAAAAAATGGTTTTGATTCTTTAGGCCATGCCCTCGATGTATTCGACAACTATCCACAACTGGTGATGGAAATGGCTCTCCGGCTGCCATGTCAAATACACAAACACTGCGATAATAAACATTTCGATGCACGCTGGCGTACTTTACTTTGCGAGTATATGATGAATCAGCAAACACCACTTAGGTATGGAAAAATTGCCATGTGTATGCATTAGTTCAATTTGCTTAAATATATTATTTTATAAAATAGTTTTTATTCAAGGTACAAAAAGAACGACTTTTTGAAAAAGCTTCATTCTCAAGTATTTATTTATATTAAAAATTTTCACTAGGTCTTTCATCTTTCCTTAAAACAGTTTATATACATTTTTATGTTTTTAATAGATTTTTTGGCGATGTTTTTAGAACTAATAAGTATTATTCCAAACAGAAAACAAGTGCGCAAGCTGCTCTTACTGCTGTGCGGTACTCGTGAACGCTACAGACAACTCCGTGACGTGCACGCACTTGACACACACCTGACGGCCGCGCGCGCGCTGCTCGCCACCGACCCCGCTTACGACAAGCTCGTACGACTTATGGATCATTTGAAGGTATTCTTTACGGTTCTTTACTATTATTTGTTGTCATTTATGAATATTATTCGATTAAGTATATTTAATATTTATAAAACTAAAATGATATTCAAAGTAATATTAATTACAATATCGATAAATATATTAACTGTTTAAAATATAGTATTATATGTATGTTGTAACTTAGAAGAGAAATATGTATGTACTCATAATGTTAATGTAGTTGTGGTTCTGATAAATTTTGGGTGAAGCACCACCCAACCACAAATATAATATCAAAGTACTTCAAATGTTTGTCATTTATTATACTGTAAAATATTTTTAACCAGGCGTGCGCAGAAATAGTATCTGCGCGTACCGGCAACTGGCAGCACACGTGCGCAACAGAACGCCGCGAGACGCTCGGGTGGCTGGTGCGCGTGGCGCGGCACCTGCACCCGCACGTGGCGCCCACCGTGCTGCAGCTGCTGCAGGCGGCGCTGTGCGCCCCGCCCGCGCCGCCCGCGCCCCCCGCGCCCGCCACGCCCGCCACCCCCGCCACGCCCGCCACCACGCCGCCCGTCAACGTGCAGCGGGCTCAGGATAAAGTTAGCCATACATTTGATAAATACTATAACAACATTAGGCATTAGTACTTCTCGCCTGTAGCGTGATTTCGAACAAAATTCCACATTTTACATTTTAACCAGGCTTTACACTCAGCAAAGAAATTATTTTTTATTGCGGTTTTTCTTTTTTTAGTGAGTGCGATGACATTTTAATTTTAAAAATACATCAACTTAAACTATTTTAATTTGTATTTATTTTATTTATTAAATTATTTTTAATTAGTAATATATCTTATATTGTATTTGCAATGTTACTAGAATGCCACAGAATGGACAGAGCGAGAGAGAAGTACCGAAAGTGATGCTTTTGTGTCTGATGGATCCAAGTTCCAGGAACAAAGAGTTCCACAACTGGTACAGCAAATATGGAAACAGGTAACAATAGTTTGTCCTCAACTATAGTAGACCCGCAGTTATAAAAGTTATATAGACTAATGTCGACTATTAGAATCTCTCAGGTTGGGTCAGGATTATTTTTAAACAAGAGTACCTTGCAATTCGACAATATATTTTATAAATGGTAAATCAAATGTTTACTTTAAAGAGATTATTTTTTGATTATTTTTATTTTCAACATTGAATACACTCATTACCAGTATTTTCGGATTCGACGGAGTCTGTACTACCGCGGGCCCACTGTATGCTGATTTCTTTTTTTAAATAGCTAAACTTATAGCAAAAATTATATTCCAGGTGCCTCAGGAAGAACTTAAATTATTTGTGAAGGCTTTCTTATTGGAAACCAATTCAACAGCAGTGCGTTGGCAAGCACATGCGTTACTACTAGCTATTTACAAGTAAGTGAAAATTGTTTTCAATAAATTTTAAATGGTAAAAAACAAAATATATACATATTTTAGCGTAGTCATTAATGTGTGAATTAAATATAATATTCACTTATTACTTTTTTGTTCTACGTTTTATACTCATAGAAAACTACTTGACAAGACTTGACTTTTGTATTTGTACTCTTATATTATTTGCTAATGTCGCCAAACTATAATTTAAAAAAACTATTTCTGTCGAAATAATTATAAAATTTATGTATATAGAAGATGTTTATTATTAAATTTCTATTAATTATAAATATTGTATCTATTATGTGTTATATTTAAACATGTGTGTTTTTAAGGAACTCCTCTCAAGCAGAGCAAGAATCTTTGGTGTCATTGCTGTGGGGGCTATGGCCTTCATTGCCGCAATATGGACGTAAAGCTGCTCAATTTGTTGATCTTCTGGGTTATTTCACACTCAAAACACCCAATGTTGAATCTGAGGTTAGTTAACTTGAACTATTTTATAAGAATTGCCTTAAAATAATAAATGTTGTTAAATAAATTGTAATGATGCAAATGATTGGATCTCGTGATGCACTGGAGATAGTAATTATATTTATGTTTTTTTTTTTAATTTATTAATACTAGATTAACCTTAATTAAGCTGAAAGTGATGAGTGTAGCATATAACACTGGCATTTCATGTTATTTCCTCTGCTTACACTGATATGCGTGAAAAGCCGTGAACATTTACGTAGTCCATTACAAGAAATAACATTTAACACTTTAAGCATGTTAAATTTTAAGAAGCATACAATGTACACTTCTTAATATATGCACATGTTATATTATTAACTTATTCATAAAAATAAATGAAATAAAATTTATTCACCAGAATTACATAAGTAGTGCAGTGGAACTGCTTCGCAACCAAAACCAATTGTTGTCGTCTCACGGTAACGCGGCGTTGTACGCAGCTCTCGGTGCCTACGTTGAATTAGATGGATACTACCTCGAATCTGAACCATGTCTCGTCTGCAACAACCCTGAAGTGCCGATGGCGACCATCAAATTACCTACTATCAAGGTTTGAAAATGAATGAAACTGCTGTTTACTATAGTTAGGGTTATTTTTGGGGGATGCCGTGTTAATAGCATCAACGGCTTTTAAGATCGGGGATAAATAAAAAGCATTTCAATCCAAAATAATTTTTCGATTGTCTAATTAATATTGGTTCGACATTGACAGGTACAATTTTTGTATAACAAAGCTAGCATGCTGTGGTGTCTCACTATGCCTATTTAGAATTTTACAAAATGTCACCTTATTTTTGGTTATATTTAATTACATAATATTATGTGTATAGTAAAAGCACATGTATTTATTATAAAGTAAAAACGTCGTAGTTAGCCGTGCGTAGTTAGATAGCATGTAGATGTTCAGTAGTTTGCATCAGGGATGTTATGGAAGTATCTGGGATTTCGATACGATTACGGATGTTATAAGAATTGAAATATCAATTGTGGTTGTTTTTATTTTTTTGGATAATTTCGGTTTCGGATATTGGTTATTCAAATAAATAATAAAACTATTTGTAGCTGTTTTTTTTTTTAATATTTTTATAATGATGACACCTGCTTCGTAACCTGTGAAATTAGTTAAACTCCATAACATCCCTGGTCATCATCAGCAACGCTGCACGTAGCACCGTGCTCCGACCAAATAAGGGCTAATCGCGTATAACGGTCGCAGATCGACTCGAAGTTCACGACCACCACGCAGATTGTGAAGCTGGTCAACAGTCACATGATCAGCCGCATCAGTCTACGCATTGGTGATATTAAGAGAAGCAAGATGGTGCGCACTATCAACTTCTATTACAACAATCGCACTGTTCAAGCTGTGCAGGAACTCAAGAATAAACCTAGTGAGTGGTGATTAATTATTATTTATTTTTCACTCGGCTTCACACTGTATGTATAATGCACATTGCAGGGTAGGCAGAGAATAGAGTGAGAAGGAAGGAAGTAGTGCATTGCAATTGAGGCGTTGTGTTTTCAGTGGCGGAACTTAACGTCACCCTTTGCCTTGTTACCAGAGCAGTGGAGCAACAGAGAAATGAGAATATTAAATATTTAAATTAATATTCTCATTTCTCTGTTGTACATATTTCATTTCCTCCAGTGGGGATGGAACCCCACAACGTGTCGCGCTTACAGTCACATGGTTGTGCCCCTGCGCCACGACAGGCCTCATTCATCTTTAATATTCTTAAAGCTAGACTTGGGAAACAAAAACACATATTTTAAAAACGTATTAACATTTTAACTTTTCTAAACATATTTAGCACAATAGTATATCACTGTTGTGTTATCATATAATAATATATATTTAAATAGTTTTAAATTTATATAAATTTAATATTCACAGGCATGTGGCATAAGGCCAAACGAGTGCAACTTCAATCTGGACAGTCAGAGGTGCGCGTTGATTTCCCGCTACCCATTGTCGCCTGCAATCTAATGATGGAGTATGCTGACTTCTATGAAAATCAACAAGCCACAGGTCTTACAATACATTGTTTTTGAAAATTGTTTGTTGAAAGATATATTATAAAGCAGTATTATATATGTATTATTTTAATAGGTGAATCTTTGCAATGCCCTCGGTGTTCTCAGTCTGTACCGGCGAACCCTGGCGTGTGTGCCAATTGCGGCGAGAATGTATTCCAGTGTCACAAGTGTCGGTTAGTGGTTAACATTTTTAAATTACTACAGAGCTTCAGAGTTTTTAAGTTTTATATTACTTTGTGTTTAACATGATATAATGATATTGAATTTTGTTTGCTCTTTGTTAATATTTACGTATAACTTTTAGAAAAAGAGAAAAGAAATAAATACACAATATTATCTAAAAAAATAATAGTACCTCTAAGCTATTGGTTCTTGTACAGAGAGACTTTTAATTTTATAATAAATTTTAAATATATATTTATCATATTCGTCTAGGGCCATAAATTATGACGAGAAAGATCCTTTCCTGTGTCACGCGTGTGGTTTCTGCAAATATGCGAAATTCGACTACACACTGACTGCGCGGCCATGCTGTGCAGTCGACACCATTGAAAACGACGAGGAGCGCAAGAAAATGGTGCAGACGATTGGCATTCTACTTGATAAAGCCGATCGTGTTTATCGTCAGCTTATTGCTAATAAACCCGTTTTGGAGGTAGGCTATATTTGCAATACGGCCGACGAGTCTTGACCGCTCTAAAGTTAGCTACAGATGATTCCGCAGATTTGATTTAAGCAGTTTTCTTACTTATGATTACGCAAAAAAATGCTATAATTTTAATAGCCTTTGACTTCAGGACAGTCATGTTACGTCGAACGTTTATAGCTTTCTATATTTTTATTTCTTGGCATGTTTCTTACATCATACAGGAGAAAGCCAATAAGACACTGTATATTCTACACCGCACTTTGTCGAACTAGGCCAGCAATATTTTAAATATTCCTTTAGAAACTTGACTTTGACCGTATTAAATACCAGTAAATGACATTTCTCAACTGAGTTCTTAATTTTATAATATTGTTTCATTGTGTTCTAACGTTACTTATACTACTAATATTAATATTTTGTTAATTTTAGTCGTTGGTACACAAAATTAGCGAGCATCGCGTCGAAGGTCGAGCGGACGAGAACAGCAACGGCGCTGGCGGCGCTTTCGGAGGCGCGCAAATAAACCGCGTCATACAAACACTCGCCCATAAGTATTGTGTCGAAAGTAAAGGACATTTTGAAGACCTATCCAAGATTATACAGAAGGTGCTTGCGTGCAGGTATGTTATAAATCTGTAATCTGTCCACTTTGGTTAATCAATTAATTTTTAGCTTGTGAGCCTTATTTTTAATACTTTTTTTTTATCATGTAAATATAACTTTTGGTTAAATAAAAACAAATATTTTGTGATTATTTTTACAGGAAGGAATTAGTGGCTTATGATAGATCGCAGAGTGAACAACAAAATGGAGACACACTTCCAGTTTATGCTGGTCTACTGCAAAATTATGATGGTGATGTGACCAAAGGTACTTAGGAATCTTGTTTCCCCAATTTTTACACAGTAGACTTTAAATAATATTATACTTTTTCCAGTTTCCGCCATTTCTTAGAGATTATGATGAGATTTACTGTTTCTGTGAATTACGTTAAAATGCAATATCAATATTAAACCATGTATATATATATTCATGTGCTGTGCAATAATCACTATGATGAGATTTATTAAGTATTGATACATACTTAATAATATTTATAATAAAAATTACGATTATTTTTTATTATTTTGCAAGCTAAAACAATAAAAAGAAAAAGCAACAAAAATACATATTCTTTTCAAATAATATAGAATCTGGCGGTGGTTGTTACGGCTGTTCATTAGCGTGTGCCGAACAGTGTTTAACGCTGCTACGCGCGCTCGCCTCGCAACGAGAACATCGGTCACGGTTATGTCGCTTCGGACTCGTGCACGAACTGGTTCATCATAGCTTGCATCGTGGAACACCACAGGTACCTATTAAATAATTAAATGTAATGAAATTATTTCATACACATTTATTAGAAAATTATATAAAAATATTTTTTATATCAGTGTCAGGAAGAAGTCCGTGCTCTCATCTGTCTGGTGACGCGTGATAATCTACCGGCAACAGAGCATCTATGCAATTTGCTTTCACAAAGAATTACATTGTCGCTGATGGGTCACGCTGCGTCACAAGACCACAATAACTCCGTAAGTAACAATCATATAAATATAAATAAGCATTTTATTTTAAATTCACTTTATACTCAGTAAGATCGTCGCCGAACAGCGTTTCGCTGTGTACGCAAATATCGTGGGTAGGGACGTATCGATACTACTATTCGATATAATTGATATACTCTTATTGATATGATACGTCATATTCATTTATATCATTGCAAACATTTTGAAATTTCTAAAACTTAGAAAGGATTTTATAAAAAAACATCTGTTCAGTCCCTAAAAACATTGTTTTATGTTTGAAAATTTCTGATCTAGACAGGTATTTGTGCACTAAAGTATGTCTTTCTAATTGTAGGTAAGACCTCTAGTGTTGTTGCTCGGCTCTCTAGTTAAAGTTCAAGATTCTATTGATTGCTGGGAAGTAAGACTTCGCTGTATCGTGAAACTATGGGTTTGGTAAGTGTAGTGACTTTGGATTTTAAAGTTTGTGAAATACTTTTATTTTACTAACGATATTCTTAATACTTCAATATTTTTAAAGGTGCTGCCCACAACTTACGGAAGTGGTTGGTATACCCCCTGCCGCCAACGTTATTTTAAAACCTGAGGCTTTGGCGGGAATACCCGGTATAAATACATCATCGCCTAATTGTAAGTAACAGTGATATTAATTATTACTATTAACAAACCTAATTCCCTAAATCCGTAGAAGTCATCATCTGACTATACGCGACGGTTGTAGGATTTGTTTCCTATACGGGAAAGGAAAGTATTTTTATCTACTCACTGAGGTAACAAAACGTTCCACGGCGTTGAGTTCCACCATTAAATAAGCAATGTTTGAAGAAAATATGGAAAATAAGTGTGCGTGGAGTACGGACTGACTTAAAACTAGCTCCCCTGTGCCTACTTTGCTTTTTATAGAATACAGACGAAAAAATAATGATAATATTATAAATTATGTTTAGCTCACCAGTTCGCTCTACAACAAGTAGCTTTGCCGTGTCTTCGCTACATGCAAGAATTAATGGCGCCCGCGACCCCCGCCGCCGCGCCCGTGCCTCAGCCCGCTGAAGAACAGGGGAAAGAAAATAAGGTACTTAATATTGTTTTCTTTTACGTCAAGGAAATTTATAACGTTTCAATTTATAATTATAAAATATGAATGTAACGTAGACTATACCACTGATCGAGTAATAAATAAGAATAACATAAACTTGTTATACAAGTCCGTCGGTCAGTCTGTGATCCGATAGACGTTTTGCAAAGCGATGTCGGACTATTGGATTGAAGATTTAGTGGTAAGTTCCTATATGGTGAGGAGTTTTTTGAATAATAAGACTTTGTATTCTTACAGATTTTATTACAAATTATAGATCGGTGTACAGTGCTTACACTTAACAACTGTGTTGTTATTTGTTTTTAATTCCAATTATCATTATTTTTTTTATAAAAAATCAAAACGTGAACAATTTCTTTACTCGATGTTTATAATATATGAATTTAATGAACTATAGCTTCACGCCGTATCCTGCACCAGGCAGAGTTCGACTCCGTTCCACTTCCGTTCCCCACTTTCCGCCGAATTTGAGGCATAGATAGCATGTTGAGGGGCATAACTCGCTTTGCCTTATTACCAGAGCGAAGAAATGAAACATGAAATATTTAAATTGAAAATATTAAATATTTCATTTCCTTGACTGGGGATCGAACCCAGAACCTGTCAGTTGCATTCACACGCTTGTGCCGCTGCGCCACGACAGGTCTCAATCATCATCATTTAATAAACTTATTATAATTTTATTAGGAATCAACACAGCAACCAGCGCCTACTATCCTGCCCGCCACGACCGGCAACATGGTGGTCGACCTATCAGCGTGGCTGGCCGGCCGTGTGCCGCACAAACAATGGCGGAAACTAGTAGCCACTAATGATGTACCACCACCCGATACCACACTGCCACCGCGTGATCTGCATTTGGCTCATAAATATTTGGGCAAGTGGAAGGAAAAGGTGATTTGAATATGTATATCGGTCTTTTATATTGGTGGTTATTCATTATAAAATTAGATTTTTTAATATAGTTGTTAAACATATCAATTACTCTCTCTCCCTCTCTCTCTCTGTCTCTATCTATCTGTTATATTGATGTCGCTAGTGGATAAGTAAAATAACTATATGATTAACTTATTTAGAATACATATTAAAATTTAAACGTGTTGGAGTATTTTTTTTATGTTTATACCCATTGTATTTAAATTGATTTACTTACTTCCAGTTGTTCCTCTCGCACGGCATGCGCCAGCTGGCCCTCGACGAGGGCGGGTGGCTGCGCCCCGTCATGTTCGACCCGAGCTCCCGCATCGCGCGCGACACCGCCTGCCAGATGGTGAAGTCCCTGTGCGACTCGTATGAGAGGACTAAAGCGGTATGTTGGATATAATAACGCTACTTTTTGTTAGTATAGAGCATGTCGAGACACTCAGTCTTAAGTCGGAAACGAATTTGCAACAGTTGCGTTTATAGTCGAATGCAGCTGTTTTCGTGTGGTCCGCTGGCTTCAATTATTCCCTGTCATAAATATATTATATTACAATTTGAAATACTTTGTGTTACAGGTCTTAATTCTACTGACTAGCTTTTTGCCTGAAGTTGGCTCGGCGGGAGAAGCAAGTGAACAATTCTTACAGCTATATCAGAGTAAGTTTTAATTTTATATACTTTAAAATCTTTTTAAATCTAGAAATGTATAAGTTAATTACGCTTTCGTTTTACTTTTAGCATTAGCATCTGAAGCTCCATGGAAACAATTCCTAGCCTTACGTGGCGTACTTCAACAAATTGCCGATTTGATGACCAAAGAAATTGATAACCTGCATCGTCTTGAAGAAACAACGTTAACTTCAGATCTTGCTCAAGGTATGTGCAAAATTTAAATACTATTTGGTTTTTATTAATTTGCTATTCAGCTGCCATCGCACGCAGAACTCATTTATTTATTAGCTTATATGAATTACTTTCGTTCTATTAAAAAAGTAGAAAATATTTTATATTAATAGCTTTTTATGTACGAACCAATTGAAATAAAACAAATTCTAAATGATACGTTAAGATCTTCTATGTACAGACCGAGATTATTTACATATTTATTTTGTGTATTTAATAAAGCTGATTTCTTTTTTTGTTTTATAACTTGCAACTACAGAACTTATACATATTGACTATAGAACTTAAACATATGTTATTAAAACTGAAATTATTATATAATCTTTAGATACTTATTTTACAATCTTTATATACTTCTGTCAATATGTCTGTCAGATAGATATGAAAATAAAAAAATGTTTTTTAATATTAATTACACACCAAAGGAGAAAAAATGTTTAGAAATGTATAAAAAAAGTTGACATACAGGGACTGGATTATGCGTCTCTTGAGAGCGTCCAAGCTCGTCTAAGCGTTAGCCAATTAGGCATACATTTTTAAAGTGTAATAAGCTTTTACTTATTTCCGTTTTATTTTTATAATTAACATTGTTTTGCAGGTTATGCACTGAAACGTCTAACGGAGCTGTTAGCAATGTTCCTGGAAGAGCCGGGCGCTAGACGTACGTACAAGGGTCGTTTGGTCGGCGCGGTCCTCGGCGGGTACTTGTCGTTGCGGCGCTTAGTTGTGCAGCGAACACGACTTACTGACGATACTCAAGAGAAACTGTTAGAACTGCTTGAGGAGATGACTACAGGTATGGAAGTAGTTAACACTTATGTTTATGTATTAATGTTAGTTTCGGATTAATTTAAAGAATAAAATTTAATAATACGGAGAATTTCATTGTCGAAACTACTAGAGGCACAAACACACATTACTTTTTAAATATTTGAAATATTTTTGTTATTGCAATAGAAATATTCAACTTAACATTAATATTTTATGTATAGGCACTGAAACAGAAACAGCTGAGTTTATGGCAGTCTGCATTGAGACCGTTCAAAAATATCCATTGCAAGATTATCGCACGCCTGTCTTCATTTTTGAACGTCTTTGCTCTATTATATATCCGGAAGAAAATGACGTGGGCGAGTTCTTCCTTACACTCGAGAAAGATCCACAGCAGGAGGACTTCTTGCAGGTACGTCTCTTTAACATTCACGTTTAAATTTATAAACATTATTATATTATTATCTTATAATTATTAGTATTTTCTGTGCTATAATATGTAATGTCTTTTATAAGAACTGCATTGTTTATTTTTGATATAATTCAATTTATATTATGTTTTTAACAATTGCTCAAAAGTAGAACCTATATATTGCACAGATTTTCTTGTCTTGCCTATGTCAATAATAATACTTAATTTAATTTAATCTTCTTAAACATATTTTTAATTAATTGCTTGATTTATTTTAAAAGGGTCGGATGTTGGGTAACCCCTACTCCTCCTTAGAGCCAGGTATGGGTCCACTAATGCGAGACGTGAAGAACAAGATCTGCACCGACTGTGAACTAGTGGCCCTCCTTGAAGATGACAACGGAATGGAACTGCTTGTGTGCAATAAGATCATGTCACTTGATCTGCCTGTTAAGGAAGTTTATAAAAAGGTAGTTATCAATTTTTGTTCTCTTTTTCTTATTAACATTCATATGATTTATTTAACTCATTCAATAACATTAAACAGTATGAAATTTATTAAATTAAATAAACATAAAAACAAAAATAAATAATTGTAAACTGCATGTTACAACACTAAGAAACAAACAACACATCTATATGTTATATAAATTGAAATGTTTCAGGTTTGGTGTACTTCCGGAGAAGCAGTTGATGCGATGAGAGTTGTTTATCGCATGCGTGGTTTACTCGGAGATGCCACCGAGGAGTTTGTGGAAACGCTTAGCCAGACTAACGCAGAGACTGTGGACGATGAACAAGTGTATCGCATGGCGAATGTGTTGGCTGATTGCGGTAAGATATTTTGTGATTTTGTATGTTAAAGTTGCGCTATATATTCTTAACATTCATGTATGTGTACTTTTTGAAAACGTGATATAAATTTTCCTTCTTTGCCACAATATATGCTTAATACGAAATGCATACGTACAGTGTGCAAGGAGAGTGTGATCTCTAGTTGCAACTTCATTACATTCGTTTCTTCACCTATGTGTGTGCTTGCCAAGGTTGCTACACACGAAGAGATTTGCAGCTGTTCGTAACAAGTTTTTTTATTTTTTAAGAAAAAATAATAAATTTTAATTTATAAATAAATCATTATATATTAGGTATAATGAATACATATTAAAAAAAAATAATTTTATCCCAACACAGGTGGTTTAGAAGTAATGCTGCAACGCCTCGCAGCGATCGGTCGAGTAGGTTGTGCGCGCTCTCTAGTCGCAACTCTGCTACGTCTGCTGGCGCTGTGCGCGCGCGTGCGGCGCTGCGTGCGCGTCCTCACGCGGCCCGAGGCGCGCGCCCTGCCGGTGCTGCTGCACGCCTTGAGCCTCGCTGCGGCCGACGAGAAGGAGATGCAGAGGGCGCCGCTTGTGTATCAGTTGTTGGAGGTGAGGGCTCTTGTGGGAAATTGTTTAGTTTACACCAATTTGTTAACATATTTTTATGATTTCTTTGGCAATTTTGAAATACCTGTGTCTTTACATCGTCTATTGGACGACAAAAGTTGTAGAAATACGACACAAGTTTCAATAATTATTCACCTACATTTTACATTTTAATGATGGGTTTGTTAGATTGTTATAGGGAAAAAAGTTAAGTTTTATCCAAGATATACATACAAATAAAAGTTTCATAAGTATGACATTTTATTTGGTGATTATTTGTTTCAGATTATGGAACGTATTCTTTCTGTCGCTGCTAGTGAGAGTTTAGAATCTTTCCTGCAATTCTCTTTAACATTCGGCGGACCGGAACACGTACAAGCCTTACTAAACTGCACTGAGTGCCCAGGTTTGTTGTTATCAATATCGTTATTACATTTTTACCTTCAAGCTGTATCCCGCATAAAACATGGCAGCCAAAAGAAACCTAGTACTTAAGATATTCTGTTCTCAACGTAGCCTTTTAGTAATTGCTATGAAATTTGTAGAAAATTTTCGCTTGAGGTCTGTCGTGGCGCAGGAGCACGAGCGTGTGGCTGTGTGACGCAACAGCTTGTTGCGTCACACAGCCACACGCACTAGGACGAACCCTAATCGAGGAAATAATAATTAATATTAAATATTTACAACACGCAATGCATCAAATTTGCGGGTTTTTCTGCCTACCCATGTGAAAGATACAGCGTGAAACTGAAAAAGAATAACTTATGACATTTATAATTTGTTTTACAGGAATCCGTAATAACTCTGTGGCTCTGGGACACTTGACACGCGTATTGGCAGCTCTCGTATACGGCAATGACTTAAAGATGGCTATGCTAGTTGACCATTTCAAACCAGTATTAGATTTTGTCTTACTCGATTCGGAACAATGGGGTGAAGAGGAATTTTGCATGGAACTATTCTGTGTGTTATGTGCGAATATAGAGAGGAACTCTATTGGTGGTACATTGAAAGACTATTTAATATCATTGGGTGTGGTTCGGGATGCTTTGGATTATATTGTGGTAAGCTATAAGCTAATTTAAATTTCTTTTTAAACTCTCTCAATATGTTGAAAGTAATTGAATGGTGTTTTTTTTATAATATATTTATTATGTTTAATGTGTTTAAATTTTGTTTAGAAAAATGCACCCTGCGTGAAACCAACACTAGTATGTACGGACTCGGATGAGTTGAAGGAATTCATTAGTCGCCCTGCACTCAAGTATATTCTGCGTTTCCTTACTGGACTTGCCACTGATCATGAGCCTACACAAGTAAGATATTAATCAATGATGAGAATCAATTAAATTATATTTACAGTATTTATGAAATTGAACCATTACTTGATAGCAAAATTTATGAATATTTTCTACTAAATAAATTAAATAGATTTATAGTCAAAACATTGTTATCTTTTAATTTTTTCTTTACTGAGTTATCATGTATAAAATTAAAAACGTATAATAACAATAGTGGGATATTAATGTACAAGTATAATTTACGTATTAATACAGATGCTTGTATGCGAAAAAGTAATACCGATAGTCCACCGCCTGGAGCAAGTGTCATCAGGCGAGCACGTGGGCTCACTTGCAGAGAACTTACTGGAAGCATTGCGATCTCAACCACAGTGCGCGGCTAAGGTGCAGCAAGTACGAGAATTTACACGACAGGTGAGATATTAATTTAGTTATTATTATGTAGAGTGAATTATTATTTTTTTGTATACGAAAATGAATAACACTTTTTTATTCAACAATGTATGTATGTATAAATAGGTAACTATGCGTCACTAACATTATAAGGCTTACACAAGACGCACACAGTGATTTATTATTACGTTCGGCAATTCATTCTAAAAATCAAGTGCACTGCTATGAATTCTCAGGTAAAAAATCTTATTTGAGTCTTTTAAGTTGAGCCGCAAATTTTATTGCGAAATTTTTTTTGATAATATAAAAATATTTTTATTGTTTTTTGTAAAAATAATATTTTTATAGAAAACAATAAAAATATTTCAAGTTCTGGAGCTGATATTTTTATTGATATCAATCCAAGTATCCCAAAAAGTTGCAGCACAACTTACTTTTTTGCATGTTTTCAATTTATTTATTTCTACTTATTTTAAAATAATTATATGACACAACAGGAAAAGAAACGTCTAGCAATGGCGGTCCGCGAGCGTCAGTTAGGCGCTTTGGGAATGCGCAGTAACGAGCGCGGACAAGTAACCGCGCAGTGCAGCCTCACGCAACAAGTGGCGGACCTGGCCGAGGAGGCGGGTGCTGTATGTTGTATATGCAGGGAGGGATACAAATACCAGCCTACTAAGGTAATGTAAATATATACATATACATGCATTATTAAAAAACTTCGTCACATCTTCTCGTCCAAAATACCTCAGTGCCTCAAGACGAAAGTCTTCAACAAGTGTGTGTTACCAGTGATGACTTATGGGACTGAAACGTGGTCTCTAACTATGGGCCTCATAAGAAAGCTCAAGGTCACTCAACGAGCTATGGAGAGGGCTATGCTAGGTGTTTCTCTACGTGATAAAATAAGAAATAAGGAGATACATATAGCTCGACGAACTGATGGCCGTTGGGGCCGTAAGGTTCTCGAATGGAGACCACGGACGGGACGGCGCAGTGTGGGTCGGCCCCCCACTCGATGGACTGACGACTTGATAAAAGTCGCAGGGAGCCGCTGGATGCAGACCGCACAGAACCGTCCGTACTGGAGGCGCATTGGGGAGGCTTATGTCCAGCAGTGGACGTCGGTTGACTGATGATGATGCAACCATTGTCATCATTAGTCAATCGACAATAAACAGCTGTAAACATACATAAAGAATCAAATAAATAGCATAATCATCATCTATATACACTAAAAATATATAACTAAATAAATGTTGTAACAAAAGAGCTCAAGTAACAAATTTAGTGGGGAGAGTGTATTCAGAATTACATATATACATTATTTTTTAACCATAAATGACTGGCTGAAAATAATTCAGTTATATTTATTAAATAAATGCAAGGTTCAAAAAAATATATATTTTTATTTATTTAACATACAATAATTTTGTACACAGGTGTTAGGTATCTACACGTTTACTAAACGCTGTCCCGTTGAAGAGTTCGAGGTGCGCGCGCGCAAGACACTGGGCTACACCACGGTGTCGCACTACAATATAGTGCATGTTGAGTGTCACATGGCCGCTGTTAGACTTGCGCGTGCTAGGTTAGTTCATGAAATATTTATTGTTATTTATTATACCAATAATAAATATATCTATTCTAGAATTAAAGATTTCTTCTCAACTTCACCTTTGTCACACATGGCAGGGTAGACAGAGGAAACTTGAACATAGTGTTGAGTTAATCCGCTCCACTTCCGTTACCCACTTTCCGCCGAATTTAAGTTTTTAGTTTAATTGGAAAATATTAAATATTTCATTTCCTCGAATGGGGATCAAAAGCTGTGTCACAACAGGCCTCTGATTATAGAGTTTAATATGTTTTTTTACAAATTTTAAATATTCTAGGGATGAAGTAGGAATAACTGTAAACTAAGCACACGGTAAATTAATTAACTAACCATTTAATTTCGATTTTAATGTCATGAATGTTGTTTTCAAATTAGCAAGGAATAGACAACAACAATTTATCAATTAACAATTTAAAAGACATTTCATTAACTCATTATTTCTTGCAGAGATGAGTGGGAGAGTGCAGCACTTCAAAATGCATCAACTCGTTGCAACGGACTGTTGCCGCTGTGGGGCCCTCATGTTCCTGAATCTGCGTTTGCTTCCTGTCTCGCACGACACACTACGTATTTACAGGTTAATCAAATTATATTTTTGAGTAATAGTTAATAATTTTAATTACTTTTTAAAGAAAATCTAATTTAATGTCAAATTATGAAAATCTGATGACTAATTTTAGACTTCGTTCCCTACTTTTCGTTTAATTTAAAAGACAAAGTGTTAAGCGGTAGACTGCACGATTTGCTTTGCCTATTCTTATAAAAAAATATATTAAATATCAGTTCTCAACATACGTAAAAATTTTCATTTTTCTAGGAATGTACTGGCCACCGCGATATTGGACACACATGCACCGTCCACGATTTGAAGCTGTTACTAGTACGCTTCGCCCGCGGCCGCACCTTCCACGACGACACCGGCGGCGGCGGACCACTCTCCAACATGCAGCTTGTGCCCGCGCTGGCACATATGGCGTTATATGTTATTAATACGTAAGTTATATTTGTTATAGTATTGTTAGTATATACTATCAACTTCTGGTAGCTTACATAATGTTAAGTGCCTATGATCTTCTTCTTTCTTAGCTTCACGTATCCCGCACATGGTAGGGTAGGCAGAGGGAACATGGGAGAGGAGAACCTGGTGTTAAAACACTCAGTTCCGTTTACCCACTCTCCATCAAATTTGCGGCATTGCGTGTTAATTAGCGAAACTCAATTAATCTTATAATCAGAGAGAAGAAATGAAAACACTAAATGTTTAAGTTTAATATACTCGTATTAAATATTTCAATTTCTCAAGTGGGGATAGAACCCACAAACTGTCGCGTTTACAGTCAAATGTTTGTGCCCCTGCGCCACGACAGGTCAATATATCAATCAAAGAAAAAATATTGATATTAAAATTTAAAATCTTTGCTTTCATTATATTTTTTTTTTTTGTTTAAAATAGAAACTTTAATAACATTATTTGTTTCACAGAACTCGTGTAGCTGGCCGAGAGGTGACTGGTCTGGAAGCTAGTCTGTCTTGGCTGCCGGCGAAGGTCCTAGAGTCCGCGCACGATGCTGACGGACCGCTGTATTACCTCACGCTTATGCTTTTGCTTTATCCGCATTCGAAGTAAGTTACTATATCATAATAATCTATACTTATATTAATATGTAACCGTCACTGTCTGTACATGGAAGATGTATTAAAAAATGTTATAGGGGATGTTTGTAAATGCAATAGCAATTTTAATATTTTTTGTCTCTAAGTCTGTGCGTTTCTACGCGCTTATCTCAAAAACAGCCAACCAGATTTTAATGTAGTTTTCACTATTAAATTTTGGCATCCTTTCCCTCAACAGTTTGATTTATTTAAATCGTTTAAAAATATAAAACGTAACGTCAATTTAAAATTCGAAAATTTTACTACAAATTTTTTTTATTTATTCAATTAGCCAAAAAATTTTGGTTTTGATGTATAAATATTGTCTTTAAAGTAATATTGTTATTACAATTAGAGACTAGTTGTAGAAATTAGGAAATAGAATAGTGTAATAGTGTAGTGTAATTCTAGCAGATTGCTAGTTGTAACTATGACAAAAATAATAATAATAAACATGAATGAACTTCTGTCAGTATTAACTGGATATAATTATGTTTTAAAAAAGTAAATAGATACTGTCTGAACGTTTTTAAGTCTATATTTTTTATATTAAATTTTAAATTAAACTTGTATATTAACTTTGTGTGAACTGCACTTCATTTTCTCTAGTAGTTCTTAACAAAAAAAGATAGATTTTAAGAACGTGAACATGAATTAACATAAAAGTAAACTGTATTATAAGTGTACAATGGAAAAAATTTATTGAAATAAATTCCAATAACTAAACGTGACGTGTCATGATCAGGTGGCGCCTCCTCCGCGTGGACATGTTGAAGCGGCTCCTGGTGGTGGGGCACGCGCGCGGCGCGGCGCCCGGCGGCCCCGCCCTGCGCGCGCTGGCGCCGGAGCAGCGCTCGCCGCGCGCGTGGCCCGACTACAAGCCGTACGCCATGTTTGTTGCGCTTATACAGCAGCTGTATAGTGTTATGTTTAAGGTGAGTTGATTCTTTACATTTCAGTATTTCTTTTTCACCTAATGTAATATGTTTCCAAGGCATTTTTATTAATTAGTATTTTAATTTTATTCATGTGGTTGTAACTAAAAATAAATTATTAATATATTTTTTTTATTTAATAAAAGAGTTCACGCAACGCATTACATTATAAATAACACTCTTAAGTTAACTAATTTAACTTCACTTATATTCCTAGCGTGGTAGGCAGAGAGAACGGAGCGCCAATTATATTATCATTGATATCATAATATAAATTAATATTTTTAATATTTTTTACCACTGTGTTCGTATATAAAAATAATTCATAAATATAAACATTAATTAATTAATATGTTACTAATTACCAACAGAACGTAACCGCTACAACAGTCGAACAATGGCCCATCAAACTAGCCGAGTACATCCGCCACAACGACGAATCTAACGCCAAGGCAGCAGAGCGTATAGTAACAACTCTTACCGACGAACTTCTGCCTTGCGCTTCTTTCTCTGAATTCTGTGATGCTGCAGGCTTCCTCGAAGACATACCGGACCCTGATGCCTTCCTTCAAGCACTCCTCGATGAGCAGCCGTGAGGAAGGGCCTTTGCGCCCTATTGCCTCAGCTATAACGGGTGCATGGCCTGTTGATACGGCGCAGTTGAATAAATTCAGTGTTTTTTTTATTATATTTGATGTATCTAATGCAATATTCGAGTTATTTATTATTGATTTCTCTTGTCTTCTAATTAATCATCATCTTGTTACTATCCTACTGTATCTTGCACTTCATGTATCCGAGTTGGCTTCAATAAATAGCTTTTGCTTCTATATTTGTGTTTTATTTTTGTTAATTGAGATATATTTTATTGAAATAAATAATATATCTAAATCTATATTAATAATATATATACTGAAATCGTACCTGGTCATCGTTTGTACTTAAAGGTATACGTATAAGAAAAAATATATTGGTGGCTATGTTAACAGAAACAAACAAAAACATTGTTTTATTATTTGTTTATCTGCCTCTCACTAATCTTACACGAAAGCTCCCCTCAACATTTAGCATTGATTTTTGTTATTTCAATTTGTTATAAATTAAAAAGGTTATATAATTTTAAAGAATCTTATTAGTTATTTAATAATTTTTATTCAAGCGGCTAATTCAAGCTGAAAATATGTTTTAAAATAATATTGTTTTTAGAAAACAGAAGTAACGTAGATTAGTAAATTCATAATTGTATAATTTAACCGGGCGAACTCCGCGAGCGAATTTGCTTTTGCCTCAAGAAAATTATCTTTCATAATATAACATAGAATGTCCCGAAATATAACAACTATATTATATTATTATTACAGATTATTATTTTAAATAATTTATATACTGATTTATTAATATTTGTATATTTTTGTTATAAAACAAAATTATACAGGTTTTGCTTTACGTTTGTTTATTTCCGAATTATTTTAAATGTAAATATTTGGCATGGTAAGTAGAAAATCGTATATAGATCTTCTACTCTAAAACTAAACTTACAAACTCATTAATAAGTTACTGTTTACCCAATGAGATGTGGTTCGATACCTATTTGAGAAAATTAACTATTTAATATTTTTTATTTATTCACTCAGGTAAAAAGGCAAAATACGGTATTAAGTTCCGCCACTTAACACGCAGTGCTTTCATTATTCGGCGGAAAGTGGGTAACAAAAGTTTTTATGGGATATGAGTGTCTTAACACTAGGTTCCCAGGTTCCCTATGCCTTCCCTTCCATGCGCGGGATACAGCGTATAGCTAAAAAATCCGTTGGATCTATCGACTTACTAATTCGAAACAACCCACTTATAAAGATTTGTTTCTGAAGAATATTTTGTTCCTAACTAATATATGATACACACTTAGCAAAACTAAATATAATACAAATTAAATAGTTACTCTTTGTCTGTCTCAAGTATTTTTAGTATTAAATACTTTGTGCGAGATTTTAAAGTGTTCTTAATAGAAAAGGTGGAGGTGTTCCTAGTAAAAAAAATTACAAAAATAGTTTGTTCGTATTATACCAATATATTCGAGATGATTTATAAAGATTTAAACGTTTATTTTTGCGAATAGAATCCCGACAAAGCAACTATAATATTTTTTGTCATCACGACGAACATTGAACTCGGTTGTGCTGAGTGTTAAAAGTTAGCCGTTGCTAATTGTTAAATACGGAATTGATGGTCACACATCGTTATATACACAATAATGTTTCACAGCAAATATATATATATATATATATATATATATATATATATATATATATATATATATATATATATATATATATATATATATATATATATATATATATATATATATATATATATATATATATATATATATATATATATATATATATATATATATATATATTTTTACTATGTTTTAAAGTGTTATTCCACACTTAGGACAGAAAATACTAAACTTAAATTTAAAAAGCGTATAAAAATTTTGAACGAAGCAGGATTTGAACCCGCGCCTCTGGAATACCGTTCCAGGAATGGAACTGGAACGGAACATGGAACGGTATTCCAGAGGCGCGGGTTCAAATCCTGCTTCGTTCAAAATTTTTATACGCTTTTTAAATTTAAGTTTATATATATATATATATATATATATATATATATATATATATATATATATATATATATATATATATATATATATATATATATATATATATATATATATATATATATATATATATATATATATATATATATATATATGTATATATATATATATATATATATATATCAAAGCAACCTACAACTGAACTATAAACAATACTGAACCTGACCTTGACACATGCGACACATTTTTAATAAGATCAGAGTTGCGCAGCGAAAGATATGTCACGGATGATTAGAGTGCCACAGTCACGACTCTTGCGCAAGCTGTGAAGACTGTAAGCCGTCGTGATGAGAGATAATGTTCGATAACTATTCTCATATTAAATAATGAATTGGGTCTAGGTGATGCTGACTGAGCTAGTTTGTCTTGTTGTGTTTTGTGAATGGCGTTGTCATGGTAACATGCTGGGTTCTATTGTTTGGTGTTCAAAGATTTATGTCGGCTTTAAAGATATCATTTGACTCGTCTAGATCGACATATCTCGTATACTAATACTAAATAACTAACCTTTCATATGTACAAGCTGTTCGTTTTTATAATTCATCAGGTATTATAATATCTTCAAGTACAATAAATGCTTTTATTTTTTTTTTCTGTATAATTTTTTCTTCAGCTTTACTCTGTATACCGCACATAGCAGGGTAGGTAGAGGAAACTTGAGTGGTTTCTGTGTTATACTCCGTTTATACTATAGATACTCCGTTCCGGTGCCCACTTTCCACCCAATTTGAGGTATTGCGTGATATAAGTGGCGGATCTCAATGCCGCGCTTTGCCTTGTTATCAGGGCAAAGAAATGAAAATATTAAATATTTCATTTGAAATATTAAATATTTCACTTCTTTGACTGGGGATCGAACCCACAACTTATCTTATACAGTCACACGTTTGTGATATATTATTGCTATACTAGGTAGCGTATAATGTATGCGATAGTTGCACGCGATAGTTATAGGTTCTGGTTGACCACAATAAATTTCTCATGCTCCCTCGACTTGAATAGTTACCATGAAATAGAAAATTGTAAAACAATGTCCGTTTATTCAACATATGTGTGATATTTAACTGCTTGTTTGAAAAACTAAATAATATAACAAATAACAGCTATTGGAATAGTTGAATGAACTTAACGTAAGATTTTTTTTAAGATGATAAGTAGACTTTTGCAATTTACAGTGCCTATTGCAAAATAATGATTATCACTGTGTGGGTATGCACGTACCGCTACCTCTATAACTTTAATAATAGAGACAGTTCAGTTAACACAATATAAAGTCTACATATATGTATGTTGCATCAAACACATTACACTTGTAAATGAGACATTCGCATTAATTACCAGTCATCTAGGTTAGCTCTGAGTATGTGGGTAGATTATGACAGCTAGCGCTGCATAATGCATATCTTGATGATAATAATAACTTTTAATAATAACTATGTATTAAATATATGCAAGTTATACTTAGTTAAAAGTTTGGCGAAATTTGAGATATTAAATGGAAATATAATTTTTAAGTAGACTCTTATTTTGTATAAAATCAACAACAATTAAAAATTTGTTTAAATTTTTTATCTTTAATTTTAACTCACTCAAGCTAAAAACGACTAATTCATTCTCTTTCACTTATTTTGTAATATATGAAGTACAAAGTTTCTTATAGTTTATTTCTGTTAAATACCGATAATTTTTGATTTCCGATTTTTTCTTTATCTCTTTCAGAGTTCTCACTGCGTGATAAATTTCATAGATGTAGCTTCGCGGGGAGATATATACAGATTTTGATTATGCAGTAAACTTTATATAGCCTAACTTAAAATCTATGAATAAATGTTCGTGACTTTGAATTTCGTTAAAGCTCAATTTTTCTGTGCTCCAAGGGAACTGTAAGCCTGAATGTTTGATATAAATTTCAGTTTGATAACTCCACATGATTTCGAGATGATCTTACGACGGAACGATTACGATGATATGACAGATCGATAGACGGACAACAAAGTAATCCGATAGGGTTTCCGTTTTATTCCTTTTAAGATGCGGACCCTAAAAATAAAAATATATATTCTCAAAATATTATTTAAACTTGCAATCTTAAGCTAAATTTACTCTAGTTCTAGATCTATATTTTAATATTTAAGAAGATACATATGTAACCTGTAATTAATATAGCAAAAACTTTACATTTGGGATAGATATGAACAACGTCTAAAATACATATTTATAATGGCGTATTATATGAGTAAATAAAATAAAAAAACTTTATCTCAGCAATAGCGTATATTTCGCAAGTAACATTTAGTGAGTTGTGTCCGTACATCATCATGTTTATACAAATCATATGAGTACAAACATGATTAATTGTACTACACTTACAAATTAACTTACATATTATTCACATAGCATAAATAGACTTAATACTTTTGTAGTTTCTATCTTAAATTATTCTTAATTTAATTTATCTTACATGCAACGGTCGTAATCTTTGTGTGGCATTTCGTATTTCGTTATAAACCAATAAATTAATTATAAGTCCCATTAAAAAACTGATTAATATTTAATAATTTCGTAACAACAATATTTTGTAAGAATCTATATTCAAGATCAAGATGTATCTATATATAATATTGTTATTAAACAATAAAGTTATATGAATTCGACTTTGGATGTTTTAACGAAAACAAAAGCGTACCTAATAAATATAAACTTATTATAAGCCCATCAATAAATCTTATAAGAAGATACTAGGATTATATATAACAATGTTTTAATAAGGTTTAATCAATGAGCTTATAGAACTATCTCTTATGTAATCTTAGCAATTGAAGATATATTTAATATTCTTTTTCAATAATCGGACTTTCGTTGTTACACAAGAGACGGTTAAGGCACTTCATATTATGCGAATAACTTATAAATCGTATGAACCGCTGTCTCCGCTCTTGCCGATGCGGAGTACGTACTTGTAGATGAGGCCGGCGACCACGCCGCCCACGATTGGGCCCACCCAGTAAACCTGAAAATTAATGTTGCTATTACATATAAAAATTATAAAAATATGTTTCGTAGCCCCATCAGGACATGAGAACAACAATACGAATCAGCGCTGCTATAATTGTTTAATAAATCTTATGTTAAAATCTATTTTAAAATAAATTACAGTCTTAATTATTGGTTCACATCAGTGTTTTCTTTCCTTTGTGTTAATTAACACTTTGAACATAGTATAAGTATATAATAAATGGCTTTCTTGTCAAACGATAATTCTAAGAAATTATCTTTAGGTAGCGGAAATTTGTAAAAATCTCCCTTTAAAGATAGACGCGATTGGACGGATTACGATGAATTCCAGCTGCGGGGTCAAATACCGCTATGTTAAAATAGTTCTTTCCTAAGTTTAGATAATAACATTTTAAAAATAGTAAAAATTGGTTCACAGTTCTATTATATATTTATATAATAAAATAGTGATGAAAATAAAGTATTTATCTACAATTTATTTAAAATGAACAAAATAATAATTATTTCTTGGAAAATTATTAGCACGTGAATTGTTTTTCGGCAAAGTCAATATTTCATTCTCGTGGAAAAAAATTGTATCATATAAATTACGCTAACAAATACGACCTTGTAAATTATTTGCCAACAAACTAAGCTTAATGGAATAAACTAATATTTAATGCGTTGTATAATATTTGTTCCGAAGAAAAATCTTGTCCTCGCACTAATTTACACTATATAATCTTAGCATTGTATTTACTGAAGAAACAAATGACTATTAGTTATATGTGAGAAATAAGGTTCTATGTAATACGTTATTAAATAGGAAATTTCACTTTTTATAGATTTACTTTTTGTAACCAGCAAATAAACAAAAACATTAATCGTTACATCATTATTATACAACTCTTTTTATAACTGCATAATGACCATATTTGGTTGTTTTAAAAGTAATTTCAAAAAAGGTCACAAGTGTTTTTCTGGTACCATTCCTAACATGTTTAAGACGAATTGTATAAAACTATTTCCGCATATTTACGTGTTTGTTATATTACAATATACATATATATCCCAAAGTAGAACTTTACCAGTGAAAGGAACATCTAAAGAGATTAAATGATATAACAGATTATAATCGTTAGAAGTCAGCTTATTGAGACACATGTTTATATAGCTTTACATTCTGGTCATTTTATCACGTGAAGCGGTGAAAGTGATGGTCAGTAACGGGCTAAACATTAGATAAGCTAGATTTGTTTTATAGTACATCTGTGATGTACATCAAGCTCACGTAACTACGGGCACTACCTACAACTGTTATGTTCACATCGTCTTAGTAATAGGTATATTTTATGTTATTCCTCATAAATATTAATGCACAGTGTTTAAATTTATTATTATATTTCGTAGTTTCTACATTACATGTTTAATTATGGTCTGTAGTTATTTCTTTCATATATATATATTTTTTAGTTTCTACATTATGTTTAATTATGATCTCTGGGCTCTATCTTGGATAACAACATATTATAGGAAACAACAGTGTATATATATATACATCGAGCAATATTAGATCCGGTAATATACGGAACGTTTGGTTCATTGGCAATCTAGGATAGGATATTCTAATTGGCGTAGAGCCAACTGAGCACTACGCTTTCTACTTTGCCCATTTACCTACAGATAGAAACGAGAGAAAGGCGTAATGAAGTGTGGTTGTAATATATAATTTTATAACTCATTTACTTTCGAATATATGTAGAGTACTTTTCTGATAACAGATTTTTCGGTCAAATAAAGCGTTAGCATGATTATTTGAATATTAATAAAATTTTATTATATAAATAATACTTATAATTAAATATCAGTTAGACTTTTATTAGAAGCAACTTAAGAATGTACTTCAAGATTTTCCACTTACATACACGTCCACATGTTTCCACAGTTGCGCATGAACTTTTTTTTAACTCCCCCATGAACTTTATTTTAACTCCCCATAAATCCAAACCAAAATACATTTTAATAGCATCGAAAGTAAACGTTTGAAAACATAGCAAAACTACGCAGCGTAAAATATGTCATGTGCATACGACAAGTTGCCACGCTTTTAAAGTCGTTTAACAATATATAAGTAGTGAGAGTATATTACCCAGTGCGCCGTCCAGACGCCCATGACGAGGGCGGGGCCGAAAGAACGCGCGGGGTTCATGCTGGAACCGGAGAAAGGTACCTGTGGACAAATCATACGCATGAATATATAATATTATTTAACTTCACACTGTGTGTGTATATATATATATATATATATATATATATATATATATATATATATATATATATATATATATATATATATATATATATATATATATATATATATATATATATATATATATATATATATATATATATATATATATATATATATATATATATATATATATATATATATATATATATATATATATATATATATATATATATATATATATATATATATATATATATATATATATATATATATATATATATATATATATATATATAATTAAGTTTATAGTTACAACAACAATAATACGTACGCAGGCAGCATGGCAGGCGGTAATGCTGAGACCGATGGCTAACGGCGCAGATCCTTTGATGTCGTTACGACGTGCATCGCAAACCCCTTGTACCACAATCACTAATACGAACGTGATTAATGCCTCTATTAGCAGTGCCTGGATTATATTTGAAACAAAAAAAAAATATTATTTCTATACATTAGTATAGATATTATTTTAGCTTCAAACTGTCTCCCGTATAACCCGTAAGGTTAGTGAGAAGTAGTTCCTCTTTTCCCGTCCAATTCTAGTAACATTGTGTTTTGAATGGTGATGACTAATATTTATTTAAGATATTCAAATATTTAAAACCTATGTAGACAGCAAAACTATATTATCTATTTTTATTCGCTTCGTATTTTCCACGTACCTTGACGTTATTAAAAATCAAAATTAATAACTATTTATGCATATTTTTATGAACGTACCTTAAATAATACTTATACCATTTTAAATTATTTTGTATTAATATAGAAAAAAAATCAGAGGAGCTTTTTTATATTATTCCTAGTCAGTGTTTCACTGCTTAAATTAATGTAATTTACATACAATTAGTATGTATTTTTTATTTTCTTTAAAAAATAGAAAAAGAATCTATGTATAAATTAGTACAGTAACCAATATAATAATATGTAAGCAATTTTTAATTACATACCTGAGGTTCGGTGACATTAGATGCAGGTAGAGTCATTCCAAAAGACATAACTCTATCTTCAGGTACAGCCAACTGCAAAAATAATATAGTACTTGTAATTGTATATAATTTAAAGTACTATTACAATATAATAAGCTTTTTAAAAAGACATTACATATTTTAGTTAAAAATGCGAAAAAACAAAAACATCGGCAGTTGACGCATTAATTTAATTCAATTTATATAAGTACTTATTAAATTAAAAACACGTTTTTTAAATAATAAAATAAGTAAATATAATAATTTGACTAATAAAATTTTGACTAATATCAGTAATACAGTATTTAATATCAAAACTAACTTAACGTATAAGATTAATCAAATAACAAGTAAATCGTGATCTATTAAGTGGATGGTCTTTACTTGCTCTTTATAAGTAAAATGTCGCATCTGCTGCATCTCACGAGGTCGCGCCGCGCAAATATTATTAATTACCTCTTTATAATTAACCGCACGCGCAACATTGAAACCTCAAAATTAAATACGCACGCGGTGTTTAACCCGTAACTTCAATTTAACATTTAATTGACAACCAATAATTGTTAATGTTCGTTATTAACCATTAATTTTTTGAGTCTTTAATAAATGCATCTTGTGAAATATCTTTATGAAATTCATCAAAAAACGTGTTGCTGAACATAATGATCGAGTAACATCTTATTACATGTAATTAAAAAATTTCGATCCATCAACTTCAAGTTTAAATGTACCTAAATATTTTTATTGAATACTTAATTTTTTTGTAAAGGTCTGTCTATCAGACGTACTCGGACACGTCAACCAAGCAGGGGTTAGCTGATATTGATTCAACATTTATGGCATTGAAATTTAATGTATAGTATACGCAATTTAACGTTTCTGGGTATAAAAGTTTATTCTATATGAAAACTCCATTATTACTATCTTTCTAGTTACTACATTTATGTAACAGTTTACACGCAATCAAGTACAATATTACAACTTCACACGCATTATTTAGATTTAACTATTCTAACTCTCGAATCTCGATTGAAATCATTTGATTGCACATCTTTTAATACTTGGCCCGCATCTGATTGTTACAAGCAGGTTCCAGAAGGCTGCTCTACTTATTGCATTATTCTATGATCTTAGAATAGTATAGCATCAGTGTCATGGCTAGCAACACCTTTTCGTACTAACACATTTGACTCACGCTTTATAAGGGCACATAAAGTCGTTTTCATGTCCTTATTTGGTGCGTACTTGTTAATTATGTTAAATTAACTTGAAATGCTTGTTTAATTATTTCAACAAAAAAAAAACATGTTTTATATTTCACTGATACTGTTATCTTCATAGTATCTGAAAGACATATTGACAAAGTAAAACACTCAAAAATTAACTGTAAACTGTAAAGTAATGTATTTTAAAAGCAACTTAAAGGTTTTTTATTTTTATCAAATTAATTGATAACTGACTATTTATATTTCGAGTGATTAATATACCTCTTAATTGGCTTCTGGAATTAAAAACTATAACAAAGCAACAAAACACTAACCCTGATGAACGCTGCTCCAGCTATAGCTCCTAAGCATTGGACAACGATGTAGAAGATCGCCTTTAGCAGCTTCACGTCGCCAGCTGCGAACAGTCCGCATGTCACTGCTGGATTTATATGTCCGCCGGACACGTGGCCAATAGCCTAAAAATAATTTTTATTATTTTGTTAAATAAATTTAAAACTGAAAATTCATATATCTGTAGCTCTTTCAATCCTCACTCATTTACCAGCACATGTAAGGTCCTAGCAAAGGGAACCTATCCATATATCACTGTGTTCTCTGTTGTTTTTTGCAATAGTTATCAAATTATAAACTGTACATTAAAGTAACGGCACTAAATAAATAATAAAATTTATTTATTACAACAATCCAGTAAACGATAAAAAAGAATGTTAGCGTCTTCCGCATTATTGATTGTTGAACTATCTATGGACAAATAAAAATTGATGATTCGTTTCTATAAACC
Organism: Eueides isabella; assembly: GCA_019049475.1. Taxonomy (NCBI): domain Eukaryota; kingdom Metazoa; phylum Arthropoda; class Insecta; order Lepidoptera; family Nymphalidae; genus Eueides; species Eueides isabella. The sequence continues at coordinate 12,969,882 of CM032385.1, forward strand.
TTAATGTAAACGCAAAATCTTTCAAAATTGAATATAATCGTAATAAATTACTGGATCGACATTTAACAAGCACTGACTACATTTGTATGTATTTGTATGTAATTACATAAATTGTATTTTAAGTAAACTGTAATTAAAGTTAATGACAACAAATTTAAAGTAAAGGAAAATTGTGGTAGTAAAATTATGTAATATGTTATATATTTTTAAAGAAAATTAATAAATATGGGTAAAACGGTTTAACCATGGGGGTAAAGAGAAACTTATGCCAGGTATATATATATATATATAAATATATATATATATATATATATATATATATATATATATATATATATATATATATATATATATATATATATATATATATATATACATATATATATATATATATATATATATATATATATATATATATATATATATATATATATATATATATATATATATATATATATATATATATATCTCCAAATCAAATTTCAAAGACACAGACTTACCCAAAACTTAGCAAAAAAGTTGTAAATTACTTATAAGTTTCCATCACAGTCTAACGGTCATAATTATAAGTAAAGCAATTACTAAAACCTAACCTAGCAATTACGTTTTAAACTTACTTTACAGAAAATAGTAGTAAACATATAAACATTTATTGCTTTTATCCATAAAATTAAATTCATTATTCTGTCAGTTTTCTTGCGTGCGTGATTATATGCCTACATATGCAGTGTAAACACCTTTGACCCATTATTGTAAGCGTATCATTGATTATGGCACAATAGATTGCTAACTAGACATATTAAATGAAGCTGTACAATATGTAAGAGTATAGAAATACAATTACAGTCATTAATAAGTTTCAACCTTAGAGCTACCACGTGGCAGGATGTTTCGTGGAAATTAATAGACAACATATTAAAATAGTAATATTTCTTATGTTTTGTACAATTGGTCTAGAGAATTTTCCGCTTATTAGTATAACGTGTTTATTTTGGCGCACTTATCTCAAACATTTGAACAGTTAGGCTATAACCCAGATTTTTTTGGCTGTTGTTGATGGTTCAAGACAATATAATATTTATTTATTTTGATAAGAAACAGTTTTATAAAAATATAGTTTATAAAATATTAAAAGTTTCGTTAATAAGACTTAATTACAATATTTGACATTAAGTGCACGTTACACTTCTTAATATGAGTATCGGAAATCATTCAAAACCATAAACTAAATCGCAAAATATCGTTCCGACATTGACCTGCCAAAGAAGCAATGCAGACGTCATTAAAAATGTTCGTAATAAAAAAATAATATATAGATACGTTAGGATTATTTTTTAAACTTTATAATTAACTCTAAGTTGCTAAAACTAGTCAAGTGCGAGTCGGTTTTACCCACTGAAGGCACCGTATCATTTACAAAACTAAGATTGCGAACATGTGCATTTATTTATTATAAAATTAATTAAATTATAAATTTACAATAAATTTTGTAATTTTAATTTTTTTATCTGTAATAACTATTTGATATCAATTTCATCCTATATATATTATATCCTTTATACTTCCACACAATCTCGAATCATGACAGAGGGATATAAGAAAATAATCCTAGAAAGGTGATCCGTTATTTTGCTTTTGTAATACGGAACCCTAAAAGCAACGATTCAATCAGAACTTACTTAAAATTATTCAATATAACTGTACACAATTTACATTGAGAGCAATAATATAATTGCTTACCGTGAATATATTAAAGATCAATGACACCTTGGAGGTGAGCATTAGAGTCGCCGTGACACTGGAATAATAATTATATATATTTTTTAAAATAAATTAACCATTAAATTAATTTATATGGCAATTGAATGTAAGGAACAAACCTTCGGTTAATTAAATTTCCTTTTTTTATTTAACTTATACAACTAAGACGTAATTAGACCATTATTATAATTAGCTTAAGGTTGGTCAGTAGTAGCTCTCCTCGACTTTTAACATATGTATGTACTTACATACAAGATTTAATTACTTATGACAGTACCTATATAAATGATTATTATAGGTATTCTTTAAGTATATTTAATATAGAATTATTTCAGAATCTATAACATTTGAAATGTATTTTATATTTAGTAACGTAGATAACATTTATAAACGATACTAAAATTTATATAATCGTGCAAGCGTTAAATCATAATAATCAAATGTAATAGGTTGTGTACCGATATCGTAATGCTCCCATGTGGTGCCATGCGTGCTAGTACGCCCCGCCTGCGGTCACCGTACGATCAAGGGCGCCTACAATCCCTAAGGTGAGTATGGTGCAAGTCAGACGAATGTATGTTAATTTTGAAAATTTAATTTGTATCTTAGTTATCGTATAGTGTACCTAATTACGATTTGACTTATACTATAATATGAAGGAAAAAATCATTGATTAACATTTCATTTAATAAAATTAAAACAATTTTATCGTAAAAAAGATCGAAATATTGAATAGTTTATAATTTTAAAGTATTTAACAAAATTAAAAGTCGCCACATGCTCGTAGCTTACTATACTAATAAGTAACACACTTTACACACACGATTCGGCGCAATGTCCAACTGCACCGGATATATTAATCAGATTCCTGTAATCTAACAACCACTTGATTCTTATGTGTATTAATTTACAGTTATTAAATGAACGCTGTTACTGCTCGCTTAGTAAATTAAATCAGATTCATTTATCATAATTTACAAAAATACAACTTTTTTTTTGTTATCGTTTATTACCATTGAGCATTTTTTTTCTTAGTACTGTTGCGCTATCAATATATTTATGAATCTTAATTTATAAACGCATTACAACAACATTTTCTTTATCATACCCTAATTATTATAGCTATTATGTATTATCTTACAGACAAAAAAATATATTGGACATTATTGCGTAAGCATTTGATTTACTAGAATTAGCTTAAAATCTATATAAGGAAAAACTTATTGCACTATGTTCGTAAGGGCTGTGGTCCGCGGATCATAAACCTAGGTGTTGCAAAACACAATTATTAACTATGCACGTGGATACTATCTCATTGCCAAAGTTAAATCAAAACGCCATGAGCATAAAATATTAATATGTACTAAATAGAAGACACATAGCTTGAAAGACAACTGAAAATCAAAAATTTTATTATTAAAACATAATAACATATTATTATCTTTTAATAATAAGAAAGTCAAATTTCGGTTGTCTTTTGACTAGAACTTTTTAAGGTGCACCATGACGGTACCACGCTATCTATAAATCGATATCCTTTAGCGAAATTGGATTAATTTATGCATCAAATCTAAAGGAGTATAGAAAGTGTTTAATTATATAAAAGTTTTCTATTTTACTAGCATTACTACGTTATTCCTGTACATTTTCAACATATATGTTATAACAATTTTATAATTTGCTGTAATCCATTTATTTCCTATGTTATTCGATTATTTTACAATACATTGAATACTAAGAATTAGTCCTAGTAAGAAAAAATATTTTTAAACTATATATACATATTATTGCCGATTTAAAAAAAACCTCCATTTATAAAATACCGATTGAATGTATCACCTTTATCTTTTTATAAAGATGAATAATCGTTTTAAATCATCCATGTTTCTTATTCACACAGTCTGCATTAGTAATCTATGCCATAAACTATATGCAATTACGGCCTGTAAAGTTTATGCCCTTTGACATAAGCTCGTAGCTGTCAACATGGGATCTTTAGTAAATATATAAAGTAAATAATGGTTTAAATTAATCGGTCTTTAGTGATATATTAGGTGAACGCGTCGAAGAAGCAAATTTATTTATGGTCTAGTTGATAATGTCAATATACCTAGTAAAATAAATATTTAATTTATATAGACACACAATTTATATCTTTTGAAATTTCAATTAAAATTAGAAAAAGGCATTGATGAAAATGTATTTTGCGGGGCCGTGAGAAGCGAATAAGTGGACTGAACAATCTATTTTTTATCCGGAAGAAATAGTTGTGCTTATACATGTTTTAAATTAGCCGATCATAAAATGTCTATAAAATGAATTATTTAATTTCCTAATGTATACAAATGAAATATGATGTCTTCATATTTCACTCCACTGAAAGCACATAAAAAAGTTTAATGGAGATTCATTCGGTTCTTTAGGTTCTCATAGTAAAGTAATATCGAATTGAGCATCTCAATGCTAAATTAGATCCGAATACAAATAATGTAGATGAAAGATAAAATGCACAATATACGTGGGTAGGTATTTTTTATATCTATATATTTATTATTATGTTGTCTATTCTGCTTACGATGCGATCACTATTCGTAAGCTTATGGCATTATGGCTTTGCAGATATAAGATCAAGAACTCTGTACTATGCTTTATTACTGTACTCACATCATTAATAGGATATTAAATCATGCATAATATTTTTTTAGAGAACGTCTTTAGTAAAGTTGGTTTTATTGTGGTCAAAACTGACCGGTAGCCGTACCCAACTAATTCCAATGGATCTTGCATATAAGTAAATTAAATTATTACTTTAGGCTGCCTTATTTAATTGCTTATATGTTACGCCCTGAGTATGTATTAAGATTTTAAAAATAAGCGGAAGAATACATATTTGAGGCTTTAGTGGCAGGGACACGAGCGTGCGACGTTAAACTCGACGGGGTTCAATTCGGAGGAATGAAAACTTTCATGTTATCGTTTCCTGGTTCTGGTAAAGAGTAATATTAAGTATTACTATTAAACATGTAATGATTGGAGGATTCGATAGAAGGTGGGTATGGAGTGTCTTGACCCCTCCCCAAGTTCACTGTGTCTTCCGTGCCCTTGTGTGCACATTTACATTGTGAAGCTAAAAAATGCTAATAAAAAAACACAAAAATCTCATTACTTTAGCTTTTATTGTTTTAAAGTACGACCATTTATTTATATTGAATTTTAGATGTTATCGTCCTAGATAATATATAATGAAAATCAAAAATTAATCACAAATTATGAAGGTATTATGAAGGTATAAAATTACTGAAAAATATAAAAAAAAAAACACAACAATACATTCTTTTTTCCTTTTCGTCTACTTAGATATTCGGTTAATATCTCACGACTTGTTTTTTTTTTCCTTCAATTAAAAAAAATATCAGTCATCACATGCTTAACCTCATCTGCTTTCTAGAATTTACCTTTATAATAGTAATAAAATTCGTAGTTAAGATAAGTGGATATTAAATACCTCATATTTTGGATTTAAAGATAATCTTAAACTAAGAAAGTAATAAAAGTCATTGACGTATTGAGCTTATTAGTCTATGGATTTATGTATGTATGAAGTCAATGTTCTAATAAAAAAATTTCATAATATATGAACTCTATAACCTGTAAACTTTCTCTTTGATGTGCATTAAGTATGAGTAATACCGATTTATTCAGGCGTTATATTTCACGTTTGCCAATGTTTCATTACGAGAAATTTCATTTATTAGAGCTTGTTATATATAATTATTAAATACTAAACGCTACTCTATTAAAGCGAATATTTCTAGAAGAGTTCTATTAAGTATGCCTAAATGTAATTATTATAGGTTAAATTAATCGGTATCATAGTGTTTCCCAATGCTCAATGTCAGTAAAAGATTGAATGACAAAGATTGAAGACGCATCACCTCAGCTTCTTTTGTGAATCAAAAAATATGAAAAAAGTATAAAATGTTTCATAATAAGTATCTATTATACTCATATGAAAATATTGATCCCAAAATAATAGATATGCTTTTGACTTCATTTAAAAATAATATTTTGATCATTTATTAAGAAATCAATTTTTGCTTACCACGAAATATTAAATAATAACATCTTGTAACTATATTTCGGCCTAAACTTTATATAAAGCGTGATTTATTAAAGTCGCGATCAACGATAGTGTCATTGAACTTACCTGTGGCCAGTAGAAAATAAACAGTAATAAATCAAATGAGTGAAGCTTTCAAATACGAGTAGGCAGTAGGTACTATCAGCCGGCTCGACGCCTTCGAAGCCAAACATTGTGCAATATTGAGTGTATGTGAACTAGCCATAACCAATTGGAAAAAATCTAATTTTTAATGTTTTACGAGTATAATAACATAAAAAATTATATGTTTCATTAAAATGTTTAGCTGTACCTTGAGTCTAAACTGTATCGTCCATTTTATTCATCGCTTTAAACATATGAAACTGAAACTAATAATTAGTTTCAGTTTCAGTATACTTTTTAACACTAACTACATTCTTTTAGGCATAAGCGAAGCTTTGCTATATATAATTTGCTGTATATAATTTGGTTTATTTTTAAAAGAATCAAAAATTTTCTCACCTACTATATCGCTGGACGAAACAAGCACAATTATCATTACAATGTCCTCAAAGGCGTTCGACGTCCACTTTAGTGCTTTTATATTTATATCAAACTTTAGAGGTACTCTAACGGTATAGTCAGTGCATTTTGGGTATCAATACGTTTTGAACATAAACCGGTATTACTGTGTTAAGTATTACAATGACACACTAAATTACTTGATCGCAATACGATTTGTAGATGTTATCAATTCAATCGATATTTGTTTTTTCCGTTATAGCGGATATCATTTAAAAGATTTTTTTTAATCTTTAATTACAAGCTCGGTTGTACAAAGAAGTTTAATAGAAGTCTGACATAAACATGTCCACATTCAAAATTTACAGTTATTGAATTTAATTATACTTAGTAAAGATTTAAAATGTGTTGTCTTAATGTTGATCGATTAATATGCACACAAGTCATCCATCTTCGCGTGTCAACTGCTTGCAGCCGCTTACTTTAGTATATATATTGCTTGACGTTCAAAAAACGAAGCTTGTTACTTCTTATTTTGAATAAAAATATTTGAATTTGAATTTGAATATACACCAGATGACTAAATCCAAACGGCTAATGGATACTCACAAATCGTTTAAAATTCTGGATACTTACACTCATTTATCATATAAAATATACCATCATAACAATACAAAACAATATAATTAATAACAAAATAATATAATAATATAAATAATCGTTGGCTTATAACTACACATGAATTAAAATTAAGGAGCTGTATAAATCGACCTTCACATTCCGGACCAAATAAATGACAGCCGTATGACAAAGGAGATACAATAAAAACTACGAGCTGAGTTCGAATCGCTGAACAATAGCAAACGCGAGCGATTAGCAATTAATAATATTTACAAATTTCAAATCAATCGGTGAATGTTAAACGTGCACTTTAGATTCAATCCATTGGAATTTTAATACTTATTTAATACGTAGATGTTACTTTCACTCATTTTTTTGTCTTTTAATGACATACTGAATATGAGTGAAGGGGGCAAAACGCCGAACCTAAAACTATTTCTAATTGAAACTTTTTATGCTATTTACAGCGTTACACTATGGCCAACATCTACTATTATTTTATTATCGATCGAATCGAAAGTGAATTTAGTGTCACTTTCTATAATATACAAATAAAAGAAAAACAAAGTCTTAACAAACTAACAGTTTTGAGAGTGGCAGTTTAGACAGAGAAAGCACACCTAAGTCCTACAATTAATACTTTCACTGTAATAAAAGTTAAAAGGCGAGCTTTTTGTACGGATAGTATAAAAAGTATAAATAGTTTGATGTTTTAATTTTTAATAGGAAGAGTTCCGATCAGATGCGAATGAACCGGTCGCATGTAGGTCAAGTGTACTCGGTAGACGTTACGTCACTAGTTCACTACTTCTCAGCTTCGAGTTAATATACTTTTTAAATAGAATAATTAATGCATAGAACCTTCTTACAAAAAGCCTGAGGCTATTGTTTTAGTAATATAATAAACTAAACACATTTAAATATTTTTACATGTAAAATATATTTTATATCATGTTCAACTAAGTTGACCTGATTTAATCGAAAATAGTTGATCTACTAGTAAAATTTTATTAGTTTATTTTCATTAGTTAAACTAAACTACCGAATTAATCTACTAATTTATCGGGTAATTAAGTTTTTGTTCAAAGTGTTAATTTTTATTGAAATAAACAGTAATAGCAAGGTCAAGATGAGACTTGCCATAGCGCAGGGGCAGAAGCGTGTGACTTTTGTCGACATGGTGTTGGTTCGATCCCCACTCGAAGAAGTAAAATAATCAATATTTTCTTTGGCAACATGGCAAAGCGTGGCGTTAAGTTCCACCGTTCAAAACGCAATGCCTCAAATTCAGTGGAAACAACGGAAAGTGGCGAAACGGAGCGTCTTAACATTAGGTTCCCAAGTTCCCTCTGTATAATATACTAAGTGGATCCGGAATATGTTTGATATGAAGAAAGTAACGACTTCGTTGTTACTTGTCCTAAGTGTATATTTAATATATCTCTTGGCCATAAACTTGGTAACTTAATAATGTAATAATATTAACGCAGAAATAGACACGGGGCAAAGATTAAGAAAGCTTTTATCATAATTTTATTAATTTATATAAAAATATATAGATCGGTAAGAAAACGAACTATAGAAAATAAAATAAATTAAATTAAAAAAAAATAGCTGTACACGTAGCTCACACTAGATACTAGAATTTATTTCTAGCCCTAATCAGACCAAGTAGGTATGAACATACTTGTAAAAAGTTTTATTTATAAGCTGCAGCCGTCGTGCAGTAGCATTATCGGTCATACTTATCAGAGATCTAAAATGTGTCATGATTATTAAATTTACTTATAAACGATTTTATAATGGTGTGATTTATTTATAAATGGTACCTTTTTTTTAGCTTCACGCAATATTCCTACCGTGGTGATGCCAGAGAGAATAGACTTACTAAGCTTTTCAAAATGTTTTTCTTCTTTAGAGTTTGAATTGTTTTCTTGTAAACTTATTAATCTTAAGACATGGTTTCACATAACCAGTCCTTCAAATTTTGTCAAAAAAGGAAACGTCGACTAACTCTATTATAGTTAAATGAGGCAAATTGAAAGTCATAAACAGACCGACACGTGCATAAAGGATGTCAGTAATTAGTTATAGAGAGCCAACAGAGCGTATAACGTTGATTGATAGCACTTTTCGGCATAAACATCTTGCTGTTATATAAAGGTTGTGGCATACGTTGCTTGAGGGTATGGTTTTCAAGGATTGCTTCTGTTTCCGAGTAAGGTCACGATTACATAGAGTAAGCAACAAAATTTAGTTACTTATTTATTTTTATACTAGGTGACATATAATTAATAAATATAGTTTCGAGAGAAAACCTATAATACTTTATTTGAATACGTTTGAAAGATTAATTGTCGCAGGATTTGAACCTATGTCTCTTTGTAACCACCCAAGCGCTTTAACCCCTAAGATATATGTACGTTTTCGTCGAGCTACACCCAAATTTTTAAACGCTTCTTAGAACTTGTTTTTGTTAAGTTAGCATATCTGTAAGACGATCGATCTAGTGATAAAAATATCATGAGAGAAATCTTAAAATATTGGAATTGAACTAGAAGACAATTAAGAATCACTTATTCCTTACTGTCTTCTAGTTCAATTCCACTCACACATTGTAATTGATTTATATTTATTACAAGTTTTATTTACATTAAGCCCGTTAGACCAGTCGTAATAAAAATACATAATGTTAGGTTGATGTTGAGGTTGATAGGTTACATATGCCCTTGCCATGCTATTTGCTTAATCAATAAAATAATTTGAGACGATATACCAATAAGTTACATATCATGTAAACGGTAGTGAAAGCAATAAAAAATAATTAGTTAAAATATTTAAGTATTTTTAAAAAGTCCAAGCGTTAAGCTTCATTCAAATTCTACATTTTCGTCATTCAATTTAATTTACTTACAATTAAAAAAGGAACAAAATGAGTGTTAAAATAATTTTCCTTTAAAAATTTTTAAGAAAAAGTATTTTAATACCCAATTTCAAAATAGATTTTGTCATAAAATTGCAAGTCGCAGTGCACTAAATAAATTAATTATATCATTGGCGAATAACAAGATTGGGCAGCGCACCAGGGCATAGATGGCTCCTTACTTCATAAATAACTTAGAAGCTAAGATACAAACTAAAATTACCAAGGGAAACCTAAATAAATTATCAAAGAATTATATTATTTAAGTGTGGTGTAACTGTGACGAATGAGCTACTCGTGACAAACCTTTGTGGTTTTTTGTAGCGCCTAATTATTGTAAAATTATATCTGTATTCATATATGATAGTAATAAATAAAAAAAAATGACAATGACAGCTACTTTTACATGCAACCATAAAAAGATAAATGCTTTTTTTTACGAGAAAACTTGACTATAGTAGTTATATAACCGAAATACCTATTTATTGATACACACTGCAAATATCACTAGGTTAATATATTAATCTCATGTCACATGACCATCGATAAAATCCAAAGGATATTTTGGATTTTTTTACAGTTACTAATTTTAAACAATTTAACATTTAAATATATTCGATAAAAGCAGAATCGGTGCGTATTTGAATCTGGGTAACCCGAACACGGCGATAGAAGTAATTCTATCGCCAATCGTTGTTTTCTATAAGAGTAAAGGCAATTAATAAAAAAATAAGATGTAATTGAACCTGTGTATTGACAGGTTCAACATTCTCTACCTTATAAAAAACTCTATAAAAAAATCTAAAGTATAACCAGAACAACTAGTTACAAAGAACATTTTTTTTTATTATATACATTGTATACTCTCCTTGGAAATTTAGTTCTCTTTAATAGATCGATTGTCGGTCAGTCTAATAGAATGAAGCCAGTTTCGTGCATGTATTTTATGACTTTCGGAATGACTAATTAAGACATTATCTTCTGCAGCAGTATAAATTCTGTATTTATGTTCCACTGTTGCACTAATGAAAGTAATTTATCGTTAAATACAATTATCGTGATTTACTTACCTTAATTAATTGAAACGGCGTACTTGGGCGATAGCCGTTTTCATCTTATGTTATTGGAAAAAAGTTAATGCACGTTTATTTATTTACTTAAAGGAAAATAATAATATTAATTATTAAATTTAAAAAATAGAGCATATCTTGTGATTGTTGATATCCAAATAGAAAAATCTACAATTTTCCTTCAAGATAAAAATAATCAATCTGCTTTTGCTTTGATAATAATCGTTGAAAGGTAAAGCGATTTCGAAAACTTTGTTATATTGGGCTAAAGCTACCTACATATATATACATACGAGTACATATGTCGGTAAATAACACAGGGCCTGATTTGCAAGTGAGCAATCATTAAAACTTTACAGTGATGAAATCGGAGCGTTATAGGGTTTGTAATAATAACACTTGATTTTATAAGAGTTACAAGTTTTCGAAGGAATCTTGCGAAAGGTAGAAAAATGTCATGGCCGGGTATCAAAATTCTGTGCAAAAGGGCATTTCAGCACATACTGCAGTAATATTTATGTTAAATATTCTTATCTCGGTTATTATAAGGCAGATTTATGATGAAAGTACCTCATATGTTTATTAAAATGCTATAGTGGACAGTCTTTAATTTATTAAAAATGTAATTACATTCATCTACATAATTTTATGCTATGTATTTATGTTGTTTGCATATTTTGGATATATTTTTTTACACCGATCCCGCGCATGGCTGTATAGGCACAGAGAACTTGAAAACCTAGAGTTAAGACACTCCATTCCATTCTCTCGGAACTTCTTTTCCTTTCGGCGGAACTTAACGCTGCTCTTTGCCTTATTGCCAGAGCTTAAAAACAATTAATACTTAAAATAAAAATGCTATATAATATCATTTCCTCGAGTCAAATCAAACTTACAACTTGCTACGATTACAATCACACACTTGTACTACTGCGCCACGATAGGCCTCAATACTATTTTTTTTTATTTGTGAAAATGGATTCGAGAAATTAGATAGGTTAGGTAAATATGAATTAACAAACTATTAAGGTTAATCCGACAAATGCGATTATTGCTTAATCATTCGATAACATATTTTTTAATCAAGAATCATTGTTGATAAAGATTTCGGAGTGTCATATTTTTTACAGAATCTTATTACAATAAGTTTTTTTATAATATTTCTACACAATACAATGTAATGAGCAAAGTGAAATCTAATCGTATCCTGGATAACAATTCTTAAAGGGTTGAGTGTGTATAGCTTAATAAGCACTATACGAGTACATACAGTTTTTTTCTATTACAAGTACATGACCTCTGCTTTTTATACACGTTTATTTGAGATACAGTTACACGGCAAGTTCTTGTGACGGCGTAGGTGTAAAAAATATTAAGCTCTATTAAAGTTATTAATTTAAGTTTTTTTATTATAATAGATACAATCTGAGGACACACCTCTGTTTTTTCTATTATAACTAAGAAATAAAATAAATACGATCGCTTCAAGTAAAAAAGAAACGAGGTTGATATATAAAGTATACTCAATTTTTGGTTTATGGATTGTGAATAAATAATCATTTATATTTTTATTATAGATTAGTATTTTAAAGTAGTAGAAGGTTAACAAAATTTTGCTATTCGACATTACAAACATATAAATGTATGTATATACCAACACATTTCGGTAAAAATGTAATTAAACGTTATACGAGAAAAAATACACTTCCGCTTAAAATCTGAGATAAGAAAAATAAATTAGAAAGTGAAATATATGAGTATATTTAAGTTATGAAATCCTAGCATGTTATTGAAGTTACTATAAACGAATTAATTGGCCTAAACAACTTATACAGCGTTAATACTTAAGGTCACACATGAGCAGATAAATATAAATAAGCATCCGATTGCAAAATTAAATATATTAATTGACTTTTAATTTTGCACATTTTGCGAAACATATTCAGAGCAAAAACATATTTCGTTATGTACATAATAAAAAAATACAAAAAACTTGCAACTTTAGGGATTAACCATATTAACGATTATATTCGGTATTTAGTACAAAAACGATCCGATCCAGGTATATAGCGCAACGATGGGTTCCGCGAAAATAATTTCTTTATTAGCTTTATTTACCAGTAACTGCGATGTGAATTTGGATGACACTGTGACAAATTTTCCAAAGAATATTTTAGCTGACACAAGAGAAAAATTATTGATCTCATATTTTTCAAGTTTTTATAAGTAAAAGCTATGCCTAATATAATTATATAATACAATGTATGTGACATTGGCTGTGCGGGCGCGACCATCGGTACTCATAGGTACTATTGTGATGTTAATGCCTGATTGACAGATTGTGTAATAGCGCTGAAGCAATAAGATTCGTCTCGGAAACTGAAGCTAATTAAAAAACATTTGAAGGTTTCATAGTATGCGGGTTTCTGTATATTTTAGATTTATATAATAATTATGGAATTGTAAAGATAGTGATAAGTGATTACGTTTTGGTTTTCATTACAATGTCGCAGATACCTGATGTACATATGTATATTAAATAATGTATTGTAGTTTGTTTAATTTACTCTATACAAAATATTCTTTTTTAGTTTTTATTAAGAAACTAATTTAACAAATGACTTTAATTCAACGGTTATCCAAAAGAGTGAGTATTACTTTCGTAATTATTGAACGTAATCACAATATATAATATCAATAAAGCATGTCGTGTAATCAAAGAATCAAATATAGCACGCTTATCCGATCTAATTAAATCCTTCATAGCATTCGAGGCCCGTCAATCCGTCAATCACGGCCCAGAATCGCAGTAATGAAGCAATCAGTGTTATTAATGATCAAACAAATACAACGTGACAATCAATATCTCACTATTATCGGCATCTCTCGCTGTACACTAAGCTGCATTAATTAATCGTTACGATATTATTCTTATCTATTATCAGTCACCACGTGTATAGCTCAATTGAAAAAAACAGCTACGTTACTGTTTACGAAAGTGTCAATTACATTAAATTCTCATTTGAAAAGTCTTTATAAATGTTAAATATTATGATGGTAAAGTATAAAAATGATGATATGATGAATAATTGCTGTTTATGTGTTTACAAATAAAACAGCAAAAAAAACGGAAAGATGCACGAAGACTATATAAAATGTACTGAGCTATCCCTGTATACAGATAAAAATAAATAACGTAATAAAAATACATACATTTTCCTGTTCAGATTTTGCAAAACTTTTTTAAATGCTTGAGCCGTCTAAGTGTTTAGGTTATGCAGTCTATTAATCATGGGCGGGCTTTAATTTGTAAATTGTTTAACTGTTGTTTTAGTCATTTAATAGTTTGACGTTGACTTTAGATCGACGTTAAATTAATAAAGATTTAATAAATGTATAATTTATATCTTATCAATATTTATTTTTATTTATGTAGTCTTCATATATTATAAAATTGTAAATGGTTACTGTCAATATATTGACGATTTGTGAGAAAATCTATTACTGTAGGTATTAATACGAGGCCTGTCGTGGCGCAGCGGCACAAGAGTGTGACTGTAGCTGACAGGTTCTGGGTTCGATCCCCAGTCGAGGAAATGAAATATTTAATATTTTCAATTTAAATATTTAATGTTTCATTTCTTCGCTCTGGTACTAAGGCAAAGCGCGGCGTTGAATTCCGCCACTCAACACGCAATGCCTCAAATTCGGCGGAAAGTGGGGAATGGAAGTGGAACGGAGTGTCATAACACTAGGTTTCACTTTCGTTCCCTCTGCCTACCCTGCCTAGTGCGGGATACAGCGTGAAGCTGAGAGAGAGAGAGAGAGATTAATACGAGGGAATCATCGTATTACTATAATAGCCAAAACGTACCTATATTTTTTAAAATTTTTGACCACGCTATGTTAATAAATAGTTTATTGATTGAAACTGATTTTTAGTATTGTATTTTCGTAATCTTTCTTTACCATTTAGTTTTTATATTTTATTTAAAATCATTTTGTTCTTCAATATTTATTATTACTACCAAAAAAAATTGTTGTGATAAATTCGCTGAAACATTAGTTTCCAGATTATGGACATTGTTGTTAAAACAACGATCTTATTAAATAAAATTAAATTAAACAAATAATTGTACAATCGAGTGGTCGCTAGTAACAATTATAACGAGTTATTAATGAAATTTAAAATAGTAATCACAAAAAACCCTTATAGTTATATCCAAACTGCACTGCAATAGTTAATATTAGCCTATGTTATAATTGCAAGATTTACATATATAATTTATCAATGATGTAAGTCGACCTCATAGTCATAAGTAGATTATTTATATTAAATAGCAAATTGATATATTGAAAAATGTTTATAACAACGTCTATGTTTATAAATATATATAAATCGTCACCAAACCCTTCATTATAAAAGCTCTTGGCCCAAATCAGTACTCACGTTAGGAAAGTTCGGTCAGCGAGGTCAATCAGTTTGAGTATCTAACGCAGATCACGAAAACAGCCAACAGTATGATGTATGGTTAATAAATAAAAGCTAATATGTAGTTCCATATAAAAAAGTAGGTTTGTTATTTAAATATTTTTGACATTTTCAAATGTTAATCAACATTTACTATTTTCAACTGATAACGATATTTTTAATCTCAATACATAATTTTTTTATACGTTTACTGAAAACTAACTATAATTAAGATATCATAAACAATGTATAATAAAATTTAAACGATTAACTGTAACTTGAATACAAATTATTGAACTGTTGCAAGCATAACTGAGAATAAGATGATTTCAAACCGTAAGATGTTAGACGTCAAGTCCCTGGAGTTTGGTCATTGAATATGATTAATATACACCGTGTATGCTCTAATCGAGTGACGAGTGCAGTATAATTTTCACAGTAAAGAATTATTATGATCACGCCATAACATTTATTGCTGTGCCCTCGATTATATTTTTATTATTTAATTGATATTCGTTTTATTAATATTTAATTAATTAATTATAGTATCTAGTGGCTCAGTAGGAACTTATCCCGTTTATATTGTCACTTACTTATGTTACAGAATGTACGATAAATTCCAACAAATCACTCACTCACTCAGCTTTGCGCTGTATCCCGCATATTGTAGGGTAGGCAGAGTGAACTTGGGAACATAGTGTTAAGACACTCCGTTCCGTTCCCTACTTTTCGTCGAATTTGAGGCATTGCGTGTTAAGTGGCCAAACTCAACGCTGCGGTTTGCCAGAGCGAAGAAATAAGAATACTAAATAGTATCTAAATTGAAAATATTAAATATTTAATTTGCTCGAGTGGGGATCGAATCTACAACCTACCGCGTTTACAGTCATATAATTGTGTCCCTGCGCATACTATAGACCTATCAAATCTATTTTAAGATCATCCATAAAATAAGTGATAATTAGTTTTATCTTGTCATTACACGTTAGAAATATAGGTACAATTCACTTATTTTTTATCTAATTCATATAAAATGAAAAATGTAATTCACCATATCTGAAATTAAAATTTCGTAATCAAACTTATCAAGCGAAGTGTATACACTTGTTACTTGAAGAGATTTACTTCCCTTGACTTTTAAAATACAAAATACTAACAACAAAACATTAAAGTGGAACATGGTGACGCCTTTTATTGCAAAATCGAAGATCAAACTAAATAATATTATTATTAATTTGCTTATGCTATTACATTATTGTTCATCCGTGTACTAACTATCACTTGTACCTACTTTATTTCAGGGTCAATGATAAAGTAAACATGAAAAACACAATAGTTCTATTTCAAACCGACAAAAAACCCACGAATGTGTTCAATATGACGCGTATTTTATTTAAGAAATAAATAGGTTATAATACATTTTATATTGCTAATTACGTTGATAAGGTCAAAATTTAATAATCAATTAATATATGTATTAAGTTCGAATGTAAAGTTGCTATAAAGATACAAATATTTTTTTTTATATAAATTTTCAGACTACAACGAAGTCTCGTTGTAATTGAAGTAACAGTTTGGATAAATATGTACGATGGATTTGTGTCATTATGTCGTACCTATATGCATAAACTTTCACATACCAGAGCGATCCTGTTATTTTAAGTTAAAGCAGTGTAGGCAGAGGGAAATTGGGAACCTAGTGTTAAGACACTTCGTTCCGTTCTGTACTATCCGCCTAATTTACGACATTGCGTGTTGAATGCCGGAACTCAACGCCGCGCCTTGCACTAGTACCAGATATTTTATTTTCTCGATTGGGGATTGAATTTACAACCCTTTAAAATTTACAGTCGCACGCTTATGCTTGTAATACTGCGTTAGTATAATTTTAAAAAAACAAACACACATTTCAATATCTTGGCACAAACAAAAACAATTTAAATTTGAATGTCAGCTATCTGACATATATAATTACAATGTCAATAAACTGTTACCATGTCTGTCGATTACATCCAGCTCCATTAGTGAAAAGTGGTATAGTACTATGATCGTATGTCAAGGCTTACTAATTCATCTATTTTGCATATTGGCCTTTTAATGATATTGAACGGAACATGTGTAATACATTTAACACATGAGCGATTACAGGTCTGCGACCGCGTGGGAAAGGCCGGACGTTGATTAAATTGTCTTATTCTACGATTATTGATAGATTCGTTTTGTAGCTGATAATATATTGTATTATAGGTCATGGTGCAAGAAAGCTATAAATTTATGTTGATAATTTAGATACTGCTGTATTTGAACATGCTAAAAACTGTAATAGAATTTTATCCAATAACATTCACTCACTTACTCAGCGTGAAGCTGAGTGAGTGAATTAGCGCATCCTGCACATAGCAGGGTAGGCAAACTGAACCATTGTCAAAGCACTCCGTTCCACTTCCGAACCCCACTTTCCGCCGAATTTGAGGCGTTGCGTGTTGAGTGGCGGAACTCAAAGCCGCGCGTTGCCTCGTTACCAGAGCGAAGGAATGAAAACATTAAATATTTAATTTATAAATATTAAATATTTCTCTTCCTCGAGTGAGGGTAGAACCCACAACCTATCGTTGACAGTCACACGTTTGTACAACAACACATTCCCATTAAACCATTTTTCATTAAATTTTTATTTTACTCTATCTTTGCTATTTTTACGTCAAATATAATTAACTATATATATTCCTTTACTAACATAATATAAAAGAAAGAAAATGTATTAATTACTAATATTTAGTGATATCTGCGTTATTAAGTGTAAAACAAGGTAAATACATCATTAAATAACAATAGATGATAAATATATCAGCACAACAATGCCATCGTGAGCATGACAGTTAGAAAGGCCCTTCACGCTGGATCGCACAAGTAAAGACACAATACATACACTGATTCAGTTGGAATAGCTTATTAAAAAAGTAAATAATTTATGTTCACCTGTTTAATTATTAGTAATAACGATAAAAACTAGACTTTGGCTATATTTAATCGACATATAAGTATATCCCCATTCGAGGAAATGAAATATTTCATATTTTTAATTTAAATGTTTAATGTTTTTATTTCTTCGCTCTGGTACAAGGCAAAATTCGGCGTTGCATTCCGCCACTCAACACGCAATGCCTCAAATTCGGAGGAAAGTAGGAAACGGAAGTGGAACGGAGTGTCTTGACACTAGGTTCCCAAGTTCCCTCTGCCTACCATTTTTTTCATTTAGATGAAATTTCAGTTGCCATTAAATAGATATTGTCTTAAAAATTATAATGTTATTGGGAAAAAAGATAATGTTATTTAACGAAAATATTTGAGATTAACATTTAGTTAATTAAATAGTGTAATTCAAGTGAGCAAAACCCGCCAGAGGGTCGCTAGTTCAACAATAAATAAAAGCAATGCTGACGGGAACGCTAATAAAACATTTCGACCTGTATACTTAAGATTGAAACTTATCTATGTTTAATATTTAAAAAGTTTATTATTTTTATCTGTGGACCGGATGTCACTTCTGTTGTAATTCGTTAATTAATATAACTTTATTACACGTTATCTATGATCACAGTAAGCTTTAGACACAGCGAAGTTAATTATTTATTTTATGCAAATTGAAATATATTGATTTTTTAACAAGTTAGTTCCAAAAATATATATATTTTTTATAAATATTGTTGTACACGAAAAACTAGTTTAAGTATAATTGCATATTATATTATATTGTTAAAAAAGAGCAAGAAAATCTGGAACACAGTGTTTTGACACTAGGTTTACTCGTCTTTCCTGTTATACATAAAGTTAAAATATTTCATTAGAATACAAATAGATGCTACATACATGTAACTTTACTGAATAATTGTGATATCTATTGAGGTTAGCAAATACAAAGAGGAGATGTTAACAGAATTGGTCGTAATACTTTTATTTTGAATAGTTATTTAGTTTTTAGTTAATTATTTTGCTATATAAATTTTTAAGGTGTCATCATTTTTTTCGAAATATCCTACTATGATAAATTAACACCTATTATATGCATTAATATTATGGAGAATATAAAAAAATGAAATTGATGTCATTTATCATATTTCAATTAAATTTAGTTATACTGCATTATTAATTTTATTTATATCTATTGCACGCATGTTAGGTTTAAGCCGACTACAAATAACTTCTTCCGGTTCACTTCATTTTACTTATAGTATTTGTATGTAAGGTATACTTTTACTTATGATGTCAATAAATAAATAACATACCTGCACAATAGAAGCAACAAGAAGACCGAAGCATAATGCGATACTAGTAACATGTGGTACTGCTGAATCTGATATAGCAATACACGAAGCGATACCGATGGAGGTAAGCAAGAAAGTCCCGACCAGCTCCGCTGTCAACTGCCTCCAGATCAACTTGTTATCAGTTACATCAGACAAACCGATGATTGAGCTTGTCCCTGGAAAAAAATGTTATATTAATACTAAAAAATATTCTTTATTTTTGGTGCGGATTACGTCGTGTTGGTGGACTTAACTCCCTGGAGCACTATCACTAACACGAACGATCAGCACTATGATCAGTATTTGGAGTTTATTATTTTTATACTAATGCGTTGTAAGCTTTACACTATACAGTATATAGCAGGATAGGCAGAGGGCTGTTAGATGCGTATTGTGTGTTGGAACTCGAGGATATCTTATTACCAGAGCGGGGAAATAAAATAAATTCTTACTTCTGGGTGAAAATCGAAGTTAAAACCGTCACGCATACGTTAACTTGGCGTGTCGCTACACCATAACAACCCTAATTACTCTAGACTCTAGAGTATCTACCTCAGCATATAGTAAAAAAAAATTATACAAAAACAGATTATACCATCGTGTGTGTCACAAATTATATAATATATCATAATTATAATGATATATGATAATTCTTCAAAGTACGGTATGGATTTACAAATTGGAATGTACATAAATATTTTCTAATTTAATTTGATGGGTGGATGACTATACGCCTTTCAGAGTCGAAACTACTGATCTGTGTATTATACCAAAGACGCCACTGCAAGACAAGACAAAAGCATAAAAAGAATTCGGAGACACTCTAATAAGTTTTTCATAATATATTTGAGTTGTAAAAAAATTTTTCAATAAATTGTATAATATAATATATAAAATTTAAATTTTATTAATCATTAATATTAATACCTACACACATTTATTTTCTAATATAAACACCTTGTCGATTTATTTTCATTGAATGTTAAGTATTAGTTTAACTGTTCAAATATGATACGATACATACATCAGGAACAATGTCAAGAACTATGTTCAAATAATAGAAATGAGGTGTAATTTGCAACGCCTTGCGATATACGATGATAACACGTATGTATATATATATATATATATATATATATATATATATATATATATATATATATATATATATATATATATATATATATATATATATATATATATATATATATATATATATTTATATATATTTTCTGCATTTTTCGTTGTTCCATGCGGATCAATGAATGTTTGCTTTTATTTCCCAGCTCTGATAAAGCGTTGCAGTGTTGAGCGCTGTAACTTTACACGTAATGCGTCATTTACAACCGAAACCACACCACGTCAATAACGTTCTGTATAAAAATATTAATTAAATAATTCGTGTTACATTATTAACTAAAAATGGTTAGGAATTTTTGATATGTAATTATAAATCCATTTGAAACAACCATACTACAAAAACAATGCGAAACAGATTTTTCTAGAGAAACACATTACATGTTATGTAACAAAATTGCTTCTAAAATAGAATAGATTAAATATCAATCATTGTTATCAAATACCTTATTACCTTATTCAGAAAAAAATATTTCTGTGTAACAATATTAATAGAGTCAGATAAAAAAAATCTTTGATATTCGTTTGATATATATTGATATATTTACATTTTAAATGAAATTCGAACACAACATAACTGTAAAATCGATTCAGATATTTTTCTTTCGTTTAAAATTTTCCTCTCACTGTGTTTCATTTTTTTTTTCTGAGTGCATTTTTCTACTACATCTAGTTCTAGATGTAATCAAAGTGTTGAGTATGTAGAGCTCTAATGATGTATCAAATAATGAATGTAAATTGTAAAGTAACCTAAATATGATAACATTAATTGTGTACAAGTTAAATTTATTATATACTTGTATGTAATTAATTTTAAAAAATATTATAATAATTAATTTATCAATAAAAAAATAGTTAACGTGATGTTATAATATAATCTTTTGTAGTTTTTATAACGTTTGTACAATGAAATATTCATAGTTAGTGGAGTTGTTAAATAAATAAAAAATGGTAAAATATACGAAGGTAAAAAATTTGGTAGTATACAAAATTATAGCAACGTTTTTTGCTAAACTATGAATTGTTAGAAATCATGTAACTCTACTTCCTCAACCATAAATATTTAATATTATATAATATGATGTATGCACATTTTGTAAAATCTGAGTAATTGGAATCTTAAAACAAAATATTGAAGTGGTGTAAGAAATTCGTCCGACAAAATAAAGACACAAATATTTTAAAAATTAAACATAAAATTGTATTGATTTCTTTCATATCTCATATTCCCATTAATGTATTTTAAGTTCTAATTTTAGCTGTATAATACTATTTATGATGATTTGCTTATAACATTTAAATAAATATACATAATTGTAATAATTTTAAATAAAACAACTAGGTATAGTTAATATATTTACGATAAAAATGAGCTGATTTTTTATGCTACCTACCACACTACTTACTAATCTCACTAATAGAAAACGAACTATTTTACATATATTTTTACTTGGGTATTGTAAACAGTTTATATGTAATTGCTATAAATTTCAAAACATTAATTGCAATACAGTGTCAGCGGTACCGGCATTCCCAAATAACAACTTACTCTTGTGCATCTCATCCATTGGATAATCCGTCTTCATTTTGACACTTTCCGTCCGTTTAACACCGAACACCGCACAGTTGCGACAGATATTTACCAATATAACCACAAGTTATTTAATTTATAATTGAAAATTCCTTTTGAATTGTGCCGGAGGGGTCGCTTGATGGTTGTAAGCGTGTCGCACTACCTTTCTGTAAGGCTTCATACACCTGAATGTGCGAAGTGCGGATGACAACGGACCAGCCGAATGCAGCGGACTTTTTATTCCGACTCGGTCTCTTGCTGTGTTTATAAATTAACCGCTAATTTGATATTCATCCGATGTTATCTTTAAATGTGCGTACGCCAACAGCAAATGATACCGTATACCAATTTGATACAAAAATTACTAATTTACGTAAACACGGTATTACTATCTTTAAAAAGTAGAACTGTAATAGACGAAGATGAATTATATCAACATGTTTTTTTTAAATACGATAAATTCTAATTAAAATATTTTGATTCTCCTAAGAATTAATCCTGATAATTATTGAAACTGCATTTCAATTTTTTATTTGAATTATTTTTCCCTAGACACATAATGTTAACCTCAAGTAAACCTGTTGGATCTAAAAATAATATTATCCCTAAGCAGAGGTAACGAGAATCAATGTAGATGATTTTTTATTAGTATAGGTTTTTTCTACTTTTCTCAACTATTTTTACTTCTTCCATTAATATTTGTTATTAGAACCGTACTGTAGGCAAGATGAACTGTCGTTTTATAATGTCATTTCACACCATAGGGCAAGATACAGTTAGCTCATTATGCAAGAATCGTCGGCAGTACGCAAGGAAATTAAGTAATCGGTGGCGGAAATTTGATATATTAATTAGATATGTCAACCAACAGACGGAAACGACGGGTACAGTAGTGTTTGGAACATCGGTTCATCCATCCGTTTAAATTTGTGTCATTTAGCTTTTAATTTGGTTTTTTTTTTGTGAAACTAACCGCGTATTAAACTAAATGATTGAATACACTTGATCGCACTTGATAGGTATCTAGCCTACAATAGAGACAACGTACTTCTAACAAGGCCTATAATTTTTTTATAGCTTTAGGTGGTATCGCGCTTATGGCAGGGTAAGTGGGAAGAGTCAACAACTCAAACAAGGTCTACGTTTATAAATTGTAATTCGCACTTGCCCGGTTTTTATTTTGTTTAAATTGTTTCCTATTAAAAATCATTTTTTACATGTACTTTAAGACAATCTATACTTACAAAAAATTTCTAACTGATCACTGTCTGTATAGAACATATATTAAAAAATATCTTTCGAAATATATTTTACTTCTTGTACTTACTAAAATACGATGTAGGGCAAATTTCTCCACGTTTATTAATGTAATACGGCCCAAAATATTTTTTTTGTCCATTTGTCTGTTTGCCTGTGTGTTTGATTGATATACCTAATCTCCAAAACGTTTACGCACATTTAAATGCAGCATTCAGTATTATGTTTTAGCAACTTCTTCTCAAAATTTAGTGTTTGTTTTTTTTAATAAGTTAATCAATAAAGTTACGACAATTTATAATATTAAGTTCGACAAAATTGCAAAAACATATTTATTCATTTAGCTGAAATTTTACCTTTCATTGTACAAGTATTGTCTTAATAGTGATTAATGTTATTCTAACACGAAAGTAATTGAGATTAGTAATTCAAGCAGGCGAATCGGTTCTTTTAAATAAAGTATACAGAAAATATACACACAATTTGAATAGAAAACTCGTGTTCTAAGAAAGGTAAAAGATTAACCCCATTGGCATAGAGTCAAATTTTTCTTAGCCAAACGTTTTCCGGTATCAAACCTCAATAACAACAACGGCAGTGTCGTGAGTAGCATTTTAATTATATACGTTTGCAATATTTATTTTATTTTCATCGTGTCGCTTCTTCTGGGAGCGAGATTCTGATATTAGTATACTCTGTCGTTCGTATTTAGTTATATTTAATCTAAATTATAAGACAAACAAGAATAAACATAATAATAAAATATTCCACAATAATAAAAATCAAAGGGTTTAATTTGAAAAATAAATTTTGTTGATATAGCGATGAAATTTTTGTAATAAAAAGCTACACATACACAACAGTAAATCATTGCCGTTATTTCGATTGCAAAGTAAGCGTGTGCATCTATAAATAATATGAGTAAGGTATGAAGGTTTTATGCATAATTTACGAGAGTGAGGTAAAACACCATTTATACTGTTATCGGTTGTAAAAATTCAGAAGTGTGTTCATAAGATAAGCCCCCGGGTATTGTTTCAACCTCGAGAGAATGTTTGTTCGGCATACTTACACGTTACTTAGATGAGATGAGTTTTAAACAAGTAGATATTTTAAGTTTCAATTTTATAGTCATATATTTAATTCAATACTATTAAAGAAATAAATTAAATACCCAAGCCATTTTTAAACGGCGTACATAAATATACATTATAATGTATTACAAGTGTTCTATTAGTAATACCTATTACCATATTCAATTTATGTTATATCGACGATAATGCGCCTTTACTTACCAGGACTTGTTAATTAATTATAGGTAAAGAAGTCGCAATACAATAAATGTAACAAATTGGACCTTAATAACGATAAAACCGATAAAAAAATTATTTGTAGAATTAATAAAATTAGCAACTTTTTGTATCGTAGTTTTTGGATGACCATGGCGCATATGGTATAAAATTGAAAACCTGAGATTCTTCGCTACAAGTTTCGAATCCAAATAGTATTTATAAATGTATCTTCAAACAAATTGTGCCTTGGGCATTAGTTTCTGAACATATGAAATATCTAAAAGGGCGGAGAGTTAACTCTGCCAATGAAAAGGCCTTCTGACGATATTACCACAAAAGATGTAAATCATATTTTGAGCGAATCGGTAAAACCATAAAAAATATTTAATATACTAATATACTATGCCACGAAAGCAAAATAAATAACAATGTCTAAAATAATCCTGATGCGCAGTAACAGTAAGGAAACAGGTTTCGGAGCAGTCGCAAACGTGCTCGCAACTATCCATCGCCGCAATTACTTTCTTGTTACAAGATTGTTATTGTCGTATCACGGCTAGTATTACGAGAATATGTACTTTCTAATAACGTCTATTATTTTGATAAGGTCCAATAACAATAAAGTAACACTGCAATATATATATATATATATATATATATATATATATATATATATATATATATATATATATATATATATATATATATATATATATATATATATATATATATATATATATATATATATATATATATATATATATATATATATATATATATATATATATATATATATATATATATATATATATATATATATATATATATATATATATATATAATTTCGAAGTATATAAAATTGCGAAGAGCAAATAGTATAAAAAACCAGTGAATTAAGTTAATTGCGGTGATTTGATCTTTACATTAATAAAATATATTTTTTACTAGGTACAAAAACTATTGTTTTTTTTCAATTTCTCACACTTATAGGCAATTTAAATTGTAAAATACTCAGATTCAATTAAAATGTTTTATCTTAAACTTCCTTGCAATGGTTTCATGCATTTTCATTACTTCCTTATCAGACCGTACCTAATTATTGCTTTTAACTACTTTGGTACCAAATAATCCGAATTAAATACGTAGTGATAGAAAAAAATGTGACTAAATTTTATATTGAAAAAATATAAACCGACTTATACCTTGGTATTTTAATATTTTTCTAAGTACTGAAATTATTAAATTAAGCTATTGATTAATAATATAACGAATAAAAAACATCATAATTTTCATAACTATCTAATGGAATCTTATCACCTTAAACAACCCATATCACCGAAAATAAACTACCGAAAACTCGTACGCGTTATCAAAACCAAAAGGCTGATAGTGATAACAGGCTCAATTTGCTGCCGTAATCATTAACCGCACTTTGTGGGCAGCCAAGTGTGTCAAGTTTATCAAAAATCTGCACAAGCTTTATATTTACGAGGAGCTATGGAAAATCATTATCCAAAGACGTTAAAAAATGAGGCTAATGCAGTTTATCATTAATTGGAAATAAAAAAAACAATACTTACTGATATTTATTAATTAATATTATTTCGTAACGTTTAATATTGCTAGCTAAATACAATTGACTCAGTTATTGATCGTGTAATTTTATCGAAGACTGGATGGTGCACACATAAATAAATACAAAAATTATTTTAAAATCTTTAGTGACAGTTTCTGTCAGGTAATTAAAAACTTATAAAATCTTATATAATCAAAGAACATAACTTAGATATATACTTTTTCAAAATTGGAAATCAATCCTAAATCTTACTTTGTACGTTTCATTATCACAGTAAAAGTAAGAACCTAAGTATACATTGTATGCACACCGTATAAAACCTTAATCTGACATTGTACCTTGGCCGTGGCAAGTACAGAAGTATTATAACAAATTGCTACCTTATAGGCAAAGTACGTCATTCGATTGTTTACATGAGAAAATTAGCTGCTACTCCACCGCGATTTCATCTTTTATACAACAAATTATTTGCCTTAATAATATACCTACCAATGTTTGTTGTATTCCTTTGATAAATGTAGCTATAAATAATTGAAATCCTATGAATAATGTAAGATGTGTGTCATTTTACATTACTCACATCTGTGGATTGCTGAATTAAACAAAAAGTCACAAGAAGAGAGGACTTTATGTGTGACAAAAAAATAAATATATAAGACGTGATAACAAAATGATATCTGAAAGAATTTGAAAATAAACTTCAAATATTTGGCTGAAAAGTGGTATGTGCAAAGTGTTTAAACAAACAATACGTAGAAAATTATCACCGACCGTGACAATGGCGTTGCGGACGATCGCTAAACTATTAAAAACATCTCGCAGATTGCTGCGATTGTTATTGTATGGGTAATAATTTATGATATATTTTATCATATATGTATTTACTGTTCAATTTTGTAACGAGAATAATTTAACCGCTGCCGAACTGGTGAATACATTCGTACGATAAAAATATTTTTATAATAAAAATGTATTTATCGTTGGTCTTTACAGTACATAGGATGTAAATAATAAAGTGATAGCACAAATAACGAGTACATGAGTAAAATTAAAAATATATTTATTTTTTCTTTAAAACTATATTGGCAGCTAACCGTCACAACAAAACCTTGAGTTGTGTGCTTTTTTTTCTATACCATATTTTAAGAGACACTCGACAGCGATTTGGTATCTTAGCGCTTAACAATAAATAAATCTAAAATTTAGATTTATTGTACTATTTATTATGAAAGTTTTAGATATATTATATACCTGCTATACTTTGTAGTTTAAAGTAATGTAAATAAAATGAAATTATATAATAAAGGTAGAGCAAATCGTTTGGTCTCATTAAACATATTTTTCTGGACATATAAAACTAGATTTCCATAAGCTGTAACTAGCCAAATAGTAAAGTTTGTCAGTTGTTTTAGTTATTTACATAATTATATGTTCTAAAAATGAATAAAAATCAATATATACCTGTGTATTAAAATATGTATTTTTTTTCGTAGAGATCGTATTTCGTAGAGTAGAGAGAGAGGTGACCTACGAAAAGACTATCTATGATACTGAAAGAGGGTTACGTAAAGGACCCCTCGCAGGGCATGTATGAAGAGGTTGATGACAGTGGACGATGCGAAAGAGATATATTATAGACATATTATGTATATATTATCATATTTTATTTCAATGTTAAAATTATTTAAAATATTAAAATAAATTATTTTTTAATTAGATTTTAGTATTTGTTTTTCAAATTTTTATTGTTGTAAATCGCTAGAACTCATAAATTAAATTTTACATATCGGTATGTCCGTCAACGCGTGACGAGAGACAATGACGATACAATATGCATGGAGAATTGTACGAATGTCACGGCATTCATATTTCTATTAAGAATACTATTTAAATTTTAGAAATATCATCTCCATAATAATATATAATAATTTACAAAGTCACTGTCAATGTAAAATATATTTTTAAAGTACATGTATATAATAACATAAAATGTACACACAGACAAAGCTGTAAGTTCAAGTTATAAATATGCCACTGCTACGCAAAATATATATTATTTAATATATTTAAAAATAAAGCACGTACAAAACATATTTCAAATTATATTCAGTGGCTATTACATACGATTGCTATTTGAGATAGGTACTGCGAACAATGGAACATCTCCAAAGTGAAATAAAACAATGACGAGTTTAACCAGTTTGTAATTATTTAGACGAACTGTATTTTAACAGCCACATTTTAACAGTGATATCACTTGGAAGCCATTTGAAATATTAATAAATTTATTATTATAGTATTAACATTATTCTCGCTTCCAATTACCGCTTTTAGATCAAAATGAATAGAACTTTAATAAGGAAAAATATATGACTAACGTTTACTTTTATTTATAACCTTGATTTAAAGTTGAACTATTTAATCATTTTCCATATAAAAGTCACGTATAATATTAGTATTATTTAGCGGAAAATAGTACAATCTTTACGTGTACTTCTGAGTAGAGACAGCTATTAGATATAGAGATTAAAAAAAGCCCGAGAAACTGACGTACATACTTGTTGGTAATGTAGTCATCGGGCTAAGCTTCCAGGAATACATTTAACAGTTTGTACTCAATACTATAAGCTCATACTCGTTGATACTTATCACATTATAAATACGGTATATTTCAAAGTCATTTTTACTATTATATTACCAAAAAAACATAATACACACAAACAAATAAAAAAAAAGCTTAACACAAATTGGTGATGTTACGTTTAATTGTGAATAATGGCCATTAGTTTTATAAATTCCATAGATGACGAGTTTTATTAAAAGAGATAACTTGATAAGTTGTCCAAAACCTTTATATGAATTATTCTCAAATTTTAAATATCAATTTGTTGCACATTATGTACATAATTAATTTTTATATAAAAAACAGGAATTAAATGAATTACTTGTCTTCTAAATATCTAATTTACTTTATATAATTTATTGTAATAAAGTTTATTTGTAAACCCTAGCTTGCTCTACAATTATTTCACAACATTAACAAGACAATAGGCTGTTAAGATAAACTTTAAAATGATCATACATCTATCAATATTACGTACCTATCCAACACGTAATCTAACTTAGCTACCAATAACAATCGGCCATCAATCTTTATTGTACCCCTAATGTGTTTAATTATGGATACATCTATAATTTCCGCAATTTCTATATAA
This sequence comes from Eueides isabella, assembly GCA_019049475.1. Classification (NCBI taxonomy): domain Eukaryota; kingdom Metazoa; phylum Arthropoda; class Insecta; order Lepidoptera; family Nymphalidae; genus Eueides; species Eueides isabella. The sequence goes on from CM032385.1 coordinate 12,999,709, forward strand.
AAATATTCATTACTTTTTATAGATACTAGAGAAACTATTCAATACTTTGTAATAATATACAATATTTTCTATTAAATAAGTTCAATGTAAATATAATATTTTATATTAGATAGTAGTATATTATGTGTATACTTTTTTAGAATTGCCCTGTCCGATTTGAACCAAAGATAGATTACCGTTAAGTACGTGCATCAATTACAATATTAACTAAAATATCAATCTCAGAAGATTCTCGATGGTAATAAATAGAAATCAACTAAAGGATTTCTCGAAAAGCTTTTCAATGGGATTCAATCGTCCCACAAGAGGGCATTGGCACGGTTTTTGCGCAGCAACTCGTGAGTGCTTTTACAACTAACCCATCATTAAGTGAATGATCCAAATAAATTGATCTTTGAGGTTATTGACTTGTAGTATTTCATTACGCAATTCACAATACTATTATATAAATCATTATGAATAATATTACTATTCGACGAGTTTCATCACAACAACAATATCGAATAATCGTGAATAATGGTGTAACAACAAGTTTTTGAAGTATCCTCTGGTCTATCACCCTAATGTATGATTACATAAAAAGGTTTTATAGTTTAATTTAAATTTGATTTTGTTTCTTTATTACTGTACAATATAGAGTTAAGCTTATACATAGATTTAAAAAAACAGTTCGTCATCGCATATATAAAAAATATACCTAACAAATAAGTTTACCTTTTATAAAAAAGGATATTTTAAAGTATAGTTATATACAATCTCAACATGAAGCAACAAATCTTATAATAAGTCAGGTACAATTGATTAAAATTGTCTGTAACTTGCGTGGGCCGGTTGTCCAGAATTTCCTCTATTTCGAGAGACATGACCTAACAAGACAATTTGACTGATTGTGCTGGACCGAAATAGCCGACCATTTTCATGACAACTGAAGATAAACGGATTAATGCCAATTTAGTGAATGATCTTTTAATCTGTTACATCATTGTAAAAAACATAGCGTTGTTTGTTCAAATTAAGTATTCCATGACGTTTGTGTCCTATAAAGTTTTACAATTTACATCCATAAATGTGGTTCTAATTCATTATTGTCAGAATCATAAAGAATATTGAGGCCTGTCGTGGCGCAGCGGAACAAGCGTGTGACTGTAACCGACAGGTTCTGGGTTCGATCTCCAGTCGAAGAAATGACATATTTAATATTTTCAATTTAAATATTTAACGTTTCATTTCTTCGCTCTGGTAATAGGCCAAAGCGCGGCGATGAGTTCCGCCACTCAACACGCAATGACTTAAATTCGGCGGAAAGTGGGGAACTAAAGTGGAACGGAGTGCCTTAACACTAGGTTCCCGGGTTCCATCTGGCTTCCCTGCCTCGTGTGGGATACAGTGTGAAGCTATTAATTAATCATAACGAGTATTTTTAGCGTTTCAAGTTTCCTAAGCAATAAAATTAAAGGTACTGTCATTATATAAAAAATAAATTTATATTCGATTCGAAATTTGCATGTCTATTTATGATTTCTTTTTATCTTCAAGTGCCTAAATCACTTAATAGTTACTAGTACAACTATTAACATGTAAAAAAGCCTTAGCAATTTGTATATAAAATAATATACAAATTGTTAAGGCTGCAAAACTGCATATGAAACATATTTGTGTTTAATATTTATTAATCGATTTTTTTGTACATAAGAACATTTGCTCACTGAAAATCTTCTCCGTATAGATTTATTATTATTATTATATATCATCCAAGCAAGTCCAGCATATGGCTGGGTAAGAAGAAAGCTACCCTGCCATGTGCTGGATACAGAATGTATCTTAAAAATATAGTGATAATTATACAATTTTTTAGCTATTAAAAAAATTACTAAAAAAGAAACAAAAAAAACCAAAATAAGTAAGTAAATCTTATATACCACAAACGTGGCATTATATAATTGTAGCATATTTGAAGTAGGAAGGACAACGATTAATATATCAAAGTTAACCCAAATTTCTGGTAAATTTGCGGACTTTTTCCTTTTCATTAAGGGGATATTTTCCTTTTTATTTTGTCTAAAAATAGCCATTGCAACATTTTTAAAGCGTGGCCTTTCATGACGAAAATTAATTTTTAGCAGTAGTGTTTCAACTACTTTTTTTTACCGTTTTTTTTTTCGAAAGTTAAGAGATATAGTTAATTTTCTTATATATATATATTTGTTTATTCTTCATTTCTTTGTTCTTCATTCATTTGTAAACCGATATATTATTTATAACAATAAAATTCTTGAAGTGTGTACAAACGAATGGATACAGACACCGAATAAAAACTTGTCGCGTGTGCAAACTTGTCGCGTGTGCAAAATGTGACAGCAAACATGTGCCTATCGTAACGCAGGGGTTACGATAGGCCTCTAATATTAGACACATCATATTAAAAAGCATCAAATTGTTGAGATATCTAAAAAGCTTTAGTACTAATAAGTAATCTATTAATATTATATCTATTTTTTTTATCATTCTAATGGTACATCTATAATCGTCTATTCAAAATAGTATAGATTTTACTAAACGATATTATTGTCGTTCGAATGTCTGTTAAAAATTAAAACAGAACGTTACATTACAGATTCCGTATAATAATTAAAATCAACCACTTAGGGATTTCCGCTGTTTTGTAGCTTAGTTGTTAATAACTATAATATAGAATTTAATTGCACGCTTGGATCACATTGTTGTGAATAACAATAATGTTTTTCATTATTTACCTCTCCAGACATAGTGAATGTTAAAAAAAATCAGTAAAATTGGTACATAAGCAATCAAATGTGTACCTAATTCTTAATTAACATACAGTCACTATAACGTATATAAAGTAAGACATTTAAAACAATAATTATTGAATAACGAGGATCTTGAGGGATATGAATCTATTGCCAGTATATCTTTTCAATAGCGAAAAAGAAAAATGTCGTTCATAATATTTATTTACTATTAAATAATAAATTAATTCATAGAATCGCCAATTTATCGAAAACGAATTACAGTTAGAATATATACTATATTGACGATTAGCAGTTGTAATATATTTGTACGTACTAAACAATGTGCGTGGCACGCTCTAATAGAAGCCTATGTTCAGCAGTGGACTATCATAGACTGATGATGATGAAATAATGGATATATCTACAGTTTGTTTGGATGTAGTATTAAAAAACTGAATGAAACACGGGCGTGGACTAACATCAATAATTTGTAAATCTGTTCCTGAAGACCTTGTCGCCAACCACGTACACACATAATTGATTAATTCTCCACACATTATCATAATTTAATGTAAATCCGTCTATTTGTAAAACATACAGAGATGTTCAATAATTGATCACATGTTGGTAAAATGCTGGGATATTTATTTATAGAAAAGCTTTTAGAATTCATATATATTATGTAGAAAGAATTTTATATATTAACTTAAATTATTTAATTATTAATTGTTACATGCACTATTGTCGACCACCAAATTAATATTTAATAGCTTAACAGCAAACAGTTTACGTAATAATACTATAATAATTTATATTGATAAAATGTTGTTTTTGTCGTTTAAGACTATATTCATATATACATATAAGTAACAGGATAATTAACCATATATTCTGTTTACAATAGTAACTATTGTAATGTAAATCTGCAATAATATTAAAAATAATGTATAGTAAACATTGAGACCCGTGGACAAAGCAACCAAACTTTTAACATATGGATTTTAAAATATATCCCCAAAGACAACAATGATATTTATAAATAAAAACAACACATTTTTACTGTAACCCTATAATCGTAATAAATGGTTTACTGTTACAGTGCTTGGATGATGATTGAATAGTGCTTCGACATCATCTCATATGAGTCGTGAGTTTTAAAATGATATCAAAACTAACATACACAGCTTTAATTATTTTGAAAAAAATGAATAAAATTTAAGAAATCCAAAACATATACAAAGGCAAATATACATTTTCTAAAATGCAATTAATTGAAATATAGTGAATATGTCAGGCATTTTGTGCATAGTGCATTGGACATAACCGTCCCGTCATGCAGCCTTACCAAGAGGTAGGCGAGAAGCTTTTGTAGCCGGCGCTTGTACTTGGGGCTCCTGGTTGGAGTTGCCGCTCTCTACATCTGCAACCATAGTCATAAACTTTGAAGGTTTCGTTATTGTTTTCGTACCATTCCATTTAAGAATGTTCTTAAAATAATTTCCATATAGAATATATTATAAAATTTATAACAAAATAATAAGCATTAAGAAATAGTTTTTATCTGCTCTAGCTATATAATACTAGATAAAAAAGCTTTTTTCTTTTGGTACGTCCTTCATGATTGCTATCTGTTTACTGACTTTTGGATACCATCCAAAAGTGTGTATGTTGTTAATTAAATTATTTCTATTATTGCTAATACATATCGTGATGTACACCGTAACGTCCATATTTCTGAATATTTTTTTTAAATCGTTAGTTAATTTAATGACTTTTTGTTACTTATAATAATAGAGCACGTTGCGCAATCGCTGCTTCCTTAATGATGGACCATTCAAATAAAAAAACGATTCGTTCAATCAAATCCTCACATGAACTGGGTCACGATCAATACCAACAATAACATATAATTAAAATTATATTTCCTTCATTGCTTATTTTTTGCACTATAGCAAAATTAATTGCAATAAAAACAAACAGTCCAAAATATATTTTTTTAAAATTATCCATTACATGCGATAAACAAGTAATATACAGCCAAAGTATTCTTTAAAATATGGTATTTTTTATTATTAAATCGATTAAATACAAAGACAACATTATAAAAGGATATGATAAAAAAGATTTTATTGCCTCTGTACGCGTGTTATCCGGTAAGACATGCGTAGTTTGGACAAATCACCCGGATTTAATCGGCATACAGATGAGCCTATATACGTTATTCATATCATGCATTATTTAGAATTACGTTCAATACATTTACATTTTAATTATATATTTGCATATATTTAGTACGATCGCTGTACGTCTTCTAGAAAATACTATATTTATTGTACTTAAAGTATAACAAAAATAATATTAAAGTATGTTTTATAATAAACATTTGTCTGAAGAAAACGAATATGGAGGAGTGAAACATGTATTAACATTTATTTACGTTTTTTATGACAAAAACAATTATACCTATGTATAAATTTGTAGTATATTTACATTAGTTCAAATATAACTGATTAAAATATATCATTTTACTAACCGAATGTTGGATTAGGTTTTCCCACCTTCTTAAAATAAATATAAATACTGCATTGGAATGTAAAAGAGAAGCCAAATTGGTGTATTGCCCTCTTTTATTTTTTTAAGCGATATTTACACGAATTTTCTGAATAAATTAATTTTCATTATATAAGAGGTTTACTCAAAAATGTCCATTAGCTATTAATAGAAATATTATTATAACATAAATATGTGTTGTTCTATAGTAGATTCTACAGTAATTAAACGACGCCATCGATTGCAACGAATGCAAGTATAGTACCTATATATTTATGTATAGAAGAAACTAAGCCGTAAAATGTTGTTGCGCTATACTAGAGCTCAATATACAGTTAGCTTCACTAATGCAATACCTCAAATTCGGTGGAGAATGGTCGAACGGAAGTAGAACGGAGTGTCTTAACACTAGGTTTCCAAGTTCCCTGTGCCTACTCTGCTGTGTGCGGGATACGTCATGAATCTGAGTTATTTAATTCTAGGTATATATTAGTAAATCAAAAAATATCTTAAAATTATATGTTAGCACTGTGTAACACTAGCGTTAAATCAAAATACCTACATACATATGTAGTACATGTCGTATTTATAGGCGAGATAAAAGTTCAGTCGTATATTGGTGTCGGATCTTTATAAAATTAGTAGAACATTGGACGATTTAATTACTTCGTTAAATTATTCTAAATTAACAAACAAATCTACGATATTTTCTGTAATAAATACATGTGTGTATATGCTATGTTTAAATTCAAGAGCATTGCATATTTCAGTAACATATATAATTTAAAGTATAACTATCATCAGATAAGATAACATATATTACAAAATAAGGATAATTTTTAATAATTCAATCTCTACATGTGCTCGATATGACAAGTAATTAATTATATATTATATAAAGTAATAAATAGAATAAACTTCAACAAAACCATATATACCATAAATTAAAATTAGCATTTATAACATTCGGATCCATATATAAAATACCGTTTTAGAGTTTCATGGCTTATACCATAGTAGCCAGGTAGTACTTTAGGACACTTCTGGCAAGGACAACCTAGTGTCGATATGCCCACCCGTTTACGTTTCCCACCTGAATATTTACAAAGACGGAGTACCAAGAGTATTTTTATTATATCAAATCACATTTTTTACAATATTATACTAAATCAAAGTTGATATTAGTTTAGTGATAACATAGAAGAGAACGGCGTTTACTTTCAATTAGGCTTTAGTGACCGTAGAATATAACAAAACAATATAATATATCAGTATGATCAATATCCGCTGATATATCGGTAATATATTTATTATCTAATCTAAATCCTTTCTCACTCTAAGTCTCAGAAGAAATTAGTTAATGACTCTTAAATCGTAATTGTAAATTCTCTCGTGTAAAGTTTATGTTACGATAATACAAAGCCATTGTGCTTGATAATGACATTTATGTTAGATCTACATAACAATGTAAATTGTCTTAAATATTGAACTATTAAAATTATCTTATATATTGTACTAATGGTGCAGTTAAGTAACACTTTTCCCTTTTTAATAGAATTTAGAGTAAACTATAAATATCTAGATATTATAAATTAAGCTAATTTACTGTTAATCAAATATCATATTTTGCGATTTATGTAAAAATATTTTGTTTTTTATATTTTTTTTAGTTTTAATCTCTGGCGCAAGAGGACGGCAGTCTTACCGGTCTGTGTGTCTGTCTGTGGATGAAAACAAATTTGAATGCAGTTTCTTTAATCGATAGACCAAACCATCGCAGTGATATTTAGCTATGTTTTAAGAAAACCGGATAATTAATTTTACCTACAAGCACTTTACCGGGACGATTTATTTTTTATTTGATTTATATGTATGTATTTGTATATAGAATAACAAAAAAAATATCCAATATTATTTGTTTTATTTTTGTTTATATCATAAAATTGAATCTTTTTTTGACGTCAAAGATCGATTATTTATCTATGTACATAAGTTTTAGTCTTGTATGAATGTTTTAGTCTTGTCTTGTCTTAAAAAAATATATATTGAAAAATAAATAAATTTATTTGTGCTTAAACCTAAATATATTTGTTTGCATTTAAGCCTAATTTATAATGTTCCTACCCTGTAAGTGTAACCGTAAGTAATAAGTGGTTCCACACCAAATGGTTCGTGAAGCCATTTTAAATTCATATTAAATTTATTTTCCAAATATCATAATAAATTTATAAATATTTATAAATATCATATTAAATTTACTTTTCAAATATTTATCATGCATTTTGTCAGTAAAATATTTTTTTATGTTTGTTACTTATTGATTATTTATTTATAATTATTTCTATACCAGCGTTATTCTTTCACCTCGCTTAAAAAATATTTATTTTTCATCAACAACAATTTCAGTTACAATATAAATTAATAAATTTCATTTATGTACTAATGACAGATTATAAAAAATATAAATTTTCAAAATAATTAAGAAACTTACTTTGCACGTTTTTGGTAGACATTCTTGAAATATTCTTTGAAAAGTTGATTTGAACAAGAGGCACTCACGCGCACACACCTCGTAGACGACCGCTACGTTGTTGTGCTACGAAACTATTATTAGCTGATTATGCTGTAATGACACTAATATTAATGTTATATATTATTTTAGTACGTCCGGAGCGGGCAATGTTCTAACTAAGAATGACAATCCGCCCTGTTTCGCCTGCCTCGAGATAAAGTGGTAAATTGTAGAATAAATAATCATGAACTCCTCTTGCTTATTGGTTGGGACAGCATTATATGTCATGTTTATTTATATATCCTTCATGTGTCCAGGTTTGCATAAAAAAATTGACTCTTTATATTGTAAATTGGAAATACATCAAATCATGAAATCATATGGTTTTTTTTTATCAAACACCTATAACAAAATAATATAGGCTGGGTTAAAGAAATAAAGTAATTGTGCAATTAGAAATATCTACAGTAAATACAGTCTATACCAGTGTTTCTCAAAGTGACGCTTACGCCCCACTAGGGGGTAATTTGACAATTGGAGGTGGGCAATTTATGATTTAACCAAAGAAAAATTACCCCCTGGCCAAGGCATTTTAAGCCAACGCTTGGCTTAAAGGGGACATGGTGGTTTTAGAAATCCAAAAGTTGGGCTTATATGTTCAGTGTAAGTACTTGATATGGAGAACGCCGACAATAAAAAAACGATGTTTGTAGTTTAAGGTGATCAAAACAATCCGATACTGATGATACTGTCTGATAAATATACTAGTTACCTAAACTCCGAATAAAGATTTATCCAAAACTTTGTTTAATATTCTATGTATATTTTTTACTAAGCGCCATTGCCCGACCAAGGTCAGTTAGAAATAAAGGACGGAAGCTGTAATTACATAATAGCTGTGTTAAAAGTATCACATTAATTAAATGTTTTAAGTAGCTAATCTAAACTAACTAAACTATCTATGTATTATAAAAATATAATGTTAAAAAAGTATATAAAAAAAATTTATAAATAACTATCAAAGTCTAATAGATTTTTTAAATAGTCGAAAAATAAAAACTGCACAAAAGTACTTTTTATACATATTGAAACATAATATACTATAAACATATATACGAGAAATATTTTTTTTTTCAAAATAATGCTTATCTTTTTAAAATGAAACAGAGCTAAAGATAACATTTATAAAACGAATGTGTCAATTAAAAAATGTAGCATTATAACTATTGGGTTCATTATATTAAGGATTTTTTAAGTAGGGGATGGATGTGAAAACAATAATCTTAGCACACTGTTAATATTTACATTTAAAGAAACAAAATATACAGTAAAAAAATGTGTGTTTATTAGTACATAATTAATGGAGGGCCACATTTTTAAGTTATCTACGCCACCAGAGCGTAGTAAACTAGGCTATTGTTTGTATAACAAGAGCTGATAATGCTAATTTTTAAAAAAAAAAGTGTATTACAAACATAACATGATATTTTACTGCTTAAATTTTGTGCAATCAACTTATTATCGTAAAATTAACAGAAATATTAAAATGTCAAGATTAGAAAAAATATATATCAGGCTATAAATACTTTTAGATAAATAAAATTTATTTCATTATGTTTAAAATTTTGCGGCCATAATCTATTTAAGTAAGATTATCTGTGTCATTGAATTATTACACAGTACAAAGTCAAAAAATCCCTGTGTACGTCCTGATTTTCAATTGTCACTTAACATGCTCTCTAGACTCATTTTATGTGATTCTCTTCCAGTAACACGCTGTTTTCTCGTAGATCAATAAATGTCTAAGCTCTACTTCTATTATAGTTCACTTTTGTATTACATATTATTTTTACCATATTTTCACCGCTCATCTTCTCTTAATGCCCAAATCACTAGAGCACGTACTTACTGTAACATTCTCGTTTATATAAAATAATTATTTTCTGTTTACCTTTTTATTTCTTTCGATGGATCTTGATTTATAATTTTTATCACACTATTATTAGATTCAATATTTCGGCTAAACCATTAAATAAAGTCTTTTATCAAAAATTAAATCGATCATGGTTGATATAAGAAGAATATCGTAGTTATGGTAATAAAATTTGATTATTATGTGCGACAGTGCGTTGAGCCGAATAATTACTTCGTAGCGTGATTGGAGTATTGATAATTTTCATAATTTTATTTCTAACTAACGACCTGCCTTCGGCTTCAGCCGCTAGAGTTACTGTATTTTATTTACTAATCTCCACGTGTTCTAATAAAATTATCACTTTTAAGATAATATCCAGTTTATAGACCGGCAACCCACCTGTAGCTCCTCTGGTGCTACACGGAGCCGTGGGCGGCGGTGAACACTTACCATCAGGTGACCCGTACGCTCGTTGGCTGTGTCTAGTCCACAAAAAAAAAGTAAAACATACACGAAATGTTGCAAGTTAAAATATAATATAATTGTGAAAATTAGTATTGCATTTAAATTTAGTAAGCCATTTCTGAGATTAGCCCGTACGAATGTATAGACAAACAGAAACAAATATTCACTATTTTGAGCCCTATTACATGAATAAATAGATTTAACAATTTTATATATCTCTCATGTACGAATAATGATTGGTTACATATTTATTCTAAATATAAAGTTTATTGTAAGAGTACTATTGAAATATATTTAAAGTAATTTCTGTTAACCAAAAACAATGTTCTCCCTTTTAAGAAATATTTTGCCTAATTAAAATGATGAACATTTTTTTAATGATTACTACTAACAATAGTCACTGCAAACAAAGTTTAAATATTTGGGTATCTCTTATCAGAAACATGAAAGGAACAATATAAAAATATTTTTTATGTATGTTATAAAGTATTAATAATCGCGATATTAATCTTTTGTTATTTTATTATTATGCTTGATATGAAAATTTGATAGAAACGTTCGCATTTAATTATGTTCTTAACTTCTTAATCCTATATGTAATTGATTTTAATCGGTGCAGTAAATCATTTTAACCAGTCAATGTTCTTTTTCCATAAAAAAAATATTACAGGAAGCTTGCAGTAGATGTGAGAAATTTAACTAAGCATTCATATATATTTACTTATATGTTAAAGATTATTTGTAATTAATGGTGAAAAGAGTTTATAAGTAAACTTATTTTTACTTTATTTAACGTTAACTTCAAAGTAAATGAAATAAAAATCTTTTCAAACATATATCTAAATAAATGTATCTGTGAAAAATCAGCAGAGGTGGCTGCTAATTCACTTTAAAGTAAAATTGAGAATTAAACGTAGGAGTGCTACGAGTGCTTGCATCCGCATAGCAATGTATTATACGCCTACATCACCCCATAGAAAGAAATTATTTAATATTATTAATTAAGTTTGAATTCACGTGGGTCTAAATTCAACTCGTGCATCTATACTAATATTATAAAGCGGATAATTTGTTTGGTAATTTCAGGAACTACTGGCCTATTTATTGAAGAAAGTTAAACCGTTGAAGTTACATTTAGTTAATTACTTATTTAGTTACTTAGTTAGTTAGTTAGTTACATCTTAAGAATGACCCAAAGAAACCATATCTATTTTTCTGGCTTCACGTTATAATCAACAGAGTAGGCAGAGGCAATCTAAAAACCGAGTACTAGACACTACAATTCCATTATCGATCCTTTTTTAGCATTTTTTTTAAAAGAAAGAAAAATTAGTTGAAAATTTTAAAATAGCAAGCACGTCGGACGCCGTATGTATAAATTATTATACTGTAAATTTATTTCGATAAAAAATTATTTTAATTTAAACAATTTTATATTTTATTCTTCTCTCGAAGAGTCTGAATGCAGTTATAATTATACTAGCCTGGATTACACTTAAAACTTTTTTTCAGAGCTACGAGCGCAAGCAGTGAAACCCATGGAACGTGCCTTAATTGTTGTTATTACTTTCATTTGTCATAATGGCAGTAATTGTAACGATGATTATGCAATTTCTGTAGTATAATTTATTTCTATTTTATTTGGTAAATATAAAAAAGGCAAAGTTAATAAAAAAAATGCTATTTCAAAAACAAAAAATAGCTTTAAGTATACCTATTGAGGCCTATTTTAGCGTAGGGTACAAGCGTGCGAGTGTAAAAGCGGCTGGTTGTAGGTTTGATTCCCATTCAAAGAAATAAAATATTTAATATTTTTAAATTACCAATCTGGCAAGGCAAAACTCTACGTTAAAATCCACCACTCAACAAACAATTTCAATACTTAAATTACATTAAAATGTTGTAAATTACTTTCCAACGATATTTTTTACTTACTTCACATAACATGTATAATTATCTGATTCACATTGGTTATTTAATAAACAACCAAAATGTATTCGTTCATTCGTCTAGATGTGTATGTATTTTAGCTAACACAAAAATTTTAATTTTTAAAAATTAAAAAATAAACGTATATTACCTCACATATAATATATTATATAGAGATACATTCGCTTTTCAAAAATATTATTCAGGACAGGGTTTTTCATTCATTTCATTTAATTTCATAATGTTAATTCTACATTTTTTTCTGAAAATGATCTTTCCTTACAAGTAAAAAGGAAAAAGACATGTTAAACATTTATATAAGAAGACCCCCAGCAGTTAAAGGTGCAGGAAATAGATAATGTGATCGTAAACGCAAGAAGCACTATTATCTCATATATAATACCTATTATCTAATAAAAAAATATATGACTGTAAACATGATAGACTAAAGTGCTTACGTCAGACAGCTAAGACAGCTAAAATGTTTAATCTGCTTTTATCTCATAAAATAAATTGAAAAATACTATAGTGAATGATACTAAGCATTTTTTTTACGAACCACTGATACACAATAAGCGTGCAACGCTGGTTTCTCTCTTCAAAACGAATATTTCGAAAATGGGTGTGGAGTAAAAATAGAAATATTTATGAAATAAAAAAACAACTTTTGAAGTAGTCAAAAAAACTTTGTGAGATTTATTTGGAGACCAATTTTATTTGATACACGTTGCTGATTTACAAATCAAATTTAATTTAATCAAAATTAATAACCGTTGTTGGAATATAATTACATCATCATCACATCAAAAACCATCAACAATAAAAAAAAATATTTTAATTGAGACTTTCAATTTCTTCAAAGATCATCCATCCATAATCTAATATATAAAGCGTTTGTCCTTGATTTCAATATAGAGATATTGTCTTAAGAGAAATATTATTTTCTTTTTCTAAACAAGAAGATAAATAAGATTACTGCGGCGGGGTCGCTAATATGAAATAATTGTAACCGTTACTAAAATCTTATCTCTGTTTAATGTGTGCGTTATAAATAATGTCCACCTTAACTTAATTACTTTATCACAAAAATAACATTGTTCTTATATCAGATCATCTCTATTATCTGAAACTGAGCATTGGGTGAAAGTGATAAGGTCGCCGTGATACTGTGATACTCTGATAAGGCGGCACTATTGTAGCTGTTATCTTGTATGGGGTAAATATTTCTCTTGGTGCTGGCTGAAGGTCATTATATAAGAGCGTTTGGTTACAATGTCTGACCGAATTGCGAATTATTATGTAAGGGACGAAAAGATAAGTGATTAAACTATTTTTTCTTCTCGTATATTACTATCCTTTAATATTCTTTTTACATTGAATTTTTTTGGAATTAACTTTATTTTAAAAATGTATTATAATATATTTATATTATTATATGATTTTTACGTTTTATAAAACATTTTGTTATTTTACTTTACTAGAATTCTGATATTATAATATAATAATTATATATCAACCTGATAATAACCTGGTAATGGATTAAATTTTCCTCATTTATAATTAATTACTAAAGATCCCTACCGGTTTGTTGATTCATTTATTAAAATTGATAAATGTATTCAGAATATTATGTAAAACTCTAATGCCTAATAGGCAATTGATGTAGTCATAGCTCACCATTAGAATAAAAAAAAATAAAGTATTAGAATTCTAAGACCCTGAGCACCATCTGTGGTCGGTGATTAAAGTAAAGCTTAGCAAATGCTTATATGGTTTTCCTCATAATTCCAAGAAAAATAACAGAGAAAAACAACAATAGATACAATTTATTCAAGTTAAGTTAACGTTGACTCAGGCGTAGCGATATCTTCACACGCAAAGTTTTTACCATTTAATTATAAGCTAAGAGGTTAAAACATAAGACAATTAATTTTCCTGCTTATTAATAATTACCCAAAGTATACTACAATCAGTCTACTATCAGTCCTACTATCGGTCCGTCTGTAAAATTGATTATTATTAATACTCAAAGTAAATTTTGAAAGTATATCGATGGCATGAACAACATTTTTATGAGATAAATTATCATCAAAAGTGTCGTATCGGGAACAACGCAGAACATATCAAATTAAAGTTTTGACTACAGAATATGTTTTTAAACAAATAACAAAGGTCGATTCCTGTCACGATATATATCCGTTTGTCTAAAATCTAATTTTACAAGCTAGAAAGATAGAATTTATTTGCAATATATCTTAACTCTGAACTTATTTGCAATATAATTTATTTGCAATATATCTTTCATTGTGAATAACGAGACAATTATATATAATCTAATAAAAGGGCAGCGCTCATATTTCTAAACGATTCACACAATATGGGTATCAAATAAAGGGCTTGTCTTGAAGAATACAATAAAAAAACTCCCATGAAAAAAATTGCGTGTTCCATTTACTAAATTTGATATTTTTAAAACAACTACGCAATAATATTTATGTATAATTTCTTAAAATTGTAAAACATTATTTCTTATTTTTTTTACTTTACTAATTATTATTTCTTCATTTTATATACAATAAATTATACCTTACCGCTTCCCAAGTTCTCTCTTCTTTGCTTTATGCGGAATACATCGTGAAACCAAAAAAAGTAATGACAATCATATTTAAATATATAGATATAATTAATGTAATAAGCGCAATCGCAACTATCGTGCCTAACATGGACTGACCTTACGTTAAGTTAATAAAATCTTTACTTTTCACCTATTACACACACATACGTACATATCCTACTAGAAAACATTGCTATATAAATGTAAGCATTGCATAGACTTTTTGTTTACATTCATCGCATATAATCATACACATTCTACCTATGACAGTGTCATGAAAAAAATATATGTATATGACACGTATCACACAAATTCCCACACAAGTCATGAAAAAATTATATGTATATGACACGTATCACACAAATTCCCTATATGGTTACTAAATATATATGTTTCCTTGTAGGCAGCGGTAAAATAAAAACAAGGAAAGCTCATTAGTCAAGGGTTTTTGTGATACGTCAATGACACGCAAAAATAACAACGCAGATGAATATTGATTTTAAACCAAAATAGCAAGGAAAATAAATTAATTGCCTTTATACTATATGTAATTCATAATATATTAATGGTAGGGATAAAATTATATTTGGTACGTTGTAATAATATTCATAATTAAAATAATTTAACCATGTATCATATTTGCCGTATGTAAGAATCTTTGTTCAATACATTGTAAGATCAAGTTTTTAGACATTGTTTGAAACGTGTCAAAATCGAACACATTCAAAGCATTACTTAAGAACCGCAACTCAAGAAACCTTACAGACAGTATGTAGATAGATATATTATACAAAAAATATCTCTACAAGGGGGTTTTATAATGGACAATGAGCACAAAATACAGCACTGTGCTGTATATTTAAATATTCCATTACATACTACATTAGACAACGAAGAAATATAAATATGACTTTAATATACGCTCTTTATTATGTGCCCATGGTAATAGGACATCCTCATAATCTTTTCCCGTTAACCTTAAAACAACTAACAGTTGACGACTTCCGCTAAAGTGGACATATGAACAAAATAAAAACATATAACGCAACATTATACTCATAATAATTTGTATATTGTGACGACCATGACCGATGATGCCTTGTATGTGCAATTTTTATTAAAAACTCTATGCAATTACTACTAACCTATATATGTAGTGTTATTTCACAAAATGTAAGCACTCTTTCAAACATAAAATTGCTCATGTCGAACCGAAAGGGATTATAAGTACTATTTTAAAATTTTGTACCTAATGCCTATTTTTGCTACGTTTTTAACTTTAACGCTAACAATGATATAGAGCAACAATGCTCTTCCTATCTTGCAAAGTTTGAATATATAAAAAAAAAACAATATAACGATTAAATATGCCTATTTCCAATTTATAAGCAAACCACATTGTTAGATACATTACCTATAATTTTTTAACAACTTTATATATTAAATTAAATGTATATGCCGAAATAATTTAAAAAGATTATTAGATTTCCGAAGGAAACAATCGGAAGTATCGACGACTTTGATTATAAAATATATTATAATGCAAGATGCGCCGCATACTCACGGGGACATCACTTAATGGGACGTCACCCGCATATAAATTCTCTCACCTTGCTTATGACATTGTTTTTGACATTTTATCTCATAATTAAGAAATTAAACTATAATCATAGCGAATTATGGCTATGACGTGATGTTTTTGTTACAATAGACGCCATTTTTAATCTATTTTCCTGAGAGCCGGACGTACAAATAGGGTTGTAAATACATGAAATCTGATGTTATTTAAACTTGTCTTGACGCATCGGTCAAGTTTTACTGACTCAATTTTTTTCTATACGTTGCAGAGCTTGATAAATTAGATATCTGTATGATTATACATTTTCTATGCTAAAAAATTGAAACTTATTTTATGTCAAAAAAATTATTTCGATAAAGTATCTGATAATGACAATTATAAATTGTAACCAACATCTCTCTTATGCGACAGAGGACTGTGGTCTAGAATGTTGGTAATATGTAATTTATAAATATGTTTAAATGAATCGTAAGCTTCATTTTAACTTTTTATTTTATTAAAAGCGCAAAGGATTAAACTTCCTTGCTATACGCAAAGGCTTGCTTAGCAAAGGTACTTTTGAATACGACGACACACATTAATAGAACAACGAATAAAAATCATTTATTGAATTTATAGAACCTTTAGCAAGCTCCTATCAGTTTTAAAATTAGAACAAGACTATACATTCCATATATACTTCTACTTCACTATAAAGTAGTATTTTTTAGTGCCATTTACAAAGATGAATGTAGCAAAATATAATAATAAATATAAACGGAATAACATTTTTCACGACATTTTTCTCATGTGAAGTATATTTTAAAACAAAGTACTTAGTAGTATATGTATATGATTTTCGTAGATCTCAAAAAGACATTTATCAAAAAAAACTATTTTTTTCTTCTTTTTCGTCAAATTATTGACGAAAAAGATATATATTAAAAACTAATTTTAAATTTATAAACACTTCTCTTGTTAAATTCCGCGATGGAAAGAAAATAATACTAAGTTCGGCGTTTTTAATTCTGATGGCAGTTTTATTCCTGTTTAAAGTGCAAAAGTGATATAAAATATATTTGATAAAAATACATCTTATGTAAACATGACAATTAGTTTCACTAAGGAAACATCTCTTGGTCCGAAGAAATATTTTATTCTCACATTTATATTATGATTCATAGCATTAATTACCCCATAAGGCGTAATTCTTAATGCAGTTTGTAAACAAACTAGTTTTATTAGCTGTACTTACTCATATTCAAATTATAATTTTTATTCAAAATAATTAGATACAAGTTTGATTTTTAGAATGTCAAACGATTTACCATTGGCTTACCATTGTTACTGCCTCCGACCTGAAAAAAAAAACCGGCGCAAGAAAGTCAACGGGACATTTTTTTAACCAATGTTTTTGTCATTTTAAGAGACAACGATACCTAATAATATCCTTGATTTTGATGATAATTGCAAATTTTAAATAAAATTATTTTAACCAGATTCATCGCGTATAATCAGTGGTAAACATATGTGGTCTACCCGTGACCACGGACTACTGTAAAGAGTTCGAAGCGCCAGGTTTCCATAAACGTTTACTCACTCACTCACTCAGTTTCACGCTGTATCCCGCACATGGCAGGGTAGGCAGAGGGAACGAAGGAATATATATAAATGTTTAGCACTCAACTAACTTCATATGCATGAATGTTTACGACTCAATATACGTGATTATTCCGGTTAAAATCATGTTATTTAGAATAACTATTTAATACTAACCTACTTAATCCTACTGGTGCGAGCATTTACACACAATCATCTTTTTCCAATTTTTTTTAAATGGTCATACAGAACACTCTCGGACGTTTTCTGGGTTGCTATTATAAAAGCTTACACGCTGTCTCAAAATACAATTACGGACTCAAAGCAATCGATTTACAGGCGTACTAACTTTAAGCCTATTTCAAGTATTAATATTATGTAAACCACCGATTTTGGCAAATTCATATTTTTAACATATATAATGTATAGAGATGAAACGGTCAATACAATAATATCCTTATTTTTTTCCCTTAAAGAGCACATTTAGATTTCTTCTGGAAGATAAAGTATGATTTTATACGTGCTGCACTATAGGTTTAAAGAATTTATTCTCAAAAAGACATAGTCACTTACATGAGAACATACATAAAAAAGTTAAAATACAAAAGAAAATAGTCGCCAAATTATTTAGTACTCAATTAACGATAGTAAGATATTATTACAAGTGTGTTACATCGTTAGTATATCAATTATTTTTCTAAAATATGCTGTGAAAGTTGAGACTTAAATTCGTTAATTGAGCTTGCATTTCTTATAGTAGACGGTAATTTGTTGTAAAGTTGTGCTCCCTCAGATGTGATATCCTTCTTTGCAAATTTTGTCCTAGTCTTTGGGAGAATTAGTAAGCTAGGGCGACGGGTGCTACGCGTACTAACTTGTTTCATAAATGACAATTTAGAGTGTACAGATTTATTAATAATTTTTCTTATAAGAAGGCAAGAATTGTATATATAAAGTTGTTTTAAATACATAATCTTCGTTTCTTCAAAAATTTTAACTGTAGATGTAGATAACGGATATTTAAAGAGTATTTTTATTATTTTATTTTGTTTTCTTTGAAGTTCTTGTAATTTTGTTTTGTTAGCATTATCGCATACTTCAATTAAGTATAATTAATTGGACTTAACGAAAGAGTTGTAAATATTATAGTGTAGTTTTTGTGGTATGCACCTAGAAATATTCTTTAATGACCCAATTAAAGACGAAAGTTTTCCTTTAATATGGTCTATTTGATTGTGAAAATTAAGATGGTTATCTATTCTTAAGCCAAGATATTTTTCACAGGTTTTACATACAGGTTTTTTTATCTTCTGATCTTCCGGATTATTCTTATATTGTGCCCATAAATAGTTCCTCTGTCTTATTTTATCTATAATATCCTTGTTTATCCAATCTTCTCGTATATTGTTCAATATTTTAGTTTTTATAATTTTACAGTCAATTATATTTTGTTTTATTATAGTTTCCAGTTCTACATAATCATTTATTGAGCTATTTAAACCCTTCGATTCTAGAGAGCTATAAAGTTTCGTGTAATCTATTGCTTCATAAGTGGTACGATTTTTTCTAGGAGTATTAAATTTGTTAATTTGAACGTAAATTTGTTTATGATCTGAAAAAGATGAGTTAATAATGGCAACGTTGAAGTAATTTGTTTGTAAGTTGGTGCTTACATGATCTAAAATTGATTTTTTTGTAATCGAATCTCGTGTACAATATGTCGTATTTGTTTTATTCAGTAGTCTGTGACCTGATTAATTTATCATTTGTTTATATCTCGTTAGTTTCTTATTATTCTCCAATAGGTTGATGTTAAAGTCTCCAAACACTATAGCCCTTTTTCGCTGCTGTAATTGGTTATCGTAGTCTTCAAGAAATTGCTCAAAATTTGTATCTCCAGGATTGTATACTACGCCAATGTCTAACGCACATTTTTCGATATGTATCCATAGATAGTTATTACCACCTCTGTAAATTGACTCGATTTCACTATGTTGCAAGTTATTATGAATGTAAGTTGACACTCCCCCTCCTCTCATGTCTGTCCTGTAATTGTAGTAATGTGTATAATTATCTATCTGCAACTGTAATGCTTGTTCTTCTGATGATATCCAAGTTTCTGTGAGCAATATAGCATGAATAGTGGTTGGCATAGCTTTAAAATGCAATTTAATTCATCTAATTTGCCCTTTTTCTTTATACTTCGTGCATTCAAGTATAAAAACGATAAGCGCGACTTTTCGGTGTGTAATTCTTGATAGTCGTTAACTAGTTGGTAATTTATAGTGTTAGTTGTACTTTTATCTAATGGTGGTGATTGGAGTTTTTTGGAGAGTTTTTAATGATGGTTGGTGTTCCGTTCACGTATTTAATAGTGATATCTGTTTCTCCACTATTCATTCGTTGCTGAAGTTCCTCTTTAATATGTAAGTAGTATTTTTGCTGAGCCGGAGTCTGGTCGGAAAATATTTTAAGATTGGTTGGTAATTTATCACGATTTTTGAGAAGTGATAATGCTGCCTCTGGCTTATCAAAACATAATTTGATCCTACGGGCTTTTCCAGGACTGTATTTACCAATGCGAAACATTTTAACAGGCTTTGGAACATCTATATTTATCTGTCTTATTATTTTAAGCACTTCACTCTCATCTTGAAAATTTCTTTCTTGTATATTAGTAGCGTTATTTTCAGCTATTCCCATTATAATAATATTATTTTCTCTCTTTTTCCTATCTTGTACCTCTCTAATTATTTGTTCATTTGTGTAAATTTGTTTATTAGGAGATGCAGAGGCAGGACATATTTTTAATTCTTTTATATTAGTCTCTAGCAATTTAATTTTTTTCTCATCGTTATTTAATTGTACTTCTAGTTTAGTTAATAGTGATTTTATGTTATTCTGTTCTAATGACATTTTTGAATTTGCTGATTTTATATCTTGGACTTGAGAGCTAATTTCTGCTATGTTACTGCTGAATATTTTTTTTATATCTTCATGAGAGGTCTTAAGATCTGCAATTTCATTTTTTACCGTTGCGATACATTCATTCATTTGGCCCATCATTTGCGCGCTCGACCCAGTATACGTTTCCAATAGTGACGTAATACGGGTTAGCTCGCTACGCATTAATTTAATTTCTTGCGAACACTGACAGTCATGATCGGCTGGTTGTTTTCGTTTACGAAAAGTTATCTGTGAGCCAGTACTATCCCCGTGTAGTTTTGATAGATCGGGTTGTGATCCACCGCCAGTGACAGTCGGAGGCGATTTTGTTGCGCTCATTATTATTATTGCAAGTTTCAAACGAGCAAAATAAGTATTTTTATAATATTTATATTGTCGGTAATAATGCAATATTCGATGTATGCCAAAGTTAAATATCGTAGGACATAATATTATGAAAGTATCTGAAGTGAAAATGGTGAGCCGTTTCCACCTCAGAAAAATCTGATATTAATCAGATTTTTTTCAGTATCTAAATAATATAAGTGTAAAATTGAGATATAAAATTAAACGTCTATTAATTTAAAAAAAAATGCGCCTTAGTGGATCTAAATAAAAGTGTTATTATAATATATTCTTGATACATAAAGAACACCTTAAAATTAATGGTAGCGCTTTTAATAATTTATTTATTTTGTAAGATTAGAAAAACAGGACTACATTTTGGTCTAAAGAACTGCTACTAAATACTAACAACGATATACGTATGCTCTACGTATACATACACGCTCATAATAACGGCTCTTTTAATAATTATTTTTTAATGGAAAGTGTACTTATACAAAGTTGAAAGAAATTTTCTTGTAGTTATTAAAATACAAACAAACCGACGTTGATTTATGAATTGTGATATGTCTGACTAAGCTTTATAAGTAATGACTGCGGAAAGGATTGTAGTATTATATGATTTTTTAAGTAAATAAATATTAAAAGTATTTTCATATTCTTCCCGTTTCCGCAATCTTGACAGATTTCTTCGTACTATCATTAACCAAGTTTTGTTGTAGTTTTATATGAACTTTAACTATTAATCTAGTATTCAAGGTGAAGCAACATTTTTTTTCGTTTTCCATCATGTTAAGCATTGCTAATATTACAAAGTGCTTTGATTTTGTGTTCCTTTTTTTGGCATTTTCATAGGATATTTGATACTTACTTAAAGGCTTATAATTTTATAAAAGCTCCTAGATTAATAAGCGATAGCAGCTATATTTTATTACAAGAATTTACCTTGCGTCTTCGTCTACATAATGACAGGATAGTAACTATGATTTGTGTATATACACAAAAGTCATATTACACAAAAATAAAATGACTAGTTAATACAACAAAGATGTTAACATAAAAAAGTTGAAAACTTTTATTTTGAATATTATGATCATACACAAAAATGATAAACGATTTTTATTTCTCGAGCCACTGGTTCAAATTGAGCTTCTTCGCATTAGATTTTTCATTAATTGAAATAGGCTATAAAGCTATTTTTAATGTACTTATGATACTTTTAAAACTGCAATTTACATTGTCACAATCTTGGAAATATTTTTTTCAATCTTTTTTTACATTTAAACGTCTTTATTGTATTGTTTTACATATAACCAAGATAATTTCATATGTATAGGTGCATCGTAAACAATTTATATTCTATGTAATTTTCATAATTCATTTTAAAATGCACTATAGTATAGTAGTATGTTTATTTTATCAAATAATACATCAAGCTATTGTGAGTAACACCTGAACAACGAACCACACACTGTTTTACAACGGATAAAAATACAAAATACCTAAATATAACAATTCTTATTTACTTGCAACAAGAACTAAATTGGATTGTACTATTTATACGGATAAAACTTGTTATAAAGTGTACCTCACGACTTTGGGAAAACTCTAGTCTATCTAACATGATGTTCACGTCGTAAATGGTCATAAATGAACATTAAATGCATTCCGGAGTAGCTCCATTATAATCGGTAATCGTGGATAGATGTGATCTACCATTTCATTAGTATTCAAATCCCGGTAGCGCCAATACGTTACGTAATTTACCAAGTTGTTTGAATGTTATGTACATTCAACAGTTGTTTACACTATTTATCAAGAAATGTAATTATCTCATCCTAATTATATATTACTTACTATATATAGTATTTGATGTTGTATATTCTCAATATAGCGTTTAACAAACTGGTAATACGTACTCTATATTAAGCAAAAGAGAGAAAATGAGAACAATTTTCATGAGCATGAAAAGAGAACAGAACGAATGACTGTAGATCTATTATTACACTAGTGAATATTTTGTTCACTCTTTTGTACAATGAACATTTTTATATTAATAAGACATGAGGTTAATCCATTTAAGTAAACAAAATAATAATATTTAGCATAAGAAATTATTAATTCCACTAAGAAATTCCAAAAAGCACGTAAACAATAAGTTATTCTTAAAAGAAAATAGTAAGTAATATAATTACACCTGTACAATTACATTGAACAGGTAGCCTCTCTCATAATCAGAGCACCAAAGAAATTTCATCCACGCATGAATGACGCATGCGTAACTACGTACAAACCACGATATTTGACACCAATAGTTAGTCAATGAAATGGTACGAAATATATATTATGTAAAATATAGGAAACATGTAGAGTATATGCATGTAATCATTATCACATCAAATTTCTTTATTAAATAATATTTGCAGGCTTTATGAGTTATATTGATATCGAATTTCCTTAGGTTATGAGATCCTACATACTTAGGACGTTCCTATCTGGGCAAAGCTTTCTCTTTCTACATAAGATTTAAGTATTTGTAACTACAGTAGTTGGAAACTACAAGTACTACTTTGCTAGTATAGATGAAGATATATAAGACATATTCGAGCTAATCCTTTCACCAGTTGATGTCTTTTTACCATTTAAAAGGGCAAATGTTAGAAGATTTGGAAGATTAATTATAGAGTAATATTGAAATTCATATCTGTAATGTCAATAATACCAGATCAGTCGTAACGCAAATTCAACTCCCTGTATTTGACAGGGAATCAAATTCTTAAAGAAATGACAGAAGGAAATGAAATATTTTTCTTATTTCACTGTGGTGTAGAGGCAAATTGCAGCGTTGAATTACGCCTCTAGAATTCAGCACAATTTGGGGAGCGGAATGTTTTAATATTACTAAACTTAAATTTAAAAAGCGTTTAAAAATTTTGAACGAAGCAGGATTTGAACCCGCGCCTCTGGAACGGTATTCCAGAGGCGCGGGTTCAAATCCTGCTTCGTTCAAAATTTTTAAACGCTTTTTAAATTTAAGTTTAGTATTTTCTGTCCTAAGTGTGGAATAACACTTTAAAACATAGTAAAAATGTTTTAATATTCTCTACCTTCCTTCGTATATGCGGGATGCAGCTGAAGAAAAATTTACATGAGTAGATATAGAAAGGTATGTTAAAAGTTAAGATTCACTTTAACTTGAAATATTCCACATTAGAAATATCCGCATTTATTGTTACAAAATTAAAACAAGTCATTATAATTAACTTTAAACATTTGATAACACACAATTATTTTCTGACGTCTTTGGGTTTCCCTTTGTAGTAAAAAAGTCAAATGAGTCAACGTGCTTAAATAATTCTAGAACTAACGTTATAAGAAAAAAAAAATAATGTAACAAAAATGCATCGAGCCGTTCCGAAGCCGTCGGGTAGTTGACCGCTTTGGAACGAACACATACAAGAAATGGCGTGCGCAGAATTTTTTTATAACATGATTCTTAGAATTTTTAGGGAAACCACACGATTTATTTATTTCATTAATTATTTTTCATTTTCTTCATATTTCGTAACCTTCTCTGATATCGGATAGCAGTTTTTATTTTTAATGTGAAGAATCTAATATAGTACCTGCTCCAATATAAAATAAAATTTTTAAATAAAATTAATGAAAATGTGGTACACCGGTCAACTCTATTAAACTATATATTTTTTCCACAGTCTCACAGAATTGGCTGCCGTCTGCGTCTGCCGGAAAAAAGCAACCTAATAGATAGACCTGCTTGTTAGCTTACATTACTAGGCTACTTTGGGTCTTTGCTTTGCATTAATAAATATTTCGCAATAGTTTTTATTGTTGAGGTTTTACCTGACGCACAACGAAACAGGAAGCAATCAAAGGAAATTTGTTTATCAATTTGGAAGATCTAATATTTTTTTTAAATCTAAATTTATTTTTGTCTTAACTTTTAAATTATAAATCATATTGGGCTTCCAAATAACAATAGAAAAATATTTAAAAAATATTTTTTTTCAAATAGTATGGTGCCATTAATATCTGGCTTTGTTGTCCAAGGGATTCACGGATGGAGGACCGTGACCTTCACGAAACTGTTCGAGAAGTTTCAAACTTTATTGAAAATAAAAATAAAATAAAAATTGGGTTTTTGGACTTTTCGTTACAGGTAAACATTTTTTTATACTGTTACTTTACATATGTGGGTTAAAAATTTGTATTAGCAATATGACTCGTAGTAACTATTGTTTATTATACGAGATATATTTAGATGATATTCGATCGTCATCGAGTAATCGGGTATTTTACTCTATATGAGAAAAAGTTGTGAATGTTTATTACAAAAACAACTTACACTTTGAGAAATTACTTACAATTAATATATCAATAACGTCAATTCCAATATTACATAGTAGTTAAAGTAAGCTTATTTTACTGATGTTTTTGAAAGAAAATATTCTAGTGGGGTGCCAATTGTAGTCAACGTCTGTTATATTATAAGAGCTGAATTCACCCAATACT
This sequence comes from Eueides isabella, assembly GCA_019049475.1. Classification (NCBI taxonomy): domain Eukaryota; kingdom Metazoa; phylum Arthropoda; class Insecta; order Lepidoptera; family Nymphalidae; genus Eueides; species Eueides isabella. The sequence goes on from CM032385.1 coordinate 13,025,425, forward strand.
GATACTTACAAGTCAATCATGAAATATAAATTTGAATGGTGATTACTTTGGCAGTTTTAGGTGAATAACGTACATAAAATAGTACACATTTGAGGCATAACGTGGCGCGGGGGCACAAGCATGTGACTGTAAGCGCCACAGGTTGTGGGTTCCATCCCTACTCGAGGAAATGAAAATGTGAATGTTTTGAAATTAAATATTTAATGTTTTCATTTCTTTACTCTGATAACAATACAAAGCGCGGCGTTGAGTTCCGCCACTCAACCCGCATTGCCTCAAAATCGGCGTCGCTAACGCAGTCCACTCTATCCACCTCTAATCACTGTGCTCCTCCTCGACCACCACAGGTCAAGAATTGTTATATCCATTCCATTTATATATATAATATAGATAAATAATCATAATTGTGTGAACGTCAAAATTATTGGGGTTTATATTATTTTCGTTTTTTGTAGCAACAAGATTTAATGATCATACCAACCTTACCTACCCTACGTACCTACCTAAAGCAAAAATCAATTAACTGAATATCGTATTCTCTATTTATTATTTTTCCAAGAACACAACCTTAACCGAAACTTTTCCATAATAAACCTAATGCGATAATAATATCCTTAATGATCACAGTATTTATAATAGACTCTACTTATACGTTATCAATCTGTGTATCGATTCTAAATTGCATACATAATATACCGTATACCTATGTATGTAATATAGTAATTCCATCCGTGACGACGGTTTTTTTTTAACATTGGAGATGTCTGATGATGCGCTCTGGTAACAAGTTAAAGCGCGGCATTGGGTTCCACAGCTAAAAAAGCACTGCTAAAAATTAACTGGAAGGCGGAGAAAGGGACGTCTTAACACTACGTTTCCATGTTCTTTCTGCCTGCTCATATGCTGGATACTGTGTGAAGCTAATAAAAAAACACAAACAATCTTGTACAAATACATATCTTAACTCTCTTCTTATTTATTTATTTTATAGATATACAAAAATAAAAAAAAAATAACTAAAAGTTCTTCACTATGTAGAATAGTGACAAATGAGAATGATTTAATGTAAAAAAACGATAATGAAAACTATGTTTTCCTTAAATTATTTAATTCATTATCGGTAATTCAATTATTTCGAAATACATAACATTTACTTATTTAATTATTACTAATCTTTCTTTAATCTTATAAGTTACCTAAATAACTAAATGAAACAAAATACAATATACAACTAAATGAAACAAAATAAATATCAGTAATTCCTAAATATATAAGACATAGAAAAGCAGACAATAATTAAATCAATTATTTATATCCACTTTTCATATATTTGCTGAATATTTCCTATAACAATAATATATTAATAAAATAAACATAATATTCTCTTCATTTGACATGAGATTCAAATGGTTCCCTGGAATTGAATCGTAAGTAATGAATTTGAGGTGATATTCTATATGTATCATATTCCAAAAGTTCGTTGTTTCAATTCAAACACATACCTAATAGGTACACGTACCCGTATAATTAATAAGTACCTACTTCTGTTTAGTTATTTGGTTCTTTGCTACTAAGAATATACCTATAAAAAATATGAAGTGACTTTCGTTTTAACTATGAAATTTAGTACACGGATAAAATTTTAAACTACGTTGTGAACTTCGTACTGAAGCGATCTGCAGACGAATGCTCTAAATATAAAAATAGACATACTCGTCGACACGCTGCCGGCTTTCTAAATTCATTGTGATTAACCTTAAAAATATTCTTTATTCAAAGTGTAAGACTTAAAAAATATCTCCTTTAATAAATATCGGTGATACTAAATAAAAACCAGCAATGGCTCAAGAAAGTGAAGGTTTCTTCAAGACGTTCCACGAAAAAATAAACAGCGCAATAGACGATGTGACGAGAAATAATTTCACCAATCTAGAATCAAATTCCAAACGTGTAGCCTATTTATGTAGCTTGCCTTTTGTAAAAAATTATGATCTTTCAAGTGATGTTGCGAAACTGCCCATTGGTGGAGATTTTCCAGTTAACAAAGATATAGATAAAGCGCGAAAACTAAAAGATGAAGGTAATAAGGCGGTACAAAAAGGTGATTGGGCTCGGTCCTTACAATTTTACAGCCAAAGTATGATGCATATGCCTGAAAAAGAGAGTAAGTAAATTTTTGGTGTAAATTAACATTGTTCATTTTTATAATTAAAAGCTATTTATAATCTTACTGAAAACATTATAGTGTGATATAACCTGAAGAATACCGAGAATAAAATAAATCATGTTTTAATTAACTAGCAATACCTACTATATACAGTACCGTACATATGTAACTTTTAGCAATACTTTCTTACATTATAGCTAGGACTTAATCGTGAATAACTTAATTTAGAAAATATATTAAGCAACGATGTAGATTTAAAATTATTAGAGTCTACTTAGTTATATAATTTTTATTGCACGAAAAATGTAAAGAAATCTACCCCTCCTGGAAATCAGGATTTACTGCAACTTACCGCAATCTTTGAGAATGATTGCCACTGTGATATAATATATTACAGCCGAAGAACTATCCATTGTAATTGCAAATCGTTCGGCGGCTCTTAATCACTTGGAACAATATGAAGATGCTCTCGCTGACATACGCCGCTGTTTATCTTTGGGCTATCCTCGTAATTTAAGATACAAAATTTACGAAAGAAGAGCGCGATGTCTGCTTGTATTAAAAAGAAATAAAGAAGCCATTAAAGCTTTTCAGTAAGTACTTTGTTCTCTCTTATGTCAAAATTTTACGAACTACCCTGGTGTATACCAGATTAACATAATTATTACTGTTATTAAATTACTCAGAGATACCATAACAGCCCTGGATGAGGCCAGTAGTCTCAACAAGGATAAAAGGCAAAAAATGAGAACTGACGCTAAAGTTATGTTAGAAGTCCTCAATAAAGGGTTGATATTAGCTGGTAATCCAAAAGATCCAGAACCACTCAAAAAAGTTCCACCAAAGCCAAAATTACCTGGAAAACATAATACTTTGTATCCAGCTGCTTCAGAAGCTGTACAGATAGAGGCTGATAATATTAGAGGCAGATTCGCAACAGCTACCAGAGATATTGCTGCCGGTGAAGTTTTACTTATTGAAAAGCCTCACAGTGGAGTTTTGTTGGGCGAATATTGCAAAACTCATTGCCATAACTGTTTTGTAAAGTAAGTTTCAGCATTAGTTTGGTGCTGTTATTTATTAAATGTACGAACATTTAAATTTTATATTTATTGCAGATGCCCAATACCATTGGCCTGTCCAAAGTGCCCAAACGTTATTTTCTGCAGTGACCAGTGTTTAGAAGTCGCACAAAGCTCGTATCACGGTTACGAATGTCAAATTTTACCTCTACTATGGAAATCGGGGTGTTCTGTAACTTGTCACATAGCATTGAGAATGATAACGCAGAACAATAAAGAATATTTTACGAAAATGTACAATGATTTGGACACCAAATTGACAGGCGTCTACAAAACTAGTGACTACAAAAACATATACCATTTAGTATCGCATGAAGATAAAAGAACTAAACAAGACTTATTACACAGAACACAAATGACGATTTTCTTAGTTAAGTTGTTAGAACTGAGCGGCTATTTCGAAGGTAAGCCGCGTGAAAAGCCTATAGATATAAAAGAAATATATACAATGAGTGTAAGTGAAAATTACGTGAAAGAAGTTGCATTGTTTGGAAGTCTTATATTGAAAAATCTTCAAGTATTGCAATTTAACGCTCATGAAGTATTTGAATTGCAATGTCCAAAGCCGAGAGTTGGCCAGTACGTTATAAAGCACGATGGGAAATCAGTTTTTTTAGCGGGGGCTGTCTTTCCCACACTGGCTTTGTTTAATCACTCATGTGACCCAAGTATTGTGAGGTAATTTAATTTTTCTAAATAATTTTTAAATTCTCTTTACGATATATGTATTAAATAAGGCAAAGACTTCGAAATGTAAAATTGTAAACATTGCGATTTTCTTGATAAAAGCTGACAGTAGTAAATAAATATTTAAACATAATTATAGCATAAACCTTGTTTCAGATACTTTTGCGGTTCTTATGTCGTTGTACGTGCTATAAAGAACATAAAGAAAGGAGAAGAAGTGGCAGAGAATTATGGACCAATTTTTACAACAGTGCCAAAACAAAAACGCCAAGAACAATTAAAAGACCAATATTGGTTCAATTGCACTTGTTTAGCGTGCGAACAAAACTGGCCCACATATGAAGAGATGACTGAAAATTATATGCGTTTCAAGTAATTTAATATTTTTTGCAATTCTTGTACATTTAACGATATTAAATTTTTAACATGGTTGCGTATCGGAGGGGAATAATCGATTATCGAAATATAAAAATATTTATTTACTCAATTACTTAAACCGATCGAAGCTTAAAGAAATCACAACAATTGGAGATATGACTTACACTCGGGCCAATTTTTTTCTCATTTCTCCGTTCGGACATAAAAATGCACGGCATTGTTTCTTGCCATACCCTCCGCTACACAGGGGTAACTAATTGCAAATGACTAAAAATTTACAATTTATTAAATTAAAGCGTTTTACAGATGTGATTCGGACCATCCTTGCCGGAATGTGGTACCAGTGCCCTATGATTGTAATGAATTCATGGTAAAGTGTGGCTTATGTCAGCAATACACTAACATTTTAAAAGGATTAAAGTCGTTACAGGTAAGTTTTGGTGTCTTAGAAGATATATATACGAGTACCGATTTAATAATATTATAAATCTAAAATATCTGTGCCTTTATAACATATAGTCTTGTGTATTTATTCTACATCCCACACTAAATATCTGAAATATTTTAAATTTATTTGCAAAAAATTTTTAGGTGGCCATAGTGGCATTGAATTTATTTTTTCGCAAAATCGGCTATGTGTACCTACACACAGCATTCTCGAGATATTTACTGTAAAAGAGCATGAGATAAGAACTTTACGTTTACACTAAAGTATCATTGTATATTTATATTATCTTTAATACAATTTAAAATGTTACCTTAGGGTGTCGTTTGTAACATTCGTATGTTCGTGTGTACATATTATAGAAACAATATTTATGATAAATTACTCTTACTTAAATACTTCGATTTTTATCTAGACAATTTTATCACGTTTAATAACTAGTACTTATTTCCGCATATAAAAAATCAATTTCGATATATATGAAAATTTCTAAAGTAAATAATGGCACGATGTTAGACATGTATCGGTCAACCTAAGTTGACATATAATTAGCGACGCCTACCAAATTATATGATAATTTTTCAGGCACACGTTTCTATGAAATAAATTTTCCGCAATAGCTCGTGTATAATTTCAATTTTGCTATAAAGATATTATTATTATTATGGTATAAATATTTATTACTTCATACTATTATGTATTAATATATAACATAGTTATGTGTAGTTTTTATCTTACATAATTTGAATAATTGAAAAAAAATATTAGAAATAATAATAACTTCGTATAAATTACACTAAAATAATATATACGTATTATTATTAAATAATCTATACCAGAAATCGTTACTAATTTGACTAAAAAATGTCTTTATATTTATTATATTAATAATCTGTGATAATAATAATATTTTAATTTCTAGAGTCAAAAAACAATTCTTGTAGGTTAATAGAATTATGTAAAATAGCCTTAATTATTTATTAATTATTTTATTTTACTAAAAATCAAATATTGATAATGCATTTAAAAACAAAGTAACTTCATTGTTACTATGAAGTCTAGACGTAGGGGTACCTTTCGTCCAGTATTGTTACTTACAGTTTTTACTTTTTACCACAAGATAAATGTCAAATTAAGAATTTATAAATAACCACGTTTATAGTGTATAAGTTTATTTCTTAAAAATAGCTGACATAATTAAACATTGTCATGAACAATAAAAATTCTTTCAAATAAATTAATACATATAGACACCAAAAACTGCGGTATGACAAAGAATAGTCTCACTTCTAAATAAATCTTCCGCGTAATCATCAGTTTCTGGATCCCAAATACATCGCATTCCTGTAACTATTCCAGCTCCTTTCATTTCTATTAATGTAGTCTGAACTAATATTTTGTACCTGTAAAAAGTATAATACAATTTCGTGTTTGAACATTTTATTATAAAAACTGAATAATTAACAACAGTAAAAATTTTAAATTAATATAAAGTTTATTTATATGGCTCCGAATTGAGATAAAATATGTTCCATAATTATAAAAGAAAACCTTTTAAGAAACATCATAAACATTTATCTCATATGATGATTTTATCTTGACTATCCCACTATGTTACACTGTCACGCAAAAACTTGAACAAAATAAACATGTAATTTAATAGACCACTATAATAACAAAAACCTAGATAATTCCTTATTCTGAGTCTTTATTATATTTTACTTCAATCAGACTTATTATAGACTCTAGAACTTGTAATAGTCAATTAATTACATATAAGCAAAGGTACATTTATAATGTATATGCATATAAAAACGGTATATATATACAAAAAATATTTAATATTTTTTTTGAAATACAACCACAATTTGAAAAGTAGTAATTATATATACTATGTATTATAATACTTAAATGCAGAAGGATTTAAATTGTAAAAATAATTTATTTACACTTTTAATACGCAGTATTCTAATAAGATCTTTTACCTCTTCATATCAAGGCCCTGAACTCTTTGTCTAATTGCATTTGATATAACTTTGGCCCATCGTGGTGCTTGATCTGCTTTATAGGGTCGTCCTAACAACTGCTCTTGCATTGATGATATTATTATCTCACGCACATTTTGTGTTTGGAACCTATAATCATAGATTATTTGTTGTCATATACAATTGCAGCAACAAAATTTATAAATACTTAGTACAGTATATGTAATGGCATCACACACTAGGCAGAATACACTTGGAGACTTAGAATTAAGACACTCCCTTACATTCTTTAAATTCCCCTATGTTTGAGGCATCATGAGTGGCAGAACTCAATGCCACGATTTGCCTTGTTACCTGAGCAAAGAAATTAAAATAATAAAAGCTTCAACTTTACTAAATACATTTCTTTATACTATAGATACTTTTAACTAAATGAAATATACTTCCTGGGCAACAGTGCCTATAATACTATGCAGGAAAAGTTTGAAGCTGCTAATTTCCTTGAAAACTTTTTTTCGTCATATACATACTTTTCTCCAAGACCTGGTCGAACTTCAAATTTTGATGGAGCAAGAGGCTTTTCTGCTTCTACTGGACTGAGGCCACTCTCACTTTCTGCACTACCAACTTGCAATACTTCTTGTTCTTCCTCTACTGCTGGAAGTCAGATTAAATCAAGACATAGATATATATATATATATATATATATATATATATATATATATATATATATATATGTATATGTATATGTATATGTATATGTATATGTATATGTATATGTATATGTATATGTATATGTATATGTATATGTATATGTATATGTATATGTATATGTATATGTATATGTATATGTATATGTATATGTATATGTATATGTATATGTATATGTATATGTATATGTATATGTATATGTATATGTATATGTATATGTATATGTATATGTATATGTATATGTATATGTATATGTATATGTATATGTATATGTATATGTATATTATATGTATATGTATATGTATATGTATATGTATATGTATATATATATATATATATATATATATATATATATATATATATATATATATATATATATATGCAATTCTATCTACTGCCTAGATTATTTTCATTACCATGCTGTAAGTCAACTTCAAGTCTTTAAAATGGAGAGTCTTAATATATAATCCTTGCTTTATACAACTATATGAAGGGTATAGTGTGAGCTGAAAACAATCATTATGATTGTTTATAATCATACCTTCTTCTTCATCAGCCATATTATGAACAGGATGGGCATTGACTAATCTGAAATAAATTTATTATTATTATAATAATATATAACATCACTTATATTTTAATCCATTTAGGACACAGAAATGATGTACAAGCTTGGGCGTGCAGCTATGGAAGAAGGTAAATATGGAGAAGCTATGAAAAAATTCATTGAAATGCTGAAGTTATATGATGCTACGCTAGCTCCGCCATATCGCTCGTATTATGACTGTGTTCAAGATTTGCGTCGCTGCATGTTAGCTCTGGGAAACTATAATATTTGTTAATAATAATTTATTTTATTTCTTTATGTGTTGCAAACATTTTTCATTAAAAATTGTAGAAATGTGACCGTTGTTTTATTACATCTATTTCTACGTTCTTCTATGTAACGAAAATGGTAATACGATTTTAACATAATGTTTACTAAGTACGACAACTAAGAATTACTAAATCAAAAGACATATTTTTCTTCATAGTTTTAATTACTGATAGTAGTTGTCTTAAAAATGTACAAACTAATGACGACTATAATATTGAAAAATATATATTTTTAACTCACTATAACCTATATTATCGTAGCTGAAAAGCTATCGTTTCGTTTCTATGGTAACAAATTATTTTGACATTTTTGACAATTTTGAGCGTCATTTGAAAATAATTATAGACGTTACAAATTTTATAGATAATGAATATAATACAAATAGTATTCATTTATTTATAATAATTATATATTATTTATTTAACTTAAAGCAAATTGGAGATATAACATTTTTTATTTATATATATATATATATATATATATATATATATATATATATATATATATATATATATATATATATATATATATATATATATATAAATTTGTTTACAATATTGTATTCTGCATGCGTTGGAATGTTATTTTTAACAGATAATATAATATTGTTTGGATAGTGAATCGTTTTGACATTTGTCATGAGTGTCACGCTTAATTTTTGGATCGAAAAACATAAAAATTAAGTAAAAATTTTAAATAAACATAAATCAGCAAAGTAATAATGGCAACGTACGACAACAAAGCGTGGCTCCTAAAAAATGTACGCGATGCCTTCATTGCTACAGATGATACCGGTCTATGCGAGATTGTTATGGCAGGGGAAGATTTCTCAAAAATATTTCAAAATAAAGCTATGGAAGAGAGAAAACGAGAACGGGATAAGGCACTTTATCTGCCTAGCACTAGTAAGGGAAAAGAATCCGGTACAGATGACGAGGAGGACAAGGAAGTCGTGACTCAATTCGATGCATATCCAGATATGGAAGACAGCGACGAGGATGAACCATGCCCTAGTTATCCACGTTTTCCCGACGATATGGCTCACAGGTTAGTTAATGTCATCGTTATGATCGTGTTACAAAATAAATCTTAAATTTACAACAATTACTTAATAAATCTTAAATTAACAAAAATTACCTGGCTTCTATTTTATATTGAGTTTAGCAAATTTAATTTTAAAGATTCATTATATTCCGTTTTGTAGTACACTATGTATGTATCCCATAATTAGTGCATATTTTCATACTATTCTGTTGAGAATATTCTGTTGACATACATTATAAATAAATAAATAACATATTAACAAATCAAATGTACACATTAATAAATTGAATTTCATATCTTGAAATATAATCAGACTTATATTATTATTACTAATATACAAATATCATTTTTTAATACAATTTATCCCAATGCCCAGGCAAAGATCAAACACCGCACAGTGGCTAGATAAAAAAGAATTAGCTTTAAAAAAGGCAGCTAAAATTAAAGTTATAAAATGGGAAGACCCCAAAACACAGCTTACACCTGAACAAATGGCTGAAGCATTTGCAAAAGTTGATATAAAGAAATCAGAAAAGAAAAGGTCTCTATTAACAGAACAGATGGAGAAATGTCCAGATCTTCCTCATCGTCAATATCTGGAGTATGCAAAGTTTGATGGCACAGCACAATTGGGACTGCCTACTAAGTCATTTAAAATATTTATGACAATGCTCTCAGAGAAACACCAAAATTATCCTTTAATTGTGTGTGTCATTGCCAATGCAAAGATAAAAGATCTAATAGGTTTTACATGCTATAAGTACAGGTATGTTGTTTTTTTTTTAAATAAATGTTTTTGTAACAGCATTATAACGGTGTGGAATATTTTGATTTTAAATGCTTTAGTAAAGTCAAAGTTCAACCCCCATTCAAGGGAAAGAATTATTTTCAATTTCCAGCTCTAGCAAAACAAAGAATGGTGTTGAGTTGCGTCACTCACATTCAAACACTAAGCATATTGTAAAGTAGTTTGACAGTCAATTTTATTCAGCTACCAGATTTATTATGATGGAACTTAATTACAAATATTTTGCTTTTACTCTCGTTTTATGACAATAATATTTTAGAGACATTTTATATAACCCAAAAAAAAATAATAGAACATTCCAACATACAATCAATACATGCTATTAATTATAAGAATTTCACTTATGACACAAATAATAACGGCATCGTAAATGTGTTTTTTTATATAAAAAAAATAGAATTAAAAATAGTGGCACAGGGGCACAAGCATACGGGTGTAAACGCGACAGGCGGTAGTTTCGATCTTCAATGGCGGAACTCAACGCCGTGCTGTGCCTTGCTTCCAAAGTTTCAAACGAAATTATCGAATGTTTCATTTCCTAGAGTGTGATTCGAACCTACAATTTGTAGCATTTACAATTGCGCGTTGCGCCCCTCCCCCACGATGGACCTCGTGAGTGAATGAGTTTATTTACTCACTCAGCTTCACGCTGTATCCCGCACATGGCATGGTGGGCAAAGAGAACTTGGGAATCTAGTGTTAAGACACTACGTTCCATTTCCAGTGGTATGGCATGTTGAGTGGCGGCACTCAACGCCGCTGCATTTATTTATTTGTTATGAATTTATTTAACTTTTATTTTAAGTAGCAACTCATACTTTTTAGTACGGGATCTCTGGACTATTTTTACCATTTATTACTAACAAGCTGATTTTTCGTGAGTAGCTTCATTTTGACTAGACGCCGTAGGTAGGTAAATGGTAGTTAATAGGGGTAGCAGGGATGAAATGTGTTGATTTGACGAATTTAAAAAAAATATTACTAACTGAATTTTTCTTCGTTAATCGTCAAGATAAAAACATTTTGCATTCCTGCCACCTTAGTTATAAACCACAATCGAGAATTTTCGTACAGAAAGTTGTTGGGCGTCTCATTGAAATAAAGCTATATATGAAGATTCAGCTTGATAGTAATGATTTTTACACCTAGTATTAGTACTACAACTTTTGAGCGTAGAGCCAGGATGTCGTACCACACAATTTGTAGGACAATGTGGCTGTTAAATTACATAAATATTTACTAACTAATAAAAAAAAATTAGATGGTTGGTTGGATGTTGGATTATTTTTCATGACCTTGTTAATAATACATGTTGGAGAGGGGGGGACTTTGATAAAACCTTGAATTTTGTAGGACAAATATTTTCTCAGTTTATTTAGATAATTATCTTTATGATTAACGAAGAAAAATTCAGTTAGTAATAAATTTTTGAAATTCGTCAAATGAACACATTTCATCCCTGCTATCCCTATTAGCTACCATTTACCAAAATTGTTGTAAGGAAAAAAAGTTGGGCGTCTAGTCAAAATGAAGCTACTCACGAAAAATCAGCTTGTTAGTTATAAATGGTAAAAATAGTCCAGGGATCCCGTACTATTCGACTTTCGAAAATATTTACATACGTTGTAGTCTACGCCTATTATACTTTCGCTTAAATCCGTTCAATAATATGGAACAAACGTCCATCCTCACGATCTATAACTGCCATTACACCATTCCAGCATAGATCATCCAGAAGTATCTCTAGGATCGGTGCATGAATACGGACTTTGTATAGCAGAAGACGATGGAGAAGTTGACTGGGCGTTCCCCTGCCTCGACAACAACGAACCTTGTTCAAAGTTTGGCTTCACTTGTCTCGGATTGATAGATGTAAAGAAGAAAGACAATATTATAGTGTCAACTCCGATACCCGATTTCGAAATGAGCACAGCATTCCAATGTTTCCCCAAAGCGTCAGTGTCGGGACAGAGCCACGTGAACACGTCGAGGCAGCACACGGGCAATAGTGATACGTCGGAAATTATTAGAGCGATGAATACTGTTAATGAAGGTAGTTTTTATTTTGGATTGTATTTAATTTATGCTTTGATTCAAGTCTGAGCCCAACGTTCTACGGAATCGAAGTAACAGTTTGTTCGTTTTGGTTATTTTCTGCACTCAACACACACTGTGGAGCGAAGTGCCTTATTAATAGAAGAAAATTGGGTTTTTTCTCCCATCTCTTCTATGTAAATTGTGAAGTAAAAATTAATTAAATCTCCATATAATGTAAGATTAGTTCTTAATTGACATATTTGGAAACCGTAATTAATGAACTGTTCTAGTCAGATTAAGTCTTAATCTCTTTGAAAAAATGATATTTAATATTACTCACTCAGCTTCACGCTGCTATCCCGGGCAGGGCAGGGTAGGCAGAGGGAACTTAGGAACATAGTGTTAAGACGCTTTGTTCCACTTCTGTTCCCCACTTTCCGTCGAATTTGAGGTATTACGTGTTGAGTGGCGAAATTGAACGCCGCGTTTTGCCTTTTTACCAGAGCGAAGAAATGAAAACATTAAATATTTAAATTGAAAACATTACATATATCACGTCTTCGAGTGGAAACCTGTCGGTTACAGTCACACCGTAGTGCTGCTGCGCCACGACAGGCCTGTAAATTAATATTATGCTAATAAAAATGCCTGAAAAGTAAATTTTCAGCGAAATGAATAAAAAAATTGTAGCAATATTAAAATTGTAACAATATTTTAAATTGACGTAACTTTTCATATTTTTTTAAAACCAACACTAAATATTGAGGAAAGATTGAACATATGATAGTGAAAACTGCATTAAAATTCAAACGAAAATTTCGAAAAACACTAATTTAGGCCCTGTTACTTTAATATTTTATTAATACATCTTCCATGTACAGAAGTAATTCGCTTATTTATAATATCTTCTTTAAGATAACAATACTTTTTTCATTTAAATCTCTTTATAAACGAGGTTTCCAAATTAAAATCTTACTTTTTGAGTTTTTGGGTCGGACGTTAAATATAGAAAGAGAATAAATTAGAGTAAATGTATCATGTAACATACACAGGTTTTAGTTATTTTCTTTGTCCACTCGAGCAAAACCGCAGGTAAAAGCTAACTATTTACATATCTAAAGTCTATAAAGAAATTAAATAAAATTTATACTAAACTCCTAACAGGTAATAAGAACTTCGGTCTCCAACCAAGCACAGTGACGGACGCATCCCAAGAGAAATTGTACAGAGTGCAGTTGTTGCACAAAGTGCGCGCGAACACGCCGGTGCAACTTTGTATAACGTTAGACACCATAGAGGTCGTGCCGCTTGTCACCAATAAACATGCATTTTGGGTGAGTTATATTTTCTCATTCATTTATTTTTTTTCAGCTTCACGCTGTATCCCGCACTAGGCAGGGTAGGCAGAGGGAACGGAAGTGAAACCTAGTGTTATGACACTCCGTTCCACTTCGTAAGCACCAGGTGTTCCGTTCCCGTTTGTCGCGGAACTCAACGTCGCGCTTAGCTTTGTTGCCTCATAAAGCACTCCGTTCCTAAAATTACCCAAAATTTTCGATACTTTACATGTTAAGTGGCGAAACTCAACGCCGTGTTTTTCGTTAGCTCTAAAAAATGTATTATTTTCCCTTTCTGATACTAACCAGACAGCCGACTGGTCAGTTCAATGACAATTGGAAAGAAAGTTTGAAACAGACTACATAAACACTTCTAACTCAGGTTACTGCGAAATAAAATTTTCTTTTATATAATGCTACTATAGTCTGTATCATGATCACGTTGTCTCTTCCCAGGCGCGGCCGAAATACTTCTTACACAGTATGAACTCGGTGGCGTGGTGTCAGATATTGGAGGCGAAAAGCAACAAGACCACCTTTAGAATAGTATACTCGCCCAACCATGATGGTACATTTAGTGCTAGAAATGCTTCAGGTAACTATTGTTAAATACTTTTATTAATTTTCGCTTGTTTTATTCTTGTTTACGGTTAAGAGTTTAACGGTGATGCTAATTATTGTTTCAGTAACGGAAGGCTTAATTAGTATTTAATTTGTTTGAAAATGTTTGGATTATGTTTTGTTCACGAACATACAAAATGCAATTATTTAATATAATTTATTATTATAATTATTTAAATGAATGTATGATTTATTTCAGCAAATGTCAATTTATACTATCCAAACCTAGAGTATAAGAAACATGATTTTGAAACTGAGCACGACACGGCTAGGAAAATAGTAGAAAAAGTGAACACAATACTGGATCTACGGAACAGTCCGTGTCGTCGAGAGTACAAGACTGCTAAGGAGAAAAAACTTCAAACGCGAAGAAGTTTCCATACGAAACACTTAAGTTGAGTGGCAATGTCCTTTTTGTGTAAAATAAGCTGAAAGTTCCTGAACATTCTTTTGTTTTTATTATATAATATGATTAAGAGGTACATGTAAAGTTGAGTCCCGGTAAGTTTAGTGGTTCAAATCTCAGATTGTAGGTTGATTGGTGTTTGTGTATGTGTATGTGTGTGTATGTGATACTTTTTTGTAAAAAAATGTTACGTTTTTAATATATTTTTAAATTATTTTTTTTTTTAATAATGTATTTCTGTTTTCTTATTTCATAATGTTTTTTTTACATTGAGTCGAAATTTATTTGTTAAACTTACATATATTGTGATTCTTTTTTAAATATATTGTAATTCTTTTTTAACAAGAAAGTATCACATATTTTCGGAGTTTGTCCACTGTCGTAGTAACATATTAGTTTGTCTAAATCTATGGACGCTTTTCTATTGCGCATTACCAGTGCCTTCATTCCATGGTATCGGCAAATTACGGCCTTGGACAAACATCGGAATATAAAAAGTATTGAAAAGGTGATTTAACCTTAAATTATTCTATTTTAACAATGAATCAGTATCACTCAAGGCAAACTAGTCAAAAAGTTATAATTAAGACAACATACTTGATGTATCTCCAACTAAGCCGTACCTCTAGTTAACTATGTTATAGTGTTGTAGGAATCATTGCTGCCAGAAGAAATTAGTAACTGCCATAAATTTGTGTGCGCTCTGACTATCAAACAATTATATTAATAATTTAAAAAATAATTATAATTTATATATATTTGAAATATATTATGAATTTTCTTTTACTACTTCAATCAGTTTTAATTGTTGTATATATATTTATTATGATAAAGTGAATATGTAATTGTACTACATATGGGATGGTAGACGCACACAATTGAGTCCAAATATAAGGAATGGTCCATATTGGTGCCTCAACTAGATAAACAGTGCATTTTAGTGTGGAAAGAGCCTTATATCGATGTAACTATGAAACCTAATGCAATTAACTAAGTAATTGTTTTACTACAAGCTTAATGGAGACCACCATTATTGTGTTCATGCCGAAATGTGATATTTAACAAGAATTGTTTATTGTAATCTACTACTAAATGTATAGGAAAGCAGTTTTTCTGATCTAAATGAAGAGATTTTTTTTTGTTTTTGTATAACTTTTGTCTTCTGAAAGCGTGTAGTAAAATAATTTTTACACAATCGTTATTATGTTAGTGTAAAATGATAACTTTTATAATTTTGTAATAATTGATGTGTAATGCAAATGTAATGTGTGGGTTATGTTGTTGGCTAAGTTGTCCTAACTTATTTATTTTTAAGATTTTTGTTTTTGAACAAAGTTCAAAATGCTTAGCTATTTAAGATCTATTGGAGTTGATTTTTTTTTCTTTTACAGGTAAAAATATTTGACATTTAATTGTGTTGTCAATGTATTTAAATTTTGTAATTCAATGATTTTAATGTGAATGAAATTATATTGTGTATAATGAATTCAAAATTGTAATAATTATATCTATAATACATGTAGTATGAAATTTAAAGTTTTAATTTTTTTTAACAGAATACATAATAATAGGCAATGACATCTATTGATATTTTTTTCCTAATATCTGGTGGTGTCCATATTTTAACCAAATATAAAATATTATTTTGCCATTGTATGTTACTTTAAAATGTATGAATCCTATGTATTTAAATGAAATATTGAATAAAATTGTTATGAATGATTACCTATAACTTATTTAAATATTACAAACCTTTTTCTGCTAGTGAAGTCAGTTTTCACCTTGTTTTCCATCAACCCTCTGAAGGGGTTATAATAGATTTTAATTGACCTTCCTCCAGTATAATAAACACTACTTAAGGTCTTCTTTTACTTCTCATGATTTACTCAAGCATACTTTGTTTCCCATTTAGCTTTTCACTATTCCACATTTCATATTACAGAATTAGAGGAAACCTAGTTAATAGCAGAACTCATTTTCTTATTACCAGAGCAAAACAAAAAGTATGTACTATGGTGCATACTTTTAGTATTATATGTGATATTTTGCAATATTTACATAATGAGATAGATAATTAAAACTCAATGATATTAATAAAATTTCTATATTTACATAACTTTAAAATACTATGTACATAACCTGTACACTTAAACTACACATTTACATATATTTATTTGTTTGGTCTATATATAATAATGAAGTACTTAATTTTGTGTTATGCAGATAAAAATTAAATAAATTATTAATTAATAAAGTATTCTATGAAATAAAAAATCTATGAAATTATTTATTATAGTAAAAGTGTATTTGTAGTGCAAATATTACATACATTTTTAAGTCTTAGCAAAAAATCACTAACATAATAAAATGTATTTGTTAGTTACGTTGTATAAGGCCATTTGACACAATTAGTTCTTGTCTCCACAATCTTAAAAGTATTATGTTAAATACATAATATTACAAATAAACAAGATTAATTCATGTAATGGCACTCAAATTAAATTTAATATTTACATTAATATTTACAAATATATTTGTTAAAATGTACAATTAAACATACAATTGTAAAAAGTTAATTCTTATCAGTCTATTGTACTATTTTCTAGTAGGTAATCTGTTACTTCATTTACCT
Organism: Eueides isabella; assembly: GCA_019049475.1. Classification (NCBI taxonomy): domain Eukaryota; kingdom Metazoa; phylum Arthropoda; class Insecta; order Lepidoptera; family Nymphalidae; genus Eueides; species Eueides isabella. Next base: position 13,042,642 of record CM032385.1, read on the forward strand.
TTTGTTCACAGTGGCTTAATAACACATCATCTAGTTCAATTGCCCTTCTATATAACTCCTGAGTCTGTTTTACACTGGTATGTAACTTTTGCTGACTATCAACAAGCTTTGAAATATTTACCTTGGTTTTCAAGAATTCAATATCTTCATTTGATAATGATGAATAAGACAATCTTGATCTGCTTGGTGCCTTTGTAGCCATTTGATACTGTCTACAGAAAATCAATATTGTTGTTTTTTGCCATATAGAATTTTAATACATATAAAATGTGTAAAATATACTTACTGTCTCAGGTCATGGTACTTATTTCGCCTGTTTTTAACTTCAGTTTTCCATTGCTCCTTTTCAGATAAAAGTTTGTCATGATACCTAAAATTATAAATATATCAATTATAATTTATACTTTTTTGCTTTTCAACACTACGTTGCGTAATATATTTAAATTACTTTAAAAGTTCTTCGTTGCATTTATCATCGACATCAACTATTTTCTTGCAAACATTAGGATCAGTGTTTTCATTAAAAGGTTGAGGACCTAAAAGTAAAGCAAAAATAGTATACATTAGTAATGATTATACTTTTATTGAAGAATTTGGTATGTTAGACACATAACAAGCAATTCATTTATAAATGATAAAATACCTAAAGAATCTCGTCTTTCGAAAAATGTCGAACGCCTTCGTCTCGGTGGTGATCTAAACGACTGTTGAGCATCATTTTCCGTGGAAGTATTTTCCATTGCAATGTTTTAATGGTCACTTTAAATCACTGAAATAAAATTAATTAAAGATGCATACATAAGTTTCCAACAATTTTAAAATTACAAAAACAAACTGACATTATTAAACGGACGCTATATATGACGTTAGCCATAGATAATAATGTAAATATAAGTAAATAATGAATGAATGAATGAAAAAATTAAAGAATGAATGTTATGTCTATCCCTGATGAAGGAAAAGAAATATTTAATATTTTCATTACTTTGGTTCCAATGGAAAACGCGACGTTGATATCCACTGCTCACCAACTTAAAAGAAAAGAAAATAATAATACTGCAACTCATACTGTTAGTGTTGATGAAGCGATGTCATTTGACGTCGAGAAGTGTGGGCATTCACACAGGATATTATGATATTTGTATTTCAGGTATATATTACTTTACAGCCCTCTGTGAAGGTGAAACATAAAGCAATAAATGAAAAACTATACTTGAGGGCTCTTTAATAAGAGGCAACCGTGTACCGTGAAAGGCTGATATATGCCTTTATTAGCCTTTATTTTTTTTAATGCTAAGTATCTCAACATGAGGTATGCAGATGACCCCACTCTTCTTTTCTTGCGTAAAGAAAACTGACGTCAGCCTTTAGTACTTATTACTTTTCACCGAATGACTACAGAAGAGGATGTTAATTACCGAAGATATAAAGTATCGCTGAAAGATAATACAAAGTTTACAATGATAGTGACAATGTTTAGAATCGAACAAATTATACTAAAATAATAAAGGCCTCTATACTTTAAATGATAAAGCTCACTTTCATGAGGGACCCACGACCCTACATCAAACAAAAGCGATTAGAGTCTAGATCCTTTTTAAGATTCCATTTTTGTATACCTGATTTACTTGAACAAAATTTTTTGCAGCAAGTATCTATTGTTCTACACCGTACTGGTGGGAGAAACAGGATTTACAAATGATAATGTTAACAAATGTACCAGCTAAGTTTAAACCTAGTAGTCAGTTTGGTATATAGTGAGCTAGATCTTAAGTGATATATTATTTATGTAAGTAAAGGAAATGATTTTATTTAATATAATTTTTATTGGATATAATTAAGGTTACAATATGAAAAGTTCTTCGTGAAATGGATTTTTTATACTGTTTGACATTCTTTGACGTTTCTTTGCATCGAGTGTAAAATACCAACAGTGATCACTATTTCATCGGTAAATATAAGTACATCTATCTACCGCATTGAGTTTTAATCGTGTTTTTTTTTGCTTTTGATAAAATTTTTCATTGTTAAAATGTTTTGTTCTCGTAAGAGAACCTAAATATCGATGGGTAAGGAATAACTATGTTTTAGATAGTATAGTATAGGTTTTCTTTACTTATACATTATACGTTAGTATTTATAATTTGTCGGTGGTGTTTTTCAACAGAATACAGTGATGGAGTTCAATGGATGTCATATAAACGAGGTTTCGGACCCGGTAGACATTGAGATTTTTTCTGATCGATCCCAGACCCCTAGTCCTACACCTGTGCTATCAACAAATGTGTGTTGCGACTTAGAAGACATATTGAGCGACGTACGTACAAGAGCAAACATTTCTCACGAAGCTTTTAGTGTTCTCTATAGATATCAAAAGACCTTGAGCTTGCTTTTTACCTCAGAATCAATGCAGATTTTTATTACATGGTATTTTTCAACATGTGTGTTTAAATTTGATAGACTAATAATTTAATTATATTATGTATGAATACAATAAATAAGATACTTTTGTCAAAAATTATATCCAATTTATTTACTATTCTACATTTTTGTTAAATAATGAAACCCTTAGTATTTATTGAAATAGAGCTAAAATATTTTGTAACTTTCGTAATTACTTTATCATTGGTCATTTTGTCATACAATTTTACAAAAGAGTGATGTGCAATAGTAGTACAATAATGTGCCTTGAAATTACCATATGATTAATTTTTTTCAGGCTATTGCAGAAACTCTTCAAAGTTCTTTAAAAATAAGCCGCAGCCAGCTTATTAACCAAGAGCTAACCATACACCCAGAGGCTAATATTGAATCCAATATCCCTGAAGGCTTAGATCTATATAAAGTTATATTTGAAGTTGAGAGTGATACAGATTTACGAGCAGGTGAAATGGAGGGGACTAGTCAAAATAATACTGCTAAAAGTGAGGTAAGTCATATTTAGCGAAATGGGACTCTATCACTAAGACTATAGTCTGTTAATGTATCACTAGGATGCATCTCATGATACATGATAGTTAGACAGTTAAAAATTTTATATATGATATATTTTGGTTGCTACAATAATAACAAATACTAAAAAACACTGATATAAATATTGGAGCAGTTAAAAAACATAATATATTGCTATTTTTACAAAATGAGGAATATTTTTCCTACTTTTTGTTTTTATATATATCTAACAACCTGCCCTGGGCTTTGTCCACTTGAATTACATTTATTAATTTACTAATCTTAATTATTTTCTTGTTGTAATAACATTATCACTTAAGGCACCTTTTTATATTAAAAGGTAAAATTTCAGCCAAATTAATATCTTTTTAAGGGCAGTTTTGTTGAACTAAATATTTTAATTTGAGTTAACTTTCTTATTTATCAACTGATTTAAATAATACAAACTCTACATATATGTTGAGGGAAATTTGCCAAAATGTAATAGAGAAAACCACATTTAAATTTGATTTGAGTGGTGTATAAGATTAGCGCTTACAAGCGCACAGACAAACAGATTGGGTCAACTTGGAATCTATCTGTCCATACCTACTTTTGTCCTTGACATATAAACATAAATTTAAATTGACAATGAAATAATTTCAAACAAAATTAGGGCTAGCAAGTGAACAAACGCTATTGATCACCTAAATTATTCACAAAACATTCTATTGTGTGCACGATATTATGAAATCACAATATTTAAAATGTGTACATTGCTTTAAAATGTGTTGATAAAATTAAATTTTATATATTTTTCATATTTAGAAATATAAAAATTTCATGTAGCCCTCCAAGTGACCTAGCTAGTTGAGCTATACATCCTTTTTGAGCTATTTCAAATTCTTACTACAATTCACTTTTTGTCACTACCATAACCTGAGACATCATTTGACACTATAAATTTATTATGGTGATGGTAGGGTTTTAAAAAAATCCTTTGCAATATTAAACACTTGCAATTACACTGCTGTTAAAATGTGAATTGTATACATAATGCTTGTTAAAATTTTCACTCATAGGACAACAAAAAGGTACTATATTATTTTAATGTAGGTATATGGTCATATACATTAACCTTAAATTGTAACAACAAACTATCAAGTAAGTTAAATACCAAAAGTCGTTTAATGAAGAGTGTGACGCTAAAATGTATATGGTCACCATTTGTGTTTATTTGACCGTAAACTGTATAACTGGGACGCCAATTCCCGCGGTAAATTGGCTAATTTGTGACATTATTGGATGAGAGGATGTTGCTTTGACTTGTTTGCTAGAGCTAACATATACAGTCCAATATTTATATATAGTTAAAAGTTATATTTTCTTAATATGTTATAACTAAAATGCATTCATAAAAATATCAATCCACGTATTAATACAAAATGCATATTGATTCATCGTACACAGTAAAGCACAAAGATTCAATTTGCAGTCAAACAATAACATAGTAAAGAATGTATCATAAGTCTGAAGACCTAAGGAGACAAAACAAACAATGTAAATATACATATGCAGTACGTATAAAGTACGTAAACATATATTTAGGTCAGACAAAATAAATTAACTAGTTGATTAAAATTGCCTTATATATAATTTTATTTAGCGAATATTATTAGCGATGGGGAAGTTTGTTGAGTGTAAACTCATTTACTTCTTATTTACAAATAGTGTAACGACAGAATAGACCTTGATAAATTAATATGTAAATTTAACGCTACATACTTATACTGATAAAAACGTTATTAGTTTTAAATCACTATCGACTTGTGGATATTTATGTTTAATAAAGCATACTAAATCAATAAAGTGGTTTGTACTATAGTATGAGCAACGCAATTGTTATTGTACTGTTATATTTCCTTAATTAATAATTATCCATTTTATAATTATACTGAGTATAAATTAAATTCACTGGCTGCAATTTACAGTCAGACACTGTCCTTTGTTGCCTCCGTACGGATTGCGTTTGCAGTGTCAATAAAAGCTTATTATTATTAATAATAATACTAATAATAATAATTTATTAGATAATATAAGGTTTTGCAGCTTAAATCTTTTGCCAATATTGCCAATATCGCATTTTCGGACTTTACAAACATTTACTTCTTCTTATGATCTTAAAAACACAATAATTCTCTACCAATTTATAAATTACGTTGAAAATTTATTTTTAAAATGATCTAATTATTGTTTTAATGAGAGTGTGAATGTATCGACCTACTACATAACACACTTATGCACGTTCAAGAATCTAATATTATCGCAGTAATTAATTTCACATACTTTTTGCGTTTCGAGTTTAATGGATTAAATGCCATGATTGTTGGCTCAGCCTTACTTGACTAAATGTATTCCAGTTTCCCGCTATGAAAACAAAGTGCGGTGTTGAGTTCCGCCACTCATCAATGACTCGAATTCGAGACGTAGGCAGAGACGAAAAAACGGAGTGTCTTTTTTGACACTGGGTATTTACTATTTATACCAACCAACTAGTTTTATTAGAAAAGGTATAATTCTTAACAAAAAATATAAATTACATGTGTTATGTATAATGACAGTAACAGAATTTTTTTAATAATTTATCAAGTGTAATCATTTTAAGGTCGTATGACTGAGCTCGCTAAATTGTACATTCTTTAAATTCCAAATTTAATATCATAGCAACTATTAATATATAAATAAGCACAGCGTAGTATCCTGATCTCTTGTATATGATGAAAAACATATTATTTAACATATTGTAATTATAGGAAAATGATTTTATAGGGTTATATATTAATAAAATTTAACGTAAAATATTTTTTTTATTTTCTTTGCTCTGCTAAAAAAAGCAAAGCGCGGTGTTGAGTTTCGCCACTCAATACGTAATGCCTCAAATTCGGCCGGAAAGGAGAAATGAAACAGATTGGTTCAACTCGAGAAAAAAAGTATCAGGAAGATAATTATTATGTAAACGAAGCACCATTGTATTATCAAAGACAATTAGGTAAATAGGTCACTTGGGAAAAATATATAAAAATAATATTTGCTCTACAATTATAAACGCTAATAAAATGAGTGTAAAACAACCCATTTAATTGATTACACAATGTAAAATGGATTGTTATTTTTGGTTCGTGATGTAGAACGATAAACTTTTTAATTGGCCGTAAATATTGGAAAAGTATTAAAATATTTTATATTACGAAGGCGCAGTTGGGATGCTTGTGACTAAAAACAAATGTACTCACTCACTCCGCTTCACGCTGTATCCCGCACATGGCAGGGTAGTCAGAACTTGGAAACCTAGTGTTAAGATACTCCGTTCCAATTCCGTTCCCCATTTTCCGCCGATTTTGAGACATTGCGTGTTGAATGGCGGAACTTAACGCCGCGTTTTGCCTTGTACCAAAGCGAAGAAATGAAAACATTAAATATTTAAATTGAAAATATTAAATATTTCATTTCCTCGAGTGGGGATTGAACCCACAACCTGTCGGTTACAGCCACATGCTTGTGCCACTGCGGCTCGACAGGCCTCAAAAACAAATGTTACAGTTTCAAATCTGTACTACTAATCTACATATGTATATATGTACATATAGACATTCTATGATCTAGCTAAAAAAACCTAAAAATAAAATTAAAATATAGGTATAATTTATATAATTTCTAATTTTATTATCTCTTTATAGTTATTAATTTTTTTTGCAAATCATGGAAAAATGTAATGCACTAATAATACTAAATACAGAATACATTACCCCTCAGGACTACTTAACTGGTTCATGACATTAAAGAAATATTTTTGATTGACCCATTTCGTTTGACATTTACCAAAAGCGCTGTAGACTATCTGGAACATGTGTTTTTCAGTCTATTGTAGTTTATTTCTTTGATTGTTTTTTAGCATAATGTATGTATAATACATTTAAAGTTTGTTTTGAAAAATATAACTAGATGCTTAAAATTAATTTAAATATGTTTGCTTTTGCTATATTATTTACTAGTAGGGTATAGATAGCATATTGATGGTTATTTCTTTCAAGGGTTTACTATAATATTTCAAAAAGATATATTTGAATTATTTCCACTTTTAAAGTGATATTCCACAATTAAGAAAAAAAACGTATAAAAATTAATACGTATACATAATAGGAAATAACAAATATTTCATTACATTTCATTTCTTTAATTATGGCGTTTCGAGCGTGCCGCTTGAGCACAAAAATAACGAATAATAGGAAACGTATAACATTTTTAACATATTGAAATTTGAAACCGTTCTTATCCAGCTATGTGGGAACTTTTATTCTTGTTACTAAATTATTTTGTTAGCATCTCTGAAGAATCAAAAATAGTTGCTTAGAGTTATCATTGGCAAGAAAGATATTAATTAAATCTTTTAACATATTCATAGTGATATTAACCAATTAAGTCATACGCTCTCATTCAGCTCAACGTATTGCTTATTTGGTCAAAAGGATTGGATTCCAATGTATTTATACTTCCTAAGTATGGAATATGACTTTGACTATGTTAAAAATATTAAATAATCAATAACAATTACGTATGCCGTCGATTAAAGTCGCTGTCGAAATATTATACAAATATAAGAAAAAGATATGTAAAGATTTCTGAACTAAATTGTAATTAAAGCTTAAAAATAAAAGCTTTTTTAACAAAATCCAAAAATAAAAATCTTTACTACATATCATTCATATGTATTATCTAAGTGATAAACATAATTACTAAGCGTTGTTAAAAATACACAATTACGATAATAAAGGTAACCTTACGTCACCATGGTTACTGATATGAATGTAGGCATACAAAATTCGTCAAGACAACGCCCGGCTCGGTATATCAGACACAAGCCTTGCTTTATGAACTAATTGCCAGTTGTTTTGGTTCCGTCCATTGTACGCGCATTGAGCTCTTTACTGAGGCGTGTTCGGTCCCCTCGTTAGCTACCTTATGTTATAAATCTTGCTAGTATGGTATATAATTATATTTTTTATTTTGGTGTGAATTTTATTTTTAACTTTGTGATGACAGTCTCTTCAGTGTCATTGTTAATTTGATATTAAATAATTGTATAATGCAGTGAAGTGTACATGTACATTCAATCATACACACAATCATTAATATATTATCGTCGGTCATGTTAATGACCTTCCGGTTAGAGAATGTGGACAGTGTTCAGTAATTAGTGACGAGCATGAAGGTTGTAAAGGTGGGTTTTAGTTGTTATTTGATAACAAGGTGTTTGTAACAAGATATGGCATATTTAAATTGTAAAGATATTATATGTCCACTCGGAAAAAAGTGTTACACTTTATCTCTTCCTGTTCCTTTCGCGTTGGTTAACAATCCAGATGCCTTTTAAAACGTTTTTTGTTTTAGAGACAGATGTAAAATAAATTCGAATTTTTCGTTTTAGATAATTTCGTTTAGGGATATTAGTCTAGTTGGTATAAGTATATGCTGATGATTTTTAATTATCACGATGTCGGCCAAACGTAAGATTTATATTATATTCAACGAAAAATCAACAACAATAATGGTAAACGTTTTATCGTCTTTTATTATCTATGATTCTATAAATAGAATTTAAAGTAAAATAAAAATTTAAAGTTAAAACTTTAAATTTTCTAAATTACGTAGTTAAGACTGTTAATTTAGAATATTTATATAATTTTATTTGACGGAAAGTGGGGAATGGAAGTTGAACGGAGTATCTTAACACCAGGTTCCCAAGTTCCCTCTGCCTACCCTGCTATGTTTGGGATACAGCGTGAAGAAAGTAAAAGTGAAAGAAAAAAAAGAAGGAAATAGTTAAGACTAGAAGGAGATCAGTCACTTAGTAACGAAAAAGTTTTATTGGTAAGATTTCTAAGATTTAAAAAATTTTTTTTTTTAAAAGACGAACGAATAGGACCAAAATTTATCATGAAAATGTTAAAATTATGTTTTAATGATATAAATAAATACGTAACGCATCATTGATATCCTTAACGTCATAATAAAATGACATCTATCCTATATAATTGTCGCCAGTGGGCGACGTGATTCATATGTAGAGCCACCGACTTAATATTGTGTTTAGTTTTCAATTAGTATTCAATTGGCATTCAAGGCGCAAAGTGAATAGATTTATAAGTTAAAATTAAATATATTAACATTATTCCTTTAGGATATTTATTAGACTTTTATGGCTTACGGTGTAGTGACTGAAATAATGACTTACGGGAAAACTTCACATGTAATATACAAGGTGCTATTTTTTATATATATATATTACAGTGCAACATTACAATAAATATTTTAGAAGATATGATAGATTCAAAATTAGGCCTACATTTCGCGCGATGTGTGGCGCCGGTTTGGCTACGGAATGACCGATCATACATTGTGTACATTTTCGTACATTTTTGATTTATTGCTAAGTATCGACATGCTCTAATGAGTCAATAGTATTTTAAAAATCTGCATTAATTTTGTTTTTTAAAAACAATATCCTTACCCATATTGAAAAGTAAAGTTTTAGCTAATTTATTTAAACATTTTCTAGTAAATACCATTTGAAATAAAACAACACCCAATGCTAATGGAAGCTTACCAATTACAATAGTGAAAACTGAAATTAAATTAGTCAAGCCGTTTCTGAAATTAGCGTGAACGAACGTACAAAAAGACTCGGTTTACTTATACCTATATTTTCCATGTACACACCACTGTTACTGTTTTATAATTCATATCTTTATTTGGTTCTCTTTTGCTTATTTGGCAAGTAGAATGGTAAGATTTTTTTAATTTCTAAGATTTTATATATGTAAGATTTTTTCAATTTATTTCGTTTTATTCTGGTAACATATTTTGTGTTATTTTTAATTTTGATTCTTTATAATATGTACTTTAGTCATAAATAGTCTAGACGGGCGAAGCCACGAGCGGGTCGCTAGTATATATTTCAGAACTGACAGAAAAGTATATTTTACATTATTCAGAACATATTCAGAAGTTCAAAAATAATAAACAAACAATTGCTAAGTTACAACTGTAGGAAGTGTAAAAAGTAGGTATATATGTAACACCATATGGATTTTCCGAGTAAGGATAAATTATTTATAATATTTAAATTATAAACAATTCTTCCTGTAATAATATCTTTATATTATAAAATTATTTTCTCGGGTGATCTTCAGTCAGGAAACATTTAGTTAAAAATCTATTCGAAACAAACAATAACAAGTGCATAAGACCTTTAGGGTATTTTAAATGAAACACTTTTAAATGTTCACTTCATGTCTACCCGTGACCACGGACTACTGCAAAGTGTTCGAAACGTCGGGTTTCCCTAAAATGTTTACCATTCAATATGCGCGATTAATCCGTGTAAAAGTGTTTCATTTAAAATGTGTAACAATCGCGAAAATCAAAGACATTATTATCTTTAAGGAAGCTCGATAAGAAAAAATGACTTTTTGGCTAGAGCGCTTGGAGCGATTGGTCTCCAAGAGGCGCGAGCTCAATAATGTCTACTTTAAAAAGTTTAAGTGTACACGTTATATAAATTTTTAAATAATATCTCTTCTTTAGTGTACACATTGACACTAAAAAATGATATTGTTTTTGTCTACCTATATAAATAACATTTATTTTATCAAAAGATACATATAGTTTATTAGATTTACTTAAATTTATATATTAATAGCTATTAGTTTATTGTAAGCAATCAATTGTTGGTTTTTAAAGGAATCATGCAGGCACGTAGGCGGGTCAAAGTTCTACGAAGCGGTAGATGGGTCTACAGCGGACACCTCAACACCATCGCCCACAGAAAAACAAGATCACATGAAACCTATTGAAAGCGATGATGAAGGTGATTTATATTGATTTTATAATATTTTACTCTACTCTACTCTACTCAGCTTCACGCTTTTTCCCGCACATGGCAAGGTAAGCGGAGGGAACTTGGGAACCTAGTATTAAGACACTCCGTTACACTCCCGTTTCTCGCGTGTTGAGTGGTAGGACTCAACGCCGCCTTGCTTTGCCTTGTTGCGAAGAAATGAAAACATTAAATATTTAATTTGAAAATATTATGTTTCATTTCCTCGAGGAAGCGAAATGAGCGGAAGAGATCGAACCCACAACGTGTCGTTTGCAGTCACGCGCTTGTGCCGTTGCGTCAAATCTATACATATATTTTATTTATTTTTAAACCATATCTTACCTCTTAAGGATACTTTCATTATATTTTTTGCTTTTTATAAACAAATTGTGCTAATTTACTTGTAATTATATGACGACATTTTTGTTTTATTAATTATACTAAATACTTTTTTAAAGCTTTTAAACAAAATATATATTAGTACTATATTATCTCTTTTGATATTCTTTTTTACACATCAGTCATAAAGTATAGCTACATAATACAAATGAATATTATTTTTTAGTGTCAGATGTTGATCAAGAATGTACAGTATTCTGCGGGGTCAGCTACCTCGGAGCTCAGAACATCGCCGACCCAAAATCAGAAACTGATATACAGCGTATAATGAAGGAGTTGAGCTCAATGCCGGAAAACAGAGATGGTATTGCAGTGTCTATATCTATACCGGTTTGCTCTCAAGGACTTGTCGTGTGAGTATTTTTTAAAATGTATTTATTGATGCCTGTCGTGGTGCAGGGGCTCGAGCGTGTGGTTGTGAATGTTACAGGTTGTGACTTCGATCTCCACTTGAATAGATGAAATATTTAATATTTTTAATTTAAATTTTTAATGTTTTCATTTCTTCGCAATTCAAAACGCGTTCAGTTCCGCCATCCAAAACGCAATGCCTCAATATCGACGGAAATGTGGAACGGGACGGACTGTCTTAAGACTTGGTCTCAAGTTTCCTCTGCCTACCCTGCCCTGTGCGGGATACTATAGAGTTTATTTAATCGCGAGCGTCATTGAATCATGTTATAAAAGATATTCATTACATTTTCGCTATATGGTCTCGGGAAACGTCTATCAGTATATTTATTTAAATTTTCCCTGTCTTTATTTTATTTTATAAATATAAATTGGTTCATTGTAAAATTTAGTAATTATTAAAGTAAGTATTTAGGAATTTTAGTACTAGCGAACTATTGCTAATACCATTTGAAGCCAGTTTCTTAGTTTAGTTATGATTCGTGATTAATATTTTATATATGGCGATAAGTTGCCTCTTGATCTTATTCACAACAAGTTAACTTTGTGTAATAGGAAATAACATATTTTTTTATAATGCATTATATTGATAAAAACTCAATTGGTTCCTATCTTTGTCTCATATTTTTTGTAATTTTTTTTTGAGTTACAAATGACATGACAAATAAGTTAAAAATTCTCAGTTAATAATTGTGGTTCACTCAATAATGTTTATGCTATTGTTATGCACTGTGGTAAAGATAAATGTTTACCAATGACCATATTCATTATTATTTTATACTAAGTTTGAAAATCGTAAGTAAGGTTGAGATAGGTATATCTTTTCCTTTTACCCTGCCTCATACTTCCAGACATAGCGTGTAAGGTCTATTGAAAAGAGCCACTGTTGAGCTTCTTGATCATTTTTCTTAACAGAACCGCCTTTCGAGCATAAATATATATTTGTGTAAAATTGTTTCAAAATTTCTTGCAACGATATATTTATTTAAAAAAAAAATATTTTGAATACGAATTTGCAGCTTATACCAAGCAGACACGAACAGCGTAATGACACGATATGCAGTGAACCGTATATCATTCTACGCGCGCGGTGCGGCCGGCTCGCCTGTGGCCTCGTGCTTCGCCTTCACGTGGTCCCACGGGGAGACCAAGGAGTCGGCCGTGTATAGATGCCATGTGTTCAGATGTCATATAGCTGAGGCTGTTAATCAAGTTTCGAGTGAGTATTTTTTTATTTTGTCCTTGCTTTATGTTATATGTATATGTGTGTTTCAGAGTGACCATTACAAAATATTTAATTATTTTATAACAAACAAATAAGTAAATTCCAATCGCAAATAAGCGATGAGAATCAAATAAAAATCAAAGTCAGCCTTACTTGGAAACCTAATGTTAAGGAACTCCGTTTCGATCCCTACTTTCAATCGAATTTATCGGCATTGCGGGTAGAAGGACGGAACGCAACACAACATCTACATAATATTTATAACAAAACGTAACGGATTATAATTACTTGTTCTTTTGTTCACGTTAATCTCAGAAACGGCTTGACCGATTTATACATTATGGTATTTTGGTAGCTTTCGTTAACATATAGTATTGTTTTAACACATTTAGTATTGTTTTATTTCAATCTGCATTTGTTATAAAATTAATTGTATGAAACTTTTTTCGCCCAATCGCGCAGCTCGTAGGCTAGGTAATTTTTAATCTATTATATCCACCTAAGCGTTTATTATTAAGATGTAGTTTAAAGTACGATTTCAACATAAATGAATTGCCAAAGTTATAACTATTATATATATTTTGATAAGGATTAATACAAAATTGTACGAAATATATTAACAATAACCTAATAAATTTGAATTTCAAAGTAAAATAAAATAGCTACTGTAGCACTTGAAGCTTGTCGTGGCGCAGCGGCTCAAGCGTATGACTATATTCGACAGGTGGTGAGTTCGATCGCCACTCAAGGCCAATGAAATATTTAATATTTTCAATTTAAATATTAAATGTTTTCATTTCTTCACTCTGGTGCAAGGCAAAACGCGGCGTTGAATTCCGCCACTCAATGCCTTAAATTCGGCGGAAAGTGGGAAACTGAATTGGAACGGAGTATCTTAACACTAGGTTCCCTTTGCCTACCCTGCCATGTGCGGGATATAGCGTGAAGCTGAGTGAGGGAGTGAGTGAGCTACTGTAGCACATTCTTTAAAGATAAATATCATGGACTTTTTAAAGGTTTTCTAAAGGAAATTGTTTTGTAGAATATTGTTTTTATGTATCTCATAAGGTTGACTGTCTGTACTACATATAAACTTTCAGGAATGCCATTTTTGTTGAGCTTATTGTAAAATAATAAAAGCTTTGGAAAAACTTTAAAAAATTTAAAGGAAAACATTTACTTATGTTCCCAAGGTCCTTAAATATAGATAACATTCCATAAAGATAAGACTTTTTATCATAATTAGTTTAGCGGTATGCCCGCGATCTCGTCACAGTCAGACAGAGTTACTTTTCCATTTAAAATATTGAGTTAGTGTTAGATATTTAGTAATCAAGATAGGTCATAGGAATGAAATGGTTAGACACTGCGTTTCCGAGGCACCTTCCACTTTTCGAGACATTTTCTCTATCTATACCAAAGTAATGAAAATAATTTATTCTCATGAGTGAAAACAGAACCCACAACTACCAAGTTCTGATCAGATGCTGCGCATTAGTGCAACGACGACTACGCTCTCTACATACCTCTTACGCCTCGCCTGTACTGGCTCTAGTATCATAAATTCTACGTTTTCTACGTTCTAATGATTACGCTGTCGTTTCTTATTTATCATCAAATACGAGATGCTTTGGCTTTCTTGCATTGATGCTTAGACCGTTATTTTCAAATTCATCTCACGTTTTTGCAATTTTTTATTTAAATTATCGTTAAAATATAAATTAAAAAAGGTATGATTATAAAATACAGTATATTTTTGTAGTTATAAAATAATAAAAAAAACATTATAATCATTTAAATAGGCTCATATAATTGTAATATTAATATAAATTTCGTAAATTAGCTTCGTGTCGTTAACATGTTTGAATTAACAAACAGTTTAACGCGATTTCTACTTTTTTGCATTTTGTGGAATACGCAAGGACATTCGCAAACATAATTTTTATGCAGCAGTTTCCTTTAATTTTAGACATTGTTTATTAGGTACCGGAAGTAAATGTCGTTTGCTGTCTAAAACATTGAAAATTGGATATTAAAAATTAATATAATGGCGCAAGTGCACAAGCGTGTAACTCTAAACGCGACAGATTCTGATTTCGATTCATACTCGAAGAAATGAAATATTCATTGTTTTCAAATAAAATAGTTCATGTTTTCATTTCTTTGTAAATCAAGGCAAAAAAGTGCGGGATTGAGTTTAGCGAACACAACACGCGATGCCTTATATTCAGTGGAAAGTTGGCAACGGAACGGAGTGTCTTAACACTAGATTCCCAAGTTCCCTCTGCCAACGGTGCCTTGTGCAGAATACAGCGTGAATAATAATCTTAATTTTATATAAAGTGAATGATGTTTCTTTGTGATTCTTTTTTTTATACTACAGGAGCGTTGCCGGTCTATAAGGTAACGATAAAAGTATAGGCACCGGGACCCGGCATTTTTTGTATGACATAGCTGAAATTGATGACGATCGACAATCGATCTTATACTATCAAACATGTAATTGCGTTTCAGTTGCGTTAACTTCATTACATATAAGCATATGTAATAAAGTTAGTGCTGCTTTGTCTCCTATGATAAAACGTACAGTTGAGTTTCGTCTATACGCACGCAACTACAATAGGTACAAAAACTGGATCTTTTGACACCAGCTTCTCTCTATATCTCTACTAAGTAAAAAGCTATCCAAGCTACTTTGATCAATTTTTTAAGTGTTGGTCAGTCATATTTTCTATATATAAGAAAAAATAAATTAAATAAAGAAGCAGTGTCTGTAAAATATGAGTGGTAAAGATGATTCAATGGGTGTGACAAATAAAATAAAACATAAAACGCATTTATATCAGCGGCAAAACATGTACAATATGACTGTTATTTTGCACAATCATTTATTACAAATGATTGAAATCATCTCAATTTAAATATATGACGATGGGTTGACCAAATAATCAGGTCAGTTGCTGTGCGTTCGTTTTATTTAGCACACGTTTTATTCTTATTTGACTAATGTTTTAGGTAAGTGCTGGTTTTTTTTAGGACAGAAATATTTTTTTACTTTCAATTAATTGTTTTACATAAGCTGTGTAACAGTCTTAAATTATCTTCAAAATTATTTATAAGGAGATATTGTATTTATCCCTAATGTAAAAGTGAAATTTCTGTCTCAGTAAATAATATGAAATTTAATTCGAAGATCGATTTCTGTACTTAATATTGCCAAAGTCGTTGAATATTAACAATATTTTTTTTCTAATATTATTAAAGCAACATTTGATGTACGCTTTCAGATATCACTTTTGCTATGAGCTTATATTCGGAAAGCGCTAGGTCAGGCTATGTAAGGAAGCCAGAAAATCAATAATGCGAATAATATGGTGAATGACAAGTATTGCTAAATAAAGATGCTAAAATTTAAAAAAAAACCTTAAATCGTCTCCATTAACTTAATGGTTTTGTTAAAATATTATTTGACAGGTATTATAAAACGTTTGATAAATCGTTTGATTTCAGGCACGGCATAGTTATATTATGGCAGATAACGTGACATATTGTATAGCGTCCGCGTCCTTATTCTGTGCTTATACTTTTTTCTTTGTGTTTAGTTTTGATAAAGTAAATAATTATATAAAGAATATATTATTGAAACCTCGTTTTGTCTCGCAAGCGTGCGATTGTAGATGCAGGTTGTGGGTTCGATCCCACTCGAGATATAATATTTTAATTTCTTCTTGCTAGTAACAAGTCAATATTAGGAACGGAGTCTCTTAACACTCGGTGCCTATCTACCGTGCCATGTGCGGGATACAGCGTGAAGTTGCAAAATATGACTTATATATAAATAACATTAAGATATATTTATTGTTATTTAAAAAACAGAAACTGATTTTGTTACGAATATAGTATTTTTTACTTAACATAGTTCATGCAGAATTACCCGTTATTTGTATATAATCATTATTCTTATAACACTCATTACTTATTTTTAATTATATCTCAAGCATAATTACATTGAGCGATCTAAAATTGAAATCGCTGGATTATGAACCAGAATAGGGTCGTTAAACTCTTATCTAGATATTGGAGTGTTTGTTTCATAAAGTTTGTAACGTTTGTATAGAACGGTTGTTTGTGTTTTTTTTATAGTTCTTTATTCTTTATTGTTAGTTTTGTATGGATTAGAAATGAATTTATTTTTGTATAATATTTTATGAAATAATAGTGAATATTATGTTTATTTACTTTTATCTTTAGATAGCTAACAATTATTATATAAGTGTAACTGTAATAATCGATAAATTTTGTTTAATCGTCAGGTACCAGGTAAATAAATTTGAATTACTTAAAAAAACATATGTAAAAATGACCGAAGTAAAATAAAAACGCCTAAGATATATTCTATCACTTTATTCGTTCCAATTTTTACTTTATAAATTTGTGGTAAACATAGACTACTTCTTTTTAGTCTATAATGAATAATTTTATATGTCCATATATTTTATATCTGCGTAAAATATAAGAAATGTTAGAAAAATAATATTATAAAATTACCTATGAACATTTTCATATGACCTTTATAAATGAGTACAGTTTACGCCCACAATACATTAAGCATATCATTATAATCCATATTTAGAGGAAGCATTGGAATTTCATACTGTTAGCTTTAAGTTTATGTAAGTTTTAGTATTTTGTTTATAACTTCACCTTTACAACTTATTAAATTTAATAAAAATTTTACTCGAGTAAGTTATAGAAATAGAATAATTGATATACCTGAGGCCTGTCGTGGCGTAGGGGCACAAGCGTGTGACTGTTACCACGACAGGTTGTGGGTGGATTCCCACATGAGGGAATGAAATATTAAATATTTTCATTTTCCCTTCCCTCTGGTTACAAGGCTGCGCGGCGTTGACTTTCAAAGTGGAGATCAGAACGGAGCGTCTTTAACCCTAGGTTCTCAGGTTCGTTTTGCCTACCTGCGTGCCTACGTTCTGCGGAAAAAAAAGAATAATCACGTATTCTGCTAATATGTTTATGTTTATTATAATTTTAAATTCTGCAAACCTTAAAACGTTATTAATTTCTATAGTAAAGGTGTTAATTGCTTAGTGAAGTAATTGTGGAGGGCGTTTCATTTTTAACACCTTAACAACTGCTTAACAATAAACATATTTATATTAATTACTATTTAATTAAAACTATTTATAAACATAATTTTAATAACGACTAATAACAATTTAATAAACTCTTTAAAGGTTATTAACCAAAATCACATAATATTTTCTCATTTATTTTCCATCAGGCTGCTTCGCAAAAGCGTTTGAACGTATACCCAGGTCGATGGCGTCGTCCCTCATAGGAGATATTAGTGCAGCGCCGTCAATGACGGGATCGTTAACAGAGGGCCTTGGACCAGCCGCGCCTCCGATGCAACTAATGCATGTATTGGAATGCACTGTGGATATAAAGGAGACTGATCCTAAAGTAAGTTTTTACGGATACGGATTGTTATGCAAAGATACACTGTCTTCTATAATATGTTCCCTAGAGATTGTTAGTGATTATTAGTGCTGCACTAATTATGGCGGAGAAGTAAGGAAAATTTGGTTTTTAGTCTATGATTGTTTTAAAATATTATTGGAAGTGTTGTTAAAGTTCGATGGTGTCCCCCGTTTCTATTAGTGATCTACGCTCACTAGGACGCTGTTTTTTTTATATGTATTCAATCGTATGTGACTGTGAAGGCGACAGGTTGTGGGTGTGATCCCCACTCAAGAAAAAATACGTTCTTTTTTAAATTTAGATATTTAATGGTTTCATTACTTCGCTCTGGTAATAAGGTAAAGGGCATCGTCGGCGGGTTTTTAATATAGAGCTTAGATCCTGACATTAATATTAAACCGTAATAATTAATTGTGCTTAATTTGTATTTTATATACAAGTTTTTGTATTTAAATATAACAAATGTATACAAAACCAACAAAAAATATTTTTTGTCCAAATTTATAATGTTATTTTGCGATGTACAAATATCATTGACACATTAAAGATATTGTTAATTGTTATGACAGTGAAGGCAAAAAAAATGTTTTTTTTTTATCTGCGTATGAAAAAGCTACCCTACTTTTTCTATTCTAAATGCTTTAAAAAAACATAAAGTACACTTAAAATAAACAAGTACACTTAAAACTCATATGTATTATACTGATTATGTCGTTCCAGGGTACATTCAGTCACGTGCCCAAAGAGCGACTCGGCTATAAACTTCGTGGAGGCATCGACAAACAAGTGACAATCAATGTGACACAAGTCACTAACAATGTGCACGCGGAGACTGAAGATCCACAGGTGAATTACATCGTTATTTATACATTTTTATTACCTTTACGCAGTATGTTGGACATGGTGAGGTAGGTAGGGGGAACTTGGGAACCTGATGTCAAGACATTTCGACTCGTTTTTCACATGTCGCACAATTTGGGGCATTGCGTGGCGGAATTTTGACTGTTGGAACTTAACGCCGCCCTTTGGCTTGTTTGTTGTGAACGAAGATATAAAAATATTACATATTTTATTTCTTCGAGTGAGAATTGAACCTACAATTTGTTGTATGACAGGTCTCTTATAATTGTTGTCTTAAATAAATTGTTTACAATTGTATTGTTGTAACAACTGAGTTCTTTGTATGTTTATATAATGCTTTACTATATTATCTTATTATAATTTATATTTGTATTTTACTTTTAAATACAAAAGAAAATGAAAATTATATTTTTTTCATATTTGCTACAAGTTACATATAACTTTTTATATTATATTTTTTTTTATTTTGCAATACACTTGTTAAATACATATTATTTATGATTAACATATATATATATATATATATATATATATATATATATATATATATATATATATATATATATATATATATATATATATATATATATATATATATATTCATGATACAAATTTAATGTTTTATTAAATATTATTATTTATTCATACAGACGTCTTACACTGGTGGGCTCTATATAGAGAGGTGCTTCGGGATACTTCTAGCTCCTGGTCGCAGTGTTAAACACTCAGACATGCAATTACTTGAAATGGTAAGAATACTTTAATTGTACATTTCATTTAAATTGTATAGAAAAAAAATCTATTGCTAGTAATTAATTTATATAGTGACGCTACATCTTAATTCAGTTGTAGGTTTGTTAAAGCCTATCGTGGCGCAGGGGAACAAAATGAAATTATTTAATATTTCCAAATTGAATATTTGATGTGTAAAATTCATCGCTCTGGTAACAAGGCAAAGCGCGGCGTTGAGTTCCGCCACTTAACACGCAATGTCTTCTATTAGGCGGCAAGTGGAAAACGGAACGGAGTTTCTTAACACTAGGTCCCTTTGCCTAACCCCTCGCCATGAACGGGATAGAGCGTGAAGTAGAGAAGTTAAAAGTTTATGTAATATTAAATAAACAAAGTAACTAAAAATAGTGTAACTAATGCAGTTTTAATTAAGATATGTATATATATTTATTAACTTTTAAAACCTCAATTCTATTTTTGAAAGGACTATTTATATTGCATTTGTGTCTGATACACACTCGGCGAAGTGAATTAATTATATTTACGTCTTTGCCTTAATGTTAATGTTGGCGGCGTAAATGTTTGGATATCAACATGTAATGTCTAGAAAATTGAGCGTATAATGGGGAACAGTATCTTAATAGTGGGTTCCCTCTGCTCGGTATATAAGGAATGTAACGTCAAGCTAAAACAAATATTTCTAGGTAAGCGGGTCTTCAGGTGGTTCGGGTTGTTCTGTGTGCGCGTTTTGGAATGCCGGTGAATCAGCCCTCGCTTCCTTCAATGTGGCCAGTGGTGATGGCGCCCCTGCATATATGTCACTAGCTTTGGATCTTGTTATACGTGGTATAAGAGATCCTTTGAGGTTTGTTATTATTTTTATTATTTATAGTACGGTCAACGAATCGTGGCACTTCTGTAGTTTTAAGCTTGTTCGGTAAGAAAAGGAAATAATCGAAAGTAAGAAACATCCGAATATAAAATCTTGGAAGCCATCTGAGCTAAATTGGGTGGCCATGACTCGTTGATCATACTGTATATTTTGTATATGTACCACTAAATACAGAGTTTCTCGAATATGGGCAGATAGTTAGGGTAAAATTATAAAATGTTGGTTTCTATTTATTTTTTTCTTTTTTTTTCAGCTTCACGCTGTATCCCGCACTAGGCAGGGTAGGCAGAGGGAACGGAAGTGAAACCTAGTGTTATGACACTCCGTTCCACTTCCGTTCCCCACTTAACGCCGAATTTGAGGCGTTGCGTGTTGAGTGGCGGAACTCAACGCCGCGCTTTGCCTTATTACCAGAGCGAAGAAATGAAACATTAAATATTTAAATTGAAAATATTAAATATTTCATTTCCTCGACTGGGGATCGAACCCAGAACCTATCGGTTACAGTCACACTCTTGAGCCGCTGCGCCACGACAGGCCTCAATATAAAATGTTGGTTTCTATTTTTACAGGTTGGTCATTGAAACGCCAGTTAAAGTCTTCCCTCCTGCTGAACGCTTCTGGTATTACTCAAAACGCCCTCTAGTACAACAGTTCTACATTAATTTAAAAGAGGTATTATTTTTCTTATGCTATATGTTAACTCGCTCGCTGAAACTTATGGTTCTTAATTTTTCAGCTAAAATATAAAAATCTTCACATAAATGAATGAATTGATTTTTTTTAATCTGTACTCTAGTTTTTTTGCGTAAAAATGGAACAAAAGTTATATTTTCACAAATTTTCATATTTTTTATACAAGAGGGAAAACAATCTCTATCGGCCCTATTTGGGGAAAGGTTGGCCAAGCTATATTACTGACTAGACCAACCATTATTCTCCATGAGCATTACAATAAATTCTGTATCTAGTATCCTATAATTTTGAATACCTACTTGTTTATTATTTACATTAAACATAGAAGATAACGCTACAATACAAATATGAACGTCTCTTTCCAGTCGGTAGACTCGCTCGGGCAGCTCCAATACGAAGTGGCGAGCGTGGAGACGTCGGGCGAGCTGGACCGCTCCCGACTCAACTTGCCGCTGTCGCTGTCGAGCTTGCTGCCGTCGCCGCTGTCCGCCGCGCCGGCGCCGCCCTCGCCTTCGGAGCCGGATTCTGGTGATCTTTCTATTTTTGTTCTATCTAAACGATAGGATAGGATAGGAAGCCTCTCTACCTTGATATATATTTTTAATGTTATTTAATTTTATTTTTTTTAATAATATTATTTTTTTTATAAATTGATTAATAAAATTTCAGTTTAAAATATTTGTAGCAATTTTATTTATGAATTGATTTAAATAAACTAAATACACACAGTATTTAGTAATACACACACACACGCACGCACGCACGCACGCACGCACGCACGCACACACACACACACACACACACACAGTATTAAGTAGTTTAGGGATGTCGCCTAAATACAATATAGAAAATTGCATTAAAATTGGTTTAATCGTTTATTGAGTTGGCTGAATTGCCCTAACAAATTGGTTCTAGTACGGTAATATATGCCCACTGTAATGGATTTTCCCTTTTGTTTTCCATGTACAGACAGCCACATTTTTATTATAATTATAGACAGATTAGCAACTAGTTCACAGACAAATATATACAATGAAAAGTTTAATATTAAACTATCTATAATAAGTTAAATTGTAAAAAAATATCTGTTACAGATGGTGATGAGCCCCTCCTCAGTGGTACTGGTGAAGTGTCTAAAGATTGTGGTGTTGATGTTCTTGAAAATTGGGCACAAGTTCTTAGAAGGTGTGTTTTGAGATTAGTTGACCTTTGCTAACAATATTTTGAACTATATATCCTCCATCATTGTTACTAATTGTCAGCTTCACGCTGTATCCCGCACTAGGCAGGGTGGGCAGAGGGAACGGAAGTGAAACCTAGTATGACACTCCGTTCCATTTCCGTTCCCCACTTTCCGCCGAATTTGAGGCATTGCGTGTTGACTGGCGGAACTCAACGCCGCGCTTTGCCTTATTACCAGAGCGAAGAAATGAAACATTAAATATTTAAATTGAAAATATTAAATATTTCATTTCCTCGACTGGGGATCGAACCCAGAACCTGTCGGTTACAGTCACACTCTTGTGCCGCTGCGCCACGACAGGCCTCAACTACGTTACTAATTGTCAATGTACTAAATGCAATAAATAATAAGATTTATTATAAATTCTATAATAGACAATAGATATATTTTGATATTGATAACATGCATATATTGGGCCCCTGTTATGGCGCAAGTGTTCTTTGTAAGGTTGTCGGTTCTATCCCTACTCTAGAAAATGAAATAATTAATATTTAAATTTTTTCAGTCTGGTAAAAGCAAAATTTGAGTTTCACCACTTAACACGCAATGTCTCAAATTTTGCGGAAGTCGTGAACTAAAGTATGGCCTAACAAATAATTCTCAAGTTTCCTCTGTCTACCCTGCCATGTGCCGTGAAACTAAAAAAAATGGATAAATCAACCCTTTATGATCACTTAGACAACTAAATAAAGTTGTTTAATTTGTTTTTCTGCCCTCCCAGTTGGATAGGCCCACGTCCCCGCGCGCTAAGCCAGCTCGTGCGAGTGGGCGTGCCTGAAGCGTTGCGTGGGGAAGTGTGGCTGAGACTCGCCGGTGTTGACCAGAACGATAAGCTAATGGAGACTTATCGCACTTTGATTAGTAAGGTATTGATGTTTTTTTTAAATAAGAACATGGAGTTATAAAGTGTTTTTATATTTACATTTTTTTTTACTAATTTTGCTTAAACAAAATATAAATATTTATCTTCATAAATAAATGGAAGTGTAGAACTTATTAGTGTTATATATATTTTTATTTGTTCGCGCCTCGATTACTAAAGTAGTTTTTGTTTCTACGTGTGAAATTAAGAAATTAATAACATAATTTTAACATTTTTATAAATTACATTATTAATTATAGATTATTTAGTTAAACCTATCAAGGCACAGTGGCACAAGCGTCGATATGCGATGGTAGTGAAATCAATTACCGCTTGTAGAAATTAGTTATTTATCATCTCGGATAACAAGTGAAGAGTGGGGATCTTTGCTATATATATATGAATCTTAATAAAATAATAAAGATCAACGTAACTATTTTTTATTCCACAGGACTGTCCGTTCGAAGCGGTAATCCAACGGGATATAGCACGTACGTTTCCAGCTCATGATTTCTTCCGTGAGGCGGGAGGTTTGGGCCAAGACTCGTTGCTGCGTATGGCGCGAGCCTACGCCGTATACGACGTGGAAGTCGGCTATTGCCAGGGACTCAGCTTCTTGGCTGCTACGCTCTTGTTGCATGTAAGGATTTTAAGAGAATATTCTCTTGATTTATAAGTAATGCATGTGTGTGTGAAAACGTATATGTAAGAAGAAAAGTGGAGAACGGAACGGAGTGTCTTAACACTAGGTTCCCACGTTCCAACCTTCCTTGCCAGGTGCGGAATAGCGTAATAATAGCGTGAAGCTGAAAGAAGTGTGTCGTAATCCTTTAAAATTAAAAAAATATAATACTATAAAAAAGTAAATATATAAGACAATCAGTCGGAGCGTTCATTGTACTTTACGAAATGAAAAGAGACAATAATAATTTAATGTTACATTAAAAATATCAAATAAATATTTACTGATCTGGTATATATATGTTACATTATATTAAATAAACGCATGTTTTAGATGCCCGAGGAACAAGCGTTTTGTCTCTTAGTGCGGTTAATGTATGGATATGGTCTACGCGAACTATACAAAGACGGCTTTGAAGCTCTATATATGAGACTGCATCAATTGGATAGACTAATGGAGGTAAGAAAATTTTACAGTATTTATAAATAAGTCGTTGTCAAACTAGTTTATTCCTTTTTAAATGAAACACCGGTTAAAACCGGATTAATCGCGTATATTGATTGATTTACATTTTTGGAAACCCGACGTTTCGAAAACTTTACAGTAGTCCGTGGTCACTGTAAAGTGTTAGTGATTAATTCGGTTACAAGTATTTCACGTAAAATGTGTAACAATTGCCTAAATCAAAGACTTTATTATTTTATACCTTCTGATGTAGTTTTGATAAGATAAAATAATATACTGGCAATACAATATTTGCAAAATTATTCTCATGAATTATTCTTCATTTATTTCATTATATTACTGTTCGTTTATTCACTGTCTAAAAATAAATTCCTAGTTTTTTTATTTGTATTTTTCTGCCTAAGTTACAAAGTGTGAAGTGCTTGAAGAAAAAATAAACATAACCCGCATTAACAAAAATAGATGTTGATGAAAAAAAAAATACATTAATAATTAATATGTATAAAAATATTCAATTTTATATCAAATAAATATATCTTTCGAGGTAATAAGGTATTTATTATAATATAATTTCCAGGAGCAACTAAACGACCTACGCGTCCATTTCCAAGAGCTCGGCGTGGAGCCGCACATGTTTGCGTCTCAGTGGTTCCTCACTGTGTTCACGGCTAGATTCCCGTTGCCTTTGGTACGAAAAATTTTTTTATTATTATTTTAGATTCTTATAAGATACATACTTAAAACGATAATAGCAAGATCATTGAATTGAACTATTTTTATTCAGTATTTTTATTGTATGACAGCTGTTGAAATGTGATATGAAAGTAAGGGTCCTTAAGGAAATGTAGGGTAGTAATAATTAAGAATATATGATTTTCCTATCTCTGATACGATTAAAAGCGTCTTCATGGAAATTGCACTATTCTTTCGGCCTTGTGCGGTAAAAGGTAAAGGTAAAAATTAAATTGTATATAATCTACGAAGATAATCATATAATAACTATCTGTCTATTTTAAATTAAAAATTTGGTTGTTCATGTATTTATTATTTGTTAACAGGTTTATCACATACTAGACGTGTTTCTCTTGCAAGGAATGGACACACTGTTCCAAGTGTCATTGGCTTTGCTCAGTCGCGCTCGCAAGGACCTGCTCCAGCACGACTTTGAAGGTGTACTCAAATATTTTAGGTATTTATCATTATTATTTTTGTTTGTTTTTACGTTATATTCGTTTGAAATTTTTCAATAAATATAGCTTAGAAGGTTATGTGATTATATATATGTGCAGTACAGTTAATAAAACAAGGCTCATTAGTTAATCTACAATATAATAAAAAAGAAAAACGAAAATGATGCGCCTTAATATTTTAGTTTTATAATTATGTATTTGTAAAAAACAAATATTTGTTATTTTTCAAACAGAGTGACATTGCCGAAGAAATGTCGTGCGGAGGAGGCGTCGCGTCAAATTGTCAAACTTGCTTGCAGTATTAAAGTAAAAAGGTTACAGAAATACCAGCTTGAATATGAAAAGTTTATAAAGGGTAAGTAAAATAAATTTAACATGTTTAATTTTTTACAATAATATAATCTAAAGGTATATTATTATATAGTTTGTCAAAATTATGTTTGTTGATTATTATTTTTTTTAATAGTATTTATAATTTTTAAAAGTTAAGTGTCTTCTTATCAAATATGTATATAAAAATCTGTAGATTTTTCTTTAAATGTGGATTTGTACTTTTTCTATTGCAGAATCAGCTGAAAAAGAGAAAATAAACGTGGAAATGGAGAGATTGAAAGTGATAAACACACAATTGCAACAAGAGAAGGAGGTATTAGAAACACAACTTGCTCAGGTAAGAAAAAAAAATGTTTCTTCAGCTTCACGCTGTATCCCACACATGGCAGGGTAGGCAGAGTTAACCTGCTGTTAGGACAGTCTATTCCGTTCCGATTTGAGGCATTGCGTGTTGAGTCCCCACTCAACTCAACGTCCCAAATATAACCGAAAAGTGGGTAACGGCTCGGTATGTTTTAGCACTAGATACCTAAATTCCCTCTGCCTACTCTGCCATGTGCGGGAACAGCATGATGCTAATAAAAATATAGATAAAAAAATTGTAGATGCCATTATCTTACTTCCAAATCGTGTTAATTTGTATTGTTTTTTTTTTCTTTTGTTAACTTTGTTTGAGTTTATGATTAAAGATAAAAAGATGTAACTTCATTACATAAAAGAAAATCTTCATTATAAAACAAAAAATAATAATATTGATATTTAATTGTTCTATAGACTCGCGGTAATTACGAAGAGGCCCAAAAGGAATCCGTACACTATGCGGCGGTAGCTCGAGACTATAGGGAAATATGCGCAAGACTCGACAAACAATTACATCAAATGCAGGTAAATACAATATCCTTGAATTTTTTTATAGATTATGAGAATTTTTGCCGTAAAGTATTTGAACGTTGATCTAAGTGTAATTTAACTTTATTTATAATTATTCTTTTAGGATTGTGTCAAGAATTGTGTTAGCTGTAGTGTGAAACTAGCACAAAAGGATAATAAAGAGGGTAAGTCAATCTTAATGTCATATTAAAAAAAAATATGTGTACATATTACTGTTAAAATATTAAATCATAATTTTAATAGCGACCCGCCCATGGCTTCGCCCGCTTGAAATATATAACATACCATTCATTATACTAGGGTAGGCCAAGGAGCCAAGTATTAAGATATTGCATGCTAAACTGGCGGAAGCTGACCCTGCCATTTGTCTACCGGAGCGGAGTAATGGAAACAATTCAAATAAATTCTTTAACGGAATCTACTTTATAATATATATATATCTTCAAAATTATAAACATATATTTTTAATTTATTATAGTTTATTTTTCTAATATAATTTCAGAACTAGATCAAAAAGGTGAAGAAAAGGAGAGCTCAAGTGACACTGAAGCGAGGCTAAAGCAGCGTGTTCGCGATCTCGAACTGGAACTCGCTCAAGTGAAACTAGCGCATGTACAGGCTCAGTGTAGTAATCAGGTATGCTTATTAAGTATTATTAAGTATTTTGAATGTCAAATATATTACGATCGACGAGTCGTGGCCGCTCTGAAGCTACATTTTTTGAACTATTGAGTATAGGTCACTCGGAAGGAAAATAATAAAAAAAAATGTTTGAGGCCCTGTTAATGCAGGCCCTCAGGTAATGGCACAGAAGCAAGCATGGGGTAGTAAACGCGATAGTTTGTAAATGTTACCCTCACATCGATGAAATTAAATATGTCATGTTGTTTTTCTTCAAGTTACGGAGAAAAGTTCGGTGATGAGCTCCGCTAGTCAACAAGCAATGCTTTAAACTCGGTGTGAAGCGGAGAACAGATGTCCTCATACTAGGTTCTCTCTCAAGTCCCTTAGTCTGTCTTGGATACAGCGTAAAGCTGAGAGAGATAGCCAAAAGTAATTGTTAAATTCTGCATACTCACTTATTGATTACTTCTGGGCAATATCTATTCGTTGACCCCGTACTGCAGTGCTGTTAATCATCTCAGAAGAGGATCTCATATTGGAATAATAACTTCAACATAATGTTCTTTATATTTAACAATAATAAGAATATCTCTAATGTATATATCAAATTTATTTGTATTATTTAAAAAAGTCAATATAAAATATTATGATTTTAATATTTCTTAAATTTTATTCACACAATATTTTGTGTAAATTCAATTATCTGTATTAATTTTAAGTGGAAACTTTATTGATTTATGTTAATTTTTAAAATTTTATTGTATATGTTTTATCTTAATTGCATGTTTCCCAAATATAAATAAAATAAAAATAAAAAATAAACATAATATTTTTTTGAAAACAGGAGCTGAGCCACCAACTGAACGCTGCGCTCAACGAAATACAATCGGCCATGAATCAAAAACAATCGGTGACACCGTGGCTCGTCCGCACACTCGGTAAGCCATTCCCCCATACTACCTCCGTATATTCTTTACTGGAAATTATATTAATACTGTCAGTTCTATGTGCCTCGGATTTAGTAGCTATCATGGCTTTTGTATTGTTCTTTGTTATGTCCATACGGTTTACTTTCGGTCAGGGGTTGGGACGTTTGACACGTTAAGGGGCTTTTTTGTCTTTTTTTAATTTTGTTTTTTTTTAAACAAATTTTTTTTAATTTTGTTGTGATATTAATCTTTATAAGTTGATTTTAATGCTTATATTTTGTAGGTTTTATTTGATTTATTCATACTCGCCATAATAATGGCTGTGATTTTCTTTTGTTTTATTTTTGAATAATTAAAAGTTTCTTATCATATAAATTCTTCTGATTGGTTTCATTTCTTCTCGATAGTAAAATTGGTTAAGCTTTTTGTTCACTAAAAAGTATTATATTTCTTATACATTTATAGTTAACGTAAGATAATGTTTTTATATTTAGAATTCTTTACATCAACATCTTTACAGTGGTTTTTTTGAATTTAAATATTAATCTTATTAATTTATTGTCTAAACTAATACTAATTATACGCCTCTCTAATGGTTTTAGAAATTTATTAACATTGTATTTTAATCTATGCCTTTGCCTCATTCACGCAATACTTAATTCACATATTATACTTAAAAGAGTTACAATAGTTATATATAATTGCGATTTTAGTTACTCATAATCAAAACTTTCAAAAAATATTTTTTAAAAAAGGGAATGAAACAGCGTACACATAAAACATATAAGTTTTATCTAAATCAGTCAAGTCATTTTTGTTTTAATTCACATAGACACACCTTTTACATAATTAATAATTGTCTGTTCATGTCTATTGGTTTTGTGTAAAAATAATTATTTCAAAAGAACATTTAAAACCTTATCTCTTTTCCTAGGTCATTAAATCCCTGTTAAATGCTTAATTCAGGTATATCTATCATTTTTATAATCTATGCTATATTTAAAAAAAACACTTTCTAAATGCTCCATTGATAGTATTAGTCTGTGTCCAAATTCCTAGTACAAATGTATCTTAAAAATATTTTTAGTGTCTTGCATTTGGCATGTTTTTTTAAACATCTTTTTATTCTATTATATTTTATATAGTCTTCGGTAATGTCGATGACTTGATGCTTGTATTTCCTTAAAATTATTTATTATCTGTGTATTCGTTATTATTAATTAATAAAATATATTAGTTTAATTTGCTATGTCGTGTTCATTTTTTACCTTTTGCTACATTTCTTCTGCATCAACATTAATTTTAGTATAGTTTGTATGAAAATAAATATTCCCCTATTTTTTTATAAATGTAAATGTTGTAATGAGAAATAGTGATGCAAAAAATAAAGCTCATATTAGTACTGATGTGTGTTGTTTTTGCCGTAAGGTTCCATCATGGAAGCTGCACAAAACCGGCCATCTTTCCAAACTTACCTTCCAAATTTAAATCAAGAGCAACAGTCGCCGTCGCTCCATAGACAAGGTTCTTTTTCGAGTACACAGGGACAGAGCCACTCACACCTCGACAGGCGCGTGTCGGAGCCATACAGCCCGGACGTGGTCAGGAGGAAGAAGGATCTCAACGCGAAAAGGCACTCAATGCTCGTAGAATCCAACCTCAGCAAAGAAGCTAAAGACCTAAACAGAAGGAGCCATGACGTTAGCATTGTAAAAAACCTATCTATGGGTTGACAGATACGTTCCATTTTTAAAATTTAAAATTATTTAAGTTCGAATTTGAGCGTATGCTTTTAATTTGAATGTGTTCTTTTTGTCTGTGGTCTAATGTTTCTAATGGGGTTGTATGTTGGTTTGTATGCACTATCACTAGTCAATATTATGATGGATAATCAGAGTTATAAATATATATCTGCGGATTACAAGGCTTGCCGTTAACCATTCCATATGTTAAGCCTTTTATTAATACAGTTCAAAGTATTATATATTTACTACGCATTTATGTATCAATATTATGTATGTA
Source organism: Eueides isabella (assembly GCA_019049475.1). Taxonomy (NCBI): domain Eukaryota; kingdom Metazoa; phylum Arthropoda; class Insecta; order Lepidoptera; family Nymphalidae; genus Eueides; species Eueides isabella. Next base: position 13,073,471 of record CM032385.1, read on the forward strand.
AAATGTGCACTGTAGTGTTTAATTTGAAACATGATATTCATTAAATACTCGCGATATTACAATTAAAATAGAACGTTTTATATTATGAGAAATATTTGAAAATTAATAATTAGCTTCCCGCTGCGGGTCGGCGGTTAATGTGAAAATTTAAATAAGTAAATAAAAATTCAATCTCGAATACTCTTAGTAAGTACCATATTAGCAATCATTCATCGCGCTTCACGTTATTTTGCGAATAAATCGTAAGCCATAGCTCGAGTGCCTTTTCACTGGATAGATCTATTTAATATAATGGACTCTATACACTAACCTAACTCATTGCAAGTTATACATATACCAAGTGAGTAATGAAAAATATATTTAGAAAATATACTTAAATAATTATCTTAAATACGTGTTTAAAGTCCATTATTGTATACTCTTTAAGTATGAATGGCAAGTAGGCAATGCTTAAGTAAACATATTAGAGGTCTTATGTATCTATTTATTAAAATTGATGTTCTTTTGTTTTTTTTTTAAAATGTAAATCTATCTATCTTGGTGCAATTTATATTTCATATCGAATCTATACTAAATAATGCAATATTTTAACAATATGTTCTACGTTTATGTGTTTCTAGTAAAAATAGATTTTGTCTTCAAATAATGTGCAATCTTATACATTTTATCTAGCAATATAGAACATAATATCAAAGTAATTTAAATAATATTTATGTATCATCTACAAAAAAAAAAATGTTTATGAATAAAAAAATCAATAATAATGATATTACCGTAGACTTAAAAAATTAAATTAAATTATCACATTCGTATTCTTTTGTTATTTCTAAAATATGGATACTACAATAATTGTTTAAATAATATAAAACGCAATACTTGTCTTTGTTTAGCTGTAATAAATATCATTTTGTCAACATATCTTGTAATAAATTAGAAATTTACAAAATAAACTTTGAATTGTAAGCCGTTTCTTTTGTAAATATTATTATGATTTTTTAAATATTATTAGTAATGTTATAGAGAATAATTTATTCTATAATTCCATATTTTCAATATAAATCTTTAATTAGACATACTTACAATATAAAAAGAGGCCTGTCGTGGCGCAGCGGCACAAGCGTTTGATTGTAATCGACAGGTTGTGGGTTCGATCCCCACTCGAGGAAATGAAATATTTAATATTTTCTATTTAAATATTCAATGTTTTCATTTCTTCGCTCTGGTACAAGGCAAAACGCGGCGTTGAGTTCTGCCACTCAACACGCAATGTTTCAAATTCGGCGGAAATTGGGGAACAGAAGTGGAACGAAGTGTCTCAACACTAGGTTCCCAAGTGCCCTCTGCCTACTCTGCCATGTGCGGGATACAGCGTGAGGCTGAGTAACAATATAAAAATATTTATTTAGAAAACGTATAAAAAATCGAACTTATGATTTTTTATAGCTTTTCTAAATAAGTATTGTGTTTCCTAAGTGTGGATTAACATTTTAAAATTAGTTAAAATGAATCGTATATTTCATCATATATCTATCATTTAGTGTATACCAAATGCTTTCGTATGTATGTTTTTTATCTGTAGTTAAAATATATATATATTTCTTTACTAATATGTTCACTAAAAACATACATAACAGTGGAAAAAATATTCGTCTATTTTCTTTGCTCTCAATGTAAAAATTTAGCTATTACTTGGTTGACAATAATGTAATTTAATTATTATCTTTGTTTAAAGCGGAAATATTTATTTTATTCTTTAAAAAAATATATTATTTTCTATAGAAAATTGAAAATATAATAACAAAATTGTGAAATAATTTTAGGCCCTAAAAAAAATTATTTAAATTATTTAAATGAAACTAAACTATTTTCATATTATTTCAAAGTTTTATTTGCATTGCATTTAAAATTTTAATTTACATATAAGGCAATAAATACATGATTTTTATAGATATTTATTAAATTAAGGCTTGAGGGGTGTGTATGATTGGCATAACTCAAATTTGATCTCTTATTTATGGAAAAGTATTATTTTTTTTTTCAATTGCCCTCATTACTTAATTTGTTATATGCGTTTTAGAATTCTATATACTATGTTAAATATATTTTTAAACAATATGATTATTTCCTAATTTTTCTTATGTGGATTTTTATATTATTTTATATTTATTCATTGGTTTTATGAGAAATGTGTGATTTTTAATTAATTTAATATTAGAGAGTAATATAAGGTCCAAATGTTTGTTTATGTGGCGAAGTTATAGCCGATCATTTAAATTTAAGTAAATATATCGCCTAAATAAAGCTTTCGTCTTAAATACTCTTATGTATTTAAAAATATTACTAAACTGGGAATATTCATAGTGTTTTTATTGCGGAACTCAATTTCTATAATTTATTAATGACATTTAATTCGGTAAATAAAAGTATTTTTTAATATTTGTTTTTACATTTTTGTCACATCGTTAAAAATAACTGCTTAAATATGTGGGCTAGCTGTCATGTGTATATTTAAAAGAAATTATATTTAAATGTTAACGACTAGTCCATGTCCAGCCATCGTGTTTCACGTGAACCCTACGGCCATTTGCTTTTAGTTGTAGATTGTGTATTATAATATAGGCACTAGCTTTATAAATACTGCGTGAAACGTCATATTTTGATTGTGATGCGTGTAAACTGAGCTATATTTGCCGGATGTGTTGTTTAGTCTTATCATTTATGAAAATAAATGTTTTACAACTTAAAAGCTTTTTTTATTTAAAATCCACTTTTTCCTAAATATATTTAAAAAAATCTGAAGAATTATAGCTGATAATTAATTTGTAACAAACGATGTTTGTATTATAATGTATCTGTGATATATATTTAAAGCGACATCTATCGATCAGTAGTAAGAGCAAGTTAACATTTGTTGCGCTTACACATAGCGCCATCTATTGGTGAATAGAATATTTTAAAAAAATTTTATTGAAAAAGACAACAAACGAGCGTACCCTGATAATTAGTGATTACCGTTGCCCGCGGTCCCGTGTAAGTACAGAGGAGCTACAGGCGTTGCCGGCCTTTAAGGTGGAGCAAGGATAGGCACCGGGGCCCGACATTACCCAAAGCGAAACACAGTGGCCAAAGTCACTACTTAACGTTTTAAATGCCGGGGGTGGTAGTATTCCGGTCGAGTCTGCCAATGCGTGTTGCCATTGCTGACAGCGTGACTCTCCCACGCGTACTTTAGTCGCCTCTTACGACACGATCAGGGTGATCCTATTATAAGCTAGAATCACACGGCAAAATAATAAACATGTTCAAGTATCTAAAGAACATTTCAAATATTTTACTTTATAATTTAATAGTGTCGATTCTTTAACCGTCTAAGACTAGGTTTTGACTATATTGATATTTCAGTTTTCTTTGTTTCACACTGTGGTAGACAGAGAGAATATTGGAATATGTGTGTAACTATAAAAAAAATTATTATCTCGAATAAGTAGGAATCAAACGTACAATCATCGCATCCGTTTGCCTTTGTTCCACGACGTAATCAATATGTAATATCAGATATCATTTACGAGAAAAATTGCCAAAGTAAAGTGTCCTACTAGGAGCTAGTCATCTAGTCTTCCAATGATCCCCATATCATATAAGTACACTAAAACAATGGAGAAGCAGCATGGTATACTTTAATACAGTTTATTTTTTATGTTGAAGTTTAGATAATTTGAATTTTAGACAAATATTTATGGGTAATAATTTTAATATGTTTATTTTGTTAGTAAGCTTGGTTTTATAATAACACTAACAAACGAAAGCCCACACATTTCGTCCACGACGGTCAGAGTACCGGCAGGCCGTGACGTAAAATTGCTGATAATAAACAGGTGTGGAATATTTACGCTCAGGTCGCGGTAAAAATATTCCTAATTGGACCTAGTCTAAGCCTTGTACCTTGGTATGTCAACCTTTATTATAATTCTTATTTAAAAGCAAAAAAATGTTGTACACATTTTTGTATATGGCCACGAGTATGTCTAGAAGAAATTATTCGTAATTTGTAAAAAATATGTATATAATATGTCAAAAGAGATATAAGAAAAGACACGTTCTTAGGTTTTTACGAATAAGTGTAACATAACAAATTATATATTCTTTAAATTTATTTATCATTTTTTTTTTCAGATCTTTTTTCTACACCAGAAACAATTAATTTAAAAAAATACTAAAATGTGGTTTTAAGATAAAGAGTCTTATTTAATTTGAAATATAAGATCTCGTTCTGTGTGTGTATTAATGAGATATCAATACTTTTAAACAACTGATAGATATTAATAAAAATGACTTAACATGAGATCATTTCTGAACTGGCAATACGATACAGTAAAAGGACTAGACAAATAATCAAGTTACGTTTACTAAAGCCGCCCACCAAATGGCTATAAATTAACAATCTACACTGAATATGAATCAGCAGGATCGACGTTGAACATGACACAGAAAATAGCTACACCCAACTACCAATACATTGAGCAGTCTCAGCTGCTTACTCAATCTGAGAACGTTAAAGTATATTTTTGTTTGCTTTTATTTCCTAGTAACTTCTGTAAAGGGTGAGGGTAATTTTCCTGACTGTTCTTGAAATTTATGCTTTATTTCTTGTCTATGTGGCGCTTTAGCTTTACACTATATCTCGTACATGGTAGGTTAGGCAAAGTGAACTTAGGAGCCTAGTCTTAAAATAATTGGTTCCGTTTTGCTTCACGGCAGAGCGAAGAAAAGGAAATATTTAATATTTAACTTCCCCTTTAAGCACACCCACAACCTGTCGTGTGTACAATCGGACACCTGTGCCCCTGTGCCACGATATTACCAATATTTTTATATTTTTTTTTATATAGGTAAGGCAAAGCGCGGCGTTGAGTTCCGCCACTCAACACGCAATGCCTCAAATTCGGCGGAAAGTGGGGAACGGAAGTGGAACGGAGTGTCATAACACTAGGTTTCACTTCCGTTCCCTCTGCCTACCCTGCCTAGTGCGGGATACAGCGTGAAGCTGAAAAAAAAAAAAAAATATAGGTTTTTATATATATATATATATATATATATATATATATATATATATATATATATATATATATATATATACATATATATATATATATATATATATATATATATATATATATATATATATATATTTACCCTTTTTATTTATTTTTTCCCACCTAGAGACATATTAAATTTACTAGAACACCTCAAATACAAAGAAAAGGAAAATATTTAGAAACTCTTAAAAAATTAAAAGTAGCAGGATTTAGATAATATGTTTCAAATTAAGTCCGTCCAAGAGTTTTATCAAATTATGCCGTAGGTATGTTTTTATCCAGATACATTGAAAATCTTATGTTGCATTTTTTTTTTACACATATTAAATAAAAACATGTTATAATGTAGAATCGAAACATTTAAGATAGTATTGTAATTGTAAGTGGAATAAGTTTGATTATAATTATTAAATAACTAAAATTTAGTTCATCCGCTTTTAAATTTATCATCATCATATCTTCATTTGTAGTTAGGTATTTTTATAAATAAAAACCTCGCTAGCTGGCCATATTGAAGCTCTTAACACGTTCGGCATATCTACTTAAGACAAAAGCTTAAAGATTTATTTATAGTGGACTAAATAATCCAAGTATATCCGTTTTTGTCCATTCTCATTTGTTAGACCGTAACGATTACAAAACAGCAATAGAGTAACCAAAATAAAGAAAATTAAAATTCTCAATTTATTGTAATAGATGTCATGTAAGTATGCATGTTATGGAGCTAGCTCCAACATAAACACCGCTAAATAGGGCACGCTGTGGTATGCCTCGGGATATCATTATGTAAAAATGCCGGAACACATCTTTTTAGAAATTCTATATAAAATAAGAATACGTGAATGTTTATTTTATATAAGAAGCCCATTAGACGAGAGGCGGGCAGGCTTAAATCTGCTTTATTTTGGAACTTTTGCTTTAGTTTAAATAAAGAAACTTTAGATGCAGAGAAAACTTACAATTGTTGTTATAATATATACATTCGTAGATTTAAATAAAAAATTAAGACAACAATGGAATAAAAGTATGGAACTAAGTTAGTTACTCACTCACCCAGCTTCACGCTCTATCCCGCGCACGGCAGAGTAGGCAGAGGGAACTTGAGAACCTAGTGTTAAGACACTCCGTTCCAACTCAACGTCACGTTTTGCCTTGCAACAAAGTGAAGAAATTAAAATATTTAATATTTAAATTAAAAACATAAAATATTTCATTTTCTCGAGTGGGGATCGAACCCACAACCTGTCGGTTTCAGCCTTAAGTTAGTTACTAGGTCCTTAATTGCTTTGAGATATTCAGGATACATAAAGACATATTAAATAATTAAGTTTTACAATAAAAATAGGTCACGGTAAACCTACACAGTTAATATTTTACTGTACCAAAATTCAATAATATCTTCTATAAGGTACAAAGTCATGTAAAAGCAACGGGAAGCAGGTGACAGAGCAGATGTAGCGCCAGTATTCCCCTACAAATTGTTGGTGAGAACGGAAGTACCGCTGTGTTAGCAAAAACGTTCCTGCAACTAACCAACCATAACTTAACTCTGATAGTGTTAAAACATATTACTCAATACCATAATGTAACTAAAGCAAGTTTTAAACGTATTTTTTGAAATCTCATAAGTGTTTTTAAATATTGCTTTTATAAAAAGATATAGGACAATAGTGTTGGTGTAATATATCAATTCTTTTGAATGTTTTACTTTTAACTTAAGATTTATTTATTTTATTCATATTAAACAATTTTTTTTTGTAATGAGTAAGCACAATATATATTTCACGAATACAATTATATTATTATTTATGGTAAGATATTACATAAAATATCAAGATAAAACTGACTGAACATCAACAGTATTTAACTCATAGGTTCAGAAAAAAGTTAATCCAGCACATAATGACAGAAAAAAGTAATAAATTAACTTACAAAAAATATATTTAATATTTTTTTAATTTAAATATTTAAAGTTTCATTTCTTCGCTCTGGTGATAAGACAAAGCCACTGAACACGCAATGCCTCAAATTCGGCGGAAAGTGGGAAATTGAAGTGGAACGGAGTCTCTTAACACTAGGTTCCCTAGGTGAAGCTGAAAAAAAAAACAAAAAAAACGAATAAAGTAATAAATTAACTTACAAGCCACCGTCCTAACTATACATAAATATAAACATTTTTATGACAATTAATCATTTTTTTCTAACGCTGTATCTCGCACATGGCTGGGTAGGCAGTGGGAACTTGGGAACATAGTTAAAACACTCCGTTCCATTCTCAATTTTCTGTCCAATTTCAGGCATTGTGTGTAGAGTGGCGGAACTTAACTCCTTGTTACCAGAGCGAAGAAATTAAAATATAAAATATTTCGCTTACTCGAGTGAGCCGAAATCAAACCCACAACCTGTCGCGTTTACAGACACTCGCTTTGTATCAGTGCGCCACCACAGGGCTCAACATAATTAATAAAAAAAAGAAAAGCAAAATAAACTTATGTCACGTCCTCTCGCTATATTCACTTACATAACGCGACATTCCTTTGGTATTTCATCTTAACTTAAGTTCACTTTTACGTAAACTTAATGTGATCTTTTTGTGATAAATGAGCACTATTAGTTACCTAAGAATAATTTACGTTCGAGGTTTGAGCTTTACTCACGGAATTGAAAGGTTTATTGGCCTGTACTGATAATATTATTTTTTATACTTACTTTCGCTAGTATAGCCGCGTTTTGTAAAGAGAAGGATGAGGCCTGTGGTCCAGTGGCACAAACTTGTGACTAAATACGACATGTTGTGGGTTGAAATCCCACTAAAAGAAATTAAACATTCAAAATGATAATTTTTTCTCACTGGCAACAAGGCAAAGCGCGGCATTCCGTTACTCCACTTCCAGTATTTAAATGGTAACGTAGTGTTTTAACACTAGGTTTCCAAGTTTCCTCTGGAAACCCTACCATGTGTGGGCAAAATAAAAATAGTAAAATACAACTTAAAGCTAAAATAAATAAATTATAAATAATAATAAAAAGGATGATAGAAAAAAATGTATTTTCAGCGTATACTGTACAGTACGTTTATTTAATAAATATATATAAAAGCAATAAGGAAATATTATTTTATTCTTGACATTGAAAAATTATAACCAATTAAAAAATCATAGAACAATTACTAATTGAGCTCAATGTGTATAGCTTAATGAATTTTATTAGATCAGAGAACTTGGAAGGTACCCAAAAGTTGAGAAAGTAGCTTTTATAGCATGTAAATTAAAACTCCATTTACTTAAACATAACCTAAAAAATATACATTGTCTTTATATTATGTTGCATAGAGTAATACATAAAATACAACTACTACTATGAAAGTCGCTTCTAGATTTCTTTCTGAGCACTATACATACATCGAAATAATACATTGTCATGCAAAAACTCAATCCGTTAATAAAAGTGAGATATTGACATTCTCAAACAAAAAGGTCTGACAATGAAACAATAATTGTCTATTAGTTTTTCTAACGATAATAGCTAACAGATATACGAGTATACGAGGATACTGGCTGTTGCTGATGGTATTGTTTGTACAACTCAATAGTGTCGCTATGAATTATATATTATGAGGATTTTTCTGTTAAGTTGATCTCGCGTAAGAGATATAAGTGACCGGACACTAAGTTTTCTCTGCTTATCTATAGAAACGGAATTTACGATGAATTTGAAAAAAAAACTAAAATTAGTAGACAGCAAATAAAAAAATAGTTTAAGATATTTTCTGTCAAATGTACCTAATGGTTCTCGATAAGATTTTAATATTTTAAAATACAATACTTTCTTATAGCTGCAAAAGGACTAGGAATGAACTTTGTTATGCTTATGTCCGTTAAAGATATACTAGAAAATATTAAACTGAATTTCCATGATATGTTTTTAAAGAAAACCTTGGTAACACTACATCGACGTCTCTAGTGATTCGCACGAGTCGGACTAACGAGTGAAATTGTCGTCATATAATTGTGAGTACTTTCCCACGTCCACAATTATATGAATGTGAAGAAAATCTTCAGGTAACATACGTTTGTTGCAAGAACATCGGATAATCTTACTTAATTAATATTCGAATATTAAACCTATCTAGTTTCTAAATCTAGCGTTACTTTAACGATTTCTTATAGCTTTACGTTATATTCACACAAGGAGGTCTCAGGGAGGGTAGAACACTAATATTTAGGCACTTCATATATCACTTTCTGTTTAATTTTCCTAATATTGTGTGTTGAGTAGCGTACATCAACGTCGCACCTTGTCTTCTTACCGGAGCGAGGAAACGAAAACAATTCTTCATCAAGTAGAAGTCCAGCCTAGTCGTGGCTCAGAGCCATGACGGCCTCATGCAAACCTATCAATACTTCTTTTCTAATCGAGTTTCTCTTAAGAAATTCGAAAAATTTACGACAATCGTCGGTATTGACATTAATATTCATTAATTATGAAAACCAAACAAGCTAGCGCATGAATTCGAACACGATATCTCATGTAAATTTTCATTATCAAAAAATCCAGTTATTTTTTTTATGTAATCCAGCATCGGAGATAGATCGTGTTTGAAATGTGGTTGTGGTTGACATTTCACGATTTGTATGAAAAAGCAAAGATTAATTTACTAGTTTTGGTTCATAAAATATCGAAATTGTCTCCACACTCAGCTAAAACTATAAATAAGGAAGTAAGGTTTAATATAACCATTGTTATTTTTTAAACTCAAAATTAATGGAGGACAAATTAAAATAAAATCAATGCTACTTTTTTACAAATTAGGTTGTAACTTTAAATTACAAAGAAAATACATTAAACGATTTCTTCAATGCTGTCCAAAAGGAACAAAGCATTCTATTTCAATGCCCTTTATGAATCAGCCCAGTCTAATAAAAAAGGAATAAAAACTGGCAAAACAGTTGTTTTGATCTCATTTATGACTCTTACTCTTGGGCATTGGGCAATCATTTCTAAATAAATCCAGACGACGCGACACGTTTCCTTGTTTTTTGTCTGTTTTGAAATTACAAAGTTCGGCAAAAGTACGACATTTAGTGTTATCTTTTTCTTTGCTTTGCATATTGTTTTATAATTATATTGTTTTATATTATATTATACCCCTTTCCTTTTAAGTAATATTAGTCTGAGATGTCCTCGTCTACAAGCCCGTAATAAATCACAGTTCTATGTACCTATTACAAGAACTAAATATGGTGGAAATGTTTTTATTTATCGTGCTTGTAGCTCTCATGATGTTGACATGTTTACTATATATAAATTTCAATAAGTTCAATTCACTTGTCATGGAAGCTGTTTCTGAATGATTTTCTTCTGTTTTATTTTGATTAACTGTACATCTAGCTATTTTTTTTGTACTATTTTATGTGAAGACTTCATTGGTTAATTGAATGTAAATTTGGTTTTTATTTGAAGTACTTGTAAAACTGTATGTCTTCTTAATAAATAAATAAATAAATATCCAACATCAATAAATAATTAGAGGCCTGTCATGTCACAGGAGCCCAAGCGTGTGACTGTAAAATTGACAGGTTATGGTTCGATCCCCACTAGAGGGAATGAAATGTTGAATGTTTTAAAATGAAATATTGAAATCAAATATATAATATTTTTATTTCTTCGCTCCAGTAACAAGGCAAAGCACGGCGTTTAGTTCCGCCGCTCAACACACAATGCCCCAAATTTGGCGGAAAGTGGGGAACGGAACGAAGTGTCTCAACATTAACCATGTGCGGGTTAAAACGCGAAGGTTTAACGCGCTAAAACAATTAATGATTAATCAATAAATTTCCAAATTACTCTAGCTAAGCTATAATAATATAAGTAACTAACTAACTAAATTAAATTTAAATGAAGCATTCCTTTAGTATAACGTAATTTGAGATTCTTAAGAAATTATTAATGAACACATCTATTATGGTTGTAATGTCAAAGACATCCGCGTATCATCCAGTAATTTTACCAAGAATTTTGTTTGTATTCATTTAATAATGTCACCATGTGAATGACCTACTTATAATTATACTATTTACTAGTAGATATTCTAAAAAGTAACTAACTAGGTACAGAATACCTAGTAAAGTATTTAATATTATGAAATTGATTATAAATACCTATATAAAATTTTATTAGTTAATGAATACGTGGCACACGTTTTAGATATTTAAAGAAACGTAACCTTTAATGTGACTGCGTAGTTACTTTTCGCAATGCCTCTAAAATTATCAGAAATTCGAAACTTCACATCTATATATAAATCCGTAAATTGAAAGAGAAAATTATTTAAAATATGAAACAAATATTTAATTAGCAGCATTGAGTTTATAGAATAATAATAAGTGGAAGGAAGGCTTAATAACAGTCTATCATCAATTGGTAATGATCGTATTGCGTTTTAGGAAGAGTAGATTAGCCGATGACCCAGTTTCTGCATTGACTCCTGACCTTTTATCTCAATTACCGATCTCATGGAATGTTTTCTGTAATATCTTACAGATTAAGAAGCTTTACAATACATTAATCCAACATTTTTAAGATGGCGTAACGAATCATTTGTAAACTAGAAAGGTTTAAAACAAGTGTTCTTGTGGGGTATTCTTAATTCTTATATAGGTAGCTTATAACCCATGCATTCAAAAGTTTTATGAAGCTTATTCAAAAACAATTTTAGCAGAATTATAAAGAACTAATTGAACATATTAATTTAAAAGAATTAGAAAAGCATATCATTATTTTTGTTACAAATTTTTAGATAATTCTCTCACCTTATTGAATTACTACGCGGTGGCAGAAGTAGATTACGTTTTATCACCAGACTTATGAAAGACCCATCGATGAAATATAAACATTTCACTGAGAGTTATTTGTGTCTATAACAATTGTGCTTATGTCGCATTCAGAAAATTGCGGTAACAAAAAATTGCTTTCAAATATCTCGGATACAAGAGCTTTGTAATCATGTTTAACGGTTGTGGTTTTAGAATGTCAGTAGTAACGACATTTATGATTTTTATGTAAATATTTAAATGTAAACGTGTAGTACACAGCGTATGATTGTAATTTTTTGTTGACTGTAAAATAGTCTCAATTTGCAGTTCGGTAGAATGAATAATTTAATTATTTTATTTACCTGCTCTACTGAAGAGCTAAAGCAGTGTTGAGTTCGGCAACAAAACACCTAATCTCTACAAAATTTTGTGGAACGTGGCGAACAGTGGGTTATAATAGGTTCCCTCCGCCCACTGCTATTTATGCGAATACAAAATGCGAATTAGTGTGATTAGATTCAAAATATTATCCAAAAAATATTTTTTTTTATCAAAATAATGAATTTATTGGTTGGTTAAAACATTTCTCAACTGCTTATCTAATTTAAGTTACTTATTTCTTTACAGAAATTAGAATTTAACTTATTTTTAAGACAACCGGTAACGGTTATCTTAAAAGTGATTTAAATTCTAATATAAAAGTAATATTGATCTATTAAAATCGATTATTTGTAACCATTATTGAGAATAGACAGACAGTGTTACGCAAAGATTGTGATTATATTATTATTTCTAGCAAATTACATTCCGTCAGCTCTGCGGGCGGCGGGCGTTAGCATCAAATAACGCGTGCATAATCGTGGCTGCGCCGAATCGAGGATGTTGATGGATGAAAGAATATTGAACAAGGTATTGTTCTCCAACCATAAATTATAGCTGTGGATTTTCTTTTGTTATATCTCAGTGGATTTTATAAAAAAATATGATAACATTTTAATTATATTACTATTATATGCTTGCTAATTTACAACATAAATAGAGATATTTTTACTATGTTTTTTAAAGTGTTATTCCATACTTAGGACAGAAAATACTAAACTTAAATTTAAAAAGCGTATAAAAATTTTGAAAGCAGGATTTGAACCTGCGCCTCTGGAAAACCGTTCCAGCGCTCTGACCAACTAAGCCATTCGTTCAGAGGCGCGGGTTCAAATCCTGCTTCGTTTAAAAATTTTATACGCTTTTTAAATTTAAGTTTAGTATAAATAGAGATTACAAATATTGTTAGGGTTTGTTTTTACTCACGTTAGTTGGTAAAAGATTATTTATTATGTTCATATACATAAAAAAAAAATATCTTGTTTTAATATTTTATACATCCTTTATATGTATATTATATCTTTAATATGTATATTATATCTTTAATAAATGGAGAGTATGTGCTTAAATAACTCCATTTCTTAAAGATATATCTACTTATACAAGTACATTTTTATCTGTACATAAAAAACTTTATGAAGTCGTTTCTTATTCTAAGTTAATAACGATTAGATGATCCACCGGAAGTTACTTTGCTCTACCGTATAGTAAATATAAAATGAGGTGTGTTTATAACTAAGCATAATGCATAAATAGGGTGTACTGAATTAGAAAAAAAGAAAGCTTTCACGCATACATCGATTCCCAAAAAAACATATTACTCCACAGAAACTTTCTAGCCTTGTCATTTTTCAAATATAAGAATCTGTTTCAAACCTTTTCTCTTTGAATCAAAATAATAAAAGAGAGATTTTTCAAATATACGAATCTGTTTCAAACCTTTTCTCTATGAATCAAAATAATAGAATCAAAATAATAAAAGAAAAAAAAATGTTTTAACAATTAACATACATCTAAATGTCTTTACAACTTATGTATGTAAAAACAGATTAAGTACGTACTTGGATACTTTATCGTACTTCTAGGGCAGTTAACAATTGAAATTAGAGCGGAACTGTACCTAACAACAGGTGTGCGATACAATCGACACAGAAATGTAAAATGCGCACCAAATCAGGTACAGTACGGACGACGAGTCGTGGTTGCCCTAAAGTTAATAATTTAAAGTAACAAAAATCTGATAACCATGTAAACGTTGGCACCTGTAGATAACATAATGGCGGCCAGAACTTGTCGACTTTACTGTAATAGTTATCATAGCATATTGTCCTACGGAATATTACTATGGGGCAATGCTGCAGATATCGAATCTTTATTCGTAATTCAAAAAAGAGCAGTCCGAGCCATTTACGGCATGGGAGCTCGGGAATCCCTGAGAGATTTTTTTAAAGAAACGGGTATTCTTACGGTGGCATCACAGTACATATATGATAATATAATACTTGTTCGGAAAAATAGCCACAATTTATTAAAAAACAGTGACCGACATGATATTAATACAAGAAGTAAAAACAAGCTGATAACTCCTAGTTTTCGTCTTCAAAAAGTTAGTAAATCTTTTATGGGACATGGTACACGTATGTATAATAAAATTCCACAAATAATTTTAAATTTGCCACTTCAAAAATTTAAAGTGAATGTTAAAAATATATTGTTAGGCAAAGCATATTATTCTATTCAAGAATACTACAACGATAAGAGTGCGTGGGATTAAATGCTGTTGGTACTCACTCAGGAAGCTATGTTATATATTTACTTTAATTGATATTTTGAAAAGAGCAACTGTTGAGTTTCTTGCCGGCTCTTCTCAGCAGACCCGCCTTCCGAGCCGGTGGTAGCTTCCTGTAAGGACTGACACCACAGACACTTATATGTAACTTGACGATTCAAAAGTGCTTAAATGGCCTAATTGAATAAAGAATATTTTGATTTTGATTTTTACTGTAATAGTTATTGTTAAAATTATGTTATAACAGTGGACGAGGCGAAAGAGGTATGCCGAGACCGTAGCGTTTGGCGGTCCGTTCTCTCTGCCTACCCCGTTAGGGATATAGCGTGAAGCTAAGTGAAGTTAAGTTATTGTTAACATAGCGTTTTTGTGATATTTTGTGTTATTGTGATATTGGCTTTTACCATATTAATCAATAAATCGAGAAAAGAAACAGTCGTACTCAGATGAAACAAATTATGAAAGCAATTTCATTGACATTGAATTTGAATTTGAATTTCTACATTTATACTCCGTATATCCATTATACTCCATTTATACTCCGTATAAATGTAGAAGTCAGTTTCAATAAAAAGGACGAAGAGATTTTTTTATCACTTAAATATTTTAAATATTTAAAGTGAAAGATGAACATAGACGTAGCTCAATTAAGATATATCCAACGGTAGAAGATAATTATTTGAATTAATTAGGAATACCATCCTGAGCCGTCGTAACGCTGGGGCACAAGCCTGTGACTATGACCGCGACGGTATGGGATCGATTTTCATTCGGAGGAATACTTACTTACTTACTTACTTTAGCTTCACCCTGTATCCCGCACGAGGCAGGGTAGGCAGAGGAAACCCGGGAACCTAGTGTTAAGACACTCCGTTCCACTTCCGTTCCCCACTTTCCGCCTAATTTGAGGCATTGCGTGTTGAGTGGCGGAACTCAACGCCGCGCTTTGCCTTGTTATCATTCGGAGGAATGAAATTTAATTTTTTTTTGAAAAGGTGGGGAACAGTACGAGTGTCGGAATGGGAACGGAGTGTCTTAGCACGTCCCTAGTGACGTATATGGATCTAAATGTGAAATTCATTTTGTACTGTTATGATTTTAATTCAGTTACGTTGAAAATAGATTTCAACTTAAACTGATTTAGAACAAAACACGGAAACCTAAGTGAGTGATCGGAAACCGGAGTGTCTTAACACTAGATTCCCAAGTTCCCTCTGCCTACCCTGCCATGTGCGGGATATAGCGTGAAGCTGAGTAGAGTAGTAGTAGTAGACTTAACATAACAATTCGTAATTTTAAAATATCCGGAACTATACTAAAAGTACAAATAATTCAAAAACAAGACTAATTCGATGTTAAAACAAGTAAATAGAACCTCTAATTACTTGTTTGGTTTAACCATTACAAAACAAAGATGATCCGTGCGTAGTCAATGAAGAATGCGAAACGTCGCGGCGCCGGCGACGGCAGTTAAAATACCAACTTTTGTTTTGTATTATTTTTTTTCATTTTACAGTCTGCTAGAAATTAACAATGTATTCTTCGTGTGTAATATTTGTAGGAACGATAGTTAATATTATTTTAATGGTTTTATTGTGGCATAAATCATCTAGGCCCTCTTGTCTAATGAAGAAATAGATATGAAAAGGTTTAAAGGCGGAGCGTATTTTTAAATAAATTAGGTTCACTTTTCTTTTCTACTTTTTATTTTATAATCATTTCGCTTCCTAGAATTGAGCTAGTAAATTTGATTTTTTATGCTCGCACGGGTTTTTCCGCACGCTATTTATCAATGAAAATAACAGTGTCACTCTTGCCAGTTTAACTAAGTTCTTAAACGTACTTACGTATGTGTAGCTCCTCTGGTATTATATGAGGCCGTGAGTTGTGATCACCATACCATAGGGTGGCCCTTACGCTCGATTGCTACTTAGAACTAACTACTTATTATTTTAGTAACATAATTTGACATGTAAAATATATTAAAAGAGAAAAAAAATATATAACAGATTAATTATTCTTTCGATTTTAGGACATTACTGAGTTCTTTTATAAATTTAGGAAGCTATTAAAAGAATTTGTGATGTTTAGAAATTGTAAAGAAAAAATAGTTTCAATATTCGGACACATTTCTTTGATCTGCACTTAACATGCTACCATTGCGTTACTTTAATAGGTACTATCGTGTCGACACCTATATTAAAATGCATGTCAAATAAGCATTCGATTCAATTCAAATCTACTCGGGTAAGCCAGAGCATGTTAATTTGCACATATTGTTTTATGTGAACGCAAGTATTTTAATGACCGCGATATGAATGTATGTAATGCAGCAGGTGTTCGCTAATACTACAGCTGGCCACTTACGCTTCATTCGAAGTAATCTAGTATTTTTACAATTTAGTATTTAAATATATTTTAATATTTAGTATAACTTAGACTTTTTACTTTGGCGTTACTGTTATTGATTATTTTCCGAATGAGGTATTTGACGTTACTGTAACTAAAAATGCAATTTTTATAAAAGAAAAGAAATCGTTTTGGTGGTTGTTAGATCTAACGACAAAAGAGTATTGTAAAACTACTTAAGTAAAATTAATCATCTAAGAAAATAAAGTCTGGACTTAGATTTTTCTTATAATGACAGGACAATTTTCAAGCAATTCCGTTTTCCTGTAGAAAGTACTTTGTACAGGAATGTCAAATCAGTGTATTTTCAAAAATTACAAAAGGTCATCTTTATTTTAGTAGAAAGTAACAAATCGAAGTTTTTTATGTTTTATGATTGAAGACCCTTTCTCAAGATATTAAATTTATTTTAAGAACCCTACGAAAAGAAACATAATGCTTTCTCCACTTTCACACGTTTCATTCAATTCGCTACTCATGCTATATCAAGTTAAAATTTATTTAAACAACTAATGCTGCTCACTATGCTAGAACCTACATAGTAAAAACTATATCATCTCAAAGTAGATTTTTTTTATTAAAATGATTTATCTTGAATATTTTGCAATTTATCTATATTTTGAATTTGCTTACTGTATCGTATGTTTTTGATTGCTTCAAGAAATAACTGCAACTGCAAATACATGTTCATATTACTTTTTAATGCTCTTTATTAATTTTATTTAGTTAAAACTATTAAGATAAGATTTGAATATATTTATTTTAATTACAATGTAAAATTGTAAAGTAATTTAAGTTGATGCTGCAGTATTATGTTAGTGAAATATAATCATGATGCTGATACGACGATCGATATCCGATCTTGTAAATTAACTTAAGCGAATGCACTGGAAACAAGTTTTATAAAGTGACAGAAAGATTACCAATATCCCTTGGCATATTTATATGATTATACGTACTTTAACTTGTAGATACTTTAATTTAGCATAAGTATTTATTTCCGTTGAAATTGCCGGAAAAGTATAATATAAAAAACACATGTTCAGATTTACTTTGGCAAAGCAATATAAATATATGATTTTATATATTATAGCATAGCGCAGTTAATCAAATATAGGAGTGTGAAAAAGAATAATATTATTTGTTTAGCTCTGTCAATACATTTTTCACTGTATTTAGACAAAATGTGGTACTAATTTTCCCTTTTTAACAAGTGAATTCAATGATGTATAATAAATTTCTCTCTGAATGAAGTAAAATAATTAATAATTTACAATTTACAGGCAAGTATTGAAGGTCAATGACGCAACCATTAGCATCCTCATATTGTCGTGATCTGCGTGTGACATTTCACTGCACTCGTGATCCCTTGTCGTGAGTAGATAACAATTGATGAAAACAAGTACTACAAGAGCAAACTCAACATTAATTTTATTCTACAAATTGTATATTGAGAGGCGTAAAGAAATGAAATATTTAATATTTTCAAATGAAATATTTAATGTTTTTATTTCTTCTCTTCACGGCAAAGTGTGGAACTCAAAGTAAGTGGAAAGTTGCAAACAGAACGGAGTGCCTTAACTCTAGGCTCCCAAGTGGCCGTGCGGGTTAGACAGCTAAAAGCTCAAAAAAAGTGTCACAAGAATAAACTTAACATTCATTTTATTCAACAAAATGTAAAGTCACACGCGTGTGACTGTAGGCGGGACTGGTTGTGGGTTCGAACTCTACTTGATTAAATCAAATTTTTAATGTTTACATGCCTCTCTTAGCTTTTTTTACGGAACATTCAAGGGAAACGAGCGGGTCTATTCTAAGGTCACTAGGAAGAGATTTCCGTCGCCCATGGCGCCGTGTAACATCACAGGAGCTAGATACACTACTTGGAGGTACCCATGTGGTATGGATCAGGCAATACTGCCGCAGGTAGGCCATTCCACTGAAGTGTGTCACGTGGAAAAAAGTTCTTATGTCACTGCATAATAGTAGAGTTCCACGTATCTAGACGATGATGAGGCTTGTGACGTGCTTCCTGCCTTGCCACGTGCGGGATACAGTGTGAAGTTGAAAAAAAAATCATATCACTGAAGATATGAAGAGTTTTAAAGAACTCTATTAATCGCGTATTTAAAAAGTTTTTTTTGTTATTTTCCAATCGCTTTTTATTAAAACAATATGAGTTATATGTATGTATGTTATGAGTATTTCATAATGATTTGGTAATAAAATGTATTAACATATATTGAATATTTGTTAATATGTATTTAAGACATATATGCCGGATTCGAATCTCTTTCGTCGTGAGTGCCAGTAACACGTGCAGCGGTTCAAGCCTTGAAATAATCGAGACTTTGCCCCCTCGCATATCAAGGGATTTCAAATACCATTTGCGTGCTAGAGTATTTTATTTCAACGATTTTAGTTATGCACGTTCGGCAATCTATTGTTAAATTTTATTTTAATTGCTGTAACAAATCTTAGGTGTGTATGTGTAAATTTATTCAATGTTCTTATTTAGAAATACTATAATAAATAAGCGTAGCGAGATTTGAACTCGCGCTTCAAGAGGTGCTGTCCATTGACTCAATGTATTTTCGACCTGTTCTTACGTCGAGTGTGGTAAGAGCATTGATAATGTGGATATATTCGTTTTGCTATCACAAGTATATGGATAATATAATATTTTGAAAGTATTTAATATTTAAAGCATAAGAATATTTTATGTGGGTAATTTTTGTCTATTTATAATAAATATAATTATTATTTATTAGGGCGTACCATTCAATATTCAATTTCTTAAATAAAGCGGTAAGTGGATACCGGAATGGAGGGTCTTAATACAAGGTTCCTTAGTTCTTTATGCCTACCGTGCTATTTGCGGTATACTGTGTGAACATGAAAAAAAAAATATTTTTTACACATATTTTTGTTATATTCTTCTTGCTAAAAGATAATATTATTAAACCTGTAATTGGTAAATTGAGCTTCTGCCACTATAACGGTTGCAAATCAACTTAATTTCAGAAGTTATTTTCCTTGACCGTATTCCAGTTGGAAGTAGTAATTTTGTTAAAGCATGTCAGTATCGATGAAACAATTTCTCCACCGCATCGACATAGTTTAAATAAGTATAGCATTATATTTTAATCGTTGATGTTTCAATCAAAGATTAGTGGCGCATTTCATTCTTTTGCCAAATTATAGTTTTTTAAAAGGTGCAGCGTGCTAAAATTGTAAAAATTTAAAAGTTTATTTTATATCTTACATGTTTATTTTATATCGATCGGCCATATATGGTTTATGTATGTTTTTAATAAAAAAACGAAAACATACATACGTATTTGTAACGTCATATACATCATCATGATCATTGATATACTGATGAGACAGAGTAGGGATACCGGGATCTTCTGGAGGATACCAGATAATATATGGGTGCAGATAATTAGAATAATACATTGACGCTGCGCCCAATAAAAAGTTGTCGATTTTCTTGCATTGCAAAACCCTGTAAGGTGGATATAAATACGTATAAAAAATAGTAGCTATTGTATACAACCTGCATATGTTGCAAATATTTTAGTACATTGTAAAATCCTTATACAATACAAAGAAAATTTTATGAAATTTAATTAGTTTTAAACACAATATAAAACATTTTAATCTTAATTTCAAACGCTCAATTTCATTGCTTACAATTCAAGGCTAAAATTCTTACAATCGATTGTTTTCGTTCACTCCCAATTTCTCAGAAGTGCATTCTTGTGGCAATCGATTACATCACGTACCTGGAACTAATAGAGATGTTATCGAATAATAATAAAAAAAAACTTAACTTTTACTGTAGATACATTCTTCCCTATTAAATAATATTATTAAACCAAATTGAAGTTTTTTTTCTGTTATAATTAATAAAATTTGATATTAACTAACAACTTTACTGTGTAAACTACAATACTATTAAAATAATACAAAAATAGTTCACTTCATTCCTTTTTTGTTTATTCTACTATATATATTTATTATTCTACTATCACATAATTGTGTAAGCCTATGAGCATGTGATAACTATAAAGCTGCTGTTTGGCAGGAAATATAAAAAATATTGTGTTAATATAAGTTATATTATGTATTTATGTTAAACCCTTATTTTAAGCATAATCATATTTACCGAGTGGAATTCGGGCTAAGAATCATTGGGCAACCAGTAGCCACTCCTAAGTAAAAAAATTCGATACTACGTATACAAATGGTTAATTTATCACAGAAGCAATCAACACAGTCGATTGAATAGCTATTATTTAACAAATCTAAGTGTGAATATGCTCGAGGCAAAGTACAGAGGCCAGGTACAGACAATGGGCGTTGGCTACCGCCTTCATAAGTGAGCGGAACAATGCCCATTGTAGCATCCGTTACCATTTCACTCACTACATATGCAGATATGTATGTAATCGTAATACCAATGTATTTTATTAGGATTTACATACAACATACTTTTTCGTGGCTCAGTTCTTACGGAGCCAACGTAAAGTTACGAATAGGTTTTGAGCTATCTGAACTATAGTGATGTCGTACACTCAAGTTTAATTTTAAATAATATTTATATTTAATATAAAAAATATGCATTACTCGATCATTTTCGAAATAGCGTTCCTCTCTTGTTTCGCTTCGCAAGTTTCTCAATCACATTATAAATAATACGTTTAGTTTTCTCTTCCTCAATCACGCCGCTCTCCACTTTCTGCTCTAAAAACATTGTATTTTTGAAAATGTTATTAATTTAAATATTTTATTGCTTTTGAGCTAAAATTGTATGAACCTATGTCAAACATGAAATGAAAAAGAAATACTTTTTCTTTTCTAAAAAATCCAAGCACATTAATGTTTATAATGTATAGCTGTTTTATAAAAAAAAATATTTCAATGAATATCTTTTTATTTCCTTGCGTTAAAGATATTAAATAGTACAACAATCTAGTTCGAGTAAAACAATGGCTTCAATTTATGTTGATACTGTACCTAATTAGCGGACTTAAGCCAGAAACAGCTCATTGTCTTAAACTGAACATGTAAAAGTAACCAAGACTTGCTTTCTTCAATTAACATAGCTTGTATTACTAATTAAAATATTATATTTTTTATTTATATTTTTTTCGTGTTTTTGAGATACTTACTTGACTAATGCCGGTATAACGTCGCTAATTGATCTGTTAATAAATATAATACTTATTGAGTATCAAAAAGAACATTAAACATTGAATACATGTTTTCACTTGTGTTAGTGTAGCCTTTTCTCTTTAATTTTGATAATGATTAGCTATATTCATTAACCTTTACAAATCATCAATTTTATATAAAACTATAGCATAATATACTCGTACTTCCATGTGAAGACACAGCTGTCACTACTGTTACTATTGAAGTCATTTTTTTATATAGATATATACATATTTTCAAAAGCGCCGCTTTATACAATTGATCCAACACTAACCTATAAGTCAAACTATAATAATAACAATATACTAACTACCGGTATTTTATACAAAATTTCGTTTGTCCCTTTATAACATCACATAATACAGCCAGGAAGGGATAGCAATCGTTTTGTTGCCATTACGAGTGTTTCGGGTCACTGCTCCTCAACAATGGTTGCGACAGACTATGTGTAAGCAAATAGTGAAATCACTAAAGAATTGTGAATTATTACTAACAGAAATGGAAAGTCGAGCTTTATTACAATTGATGATTATATTTAGGTGAGGAAAAGGACCAAAACGGAAATTGGAAAACTTTCTAATGTTGTGATGATCTGGCTTTTTCATCTATCTTCTTAGATTCAAGTTAATTAGTCTAACTACAGACAAAACATCAACGTTCAGTAAATAATATAATACTTTACTTACTTGTGAAGAAACAAACTGTCTAACCGAATATTATTTTAGAACATTTTACGAAATGAAACTTTAATAATTATTTTTAAAATTTGGTGTATCAAAACACAACCAGGCCATTTATTTACGCATTACATAAAAATCCACATTAAATCGTGACACATTTTGTGCAACACAAAAAACATGCACTATCTGACGTTCTAAGAAGTTGATAAGATTATATGTAATGATGTAAAACTCTATTTTTCCTAAATAGTTGTATTGTGTGTATATCGAGATGGCGATATGTCAAACAGTCGTGTTTTTTATTATATTTATATCATTTTATTCTTTTATAAATGAGTAAGGATCAAGAAATTTCTTATTCATGTAAGTATTTTAATTAAATTATTACTTTTAATCTCCTTTCAGATAGCGGCGTGGTTTAGGTTGAATATTCCTTACTAATAATGACAGCACCTATTATTACACTAAAATTAATATTATTTCAAATATACTCTGTATTAATAAGTTCTGGTAAGTCCATAATAAAGTATACCTTGGAGATATCTAAGGTATCTTTGGAACAGACGAAGGAGAGAAGCGTAGTTTATCAGTACATCTCGTTCACTCTGTAAAATTTCAAAAAATATGCCCATCAAGCTTGGACCTATATATATTTTTTTATAGATAAATAAATGTTTTCTTTTCACTTACTTGTTACAAATTTACATTTTTATATATTTTAAAACAAAGTCGAGATTGTCGTGTTGTTTTTTATTACTTGTATTTGACACGTTCAAATGGTTTGCTGTAAACTACTGGCTAGTATTTACAATCCACAGTAGCTTCGCGTATAAGTAGATCGACTTTATTGCGCTACTCATAATCCATCTATCAAGATAGCCGAGTCGTCCATTGTGTTGAGTGCTATCTGATGACAGCTGTCTGAGATAACAGAATTTTGTTTTTTTTTTTTTAATTCTGGGTATTACTTTCATGCTTTCAGCTTTGATCTTTGAACTAAACGTGACCTATCTAGGTGACGATTTCTATTGTAGTTTAAAAAAAATATAGGGTCTTTACAAGACGTAGAAAAATCACGCAACGGTTGTCTTTTTGTTTACGGATAAAACACGGCAAACAGGGGGAATTACCTTAGGCGCTAAAAAAATACACAAATACTATAATAGAGGGAGAAAAGTGAAATGTTTAACATTTTCAATTTAAATATTGAATGTTTTCATTTCTTCGCTCTCGGTAACAAGGCAAAGCGCGACGTTGAGTTCCGCCACTCAAAACACCCAATACCTCAATTTCGGCGGAAAGTGGGGAAAGGAAGCGGAACGGAGTGTCGTAACACTGAGTTCCCATATTCCCTCTGCCTACCTTGTCATGTGCCATATGTAATATTAGTTTATTCGTGTAGGTACATATTATATTTTATTAATTCAAAAATTCAATTTCTCTTTCAAAAATATAGGTACTCTTATTACAACATTATATTTAGATTGGCGCGTATAAAAATATTTAAACAAATATTATACCATTTTAATATTAATTACTCATTACAGGGATGTTGATTATAAAGCCAGTATCGTATAGTTGATACGAAGTAAAAATGAAAGTTGTTTCGTTTCCTCTCCTTATTACAGGTTAGTTTTTATTTGGAACATGGAAACCTTACAACTGAGCTGAGCCTTATTCTATTAATTAAGAGATTATCGTGAACTAGATCGCGTTTTATTATATTTTTGTATTTTTTGTACTTCAATCGTGAAATTAGTAAGATCGTATTAGCTTTAAAGTTCTTGTAAAGATTTTACTTACTTAAAGTGTATTTAATTATTTATTTATTTAATAATAATCCAAACAAATTTGTAAAAATACTTTATGGCGTAGCTGTACATAAGTAATATATCAACACTCTAAATTTTAGATGCCCGAATTCAGTTAGACAGTCTTTAGTGATTGTACAATCGAATTTACAGGTAATATACTCGACTTTACTGTAAAGTTTTGATCTCAATATAATTAATGTAATGTTTTGATTTATTTACCACGAGCTATTCACTTGTAATATATATTGCATTTCACTTGCTAACTCATTGGTTTGATTTATAAATAAAATAGGTTTATGGACATCTCTGAAATCAGAATACCGCTCTGCTCTATCGACTTTCGAACAACCATTGCATCCGCATCGTTGTCAATCCGGTAATGTTAGTGAGCGTAGTTAAAATAGCATTTAAATAAAATGGCAATAAAATAGCAATATGGAAATGAACGGAGTGTCTTAACACTAGGTTCCCAAGTTCCCTGTACCTACACACATGTAGAGCTGAGCAATATTCTAAGTATTTATGATTAAAGGTCATATTTATTACATATTCTACAACAATTTTATTATAAGAAATACTAAAACAAAAAAGAGAGAGAGATTATAAAATAATTTTAAATCTGAGTAGACTTTATTACAATCGAAAGTAAAAGCTCGAAATATTCTATAATAGATGTTAGATTTAGATATCATGTTCGTGTAACTAAAATAATGTTACTTTGTCTAATAACTTGTTGGTATATAAGTTACATCGCAGAATCTGATATGCTTTGTTTATGTCACAACATCCGGTTATTACCGTCGTAAATGTTTCTAAACGAAAGGCGCAAGCAGTCACCCACGGAAGAAAGTTTATTTTTATAGTCTTTTTTTGTATTTTTATTTGTTATTATTTTACTAAAACAAGTGGGTTAATGGTGAATTGTGTCTATTGTTACATTATTGTAGATCTGTGTGTAACAATTTCAGTAATTAATCAAGTAAATCTCATCGTCTGACATTTATATTTGCTTTTTTTGAGGTCTGTCGTGGCGCAGCGGTACAAGCGTGTGACTGTAACCGATCGGCTCTGGATTCGATCCCCGGTCGAGGAAATGAAATATTTAATATGACTTTTCTACAGATTTATTATATGTATAGATTTTCAATTTAAAAATATTTAATGTTTCATTTCATAGCTCTGGTAATAAGGCAAAGCGCGGCGTTGAGTTCTGCCACTCAACACGCAATGCCTCAAATTCGGCGGAAAGTGGGGAACGGAGTGTCTTAACACTAGGTTCACGGGCTCCCTCTGCCTACCCTGCCTCGTGCGGGATACAGCGTGAAGCTGACAAAAATTTAATTCAGTGTGTATTCATTTGTACTGCTAGCTATTTTATTCCAAATGAATTATATTATGTATCACAAACACACAAAAGATGCTTAAAACTTTTTTGTAAAGGCATCCGAGACCTTGTGTACATGGTCATTGGTCACTGTTTTACATGTAAATAATATTCACTATTTATTTAATGGTAATTGTTCATTACCTTTTCCATATAAAGGAGTGTCTGCTTGATTGCTTGCGCTACACTGGCGCAACGCCAGCGCCCCTGGGAATATAATATCTCATGCGTGAAGGAACCCGTTCCTCAATAAATTATTCAAAAACTTCTGTAATAATTTATCTGTTTTAGTAAAGGTTATATTGTATTCGTTCGATTACTGCAAAAGATTGATTTAATCATTAAATTAGCTAGCAGTACTTGAATAGTGATGTAGAAAGCACGAAAGGGATAAAAAAAGGATGGAAATTTTAGTTTTAGAACTTTTTACAATTCATTTGTTTCTTTTTTTTAATATATTTATTTCATTTTCAATCTAAATATTTTATGTTTAAATTTCTTCGCTCTGGTTCAAGGCAAAATGAGGAGTTGAGTTCCGCCACTCAACACGCTATGACTCAAAATTCGGCAGAAAGTGGAGAATGGAAGTGGAACAGAGTGTCTTAACACTTGGTTCCCAAGTTCCCTCTGCCTACCCTGCCATGTGTGGGATACAGAGTGAAGTAGATTAGTTTTTCATCTTCGCGTTGTATCCCGCTGATAAGAGGGTAGGCAGATGGAGCTTAGAAACCTAGTGTAAAGACACACATTTCGGTTTTCCAATTTCCGCCAAATTTGAGGTATTGTGTGAGTGGCGGAGCTCAACGCCGTGCTTTGCCTTGTTACCAGAGCGAAGAAATTAAATCATTAAATATTTAAGTTGATAATTTTACACATTTAATTTCCTGGAGTGCCAATTATCAAGCCTACAACCTGTCTCCTTTACAGTCAAACGCTTGTGCCTCTGCGCCACGAAATGCCTCAAAAATTATAATAGTATGTAAAATTAGCTCAAAATAAGCTTAGATTTTTAAATTCACATTAGCCCTTTATATATCATCTATGTAGGTTATATAATAAATATCTATTTCTTAAGAAGTCAATAAAAAACTACTTTTATATCATGAAAATTTTCGTGAAGAAACATCATTTGACATCACAGTTCATTGAACAGGTGAAGGTGAAGGACAAAGTCATTAATAAACTTGACAAAGACAAAATATGACTCATTGCTGATAAAGTATGGTCAAATGATTTCTTGAAAATACAAACATTTTAAAATGTGTAAGTGCCTTAAAAAATTCTTTATTAACATAAAAACCTTGAGGCCTGTCGTGGCGCAGCGGCACAAGCGTGTGATTATGACCGACAGGTTCTGGGTTCGATCCCCAGTCGAGGAAATGAAATATTTGATATTTCCAATTTAAATATTTAATGTTTTACTTCTTCGCTCTGGTAATAAGATTTTCGGGTTCCCTTTGCGTACCTTACCTCGTGCTGGATACAGCGTGAAGCTAAAAAAAAACATAAAAACGTATTTACTTTAATGTACTGATTTATTTTAGTATAGGCGAGACGGAACTCAACATCGCGCTTTGTCTAGTTACCGCGAGGAAAAGAAAACACAG
The DNA here is from genome assembly GCA_019049475.1 of Eueides isabella. Taxonomy (NCBI): domain Eukaryota; kingdom Metazoa; phylum Arthropoda; class Insecta; order Lepidoptera; family Nymphalidae; genus Eueides; species Eueides isabella. The sequence continues at coordinate 13,101,164 of CM032385.1, forward strand.
CAAACGAGCTTATATAAAAAAACTAATAAATTATTGGATGCTGTTATCTAAGCATTTCAGTGAATTAAGCTCTCGTTTGATAAATTGATAGTAATACCAACAAAAAATGTTTCGTTTTTTGTTGGTATTACTATCAATTGAAATATAAAAATTTACTCATGCATGCATGTATCTTAAAGAGCATTACCATACTATCTTTAATTACGTTCAAGTGTTATGTTTCATTTGCGGGCGTTGCACTTCTTCTTGGCAGCAATCGTACGAGACACGGCTCGATTGCTTCAAATGGAATTATTCTCTACACGTTTGTTTTGTAAATCCGCTTACATTATCTGTGCCCCGATTTAAACTTAAAGCCTAAATAGCTTTGTATTATCTGTAAGTTCTATAAATTAATTTAAATCTGCGTGACCGTTTTTAGTCCGATTGTTTTTAACTTTCAAGACCATATATAACGACATCGCGTGGAGATATCAAGCTGAAATAATATTAAATATACAAGTCTAAGGCCAGCGTGCCATTTAGGGAAGTGGAATATTTAAGATTTTCCTCGTTCTTGTGCCGAGGCAAAGCGCGTCGTTGAGCTCCGCCAGTAAAAGAAATTGGCCGCATAATCATATTTATCGTAACATATAAATAAAAGGAAAATGAAATTTTATATTTATTTTAAGGGCATAAATAACTAAAAAAATGTTATTTTACTTTATTTCATACAAAACGACTCCATACTTAAGTAACTCATTTTTTGTGTGTTTTGTTTTCGTTGACCTGCAATCATGAAATTAGTACAAGACATAGAGAATTGCTTGTGCAAGACCGACGCGCATTTGGCTGGTTCTTTTAATATTATTTTATCTTTTTATGAGAGGGATTGAACATTGCTTAAAGGAAATCAGACTTGCATTTCGTTTAAATAGATAAATTTTATCATCTTATGATAATCAGTCGTCAGACATGCCTCAAATAACATTCCATGATGTCACTGAAAAAAAGATCGCTAAATCATTACTTAAAAGATTAGGTTTTAAGGATAAAGATATCTGTACTGAAGGCCAGGCGACACTTTCTCCTCAATTAGTCATTCGATAATCAAAAACAAAAAACAAACCAAATGTAAATATTTAAATGAAAAATATTAAGTATTTCATTTCCTCGACTGGGGATCGAACCCAGAACCTGTCGGTTACAGGGACAAGCTTGTGCCGCTGCGCCACAACAGGCCTCTAAATTTTATTTGGTTAATTAGGTGCATTAGGTATTACTTGAATGGTGATTAGGAAATGCATTTTTTTATGCAAATTTAATTCCATTTTGTACATATTTCATAAATTTAGGTATACTTGTGACAGATATATAGATTTAATGCTATATATAATATATGTATAGAATTAATATTGTGACAATAGTGGTGAGATGCGAGTCACGCGTCAATTTTTGTTACAACTTTCCTTTCAAATGAATTTTATTTAGGCCGGCGCGTGAGAATGACCATTCGTTAGTGTGGGAATGTTAAGGAAAGCGATGAAGAAATGTACATATTATGTACGATAATAATAAAAAAGTATAATATCAGTAATTATTATAATTGCTACATAGTTAGAGTTTTGCCGTAGTGTAGGGGCTTAAGCGTGCCACTGAAAAATAGACAGGTTATGGGTACGATCCCTACTTGAGGAAATCAAATATATTTTTATTTCTTCTCTATCATATCAAGATGAAGCGCGGGTAGAGTTCCGTCACTCAGAACGTAATACCTCAATTTCTGCATAAATTGGAGAACAGAACAGTGTTTCAACAGTAGGATCCCTTAGCCTTCTCTGACATGTGTGGGATACACCGTGTAGCTGATTAATGATATTTTTTGTAATTATATATTCAGTGCATGATCATTAGATGTTCCATGTGCAATTAATTATAGATTACCAGATACGGTCATATATTTTTTTATTAAGATATGTAGTTGTATATTCATTCCGTATTTTACAGCACGCTTTTAATATTTTAGTAAATAGAATATTGCTTACCATAAAAAATAAACCTGGAATATGCCTATTAAGCACGAAATATCTGAAGAAACAGGCGGAAAATTGAGAACATAGTGTCCTGACACTACTTTGCTGATCTGCCTTACTTATAAACCTGAAGCTAAAGAAAATGTAAGCTTACCAAGCATGGGAGACATCCTCCAGCTAAAATACTCTTAAAATTACGTGTCCGTTATTGCGTGCTTACAAATAATAACATAAATATTAATACGATTGAGATTTTTGATAACGATTTTATATTTAATAACTTTTTTTATATGGATGCCGGACATTTTCAGTGCCCTTTATTTTGAATTTGACCTTTTGGTGCTAAATGCTTGTAAAGATACCGTAATTTACAGTTAAAATAAATAAAAGACGAATTAAGTCAAACGCTTGATTTTAAAGTTTTCATACTACATATACATATATATGTACATATGAAAGACAAAAGCACGGGCAGCAAAGCCCGTATGGCATTATACTTTTTAGATATGAATTTATTAATTATGTATACTTCTATAGCGCAGTATAATTAATATCAAATAAAATCCTGTGGATCATGGGACCGTTAACCCTAACATTTGATACTAACTGCAACATTCTTAACGTAATCTTGAGATAAATATGTCCTACGTTTATATTATGTCCGTAAGTCAGCAATTCAAGGTTTACAAATTATTAGAAAGATATTGGAAAATAATGCAAATTAATGATTTAAGAAGTATATGAAATAAGTGATGGCAAAAATATATTCATGATAGAAAACACCTCTCGCACTTGGCCTTATGCCAATGTATGGCACACTCGATGCGCAAGCTAACTTGTTTACAATATTATTTACGATCAAAAAGAAACGGGCTTAAAATTGTAACATACTAACTAACTAACACAGCCGTAGTTAGTTATTTTTGTTATATTATAATATATACACACTATTATGCCTGTAAAATATATTATAAAAAAGTCTTACTGTATCTAAAATTAAAAGTAGTTGTGTAATTTTAAGCCATAATTAAATCAAACACTTGTTTATATTCATTTCATTACGTCGCCGATTTTTGCATCTCAATTAGACAACTAAGTTAACGCTCGCTTTATTATATTTATCTACATCGTGTAATAGCAACATGATTTTCAAGTAAGTTATAATTTTTCTTGCAAAATGTGGTAAAACAAGATTTTTTCTATAGTTGTTTTGACTTTGATTCTTCTGTATTTTGGCTATGTAGAGACAGTTTTGTTAAAAATAATTAACATATATGTATATAAAGTTTACATTTTGAAGCGTCGACTTAAAAGCTATTTCTTATCACCATAAAATATGTATATATGTACGTTTGTGTAGGTCTATTTACAGCTGTTTACATATATATTAATATTTATTTGTGTTCGTTGGTCTTAAGTAAGTTATACCATTTACTTTTTTAAGTACGTTACGGTTACGGTTAAAGACATTTATTTTCTCAAAAGATTTTCCTTTAAATCGCTTACAGAGAAAATTATAAAACATTAAGTAGAAAAAATACATTGAAAAGGCACAGTAATACACAGTAACACAATTATTTACATTAAACCAATAATATCAGTACAATACAAACAAGTTAGAACATTTCGTGGTGCAAGGTAGGGTAGTTTGAAATAGTAATAGTAAAAATAATAACAATAATTGTTTACGTACATAGTCATGTTACTAAGGTAGATGAGGTATTTAATATTTTTACTGAAGTACGTTTATTATATGTTCTATGTAAAAGTATTTATTAATTTGTACACCAACCGTTCTCTAATCGTTTCGTGGTAAGCGTAGCCTGGAAGAGATCACCTTTGGTGATTAGGCCGCTTTCGCACAAAAAAAATTTATTTAATTTCTCTTTTATTTGTTATTTTTTGGTGTAATAAAATGATAAATAAATATTTATTTACATTTATATTGGATGAACTCAACGTCGTCGTTCACTAAATGTCAGTCTCAATTAAGCTTACGCTTATATGCGCTTTAGTCATTAAAAAGTACGTAAATACAAAACGATAATGAAGTCATATATAAATATTATTACAAGTTCATTAAAATTACAAGTTTATTATTTTCTGTTACTCATCATCAGCACTATGACCTTAAAGTAGCGTGACATTAATATAACATAATTGCATATAACAAGAGTTAACATCGTTTAATGTAAACGTGTAAACGTCCTCTCCATGTAGGGAATCACTTTCATTATACATCACGAACTCGCGTCACTCTAAACTTTCCAAGATCTGTCAAAAGAAAGTTGGTATTATTTTGACAAATATCGTCTTAACTTGACCTTTGGGCTTTGACGTCATTTCACAGGAAGTCAAACGTGTTTTATGTTTGTTCGTTACCGCATGTGTCTTTAGTTTAGATGTTAAAAAAAATAAAAATAATCAACTTTTTTATATCTCTCCAATCATTTCTCCAGTCTATACTGTTCCAACAAATACTCGTACCTACAGACATTGTGTGGTTCAATTTACAAATTATCCAAAGCAGTTTATATAACTAGAAAGTAAAGTAAAGCGTTTATAAAAATTTTCCCCTTAAGCATTGGTCTTATACTAATGTGTAAATATGTTGCGTGTTAGGTCAGAAATTTTTACTCGGTCTAGTTGAGATACGATCTTAAATGTGGATAATCTTTGACTTTTGTGATATAATGAGCCTTTAAACCGAATAAATTAAGGTCAAAAAAATGTTAAATGTACTATTAAAACGTATAAAGTTTTACTAAAATACGGCAATAAACTACAAAAGTATACAATTTTATTTTACTATTTTGAGAAAATCTACAATAAACTAAAAACTTACAATAAATATTTAATTACTGTTTAAAGTATTTCTTTATTTACAAGTCCTTTTTAATTTTTCACCATTATACCTCGTTTTGTGAAGTAAACAAAGAAAATCACCTCTCTCTTTTCTCCTTTCTACTGTCCGTAGTAGTCCGTAATACTGTCTCTGTTATAGTTTAAATGAAATATATTTTTAACTATAAAAAAAATCCACTATACAGTAATAAAAGGAGCAGTTATATTACACGCATAAGATTATATCTAAGTAATGCTCCATTGTGATGTAAAAGCACTAATAGTTTTCAAAGCAGCGCAGCGGTGAGGTAATATAAAAATAAGATTTTTCTATCTTATGGATACATATTTTTTAGATTATTAGAAAAAAAAACTAAATTATTATAAATAGATATTAATTTTATACTGATAAAAATCAAAAATATTATAATTTCAAGTCTTACAGACATTTTATTTTCTTATTCTTGTAAAAACTATGTAAATGGTTAAAAGCAGGTAAGACGAGTTTCGTGATTGCAGACTCTATTCCCGACCAGACTGCACCTGACGTCTCATTTTATATTAACGGATATCAGCTCTACATTACGTTGGCCGTTCTATTTTTATTTCTATTTGGATTTGATAGCTTTTAATTTTTATGTATTATATAATATTTGTATTTATGAGTATTAATAATATGTTAGTTAAATTAGTTTAAATATCAAACAAAATAGTAATGATATAGAAAAATTAGAAAATATGATAAATAAAACCTATCTGTACTACGTCTAGATGATCCTGTATCAGATTCAATCTCAATCCATTCAGTAAATCTACACGTAATAATAGGTTTATAGAACACCTCTTGAACTGAGCTTCTGTAGCGGAATGTAAGTCCCGTTGGATTTGGCAAGATCCGTCTTGGACCCAATAGAATAAAACTGATAAGCCTTACTATGGGTATGCACTTTGAATAACTTATATGTAAATATCTTAAACTTGCTTATATAGGTATTTTATTATATATGTCATGGTCTTTTGTAATAAATTGTTGTAGAGCAGTTCTTCCGTCTCCACATCCTGATATAAACACTGATGACAATCGATTAACTATTACTATATATAGTACTATAAAACATGTCTAATACAATTGCAAAAAGTTTGATTTGAAAAAGTTTATTCACACGGATCGAGAGCCGCGGCACGGTGATATTGCGGCGCGCGCGCTACAACCGGTGCGCCAGTCTGCCGCTAAACCCCGCCGCGCGCGCACGTATATATAAATAGAAATAATATAAATCAAAAAACACCGTTATCGTCCTCAATGACCACCTAATGGGCGAACGAGGTAGTCCATGCATGTAATAGTGTTCTAGTGAAGGAGTGCAGTGTTGTGTTCATGCTATGGAAGAGATTCGCATATCGGATTGGCCTGAGCCGCCTGGCTCCCATGCATGGCTGCCTGCTTACGGTTTTCAGCATGAAATAATGGAAAAAGAGGACTATTTCGGCTCCAATGGTGAGTGATACCCACTCGACCAGCCAAGGCCGTTGGAAAGCGTTTGAACATCTTCATTCTTGACATTTGCCATTGCATGACTAGACCCTATATATCTTCCTTAGACCTTGAAAGTCGTTTCATACTGTTTTGTTCAATCGACACTTTGCATCCCGCATGGTGTTGCAACTTTATAATGTACTCATACCGATTAAGTGCAGATAGGTATTGTTTTGACTGTAACGTAACTAATTACTCTTATATCTTTTATTGTTCTTAAACAATAGTTTCGCATGGTAGAGTTTTTACTACATACGACTTGCCAAAATACTATAGGAAAAACTACACTTGCTTATTTGAATGTTTGTAAATATGTAGTAGGAAAATCTAATAAGATGTCTGATTTATTAAAAATTTACCTAAATGTATGCATGTTATCGTCAAAAAAAAGACATAAAATATGACATGCTTTATTAAATTAAGTCACACTTTCTCCATGAAAGTAGCAAGATGCTAATCTAACGAACGCCATAAATTTAAGCGAAATAAAACGAAAATTCAAATCAGTTTCATCTAAAATGTTATAATATGTCTAGATTTCTTATATAATAAATTAATTTAAATAAAATGCATAATTTTATATGAATGTAACAATTAATTTTATTATAATAATTAATTATAATTATATTATGAACATGGTAAATAAAACAACGAATACAGATAACATAATGTGTAAACATAGGTAATATACACTGACCGTACGATAAGTTATCATTTTTAAATATCAAATTGTATTTCATTTCCAGAACTAAAATCATTTTAATTTGTTGATTCAAAAAGTATAATAAAGCCATTAATACTTTAAGAACAAACAATTTGAAAAAGTATGTAACTATATAGCGTAAGCAAACATTTTCTGTAGGTAAAATTTGTTATCAAGATGTAAAACAACATGAAATGTCCTTTATTTCTTTTAGCTTTCTAATGTTTCTTGTATACAATACGGTAGATAGAGCAAATCTAACGTAATAACACTATGTCCTCCATTTTCCGGCTGAACTCGAGAAATTTCCTAAATACATAAATAGCTCATTACTAAGTTGAACTAATTATATTTTATCATTATTGCCAGATATACTCCATGTATTTACGAAATTAGTATTAAGTAGATGTATTCGGTTTGAGGTGCGGCCTGTCGTGGTGCAGGAGCGTACACCTGTAAACGCCACAGGTTGACGATTTGATCCCCACTCGAGAAAATGAATGATATTTTATATTACATTTAATCGTTCTGGTATCAGGCAAAGTATGGCGTTGAGCTCCGCCAATCAACAAGTAAGTGGATATCGTACGGAACGAAGTGTCTTAACACTAGGCTCCCAAATTCTCTCTATTTACCCTTCCATATCCGAGATATAACGTGAAACTGCAAAAATCATATATTCATAATGTGCTTTCAATTTAAATTACATATTATCTACGTACATACGCTCATAAAATATGCCATTCTATACCGACGTCCCGATAACGCGCAGAAAGTAAAGAACGAAATGACATCACCCTATTTTTTTGCATATTGGAGAAAGAGAAAAGTCTTTCTTATACTATATATTTTAGAAAAATATCTGTTCTAATTTGTACACTTAGCTAGCTGTAAGCTCAAATTTAGATATACCAGGCACAATGCAATTGGATGAACAATGAAGCGCAAAATGACCATTAAATTACGATTTAAGGCGAATGAAATAAATACGAAGAGGCCAGTCACGGTGCAGAGGCACAAGCAAGCGACTGTAAATGCAGTATGTCGTGGGCTCGATTCCCAGGTCTTATGTGCACAGACTGTCTTGTTAGTTGTTACTAGGTTCTCCTACTTTTACAAAATATTCATGTACTTTATACAGAGTAGATACAAATATCTATATAAAGACAATTCATAGTTTTAATTGCTAAAGACTTTTTCTATTGTATTCATAGTGATACACGTCAATTTGTACAATGTGAAAGTAAATTGTTAACGCAAAAAAATCACTGAACATCGCAATTCATCCTCAATAGTATTCAAAATCATGATAGGTATATGGTTTTTACAAACGCAAATCTCGAATAATCAGTTTACTTTTATATTCAGTTACACTTTATGATCATTGGCTAATATCAGCTGCACTACGAAATAGGAAGTAGTAGAAGGGACGTAAGTTCTATTTTAAATGAATATTTTGCTTGTGTAATAAGGTCAAAAATACTCCTTTCTTCATTTTACGTACGTCTAAGGTTAAGATAGAAAGAACAATGATTGATCGAACTTAATGGGGTCAATTTTAATAATATCTTCCTCAAATGTGGTATGAACCCACAACGTTTACAATATGACACTGTCCCACTGCGTCACGATGACCTCAAACGTTCAATAAAGGTTAATTAGTTTATTATTAAATATTTGTCCAGTAAAACTTGATATTTGATATTTGTGATTAATTTATATTTAGGCGTTATTCAGGTTTACTTAATTAGTATAAATCCTGTTTCTTACGGCATTCTTCAATTTTTGTTTAGTTTCACACGTTCTACAATAAAAACAGGTAGCTGATTATTTTTAAGAAGATACATCAGTATATGATGTCAATAGTAAACATTAATTTACGGTAGATAAAATAATTTAATTCTGAATTCTACCATTGCACCACGCTATCATGGACCACTGTAATAATATTATATAATGAATAATCTTCATTCTGCAATATAGAACGCCACCTGTGACTACGCACTATCGAAACATCGGGTTTACAGGAATGTATTTAAGAAAACTAAAATATACAACATGAATTCTATAAAAATGATTACTCTTTCTAGTAAATATTTTAGTTTAAAGTGATGTCAAAGCCAAAAACCTTATCGAAATTTATTCATACACAGTGTACACAAGCATTTTAAAGAACCAACAGTAAATGTCTAACATTTTATGATTACAAAGTTTCGCAAGAATTGTAGCACGGCACATATTTTAAGCCGTGTTCATTTTTCATTCGCTTTCTACTGTCAAGTAAAGTAGAGAACTGAACTGAAGTCCTTGATAAAGATATACTACAAAATAATAAATAAGTTTGCTATATTGTATTATATTAGGTTTACATAATAAGTACAGTTTAATTCTAGTTATAAAAAACTAGATCATATTGTACTTATTATCGTTATTACTTCGTGATGAAAAAAAAAATTATTATAGCATATTTATAAACCTTATATTATAACCAGATAATAATTGTATTTGCAAACATTTTACGTCATGACAAACATGCGGCTGCAATTTTATCGGTGTTTGAAAGCAATGTTCAAAGCAGGTAAGGCCAGTGAGCTTGTTTTGTAGGTCGCTATGAATATCATAGTCAACAGGTGACTAGGCATCTAGTCTCACACGTAATACATTTCGTCTTGTTACTAAATGAAAATATTAAATAAATAATAAATTCCCCTGAACGAGAATCGAACTGTCAACTGTCGCGCTTACAGTCACTCTGTACTACTACGTCACGACTGCCTCAATTTCTGTATATAGTTTTAATTTATATAATATCTACGAATGAATCCGTTACGTTACTTATATTCTTTTGAAGAAAATGAGGGCAATATGTTAATATTACTTATTAATATCTTAATTAAAAACAAAATTATTCAATTTGCTTTGATAATAATTATACATACAGAGTTATCAAAATTATTCTCACATATAAAATTAATACCGGTTTGGACTAGTAACGAGGTACTAAAATTATAATAATTATCAAACATTTCTGCTTTAATTATTGTTAGTAAGTGACTTGTAGAGATAAAATCAGGGCTTCGAAAGCAAATCCGAGGTTAATAATGGTAGGTAATTTGTAAGTTATTAGCTAAAATTATTTTGTTTACTGACGTTATTTTTTTACAAATAAGCTTATACTTATCTATATAAACTAAAACAACTTGCATTATTAATGCCCGGAAAACAAGTTCTTATTTTGTATTCAGCTTCTAGAAATGCGACATAGAGAATAGCTTGTAATGCCGTCGTGGCGCATTGGAGGAGAGGAATCAATATTTGGTATTGGCAAAGAGATCCTAGTACTAAGACACTCTGATTTACATTTAAACTCTTTTTGCTCAAGTTTCGTAAATTAAAGAAAAATAACTACATAGTTATTTCTGTTTTAAAAGTTCTGACTCTTTTCTTATAAAACATAAATTAAGAGGCATATAAGCTTGTATCAATAGAAATCTTAACAGAAATATGTAAAAAATATTTTAAGGTTTTAATTGTTGAACGGCGGAACTCTATAGTGCATGTTCATATGGCTCGACTACTATAAATATGACAATGGTCGATATTATCACAAGATTTATGCTGGATACGAATATACGATTTCCGCATATTGGTTGGGTATTACATGCTTTAAGTATTAAATATAATCTTTAACAATATTAAATACTAGCGACCCGCCAATGTATAAATATGATTAGTAAATAAAATAGCGCAATGAAATGCGCTAAGTTATTTATGTTATCATATTTATGCATTGATAACTAAAATTTTAGCTACATAAGTAAAAATATTGTAGGTATTTGGCCACACTAAAGATTTAAAATTGACGTAACTTTTTTATTTATTTATGAATTTAAATAAAACAAATACTAAATGTTAAGCGGAAGATGCCAAAATATAGTAGTTCAAACTGCATTTAAATCTGATTTGCCGTTTCTAAGATATAAGATTTTTTTTAATATCGCTCATGTAAAGACAGCGACCACGTACAGATTTATTATAAGTGTAGATAGATACTCACTCACTCACTCAGCTTCACACTGTATCCCGCATATGGCATGGTAGGCAGAGGGAACTTGGGAACCTAGTGTTAAGACACTCCGTTCCACTTCCATTCCCCACTTTCCACCAAATTTGAGGCTTTGCGTGTTGAATGGAAGAATTCTACTATATTATATATAAAATATATAACTTACATTATATACTTTTACAGTCTAAAATTAGTAAAATTAAAATAAATAGTATAAATTTAGTTTTTTTTTTGTTGTATGCTATATAATAAATTTTCCTGTAAAAAAAATAATTCGGAAAATTTATATTTTTGTTATTGACGAGACTTGTGTTCTCGTCTTGTAGGTGATAATCTCTGACGATTACTAATCCTGATAAGGCTTTCAAATATTTGTTGATACGTCAATTGTATGTGGAAGTTTTGGTCATTTCAAAAGTTGTATAATCTTGAAATTAGTCTTATTTAAGAGGATTAATATTAATGCTATGCTGCTATATATATGTATATAACGAGAATTTGGAAAGCTAGTGTTTGGACACTCCGTCCCGTTCCCCACTCTCCGCCATATTTGAGGCATGTTCAGTTGCGGAACTCAACGCCGCGTTTTGCCTTACCATATAATGAAAGTAATTAATTATGAAATATTAAATATTTCTTTTAATGGTATCGAAGCCACAGCCAATCACGTTTAAATAAAACAAAATATTTTAAATTATCAAAAAAAATCACAAATCCTCAATCCATAAAATAGTTTAATAAATTATTTCATCATTTCTAAAGCCAGTACGCGTATCAATTATATCCAAAAATAATGATTCTTAAAATAGTAATAAACACTAAATAATTGCTTAGCTTGTCTGTTTAAATTAATTTTCTTTAGGAAACAATGAAATATTATACAACTCAGTAATATATGTACGTCTGCCAGTTCTTTGTTCTCTAAGGTTATGACATAGACATAATGACCAGGAACCTTACAATCGCTCTTGGCTATCTAATGAAGCAAATATAACATGTGAATGGCGTTATAAATTCCGCTGAATAAGAGGGAAGCATGCGGTCAGACCAGTCCCGGTAAGGTCGGCTTTTATCCGTAGGCGAATCGCGTGCCTGCTTGATGGCTTGACTTGACTTTTAAATTTTGTTCGTTTTGAACAGGTACTTCGTCATTTTTAAAAAAATATTGAAAATGAGACGGCGACGATTTTTATCAGATTTTTACGTGAAATATAAATTTTGTTCTTCCTTTAGAATTTTTTGTCCATCAGGCTTATAACGTTATAAAATAGTAAATAAATTTTGTCACATCGGGAATTAAAAACATATTTGTAATTTGTATATGAATAAGAATCATCCTATATTCAAACAATAAAAGATTAAAATATATAATAAATATATTTATAGTCATTTTACATACTTATGATAAACACCTAATTAAAATAGTAAAATTCTCATGCTAAATAATAAATATCATTGGTATAATATGTTACCCATAGTCGTCAGAGATTTACTCACTCACACAGCTTCATGCTGTATCCCGCACATGGCAGGGTAGGCAGAAGGAACTTGGCAACCTGTTAAGATATTCCGTTGTTTTTCGTCAAATGGAAATTGAGAGATATATATATAAATTGAAAAAACATGTGTGATAAAAACAATATATCTAACTAAATTTTTAGCACAACGCAAGTCTAAGATAATTTCATAAGTATCTACAATCTACATATATAGCTTTATCTTAAGTCAAAAGGCCTTGTTGACTTCGCTTGAGTATTTCTTTAAAGATACCATCGTGTCCCTTTATCTCCGGAGATGTATCTTGACTCGGTAGTTGTACCTTCTTTAAAAACCAAAATAAGTTTTATCCTTTCCCTACTTTCTGCCGACTTTGAGGCATTGAGTGTTGGAGTTACATTAAGAAATAAATAAAGATATTACTCAGCTTTATCTTGCGTAGTTGCGTAAAGCAGGGCAGACAGAGAGAGCCATATGTCAGACACTTTGTTCACTGCCCGAGTTCAAAACATTTATGTAAACGCGCAAAACTCCACACCGCCTTGTTCCTCGCCATACTGTAATATCTAGATAAAGTTTTATTTTCTAAAATAAAAATGCACTTATTATTATTTAGTGATATATACATGTTGGATAAAGATAAAGATGACGTCTTCATAGATAAATAAAACAATTACGTGACTCACATATATTAATAACGTGAGAATGTGTTTTAATAAACAGTTTCAAATATATTGTTTGAATTTTTTTATATTCAAATAAATAAATATGGTAACATTATCATATATTAATTACGTTCTTTATTGTACAATGAAATTATATAATAATGAGATATTTTTATGTAATAATTACACGACATTTTAAATAATTTATTTTTATTGATTTGTGTGTAAGGAAAACAAATTATTAGATATACTAAAATCACAAAAATCTTCAGCATTTTTAGGGTGCGTTAAGAGAGCAATGCGTTTATTACTCTGTTTTCTTAACATCGTTGCTACAGAGACTTGATTTTATAACACATAATATTCACTTCAGTGCAATGTAGTTTCTACTTGTAACCTTCACATTTAACCAGGCGTATCTCAACTTTATCATAAAATGTTATTTATTTAAATTTATAATCTGTTTTTTTTTTATTTATATTATCTATGTTTAATTTATTCTGTAAATGGCAGGGATTACAGTAGGAACTTGGGAACCTAATGTTAAGACACTCCGTTTCGTTAACATCTTTTCGCCGAATTTGGGACATTGCGTATTGAGTGGCAGATCTCAACAATCTCAAAAAAAATGAAAATATTTATTTTTCTCGAGTGATGATAGAACCAACAACCTGACATTTATAGTCACACGGTCGTGCCCCTGTATTTTACATCTATATATTTATCCTGTATTTTACATCTATGTAGATTCATACAGCGCATATTTATGTAGGCTTTAAAGAGAATGTACTAAGCTATTCGCAATTAATATAACATGAAATGAATGGAATTTATTTGGCATGCAAAAGTTGTTCGTGACTGTTAAGAACTAGATCGCAATTGGCAATTCTTGTCTATTAAACTTTTATTACAGTATAACGCGGTATGAAATGTGTTACCAATACTGCTAAACTCCATTTTAAATGTAAAACAATTTGTTTCTCAATTTCTCGTTCCGTTACCCATTAATATGGAGTCAGTTGGAAATATCGACTCGAGAATAACGTTTGCTAAAATGTGCGCAATTTTTAAATTACAATAACTAGAACTAATTGGCGTGACAAATGCTATTTATACCCGCGGTCTTGCGATTGTACTAAGTAAGGTGTATAATATAACATAATCTTATAATTTTCGTCATATAAATACAGTCGTGGCATGGTTAGGACTTGTTCGTACATTATAATTTATTTATCTCAAGTTTGAAAACTATACGGCGTTAAAACACGTTTAATGTCAAATTTATAAACTAATTAACAAAAATAGCCAAAAAAATTTTCACAAAAATTAGACAGATAAATTCAGTACAACAATAAGAAAATGACACAGAAATATTTTTTCAAAAGGTGAACTAATTTCTTTAAACGTGAAAAATATCACAATACAATTCATTATATTTATTACAACTTCTTCTTCTTATATTTATAAATATTAATTCTACTTGAAGAATTTTTAACTTTATATTTTATCTAATATAAAAGGATGCATTGAATTATTGTCTTCTCTCGGTCCTGTTCCTATCAAGTTTAATGAATAGTGTTATTTTTAATATCATAAATAGAAATGATAAGAATGTTAATAATACGTTTTTAATACGAGCTCTAATATGATTAGTAGAGTCATTACTACTTTTGTCATAACAGATTATCACAACACTGATATTAGTAAATTAAATTAAATTAAAAAAAAATAAATTGCAATGGATTTATATGTACAAAAATATGCAACACTGTTTGTGCATAAATTTTCAACAATTCCGGTATATTACTCATTGGATTAAACACCTTACGTGAGTTCACGTTGTATATGCAATAGTAATGAGTCATTACTAGAGACGGAGCTCGAAAAAACCGGTAGTAATTCAGCTCGATTACATTAAAAGAATAGTGTCAACGCTGTAAGATGTGCAATTATTCTATAAAAACAGTTGTTAATAGGATAAGCTGTTTTTTACTTGTTTGACCTACATTTAAAAGAAAAGAATGAGTTTATATATATTTATATTAATATTTAAGTTGTGAAATATTTGTTGAAATAGGCCTTCTATTTTGTTTCAAAATAAATATTTCAGCATTTAGTTTTTTTTTAATTTAATTAAAGTCTTTAATTATGTTCCTTTTTATTATTTTTATTTTTTCTTTCCACATGCTATAGTACTCTACAACTATATGTTAGTAATTTATATTGATTTATAATTTAATGCTTAAATTATAAATCAATATAAATTATTAACATATAGTTGTAGAGTATATGTTAGTAATTTATATTGATTTATAATTTAATGCTTAAAAATAAATTATTCGAAAAAAAATAGTAAAAATTAGTAAAAGTTTCAGTAAAGTGAAGTGTTCTTTACACTTGCCCGATTACTCCGTACGGTCTGCCATTTTTGTACAATTTGTAATGTGGCCAATTTCCGTATATGATTATTAAACTCAATACTCTTTTTACTAATAATATTATCTACGACTTTCACATAGGAAGAGCTGCTGTAATACTGATAATTAATTCGTTACAACTGAACTATAACTTTTTATTCCGCTACGCAATTGTATAATTTGCTAATAAGTATGTACTGTAAAGATTAATTTTACGGCTTATATTTTATCTTGCAGACATTTTATTAGAAAATATTCGTAACGTTCATTAAATTATTTATATATCTATATAAAAATTCGTTTCTCTTATCAATAAGATATTCAAATATCGCTATATATTTTTTCATATTTGGTACATAAATTAATTATTTATGAATTCGTTTCTCGCAAATCGTTGTCTATGGACTTATTCGTTTATATTTCATAATGACTGCACTTCTTAGAAGATTGACTAGATGGTGCAGCCGGAACAGATTGCGTAACTGAACTTAATGATGTACCATCTTTTGTCGGCAGTATGAAGATACTCTTAATATGTTCGATGTTGAAGTAGTTTAAATATATATTTGAATTAATACCAAATAACTATCAAATAATAGCAAGTATTGGTGATTTTATTTTTTTTCTTTATTATATTTCAACTTATCTTCTCAGTATATTTTTTATGGATTGTGAAAATAACGATTTTATAAACATATTTTTATTTCTAGGATATAGGCTCTTTATAATAAAAGTAGCATCACAGACTAAACAATATAAAATTCAATTGTTAAGTAATAAATTATTCGTCTTTGACAATTCATATTATGCAAGAAATGCTAAGTCGTTTTATTTTATCTCTATTCTAAAATATCCCAACATTTAAATATTTAAAAAAATTATCCTATTATCCATAGTTTTATATATATATTCCACAAATAATGCGTCACTTGCTTAAAATAATACAACATATTTGTTATTTAAAAAAGCAATATTTTACAATCAAATAGGGTCGATAAAGTACACTTGAACAAATATTAAATTAAGATTAGTAGTGTAGAATTTACGATATTAAAGCAAAATGTATTTAAAATTTATTTTATGCATTTTTTTATATATATTATACGAAATCTTAACTTAAGATCTTCAAGGAACCAGCGAGATGTCTGTACCAACAAGATAAAAAAATATATGAATTTAGTTCAGTTCAATTATTTTAAAATCTGCTGATTTAATTTCGATACGATAATTTCTTAGTCTGTTTAAATTTAATCTGGTTTCAATCTTAATTTAACTACAATAGTTTGTTTAGTAAAACTTACCTTGACTTCGCCACGCTCACTGCTTTTATAGTAAGACTTAAGAATGTTGACAAAAGTGAAACAAATAATAATATGGCCAAGTAAACAAAAAAACAGTGAGTAATAAAACAATGATAGAGCACTAGAAGCGATTCAAATTTTCTGCTGCACAAGTTTGTTACACTTTTCCATTATAAAGTTATATGTATTTAAAAATAAAATATACCTTATTATAATTGCTCTTTATCCCGCAAAATAGAGAAAATAGATATAATTTGTTGAGATACTTTCTTTAGGTTTAGTTGCGGAATTCAACGTCACCAAACCGTAAATAACAACATGCATACCCACAGGTGGAAAACGGCCTGATAACCTTTGCGCTCAAATATTAAGATCAAGATGACGCCATTAAAGTTGCGAACGTGTGTGTCACTGTAAAGGCCTAACAGAAAATCCTTACAATCCAAAAAAAATCAAATATTGATCACTGCGCCACGATCGTTTCAATGGATCTTATTGATGTTTAAAAATAAATATTTTAATGGAAAATGTAAGGTGTCGTTGTAATAAACACAAAAAGAATTAAGCAAACAATTGACTTGCTAAGTAGATGTTTATGTATTTACGAAAAGCAATTAAAGTGAATTTGTATATATTATAACTCTAGCACTTTTATAGTGTTAGAAGACATAAGTTTTCTATATAAGTGTGCTACAGCGTAACAGCCTCTTGAGGCCTACTTTCGAACAATTAGGTATGTGGGTGCACGTGGAGAAATCAAACAATATACAATGCTTACATAATTATAGACATTGCTTATTTATATGCGCATCTGTAGAAAGTCGAACATATTGTGGTTATGTGTTACTTTTCAAATTCAATCTATGTTAAATTTTATTTGTTGTTCTTCATGTTCTAAATTATGCCGGAAAGGCAGAAGTAAACTTTCTTTCAAGTAATTCATATATAATTTATACTTTTCGTTAGCGGTGGTACGTTCTTTTTTGCTATAATTAAATATTCCCAACACGCGGACTTCGTTTGATTATGCTCAATTAATATTAAAGACTACGATACGATATTTTATACGAAACTACATATAGACAGTTTTATTTTCATAACCGGGCTTCGAACCCACAATATCCGGCGGCAGGTTCTTTGACCGCACGACCTGATGCTAGTTGAGTTCACAATTTTAATTTACAGCACCTATAGTTTATATAATGAAACCATTGAAATATTTTGCATATCTATAAATATTAGCATGCCATAAAATTTTAGTATGCCAATTAAAGATTTCTTAATTCGGTTATGTTGATATATATTTTTCGTTATATTTCTTTGATTATAGCCAAGTGGGGACAAACTCACAGCGGCAGCGTTCATAATTCCCTGCGATAAGCGTCACCTAGTGGCCGTAACATTATATAATTTTAAACTGAAATTTAAACCACGACTGTCACGTATGGTATCAGATACTTTTGGAATGCCACAATAAAGTCACGTTATTAACAAAAATCTTAATATCAAAAATGTATTTGCAATCGTATCGTAAATGGTCTGTTCAGTATTACGTTAAATTTCTCAATAAATAATTAAATGCAATCACTTTGTAAAATATAAAACGCACATTTCATTGAGCTAGTCAGCGACAGTGATATTAAAGCTTCACGCTGTATCCCGCACACACCCGCTCCACAATTATATTGTATATAAATAATATCAATATTTTAAATATATATTTTTTTAAGATAAGAGTATATTTAGTTATTGTTTTTTTAGAGATGGTTATTCGCGAATTGCTCCTAAATCATTTTAATGAAACAAAACAGATTGTTTTTCGACGATTAAACATTTCAATTTAACTCAATTATTAGTTCCTCATGTAAATTAACAAGCAATTGTTGAAACAATATAAAGGTTAATAAATAAACCGTAGCTTCCAGTGATATACCTATAACAATCGAGTTCTTAAACGATTTTTTAAATTAAATTAAAATATATTTAAAAGATACACCAAACACGACGCGTACCAGTTTACCATTTCTTTGTATGGTCAAGCGTGGGTAGATAATGTTGTGTTTGTATAGCACATAGCAATTATTAAATATGACGTCAATTAATTTTATTTAAACACAAGTAAGTTTATGCTTCGACGTGTATTTCTTATCATTTACCTAGAGGTCTTGAAGTCTTGGTCAGTTGATCAGAGTGTCAGATTCAAGTTTATAAATTAATTTTGAAACAACACCTTATTTGAGAAATAAAGAGCGAAAACCCGCTTCAATCTGCCACTGCAATTTTATAAGTTTTTAATAATGATTTGGCTTGTTGTGGTGAATGGGCACACTGTAAAGGCGACAGGTTGTGGGTTCGATTCCCATTCGAGGACGTGAAATGTTTAATATTTTAATTTCCAAATGAGACATTTAATATTTTGAATTCTTCGTTTTCTGAAAACAAGGCAAAGTTCAATACGCAATGCCTCAAATTGGGCGAACAGTCCCCACTGTTCGCCACGGAACGGAGTGTCTACACTGCCATGTGCAGAATATAGTGTGTAGCAAAATATGTATATGATATAATCTGTTATCACATTTTATCGTTTTTTTTTCTTTATGAGAATTAATTATAGTCTCGATCCCCATTTCAGTATTTTTTAAGATTTTGTAATTACTTAACAAAAAATCTATTTTGTTAAGCAACGCAAAGTTAAACACCTCTAAGTTACTTTAACAGATTTAACACATATTAATTACATTTTATTTCAATTTTACGTGATGATTGTGATTTCAAATACTAATCTAGGCCTAAAGTGACAATGATCACGTTCGGTCTTGAAATAGGTATGGGCGTTTTTCCTATGAAGTAAGGAAGTAAGTCAAAATGCTTTTAAATCAGAACGAAATAGGGGAGAGAGTGGAGAAATGGCTATACTATACAGTTTAGTAAGTCTGAACTTTTCCACAATGTGGTGTCAATTTATTAAGAGAAAGAACTTGCGTGTGTCGATCCGTTTATCACTTTAAAGGAAGACGGGCTCAATGCGGCGTCTAAGATTTACATATCTACATACGTAAAGCTACTCAATTATAGGCTTAGAGGTTTTATACCTCACGTCTTCATTGTCACTTCCTTTCTCTATGTAATCAAATTTACCAAATGGTTATAGCAAAGATGGTTGATAATGGCGTAACTAAACGGTATATAAATATAAAGAACATCTACACAGTAGCAAACCATCTATAACAAATCAACATTACTATTACACAGGCCTATAATTATTTGCTAGGAAAACCTGTAAAACGATTTTCTTTCTAATGATAAAGCACTATTTATACTGTCAATCATGCAGTTTACACATAACACGTTCTATCGTAGTACGAGTACATCATTTAAGAATGCACTTTCTCTGTGCATCGGATGGAACATACTGGGCTGTGAATAACATTAAAAGAACATTAGGTTCAACGCGGTGGTACAACGACGTTACATCGTGAATCGATGTAACTTTATGAAATTTACTTTTTGCTAAGCATATATAAGTATATTAGAGTCGTTGAACTCGAGAAGGGTATTTATAATTAGATCCTCTAATGTCGTTCTTGTAAACATCAAAGAGGTATAATAAATTGATTAGGTATACTTGTTAATTATGTATTTGTATTAAATATTATTATATTCAATTGAAAAGACGTATCTCTGATGTTATCAGTTTTAGTAGCAGAAGAACGTAGTAAATATATATATGAAATGCTGTAGAGATTCTGTTTGTCTTTATCGATTAGGATACATATTTTGTGATCAGAGGGTATGTTTGTTACATTCTCTCATCTAACAACACGCGAAATTAAAAACTATCTTCTCAGCAAAATGCGGAAATTACATGAAAATAATGAAAAAAAGCATACGGGCTACGTTATTGAGTGCGTAGTAGTGTTGGTAAATATTGAAGAAATAGAAATCATGTGTACAAAAATTTGTTATATCACCAATATAAAAAGTTGGCACGCGACGTGTACTGCTACTAAATCAATGCTTGACGTTATTTTACAATTTTTTTGTTTATATTGTTATAGAACGTTATATCAAATAAGATTTTCACAGATTTTGATTAAATTAGATGACATTTGTTTCCTAAAATACCTTAAAAATATGTGGATGCAAATTTCATTATGATAGAATAAAAAAATTTTTAGGAAATAAGATATAAAACAGGTATGGTAGATAATCTTTCTTTACAAATTACAAACCAAAATTATATCCAACAGTTAATTTTTATAGTATTTTGTGTATCGTACTGTTAATATCATTAACCGTAAGCGTCTGCAAAAAGACCTATATATAATAAAAAGTAAATGTGTAACCGTCGCACAGTTAAATAAATGTGATAACGGATTACGTTGGGAGTAGCCAGTTACTGTTGTATTTTTTTTCTCTGTGAAAGTAACTGGTAAAAGTGAAATTATATCGTTGAAAAGTGTCCTCGTATTTGATTACTTGTGTGGCATTCAACTGTTAAGAAATGACGCGACTTGGTTTAATTTTTAAATTAGTTTATGAAATAAGTTTTATAATTTATATTCCATATTTATGCTTATAAAGGCATAAGCCAGTCTTTCTGTATTTGTAGGATATTAGATCAATATGCTCGTATTCAGTTGATAAAATTAAATATAAAAAAGTATCATAATATACAAATATTAATAAAAAAATATTTTCATTTCTGAGTCTTTCTTCTTTTTAATACTTAATTTACTAAACGGACTTATTTACTTAATACAATTATCATTTGAGGTATTTTTAATGCACATTCACATTCTTAGTCCTTCAAAATTCAGCACAATTGTAAAGAAAAAGCCTTTTTTCTTCAAAGCTTTTTCTATTCTAACTTGCTTTTACAATAAGCGAGTTCTGTGTTAAGAAGTGCAAGCGTTTCGAAGTCAGATGGAAAGTGGAAAACGGAGTGCTTAGCACTACGTTCTCTTCCCGTACCCATATGACATGTATAATTATCTAATTTTATATTACTATTTTCCGTAAAGAGTTATAAAATACGTAGTAATATTTTAAGACGATTAGACAACTGATTTGAAATCTTAAATGTAATAATGTCAATAAATTATATACATACTTATAACCAATTGTTCAAATACATATTGTCATTTATCATTTGTAACATATATTCTTACAATTTAATTATTATTTCACATACGTTTAACGTCCTCCATCGTTTTCTATCAAAATACTTCTTATACTCTAATAAGACTATGGTTGAAATCGTATGTTTTATTAAGATTAAAGCTACATTATAAATATGCTCTACGCTATGAACGATACCCTTCGATATGGGCACGCACACAACTAAGCCATCCTTGGTCTTGCTCTTGACATGCGGTCACTTGCCACGCATAATAATAGATTTAAATGATTCATATAACTATAAGTTTACTATGTACTTTGGTGAGTTGAACGCGTGATATGACTTAGAGCGCTCGCGTATCCGAAAATAACAGGTTAAATCAATGGCTTTAAAATACCAAACGTTGTAAGAATGAGATACAGTGTGTAATTTGTTAGACGATGTGTGTGAGTGCAGGCTTGAGATTCAATGCCGAGGCGTATTAGGCAATGCAGATTAGGTAAGCTAATAATACGATCTTATTTCTGTTAATCCTTAACGGTTTCCGTTGTAGTTATAAATAACAAGTAAAACACTTAAAGTATGGTAAAATATATGTCCGTACACGTGTATTTCTACATTTATATTCAAAGATGTTAACAATAATAAACAATGGAAGAAAAAAATTAAAATTGTAGCCCAAACTCTCCACAAACATTTGAATTTTGTCACAGACGATACACAAAAAGTAATAATTGCTTTTTTATCTGTATTATCAACCGATACAGACTAAAAAAGTAGACAGGCGGTTGATAAAAAATAAAGGTTATTCTACTGAAGGCAATCGCATTGTCTGTTTATCAGATCTGAGTCGAGCTGCAGGTCTGCATTCCTCGCGTGCCAGTTTATCACGGATTTGTTATTGCTATAGAGAAACCGGTTTAGACTTTAGTGTCCTTATAGTGCGTTAGACGTAAAACTTGGTTATGGATGTCCGGTGACATAATACAAAAAATATGAATGAGTTATTTTATTATTTGTCGTATACAATATTATCATGTCATTCTATTTTTGAAATATTAATATTTTAAAGTGAAAATATTTTCACTTTATTAAAATATGTATATATATTATACATAGTTTATAATTTTACAATATAGATGTAAATATTGACATATTTTGCATCTATTATTTATTAAAAAGAAATATTTTTTAAATGATAAGCTGCTGGACTTTTATTAGCGAATATTAAGAGAGAGGTGAAAATTAAGAGAATTAAGAGAGAGCTTTGAATACAGATTATCACAATAAACATGGCAATATAAATAAAATATATGAGAAGGTAATAAAATATATAAAAAAATAAAGTGTCATATTTATAACAAACTGTTTAATAATATTGCTATATTTTGTACAATATCCCGTTTTTCAACTATTTGTGTTAATAAAAAGGATTTTAATTTCAGTTGTTTAATTGTAATTTGTTAAAGATTTTTTTAATTTTGTTTTTTTAACTTATATATTAATTTATCTTAATTTAATTTCTTAAAAAAACCATATGGTGTAAAATAAACTTATAATATCGCCTTAACAATATATATATATATATATATATATATATATATATATATATATATATATATATATATATATATATATATATATATATATATATATATATATATATATATACATATACATATATATACAGACAAGGCAAACCATTTTGAATGGTTGTGCAATTGTAAAGAAAAAAAAACAGATTTAAAATTATTTTATTTTTTACCTACATTATTGATAGTGCTTCTCCATTATTTAGAGATTATTTCTAAAGCCAATCTATGAGTAATGATATACAAATATATACATAAATTCTTGAATATAAAAACCGAGCTATCTCTGAGATGTTGTTGAACTGGCCAAGCCGCGATGCATAATAAATAATTCAAGCAGCGCAGTTTCTCAACGGATTCCTGAACGCAGCTGTAACTGTCATCACAGTGGTCAACTTTCAGTCGTTTGAATTTGATTACTGGTCTAAATTAATTTCGTATTTATTCCTCTACTGGACAATCGGACACTGGCAATAATATTTTGTGAGTTTTTACAGAAAAAAGTAATAACTGTATAGAAAACGCATTTTATTTTAATAAATAGTAAGTATATAAATAATTTATAGTAAAGTATTAGGCACAGATTTTTTTATAAAGATATACGACATAAAGTCCTAGAATAGGTAGTAGAGGGAAGAAATATATATATGGCAGTAGATTATTGAAACAAAACTGTACCAAATATGCCTGGCGATATGAACGAATACGACTTTAATTTTAATTAAAAAAAAAACCAATAGAAACTTAGTATTAAAACATTTAGTTTCCCGCGTTCCGACCAATTTCCGAGACGATTTTTGTGTGTTGAGTGACTCAACGACGCATTTTATCTACCAGAGCCAGGAAGTAAAAATAATTTAATATAACCTTATTTTCCCGAACCAGGATTGAACTCACAACTATCACGTTTACAGTCACACGATAACCAACTGCGACATTTCAGCATTAATACAGACTTAGATATATACTCATTTAGAAAACATATACGAAAAACCTTTTCTAAGTGTAGTAATTAACACATCAAAAATAGTAGAATAATTATTCTTATATACTGTTCTACTGGTCTTTAGCTTTATGATAAAATAAACAAAATCTATAGTTCTAAATAAATTCAAGCAGTCAGTCACGAAACCTTCAATCATTTCCGCAAATAATTCCTAATTCCTAACAGTAAACAGAAAATGAAATCACGGAAGTTTGATTGGCGTGACATTAAATATCATAACTCATTAAGTAGGTACTTGTATGAATAATTGTTTCATTATTCTATCACGTTTTGTGAGGTGTTTTATTTTTTTAATTTATTAATTGTTCAATTATTCGGAATTGAATTTCATTTCTGAGTTATTTTTAGAGTTATTAACTCTAGCGAGCTAAATCTGTTCCTACTTAAAAAAATAAGATTTTTAACTTAACTGTTTGTAATTATTACTGAAATATTCTTTTTTCGTTCTGTTTTTTATCATAACAATGGAAACATTTATGAAAACTTTGGAATTTAACAATTACTTTTGTATTCTATTATATTTCTGAAAATTTTAATGACCACAATGAACTAGTTTTGATAATCCTATTCTTCTTAACATGTGTATGTGGACCGTCGGCGAAACGACTTCGATTCGATTGATTGAAGGTCACTTTAATTTATACAAACTTCCCCGTGATCGGATCGTGATCAAAGAACAGTATAAATAATCGGCCATGCATCATAGAAAATCTAAATAAACTATATCGTTGCTAGCATGTTCTGCAAACTTTGTTGAGGTTCAGATGTTAAATGTTCGAAGTAAATAATAAATGCTTAATTTTAACAACTATATTATACAAAACTTTTTTTTCAACTTTTAAAAAGTTCAGAACAACTAAGATCAAGCTTTTATTTCACAGTGTATTCAGCATACGGGTCGGGAAAAATGTAAACGTTAAAAACTTTGTCTATATCTTTTAATTTTGAAGCTTGCATAATAAAATGTCTACTATAATGAATTTATCTACATATTTTTCAAGAATATTATTTTCTTAAAAGTATTCTGAGCTAACGTTAAATGTTCTTATTATTTTTTACTTTGAAATTATACAATGACATTATTTTACGTAATATTTTTTTCTCACGCGTGTAATCATTTTTTTGAGAAGTAAAAGTATTAAGGCTAATAGGTAAGTCGGAAATAAAGATTATGACGTGAATATTTTTATAAAATGTGAAATTAATTCATATAATATAACCATTTAAATTGTAGGCTTTATACACTTTTTTAGGCTTCACTGTACTCCGCTTATACCGGCCGAACCAGTGTAGTCAAGTCTTCAGCTCCCCATCATAATCATCATTTCAGCCGTGCGACGCCCACTGCTGGACATAGGCCTCCCCCAAGGATTTCCACGACGATCGGTCTTGCGCCTCCCGCATCCAGCGGTTTCCGGCGATCCTTACCAGATCGTCGGTCCACCTGGTAGGGGGCCTGCCCACTGAGCGTCGTCCGGTTCGTGGTCGCCATTCGAGAACCTTTCCGCCCCAACGGCCATCGGTACTCCTTGCTATGTGTCCCGCCCACTGCCACTTCAGCTGAGCAATTCTTCGAGCAATGTCGGTAACTTTTGTTCTCCTACGGATCTCTTCATTTCTGATTCGATCACGTAGGATAATACCAAGCATTGCTCTCTCCATTGCCCGCTGAGTGACCTTGAGCCTTCTTATGAGACACATAGTTAGCGACCACGTCTCGCTCCCGTATGTCATTACTGGCAACACGCTCTGGTCAAAGACTTTTGTCTTGAGACACCGAGGTAGCTTGGACGTAAAGATTCAGCTCCCCTTACGATTCACTTTTTGTATAAATTACTATAATCATTTTTACTACACTTTGTGATTAGTCGTAGAACGCAATGCCATACTTTGTCCTGATACAACTTCGTCAAGAGAATATGAAAACAATTCTTTATACCCAGTGGGAATATCAACTTTGCTGCAGGTTTACAATAATTTATGGCCTCTATATATATATATATATATATATATATATATATATATATATATATATATATATATATATATATATATATATATATATATATATATATATATATATGAGTCATTTTATTTTAGCTTCGCTATATCCCACACACGACCAGATGGTAGACAGAGAGAGAGATGGTAGACTTGTGCACCTTGTGTTTAAGCACTCCGTGCCGTTACCCACTTTCCGTTAAATGCCATGCCATGCTTTGTCCTACGCGAAAAAATGAAAATATTCATATTTTAATTTCCTCGAGTGGACCTCGACCCACGGCCTGTCGCGACAGGCCTTTACTATTCTTATTTATACTATAACACTTAGGACCAATGTCCGAGTGTCAGGTGTCAGATAACCGCAAGCACGAGGAAGTGTAGTCAAGTGTAATGTGGCTCAGATGTAAAACACGCTCCTGTTTATTTTGATCTTGAAATTAAAGCCTTCAGATCAATTAAGCGTAGTGAAATATCATGAACGAACAAATACTTATTTAAAAAAAAAAAACTTTTACACGTTTTCTAAGAAACTAATTTTATATGCTAAGTGTGGATTGACACTTTAAAAATAGGAAAAATATCATTAACTTAAGTTTGTATACAATTTATTTTAGACATAATTGAAATGTATAAATATACACATATGTATTATTTAATTTACAATCCTTATTGTAACACATATTTACTCTTATAGCAATAAATATTTAAAAGGATTGTAACATTTTTTATTATAGCAAGGTGAAGCTTGACTTGACGAGATGATTGTATATTTATATCTTGCAAATGAAGTATTTTATGAAGTAAGCGTTCTGACAAAATGCAGATGACGCCAAAATGAATTCCTCCAGACATATTCCACCACACTGATTCTATCAAATGTAATGCAAAATTATTCTACTTTCACCAAAAATAACAAGAAAACTAGAAAGGAAAACCTATCCTTTTAATAAAACTATAAATAACAAAGTTTCTGAAATTAATTTAACACGTCACAAACACTTATCTTTAATTAACTTGTAACTTGTAAAAAATGTTCCTAGCAACCTCTCACCGGTACAGTGAGAGCGTTACCGTCTCACCGCAGACCGTAAGCCTGCGAGCCGTGACCGTGTAGCGGACTAAGCGGTTAATACTTAACAGTTTGAAATTTGTGGCATTTATTGTTATTGTAGTTAATGCTGTAGCTTTGTAAGCTAAACTTCATAAATAAAGCCTCTATGTTAAACTAATATCATAATTTCAACTTTTTATTAAAAAGCAACGAATATTTATAATTAATATAAGGACATCGTAGTATATGTGGGTATATAAAAAACTCTTACGTTATATAAAACAATCATAAAATAATATTATAACTTTATTAACACAGATGAAAACGGTTTTTTTTTATATTGTCTAAACATAATTTGTGAAAACATTATCAAAATATTATATTGTCATTAATTCTTCATTCATTATTAGTCATTATTCTGGCGAATTTAACCTATAAGACAGACATAAAATATTATAAGATTTCCTGCTTATAGTCGATAAAAGTAAAAAAAAAAAAACAATTTTTAGCTTAACGCTCCTGCAAAGAGCAGGATAAGCAAAGATAATCGTCACCATCTTGTGTTAAGATGGTGACAAGTGTCACCATCTTGTGTTAAGATGGTGACACTTTGTTACTCACTTTCTGCCTAATTTTAAAGACGGTAAGTGTGTGGAATGTCGTAATTCAACGCCACCCTTTGTCTCGCTATCGACAAATTGAAAATTATTCATACCACCGAGTGGGAATCAAAACAGACCATCACGTGACACGACTACATTCAATATGACAGTAATTAGTTATGACAGTCATTTCGTTCACAATTTGCACTTAACCTTGAAGTTTTGTTGTAAGCTTTGCGTAAAATCTGCATACCAAGCGTTGTTTTTTTTATTTTATTGCGTATGTTGTATTGCTTTTTTTAACATCCTATTTCTTTAAATAAAGCATGTGAATTATTTATAATATTATTTCAAGTAATTATTTTTTGAGTTTCACGTTGTATCCCGCTATCTAGTGTTAAGACGCTTCTTTTCTATTATCCGCCATATTTGATGCATTACGTGTTGAGTGGCAGAATTCAACGCCGCGCTTGGCCTTATTACTAGAGCAAAGAAATGAAAATATTTAATATTGTACTTCTTCGGGTGGGGATCGAACCCACAACCTGTTACGTTAACAGTCACACGCGTAAGCCTCTGCGCCATGACAGGCTTTTTCTTACATACAAAATTATCTAAAAAAAATATCTTGAAAAATAAAAAAATAAAGTTTCACGTACTCCTTGAAGAGTTCATTTAAAAATATTATTTCATACAAATAATAAATATAATAAATATGGGTACATAACCTACGAATGACTTAAAGTACAACTTAACTGGTTTTGAGACGACAAACAAAAAATCGCTAAGTTTAATTTTAGTTTTTATTTCTACTTAATTAATTACTTATTTATATTGTCTAAAAAAACCTAATACAAAGAAAATTATTTAAGGCATGTATAATATTATGTATTTATAATAAGTCTGAAAGGGTTACGATGTCTATAGAGCTGCTATAGACATCGTTCTATAGTACCAACTTATTATTTACAATGCTATCCACACTCGAGGAAAAGAAATATTTAATATATTCAATTTAATGTTTTCATATCTTCTGGCACAAGGCAAAACGCAGCGTTGAGTTCCGCCACTCAACACGCAATGCCTCAAATTCGGCGGAAAGTGGGGAACGAAAGTGTAACGGAGTATCTTAACACTAGGTTCCCAAGTTCCCTTTGCCTAACCTGCCGTGTGCCGGATACAGCGTGAAGCTGAGTTATTTTTATAAATGGTTTGCTTACTTTTTATCTCACGGCTCCCTAAATAAAGTATACTTACTACTGTACGGTACTTTCCCCGACATTATTGATAACTGAAACTAACTGATATTATAAATATGGAAAAGTTAACGCCAAAACCAGTAAACGGATTAAAATGAAACTACAGTAGTATAGCATATACAATAGAGTAACACATATGGTGCAATTTGCGTTAAATATTTTGTGATAATAACAATACGTTCAAATAAGCCAAGCAGTGTTTGGATCACCTAGATTCATCTGTCATCAACAGTTAAGTGGTTCTGTCGTTCATAACGTTGTATTTTATGGATAATAATAAATTTTATTATCCATAAAATACAACGTTAATAAATATTATGTTAAAAAAGATTTTTCTCTTCTCATCTAGTTAATGTTTTAAAAATAAGAAATTAGTCGAAGGAATAGGTAAGCCACAACTTTTTTTGAATACTTTCTTAATACGTTGACGTACATAAAAATCTCATAAAAGAAAAACAACTTGAGAACGTAAATTTAACAAAATAATTTACTAGTAGAATCACGAACAACGTTGAGTTTGTTAAAATAATGTATAATAGCACTTTCCGCGCATCGTCAACTTAATAATAGACAGAATAGTGTCGTCAGCTATTTAATATAGCCTAAAAATAGTCGAATATTAAGTACATCGTTTTATAACATCGTAATCTTTCTCGAAGTACACGCTTTTTTAATTGTAACATTTAAGTTTATTTTAGGATTTTTTTGTAATTTAACTTTTGTAAAATATACGGTATTTTAATAATCGTTAAATTATAAATTATTACAATATTTTCATATGTTCTTGCTTTTAGCCTTTTGTATTAAGTCTAGCAAACGATAATAATTAAAAAAAAGGATTGTCAAATACAAATATCAATATAACAAAAACGCAATAAAATCATAAACTTCAAAATAATTTCACATAACCTCAAATAAATGTATTTCGGTATTTGCGAATTCTTAAAATATAACTTTATATCGGTCAATGTATATATTGCAAAAGCGATAATTACCGGCCATTATAAATTGCTTTCAGAATGTAGCTTTTGACACGGTGTTTAGTTCAGTACTTGACTACTACAATTTAATTACTGATTAGGCAAGGAAACTTATTACTTCATTTGTTATACTTTCGCTGAACCGTAGAGCTAAATGTTTAAAATGGCATATCTTCAGGGACCTATTAACTTATTTTTTCTACTATATAGACTTTGAGGCGACGGACTCCATTCTAATACTTTATTTAAGTAGACTTGAGCGTAAAAAAATGTTATAGAAAAAAAAATCGAACTCAGACTCTAGCTTTTAGTCAAGCTTGACTAAAATGTTCAAATTGAATTGCCTATAGGAAGATCGAAAGTTTATTAAATGCTTTCACTGCTATATAAAATTTAAAGGCTTACTTTATATATACACTGCTTGAATATTTTTATATCAGTTTATTACTTATTTAAATTTTGCCGTCGCGTTACGATAAAGAACCTGTTTCACCCCATCATACGATGGCGGTTCGATGAACTTGTGTTAAGTTTCTTTTGCGCGACATAATGTATAGAATTATGATTTACAGGTTATTAAAAAGTTGTATTGATTGTAAGCTTGTTTCAATGTAATGAAAACATACTTATTAAAATATTAGATAAAAAAATCTTTATATTTGAAAATATTCGAACCCACAACCTGTCGTGCTTAGCATGTTTACACACTCTTGCGCTTATGCGCCACGACAGGCCTCTAAAAATCCTGTATATAATTGTTTAAAAAGTGAACGGAATTATAAATTTAGAATTTTGTTATTCTGTTTCGTTATAACTTCCATAATTTTTAGTACATCTTCACGCTCTTTCCAACACTTACCTGGGTAGCATAGGGCACTTGGGAACCTATTATTAAGACACCACATTCCGTTCCCCACTCTCCGTCGAATTTGAGGCACTGTTGATTGGCGGAACTCAACAGCGCGCTTTACTTTGTTACCAGGGCGAAAAAATATATAACACTAAATACTTAAATTGTAAATATTGAATATTTAATTTCCTCGAGTGTGGATCGAACCCACAACATGTTGCGTTTAACCACACGCCTGTGCATACATATTAGAATACAAAGAATAATACCTTATTATTCAATCGACAGATTCGTGTCACATGATTCTTAAAGCATTTACCGCTGAATGACCGTTACACTGATGTTCTGAAACACGTCCGACCCGGGTCAGATAAGCTGAGAATAATATTTACGCTCTACTATTACAAGCTCGTGACGCTATTTAAATAGTTTTTTTTTTTGAGTTTTTCTCGTTTTATTCACTTAATGGACACTGAATGCCTACTAAATTATGTTTATATATATTCTTTATTACACTTAAAAAACATACTAAATATAAAATTAAAAACTACTTACCAGAGGTGGGCTTATTTCTTAAAGAAGTCTCTTACAGCCAACCAAAGTAAATGGATTAAGTATTGTCAAACAGCGAGAGGAGATGAGGTACTCCCTTCCATCTCTTTTGTATTAACAAGGAGAAAAGAACCCAGCTTCACGATGTATCCCGCACATGGCAGGGTAGGCAGAGGGAACTTGAGAACTTAGTGTTAAGACACTCCGTTCCACTTCCGTTCCCCACTTTCCGCCAAATTTGAGGCATTGCGTGTTGAGTGGCATTTAAATTGAAAATATTAAATATTTCATTTCTTCGAGTGGGGATCGAACCCACAACCTGTCAATGACGGTTACAGTAACACGCTCGTGCCGCTGCGCCACGACAGGCCTCTTCATGAAAAGCTTAATAATATCCAATTAAATATTTAGATATAGAATTATAGGTACATATATGTCATATAGTAGTAAAATTATTGAAATTGTCTTTAACGACCCTCAGTAATTTTTTGAGGTGACACTTTTATTTGTATTTTTTTATTTCACTCATATTTATGAGAATGATAGTTAGAGATAGTCAATAAGTGAACAATTAATGGTTTTTTCATTTCTTTTATAGTGTTAATCCACTGTTATATATATATATATATATATATATATATATATATATATATATATATATATATATATATATATATATATATATATATATATATATATATATATATATATATATATATATATATATATATAACCCACAATATTTCTCAATACATTTTGGAAGTAAAAATGAGAAAAATCTGAAAGAAATATATTGTTTTTAAGACTCTTTTTGTAAAAAAAACTATAAAAGATTTTGAAAACCATTATATAATATTATTTTGAATTGAACTGGGAATAACTGCGAATAACGAGTTCACTTAACGAAAAAATATTTCGTTGGTCGATCGTAAACTAAATAGAAGAATAAAAATTACGACGTGAAGTCTAAACTTTGATATTAAGAGATTAAATTTTACCAACCTTTATTTGTCATCTTGGGCGATATTTTCGTAGTAGGTAAAGAAAAAAAAAAAGTTTTTTTGGCTCACCCTAGGCGAGATACAGCTTGAAGCTGAGTATATAAATATATGAAACTAGATATATTTAGATAATAACAGAAGAAAATGATTTTATATTTTTTATCTTTAGTACGGTAAGTCAAATGAAAGACAAAATTATCTTACTTCATTATCAGTAATTATTAATCGCTTACCTTTTAATTTACAATGACATAATATGTAGTATCATTCATATAATAATGTGAATATAGTTACAATACATTAAATATATATTGTAACTATAATCACATTATTATGTGAATTATGAATTATAAGTATATTATTTAATTAAATGGTCTTTACGATTTATTTAATTTACAATTTTAGTAACTTACTCTAACCATATTGTAAGACAAAAAATTATAGAACTGTAAATACACGGTTATTTTTGTTATATAAAGATAACGGTGGTTTACTACGGTTATTTTTGTTATATAAAGAGATAGTTAATTTATGATAAGATATAAATATACATATATATCATTATCAAATGCCAAAAATCCTTTTAACTTTTTCTTCTAAATAAAATAATAAACATGTAGAGTAAAGAAGTAATCAACACACATCTGTTCTATAATTTAGTACAATTTCAATAATTTTCTTATTTACTGATAAAATTGCAAAAATCTAACTTTAATATCAAAATTGTAATTAAAACATTTTGCTGGCAATCAAGTTGATGTTATTGAACTCATTTGGCGTGTAGATAGTATGTAAATACGATTATTTATCTTATATGTTTATTATTAAAGTCGTGATTACAATGAAGAGAACGACTTTATCATTTGTAGCGGTATGAATAATATATCAAAATTACATAATTTCATGATTTAATAGAGAAAGTTTACTACATAGTGCGATTGTGATAAAATAATTTTATATTATGGATATATTATAGAGACAGGACTTATTGTCAGGTTATAATAAAACTATCGTCTATTTACTGGTAGTAAATACTCTTATTTTCACAAAATGATTTTCTAATTAATTATGTACGAAGGACATTTCGCCTTACTATAATTTCGCACGTACAAATGTTTAATATGCTCTATGATAATGCCGTAATTTATTTTTGTAAACAGAAACGTTCAATAAATAGGCAAACAGCGCCATCTATCGTGCAATAGTAACAAGTGTATTTTCTTTATAGGTGACTATGGCAGCACTTACCTCGATACTATTGTCGAGGAAACAAGTGATGACTTACGGTCAGAACGCTCATCAGCTGCCACTTGGTTATCTGATTCGGATGCTGACTCCGTCATTCATGTACGAGGTGTTGCGGGTAATTTTTATAATATATTTTATTTGCTAATGTCTGAGTAGCGCTACCTAGTGTGAAGTAGAAAAACTTTTTTTAACATAGTTTATGAACTTAAGTATAGATGGCGGCCTCGTCGCATTTCTATTTCAATATATTTAATACGGTCGTAATACTTTTTTGTTTTTTTTTATTAAGTATGTTTTCATTTTGTTTATTTCATTATAAACATTTTATATATTATGACCATATTTATATTGATTTTAGTTTTTGGTTGATTGTAACAGACAATCATTTTAATATTTTACCGCTGGAACTTTTCCAAGTGAATATAAATAAGTTACTTTCGGTGTCATTGTCACTGTCGGCCCGAAAGTCAGAAACGTGGTGGCGCACTCAATGGTTCACAGTAAGTTTTATTACTTTAAACAGGATCGGAGTGTGACAGTGAGTCTGAGCGAGAGTGGGCCTGTCCCGCCAAGCGAAGACGGAGGGAGCGCGGCCACTCGCCCACCAGCCTCGGCTCCCTGTCGCGCTCGTCCAGCCTCGCGCAGTTCGAGTCGTTGGAGCGCTCCTGCGCGGCGCCCGTGTCGCCCAGCCTGTCCCCGGACTCGCTGGAGTCCCCGCCGGCGTCGCCGCCCCCCGCGCGCCCCGCACCCCGCGCCCACCTCTCCGCGGAGAACCTCAGCGAGGACAGCGGCTACAGCGAGCGCGCGCGCAGGCCGCCCCCGCCGCCGCCGCCCGCGCACTCCCGCCGCGCCCCGCCCGAAATAGAGCGCGCGCCCGCCGCCGCCGGCAGCGTGCCCTGCCTCGCCTCGCCCAGTGCCGCGCGCCGCCCGCCCCGCGCCGCGCGCTCGTCCTCGCTGCCCGCCGACCTGGACGTGTGCGCCGAGCCCGCCGCGCCGCGCCACCCCGCACCCGGCACCCACAGCGCCAGGTTCCGGCAGACCTTCGAAGTGTGTGACAGCCTCACTGTAAGCGTGGCGGACCTCACCGCCCTGGATTACCGCGGGGGGCCGCGACGGCCGCGTCTGCCACCGCCGCCGCCCCCGCCGCGCCCCGCGCACCACCCGCCCCCGCCGCCTGCGCCGCCCGTGCTACCGCGACCGCCGCCACCGCGCGAACCCAGCGCCGGCAGCGACTCGACGACCGAATCCGAACGCGCCTTCGCGCAAGAAATGGAGGCGACTGCGCGTCGTCTGGACGAAAGTGCGAAAAAAGCTCTCGCCGACACAGGGAACTATGATCGTGAAATTTCAGTGCTGACAGCGCGAAGGCTGCGGGACTCGTGGGGAGCGTGGGATGACGTACTAGAAGAACTCCGCCGACGGATGGAGCCCTCGTCAGCGACACCGTCGCCGCCGCGCTCGCCCTCGCCAGACCCCGTGCGGGAGCCCGCCTTCGCCTCCACACCGCTGCGAGCGGGCGACGCGCGGGTGCGCTCCACACCGGAGCTACGTGAGCGGGCGCCGCCTCCGCGCGACACCCCGGAGGAGTTGCGCGCCTCGCTGCAGTTGGTGGCCCCGCGCGCCGTCGAAGCAGCGCCGCCTGCACGCTCCGTATCCACGGGCTCCAAAGGAGTCACATTCTCTCCGGTTGTAGCAGAGGTCAGCTGGCGCGATACGAGTACGAGTAGCGCCGACAACTCGGAGCGACGGACGAGCGAGAGCTCGAGCGCGAGCGTGGACGCGGAGGACGCGGAGGTGGTGGAGGTAGCGGCGGGGGGCGGCGAGCCGGCGCGCGCGCACTCGCTCACCGCAGAGCGCAGCGCAGCGATGACCGAGGCGGGCGCGCGCGCTCCGCGCAGCCGCATCGCCGGCTTCCTCTCGCGATTCGCCAACTTCAGATTCTCGGGCAGGAAGGAGAAGAAATGCAGGGGCGCAGGCGCGAACGGGCGGGCGGCTCCGGGGGTGGCGGCGAGCGCCGGGTCCGCGGCAGACGCGGGGCAGCTCGCGCTCGCGGCGGCCGGCGGGCCGCAGTCTGTGCGCATCCCTCTGAAGGCGGAGGGCGTGCCGCGCGCGCCGGGCCCCGTGGCGGCGGGCGGCGTGGCGCACAAGCCGCCGCGCGCGCCGCCCGCCCCGGCGCCCGGCGTGCTGGAGACGGACGTGGACACTCAGCGCACGGTGCTGCACGCGCGCTCG
This sequence comes from Eueides isabella, assembly GCA_019049475.1. Lineage (NCBI taxonomy): Eukaryota > Metazoa > Arthropoda > Insecta > Lepidoptera > Nymphalidae > Eueides > Eueides isabella. The sequence goes on from CM032385.1 coordinate 13,137,705, forward strand.
CTGCTGGCCCTGGCGCCGCTCGACCAGCGTGCGCCGCGCCCACACAAGTCCATGGAGTTCCTGCTCGACAAGGAGAGCGCACAAACCGTTCAGGTCAGTTATTGTACCTCTTTTTGTATTTTCCCTACTACGTTTTGGCAATCATTTTACATATTCGTCGCATAGTGCCGCAATGTTTACAAACAGCGCAATCGATACCGGCCGACGAACCCTACCATCGAATGATAATATTAAATGCATGGATACTTTTAAAGTTTCTTATCTTTATACACTACGACGAATAAAAACCTTTACTATATTCAACTAAGCTAATAACTATCCATATATAAATCAGTAAAAAGGAATTGCAACAAATCCAATTACAAGTACTCATACTGGCCGGTGTGGTGACTATAAGCTTTAAACCATATTACCACACGTATTCCATTAACAATGCACTATGTAAATGAGAACGGTACTCCCAATAGGGTCGTCGCGAGTTACGACACAAACACAATATTCGCACGCGATCCATTTACAGAGGGCGGAGGTGAAAGTGCGGGCTCTAGGCACGGCACGCTGTCGTTGCTAGCCATAAAATGGGCGTAGCTGCGGTATCACACCGTATGTGTGTCTATCGCTCGATTTAACGATCGATTACTATACCTATAGGCTATAACAATGTGACCTACATATATATAAATATAGCAAATTCACGCCTCTGTAGGGTTAAACTAATCTTGCTTCCATATACGTTTGTCGAATCTACAGATTCCGTACGAAGATAAATGTGAAAAATAATATTTAACAAAATATTTCCGTTGATTTAAGTGATTTGTCACTACATATTCGATACAATTACTTTAAGGTAGTAGTCTATTTTGGAACTAATTATGCTCAGCACTTAAGTACATATACGTACCGGATATTCCCTTCTAAATCTAATAAATAAGCTGAGCTGACAGTGATTTATAACCTTCCTAAGTCCTGAGAAAGTAAAATGAATTCATTGTGTAAGTTAACTTTGACTAATTCTTAGAACATAAATATCTTAAAATACACCAAGATTATAAAAGTCGTATACTATTGTCACTTAATCAGATAATTTACAATTTGAAATGGTTTAAAACCATAAAATTAGTGGGTAATGACTGCCGCCATTGTTCTCACGTCATTGCATACAATGCGAGACCTTTGATTTTAGCTTGAATCAGAATACATAGTTAAACAAAATTACTTGTTCATTCATTATGTTCATTACTTTGTCATACATATTTATTGTGTATTTTATTTTTACCAAAAGCGGCAACTCATTCAGTTTTCCAATTTCTGCCCAACTATTAGTCTTTCTTTGATCTGTATATCTACACTTAAGAAATCAGTAAAAATATTTCCCTGTATGAGCTTTGAACCCACTTACAATGCAGTAAAATCATAACGCAGCTGTACGTAATATTAATATATTTTAAGTAAATTGCTCCCTTTGTAAAATGTTCCCTTATTTCGTAGTAACCTAAAAATCTTATCTGTTTTCTTTATTGTTTTACTTAAAGCTTACGGCAAAAGAACAATATAATTCTTTAAAAATTCTTGCCCTATTTTTTTCGAGAATTCTTTTACATTTGTTATAGCAGTAAGTCATAATTTGCTATAACTTCAAACTTTACGGATGTGTGTGTCTTTGTAAAAGTTACATAAAAATCCATATAAATCTATCTAAATATTTTTAGTTAATGAACATTATTTTTTGTACAAAGACTTATTTATTTTTAAGACTTTGACATAATATGGAAATGATATTTTTGACTAAGAACAATGTAAAAAACTTTTTAACCTCGAATAAAAACGTACACAATAGTATAATAAGTTGCATTTTTAAAAATAAAACAGACAAAAGTTTTCTCAAATACATCAAACTAATTAAGCCAGTTATAATGTTATTAACTTTAATTTATTAATTTTAATATAGAAAGGTATCCAGACATAACAAGTTATTGTAGATAATGTAAATAACTATTATAAAATTTTAAGAAATATTGTAAATAATACTATTATAAAATTTTGAGAAATCCCCGATAGAAAAAATACTACTTCATCTTGGCCAAGTGCTTGTAGCTCTTAAACTACATTTTTTTTAATATCACACATACACACTCTGTCTAAAGGCTTTTGATTAAAAGAAACGGTACTCAAATCGGTTGATTATTTGGAGCGGTACGGTACCACTTTTTGATTACGGTACCACTTTTTGATTACTTTTTGATTACTATTATAAAATTTTAAGAAATATTGTAAATAATACTATTATAAAATTTTGAGAAATCCCCGATAGAAAAAATACTACTTCATCTTGGCCAAGTGCTTGTAGCTCTGAAACTACATTTTTTTTAATATAACACACACACTCTGTCTAAAGGCTTTTGATTAAAAGAAACGGTACTCAAATCGGTTGATTATTTGGAGCGGTACGGTACCACAACGGCCACTCTTTGAGTAAGGGACTAAAATAATTAATTAAACTCTTTATTCCTACAATTGACAATATGAACATAGTGCTGTCCTATAACAAATGATCAAAACTTGTCTTGAATAATTAAATAACTTAATTTGTTGCCTAAAAATACATACTTTTTCTGTTTCGAAATATTGTGACACTCGCTGTCAATGTGAGCTTACCCCTGACATATAGATGATATGATGTCATCGAATGGCATATGAATAATAATTCTATTATTACCATTTACACCTCGAAGTGCGCTGTAGTACACAGAGTGTACATACAGATAAGGTGTTTAACCACAATATTAGTATGTTTGTTACATACAAATGATACATTGAATATTAATGACAAATACAAAAACTTATTAATATCCATACTGTTCTAAACTTAAATTTAAAAAGCGTATAAAAATTTTGAACGAAGCAGGATTTAAACCCGCGCCTCTGGAAAACCGTTCCAGAGGCGCGGGTTCAAATCGTTCAAAATTTTTATACGCTTTCTAAATTTAAATTTAGTATTTTCTGTCCTAAGTGTGAAATAACACTTTAAAAACATAGTAAAAATCCATACTGTTATTACACTTTATGTGCATATTATTAAAATTTTAAAACATTATAGTATTGTACGGCATAAGTCGTCCCATACTTTATCTCTTGGCCAATTAAATGACTCGTATAGAACGATAGGTGACAGAACGTTACGCCGTGCGTATATCCGCCGGATGGAAAATCGAAAATATTTAAATATAAAGTTCCCTCGAAGTTAGATTAGTACCTCTGGCCATATTATACTACGAATTATTCTTTTTTTTTCGTGACGATAGTATTGTACTTATATAAGTATATGTACACTATACTTATGTATGTATGATCTTATAATTTTATGATCCTGAGTGTGCTTTCTCAAGAATCGCTTGGGATTTTTTATAGCTTTACGCTTTATTCCACTTGTAGTATTTCAGGCAGAAGGGAGTGTTAAGACATTCCATCTCCACTTCCTGCTCATTTTGTAAGACATTACGGACATACGGTGGAAATCAATCCTGTCGTGGCGCAGCGGCATAAGCGTTTGACTATGAACGATAGGTTTTGGGTTCGATTATTATTATTGGTTATTCCACACTTAGGACAGAAAATACTAATCTTAAGTTTAAAAAGCGTATAAAAATTTTAGTTTAGTAAATATTTAATATTCTCAAATTAAATTTTTAATGTTTTCATTTCTTCGCTCTGGTAACAAGGCAAAGCGCGGCGCTGAGTTCCGCAGCTCAACACGCAATGCTTTAAATTCGACAGTGCATGGCGGACAGAAGTGAATGGACTGTCTTAACAATAGTAACATCCCAAGTTCCCTCTGCCTGCCATGTGCGGGATAAAGTGTGAAGCTGAGAGAGAGTGTTAAATAAATCAAATTATTAATAATAATTACTTTAATTAATCAAATTTCTCAAAATAAAAGCGATCGAAGCGAAACGAAACATTATTCGTCAGTCATTTAATAATATGTGTAATTTAATGTAACGCAGTAACTGTATAAAGTCCCATAGACATCAAAAGAAAAACAACGACTGTATAGGGGTCTATATTATCAATTTCCTCTTATTAAACTGATGCTTAATCGACGTTGTCCAGTTCACTGCGGGCGCTTCTCCGCATGATAAATTAACCATTCTATAATTGAAACCTCAACGATATTTCTATAGACTTTCACTTCGAAGATATTTATTTTAGAATGATTTCCGACGTGAGCCAAATGTAAATTTAATTTGATTAGTGAAGCTATAAATCATTGAGTACCTAATACATTTAAGGGAAAGCTGGTATTGTTTTTAATAATTTTTGCTTAGGATTTTTTTATGACACTTAGTACTTTTTTACATGTTTCGAATTTAAAATGACAATTGTGAGTTCAGAAGTAGGTAAATGACTAAATCATAAAACAACCGCAAACACCGGACTCTGAAAGTGACAAATAATAGAACAAACAAATAAATTTATTATTATTAATTGAAAGTAATGACTTCAATGCGGTGCTCTTGTAAAACGCTTTAATTCATGCCTTGTTGTGGAATTATATCCTTTTCTAGAAATGTAAAAAAATATTTAAAGATATTAAATTAAAATCATATTTTTTAATGTTATATATCTATGAAATTGAAGTAAAAGTCGCAGGTTGTGGATTCGATAACCATCAACGAAATTAAATATTGAATTTGTTTATTTCTTCGCTTTAGTAACAAAACAAAACAGGGCATTGAATTCTGCCACTGAACATGTAATGCTCCAAATTCTCCGGAACTGAATTAGGATCCCAGGTTCCTGCTCCTTTTCCTGCCATATGCGGGGTACATCGTAAAGTTAATAAAACTAATAAATTAAAATTACATTTCTTCCTATATTCTTTTGCACCGACTGAAAGGAAGTTTGGTGTAATTCAAACACTTATAAACTAGTAAATCTGAAGGATACAGACGCTGAATAGGATGCAAGTAGAGACGGATGTCTTTACTGCCGTTTATATTCTCCCAGAATAGCTTTCCTGAATACTCCGGCCGCTCCAAGGCAGTATGGAAATTCCCCTAATCTACGTTGATTGCTTCTAACTGCTCAATTTCTATTATCAGTCCCGTCGTATACGATTGAAAAATGGTGCATTTTTACAAAAATACATGTCAAAGATTGCGCGATTCAATTGCAAATTTCCGTTACCCAAAGTTAACCTGTTATTTATGCAATCAAGTTTAGTAAATATTTCATTTTTAAAATGTACATAAGTTAAGTAAGAAAGAGACATAACTTGATGAGAGCGTGTCGCTCAGACGTCAAAACGCTTAGACAGTTTCCAAGAGCGTGGTTTCAAATCTAGCTACCTTAAATGTTTTCTAAATAACTATTGTAGTATGTACCTTAGCTACATACAATTACTGTAATTAATAAAAATACATATAAATAAAGTAATTAATTTATATATATTACGCGTGTCTTTGCCGATAAAACATAGAGGACGATAGAGTAAATTATATTAATTATAGCAAGAGATGTTATATACAATATCCAGTTTTCAAGACCAATGAGAAAGACATTATCATAATCATGATCTAATATCATAAATATTTTCACTATGTTTTAAAGTATTATTCCACACTTAGGACAGAAAATACTAAACTTAAATTTTAAAAAGCGTATAAAAATTTTAAACGAATCAGAGATCCTGCTTCGTTCACCATGAACGAATGGCTTAGTTGGTCAGAGCGCTGGAACGGTATTCCAGAGGCGCGGGTTCAAATCCTGCTTCGTTCAAAATTTTTATACGCATTTTAAAATTTAAGTTTAGTAATATTGTAAATGTCAATATTTGTTTGTTTGTTACGCTTAACGTCAAAATTACTCAACTGATTGTCATGAGACTTTGGGCACGTATTCTTAGAGGCAGGTATTTATGTGAACGTAGGATACTTAAAAATTATGTATTACAAAAAATATTTGGGATTCAGATACGATTGTATGTTAAAAAAGATAATTTAGCAACTTCTTTAAAATTTGTTTCAAATTAATGTTTTATTAAGTATAAGCTACAGCTGTAAAGAAATTTTGTAAATTAAATAAATAATCATAAAGTAAAAGCGGGCGAAGCCGCCAGAGTGCTCTATTTGTTTTTAAATCTAGATATGCACAGACATAAAAAAAATTATAGGTCACTGAACAATAATCCTAAGTATATTTATTGAATGACTGAATGCAATATTGCAAACTTTCTAGTTTTACAAGCTCTGGCTTTCAATATTAACTATTACCATCTACTATTACAACCGGTTAGCTCTGAATCAATCTTTGCGACCTTGCCCTAAGAAATAACGAGGCATTCTAACATTTTCTCTTTGAGTGGTGCCGACTTTGTACCCAGTAGCTTTTGCTTACAACTTAAGATATTTATTACTTCTAAAGTATGGTTTAAGATTTGGATTGTTTATATATATGTATATATATATATATATATATATATATATATATATATATATATATACATATATATATATATATATATATATATATATATATATATATATATATATACATATATATATATATATATATATATATATATATATATATATATATATATATATATATATATATATATATATATATATATATATATATATATATGTATTAGCCTTAGGAAACTTTTTTACAGTACATAAGTCAAAATCCCTTTTTAAGTTTAAAATTTCAAGTACATGAAAAACATTGAATATAAGTATGTATGTTCATCTCAATTAACAATTATAATTTCGGCGTATATTAACAAAGCACCGCGATTTACTACTGAAGTATGGGCACTAAGTTGGGGACCGCATGGTAATTTTATATTAACTTGTTATTTTTCTTAATAGGCAGGCTTCAAACGCCATAAATAAGAAACTGAACTGAACTGATTTTGATTAAGTTAATAATCAAGTTTAATATCCATATTCGTCCTTTGAGCTCAAACGACGGACATCCGGTACAGCGACGTACAAGACCGGATGTACCTTGTTTGTGAATATTGTGTTTAGTATCCAACGATATAATATAAAATTCTACGTGTCTTTACTATATATATATATATATATATATATATATATATATATATATATATATATATATATATATATATATATATATATATATATATATATATATATATATATATATATATATATCATCACAATACATAGCTATATTATATCTATTTTTGAGAGAGGAGTGATTTTTGATTAATGTAAAAGTCAGGTAATTCTCAAATCGTACAATTTATGGTACCTTTGTATGAATCTCTATAATACTAAAGACTTAGAAATAAAGGCGTGAAATAATCAAGTATATCAACAATAATCAGTGAATATTTATGTATAAGTTAACAGTTGATTAGTTTATAATTGGTTAGTAGTACCCACATCTTTTGAATATCAATGCATTTCTGAGTGACATCATTCTAAATCGAATATATTGGGCGTTTAGTTTTGAACGTTAACTTTTACAGCGTTGAAATGCAAAAACGACGATTTAAAATTCGATTCGAGTCCTGGAAAATGATTATATTCATATGTTTTAGGTTAAATTGGAGTAAAAAAACTTTTTAAACAGTAGAAACTTAAATTATAATTTAGTAAAATATAAAGAGCTTTTCCTATCTTTAATTCTCTATGCCCAATTGTAAAAAAATATTTTTTTAGACCTTAATGAAAATAATAACAATATCTATATCAAGGCAAAGTGCGACGTTGAGTTCCGTCATTGAGTGACGGAATAACCACGTAATGCCTCAAAATTTTGCGGAAAGTAGAGAACGGAATTGGAACGGCTTAATACTAGACTCCCAAGTTCCCCCTACCATGTGCGGGATATAGCGGGAAGCTGAAGAAATAAATAATAATTTCTAAACGTCACAATAATGTGCAATCATAATATTCGAGCGCACGTCGCTTTTAAGAGCCATTAGACTGTAATGGCTTCTGTAATGTAAATAAATAAAACACGCTTGTCTGGAAATCAGTTTTAATCTATATTCTAGTTTAAGTTTATTATAACAAGTTAACAGTGTACGTGACCTAGATGTGTCAAGCTATACGTATATTGACTTTAGATGTAAGACAAGGTTCTAACAGCGACTCCGTCCGCGTGGTCAAAAAGTAATAAAACTATTAACGTAGCTATAGCTTTTCTCTACAAACAAACACAAAATATTTTATCAATCTTAACCAATTATTCGTTTATAACGAAAACTTAAGCGCGGCGTTGAATTCCGCCATTCAATATTTAATGCCTCAAATTCGGAGGAAATTGGGAACGGAACGGTGTCTCAATACTAGGTTCCCAAACTCTATGGGCTTACTTTGCCGTGTGCTAGATACAGCGTGAATATACGTGCGTGCTATGTATGATGAATGTACCAATAGAGATTAGTGCATTTAATCAAAGCTTTTTAGCTTTACAATATTAGGAGCTATAGATATGGTTATTATTATATTCCGAGGTATATATTATAACAATTATTATTAATGCTTCTTTCACAAATATTTTTTGTCTTTACTCTACTTATTGACTGTTGCTAATATTTTTCATAGATTTTAATTTTGATGTTAAAGATGATTTTAATTAACAATTCATTTTGAAATTATTTATCATCACAGATGTTCTCAATTTGTCGATTATTGGCTCAGAATTCCAACCTAAAACCTGCTATAATATTACTTACAAAAAATTATCTGATATATTTCTTAATGTTATGATGAATGCTGAGAAACTGACAATATTTTTGAATGTAATATATAAAAATTACAGAAAGTCTTCATATAAATATTTTTAAATATTTTCACAGACACAACTTTCACGTAAAATCGCGCACAAATGCGACATAAGACTTACTTTTAATCTTTTTCTACCTCGCGAGACGATGAGTGGAGGCACGAAGCACCCAGCAAGCCTCCGGTGACCTATATCTGGAAATAGAAATGATCGCTCCGATTAACAATGCTCTTTATCTCCTTTGATTTTGCTATGCAAAATGGCTTGACTATAATTAGTTTAAATTTTGTATCTCTGGGGTTTTTTGGCTTATACCAAATAATTAATATTTTTTTTATTTATTTTCTTAGTATAGGTTATTATATATAAAAAGGAATTCTCTTTATTATTCTTTAATGGATAAATAATAGATTTTTTGTATAATTAAGCTAACAATCCATAAACTTTTTCGGAACGTACGGTATATTTGTTGTGACAACAGTGTCAGACGTCAAACGCGACGACTGTGGGATTTTTTTACTCGTAAATTATCTGCACTGTAATGAGAATAAATAAAATATTAATATAGATAAAAAATAAGTAGTAAGAATTCTTGGTTCTTGCAAAATTTTATATTTGTGCTGTTTAGTGAACACTGTAGACCTACATACATTTTAAACTTTTTTTTTGTATCATTTCAGAAGTACATTCCTTGTTCCATTGTTTTTTATTGTATCGGATATACAATACTGCGACGAGAATGGGATGAGAGCAATATTTAAATTCGTATTTTTCATGTTTGTGTTTGTGTGTACGTGTATGCGAGCAATTTATTTTCTACATTCATATGCAAACACAATTATCTCTATCTCACCTTTTTTTGCATCCTTACTCTATTTATATAAGCATATTTTAATGCTAAGTCTTAAAATTCTTAATACTTAACTCATACACAATCTTTTATATCTCTCATAAGATGTGATCCATATTTGAGAACGTTCAGTTCATGTAGCTAATCCCCTCTTGATAGAATCTTCCGATGATTTCAGTCCGATTGTCTGTGCTCAAGCAGCTTAATACGAACAAGTAATACTTTTATGTCTTAAAAGATATGAAAAAAGGGGAATATATATATATATATATATATATATATATATATATATATATATATATATATATATATATATATATATATATATATATATATATATATATATCATATTAACGTATACTTATCAAACTGAAGATTTTATCATTTTGATAAAAAATGACTTTATGGACAAATGGATAAGTTTTATTAATAATAACTTTTATTCATTTCCAATTACATAATATTGACGAAATTAAAAATAGTTTTATGTTATAATTAAATATATTCATTTAACAATCAAATGCAAATAGAGAGTTATCTCATTATAATAAAAGAGAAACTTGTCTAGCAATAAATAAACAGCCATTGGTGTCAAGGCTCTAGCGTTGGACCACCATGATGCTTATGTATTATTATAAATTGCATTATACGTTCTCAAGACGTTGATTATAAATATAATCAATTTATTTATATTAACAAATTCTACTGATACTACTTTAATAAAGTGGATGTTGGTCAAATTAATGGTTTCTTTTTCAAAAGCAAAAGAAACACACCTACATATGAGTCACCACACATCAACTCAAAATTTAAACTAATTCCCACGCAAAGAAGGAAATTCTAATTTCTACGTATACATGTTTCTTAATATTTTTTGTATATAAATATAAAAAATACTAATAAACAGCAAAAAAGTCAATTACGCCAATTTGTTATTTATTTATAGTTTTTTTAATAGGTACATTGAGTTATTTAAACATTACGTAAAAATTCACTCACTTAAATTACTTAAACTTTTGCTAATATAAATAGGTCAAGTATATATTATTAGATAGACTCGAAATATCATCATTATCTTCGGATAAAGCTACTATTTAGCAATAATAGTGAAGATAAGTTTTATAGATATTATTTACACCTGGAAGAAGCGAGAATAAGTTAACACACTGTATCTGATACATAGTAAATAGCAAATTAGGCAAACGGAGCCTGCTGTTTTTTCTTATTAATAATTAATCATATACACTTCCGTTCCTCACTTTCGGCCGAATCTTCGAGACATAGCACAATAAGTGACAGAGCTTAACACCGCGAGCAAAGAAAACTTTAAACATTTCATTTAGTCAAACTTTTATGCTACCGGACTATGATGGTCTCATTAAATTTATAAAACATAAATAATAATAAGAAATACTTTAAAACAATGCTGCAAACTTAAAGATAATTGTTTTGTCAATGGAACTCGAAACATCTTTAATTCTGGTTGTGCAACTCAACTTTTTGTTTATGCATACATGAAGAACAAGTCAAGTTAATTAAGAATAAGTTGCTATGGCACAGGTGTTATTTTTATTTTTTACATTAAGCAAACGCTCAAAAATTTTTTTTGATAAATTCTAGATTAAAAAAAAAGCAATTTTAACAATGTCAGTGTTATTACCTTCTCAATTTAAGTCTAGCAAGTACAAAGTAGCTAAACGCCAGCACTAGAGGATTGAGTTACACTTATTAACACAAGTAGGTACACGATTCCCGAGAAATTGACTTGAATTACTTTTTGCATTCTTTGCAGTGGCCTTAACAAGGGAATGATTTAGCATTTTCAAAAGCATATGCATTTAAATGCAATTAAAATAATTGTTATTTATATTTTTGATACGTGACGTAGTGGCAAAAGTAGTTGTGGGTTCAATCCCCACTCAAGGAAATGAAATATTGAATACTTTCACTTCTTCACACCTGTTTAATAATATCTTAAAGTATAAAAGAACTGTTTGAAGTAGCTTTTTTTTAATAGAAATGATAATTTTAAGACAGAGTTTGCATCGGAACCCAACGCTGAACTTTTATTATAAATTAATATTAATTGTAATTTAGTAATAAAGAAGTAAGGCTTATTTCTTTATCTAAAAATTACAAGTAAATGTAGATGTTAAATAAGATTAAATCTTGTGTCAATCACTAATGTATATCAGTTTCACAGAAGCTGTACAAGTGGGCACCTCTACGCACGTTTTCAGGTCACCTCGTTTACTTCTTCGAATACAGTGTCTACATGCTTAGAGTTCTTTGTAATATTACATAATTTAATAAAATAGATGTAGCATTTATAAGAAATATTATAGAAAATAATATTTTCTTGCGTTCTATATTTCACTTATATCCATCATTCGCTTTCAAATTAATTTTAAATCCTTTTACGGATACTAACATCAAATTTACGCTTTAATCTCTATTGTTTCAATTTTTTCCCCTTTGGATACTCTTTTTAAGGCTATATTAATAAAATAATGTTGATGTGATCGAGTTTTTTTCATTGAATAGAGGCGAAGCTGCAAACCAAATCTAGTACCTGATAAAATATTTATATATGATTAAAAAGATTATATTCCGTTATTAATATAAAAAACATAAAAAAACATTTTTTTTTAAATTTGTAGAAATTGGAAAAACCAGGAAGTGATCTCTACAAAGTATCATAATCATCTATGAAAATTCACATGAATTTTGACAAGCTCATTAAAATTTTAATGGCAGGACGTTGGCAAAGTACCAACGTCGCCAGAACCGCACTTTAAATCTGCATCAAGATTCATGATAGAGATTTAATTTCCTACATCAAAGGCTTTGCTAAAATGTAGAACGCATTCGTGCTTGTAACTTTGTTGTAGACAGTTTTCAGCGTTTACTTAGCCAGGAAAAATAGAGACAATGTATGCTATGTACGTTTATTGCTACATCTGTGCACTTTTAACCCTTTTTCATATTTCAATATTGTAAATTTAATAGAATTTTAGTTCAATATATATTACTGTATATAGAAAAAATAGCGTAATATCACTGAATTCCTAATTTATTCCTATAGAAGAATCTAGCATGAGCGCTTTCAAAAGTTGTGCGCTACTATCGAGTATGTAGCTATATATATGGTTAGCATTCTTTATGATCGAACTATTAGATAACATAAAAAAAGAATACCAAAACTAAAACTAGCTAACCTATCGTACGTTAGTTAGGGATGCTACTTTCTAGAGGAAGAGGAAGATGTCTTTGTACAATTCATGCTTATGGCAATACATTAAAGCTAAGTAGAATAAAGATTTTGTTTTGTATCTTCAACAAAGGCTTTAAATGACGAAATTACCATCAATGTACAGTCGTCAATATTAACGAAGTTGCGGAACAAACACTAGTGTAACTATAAAACGAATTACGCACTTTCAAGATATCTCGTGTTGGTGTTTCATTAAAATACAATTAAACGCCTTCAAACAAGCAGATTAACCTATTAACCTCGATTCAGCACATGAATGAGTTGGCGAAGACAAAATTATTAGTCAAATATTCTAAATGTGGTAAATATTCTAAAAAGCCCTTAATAGTCAATAGCATTGGCTAAAGATTTTGGCTCTGTAAAGTATACATTTAGGACTGACAGAAGGAAAACGTTAAACTTTATTGATACTGAAGTAATAGTTAGTAATATAATTATTATACTCACTAAGTGGGACCATAATTAATATGTCATATCGTAATTTTGTTTAATAATAATCTATCTGGATATTTTGCCGTTTTGTTTTTGATTAAATAACAAATGTTTTTGTAACATTAGTAACAAACATTTAATTAGTAAACTTGGGAACCTAGTGTTAAGACACTCCGTTCCCCACTTTCTGCCGAATTTGAAGCATCGCTTGTTGAGTGGCGGAAGTCATTGCCGCGTTTTGCCTTGTACCAGAGGGAAGAAATGAATTTAAATTGAAAATATTAAATATTTCATTTCATCGAGTGGGGGTCGGACCCACAACCCGTCGGTTACAGTCACACGCTTGTGCCGCTGCGCTACGACAGGCCACATATTTAAATTATAAATTTATGAATATGAGATATTATTTATCTATACAGATACTGGTAGATATGTGTCATTTGTATCGTTTAATGTAATACATTAAATTTTGTTAAGGCAAGACAGTAAAATATTAATGCGGAGCCTGCCCAATCATATATGTTAATATTATTGTTTTATTTTAATTTTATTATTACTATTTAATGGGATCTTTGATATTCGCGATAAATACACATTTTAAATGAAACAAATTTAACCGGACTAATTGCGTATATTGAATTTTAGACATTTATATTTATTATACCTACGTAATTAATCCGGTTAAATTTGTTCCATTTATTATTATTTCATTCTTATTTGGCTATTTATTTTTTATTTGTTTTAGATAGTAAAAATTTTATAAGTTTGATTTTTCCTTTCTGTGGGTATGCAAAAGTGAGTCAGTTGAAACATTCCCTTTGATAAATCACACATAACATTCATTGGCCCGGTTCCAAGGGAAATGAAATCGCCCCTTGTATCGGAAAACTCAGCTTGTTTATCCTGGGCCTTTGCTTTGCCGAAATTACTTGTAAAATGGGATTGTGTTTTAGAAAGCAATTTCTAGTATATGTACATAATCGAGAAAGAGCTCTGGTTTCGCTTCAATCTCAATATCATCATTTTAGTAAAATATTTTGTCGGTATTTTTAAACACGCAATGCCTAAAATTCGGCAGAAAATGGGGATCGCAAATGGAACGGAGTGCCTTAACACTAGGTTCCCAAGTTCCCTCTGCCTACCCTGCCATGTTCGGGAAATTGATGATGAAAATCGGGATGAATTTTAAATAACCGTTTAATTTACGTTTAATTTGGCATACAATTGTTTTTAGATAGTATCGCTTTGTTGTCCGTCTGTCTGTTGATCAACCAAAAACTAATATGTAATATAAAGCATACGAAAACTTAACGCAACGGGACTCAAACATTTAAAAATCTATCACTAGCTACGTAGAAATTCTTATACGCTTGCTACAACTTTATGTTTATAAATTATACTTTCAACATCTACCCGCAGTGGGCAAGTGTAATTCTTATTTTGTTTTATATATGTTTTTTTTTTAATATAGAACTATATATATATATATATATATATATATATATATATATATATATATATATATATATGTTTTTTTTTAAATATAGAGATATTTTTAACATGAACTTCTGATAGTAATATGAATATACTGTGTCAATTTATATAACGAGCAGGCCCATTTTCTGAAATAATAGCAGAAAATTGCAATTGGAGTCACAAACTTAATATAAATAAATGGAAACAATAAAAATATGAGCTTATTTGGCTAGCTTTTTCATACATTGTATTGTCATATAAGATGTGGGCACTAGACAGACAATGCAATCTTTTGCTAGCATCTTGAAATAAACGCAAAGAAAGAATGCACTGCTATTAACAGTAAAATGCAGTTTAAACTTTCGTTTTCAGATGAACTCAAACGTTAAATGGACTTTTGGTCTTTTTATAATCTAAAATTAACTTTTTATTTAGATTTAGTACAAAAAATGGCTTACCACGAACAATACTATTATTTCGATTTTTAAAAAGTTGAACTTCTTCTTCTTTTATGTACAAAATTTGTACAAGAATTTCAAATTAGATTTATTTTTAATTTCAAAGAAATTATAAAAAAATCATTTTATAAAATTTCATCATTAAAATTTTTCATACTACCTACGCAGAATGTAAAAACATTGTTTTTTCAACAAGACGTATCACCATTTCCACATAAGAAAACATACGTCTAAATTGATTAATCCAAATAAAATAGACTGTTACATTAACAAGCTAAATTAAACACCATGTTTAATCTGTCAAACGACCATATTGTGCTCGTTGCGGCGGCCATATTTCAAGATTTGAAAAAGGAATATGGTCTAATCGGCGCTTGCGCATTGAGTTCCGCGTTCGTCCAGAAATAGTACTGGACTGCTGCATTCCACATTTGTCCGTAAGCCGTATATATTTCGACATTTCCGTTCAGATTATCTAATTTATCATCAATAACTAAATGCAATACATTATATAACATGTTTAGCCCGTAAAGTCATCCCCATCACTTTTTTATCGATTTAATAATTTTATATATTTAAAAAATATCACTAAGGCCAGCTACCAGTGTTTTAAGTTCTCATAGTAAGTTTTATTCTAGAGTGTTATTGAATAAATAGTGGTAATTGTTTTAATTTATTAATTAGACTTTTGGGTCACACAGTAGCTTATTATCTAAAACGTACGTAACTTACATAGAATGACAGAACATACATTATCATTTGTTCAATAGGTAATCTTAATACAAAAATATACCTATGTTTGTTTTCTGCAATAAACACTCTGTAAACATTTCTTTATAACATAGGAAGCTCTTTTTTCACTCGACTAGTAACCAACCGAGTGGACTTCAGAGCAAGTAATTTTATTGTGTGCATATGCGTGAAGCGACCCTCTTTGATGTTACCCGTAACGACGAGCATGCGGCTCTGGAAGGGACACGAAATGTTCTTTGAATATTGCTTGAGGATATTCCTAATCATGAGGTCAGGATAGAATAAAAAAATAACGGAATAAAATATTCTTTACAGAAAATAGCGGATAAATACATTAAAATACATTATAATAAAATTACGTGATACTGACTAACATTCTCACTAAAACAAACAATTAAAATGAAACATTGACAAGAAATAATAGGGAAAAAACATTTATAAGAAAATACCACTACGAGTAAATGACTCGTTTTTTAAATATTGTGTAAAAATTCACTTGAACTTTTTTTAAATTGCACTTTTATAATTTTAGACCTTCTATGTAGTTTAAAGAACGTAAATTTGTGTTGATCTCGCATACATCTGTCTATGGGTAGGTATATCGTGCTTGAGAACTATTTAAGCTTTTATTTGTTAGAGCTTCACGATGTCATTTGAAAGTTTTTGCACTATCAACGAGTGAATGTTGTCGTTTTTTGCCTGTTCAGTTGTCTCCGAAAGTTACTGTAAAAGTATTTCTATTATAGTATTATGGTATATTATTTAAATAAGCTTTCCAGTTACAAGTGAAAGTGAAGTAAAAAGTATCTATGAAATAAATATTATATTAACGAACATTTCTTGTTAAAATTTTGCCAGAATCTTTCCCAATACATTTATCGCTACTGTACGTCATTGAATGCACGCAATGCTGGTTTTATATTAAAGGTTACCCGAAAATAAATTGGATTGTTTATAGTTTCATATAAAGGATATGATATACCTATATTCTATATATAGGTATATCCTATATTCTATACGTATGTAATGAAAACCTGTTTAAGTATCTCAGACAAGCTTCGAACTGAACCCATATTGCAATTTCATACACAATTAAACTTTAGTTTGAGTCGGCCAACGATAAACTCTAACCATCTTTTACACATCATTTACTATGGGGACGATGGCTAAAGATAGTTCCGAAATACTATGCATTGCCTATATTCCTCGTAAACTATTAGATACTTGTAATGTAAATACCAACAATTGCAATTTGCGTTTAAATGTTAATTTTTATTTCTAAAAGCAGAACTTGGAATAAAGATAAGGTTTTTTTTTAATATATTTATTAGCCTTTCTCTGAATAGACTGACTGACTGAAATTACTCTGCATAATCTTATATCATATAATTTTTACTCTAATATTATATGATTTAGAAATCTTATAATCATTAAAATTACATTGCTTTTTTGTTATTTTTTTATTATTCTTATACTAAATCTGTAACCGAACACTGTCTGTACCTGGAAGATGTATTGAAAAGACTCTTATGGGATAGGGGACGTGTTTTAATGTATCCCCAAAATAGGAATTTTTAACATTTTTGTCCGTGTATCTATGCGTTTGTAAGCTCTAATCTCAGAAGCATCTAACCAGATTTATAAACAGTTTTACTATTATATTTTGGGAACTTTCCTTTTATTTTATTTAAACATATTTATTAATTCTTAACTACCATATAAATAGAAAAAAAATGCACGAAACACAGTTTTGTCTTTTATTGGGTAAATAGAAACGAACATTTGAAACCTCCACTCTAATAGGTACGGCGCTGTGTGGATAACCGCAAATGTTCCAGAATCTATTTTTGAACGCATCGAATTACCGGGGTTGTCGAATGAAATCGATTATGTTTCGATTTCGAAATCGTAAAGTATGGACTTGATTGCGGGCTTCGTGCTTATATACTTTATACAAAGGGAAATATTTGTGTACTTGGTAAGCCAAAACACAATATCTAGAGTTGGATGTCAAAATAATTTTAGTTGGGATACTTTTATGTTTAGATGCTTGTTTCATTTTATGCGCATGTTTATTTCTTTTGTTGGTGATTATATCTATTGTTCTCGTCCATACTAATTTAGTATATAAATAGATAATTATTTTTAGTGTAGAATTTATATGAAGAAACCTCAGACAAACTGTACAGCTAACATGTGAATTCGAAAATATGTGCTAAAATAACAAGCTTCCTTAATAAAACATAGGCAAGTAAACATGCCAAAGATCAGTTAAGATGCTCACCTTGACTGGCGTTTCGTTGTGTAAATATACAGTGTGTATGCACTAGTCAATTGTGATAAATAACCGAAATACATTAATAAACAAAGAGTTTAGTAAGATAGTACATAATAGGTGAAACATTATTTTATATTTTACCTAAAATATTATTTTACTTGTTAAAATAGTAGCCATTTTGTGAGGTGCAGTGGCATTGTTTGCCGTGTGATTCCGGCTTAGAATAGGATCACCCTGGTACTGATGGTGTCGTAAGAGGCGACTAAAGTACGTGTGGTAGAGTCACGTTGTCAGCAATGACAACACGCATGGGCAGACTCGACCGGATTGTTACCACCCCCGGCATTGAAACCGGCGTTAAGTAGTGGCTTCGGCCACTGCGTTTCGCATTGGGTAGTGCCGGGCCCCGGTGCCCATCCATCTTTAGGACCGGCGACACCTCTGTAGCTCCTCTGGTGCTACACAGGGCAGTGGGCGACGGTGATCACTTACCATCAGGTGACCCGTACGCTCGTTTGCCGTGTCTTCTCCATAAAAAAAAATGTCAAATTTACTCATTTCCACATCTGTTCGCTAATAAATATATTTAATTCTATTTAGTTACATAAATAACAATTGAATTAAGAGTAATCTAAAAATATTTGTCATATATAATATGTTATGTAATTATATGGAGTTTATCGATACAAATCAGAATTGAGTTTTATAGGTATTACGTTTCTATATTTTTAAACGCATTAGGAATAAATAGTAAGTAATTCTCCGCGTGCTTATTTTAATATTATATATACGACATTATGATATTATAACTGTCTTAAAATGGTTTTATATACGATTAATATCTGAACAGTATACTTACTTTTAGCATCCGCAAAGGAAAAAGATGTCGTGTACGAACATTATCGGCGGCCTCATACTGTCTCTTACTTTAATAACATAAACGTCAATAGAGCTGATGCATTACTTTATAGTAACGGTATAAATAATATCTGTCTTGTATAGTTTGTTGTAAATGTTTTTTCATGGCTTATCATGAATTATTGTCATTATTATGTAACCGAACCCAGTCTGTACATGGAAGACACATTAAAAAAAATCTTAGGTATAGGGGACGTCTATTAATATGAAAGGGCCCTAATAAAATAATAATTTTATTTTTTTTCTCTAATCTTATAAACGGCTAAGCAGAGTTAAACGCAATTTTCACTTTTATATTTTGGCAAGATATCTTGAACTTATAGAGTATGTTTTATTTAAATCGCTTAATAAAAATGTTATGTCTATTTAAAACTTTTTATTCATTTAGCTGAAATTCTAGATTTCAATTTATAGATACTGTCTTAAAAGTGATAATTTTACTAGAACAAGAAAGTGATTGAACTATTAAATAAAATATTGTAATTCAAGCGGGTGAAACCGCGGGCGAGTCACTAGCACAATAAATCTAAATCTTGCGTTAGAAAATGCGATATTTTCAATCGTGAGAAAATATTTAAAAGTTTAAGTTAGTTCAGCGTTAATAAAATAGTGTTTGTTGAATTTATTTCACATCCTTGACTCAGTGAACTACTTGAGTAAATAATGTCAATGTTTGTTTATCTATAGCTACTACTAAATGTGAGAATCATGCTACTTAACGCTCTTAAGAAGGTCCGAAAATACACACAATTATGTTCGGGCTTCTTGTTTGCTTTCTTTACAAAAGTAATTAAAATTGTAATATTATTATTTTTTTGGCTTACGGTTTTTTCCATCATAACAATAATTGGTACGATATTGGTTTATTTGAATGTTATTACGATATGCAATAGGTGTACTTAAAAATAATAATTATATAGAAAAAATATTTCTTTATATAAATATATACCTACAACAAATATTTCTTTTAATGTACCAATAGGAAAATATGAGGCCATAAACACCTCACATAAATATTACGTAGGTACATACATCAAGGACTAATTTACATACCTACACGTGTTTTGTCATTACTGCAACGGAATGTTTGTACTTTGTATTAGTATTAAAACTATCAGTAAGGTTTATAGCATTTAAATATACATAGATTATATTTTACAATTTTTTTCATATATATCATTTCTAATGTGACAGCTAACTTCTTAGTTATCTGTATTAAATCGCCATTTTGATATAACTGCGTACATATATTATCTTTTAACATATTTATTATTCATACACTAAGGAAAAAAGCCTATTGATGTGTATAAATGTGCATAAAATTATCCTTGAGTCTTATCAATTACAACGAAATTCTTATATATTATATATTTTATCAAGATGTGAGTAAAATCAAGATTAAGTCCTATGGCTGAATGCATCATTGTAAAGATACTAAAAAGGTACTAAATTATACTATTATATTCATATTATCAATTCACTCAACACTTACCCAATTTATCAATTGAAAATTCCTTTCAAGTAGTGTATTGTATACAGTAGCCATGTAATTTGGATGGCTTAAGTTTAAATTATATGGCTTCCTCATAGATTTGGTGATCTGGAGAAAAATTATTCTGTTGTTTGCTATTATTCTTTTTCTTGCAGAAAATGGCCGATAAGCCAAATGATATTTGTACATTTGATATTTACATTTGATAAATTTTTATGATTGACTAAATTTATAAAAAATAACTTATAATAATCATATTTGAGAATGTTTCTTGTTTATAAAATTTTTGACAGTTACAATTTGTTTGTTGTAACTACTGCTCGCCTGAAAAAGGAACACAAAACTGACTTATGCGCTTCCTGTCTTTACCAATAAAAAACATTATATCCGCAAGGCTAGGTATAGCTTATTTTTGCACACCAGAATAAAATGTCAATCTCTCTGCAGAGTTCTTCCTGTGTGCCTTGATACAAAAAGTAAATACAATTTCTTGCTATCAAATACACACATACTTTGCTTCCCTAAGTATGGATTAACACTCTTAAAAATGTTAAAAATACAAAAAAAAAACATTTGCACATTATAAGGGACATAAATACCTTACTTATTATTTATTATTAAATGCAATTATAAAGAAATGTCGTCATATTTGTTCAAGAAACATCTTTAATAATGTTAGAACCTAATTGTCTCTACATACGTAATATGTTCTAACAATTTGCACTACAATAACAATGTCGTGTCTTCTATCTATAGACTTGCTTAATGCGTGGCAATCAATTATTTCTAGTGAGAAAATCACACTTTGCATGATAATTTAATTGTTTTAGGAGCATAGAGTAACTGAACCGTCCCTAGCTAATAATAACGGAAGGCCTGCAAAGGAAACTTCCTCCTCAATTGTTATTCCGTTAGCGACGTGACTATCAGAACCGTTGGATCTGATAATATAATATTATATAACTGTAGGCATAAGTATGGTTAGCTATAGATTGACGCTATTGTCAGCCACAGAGTCTACTTAAATAGTACGCTCGTAATTTTTATAATTAGACAATATTGGTAAAAAGTAACCATTTAATAAATATATTAGAATTACAAATGAAATCTCAGCTTCACGCTGTATCCCGCACTAGGCAGGGTAGGCAGAGGGAACGGAAGTGGGACCTAGTGTTATGACACTCCGTTCCACTTCCTTTTCCCACTTTCCGCCGAATTTGAGGCATTGCGTGTTGAGGGGCGGAACTCAACGCCGCGCTTTGCCTTATTACCAGAGCAAAGAAATGAAACATTAAATATTTTAAATTGAAAATATTAAATATTTCATTTCCTCGACTGGGGATCGAACCCAGAACCTGTCGGTTACAGTCACACTCTTGTGCCGCTGCGCCACGACAGGCCTCAAAAATGAAATCAGTGGTAACAAATACCATTTTGTTCTCACTGTGAATAATAGGTATATGCTTTATTTGTTTTAATAAAATTATGAGACCACCAAACTCTACAATTTCTTGCTATGAAATACTTCAAATAATTAATTTATTAAAATATATTTAATAAATATTATTTCTGAGCTTAACAGTGAAGTATAAGAGTAACAGTTAAAAATACAAGTGTTATAAAATAAAAAGTTGTACGAGTAAGTGATGTAAGCGGTAAAGTTGGGCCACACGTGCGGTTGCGACTTATTTATAGGTGCGTTGATATGATATTTCCGCTACTCTCACTGACAAACATAGTTCATTTGAATATTATGTTAACCCATTTAGTTAGTGAAGAAAAGTGTTATATCAATTTCGCTGATGTAGATATGCTTATCATATTGATTAAAACATCGTAGGTACATTAAAGCTTTTGCGGTGACAAAACAAAAAATCATTGAAATAAACTATACAAATAAATAGAATTGACCAATAATCCAAAAAAGGCCAATGTTAATTTATATACAAAAGAAAAAGCCTTTTGAAATTTGTTGGAAAATAGCGCAAGTAAAGAATATGCACTTATCAAATTTAATAATTATGATTTTTTTTTTTTTATTATTTTTTTTATTTTTACTCAGTAATACTACGTTATATTTAAAATATACACTAAATTAGTGCGGAAAAGTAGGTAAAGCCAAACGGCGACAGCTAGTCTAGTATCTATTAACAGTAAGGCACTCATCCAATTGCAGCTAATCCTATGGAATGCGTTGATAACGTCGTGGGTGGGAGGCTGATGCCCTATGATGCGATTACAGGCACTGCCTAGTACTGCATCGTGTGCTTTATACCGATTATTCATGCCTAGATAGAGTTCCTGGTAGACTTAACGTTGAATTAGCTTACGCGATAAGTTTACTAGTTATATGTTTGAAACATGGTACTTGTACCTAACGTTTTACAACAAAAACGGTACATATTATTCATTTGAAATATAAATTACTATGAGCGTACAAATATAAGTACGTCTTTAAGAATATTTCACTTTATTTATTTTTTTCAAAACTAGAACATTATTAAATGTGTATTACCTACTCTTAAATTGTTAGATACATTAAAGCAAATTGATAAGCTATAGAAATTTATATCTCTTTCATAATTCTACAAGAAATGTGATAATATTACAAGAAAACATTATCAGTATCAAATTGCCCTCCTATAAACAAGGCTTAAAACAATAAATCTGTCCAAGCGAGAGTAAGAGTCTATGGGCATAGCAAAAGCAAATATTTATGCGTTCATAGATAAAGTATACAATAGACCTATCTTTCATTTATTTTATTTATTAAGCAATAAAATAAATATAGAATTAAAAAGCGAAAATTTCACTCTTCGAAGTAAAATCTTAAAATATGTAATTTTGATAAATATTGAATATTAATATGTTTATTCTTAAAAAATCGATTTTCAAAACATCAATAACAAAAGATCAATTGTATGAACGCAGTAACAGCTTAGTAACAATAAAAATGGCGTAGGCGAATGAATTTTAGTTTCCACTAACAAGTTAACGGGCGTTAGTTCTTGTTTGAAGAAGTTGTAGAAAATGGGCAAGAGTGTTTATTTTATATATTTGGCATGAGTAAAATAAACAATTATGTATTTACTTGTATTTAAAATGCGAGCTGCTAGGCAAAGATGTAATATGGAAGGTGTATATGTAACGTTGTTTTTTATGTGGCCGACCCACATATAAAAAACGTATATAAAATACCAAAAGAAAAAAACAATGTTTACGAGATCACTTTGTTGTACGTCTTTCCGTCTATCAAGATTATTTTTCTTAAGATCGCGTGGAGATTACAAACTGAAGTTAATATAAAATATACAGGTCTACAGTCCCCAAGAGCACAGAAAAATAATTATAAATCATCGCAATCAAAAGACACGGTTTCTTATGTTTTTACGAAACTCTCAGTAGACAGACTCGCACTTAACCAGGATATATACATCTAGGCTGTAAAAGCGACAGGTTGTGGGTTCGTTCCCCACTCGAGGAAATAAAATATTTAATATTTTCATTTAAGTTTTCAATTCAACTCTTGTAACAAGGCAAAGCGCGACGTTAAGTTCCGCCCCTTAGTTAACCCTATTCTTTCTCTAAGCATATAAAAATATAATGCACTTTATAAATGAACCGTAATTTCCGTAAAGTTTAAGCAAACTTACTTCAAATAATAATACGTCTTACTCAACTTAAGAAAGCTGGAATCCATTTCAAATGAAATTATTTTAGTAACTGCGATTTAAATTTGTAGCGAAAGCTTATTACTCTTTAATAGGTTCATAACGTTTTTTAACTTAGAAAGTTAAGAAAGTTTTGCTGTATATAATTGCCATTGAGCCATGGGATACTATCTGCGTATAGTTTATATTTTATAGCCCTACCAAATTACGCTGTGTGCAGGAGCACGTACGTGTTAAATGGCGGAACTAAATGTCGCGTTTTTCCTTGTTGCTAGAACGATGAAACGAAATCATTAAATATTTAATTTGAAAATATTAAAATATTTAATTTCCTCGAGTTCGGATCGAAGCCACAGCCTGCCGCGTTTACAGTTACACACCGGAGCGCCTGCGCCACGACAGTTCTCAAATAAATTAATAATCACATAAGAAATAAATAATTCATATTAGTACTTCAAATAGATTTTATAGAAAACACTATTTTCTTAATTACACATTTGTCTCCTCTTTAATCATAAAAATAATAAGATAGTAAAATATTTGATGACTCTCTTATCTTACTTCCATAGCGGGGAAACGAAAATAATTACTTCCCCTCAGTGAGGATCGAATTTATAACCGTAGAGTTGACGACCTGACGCTAACCCGCTGTAAAATAAATGCACTCGTTAAGTAAGCTTAATCAATCTAATCTAGATGGAGAGGAAGCAGCTTTGAGATAACAGTTATCAATCTTTAATTATCTTTTGCTGCATACTTCCTTAATTAAAAATTTTCTTAAGCTTAATAAGATAAGTACTGTGCTAACTTGATAAAACAATAGAATATAGGGTGGATCAATTCGACGTAGCTAGATGAGAATGGCTTAGTCGGTCAGAGGTCAAATCCCACTATTTAAAATTTAAATATCTTATCTATTTTTTTTTTCTGCATGAAATGTATAAGAAAGCGCAGTTTTCATAAAAAATACCAATCGATAAATAATATCTAATCATGCTTTTCTTTTATTGTTACAGGTAAAATATCTCAAGGCTCATAAAAAGTAAGGTTACGTTTAGATGAAAACAAAATTGCATTAGTAAAGACTTCTACAGAAAGAAATAGGTAATAAGCCTGTAGTGAGTTCAGGCAGAGAGAGACGCAGATGGGCATAATATCATACATATACTAAAAGTTTATATCCTTTAATATGTATAGGGAAAAACAATGAAATATTTTTTGTGAAACAAAAATATGACATATCATGTCTCCTTTATACAAAAGGTCTCGATTCGAACAGCTGTTGTCAGGGATATTATTAATTGCTTCAGTGCTCTTTTAATTAATATTCATTATAATGTAGTGGAGTCTATGAAACAATATAAATTCTGTTACGTGTATCTTTTTTTTTACTATATAATTAAGTATAATCCAATATGTTCATAGCTGAAATGTCCAGCTAGAGTAGTTCAATACAATGAACAGTTTTTAGGTCAGGTACAGTAATTAAATGATTTGTTAGATATAATATTATAATAAATTGCAGTCGTGGCGCAGGTTGCTGTTTTGATTCACACTGGATGAATGAAATATTTAATATTTTAACCTTCTGGTAACAAGTAATGTCGCGGCGTTGAGTTCCGCCACTCAACAGGCAATACTTCAAATTCTGCGGAAAGTAGGG
Organism: Eueides isabella; assembly: GCA_019049475.1. Taxonomy (NCBI): domain Eukaryota; kingdom Metazoa; phylum Arthropoda; class Insecta; order Lepidoptera; family Nymphalidae; genus Eueides; species Eueides isabella. The sequence continues at coordinate 13,163,736 of CM032385.1, forward strand.
AATGAAACGGAGTGTCTTAACACTAAACGGAGTGTCTTAACACCTGCCATATTTTTCATAATTTTACGAAACAAAGGCTACAATTAAAAAAGTTAATTACGATGAAAAGAATAATAACTTATTTCCTTTCTAGTTACTCTTTTTTATAAACTGTAATTAAAGCCGCAAGCTTCACAGTAATATAACATTAATTCAATAAAGAATAACAAAATGTAGATCTATTATGGCAACTCTCAAAGGGGGTCACTAACGCAGCGCGGTAATCCTTGCGTCCGTCGTTCCATTCAACGCAACATTAGCCATTCAGACGCGTCTCATTACACGGTTCTTTCAGTATCCGTTACGCTAAAGGAAAACCTGAAAGGACACTCCACAGCTCCGCTTTACTAGAAAACTGTAAAAGGTATAAAGTACTTGTGCACTACGCTATGTTGAATTTCGTTCTTTCTAATTGGAAGCGGAACATTTCGACGTGCTTTTTGAGTGTTCTAAAGAGTTCATTAATACATATCAAGTGGGTGGGGTGTAGATTAATATCATGAATCATGCTTATGACCTAGTTTTTTAATAACTATAGTCATTTCTAACTATGTAAAGTATCCTTATATATAACAATTGAATTTGATGTTGTTTATATATACATATAATACATACTGTTTATATATAAGTAGGATAAGCTTTATTTCCTTTTTCAACGTACATACATATATATAGATATATCTTAAATATATGAAATTTGTAAAAAAATTAAATATTTTTAAATTAAAAGTAGGTAAAACAAACTTGCTCGTTCATAGTTAAGCTCTTTTGTTTCATAGGCACAGTTTTAATTGATACTTCGACTCAACACGATGGACGCCGCGTCGTGCCAAAAATTTTGGTCTAAAATCGACATCCCATTTTAAATACAATTCAAACAGAGAGTCCTTATAATTTTATATTTTTATTTCATCTTTATAATTTTATAAAATATTCTTTTTTTTAAGCTTCACGCTGTATCCCGCATATGACAGAGATTATTATAAAGACACCCCGTTTTGTTTCTCATTTTCCGCTGAATTTAAGGCATTGTTTTGAGTGATGAATACCAACACCGCGCTTTACCTTGTTGGTACCAGATCGAAGAAATGAAATTATTAAATATTTTAAATGAAGCACTTTTAACCGGATTAATCGTGTATATAGACTATACCCGTGACCATGGACTGTAAAGTGTTCGAAACGTCAGGTTTTCCAACAATGTTTACTATTCAATATACGCGAATAATCTGGTTAAAAGTGTTTCATTTAAAATGTGTAACATTCGCGAAAATCAAAGACATTATTAAATATTTTATTTCATAATATGAAATATTTCATTTCCTCGAGTGAGGATCGAACTCACAGCCTGTCGCGTTTATAATAACACACTTGTGCACCTGCGATATTATATATTTTACATACACAAAACACAATATGTTTTTCGATTTCTCGAAAGCCCTTCTGTATCTCATAAATTAGTATAAGTAGGTACAGTCTATTCAAATATCAACTAGGAACATAAAATTTAGCGCAAACACTCCACTGCGTTCGAGTGTGGTGTTCGCAGTATTTATGGAAGAGATATGGTTGTATTTTACCGTATTTCTCATTTAATTCCATCTGGCACTACTTACTGTCTATGTTATTTATGTTACGTGTATTTACTGGTTGGTAATATATATTGATGGTCGATTTTCTCAAATGTCGTATTTGTTTTTGGATTTACGTTCTTGTAAATCAATTATTTATAGTATTCAGTTATAGATTCAGGCAAGGACATTTGAAACAATTTGTCATTGCTGCATTTTATAACATCGCCGTCCTTCTCAAGTAGGGAAAGATAGCGTTTAAATGGGAACAGAGTGTCTTTACACTAGGTTCCCAAGTTTCCTCTGCCTACCTTGCCATGTGTGACAAAGATGTCTTATTTAGATTCCTTGAAGTTTCGAATAACATGTGCAATTTTTTTTAATAAAGCACACCCATGTTTAATCAAATAGGAGTACATCATTGTTTCTTATTAATATTTATAAAAGTAAGACGGTTTGTGAAAATAATTACTTCTATTATAATAAAATATATATGTGACGCAATTACAAAGCTGCTACGATATTAGTCTTTTACATGCATTGTTGTAGATATGTATTTATATTTATATATTTTTTTACAAAATGTATGTACATATATAAAATATGCAATGTTTCACTTTTCTGGGGAATGAAATATTTAATATTTTCAATTTAAATATTTAATGTTTCATTTCTTCGCTCTGGTAATAAGGCAATTGATGTGGCGGCGTTGAGTTCCGCCACTCAACACACAATGCCTCAAATTCGGCGGAAAGTGAGGAATGGAAGTGGAACGGAGTGTCTTAACACTAGGTTCCCGGGTTCCTTCTGTCTACCCTGCCTCGTGCGGGATACAGCGTGAAGCTGAAGGAGAAAAAAAAATAAAGAAAAAATAATACACTAAAAATATATAGGTACAAAATGCATTTCTCAAATAACCAATTACTTTTTAAGCAATAATCAGAAAAACAAATGGTAAATTTAACGGCTCAACGACCACGTAAACCTAATTCTAAGCCATCAATTTCCCATAGACGCCGTCATTTCCGCAAGCGTTTCTTATTTCCGCTCGATTAAGGGCAGCTAATCTTTCATCGTTGACTCGGTCAGGTTTACCACAGTAACAAAGTTGCCGTGTGCTAGCTATTTGCAATACAATAAAAAACTTTATTTACTCTATATATATATATATATATATAGTATATATAGTATCTAGTCAATGCTTTCTAACTTTATGTAATTTGATGAATTTTATTTTTGAAGTATGTTATACTTAATAATAAGTAATTTTGTTTTTGAAATAGACATTTTTTTATTTTTTTTATAGAGTGAATAGAGACATATCTCTTGTTTCCGTTTGCCTCTATACATTAATGGGATAAAAGGGATAATTAAAAAAAATGGAAAAGGCCCAAAATTATGATTTTGTACATTTTTATCTGTTTGTCTATGTGTTTGTACGCACTAATCTCATAAACGGCTGATCAGACTTAAATGCAATTTATATTATTCTATTTTCCTCCTGTCCCGTTGACTCCTTATAATATTGACAAACAATTTTATTTTCAATTATAAAACATGTGTCGTGTTGAAATCTCGTTTTAATCCAATAGGCATCAGTCATCGTTACGAGGGTTATTTAACAGATGGCTCTCTAATCGTAAACGGTCAATTTGATTCAATTTAGCACCGCGGCCCCACTTTAGCTAGATTGACGCGGACGACAGGATATGGGCTAGGTGTTGATTTGTGTTTATTAGAAATACGATAACTATAAAGGCGTAAAACTGTAAATGACTTTAATTGATAATCTAGAGCATGTTTGTACAAAACATTAGTATACTTATTAGTATGTATTATAGTTAATAAACAGAAATCTTTCCAATCAATGGCATACAATCAACACAACATAAGTTCAAGAGAAGTTTTTCCTTTTCAACTTTTTAGCTTTTTATTGCTTTCTGGCACATAGTGTGGCGGAACTCAACGCCACGCTTTATCAGAAGAAATTGAATATTAAATATTTCATTTCCTAGAGTGATGAACCAAATCAACATATCGCGTTTACAGTTGCACGCTTGTGCCCCTGCTCCACAGCTGGTTCGAGTTCTTAGCTTTTAAGCTTAACATTTCCTTTCCTAATGTCTTCTTTTTCTTTTACATTTATATAATTTCTTTGTTTACCAGTTAGTTATATAATGATATAATTCTTTCGCTTATTGAGAAACATGGCGTGTATATAGCCACTACGATGACGATTAATACAATTAATTTCCAAAATGAGTCATAAATTAATTAAAAAAAAACTAAATCAATGCGCCATAAGTACTTAAACATAAAATTATTATATCTGTTCATACATCTGAAAATATTTATAGTCCTTACGACATTTTATATTTAACTTAGCTTCACGCTATATCCCTAGCGGGGTAGGCACAGAGAACGGAGCGCCAAACGCTACGGTAACGACGACATTTTATATTTAAAAAAAAGTAATATCAGATGTATTACTGATAAATATTTACTATTAGCACTTTTTTCTTACCAAGCACCCCACAATTAGATCAATTTGTCTTAATACCTCGAGTGCATGCCATAAACGTCAAAAAGGGCATACACAAGTGGCCACATAGCGAGGGGCCGTGCATAGCTCTCCACCGTCATAATGAATTCCATAGCGACCTTCCGTTGCATCGCGTGCGATAAGGGTTAAAGCACTGTTATGTTTACGTTGTTTATACTGTGATTTGTACGTTCAAGTTGTGAAAATAGACTTATTTCTTTATTGTACGGTTTTTTTTTCCACGTTTTTATATATATTACGGATATTATAATCTTGTTACGTAAGTGTTAAGCTTTTACGTAGAAGCTATAGGAATTTTAAACTAAACTAGGTAATGAATTTATCGGAAATGCGCAAAAATTTTTACACTCGACAATCTGTTAAATGTATGTAACTTCAGCAAGTGGCTGGCTGGTTTCAGTAAGCGTTGGAATGATGCCAGTATTTTTCATCAAAATGCTTGCAACCTTACAGTGAAATGTTTCTGATGCAGAAAAATAAATATGCAAATGTTATTTCTCTGAATTTGCTCAATTAAACAGAGTTCTTCGTACAAAGGTTTCTCAAAGACGTTTATTAATTGTTACGCTGTTATATTGTTGAAACCTTAGAAAAACATTTCTTATGAATCTAATTAAAATAAACGTAGCCTACTTATTGAGTGGCAACTCTTGTAAAGTTATGTTATGAACTATTACTCCTTACATAATCTAGTACTTATATACAGATATAATATCGTAAAAAATGCTTTATGTGCTCTTGCACCTATTAATATATATTAAGGTATACGAGTAACGAGTATATATTGAGGTATTAAATCATTTAACGCTATTGTATTGGGTTACACTAAGAAACATAAGTATAATTAAAATTGCGGTATTTAATCGCAATTTATATAGGTATATCAATGACAATATCATATGACCAATATTTGTTTCTTGTCTTAAAAAATCTTGTAACACACTTGAAATGCTACACTACAGATTTTGATATAAAATACGAAATTCACAAAGGCAGTTTATCATTAAAAATGATCTCATGCGGGTCACTTATCCAGATTACAGGTGTACTGTATGCCTCCCAAACGGTGCAATTTTATCAAAAATATAAAAATTGTTAAAACATATTTTCTTATATATTTCAAAAAGCGATGATAACAATACAGTATTATTCCGTACTTCCTTTAACACTGATAGCCAAAAAACACAAATAGTGTTAAACCAAGTGTACGCAACACTAATATCAGAGAAACGCCTATGTACACTTCGCCTTGTAGTTTTATCAGGGCAATGATGTTAGACGCGACGTGCTAATTACTTTGCCTGGTGCCTCTAACAGGCGTTGTTAAATATAATTAGGACGAACACTTCACGAGAGAAGCGTAATTAGGTCTGGCGCAATCGCGAACTGGTACCTACATAGATTTGAAATCAACTTGCCTTTACAATTTTCATTTGTGAAAATCGACTGTCAGCGGTTTTATTTTTATTCTTCCTTAAATTTTAAAACTCTGTAATTAAAGTGCAAAAAAGTGTAATTATTCGCGTATTGTTGTTGTTAGTTAGACGTTGTGAGAGTGTACTTAAGATAACAATAGAATAACATTGCGAGGAGGTAAAAAAAAATAGTATGGAAAATTATTTTAATATTATTTTTGAGGTACGCATTTTTAATTAATAATGTTATAAATATTAAGAAGGAAAACAATAGTTAAAATTAATATTTTGAAACGTTAATAAATCTTACATCTTGTCAGAGTATCCTATTAGAAATTAGATCTTGAACAAATTTACATGTGTTTCAGAATTAGATATACAATTCCCATTTAATATGAAAGACTACTCAAAACGATATAGCTATTACGCATAAACCGTGACCTGGTAAATATCCATCTTGGCTTATCTTAAAAAATATATTTTTATTTAGACTATTACTTGCGTAAAACTTGCGTATTTACTCATAAATGTTATTAATAGGTGATACATAAGCTGTTTTCTTATAATAAAATAATTGAAAGCTTCACGTTGTATCCGCACGTAGCAAGTTACTTGATAACCTAGTGTTGAGATACTCCGAATTCATTAATATTTCGTTCCGTTCCCCAATTTCTGCCGTGCTTGGTCTCGTTACCAAAGCGGAGAAATGAAAATATAAACTTTTAAATCCCCCCGAGTTGGATCGAACCCACAATCGACTTGTGACGTGTATATTCACTTTACTTACATATGTACATACTTCCTATTATTATTTATACATAACTTATCTCATTTCCACAAAAAATAATATAGCTGAAGCTGAAAATTGTCCCAAAATTAAATTGCCTACGTCATTAAAACAAAAACAACTCCAATTACTCGTGACATCTTATTTCATAAAGTTAAGGATATTCGAGGCCGAGCACGACACGCGATGCCACGCCCTCAAACTCAATAAAGGCTCGACTGAACTACTTTTGAAATGTCAACTTCCATAAGTTTACCTTCAGTTATATCCTTTGAGGATTACGAATAGCAAACTATAAAGCGATTTCAAAGACTCATGGGATTCCTATTGTTTTGTGCCTCAGAGGAAAAAATACGACCGCAAATGAAAAAGACAACGTACAGACGAGCAATCCTAGTTAGTATTTTCAACTGAAAAGTTCGACAGAAAGGATGTATCCATCATTGCAATGAGACGTTTCTACGTGAAGACACTAGGAATTGGTAGTAAGGGGGTGTGTGAACGCATGCGCGAGGCCCAAGGACACGAATCGTGGCTCAGTCTGGCGGGAGGCATTGCCGCGGCCACCTGTCCCTTTACTCCTGCAAGATGAGGAGCGCCGCATAGCTCGCGACTGCGACCGAGCCCCGCATGCCACATCCAGGAGCCCCAGCTGCCGGCCGCAGAGCGACCATTAGCACCGAAGCCCCAAGGGCGCTCCGATTCAGCCTCGTAATTGGATTTTGACGTTCAATAAGCAACGTTATGCTGATTTGATTGGAAAGCGCTTTCCGCTTCGATATTGCAGCTTGCTTTACTTCCTCTCCGCGACTCCGCTTTGTGTAGATGCTTTATTTGTTTCTCAAAATTAATTAGGTATCGGATCTTTGTATTTTGTACTTACGTAACCTGTTACGAAGTTACTTGTGTATCAAAATGTGATTGTGCTATTATTTGAATATAGCTTATAGAGGACACGAGTGCTAAAAGTTTTAAGTGAATATGACTTGCTGGGAAAGCGTAGGATTACTTGGACCTTGTGCGCTTCTCGCCTCAACTGACGTCAGGGTGAGTCCAATTCCATAAAATTCAAGGTCTCTTCCCTCACGCCATCTGAATTGTAATTTACAACTTATACATATTAACGGGGCCGATTTGGCTTGAAAAATCAATTTTTCGAGTCAATGAACTATTAAACTACGTTATTTGTTTATAATTAATGAATATTATTATTAATAGGTTTAAGCGTTCATACTTTTTCCTCTAAACACAGAGTTACATAAACAATCCATTAGTATTATATATATTCAATTTTGGAAAACACATTCTTATTAGTTAAATATTTGCATTTCTAATGTTTATCTGACTTTAACTATATAATTTAGTCGGCCCTTAGAAGACTTGCTAATAACACCTAAACCGCAATGGTGTCAATAGTATTATTATCTACAGAAGAGATACTTCAAAGAAATGGATTCTGGCATTGTTTGGACTCTCTTTGGATTACGCAAGAGATGGAACCGTTCGAGGAAGTAAAGCCAGAACACATTTATTTAAAACCACTTTCAAGAGATGTGTACTATGCAAAGCACCCTGAAATACCAAGGAGTGAATCTGAAGATGAAATTTCAATAACCGTCAACGGTTTCAAAAATAAACATCGGGAATGGGAAAATAAAATAAATATAAGAAAATTTGAAGATTCTCAGAGAAGAAATTCTTTACAAACACTAAACGTGCCTCGTAATTTAGAAAAAAACTCATCACTCAATGAATGTAAAAGGGTTATATCAACAGTAGAGAATACACAAAAGAAAAGAATATCGGACAAAATTACAATTGACAATGCTCGGGTTCGTGATTTTTTTAAAAGATTATACGAGAGCATCCCACCTCCTCCTTTAGAGGATCTTGCAGAAAGAAATTGTAACACGGAAACAAAAGAATTTCTAGAAGAACTTAACGATTTTGATCTCCCGGATTACAGTGAATTCGAAAATGAACGAATATATTCCACGAATAATCATCAAACTGGTCCCCTTTCCTCCACACTGAAGAGGCAGCCGCAGTACCTAAATTCAACAACGAATTTCTTACATTCTGAGTCAAATGACTTTGAATCTTGGTATGAAACTATTTATGGGGTATCAGATTTAATTGGAACTGACGAAGAAAATTTATCTAATAATAATAATGACCTAAACGCTGACTCTGATGACTTTATATCGTGGACCGAAATAGTTAATATGTGCGGATTTAGTGAAAGTATATTCCAAAGCAAAGAACTTTCTGGTACTGAAACTTTTATTAGTCGATCGCATTACATCGATCATGATTATATATCTGATGTATCCGATATTGATGATGACATTGCCTACGCCAAATTTGCTGTAAGAAAATTACAACAAAGTCTTAACGTTAAAAGCTCTTTAAGAGACTCTTCCTCTATAGAAAATTTAAATATTGAAAATGATGAAGTCTTTAAAAGCAATATTATAAATATCGATGCTTCTGTGTATAAAGCGTTTTATCGCTTAGCTCCTGGCGACGAAGATGTGGTAAATGTTTAGTTAATGTACGTATATGTTAAGTTAGTGTATTCTACATATTATGCAAATTCTTTTTAATAATAAATTATATATTTATTTGAGTGTGTTTTATTTATTTGTCGTCGTAAAACGTAGACTTATTGTAATTATATTAAGTAGATTTTGTCTATGTTAATCGCACATTCATATTATATAAGAAATAAAATGAAGAAATTGTTTCAGCCTCCAGAAAACGAGTTGCAAAAGAATTCCGACCGCGTGCTCTCGGAGCACGAATTGCGGGTCCAGAGGTCACTGCAAAAACTCAATGTTCCGGAATGGTATGAATATTTTAATATATACGTCGATATTTCAGTATACACCAACAACTGTTTTAGGTTGATATGTTAACCCAAGGACGTAAATAAAAATGAAGCTACAAACGACGGATATGTAAATCGATCACGTAAATGTATAAAAACGAATTCACTTTTCTTTTTGTATAAATTGTGAGTGGCGTATTAGAGTATAAAGATATTCATAACTACTCCAATTCAACAAACAACTTCACACGCTTATGACAAAACTAGTGCTGTTTATTAAAATTAATGACGCCTTAATTATATCTCATGCGGACATGACTTAATGAACATTAGTGCTAATGTTGCTTGTTTGTAAGATGATAGCAGAATATTATACGGAACAGAATAAAACTGCTATGCACGGCAAAAACGTATATAAAATGTATCTATATTTTAAATGCTTGTGACTCTCTTTAATTACTAATTTAATATACTCACTCACTCAGTTTCACGCTGTATCCCGCACATGGCAGGGTAGGTTGAAGTATTGCGTGTTGAGTGGCGGAACTCAACGCCCCGTTTTGCCTTGTACCAGAGCGAATAAATGTAAACATTAAGTATTAAAATTGAAAATATTAAATATTTCATTTCCTCGAGTGTGGATCGAACCCGTAACCCGTCAGTTACAATCACACGCTTATGCCGCTGCGCTACGACAGACCTCAAATTTAATATGTTTTTATATAATATATATATTATTCAAATAAATGACAAACAATATTGCTATAAAACCTATCAACATGAGAATTTTATCCAGGCATTTTTAATATCTTTCTACCGATGCTCAACGAAACAAAGTTCTATAGAGCGATATAAAGATAACGCCCTCTCTTATTCTCTATTGTTTGACCTGCACCTTGCAATCTATAATACCACACAAGACAATATCATAGGCTTTTTACTAAAGCAAGCTCTTAAAATAGCAAATTAATTAGTTTCATATTAATAACCTTATGTTACTGCGTTTTATCCGACAATTCGTTAATTTGATGTACATTATTTTAAAATCACAGGCAGCGACAGTATAAGAAAAGCTATTTTATTAAATAGGTACCTAGGGGCCATCCATTAATCACGTGATGTTTTTTGAAGCATTTTTAACTCCCTCTCTCTCCTTGGTGATACGTGGTGAGATTTAAACTTATTAATTACTTACTTATACATATGTACACGTGATATCTTGCTGCAACCCCCTTATGATATTTCGTGATTTTCGCCGAACCTCCTCCCCCTTTTCGAACCTTACGTGATTAATGGACGGCCCCCTATTTAATACATAATTGTAATAAACATGAAGTTGATACTGTTGAAAGCTTAAATTATATTTTTTATTATATTTTTTTTTTTGACAAAACAGAAATATCTTACCCAAGTTATCTTTTCTATTATAGTAACATTATATAATTTTTTGTTCATAATGTAATAATACAGTCTTTATTGCTTTCCTAATAATGAAACGTTTTATTGTCAATTTAACAGAATTCCTTTGACGTAAGCTCAAAGTTAAAATACTTAAATTATCATAATTTGTATTGCAGGTACAAAAATGCCCCAACTCCTCGGGAAGGCTTCCTACTTCGCAAGCGGCTGTCTGATGCATCAGCGTCTGCGGCACGCTGGAGCGGCCTCAATTCTAAGACCACTTCGCTCGGCAGCCTCGGCGCGAATGCGCAGCCGCCCCCGCCTCAACTGTCCCCGCACACTACTAGCTTTGGTAGATGGTCCACTAGCCGCCTTAACTCGAACCAGGTTAGTAACGCATCTTCCTGTATCTTTTAAAACTTTTTGAAGCTTCTCTCACATTATATAAGCTAGTTTAAAAATTTGAACATATTTTTGTCTTGCAAACTGTTTTATTCTAGCTTCACGCTGTAGCCCACATATGGCAGGGCAGGCAGAAGGAACTTGGGAACCTAATGTTAAGACGCTCCGTTCCTTCCCCACTTATAAATAAGGTAATGAAATATAAAAAACTGTATATATTTCAGACTTCACCGTGTTCCTCTACGCGGAGTAGCATCCGCGGCACAAGTCCTTTATGCTCGCCGTCTACTCGCTCCTCTTTTAGTGCAAGACAGCCATATCTAGGTTGGAGAAGTCAAGAAAGATTGAATACTACACCGCGGACGCCACACGAGAGGTAAATGCTTTTAAAAATATATAGAATTGTTATTACCTTTTGATACTGATAGATTTTTTTTTCTGTAATATTTTCGTGGATAATTTATATTGTTCAATATTATTTAATGAATTTTTGTCCGTACTTGTTAATTTTGTGTGAAGGATACAATTATATCATATTGTTAAAGGAGTACATACACTGAGCAGAAACAATAACTTGGGGTAATATATAATAGAAATGAAATTGTTTTATGGGAACATTTATTCCTTTTTACATCTAAAATTAGGACAAAGGCGTATGTATGTGACTTGTATTCTTAAACCGCGTCTTTTACTCACCTAGCGTGACTTGACCTCATAACGCGTTCATATCTTCACTTTAGAAGCAACTCTATGTAAGCGAAATTTTCTTCTTAAGCTAAGGAAACTCCCTGACCTTTTAATGATGTAGAATCCTATTAAAAAGATAAAGTTTTGATATGGGTGGGTGCACTTACTGTTTTGGTCTTTATCTTTTAACAATTTATATAGTTCACGTATTTGGTGGTAGACTATTCAATAACATAGGCACATAATTTTCGTTTTAAGAAAGTAATATAATTATTTTTAACAGTAATCAATGCTTGGAATGAAATTTATAATCTTCGCAAGTATGAAACCATTATTAGTGACTTTGCAAAAACATAAATATTTTTGAAAACATATTTCTTTAATAATTCTGCAGCTTGTTAATAAATGTGTTTTATTGCCTTTTAGGTTAGCCTCATCCCTTCTTCAGCAATCCGCATCAGCTAAAGCTTCAGAGGAAATTCAGTCGTCAATCAAAGAAGTCACATCGGCGATAGTGCACTACGTGTCAGGGCTCGAGCCGGCTAATGGGGATATCGACAGGCAGCCCTCACCGAGATCCAGTCAAAAGCTCTATTGGGTCGAAAGTTCATTTGTTGGTAAGATTAATTACAATTTTCAGTTATTATTTTTTGTTTGCTTAATAAGTACATATAAACTCATTTTCTATACTCGTATTCATTCATTATAAGCTTTCAGTTAACATTTTCAATGTAGCAACTTGTTGCTATTCATAAAATATTTTCGCAAACTTCCTTTTCATAACTTCTATCGTAGTAATATGTAGTAAAAGGCAGCGATAGAATAAATGAATGGGAATTTAGTTCGAAACAAATTTCAATTGCAGGCACAAAACCGCTAGAGTCGCCGCAAACACCGCTAGTAGTATCGGAGGCGCTGCCCCCGCCCCACCCGCGGCCGCCGTCCTCCCTGCGCCTCGACCACCGCGCGGCGCCCGGTGAGCGAGCGTGACCACCTCATACATTGCAGGTTTCGATACCCGCGAACACATTCCCCTTGCAATAACACCAATGTATTACAAAATTTGCCGCGATTTAATTTTTACAGTACCTGATAACGTTTTGATAATGCATTTATAATTATCCCCTGATATCCAAACCTGCAGTGTTAATTGACACTTTGTGCGTTCACTTTGTGTTTGTAGTGAAATGGAATCGTAAAGTCGTTAAAGCTGAAGGATTTCATTTGACGTGTTGTGTAATAGAGCTTTATAGTGTAAGACTCAGGACCATATGCGTACATAGCGTCGCACCGATCACTTTTTGTGCAAGCATTTATTTGTGCATTACAATTAGGCACCGGCTTGTAGCGGCTTCAAATATTTGTGGCTTGTCATTTTTGTGAATTGGCGTAATATATATATATATTTTTTATTATTCTCAAAATTATTGCCAGTGTATTGTTTTATAATTTTTTTAATGCTAGCAAAGATTTAATTTTTAGTTTATCACATTTCATTTTTTTTTTAATTTATTTAGTTTTTTGCTATATACGTATCCAGCTTATGGAACATATCACAACGTCTTAGCGCAATGCTTGCACTTTATACTTTATAAAGGAATAGTCAATAGATAAGAATTTAATGAATTTATTGCCATAACTATAATTTCAAGAAAATCGGAAATGAGAACCAGTTACAAGTATTTTATCATACAATGTACAGAATAAATTATTTTTGTTTGTGTGTTTATTTTGTTAACGCAAATCTATATTGATTAGTTTTAATATTAGAAAATAATACGTAGTTTTGTAAATACAATATCGCTATATATTACTTTAGGTGCTAATTACCTGTTACCTACTTACTATCCTATTTAAATTTCTGCTGTCATCTTTAGTTTTTAGTCACAAATAATCTAAATAAATCACATTATAATATAATATCAATAAATATATATAAACAAGGCGACAGTTATCAGAACCATGATATTATGTGGTGGTGAGAAGTGACACAGACTGATGTCTCAAAAATTTAAGTTCCTTCTACTTGAATCACCTCGTAATTTATATTTGGGGCGGCACGTCCCTAAGTAAATTATACAGGTTCTGATTAGGTTAGAAATTATAGTATCGCGTACAAAATTCGCACCGCCGAAGATAAATTCCGAAAATACGCCCCCGATTATATTTAATCAACGATACAATTTTATCGTGCGAAGCCTTCTTTTTAACTGAAAACTCTAATTCTAATTAGTCTGTGCCCATTTTAACAGTGAAATATGGTTTATACTTTCATGTTAGTGCAGTAGCTCTCTATATTATTAGCAAACTAATTATTTCTGTATCAAAAGTGTAATTTTATTCGTTGTAATAGCTATATAAAATGTTATAGAATCTCGGTACCTTCTTGTTTATAGAATGAAGTAAATATTGTATGTCTCCATTACATTTTATATCATTGTATGTACCTTTTAAGTTAAACTTTACTTATAATGATTATTAAATATATTCAGTTTTATTTTATTTTTGTTTTATTTTTTATTTCTGTGACGTTTTAATTATGTTCAATTTTTTCTTGCTAGTATAGAATATAGTGTAAAGTAATTCGAAGACAGTAGTCGTTTTATTATATTAAAAGGTGTTCGATAAATTATGGAAAATAACAAGACTAACCAGGGTAAGTGAACATTATTATTTGAAATTAGATATAGTTAATCACCTTGTCCTGTTTTATGCACCTGTTTCAATTGTTTTACATTTACGCTTACTAAATATAATATAGGTACTTACTAAAAATATTTACTACAAATTTAAATGTCTTCTGAAAGAACTCAATGTTGCCCTTATAATTTCTATGCATATTTTATTTCAACAATTTTAGTTAATCCTTAAAGTATAATATTGCAATCAGATTTACTATTTAAAAATTCTAATATTAAACATATATAATATATATAAATTACCGGCGACTGGCCATAACTAAAATGTTAATACTTACAGACTTTCAAGATTCCCAGCGTTCACTTAACCTGGGTGTTGCTAGGCCGTCCCCCAGCTCTACCACGTTGGAGGACGTGCTCGATTCGCTTCTAGGTCTCCCTTCGCAACCAACGAGGATACCGACTCCTCAACCCAGTCCGAGAAAATCTGCTAGCCCTTATTTTTTATTAGGCGGGAAGGTATGCATATATCGTTAATTATTTAATATGATTTACAAATTATTCTAATTATATATGTATTAAATAACTATGCATACTTTCTTATGTATTTTCATTGAATACAATTTGAAATCGCTTAGTTTCTTCTAAACTATAAAGCTTGTATTGATTAATTTCATATTTTAGCAGTTCAAGTGGTTTGTACCTCGTATGATAAAATGAAGGTAAACTCTTCAAAAGCTCAAAATTTTTGCCTACATTGCTTTCAGAGCCCACGCTACGAGCAGTTAGCAAGTAGTGGCCATAGCAGCATATCACCTGCATCGCGCTTCATCAGTACGCCTAGCGACCCCAGCTCCTTCACCGACCCCAGTCCCGATCGACCAGGTAGGAACGATATGTAAGTCAAACCGTTCCAATTTTTTTATATTCTCACCTAACACGCCTTACATTTTTGTCCTAATTTTCGCTTGTACCATTTCAAAGTTTTTAGGAATTTACATGGAGGACCAAAGAATGTCAAGAAGCTTCAGGTATTATATATCCCTTAATAGTTCTCCTACAATGTATGCCCACTTTTGACCTGCTCAACCCTCTTAAACTTCAATTTTCTGGCAATAAATCTTATTATACTATATTTAATATAGTATATATTTGTTATTATATTTAATATAGTATATATTTGTTCAAAATTCTCCCTACCACAGTAATTTTGCATGTCCCTGTGATAGACTAGGATGTATGTCCAAGCATGCTGTCTTGTCGTGTAGCATCTTGACTTAAGTTACATTCTTGTTTATTTGCTAAACGGTCCTGAGTCTTAATAATCATACTCCCTTTGATATTATTTAGTACTAATAGGATTGTGTTGCAGGGAAGGATACAGTTGATGTTCCGGGAACAATGCAGGAGTCTAGGCGTCCGAGATCGGCGCAGGGCGATCATTCTCGAAGACGGAGTGAGCCCTTTGCCCATCCTAGTACGTCTTTAGACCGCCGCACGAGCCTCGATGCCGCTGCCTTACGCTCAGAAGTAACTCTTCATAATTCAAAAACATCCCTTGCCTCGCTTCAAACAGAAAACAGTACTGATGATGCATTCGTTAAATGCAAATATCCTAAATGTTCCTCCCGCGCTCCCCATTTAGATGCTAAAAGACATTACAAGACATGTCACAACTGCACCACTATGTACTGCTCCAAAGAATGCAGACGATCCCATTGGGAAAAACATAGAAAAGTTTGTCTTCATTCACGCGCAAGTACATTGTGCCGACAAATAATCTCCGCTGCGAAAGAAGACTCTAACTCCTTAACACAAATAAGTACAATTGCACATAAGGGATATTTGGCCCAAGGGAGAGGAGTCGTAAAAGTCTTTTTCACAAGTCCGGAAGCAGCCGAAAAATTCACCACACATGGCTATCAATATTTGAGCGAGCCAGAGTTTGTGAAATGGACGTCTCTACAACCTAACGAAATGGGTGCAGAATTATATACAGAAGTAGTAAAGCTTTGCAAAGCCTACAACCCAGAAACCAGAGTCATATTATACGTTGCTGTTTGTATTATAAGCGAGGTGCCTACAAAAGGTGCTGTGAAATGGGAACGGCAAATGGTGTCAAGATGCGCAAAGCTGCGCCTTAGTAAAACAGTGTCCCAAGCAATTCAAGAACAAAATAGAAAGCGAAATAGAAGAGACAGTAAAGGCACGCCCGAAGATCGAGAAACGTTGATACTAACATCAAAACTAACGAACGCGGGAGAGAAAAACGCAGCAACAGCGCACAAATTCAGAGAGATATGCTTTAGAAATATCATAAACGAATTAGAAAGTCGGGGAGTTGTGTTGAAGAAACATTTCCCTGAGGTATATTCGAGGTTAGCGGCGTACGTGGACGGAACAAGTGATAGGTTCATCCCAATGACTATATACCCCCGGGACGCTAACAGTGGGAAGTCGTTTGTGTGCGTGATAATCCCGGACAGTGAGGCGGACGCGCCAGTCGATGGGAAGGTCGTTACCGTAGACGTCGGTATCGACCGGTCGAAGCACCAACTATCGACGCCCATGTGATCCAGGCTATATCTTAGATCATTTATCCATGTATATATTTCAAATTTAAAAGAATATAATCGCTCAAAGCTGTATTCTTATGAACGATTTTGGCTATTTCGTATTTTTCTTCTTCACGAGTCGTTCGTAATTTGGTGTTGGATGTGCTCCTTATCTACTTTCATAATTTTTGTCAGTGTTATTCTAATACCTTATTATATAAAAATGCAGCGTTCACAATGAATAATTAAATTATATATTAATATGCGATTATAAAGAGAGTAAATTATTCTTATATTTGTATGTGTGAACATATTAAAAATGTCACAATGAATTAACAATTT
This sequence comes from Eueides isabella, assembly GCA_019049475.1. NCBI lineage: Eukaryota > Metazoa > Arthropoda > Insecta > Lepidoptera > Nymphalidae > Eueides > Eueides isabella. Next base: position 13,180,967 of record CM032385.1, read on the forward strand.
ATGAAAAAAATTATGTATGGCATTTAAGTCCTTTTTACTCTAAAATATTTTAATAATATTAATAAATGTAACCATTTTCACTGAATATTTGAATGTTTAATATAAAAATATTTTATAAATTTAACAATTTTATATTATATGCCTTAAAAATTTGGCTTTTATTTAAGTTATATACAATTGTTGTTTTAACAAAAATAAATATTTTATTTTACATTCATAGATATTATTATATATGTTATAAGTAGGTATGTGTGGTCATAGTGCAGCTACCAAACGAAAAGAATTTTATACTGTGACATTTTTGGCCAAAAGTGTTAGGTAATATTCTATATACTAAAATCGAGCAAGTAGGTATGTTATAAAAAAAGTATCATCCCTCGATTGAAAAGCTCCTGAAAAATCAATAATTTTTGGCAAACATCTGAAACACTTTACTACTTAGGTAATTTGTATAAAATTCTTTTTGTTAAGATTTTTAAGTAACACTTAAATTATAAAATGCTTTTTGAATACCATCACAATGTATGTTTAAACCTGTATTAATAAATTGCTGAAAATGCTAAAGTATAAGTACATTACAAGTCATATTTTATTTTTTAGGCAAAGTAAGTGTATTTAAAATGCCTGTCATTATACATTTTGACAATACTTTAGTAGATATATTAACAAAAATAATTATTATACAATTAATATTTAAATAAATACATAAAATATTAATTGTTTCATGTTTTATACTAAGCATGTGAGCTTGTTTAGTTATGTGTGTTATATTTTATTAAATAATATAATGACTTATCTTCTGTTAATTATATATTTATTACATAAATATATAAAATACAATTATATATATATATATATATATATATATATATATATATATATATATATATATATATATATATATATATATATATATATATATTTCATGTATTTCAAACATTTCATAGCATAAAATATTAAATAGCTGATACGAAAGAATATATATATTATTCAAATAGGTCTCATTTAAAACAGTATTAAAATAAATAATGGCGCAGGATTAACATCAATATCACTCCTGTCAACAGTGCCAATTAATAAAATGAGTATTTTTATTGAGAAAGAGAATTTTTCTTTACTAAAATTGGATATTTTTTCAGTACGGATTCATTAAAATTAATAATTCATTAAATTAAAATAAAAAAATCGCTATTAAATTGTGGCAAAAGAAACAATAAAAATAATTCATAAATAGACAATAGTTAAATTAGATCTCAGTCTCAATTATACAGAAGTTTATTTATAATATGTACATGTATGAATAATTATTCAAGTAATTCAGCAATATGTATTTATGTTTTAGTTCAATAACGAAATTGAAGCCATTCCAAAAATATTGATCCTGATTAATTACTTTTTTAAGTATGGATGGATAAGAAAAAATCTGTTTACATGCCAAAATTAGAATAAACATAATAATAATGAGTGAGTGGTTTAATCCGTTTGTAATTTATTGCAATTTTACTTGTATTATGACTGTGTTAGATAGAGATCTTTGATGTTTTGATACATTTGGACGATTGTAGGCAAAGATTAACAAATGATGGGTAAAATTATACTCATTTGTCGCTTGCGGGTTCAAGCGGATTCTTGATGTCATTTAAAATATTTAAACTTACTAAAAAGTCTTATATCATCGCCATATAAATTCGATAATTTTACCTATTATCGTTATAATCCAATTTTCTACTTTCCGCATAATAATGTTATTGTTATCATGTTACTGTGGTGTTCAATTTACAAGGCAGTCAAAATATCCTCTACAATTATATGTAAAAAACACACATTTTTACAAATATAAAAGGTAATAAAAGTATCTAATATTATATAATATTTAAACCTACCTACTAATTTCATATAGGTGTATCGTGCCTCGCTAGATTCCTTACAGATAGAAGTTAAAATATGTTTACATTATATTTATTTAGTGCTTGTTTGTTAGGTCATTTAGATTTATTTTAATATAAATGATTATGTAGGTAATATAAAAATGTACACATGTTATTAATAATAGTAACTTCAACATTCCTTTAGCTAGCTTCCGTTAAAAATCATAATTTAGATTATAACTTAATATCTTCTATAGTTATTTGTAAAACTTATGAATGAAAATTGCCTCGTAAAAAATATTTCATACATTGATTGATATATTCATATTGTTACCATATCAATTGTTTTTCATAGTCTGGTATAGATTTTTTTATCTAGTTGTCCCTAATATGTACGTATTTCAAATAAACAATGCAGCTAATAATTTTGTTTCATTTTAAACAAAAGCTTCATATGTTTTCTTAGATGAACCATCGAAGCCGTCGACAATTTGTGATATTCATGAATTGTGATTCAGAGTATATTAATTCTTTTACGAAGTATCCTTATAATCAACAATAGTGGTAATGAGCACTACTTTATAAAAGGTACAAACTTGAAACTAGTGATCTTATAAATTTATTGCTAATACTTGTTTCAGTACGTTTGTCAAAAAAATGAACTAAACATTAATTATCGAAAGTAATTAAGTATTTTAATTATCGAAATTATAAAGCATCAGCTATTGAAAAGTAGATCGTGCGTGGGGAATGGAATTTCTTAACATTAGATTTCCTTTTTCTACCCGATTTAATGCAGGACAAGACTTATTTCGAGATAAGGACTTTTGGAAATTTTGTAATACAAAATTTAGTTTTTAGTAACATGCTGTAATAATTAGAAATTAATTTAAAATAACATGCTACAGGATGATTTGATGCGCATGAAATTAAAAAAATAAAAAAGTCCTTATCTCGGAAAATTGCAAGTAGCTCACTGCAATTAACAAAGTTTTCGGTTAAACAAAACTCCACTCAAACCGGTTCATTCAGTTAAGAGCTACCTCGGTAGAATGAACCGGTTTGAGTGGAGTTTGGAGATTTGTATGAGCTAGAGTGGAGTACCTCTGTACTGCAACAAAGCTGTTACAAAGCAAACACACTGACAGACAGACAGTTTAATCTTATAAAATCCCCTTTTTGAATGGGAAATAAAAATTGTCCTTTCATTCTTTTACCGATAAATAGTATAGTATTCATTTTAGTACTAAATTTTAAAATAGTACCGAGTTTTAATACTAATAAAATTTAAATTTCATAAAATGTGTAATTATAGTAATAGAATGATATTTACTTTTTATTGAAATAGCAACTAAATAGGTTTTATGAAAATGACAATACGATTTATGAACGAAACTTTGACCTTTGACTTTGACATTAGTTTGACATTTAACCAAGTGTTTCAATTGGATTGCATCCGAAGAGCGGAAAACGTAATTTTTATTTTTGTTGCACTTATGTTACGAAACTGACGTGCATACCTGAGAGATAAATAACAATTGAGCGGTAATTTAATATTCTTTGGTAAATATGGTGCCAGCAAATGTTATTTATGCAGCAGTACCTATTTCTGTAGTAATTGCACTAGGACTAATACGCAAGTGGCGATCTAGAAATTGGGCGAAGTGCACGAGTAATACATGTTTGCGAGGTAAAACTTTTCTTATTACTGGCGCTAACAGTGGAATTGGCTTAGAAACAGCCAAAGCTCTGGTGAAAAGGAAAGCTAGAGTAATATTTGCTTGCAGAGATATAGATAAAGCAAAAGAAGCAATCGCAGAAATTAGAAAAGAACAACCTCAGGGTGGCGAACTGGTAAGTTGAACTGTAGACAAATTCAAATAAATACTTATGTATTATTATATTTTTATAGTTTGACTGTATGCTTCCATATTCCAGATTCCTATGCAGTTAGATTTAGCATCATTTGACTCTATAGAAAAGTTTGTTAATGTAGTTAAAGCTGGGTTTTATAAAATAGATGTGCTTATAAACAATGCTGGTGTGTCAATTCCATTGAAACAAGATTTGAAAACAAAAGAAGGTTTTGAGATTCATCTTGGTGTCAATCATTTGGGACATTTTTATCTTACTAACTTACTTCTTGATCAACTAAAAAAAGCTTCACCAAGCAGGTAAGTACAAAAACCTGTTTTATATTTAAATAAAATATTATTGTAATTATATATTGAATAACTTTGAATATTTTTTAACATATTTTAAATTTAATATGTTTTTTGAAACCTATCAATAAACATATCAATTTGAACACTTCACTACACTTCCCCATGAACTACTCCAGAGTATTTTGTTGTATTATATTAATTCCCACTTAGCAGAGTGTTTTTTTTTATATCCTTGCTTTAGTACTAAAATAAAACTGAGTTCATTACACTCATTAAGCTCTGCCACTAGGCAATGTCTTAATATTGAAGTGAAAACTGGACAACTGAGTTTCTTAACATAGAGTTCCCTCTGCTAACCTTGCTGTGTCGATGGCATGCCAATGCTAATATAAATATGTATATAAATTTAGAAAATGTATCAAAATTTGAATGTAGCATTCAAACTTGCACCTCTAAGTAACCTTCCAATAGCCACAGCTTCAAATAGTAATACATTGAAAATTTATACAATTTCTAAATTATGAAGTAAATATATATAATTTTTATTCAAACAAATATAATTTGTTTTAGAATTGTCATTGTATCATCAACTCTTCATGAGAGAGGAAAATTAAATTTCAATGATCTAAATATTAAAGGAGAAATTGAAGAAGCTAAAAAAGGCAAAGGTGGCCGTCACAATCCTGGTTATTGTAATTCTAAGTTGATGAATGCATATTTTGCGAAAGCACTGGCTACGAAACTTAAAGGGGACGGTGTAGATGTATACGCTTGTTGCCCTGGATTCTGTTATACTAATTTGTTCAGGTAAGAAATTATTCAGTATGGTTTGATAATAGAAATGTTACATGACCCCATTTACTGTAAAATCATTGGTTAAGTGTTGGTTTGGAAAAAATAAACTATTTTCATTTATTCACTTTTGTCATAAGCAGCATCTTGACATTATGCCCTATCAGCTCACACTGACATATGTAAAGTAAAGGTGCAATAAAATACAATTAAAAAACAAACATTCTCTATATAACATATTCATCATCATTATGATCAGTTACCCAATGTTCATCATCATATGATCAGATCATCATCATGATCAGTTAACCAACATCCACAGCTGGGCATACACCTCCAATACAAATGGTTCTGCATCGTCTGCATCCAACGGGCCCCTGTAACCATTACTAGGTTGTTAGTCCATCGAGTGGGTGGTTGACCCACGCTGCGTCTTCCCGTTCGTGGTCTCCACTCAAGAACCATACGGCTCCAACGGATACCATTTGCGGACTATATGCCCCGCCCACTGTCACGTCAACTTGCTAATCCTAATCCGCTGGGCTATTTTAGTCACTTTTGTTCTTACGGATCTCCTCATTTCTGATTGGATTGTTTGGTCTAATTAGAAAATCAAGATTAAAATGTGATGGTCTTTTCTATATTTACTTTAAGGTCTACATGTATGGAGAATCTGTTGAGGCCTTCGAGCATGCCTAAATCCTCTAGCGATTCTGTCATGATCGTTGTCATGATCATATTGTTGTGATATAATCTGCAAATTGAATGTGAGTGATATATTTGCCGTTAATATTAATGCCGAATCCGTTTTATTCAAGAAGCTAGAAGGCGTCTTCTAGCGCGATGGTAAACAGTTTCGGAGATATAACCTCTCCCTGTATTACTCCGCGCATTAATTGGAATAATCTTTGTACGCTTTTCTTACTCGAATCGACATAGTGTCGTTTTTAGAAAGACTGAAGCAAAGCCCGAGTCTGGATCTGGATCAAAGGCTTTTTTATAGTCCACAAACGCTAAGCATAATAGAAGGTTCTACTCTTCGGTGTTCTTAAAAGCCCTTTCGGAAACCGGCTTGATCGGGGGGCTGGGAGCCATATTTCAAATCGGTGTTATCTGCCTTCTTAAAGAATAAGACGGTGATGCTCCTGTTCCGTCCGGTGTGATACCTTCTTCGAGCAGAACAGAATTCAAGAGCTATAAACCACTTTAAGTACCGTTTTTCCACCCGCTTTCAGAAGTTCCCAAAATGATTTCGTGCTCACCCGGCACCTTGTTGTTCTAAAGCTGCTTTAGAGTAGTTACTTTAGTTAGTATAGGTTGACATCTAGGTCTTGGGTGAAGTGTTAGGTAAACTTGGCTCTCAGTTCTTTCTCCAACCCAACACCAGGTGTGATAGACGATGTGTACCACTGTCCATAAAAACTTTTCATCTACCTTAGAATGTCGGCTTTAGTCGACGTTATACTGCCGTCCTCCGTCTACAACTTTGTCAACCGGCTTTGCCCATCATAGATCTATTTTAGCGAACGCTTTGGAGCCTTGGTTCCGTTCGATCTTCAATACGTTTAGTATTGAAGTCACAAATGTCACGTCGCAGAGATGTGTTAATCTCTCTATTGAGCTGCATATAAGACTCCGCGTCGTCGGCGTCGTATTTAATTATTTTGATTTTCATGCCATGTGCGGAATATAGCTTCATGCTGTATTCCGCACATGGCAGGGTAGGTAGAGGGAACCTGGGAACTTAATATTAAGACACTCCGTTCCGTTCCCGACCTTACGCTGAATTTGAGGCAATTCATTTTGAGTGGCGGAACTCATCGCTGCACTTTGCCTTGATAACAAAGAAATGAAAATATTAAATATTCAATTTCTTTAAATGAGAATCGAACCCCCAACCTGTCGCATTTACAGTTACGTTTGTGGCCTGCGGCACGATAGGCCTCGATATATTATCATCATTTGAATATTAATCATTGAATCGATATTTGCAATTAGTAATTGTATTGTTTATTTACAAGGATTTCCTGTGCTTCACTAGATAGTTCTATACATGCTTATCACGTGAATATTGGTAGAGGTCAATGGGACACATTCATTGTGTATTTTTATCAAATTCACTGATTATATTTAAAACGGTTTAAAATTTTATCTTTCCATTCAAGTTGATGATTATAATATATTGGCTTAGACTACAAAATTAATTTAAGATATCAACAACGCTAGGATTTCTTTTTAGCATTTGTTTTTTACCACATTGCAGCATCATGCATTGAGGCAGTCAGTCAGTTATATATAGAAATATAGTGTTAAACATTCCATTCCCCATTAAGAATCTTCCGTTTCCCACTTTCCGCCGTGTTGACTTGAATTGAGCACTGCGATCGCGACTGTTGTGCATGATGACCAAGATTTAAATCTACCTATGAGAAATGATGTTCACACCCAAACATGGAATTCGCTGATAACAAGAAAATAATCTTCAACGAGAATCTTTCGGCGTCTTTGTTTCTTCTCAGCAAAAATCGAAATTAATAAAAATAACTCAAAAATAAATTTGACATACATAAATTTGCGTATTGTATTATATTATTTATGTTACAGGTACTTCGTAAAATGGTACCACTACATTTTAATGGCACCAATTGCGTTCTTCTTTATGAGGTCAGCTAAGCAAGTAAGTAATGCTAATAATACTAATGAAAAAGGTTAAATGTTAGAATTGTGAAATGCATTATTGTAGGGTTACCATGAATTTAATGTTGTAGAAGTTTTTTTCGTCACTTAGATATATTTGTCTGTATGTACTATACTTTTATTTGGTGCGAAGTTGTTATTACGAGCGCGTTGAAATATTTTTTTTATTTTAGTATATGTACTATTTATTAGTAATTATATATCTTTTAAAATAACCACTCACATATTTAAAAACCGAATAAACATCTTTATATAATGGAGCCTTGTTTGTTTATCAATTACATTAGATTTTTCAACTTAATGTCCACAATAAAACAGTTGTGGTCACATTGGTTACTGATATCAAAATAATGACGTGGTATTCCTTACATAAGTGTATTGATAGAACAACTGGGCCTCATTAGGTCATTGCACTGTACTTCCTAACTAACTACTCATAATATTGAAATAAGGTTGCCATGAGTGTAAATTCAAATCCCACTTAAAATTATATATAATTTTAAATACAGGGGCTCCTTAATCTTTATAAAAGATTTTAAGACTTAAACTTGACTTTCAAACTTATTAATTCAGAATTCCCGAAGCAAACTTTTCCAAAGATAACAATGAAAACTTTTGTATCTGTTTAAGCTCTTACGTGTAAGAAATACAACTAATAAAAAAGAAATACACTCCTTTCTGGATTTCACACTTGACTGTATAAAAACTATATATATATATATATATATATATATATATATATATATATATATATATATATATATATATATATATATATATATATATATATATATATATATATATATATATATATATATATATATATATATATATATATATATATATATATATATATATATATATATATATATATATATATATATATATATATATATATATATATATATATATATATATATATATATATATATATATATATATATATATATATATATATATATATATATATATATATATATATATATATATATATATATATATATATATATATATATATATATATATATATATATATATATATATATATATATATATATATATATATATATATATATATATATATATATACACATATATATAAATTGAACTCAAAACCGTCGCATGCAATGTAGGTAACATTAGTAGAACTTGGAATATTATAATTAAATTAACCTAGTATTTCATTACGTATTTGAATGATTCTCGATTAATAAGTAAATAGGCGAAAAGCTTGTTAATTATTCGTAATTAAATGAGTTTAAAACAATGCTTGAAATCAAATGACGTCACAATTCACTACATGTTAGAAGAATAAATTAAAATAACAAATGCAATTTTTTTATTCAAAAATAAAATATTTCTTAATAATATTTCTCACTGCATTATTCAAAATGATCTAGATTACAAGTTTATCAACATCTTAGGACAGTATCATAAAGATATATAAAGTCACTTGCACTTCACGGTTCTTATCGCCTTGTACAGTAAATATTGTAGTGTTTTCATTACAATTATTAAATAACAGCGAAATATAATAATTAATACCATTGTATTTCTCATTTTACTGCTGTACAGTTATTGGAAAGTTCCTATAAAAATAACGTTCGTATTCGAATAACCATATCATATTAATTAATTATAATATTTCTTACATCTCTTGGGGCTAAATCCTTTTCCACTACAAAAGAGTAATCGAGTTCGTATCAAATTAACTTTCTGTATGCAACTAGTCCTTTGTATATACCTACATATTGGTGGGAATGTAGGTAAACATGCAGTATGCTCTTGCGAGTTCAACGTAGTCCTTAATGGGTCCGTAATGAGTGTGTTATTACAGGTGTATGCAATTTACTCTGCGTGCGTAGTAACGCACTGCTCTACGTAGTATTTAAGATTCTACATATATTTTGAGATTACTTAGAGTTATAGATATAGAGGATTTTGAAACAACACAAATGGATTTATATTAGTCCATGATTATCCTTTTTCTATAAACGCGGGGTTGCATCAGTTTAATTGTTTATCAATATTAATTTCATTAAATACATTTTAAATCAAGTAGACCTTTCAGTAAAAGGTTGAATAGACAAATATATGGTCGCAAATATAAGTAATAGTTACCGAAACTACATTAATTAAAATGTAATGTTTTATAAAAGCAAATAAATAATGAATAATGCTATTCTTAAGATACAAAAGATAAGTAAAATCAAACTTAGCAACGTCGTACATATATTATATCTTAAGTACATATATATAGATATAGTAAAATATTAGTTAACAATTTTACTATCTTTTGCATATCAACTATATTAAATATTTCGATAGATTTGATATGTTTATTGCGACAATTAGTAGATATAAATTTACAAGCTAAATTATATTACATACAGATTTGATATCATATTAAATCAGTGTCTGTAGCATTAGCTATATTCGTTCGGTTGTTAATTTTTTTCTCCAGTATTCATACGTGATAAGAACGAATAATAGAGAGAAAAAATATTAAGTTAATGGTTCACGAAAAAAGTATGCAGAGTGAAACTGCAAATAAAAACAATTTTTTTTCATCTCCAGCATCCCACAAAGGGCTGGGAAGGCAGAGAAAATTTCACAACCTAATGTTAAAACACTCTATTCCGTTGCTTACTTTCTGCCGAATTTATGGCATGACGTGTTGAGTGGCGGAGCTCAACACCGCTCTTTGCCTTGTTACTAAAGCGTAGAAATGAAAACTTTATATATGTTTAATTTGAAAAGTATAAATATAACAATTCCTTGACTGGGGATCGAACCACAACCTGCCGCGTTTTCAGTCACACACTTGTGCCACTGCACCACGACAGGCCATGAAACGAAAACATACTTAATATTTATTTATACTCTCAATATTAATAGTAATAGTTACAATGATTTCTTTTTTCAGGGTTCCGAAACAGTTGTATACTGTGCCTCTGACTACAGTATAGAAGGTCACACCGGCAAGTTCTATCGTGATTGCGCTGAATATAAATCAAACTATCCCTTCGATAAGGACGAAGAAGCCAAATTGTGGGAAATTAGTGAGGAAATGATCAAGAATAGAGGTCCATTAAAGAATTAATTAGTGGAGTGGAGTGATGCTAAAGATGTTTGTTTAGTTAGAGATATATATACGTTAAAAAATAAATAATACTGAAAAGGGATAAAAATTATATAAAATTTTGGAACACCATGTATTAAGGTATAATTATTTAATACATTGTATAGACTATTTAGTGAAAAGAAGTGAGTCGATTCTAACGTCAAAACTTTTTAATAAATAATATCAAAACAAATATTTCATTCAATTCAGGCCGTGGTCCGTAATTTGCCCACGTCGCTCATAGCGCGCCAACGCTCGGTCCGTATTATGTTTTTCACGCTCCCAGTTAGCGTTCTGAACAGTATGACGTCACTGGCTAGTGCTTACAGTGCTGACGGGTCGGGGCGTGAGCACGTGAGTTTATTTGACGTTTATTTGACGTTTAATATATCCTTCACGTCAATGTCACTATTGTCAATTTCCTCAATTTCGGAAAATGCTTGAATACAATCATTTTCACAAGCAATTTATAATCTTCATCGGCTATACCACATACTCCACTCATATTTATAACAAAAAATGCTCTTACGAATTTGACAACTCAAACATATTTGACTTCTCAAAAGTCGTAAGCACGCTCACAGTCACAAGTTGGCGCGCTCACTAATAATCGGACCGCACATTAGCAATGTGAGCACAATTCGGACCACGGCCTTAGTGTTTTTACTAATTTAAATAATATTTTTGGACAAGATTTGTAGGTCTAGAATTATAAATAGTTATTTCATTTACCTAACCGCAATATACTATAAAAATCGATATGATTTACTACAATTGTAAAAAAATATATATTTTCGTGTTATTCTCAATTTTAAAATTCATATGCATAACTTATACTTTCTTAAATATTTTAAGTCAATACAACCTGTTTCCCGTGCATGTATTCTATTCAATAATTAATACAATAATAATGAATCATAGATAAAAAAAAATTATAAATAAAATAAACTTGTATAAATAGATTTAAACTAAAACTAAAAAATATATGAAAAATAAAAAAATCTATAAAAAATATCTCTGTAAATTTAGAAATATAAAAATTTTACAACAATTTGGGAAGAGGTAAAATTGACATTTTTTTTTTCTTCATAATACTTAGGTACTTATACTTTGAAAAACAAATATTGAATATAAGAATCTTCATATGTTATATGTATATTAGTATAGAATTAGTTATAGCTCTTTTTCTTTTGTAATTTTTTGTAAATGGTGTTTGTTTTATAAAAAATAATACATTATTTATATATAGATTTAGATTATAGAAATTGACAATAATTATTTAACTTATCCAAATTATATTTAAAGTTAATTGTAGTAAAAAAATCACTTTGTTCTTATTAGTCACAACAAAGTTTAATAAAGATTGTTTTGTAGATGTTCCAAAGATATATGGCTATTGTATTAGTAAATGAATATAAAACTTGGGGTATAAAATATATTTGTTTTATTTATAATTATTTTAGGTTTGTACATTGTATTTTGAGTTTAAGCATAGGCAGAGTTTATCTAGTATTAAAACTTCGTCCTCCGTTGTGGTACTTCCCATTAAAAAAATGAGGTATTTTGTTGAGCGGGGAAATTTAACGTCGCGGTTTGCCTCATTACCAGAGCTAAAAAATTTAAATATTAAATATTTCATTCCCTCAGTAGGAACGGAACCTGCAACCATCACTTTTACAGTCACACGAGTCTAGTCTATATTTACTTATAATTGTTTTTTTTTATGTACATGTTATCGGTGTATTATGTATTAGAAGTTTTAGCAGTAAAAGTAACATCACAGTTATATTGAATATAAAAGCTTTTTACCAATATTTTAAATACACTTTTAACCGGGATTGGAACTCAAAACATTCATGACAAGGCACGTGATACTCTCAGCCCACTGTCAGGCAATAAGAATTTTAAGTATAAAAATTATATAAATAAGGCAAAATAGTTGGTTCCATTAGAAATCTTCCGAGTAAACTACCGAAAATTGGTACAAAAAATGGCTAAGTTAATTGATGCCTTTCTTGGCGCTGGAGCACAAGTGTGTGACTGTAAACGACCAGTTGTGGGTTTGATTCCCACTCGAGGAAAAAATATTTAATATTTTATAAATAAATTTCTTCGCTCTGGTAACAAAGCAAAGCGCGGCGTTCATCCAAGTATGCTTACTCTGCCGTGTGCAGTATACAGCGTAAAGCTAATTTAATTTTAAAATCATGTATACATATAATTAAGTAAAAAATCTATATATGTAGACTTAACACACGTAGTGTTCCCTCATTTTCTCTTTTTCTTTTTTAAAGTAGGAGATGAAAATTTTATTGAACAAAATATGGAATTCTTGGTTATTTGTTTTTCGTGATTGAATAACTTTCTTCGTAATGAAAATAGATAAAAAATAAAACACAATATTTTCCATAACTTATATTGATCCCTCAAAGGTATCTTGGAATCACAGCTTAAAAATAATTTCAGATCACTTTAGACATAGCTAAAAATTGGGCATCGATAAAAAATGCGTTTGCACAAAAAAACAAATAGGCTATTAGCTACGTCTTATTTCTAACAAACTCAAAGAAACTACATAGTGCATTTATTGCTTTAATTTTACTTAATAATAAGAAAATTAGAATCACACAAAAATATGTCAAATAAAAACAATATATATACTATAAAGTAAAAAGGAATAAAAGTACTTTAAAAAAGCTTTACAAAATCATTGTCACTCAATTTAACCGATTTTTCTAAAAAAAATACAACATTTACATGTGCGTTCTTAACATTACGGTAACCATAAAACTAGGCACTTAGTGAATACATTACATATAAATATTGTATACAAGAGTGGCGCTAATATATATATATATATATATATATATATATATATATATATATATATATATATATATATATATATATATATATATATATACATACATATATATATATATACATATATATATATATATATATACATACATATATATATATATATACATATATATATATATATATATATATATATATATATATATATATATATATATATAAAGTGGAGATGGAAAAAAAAACGTATTTTAACCATTAATATATTTCTTAAGAACATTATGATTTTTTTCCATAAGGTTTTTAGCGTTTTTCCTCAAAAAGGACATAATTTCATACGATTGTTAAAAATTATTTTATAATACGCATAATTTCTCTACTAAAAGGCGAGAGTCAGTTTAAAAGTTGTCAATAGTTTGCTATTGAAGTTACTAATATGATTTCTGTCTGTCTGATTATTTTTCTTTAATTGTAAATATTTATTACAAAAATAAATACTATTAACATAAATATAATAATATAATTATAAATATAAGTTAATCATAACACCAACTAACTTACATAGCTTAGCTAATAGTGCAATCGGAAAGTGGACTACATACTATAAAATCAACATTTTCATATAACAGGTTCAAATTCTACTTAGGGAACATTTTAAAGAGATATGTTTACACTTTTTGTTTTTTTATATATTGGGACAATGTCGCTTCTGTGATTAACAAATGCCAGAAAACACTTGATATTACTACTTATTTAATAATACTAATAATTTAGTTATAAATATATTAATTTTAATTTAAAAACATTACAATGTATTGAGATTAAAAGCATTATAAGAAAATAATATTTCACACAAATCTTTGGCCCTACTTATTTTAAAAGTAAGAATTTAAGGTAAAGACTTCTATTTTCCCCAATGTATATTTATTTGTTCAGCCATAAAATAAACGTTTATAGATACTTTTATATAAATATCAATTGATAATTTTATCACAACCAATATAAAATATTATCTTTTTTCATTTCAAAATATAGTACAAGAATTTCAAAGTAAAAACAATTAATTCCTGAAAAAAATATATATGTGCTCGTGCTTATTATTCATGTATCTTTAATATTTAAAATTACATAATTATTTTTCTTTATTTAACATTACAAAATATGTAAATCTACATATGGACAGCTAATGTACTTAATTTTTATTTAAATCTTAGGTATAAGCTTTTAAGGCAAGTGAATTTCATACAGATTATTAAAAAATATAGATTAAATAAAAATATGTAGCCTAAAAAGCGATTCTATTGTCAATTTAATGAAAACGTCATAAAATAATGGCAATATCATGGAATGTATATTTGAAAATTTTAAAAGCTTTCTTTTTATTTTTTTTAACTTTCTATTTCTAATTATAAATAAACGCGTTATTATCTAATATATCTCTATATTAATTTAAAATTAACCTATTTTTTATATGATATTTCCTTAAATGGAGGATATGTAGACAGAATGTCGTATCGAAACGATTATTATAGGACGGATGAATTGTAAAGTTAAATGCAAATTTCGAGATAAGTACTGCTTTGCGTCTAGCAAAATGATTTATTTCAAAGAAAATATTGTCATACTCATAAAAAAGTCAAATTATACCATAGTGGCAATCATTTAAGTCATTTTCAGTGATATTTCTTTAATCACGTCATTTTAATATAGAACTTTTGCAATCACTAATACCTGTTACGAGACTGAGTTAAAAATTATAAAGCTTTGTTCACACGCATTAGAATATAAATATACCTATACAAATTGTATTTCGAAAATGAATGTAGATAATTTAAAACTTTACGCCTTTTGGAGTCCACACAAGTATGTAAACGCGCGTTCAAATGGTTCATTCAATTTTATATAAAAAAAAAATAATATTTTTCATTATCTGGAAAACAATTAAAAAACCAAATAAATAAACTAAAAAAAAATTAAATCTTAACACGAAAAAACGTGCTTACAATATTATTATATTTCAACGAATCTCGAACAGCAAGTCGCTCTAAAACCAGTAGCGGGGCTGGCACCGTGCAGAGTCACTGTGTCCGGGTGGTGGTACATACGAAGTTCCTTCTCCGCTTTCTGTTCCAGATCCGCCCATCTGAAACGCAATAATACATGTTTAGTTTAAAAAAATGTGTGAAAACAACGTTTTAAAGTTATTAAATGAAAAATATATTATAAAAACAAGAACGAAGGCAAAGTTAACTATGTTTTTTTAAAGCAAAAATACTACTGAAACAATAACAAGAAGTAGTGCTGGAAAATTTCCTAAAATTTACTCGAACGTAACGAATGTTGTACCTAGCTGGATACGCAGAATGCCTCGAAAATAAAAAGAGACCTTCCTACACACTTACTTCCACATAGCATGGTGGGCATAAAAAATCTAATACGGCATTTCTTGGTTAAAAAATGCGACTGTAACCACAATGGTTGAAAACCAATTTCCCGTAGATGGAAAATTGTATTTAAATTACAAATTAGAAAAAAATGCCACTCTGGTAAATGTGAGGCGTTAAAAAGACGTCAGGTTTTCTTTTCTTAAACAACTACGTGCGAAACACCGTGAAAATATTCTTTATGCTCTATATTTAACTCTTTCATAGTCTTTTTTATTACACGACATAGTAGAACTATTTCCTAGGATGGTCACAATAGAAGGTCGCCATCGATTTTTTATCGCTTGTGGTTCATTATAAATATAAACGTTTTCCTTGATCGGGTATCGACTTAGCGACCTTCGTGTTAGACATGTACATGTAGTTGCTACCGCAGGGGGTCGTCTTACAGACATTCTATTTCATAAACGCATGCAAGGAATAATAATGAATTATTTATTTATTTTGTAAGAGTTGTATAAGTCTATACTTATAAAATATTAGTAACTAATCTCTGTCTGTACATGGAAGATATATTAAAAATATCTTATATAGGACGTTTAGTAATGTAATACGACTCTAAATAGTGCGTGTTTGTACGCGCGTATCTTAGAAACGGCTAACCAAATTTAAATGCAGTTTTCACTATTATATTTTGGCAACATTTAGCGTTTATTTTGTTTAAATCAGTTAAAAAATTAAAAAAAACTTATGTCAATTTAAAATATTATGTCAAAATTGCTACAAAATATTTATTTATTTGGTTGAAATTCAGTTTTCAATGAGTAGATATTGTCTTAGAAATGTTAATGTTATTAGAACAAGAGAGTAACAAAGATTTGTAAATAAAAGACTGTGATTCAAGCGGGCGAGACCGAGCGCGGTCGCTAGTAAACATTATATTAATTATTAATCTAATAAGGCCTGTCGTGGCGCAGCGGCACAAGAGTGTGACTGTAACCGACAGGTTCTGGGTTCGATCCCCAGTCGAGGAAATGAAATATTTAATATTTTCAATTTTAATATTTAATGTTTCATACAGCGTGAAGCTAAAAAAAATATATCTAATATTAAGACCTCGCCTTTGCCTCGTCGCCACAACGAGGAAGTGAAAATATTAAACAGTTCATTGCCCCTAAATGGAAATCGAACCCAGAACCCGTCACGAAGGCGATATGATTATTCATTTTATTATTATTTTTTTTGTCTTTAAAGCAACTTTGAGCTAAAACGCTATTGTAAATAAGCTAAATTTTATTTTTTCTTCATATTTTCTTCAGAAAGTTTTATATAACTATAATATATTTGAATAAATATCTTAAATGCGCAAGAGAGATCAAGGTTTTTATATGCAGACAAAATTTAAGCAGTTTTTCGCTATTTCCGCTATTTATTTTATAGCGACCGCACCTATAAGATAATATCAAATAAATATTCATTAGCACAATGTAATATGTATGTATAATAAACGTACTCAATAGCGCAGTTGGTAGTTGCTATTACAAACAACAATTATTACTGGTTCCAATTGTGGAATCCTACTGAATAATATATATTTAACCATGTGGAGGAGACTCGAACGAATACTCGAACGGATATTCTCTACTAATCATTTAAAGTTTGATTCAACGCGCCTATCTAAGAAATTACCAATTTGTCTTGAAAAAGAAAATATATGTAGTCGATTTTGTCAAATCGAAAAAAAATATGGAGTAAAATTTATGATTGATACGAGCATAATGAATGTTTAGAGTAAGAAAGTAAATAAAACCCGAACCACCTTAAGGTTTTGTGTACGCAAACCACAAAAAAAAACAAACACTCAAGTGAAAACATTTTGCTAGAAGGTGGTAAAGAAGACGAAAGTAACATAAAATTAAAACATTTTAAAAAATCTAACTCTAAAAAGTAACTCTCTCAGCTTCACGTTGTACCCCGCTCATGGCAGGATAGGCAGAGGGAAGTTGGGAACCTGTGTCAAGACACCCCGTTCCACTTCCGTTCCCCACTTTAAAAATAAAGCATCAAAAATAATAATAAACAGCTATTTTTGCTTTCACGTCAGTTATCCACAGAGTTACTTTGGATATGTAAAATTAGACCGCGCATATATTCTTATATAATAAAAATTTCGCCTTTTTCAGACAAAAAGTTGTGTTATATTTTGTTATCTCAACAAAACAGTTAGCATAATGTAAATGAAAATTGGCCATTAAAATATACTTAGGAACATAGACAAGGTCAGCGGCTTACAATTACAAGCATTAAAGAAAATTACTGACATGGGTATTGTCTTAGTAGTTTTTTAGCTTCACGGTGTAATCCACACATGGCAGGGTAGACAGAGGGAATATGATAAAATGGTGTTATGACACCCTGTTCCGTTTCCTACTTTTCGCCAAATTTAAGACATTACGTTTTACTCACGGTAAAACGTAATGTCTTAAATTTTGCGAAAAGTAGGAAGCGAAGTAAGAGGCGGTACTCAACGCGGCGCTTTACCTTGTTACCAGAGTGAAGAAACGAAAATATTAAATATATCATTTTCTCTAAATTGGATCGAGACCACAGCTTGTCATGTTTACAGTCGCACGCTTGTGCCCCTTAGGCATGACAGGTCTCTGTGAGACTTTAAAGCAAAAAAACCGGCCAAGTACGAATTGGACTCGCGCACGTTCCGTACCAATAAAAATGACAAAATCGTGTCTGTTGAAAGGCCTCTTATATAAGTTGCCCTATATAACATATGAGGCCTGTCGTGGCGCAGCGGCACAAACGTGTGACTGTAACCGACCGGTTCTGGATTCGATCCCCAGCCGAGGAAATGAAATATTTAATATTTTCAATTTAAATATTTAATGTTTCATTTCTTCACTCTGGTAATAAGGCAAAGCGCGACGTTGAGTTCCGCCACTCAACACGCAATGCCTCAAATTTGGCGGAAAGTGAGGAACGGAAGTGGAACAGAGTGTCTTGACTAGGTTCCCGGGTTCCCTCTGCCTACCCTGCCTCGTGCGGGATACAGCGTGAAGCTAAAAAAAAAGATAACATATTGTCTAACAGACATACATACAAATGGACGGAAAACAGAGTGTTAGTAATAAAAAAATACTATCACAGCACAGTTCTTCGTTTCGTACGTACATATCTGTACATGATAATTATGAGTTCAAATTTAAATATAAGCAGCCTCTATCTGTGAGATAGCATTAATTATCAGATTACTATCTGTAACTTTAGTCGTAGTGGTGGTGGCTTTAATGTTTTATTTTTCTTGCTCTTCTTCATAAAATAAATAGCCAATATTTGAAATTCACGGAAAGTGGAGAAACATCATAATTCTATTATTTTATATGTGCTCATATAAAGTGGAAACCACACTGATTTAAGCTCAATTTGTCGATATTTTATGATATATTTTAAAGTTAGTTGTTATTAAATGTTTATGATGCATGATAATGTAATTTATGCAACGTGTGTATATGAAGGCCACGTAAAGGTCACATTTTCTAGTTTTGTCGAATATAATACACTAATACTTATAAACATATATTATTTTTATTTTATTTCTAGTATTTGATTCTTTTGTGTGAAATACAGAATAAATTAAAAAAAGATACACATGTAATTGATGTTTAGTTGGCTTTTCATTTTATATAAATTTAATTAAAAAGTGTGTGTTAATAATATATATTTCTTTTTTCAAAAAGAAGTTAGGTTCGATTCCTACTCGGTAGTAAGAAATATTTAATATTTTTACCTTATCTGGTAACCAGGAAAAACGTACCGCCAAAAAAAAAAAAAAGCAAATATATACCTTTGTACAGACAGCGAGAAGGCCTCAATCACGTTGCTATCAGTTTTTGCCGACGTCTCTAAGTAAGTCGATATTTTATTCTCTTCGCACCACTGCTTCAGCTGATCGTATGAAACTTCTCTGTCCTTTGATGACACGTCGGACTTTAAAAAAAAGATAAGAAATAACACTAAAATATTTCTAACATATTTATATGTGATATTCCACACTTCGGAAGAAAAAATATTTTTTTTTAGAAAACGTATAAAATAAATATTTCCTAAGTGTAAAATCACTTTACATATGTTATAAATATGTATTAATAGCATTTTCTCTTGCCAAACGATAATTCTACACAATTATTTTTGGGTAGCCAAAATTTTTAAAAATCAAACAAAAATTTCGACAAAGCGAGCGCCGAGCGGCTAGCGCTTGGATGGTACTCAAAGAGCCGCACGTTGAAATCCTGATATCTTCGTAATTTTATACCTTTTCTAAAAAAGTACTTTTCTAATACTAAATTAAGTGTAATTTTAGCATCACGCTGTTCTTCAGTTAAACCTGTCCGCTTTGCAAGGGAGAGAGATGGAAACCTGCGTTAGCCCACTCCAAAATCCCCACTTTCTGCTGAATTATAGATAATTTTGAAAGATGACGATTTTAAGTAAATATCTATTCGTGTCCACAAATTAATACTAAAAGTTTTTTATAGTTTAAAAGTTTAACGTCTTTATTATGATTTAAAATTAAAACTAATAAACTCTTATTAATGACAAAATTCAGCTATAATATATACGTGTATTGCATGTTGTTTACCTAACTAGTAGTTACTTAGACAATATATTATATGTGTGGGGAATTACATGTTGTTTTCCCTAGTCTCGGAATTAAGTAAGTTCAGTCATCTGACACTCGCCCTTAAGAGGATTGTTGAGAATCAAGTCATCGGTTTCCTTGTACACAAGAAGTTAAGAACGTTAAATATTAAAAAAAAGGTTTAGTATGTAAATGTTATGTAATCCAATTTAAATAATTTTAAAAGAATGGTAATAAACAAGAACTGAAATAAAAAATGCTCAAGAGAATTCCATTTACGTTTTTGAAAAGTCAATTAAAAAAAAAAACAACATATTTGAAAACTAAAAGTATAAGTTAAAAATAATCTGCAGTTTTTCTAATAATTAGAGATCGGGCAAAATGAATTAACGTGTAAACTCTTTATAATATCCTTTATAACGATAAAGTCCTATCAAGTGGAAAAGAGAGCAGAACTTGGTTGGTTTGCGTTAAAACCCACATATTGATCGTTCACTCCGTATAACGATAACTCTCTATAACGATAAAAAATGCTCAGTCCCTTTAGTTTAGTTATAAAGAGTTTATATTGTATTTATAGAATTATGTGTATTGTAATGTGAAAATTACGTTTTTTTAAGTATGCTTTAAACTGCCGCTATTTGCAGCATATGGCTATACATAATGTAATTTTCCCCATTGTATTTAGAAACGTAATTTTAGTGTTAAATGTAGTTAACTACACATAATATCTTATTTCGGTATTTTATTCGACTAAATTGCTATAGCATTTGTAATCAATCGGCTCAAGTCAAGTTTTTTTTTTTTTTTATGGAAGAGACGGCAAACGAGCGTACGGGTCACCTGATGGTAAGTGATCACCGTCGCCCACGGCCCCGTGTAACTCCAGAAGAGCTACAGGAGCGTTCCCGTCTTTTAAGGTGGATGGGCATCGGGGCCCGGCATTACCTAATGCGAAACGCAGTGGCCAAAGCCACTACTTAACGCCGGTCTTAAAAGCCGGGGGTGGTAACAATCCGGTCGAGTCTGCCCATGCGTGTTGCCATTACTGGCAACGTGACTCTACCACACGCACTTTAGTCGCCTCTTACGACACCATCAGTACCAGGGTGGTCCTATTCTAAGCCGGGATCACACGGCAAAAAATTTTTCAATGTATAGATTTTATATTATTAAAACAACAAATACGTATTTTTGTAGTTAAATAAAACTTACCTTATTACCAACAACAATAAAAGGGAACTTCTCAATTCCGTTCTTAACGCCAGCGTAATGCAGGAACTCGTTTAACCACGTCTTTATATTATTGAAAGAGCTTCTATCGTCAATGGCGTAGGCTAATATACAAATATCCGTTCCTCTATAAAACGGAGTCCTTAGTGACTTGAATCGTTCTTGACCTGCTGTGTCCCATATCTAAAAATAAAATTTAAATAATGGTACAAATACTATTCAAATGAATTGAGGCGTTGTCTTCGCCATTAAACACGAATTTTCTTAGCCGAAAGTGGAGAATAAAAAAAAAAGGCTCAATACTAGGCAGAGGAACTGCCTGACTTGCTTAAGCACGATGATATTTAAAGAAAATATTGTCGTGTGTAAGCAAGTAATGAGAATCGATTGACCCTAATTCTATAAAATGAAATATTTAATATTTTCGTTTCTTTGCTACGGTAACAAAGAAAAGCGCGACAGAGACTTCCGCCACTCAATAAGCAGCGGAAAGTGGTGAACGGAACAGAGAGTCTTAAAAGTAGATTTTCAAGTTTCCTTTGCCTACTCTACCACGTGTGGGATACACCGTGTAGATAAAAGAAAAACATACACATAAGGTCAAGTGAGCGTAAACAAACAATAAATAAGACTTAGAACTCTTTTTCCTCATCTAACATATGAAGGATATATTGTTACAACATTTACATTTGTACATTATGCGTAAAGAAGCTCTTTAAGCAAAAACCTAAAATTATTAATTACTAAATCACATATACATTATAGGTGTTTTGAATTGTAATATTGGCATATTTTTGAAAACTATAATTTAAGCATTGAGCATTTTCTGTATAAATGGTTATACAAGTCAATAATATTATTTCACTAGCACCAAAAGTAAAGGCGGTAGAAAAAGGGCACCTATTGAATGTCTGACATTCTGCTGTCTTCATTCTCTGAAACACTGCATGTTAATCAAGGAAACAATTCATTCTCAAGAGTAGAAATCAAACATTGCATTTACCATAAGGCTTCACTACAATGGCCTCAAATAAAAATAAATATAATACACAGTGTCTGAAAACAACTACTGAGTCATAAGATGATTGTAAAATAAAAGAAATAGCATTAAAATTATTATGTGAAGCCAAAAACAATGTTTGTTATTTATAATAAATCAGTATAATAGATATTGTTATTGATATATAGCTATTGTGGCACTTCATTTTACTGTAAATGTGACAGATATGGGGTCAATTCGTGGCTAAGCTGAATGATTTTATTTTTCATTTCTTAGCTTTTGTAAGAAGACAGTATTAACCACTCCAAAAACATCACTTTAATTAATTCAAAGTTTAATTAAATTCTTTAGTAAAATATACTATTGCAAGCACTTTTGAATCATTGAATGAACATAAAGAAACTCAACAGTTGATGTTTACGATGGCAAGAGTAATCTTGTTATATATTGCAATTAAGAAAGTTAGAAAGTTTGCTAATGATTTAAAAATATTATCTAATTAATAGTGGCTGTCCTCTAGTACAATTACTACACTAATTTGTTATTTCAAAACAACAAATTAGGTAATAGGAAAAAAAGATGTATTTTAATATTTTATATATTGGATTGAATAGAATAGAATAACTTTATTGGCCACAGTCCACGTAAAGAAAAATATAATAAAAATGAAACAACATACAGATTGTTCAAAGGCAGTCTATATAGCTAATAGCAATCTCAACTGTTTTTTAAGTATATGGTTTGATATCAGTAACAACCTTAATATTTACTTTCATAGTTTTATATATAACTGATAGTTTGATTTACATGAAGAAACATTCCTCCTCCATTTAACACATATAGGAACATAAGTAAGAACAAAATTTTATATAATAAACTGAGATGGTATTAGTTGAGATACTAAAAATTTAAATTTTATTAACTGAATGTTTATCTTTAAAAATATATTTTTACTAAACTAAAAGTTTAACTTTTTTAAAAAGTTTCATATTTTATATACAAAGATTAGTTTTGTTTAATCTCTTTATCAAGTAGTTTGATGCTATGTACTTTGCAAATGTGTCATTAAATCTGATAATGTGACCTTGATATAAAATAAATTACTAAGACAGAAACAACTTTGCATAATAAAGCAAAATTAAAACTAAATATAATAATTGGTAGTGTTAATATTTAAAGAAAATTATATTAAGTCACCTGCAGTGTATATGGTTTGCCATTGACCTCTACCATCTTATTCATGAATTCCACTCCTATCGTATGAAAGTTGTGATCGTCGAAATGGTTTGATATAAACCTGCTCATCAAACATGATTTGCCCACACCTCCATCGCCCAATATAACAATTTTTAAAAGAACATTTTTATTCGCAGTTCTTTCGTAATTTTGATCGTTATCCTCAACCATTATGTCTTTGTTATTGTCATAATAGATGAAAAAATACGAATTTTATTGATGCAGCCTTGACTCACAGTAAAATCTATTTAATTAATGACTCAATCACTATTTACGTCCGTACTCGTGTACTATCTTTTAATATAATAAATTAAATTCCGGATAGCAATTGCAATATAATTAAACAAGTAAATTGATCACATTACAAAACTACATTAAGTATCTTGACGAGAAATAAAATAAAACTAAACTATAGTCAAGTTTCAATATAATCTACAGCACAGCTGTTTAATTTGAAACTTCAAATGTACAGATATACAGATTACAAATATAATGAAATGGGAACAGAAAGTACAAATTATAATAATTATGTCATATTTTAGTAAAGTCTGTATAATTAATCCTCTATACTTTCAAAATTATTAATAAATATAAAGAAATAAATTCATTTTATTTAAATCTAAAATTAAGATTTAGCAATGTTGCCAGCTATTTTGTTACTTAAGTTTGAAAACTGCCTAAGCTATACACTAGATGTCTCTGAACAATGTTTGTTTTGCGGTTCAGCGGTTGAGTTGTGACGAGTGACTCGCGAGATGTCAGTTAGCTCGAATAAGTTTATTCCGCTTTGTTTTGCGGAGGCGAGAGGACATGGTGTGATATTGTTTAATGTAAATTCGTGCTTAATGTTTTTTACTTATATGCATTTTTGAGTGAACAGACGTTGTGACTCTCGATAAAAGTGCTTTCTAATTCGAAAGACATCAGTGTGTGCAGTCGAAAACTAGGAAAATGGTTACATTTGCGCAATAGTGCTAGCGACTCGATGTCAATAAACTTGTCGGTGATATTTTATGGGAAAGGTGTGCCGCGTCGCTAATACCTGTTCGCAGCGGGAGGGTGGCTGAGTGGCTGAGGTCGGGATATTGGCGGGCGGCGCCTGATGCCATGGTGCCATGGTGTGGATAGCGAGGAGGTGAGTGGCTTCAGATGGACAGCGAGAGCGAGGCGGGGCGGCGCGGGGCAGGCTGGCGTGCATTCACCTCTGACCCGCGCGGGGCGAGCGGCGCTCAAGGTCGGTGCGCCGCCTGAAGGTCGCTGGTCACGTGACGCGAAGGGTGCCTACCCCTCGCCCGCCCCTCGCTCGTAGCGTCCCCGTTGTTTGTTAGACTGTCGCGAGCATAAGATTAAAAGTATATATTTTTTGTTATATTTTTATTATTGATTTTTAGGTTTTTTTTATTATATATCATATTATAATATTACTATATTTTTTTCTTATATTTAATTATTGCAAACACAATTATGTTACTCTTAATCAGGGCACTATTCATTCGTAAATTTTATACTATAGAAATTCTTCATTTAAAAAAAAGTTATCTAAAAAGTAGTGCTTTAAACGACTATAATATATAATACGGCCGTCGCATAGATTTGTATTTGCATACGGAATAACGGTATGCCATGAAAGCTCGATGGCTATTTGATACTACGATTTAGTATGCGATTATCATATCCCCGGCTAGAGTGGCACGATTTTATAAACAGTCACAAGCACATATGTATCCAAGTTTCATATTTCATGTAAAGAATGTCACGTAACATTCATATGTACAAATGTATTTCGACATCGAGCTGTGTTTTATCTGATTGAGTGAATAATGATAAACTTGATACCTTTACTTGTTTTGTACTAGGAACTTTATAATTTTTTTTATCATTGCATCTTAACTAAGAAATAGAAGTAGAATAGCAATTTAGCTGTGATATCTACTTCAGACAATTAAATAAAATATTTCTTTGTTTCTCTACATGCTTTGATAGCTTCGGAAAATCTTGCAAATTAAAAAAAAAGTCCGTAGTTATTGAACAAAAATATTTTTAAAATTTTAATTTATGTAAAATATGAAACATCGTATAAGCAAATAAAATAATACTGGGCCCCACGACAGCAATGTCGACCAGACACACGTTCTCGACAAAAAAGTTGCATATCAAGGTCAGGATTTTAATATATCAATTATAAACCACAGCTTGATTTGAATAACAAAGTATTACTACATGTATATTAGTTTGTTCAATTAAGCTTGCTAGTACAATTAAGTAGACATTCTGATATTTTAATCATCTTTTATGACCTTGCTCCAAGGATGCTTAGAGAATGTGTGATATATGAGAATCACGTTTATAACCTTACTTATTTCTGTAGCAAGACAAACTGACTACCATTGACGGCAGTAAGAAGCTACCATTTACTTTTATTTTAGGAAAAATATAATCTATATCATTGGGCAGAAATTGAATTACCCATATTTATCGTATTATCCGTCTTATAATACTTTTTAAACCCAATGAAGAAAAATTAAAACATATTCTCATTGGACTCGAATTGGACTTTCATATTTGAATATACCTTGTAACTATATTGCCTTGAAGGATGTCAAAAATATTACTTAAGATGAAGAAGTTACTTTGGACAGCTTTATTGATTTATCTAATTAGCTTAGTAATTTATGTATTTTATGCGTAACCTGAATCATGTATAGAGTACAACTTCGAGCACAGACACACCTTCATATGTTAATAGTTTCGACAGACAAATGCGATTCATAAACGTGGGCTGTAATTGTATTGTGGATTTGAATAAGTATAAAATAATATGGTCAAATACCTTCAGTTGTGTTACATATTAATTAAAATAACGGTTCCCTTTTCATCATAGACATTGTTTTACAGCAATTGTTTCGTTTTAAAACTGCGGTAAAATAACCTTAATAAATTTATTTATTGTTGTACATAAAATGACTATTTGTATAATTATCAAACAATATGACGTTTCTTTTTCATAATTGACTACATATTATATACACATATGCTCAACTCAGTTTCACGCTGTATCCCGCACATGGCAGGGTAGGCAGAGGGAACTTGGGAACCTAACAACACTTTCCGCCGAATTTGAGGCAATGCGTGTTAAGTGGCGGAACTCCATGCGCCGCTTTGCCTTATTACTAGAGGGAAGAAATGAAAGCTTTAAATATTTAATTTGAAAATATTAAATATTTCATGTCCTCGAGTGGGGATCGAACCCACAACCAATCGCTTACAGTCACACGCTTGGGCCACTGCGCCACGATCACAACCTCAATATACATATATAACAAAATTTGTCTTTCGCTATGATAACGGTAAAGGTATTTTGTTTGATTTGAAACAAACTATAACAACAACGTGTTTAACACCTAACTTGAGCTAATTACTAACAATGTTTCCAAATAAGGACTTAAACAATTGATTTTGTTATCACCACATGTATCGTTTGCTACAATACTAACTGTTGTTTAATTGTAAATCGTATTTCGAAATAGGTTCACAGTTGCCTCATTGTTTGCCCTAGCCGGATGATGATGATTATTCGTTGGTTTACCGTAATTACTAATTAAATCAACAGTTCTAACTAAATATATAGTCACAAATGTCAGTGGCAGAAGGTCAGATAATGAAAACTAAAAAATGCATATATTAGACATTATATCAAATACGTTTTAGAATTAAAGATATATTGTAATAAAGATTTACATTATATTTTAGTTTTCAGTAAGTGCAGTGTTGAAGTATTGCGGTTTGAACTTTTTATATAATTTATGTTCTAACATAAATTATATAAAAAGTGTACACGTTTATTTTACATCATTTATGTTCTAACCAAAAAATACGATGTAGCCGAAGTTTATCGAGTATTTTTAAAAATATTTACTAATTTCATGTCTTTTTTCTTATTATAAAACAATTTTCTATAATTTAAAATCAACAATATTTTATAATGGCAACAAAATAATCAATTACATCAAACACAAGCATTAACACAGCTAGTACGAATAATCGCGAAGGTAACAAGGTAGCTCGCGACTGTACTCTCACTACTTTCACGTGTGGTTGTGTGCGTCGCGGCCGGTGACCTTGCTATCAGGCGGAAGCCGTGAGTCAGCGCGTCTGGGAGCAGGGACCTTCGCGTCTATTCCCATTTTATATTGATACTTATAAAAAATATATTATATTATAGATTATAAAGGGTAATATATACTTTATTCGTTTAGAAATATATAAATAGGAAAATTGTACTAACGATGTAGAACCGCCTTATTTGAAATTTTAAATTTAATTTCTGTTTGATATTTTAGTGGCGCATTAAATAAATATATTATAAATGTACTAAAATTCGTAATACATTTCTACCTCATGAATACAGTATTTATTTGAAATATTTATTATAATTAAATATGAAGTGGATCCATAATGTGTATGCCATTGAATTGTTCTTTGTTTGAATTTAAATTTCTCTTTCAGACTTGTTTTTGATCGCCATTATTGAGGTCACGGTTTAATTATATTATTTTCGATTGTCTGCGATTTTGAAGACATGCATAAATAAAACTAAAAATAATAAACTACCTTTTAAAATACATACAATAAAATATTTACACCATTTTGTTAAAAATATATTTTATTACATATAAATAACTAACACTTCTTATTATACTCTTTTATTTCTTAAATAACTTACTCTTTTTTTAACCTTCACAAAGGTTCTGAATGAGGAAGTTAATATTATCTGTGCGTCAAGTTAACGTACTAAGTATATTGCTTATTATTATGCACGCAAGTGCGCTTCCATTGAATACTATGTAGAATGTCTTTAGGTGTTTAGGTATTCATACTAAAACTGTATTAAATGTAGTTATGTTAATGTCAATGTAACCACCTGAACTATTACTACAAAGAATATTAGACTTTATGGCTTAGCTTTTTTAATAATTTTTATACATATTTATCTATTATAATTATACTATTATCTTTTCTTTATCTATTATTTTCTTTTCTAATCCACATGGTAGGTTGAACAGATTAAACTTGGGAACCTAATGTTAAGACACTGTTGTGTGTTGAGTGGCTATTGGCCAGAGCGAAAAATATTAAAACATTAAATATTTAATTTGTAAACTTTAAATATTTCATTTCCTCGAGTAGGGATCGAACTTATAACTTGTTGCATTTATTGTAACACGCTTGTGTCCCTGAGGCAGTACAGGCCAGGCTCATATTTTTATTAAATTATAAAGCAACAACTATCCTATGTTTGGCAATTTTATAAATATGATAATTCGAAATTCTGGTATTACTTAATTTAATATTACATTATTAGTCAACATAAAAGTAAGTGTTGCATTAAAATTTCATAGATAACGTATGTAATTATGTTCTATACTATGAAAAAATAAATACTTTAATCGTTCATTATAAACTTCATAACAAATATTCATGTAAGTTAAGGTATATTTGTTTCTCCTTTTACGGTATAGCAAGAAAATGGTAAATTAAATATAGTTAGTAGTACCTTTTCTATATATATATATATATTCAGTACAATACATCGTGTTTTACATTATATGAGAACAGTAATTTATTAAATACCACATTGATCCACTGGAGCACATTGTTTTGACCCTAGCGGTAGTGTTGTGACATGGTTCGCGCGACACCGATTTCGATGCAAGGCGAAGCCTACCGTTATGCGATATGATCGTATTCTTATATAACGGATTTATTATATTAATGAATGAGCTTTGTCTCGACTTGCTTTACAGTCACTTAACCAGTTTTGGCTTATGCGTTGAAATGACCATTTTTATACATATTTTGTCAAATATGCTTAAATATTTCGAGTTTTGTTGATACAAAATTTCTGACATGGGATAAAATGGCTAAATGGCTGTTAACTATTTTTATCTTTAATGTTTACTAAAGAGTATATGTTGCATTTTTTATTAAGGATTATTCTATATAAATGAAAAAAAAAAAAACAACAAAATACAAAAAACGTTAATAAACAAAAGAAAACACTAAAACAGGGACCACTTTTATGTAAACGTTTGAATTTAAGTAATGTTTAATTAAAAAAAAGGCACAAATCATAAAATATTTTATGAATTTACAACCACTATATAAGCATATTATGTTTAATGCTTTAAAATCAATATATAGTATTACAACACATAGGTCAGATGAACACTGCAGGCATTTCAAATTCATTCGTTCACGTACATTTTGACCCCGGCGTAGCGTCGCGCTTGCGTCAGTAAAAGTAAAAGGTGGTCTCTGTTTTAGTGCTTTTCTTATGAAACTTATTGTAATCAACATTTTTTTTGTCCTTTTTATTATTTTTATATTACATACAATAAAATGTGACGGGTAAATTCGTAATACAAGTCTCCTTTGATTAGTTATTTTACATTTTTAACATATTGAAAGTGAGTGAGTTCCACGTTTAATGAATAAAAATACATTTTGAGAACAAGAGTTAATTTTGATACCTATATACCATTTAATGCTTAATATAATAAGATAAAAAAGTGTTCAATATATAATTTAAATTAAAATTCGATTAAATAACAGTTGAAAGAATTTAATAGACCGTAAGTGGGAAACCTACAACCTTTGAAACTTTTTTTTTACACGAAAAAAATTTTTTTACACGAAAAAAGAATAGAGTGATCAGAGAGGCATTCTCCCTTCCTTCTATTCCGCTTTGAATTAAGGAACTGGCCAAGCTCGCGCTTTGATTTAACAGGAGCGTAAAAACGGAAAAAAATACAGTCAAATTTACCAATTGCGATACGATGACACAGGTGTTTGTGTAAATCTAAATATCAAAAAAATTCCACTAATATATTTAATTTATGCAAGTTTTATTACAGATTGTAAATAACTATTTTGTAAACATCATAAGGTTTCGATAAATATGTAAATGGGTTAACCTCGAAGGAAAAAATAAATGTGTAATCTCAAGATTTATCCATCGATGGTCTTTGGAGGTTACATTGCTAACTCTATTTAGAAGTGGGATAGTCTTAAATGAGAACAAATTTGCATAGTTACATGAGATATAATTATATAGTTTATATTTTTCTAAATAGGAAAAAAAGACTTTAATTATAGTTTAGATGACGCTCTTAATTACATACATAAAAGAAATTCAGCGTGAAAAGTGTAATAGAGAATTGTGCGTGTATTTCAAGTTTTAATTCTAAATGTAAAATAATAAGCCTGTCGTGGCGCAGCGGCACAAGAGTGTGACTGTAACCGACAGGTTCTGGGTTCGATCCCCAGTCGAGGAAATGAAATATTTAATATTTTCAATTCAAATATTTAATGTTTCATTTCTTCGCTCTGGTAATAAGGCAAAGCGCGGCGTTGAGTTCCGCCACTTAACACGCAATGCCTCAAATTCGGCGGAAAGTGGGGAACGGAAGTGGAACGGAGTGTCATAACACTAGGTTTCACTTTCGTTCCCTCTGCCCTGCCTAGTGCGGGATACAGCGTGAAGCTGAAAATATATATATATATATATACACACATACTGAAAATATATATACATATATATATATATATATATATATATATATATATATATATATATATATATATATATATATATATATATATATATATATATATATATATTTTATATATATATATATATATATATATATATATATATATAAATGTAAAATAATAAATATATTCAAATCGAAATAGTAAAATATAATACTCCAGCTTTGTTGAAAATAAAGTTGTATGTTGAAGATTAATTTCCTAATAATGATAAATTTACTATAGTTATTTATTGTAACTATTATTTAAAATATAACCTATAAAGACATAAAATAGAATACTATGCGTTAAATGCTTAAGAACTTACGCGCAAATACAAATCATAAAACGCTTTCAACAATTTTACAAAACAACGTTAAGTTGGTGCTCGACAACTGCAAACATTATATGTTATCATTATTTTTAGTACTATCACTAAAAATATCTTTACTTTGTGATAAAAGAATATGTTTCGGTGCAATGGTAGTGGATTCATTTTCGATTAATCATAAGCATTAATCACGGTGGGTCCCTTCACTTTATTTAATACCTACATTTCCATGTAAATTTCACACCAGAATGTTAAAATAATGATATATTTTTTCTCCATTATTTTATGTGTCTAAGATTTTTTTAAATTACTATTTTTATAATTTATAGCTCAAAATATATAATATTTAAATCTAATTACTGAGTGCTAAAAAAATAAGTTAACGTTAAAATAAATGTTATAATTATTAAAGTTTCCTTTCTCGAATTAAGTTTTTGAACGAAAGCCTTTTAACATAATACGTCTTCCGATGTTTCACAACAGCTTAACCATTCGAAATTCATTTCGAAGAACCGATTATTGTGACTCATAGGAACAGGTCTTGAGTGGCGCCGCGTAAAGGCGAGATTACACTGCGTTTTTATTTGACCTTGAGCTAAAATTAGATTATTTGGTAATTCAATACACTTATTTGTATAGGTGTAGTTTAATAAAAATAATCTTGTGTTATTAATTTTTAAAATTATAAATACCACTTTTGTCTTGTTATCTTTTTTGTTCTGTCTCTTTCGCATCTTTATTTTAAAAAATCTGTCACAGATTATAAATATTTAAAAATTGTCTTACAAAAGATTAATTTATTCATAAGGTTAATTGTCTCATAAATGTTGACTACTGCTATTTTTTATCAGCTATCTTATCTAAATCGTCGATTTAGCCATTTCTTAATATATTAAAACGATAATTTGTTTATTCAATTTGTGCAGCACAAATGTTCCAAATACCGTAACAGGCAGTCATTATATCGCCGTTTTTGCTAGAACTGTCAGTGCCGTTAGTTAATTATGAACGTGCCTTTACATTTTCGTATATATATCTTAATACGGACCTACTTCTTGTTTTGAGTCACTAAATTTCGGTTCGGATCAAAGATCTTGTTCTTAGTCATAGTCTACCATAACTACAGTTATCTAATAGTAAACATAAAGAATTTCACAATAATTATAGAGCTTATAACAATACAATCCAAGTACTAGTAGTCGCGCTTAGAGATATTAATAAGCATTTAAGTAATATTAAAATGTAATCTAGAATTAAATAGAAAAGTTATTTAATATTAGTTAAATGCTAATCGTGGTTTTTGCGTATATATAAACCACGAAAGAAGACTTATTATGTGAGGATAAGCAAAGAAAATCTTAAGTTAGGTAACCTTAGGCAAAACTTTATGGCTCATTACTTTAAGGGAACGGAACGGAGTCTCTTAACACTAGGTTTCCAAATCACCTCGTAAACTTCAAAAAGTATTATTTTAACATCACTTTTATTTTTTATTTTATTTTTATATTATTGGAACAAAAAGATGTGTTAAACAAATGTCAAATTTTATGGCATTCAAATTAGTGACCTTTGTGGTTACGACAATCATTGAATTTTATTTTTATATGTATGTTATATGCTTGGAATTGTAAGTCTTTAAACTGAAACACATTTTAGGAGCGTTTTTATTTTAAGTAATACCTAAGTGTTATGATGATATCGCGGCGCAGTTGAGACGCACCTTTCTAAACGCTGTATATTGTTTTAAATCTTTAGATACTTACAGTACAGTTGTTTCATCAAAATATTTACATATAGATATTTTTCTCTTATTGTCACATTACCATGTCATAAAACTTTAAATCTGAAGTTTTTATCTTTAGTAGGTACAGTTTCGTTGTCGGTTTGATTTGGAATTAGCTGAATTCATTATTTTCTTTTTCCGCTAACATTAGGACAAATGCAAAATGCTTTCGTCCCTCAAAAATAATTTTGCCGGAAAACAGAATGTACTTTGTTCTCTTTGTCTACTGTATGCGAATAAAATGTTAAACAAAAGCAATCTATAGCATACTTATCTTTTGTCTGTAGTTACTTGCATTTACGGATAGATCATGTAAAATATCAAATATAAAGTTGAACATAAAAAAGTGTAAATTTTCCTTAAATATATTGATGATCGAGCATACAGCAATTTCCGGATGCCGTTTTTGTCCTATTTCATCCAACACTAATCAACTTAGTCATCTTAGATAAATTTGAACATTTATAAGTTTATGCTTCACACTTTGTAATATTTTATTAATTTTATGACTATTTTTATTTTACTATTATTACTTCCTTCTAATAAACTTTATATATGCATAGTAAAGAGTATTTATATAGAAAGAAAAAAATACTGCTTATGTAAATACATATAAAACTTTTACCAAAGACACTAACTTTTTCTTATTTAATTACAAGTACATATCATGTTGCTCTTAAAATTTCATTTGATTATGTCGAGGTCAATAGATCCATTTTATCAACTTCGTGTATGGTTACAGATTGCACGAAATAGTTTCATTCCTATAAGATGACTCACGAAACGGTCCAACGATGATTTTATTGCATGAACTTGACTCTGCTAATCCGAACGTGCCATAAGTAAAATATTTGTTATATTGCTACTTACTGAAATATAATTTTAGACATTAGTTATATTTATATATATTTAGTGCATGCAGCAAAAACTAAATGTCATGTCATTTCTTTCTTATAATAAATACTATACAGAGACCAATATCGCCACCAAAATACACTAAAATAGCTTAAAAATATTGTAAAATGTAAAAAAAATGTACAACCAAAAAGTGTATTATCATGATTCCAAGTTCACCCAGTTCCGCGTCAACGTCGTGCATCACACATACCATCATACGAGGAAATAAAATATTTCTTAAAAATATAAAAAGGAAAAGAGTCTTCTTTTGTTGTTCTTATTCTTCCTTTTTTAGTCAGCCGGTTCTCAAATATCTCTTCAATCTTATTGTCTCTTACTAATCGATAAATAGTAAGGTCGATAGGCTTTTGAAGTTAGCGGGAGATGACTGCGCACACACAGCTAACTTCAGAGCGACTTTCTTACTTTTGATTATTTTCTTCTCGAGTGCAAAAAGCGCAAGTACTCCTTTAGGGCGATTACGTATCGTTGGCCGTATTGTGATATCAATTGAAATTATACAAAAAATCATCAATATCGACATCGTACGTTTTATTTCCAAGAAACAAAACAAGCTCACTCGTGAAGTGTCAACCTTAGCGGAATGCGGCAGCGGCGACCCATTTTCCATACTGATACTCCTCCCGTCACCGTTCGCCCCACCGCACTCGTTAGTCGTTACAGTACCCCCCGTCCCTACACGTCACTGGTACCGGTCTTGTGCCCTCGATACAGTCGATTCCGTGTTGCGAAAATTCTTAGTTTTAAGTGCAACTTAATGTTAAATATTTATATGTTTTTGCATAAATGTGCCAAAGTATAAAAAATATATTTGATTTTGTACCTAATATAAATATATATTTAGCTAATGGAAGCGTTGGTAAAATCTGAAATGCTTTAATTTCAAAATTTGGAATATAATTTGTAAATCAAAATATTTTTTTGTTGTTTTTAAAGCTGTATTATATTGAAATAAAAAAATTATATATATATGTAATGTGTCTTTTCAGATGATGGATATAAGCTATGTTTAATAATGAATTTTTGTATTAAAGGGTCACGTAAAATGTATTACGTATAATAATAATTGTACTCCAATTAACATTTCTCAGCGTGATACTTTAAAAACTATCAAATTAATAGGAATTTCCTTTCCCTAGTTTTTGCAACGACACTGCTTACGACTTACAAGGCCATCAACAATGTAATGATTCATTGCTAAAAGATAAATATATGTTTAATTAATGCTTTGACCCGGTATTATTGCGAAACGCTGTAAGTGTCAGCATTCCGATGTTGGTAATTGCCTTAGTTCTCGAAAATATCCATCGTTGTTCTGTTGGGACTAATTTAAATATTTACAATGATTATAGGATCGAATTACACTCTAAAATGTATATTATTTATGATTAACTTTTTAAAGCAGCTTCACTCGTTAAATAGCAATATCACAATGCGTTAAATAGCAATAACTACGGGTTTTCTATTCCTGTTGAGTGGCGGAGCTCAACGCCGTGTTTTGTTTCGTTAACAGAGTGAATGATGAAAATATTAAAATATTTCATTGAACTCGAATACGTATTGAACGCACAATCGCCGCACTTTCAATTACACCCTTACCACTTTTGCCACCGAGCCCTCTATATCATAAACCTTTTGCTGATTCTATTTATATATGATTCTATGCATATATTTTGCTAAAAATATTGATAACTAAATTGTAAAATGCAGGTTTTTTTACAATCAAGTTTAAAAGGATATTACTCACTAAGGTCTTTTAAAATTTAATTTTAAATTCTGCGGGCGTCTTCATACGGAAGTTGAAAAAACTACGTGTTTTGAAAATTACTTTGCTCAAAATAAACGTTCATTTTATATTTAAAATATAAAATGTATATTTTGAATAATTATGTTCATAGTAATATGTATATAAATAATATACATATTTGTAAAAGTTATAGATACATATATTTTAAATATTTTCTTCTGACTTAACGTTCTTGTTGTAGCATCAATTCAATAGAACGAAGGTTTTATTTCTCAACATTGGTTCAAAAGCGTTGAGACCCACATCTAAGTGGAACTCGATGTCCCGAATTGGGATGGAAATTAGAAAACGGAGTATCTTAACACTTAACACAGATTCTTGCTGCTGACCCTGTTATATGGGAGATACGATATCAATTGAAAAACTTTTTAACATATTATAATATAGAAAATAGTTTGAATTTTTTACGAAGCATATTATGTCAACCGTCTCCTATACCTAAAACACAATAATCACTATAATCCTTCACTTATAAGCATAAGAAAAACGCATAGCAACTATCGAAATGCAGAAATAATTGAAATTAATAATATTTTTTGATAGTTTTTTTTTGTCGTTCGATATCATATTCAACAAGGCTGAAACAGAGACGCGTGACAAATCGCCACCCAACGTGCGGTCTACAGACTACGGTCATTTGACCTCGACACTGTTTAACAATATCTGAAATTGTGAACAGGTGAACTTGTATTAAAAATAAGGTTGTTTTGTATACATGCAATGCAATGGTTATGCTAATTTTTCCTCTTTTTTTTTCATGCAAGTATGTCTTAGTCTTGTTATGACATGAATTATACATATATGTAAGTATATTGTAAATTGAAAGTTAATTGACAAATTTGACATCTCGATAAAAAAAGAAGGGTGTTGTAAGTTTGACCTGTCTGTATGCTGTGGCACGAAATTCTTGTTCATAGCGGTATTCTTAGTAGCTTTTTTTCGATCGGGATTTTTTTAAAAGCGAGTGTGAACAAGCGAGTGTCTGTATAGACGACAGATTATGGGTTCGATCTCTATTCGAAGAAATTGAATAGAAAACATTAAATATTTAAATTATCAATTTAAATATTTAATGACGACACTAACCAAAGAAAAGAAAACATTAAATATTTAAATTATCAATTTAAATATTTAATGTTTCTTCCTTTCGCGCTGGTAACAAGGTAAAGCGCGGCGTTGAGTTCCGCCATACCACGTATTGCCTTAAATTTGGCTGAAAGTGGATATCAAAACAGAGTGTATTAACACTAGGTTCCTAAGTTATCTCTGCCTCTCCTGGTATGGCGTGAGTGATATAGCGCGAATATAAA
Organism: Eueides isabella; assembly: GCA_019049475.1. NCBI lineage: Eukaryota > Metazoa > Arthropoda > Insecta > Lepidoptera > Nymphalidae > Eueides > Eueides isabella. Next base: position 13,218,673 of record CM032385.1, read on the forward strand.
AAAAATCAATATTCTCTAATTTTTAAAAAATATACAGTACTTTTTAATAGAACAAGAATAAGTTACACACTTACCCCCAACTCATGGAACTTGGTCGATCTGTCATGAAATTAACGTAATTAAATCTAATGACATAAACAAAGAACGGAGTGTCTCTTTGATTACTATGATATGGAGGAAAGAAGAGACGGTGTATAAAGAGTAGTTACATTTGCTTACAAAAATATCATTAAGTTAGTAGACTATTCCATGACATACCAATTCTACCGTAAATCTAAATAAACCTAAAGATAAGATGGTTAAAATATAAAATAAACATAGAATAATACAAATCATTCATTTCGTAACTTAGCACTATTAAAATTTAACGCTATGTATTAAAATATATATATTTTTATTATTTCATTTGAAATCTTGAAACCGAAGGAAATACATTCGCTAAGATTGGTTTCACAGTCTGATAAATACGAATTGGGCAAGATATGTATGTAGTAAATGCATGCCAGCAATTACATTTCAGAAGCCAAGGTGTACTACATTTACCAGCGAGACATTATAGTCGTGTTAGCTGGCTGTAGATTACTTGGCCTAGACATCTATTGATAGATTTTACAAATATTTTAAATTATAAATATTGTATTATTTATTTTGTTGATCGATAATTATTGTATTGATTTATAAAAAATATAAGTACAGGATTGAAAATACCAATCTTTAGTTATATTGTTTTAAAATTTAATTTTACTTCTATGGACACTGATACTATACATTTTAAAAATATTATATAAATATTTCTTTATTTTGATACACGTCAACGTGTGTTGCATGTATATTTGTAAAGGAAAAATAATATCATATATAATATTGCACTATTTCTATATTTGATTTAAAACTGTTGATAAGATAAAAATAATAAATCATTGCATTAGCTTCAAAAATATCTTTTTGAATTTATTTCTAGGTGTAAAATTTCTACAAATGTTAACTTATGTAAAAACATTGGTAAATACCAATAAAAATTACATTTCGTACAATTTTGCAATAATTTTGAAAATAATCATAATATGTTAATACATATAACATATACATGCTTTTCAGAAAAAAGTATATAATATTATAATAGAACAAAATTTGAACCCGCGCCTCTGAGAAACTGTCCAAGCGCTCTTGCCAACTAAGGCATAGGTTCTCATTTTAGATATGAGATAAGTCAAAGTTTTTCGACGCTTGTTACAAAAAGATATCTAAAAGGTGTAAAAATTTTAAACAAAGAATGCAAAAGTGTAAGTGTTTTAAGAAATAAGATATTACTTTCTAAGTGTGGAATATCACTTTAAATATATGAAATATACTTATACATGCATCTCAAAGCATTTTCTGTGTTGAAAATTAGTTAAATACATAATATTTATCATAAATTCAGTCGTTAACTGCCTACTGGAATAAATAATTTGGATTAAAGTACCGTCTAACAATAAATCTGTTACTTATTTAGGTTAATAAAGCTACGCTTTGGTTAGTGTCGTCATCAGAAACGCTTAAGGGGCAAATGACATTATAAAATTTATTTAATGGCAACTCTCTGTCATCAAAGTAATCTATTGCATCGAATGTCAGAGGAGTTGAATGTTATTAATTTAGTAAACCTTTAGGTAAGGTTAAGTGATGTCTTAGTATTTATCTTCAGACTTACAGAATATACCTAATCGTGTCATATTTTTGAAGAGCTTTTAAGTTGACATCGCTCGTATCCTTTATAACGAGAGAGATAGTTTACAGAGTATTTACAACTTAACTATGTTTCGTCTAGACTAGGCGTGAAACCAATTTAAATTAAACAATTTAAAGCCTCAAATTCGGCGGAAAGTGGGGAACGAATGTGGAAAGGAGTGTCTTAACACTAGGTTTCCAAGTTCCCTCTGCCTACCCTGCCTTGTGCGGGAAAAAATGATCAAAATAAATAAATAAAAAAACATAACAATAAACAACTTCTTAAATATTAATTATTATGTCTTTCATTCATATAACATTATTGTGTTTCATGAATGCCAGCGTCATGCCGCGAATAGACTAGGAAATCGTTTGTATTTTCAATGAAGTGTTCTCTGTTAATTTACAACTAACACAATGCTTAACGACGCCAATGCCGGATTTGAACTGACAATCTATGCCAACGAATGCCTCTATCAACCGCAAACTACCTACCTAATCTATACTTATAATAAATCTGCAACCGATGATTATCTGAATATGGCAGATATATCTTATAGGGGACGTGATTTTTTCAAATTTTTATTTTTGACTGTCTGTGCGTTTGAACGCGCTAATCTTAGAAAGGGCTAACCAGATCTAAATGCAGTTTCACTATTATATTTTGGCAATCTTCCTTCAATATATAGTGTTTGTTTTATTTAAATCGGTTTACAAATAAAAAAGTTACATCAATCTAAAAAATAGTTTGATAATTTTTACACATTTTTTTGCTAATTTGACTGAAATTTTAGTTTTGAAAAGATAAATTAAAACATTAAAAGTTAAATTAAAACAAGAAGGTAATTGAGAGAGAAGGTAAATAAAACAACACAAGCTGACGAAGCCGCAGGCGGGTCGCCAGTCGAATATAATTTATAATATAAGAACCTAAACGTGCCTTGATAAACGAGCTTAGATAGTTGATAAAGAGCTCTTATTAATAGATATATTTAATAAAAAAACAGAACTTAAAACAAACGAGAAAAAAATATTCGGACAAGAGACATCTGTCTGGAATCGAACCGGGGTCATCTGGTTGAAAACCGCCCGATATCCCCTCACTTGAGCTAACTGAAGTATTGCAGCATTGTGGCGAAATTTACTTTCGTATTCTGCTGATATTGTGCCAGTTTTTCATTGCCTGAAAACACGGATAAAACGACATTTTCCGAAAAAATACTTCCTTCAGAATAAATTTTATTAAAATCGTGAAATTGTGGTTGAGGTTCAGATTTAGAGGTGTCTTAAAAATAAATATTTACATCGTTTCATATTTTTTTTAATGGAAATGAAATGCACAACGTTTGGCTTAGTTACTTTATTAGTCACCGACCAATAAATTAGTAAGGGTTACTAAAATAAATGAGTTCGGCATTATTACATACAGACAAATAAATCATTTAGTGTTTGTAAGTGAATTTGTTAGTTAACTCTTGTGTCTAGTGCTTGTTAGTTCCCGCAGTTACAAAACGCCGTTATGAAAGATTTACTTCTAGAGTAGGTAGTCGAACAATCATGTCGCAAATAAATATATTCTGGAATTAATTTACTTTAATAGTTACTGCTTGTTCATAAAATAACACATTAAACGAAGTTCTTAAACTGTTGTTTGAAACTGCTTTCAAACAACAGTTTAAGAAGCTGCTGAATCTATTAGGTATTTATCTAATTTTAAAATACAAAGAAAAATTACAAAAAATATATATTTAAATACTTACATATTGGTTTTTTTTTTCATTTCATTAAATTAAAAATGCTTGTTACTTTTCTTAAAATAATATAATTTACATATCTAATATATTTTTAACTAGAAAATATTATATATTCAAATATTGGATATGAAGCGTCACAAAAAATACGAAAACCAAAAAAAATGTAATTCGATAGATTATAATTAGTAATGGGCTAGTGCAGTGACAGGAACGATTACGACATCGATAAATCGCAAATCGTTGATTTTATCGCAAAACCTTGTCGACACGCAACGCGGCGCGGACAGTTACCGCGACCTCACGCGTAAAACAAATAATAAATGACAGTCATAAAGTAAACGTGTTCCATATTTAAAATTTTCAATTCAAGATTGCTCGTTGCGTTTGGACAGCTGTCGTCTGGCACAGAGAAAATATTTCAGCCATATTAAATTATTCTTTAATTTCATGTTGTTAGTTTGGATGACGGCAATATGAAAATGCCTTTTTATGAAGTTTTATATCTCTATCAAAAACGTATTAATAAAAATTTTATGTGTTATTCATGGGTTTGACACTTACACAAACAATATACATAATTATATTAAATTCTGCTGTCTATCGCACAAATTCACTCTGCATACATGATGCGAAAAGTATCGGTCAATAACTAAATAATCTCTCGTTTCTTTCTCTCGAATTTTCAGCTCAGTTTTTACGATGTATTTTATAAAAGTAGCGTTATAAAATGACGTTGTATTACTCTAATCATCAAATAATTGCTGCGTCATGAAATACAACAAGTAGAGACGATGCAAGACAATGTTTCAGTTAAATAACTCAAAAACATGTTTTTTTTCTTTAATATAATCTTGGCATAGCTAGCATCAGTAGTAGCAAGTAGTTCTCTGACTGCGCGTCAACTCTATTAAATAAGTCGTTCACCTCCTATAAAATATTTTTAATTTCTTCTATAGTTTCAAAGCTTTGAAGTAAAAACTTGACGTTGAATTGCTAAAAGGCTTCATTGGAGGAGCAAATGATTAACCAGTATCCATTTCCGTTTGAAATATCGGGTTTTGATTGAGGTATCATTCTATAAATTATGCATATATGTATATGTAGATAGCTAGTTTTAGAAATTTATCTTAAGAAATGTACAATTATCTTAATAAGATTTTTGATTTTCGCCATTATTACATATTTTAAAGAAACTACGAGTATCTAACCAGACTAACATAGACTGTCAGGTTAGTCTGTCTGATGACAACAATGTTCGTAACGTTTCCAAAAATGTATAAAAAAATGTTTTATTAATAGTTTGTACCGAGTTCTTTGTCCTGTAGCTAGCTGAAATTTGGTATATTGATATATTTACCTTGTCTATTTAAGTGACGCTATGGCCGTGCATGCGGGGTGCGTCGCACTCTAGGGAGAGACGACCTCAACTATCATCGGGTCAAGGACATATGAAATACTAAACATGACCAATGGCTGGTCCAAACGAAATAAATTTTAGTATTGGTGTTGCGGGTATTGCGGTTTTAGATTACGGAGTCAACGTTTGGATGTCTCGATTAGAGTTTAACGCTTGAAGGATAAAAATCTTTTTATTCTCTCTCTATATAACAAGTTAATATCTATTCAAAATATTGTGACATTTATTTAATTTGAAATTATAAGAAAGTCATTTTAATTTATATACATATCTAATAATATTATGGTAGTTCTTTTATAAGAATTTGTATAAAAATCTATATGGTTAAAAATAAAGAATAAAATGGAAATTATGAGCCACTGCCCGTCTATTTCGATATTTATTGTATTTTTTTAATAATTTCATGTGCACCTGTCTTTTATTAGCAGTATTATCGTAGTGCATGGTACGAGTTGACGTCACGCTGATAGTACTGTGACCTTAAGATAGTTATCGGTCGACGCCTCGTCTCGCGTCCATCGACAACATGTACAACACAAGGACATCATTTGACCAAGCTTAAGTTTATAAAATAGATAATAATAATTAACAAATTATATTGCCAAATTATATAACCACTGAATAAAAAAAAATGTGTTTGTGTAGTTTGATGAAAAAGATTTTGATTTTGTTATTATTTTATAACTAAACAGCTGTAATTCATAAATCAAAACAATTATATTATAGCTGCAAATTATTGCAGCTATTAAATTTATTATTATTTAGTATGTATTATTAAATCATCATGAAACCGCAATAAGGATTAATTAAAATAAATAAATAAAGCGAAAATTTTCCACGTTGTGTTGCGAGCTTATTCACATAATACTGGACAGACAAAGATCGTCTGACGTACAAATAACCGTTCGGCCTTGTCTAGGCCACGATGACGGCATTCTGTGAATATACTTAGTGCGCCGAAATTATGCGTGCATCCTGTTCACGCAACAATACATCTGCTATGTTTGAGTGAGATAGCAAATATTCATAATCTAAATGTTTAAACACGCTGCACTGTATGTAAAGATAATATTCTTTTTATTCTTTATTACATATTCGCAAATATGGTATAGATTATATTATCAGTATTATATATATTAATTTATTGAAAATTTAACGACATGGAAATCTGGAAATAAGGTTTGAATACTGTATGTGTTGAAGTATTTTTTAATTTGATAAACAGGAAAATTAATTAAAAAATATATATATTTACCATTTGCTTAGTAGACATCTATAAAAATCTAAAATTACATGAGACATATTATTAACTGCCGTAAACTTTATTTGACGGAAAGCTATTATCTACCAATCGTTTCCTAACAGCCTCTACAGCAACGCCTAATGTAAGCATTGCATTGTGTAATTGGCAATTACCGGAGTTACCAAGGCAACGGCTGTCTGATAGCGATAACCGAGAAATGTCTGGGGAGCAAGGGACTCTATTGAACGTTAATTGGTTCGCCAGACAGTCTTCACTCCTTGATATCTAGGCATCCTTTTTTAATTTCTTTTGTGCTTTTACCCCGAGTCAATTATTAAAAGTTTGTTGCATTTGTTTTTTTTTCATTTAATTCAAGCTCGTAATTCCTAAAATTCGTATTGGAATTCAAATAATTGTGGCAAAATCTGTAATTATGATTCAGTTTTAAAATTATTAACACATTATATTTACATTTTCAATAGAATTCAACGTTTCCTTAAAGTTTTAATAAGTAAAGCTACTGCTTATTACACTCATCTAAGTTATCACAGTGGAGTGACTAGAGTATTGGGAGCGGCGGACCAGTTCGCGCGAAAGGCGAAATGCTCGCGACCGCCCGGCCGCTACAACCGGCTCCGTGAAGGCCGATCCCCCCACTCACCTCCTTTACTAGTGACTGGTTTTGTCGACAAATAATATATTATCATTATTCCACACATATTTAACTACGTTTGTATATCGTATATAACATTCTGCGCTATTACGTTACAAAAATAAAGTTTAAAAGTATAATTTTCACAACAAAGACGAATAGAATATGTATAGTTAAGGCGACAAAGGAGTATCGGAAATTTTACTTTCAAATTCATTCAGCTTGCGCTGACGATGCCACGTTATCGCGTCTGCTCCTCGCACCGAACGTTGTAAACAAAATGCCAATGACACGGAGGTCGGTCGTTCTATCGATAATAATGTGCGGTTATCGCACAACACTGGGTGCGTCGCAAGGCCGCGGCACGACGGCCCTACGCGTGTCGCCGCGTGCGTGTACACAAACAGAACGAACGCTTTGAAACGACATATACAGCTTTATTTTAACTCATTCAAAGCGAAACTTTAGTGCGCAGATATTTTATATGAATATGCTTTTTATAACTTAGGTATCATTTAAACAAAATATTTAATATTTTATTTGTAAAGTATTATCATATATTTAAAACATGTCTTTTTTTTACAGATAAACAAGATGCTGGTATTACTGAGTAGCTTTCGATATCAAGCAACGAAACAAAAATCTCCGCTTTCCGATACAGACGGACCAAGATTATGTGAATACAACTCTATATTCCATCAGGATATATCAAGACTGATTCTCTTGGATGCCTTAAAAATGAATAGCGACGCAAGATGATTAGATAAAATAATATTTTTTAATAGGACAAAAAAGGCATTTTTTAACGATTTTCTTGTGTATTTTTGGAATTTTTTAATAGACTATGCTTGCATGGTGCTAAATAGTGTAGTGAGGGGAATAAAAACTGTCGATACTTGGTGGGTTATGATAGGGTGATTGTTATGAATACCGCGATGTCGAATGAGGCAGAGCCAGTGAAGGTGGAAGGAGGGCACGTCTCTGTTACCACAATCAGCATGTCTGGACCAGAAACTAGTAATGGTAAGTAAAAAATATTTTTTATGTTTCCTTATCAGGGTTAATCCGGAAAATATGACTAGGCTAATATAATTTGTTTCAATATTTACATTCATTTAAAAAATGCCCATCGAGACAAGTCTGTTACCAGTAATGATCTGTACTTATTGGCATATAAATTTTTAGGACAATTCTCGTACAGTTCGAGTGGGGTGCGGATTAGTGTGTCTTCGGTGCCACAGGACGAAGACTCAACTGATGCTGAAATCTCTAAGATTGATTTTACGCAACATCAATATGAGGTAATTTATCTTTATGTATATATAATATTTTACTGATTTTATAATTTTTTGTTTGTCCTTTTCTTTAAAATATTTTCAGCATTAATATTTCAAAATATGTTCATTATTCCGATCTGACCCAACAGGATTTATATTCTACCATTTTTACACGCGTTAGGTCTTTCGCATTTTTTCTTGGAGATATTTGGAGATATGGGCACATATTTTATATTTTATACAATTAAACATATTCATCGATGATACAACATTATTTACTTTTAATTTATTATATTATTACTCGCTATATAGTATATACTCGCTATACATAAAAATAATCACTTTAAGGTTAATATGAGAAATAAAAAGAAACGTTCTGCAAGCGGTCAGTGCGAACAAACCAATGAACAGGAACGGCCGATGTCATGGGAAGGAGAGCTTTCTGACTCTGAAATGGTTATCGATACTAGCGTTAATAATGGTAACTATAGAATTACATCACTTTTTAGTAGATATTCTTATAAAAAAGGATAAAATATATATAAATGTTGGAAACGAGTTTACATACAAATAACTAAGTGTATCTAACTAATATGAAATTAGTGGGAATAATATGAATCGTTATCTGAAATTTTATTTGTATATTTTAAATGAAAAAAAATAAAAAATAATAACAACTGTCTTCTTATTTGTATTGTCTTATTACACCTAAAATTAAAAATTATATTACATAGTATTCATAAATTACAGATGAAAACAGTAGTTCTTTGGATTTACAATCGTCGAGGGATTCTATCGATACGCTTCGGAACGTCACTATAAAGACGGAACCACTTAAAGCTGAAGCTTTCCAAAGTTTGGATGACCAGCGGGTTCTGGATCTTAAATACGCAGCTTTACAGTCCCATCAAAGGAGTCTTAGCATGAATAGAGTAAGTTCTATATTTAATTCGTGTTATTATATTATTTTATTTGTATTATAGTCTGCAATAATTTCCCTGCTTCGGCAAAGTTCAGCAGAAAATATATTTAAAATATATAAGACTTTCTGTTATTTCTGTTTATTTTAAAGTGATTATGTGGCAGACGTCAACGTGGTCTTTTTTAATCTATACGTATACTTGATAACTAAACTGGGAAAAACCTATAATATTTTAAAGCTAAATTATATTCATATGATATATATTTCTGACAACGATATGAGATCAAACCTAATCTGAATAAATGGTTTTGTATTCTTTTGTTATATATGCGAAGTTTTGTTATTCAGATTCTTTGTATGCAGAAAAGCAAAATATTATTTTGGATTTGCCCACTCTTAACAAATTACAACTTCATACTATATCCTGCACATGGCAGGGTAAGCACCGGGAACTTGAGAACCTAGTGTTAAGCTACTCCATCCCGTTTCCCACACACCTCCAAATTTGAGACATAGCGTGTTGAGTGGCGGAACTCAACACCGCGCTTTGCCGTAATTGATTGTACAAACTTTTTAAAATAAAAATATCTGCGTCACGTTTCTTCCACATTTAATTGCGGCTAGAATGACGTGACAAAGATTTTTACAGCCAGAGCACAGGGAACCTAGTCGTTAGACACTTCGTTATCCATTTTTCGTGACAATACGTATAGAGTGGCGAAATTCAATACTGCATTTTATCTCACTCTGAGTGAGATAAAATGCAGTATTGAACTCAGCTTCACGCTGTATCCCGTACACGGCAGGGTGGGTAGAGGTAACTTGGGAACCTAGTGTTAAGACACACCGTTCCACTTCCATTCCCCACTTTCCGCCGAATTTGAGGCATGCGTGTTGTGAGACTTGTGAATGGGGGAATTCATCGCCGCGTTCTGCCTTGTACCAGAGCGAGGAAATGACAACATAAATATTTAAATTGAAAATATTAAATATTTCATTCTTCGAGTGGGGATCGAATCCAAAACCTATCGGTTGCAGCACGCTTGAGCCGCTCGCCACGACATGCCTGCTTTTATTCATTTTACAATAAAAACTATTGTAATCATGAAAAAATCTCAAATTATTTCCAGATACCAGCCTTAACAGATACGTCTCTATCACTTGCAAGAAGGCCCTCCTCCCCAACAAGTAGTGCCAAATCTCTGCATTCCGACTACGAAACACAGATTATGCAGAATCCCGCCATAGAAGTACAGAATTTGACTATTAAGAAGGAAACTCAGTTGTCTGGTAAGTTCTAACTATAACAATCAAATAAGTTCAATGTTATGAAAGATTTTTTTTTGTATATGAAAGAGTAAATTATGCCAGGCCTGTTGTGACGCAGAGATCGAAGCGTGCAATTGTAAACGAAATTAAATATCTAACATTTTTATTTTCTCGCTCTGGCAACAAGGCGTTAAGTTCCGCTACAAGATACGCAAAGGCTCAACATTTCGATTAAAACTAATGATCGGAAGTATCTTAAGGTTGCCAGGTTCTCTCAGCCTTCAGCTACATATCGGATACAGCGTGAAGTTAAAAAAATCTTACAATATTAAGGGGTTAATTAAAGCGAATTACAATTTAGGGAGCTGTGAATTGAGAGGTAATTGAAAAATATTTTTTTATCAGTTTCATCCTTCATATATCAGGATGGACCAGACGAAATTCTGTTCGATTCTGTAAACGCGTTGTCTTGCCTTAGCGGAATAAAAAAGTGATTCATTGTTGATGGTGAAATGTGAACGTATGCACCATAACAATATGCTAAGGCGCCACTTTGCGTGATGAGCCTTATTTTTATATTCCATAATAAATCATCGTTAAAAAAATATTGAAATTTTAATTTAATAACAAAAAGGTACAACTTTGAAAGTACTCCATACAGTAGCAACAAGAAAAAGAACACATCTTGTGTCTGATAATTTCTGGTCACGTGCCTGTGAATTGACAACAATTGTATGTGTCGGTAATAATAAACAAAGCGAAATGAAATTCTAATTGGAAATTCTAATTGGAGAATAGTATTTACGTATATAATAGTAATGTTTTCCGGTCTGGTTATGTAATTATAATTTAGTTTATGAATAATAAATATTCATTGTATTTAAGCTTCACGCTGTATCCCGCACGAGGCAGGGTAGGCAGAGGGAACCTGCCGGCCTAGTGTTAAGACACTCCGTTTCACTTTCATTACCCACTTTATATTTTAATACATTATATTTTATTACAGAATTGAAATGTGAACCAACAGGCGGTATGGACAAATTATTAGGACTCCACGGATCGCCCTTGTTAGGACGGTTGCCGCGGGTTCAATCCAGTGCCAGTACAGACTCAGCTGTTCACTCTATGTATACTCATAGGTAAGCTTATAGTAAAATAAATTATAAAAAAGCGGCGTTGAGTTCCGTCACTCAACACGCAATGCCTCAAATTCGGCTTAAAGTACGGAACGGAACTAAAAAAAAAAGTATTTAAATATATAGGTATCCTGTAATATTATATATACCTCTATAATTATATTATTTTTCGACGTTTTAAAGTTTTCACCACATAAACAGATTATGAAAGCCTCACGCTATTTCAAAATGAGTATTCCTTTTAATTAATTGTATATACATATATTTTAATACGTTTCGTTGTATATGCAACTAAATGTCGAAGTAAAATATACATTATTATATTTAATTAATTGCCCGCTCTCAACAAGATGTAGGATTATTATTATTTTTCATTGTTTCAGAAAAAATAACTTTTGAACAAAACTTGTAGACCATATTTTAAATATATTTTTTAGCTTCACGTTGTATCACGCACATAGAAGGATAGGAGAAGGAAACTTAGTGTTAAGACGCGCCGTTTTCCACTTTCCACCGAATTTGAGGCGAATACACCAGAGTGTAAAAAATAAATTATTCAATAATTCACGAGTCCCTCGAGTGGGGACTGCACTCACAACTTGTCGCATAACCAGCGTTACCATCCGCACGCTTGTGCCACTGCGCCACGGAAGACTTCAAATCATTTATAATTTAAAAATATAATTTAACTTTCAGTGTATACAGCAGTCCGTCAGCCAGTCCGCGCCCGTCGCGTCACTACACGCCGTCTCTATCGAGAAACAATAGTGACGCATCACATTCCTCGTGTTATTCCTACAGCTCAGAGTTTTCGCCTACACATTCACCTGTACAGGTAAAAAAATGCTTATACTCACTGAAGTTAGGCACTCACTGAGTGAGTTACTCACTTCATTCACTATCTATAGTCGATTGAATGCGTATCGATTGAATTTAATAATTAACTAATTTTATTTTCACGATCTAATTTGAATCTTTTAATCTAACTCATTATATATAAACATGAATGTCTTCATATTATTTATCGAATTCACTTTCCTCACTCTAGTCAACTAACCAACTTACTGTGAAATACACAAAAACAGCACAAAATCCTGCATATAATATATGCAAGATTTTGTGTGTAAGCAATTTTAATACAAAAAAGGAAAAAAAATAAGAGATAGAGAAGGAGAGAATAAGAAAGAAATACATAAAAAATATTTTTATAATTGTGTCAACTTTTATTACTATTCGTATTAAGCCATTCCGTTTTCTACTTTCCGACCAATTTCTGAAACATTGCGTGGTGATTCGCGGAGCTATCAACACGCTTTGTACCAATCAGAGTGAGGAAAAGAAAATAGTATTTTTTTTCTAGCGGGAATCGAATCTTTAATCGTCACGATTGTTGACAGACTGGCCGTTTCACCACGACACGACAGCCCCATAATTTTAATATTTGATATAATTTTGTAAATTTTATGAAATACTAAAATTACACAGAGAAATTTCGAGTGGTGATGGATCTCACAAGCGTACAACTGTAGCTGGTGAGATCGATCGCCACTCGAAGAAATGAAATATTTAATATTTTCATTTTTTCGTTCTGATAATAAGGAAATTCGCGGCGTTACCTTTCGCCACTCAACAATTCGGCGGAAAGTGGGGAATGGAACGGAGCGTGTTAATACTAGGTTTCCAAATTTCTCTGCTTATACCTCCATATGCTAGATACAGCATAAAACGCCAGCGGCAACGCTCGGCAACGCTCCTGTAGCTCTTCCGGAGTTACTCCGGGCCGTGGGCGACGGTGATCACTTACCATCAGGTGACCCGTACGCTCGTTTGCCGTCTCTTCCATAAAAAAAAATCTATACCAATGATAATAAATAAATTATGTTATATTTCTAGAGTCGACACCCGCATGTAGTGTATCGCGAGACAGCCGTGTATCCAGCTTCACCAGCGCACGACGAAGATACAGACGCTGCGGATGAACGACTCCATCACCACCAGGGAATTAGTAGACAGCAGCTTATTAATAGGTGAGTTTTTACTGTAATATGCATAATATAAGATAAAACTGACTTTTAAATACAACTTGTATATTTGTATATAAAAAATAGGAAAAAATATATTAAAAATATATATAAATTTCAATAATATAATTATGTTAAATCGTCATATCATATGTTTAGATAGATACACTGAATAAATAACCATCCAGATAAAAAAGCGCCTAAAGTTGACAAATAGAAAAAAAAAACATTTTATTATAGTGTACAACCAAGCACTATAAAAAAAAAGTAGCAGTGGTAGACTATAAACGTAACGGTTATAAATTCGATCCTCACTCACGGAAGTGAATCATTTACATTTTATTTCTCTGATTGGTAAATCGCGGCGTTTAGTTCCGCTACACTACAGTTGAGCAGTAAGTTGGGAACGCAGTGTCCTAACGCAAGGTTTACACTGTTCCCATTCTACTAGCGTGATCTTTTTTTTTTATTGATTTAAACGTTACTTTGTTATTTTCAGTCCATGTCCCATATGCGGTGATAAAATAAGCGGTTTTCACTACGGTATATTCTCTTGCGAGTCGTGTAAAGGGTTTTTCAAGAGGACAGTGCAAAATCGCAAAAACTACATGTGCCTCAGAGGCGGCAACTGTCCAGTCACAGTGGCCACCAGGAAAAAATGCCCGGCTTGCAGATTCGACAAGTGCTTAGGGTGCGGAATGAAACTAGAAGGTAAAAAGAAATTTATTACCAATTATTGACCATTAAGTAAGAAATGTTTAAATCAAATTTTTGTTCAGATCATAAGTGTAACAAAATAAAATGTTTGTTTGCATTAAATATATAATTAGCTGTACATCCTTACCGATATTTGTATAACCTTTTAAATCTTAAAATTAAATATTCTTTCAATTATAAATTTATTTACAGATATTGATTGTGATATTTTACATTTTAATAATATAAAACTTGTAGAAAATAATGATTTCCTGAATTTATAGCTATAAGAGAAGACAGAACTCGAGGTGGTCGTTCTACATACCAGTGTTCGTACACGTTGTCGGGCGCGTCGTCCACCGGCTCGCTGTTATCCGCGCACGCGTCGCCTACACTGCGACACGCTTCCAGTCTTACTTGTGTGAGTAATCTATACTTATAATTAATCTATAAACCCATCCATGTATATACATGGAATATATATTAAAATAAATCTTTAACTGTTTGTCTGTGCGTTGGTAAACGCTAATCTTAGGAACGGCTATTTAAATGTAATTTTAACTATTATGCTATTCCTTTACTTAGCATTTCAAGATTGTTTTATTTAAATCAGTTAAAAGAAATAAGTTAGGCCAATTTAAAATTCGATGAAATTGCTTTAGGTTTCTTTTATTTCTTAATGTATTGTATATAGTGTATTGAAGATATTATCTTATAAGTGATTATGTCATTAGAATAAGAAAATAATTGAATAAGTAAAAAAAAACGCTCGGAATGCCATTGTTAAAAAACTCAACTAAACTGAACTGAACGCTGTGTGCTAGTTCGATATCTACTTAATTTTATCCCTAATTGTAAGATTTACATTCGATTTCAATGAAAAGTAGACCACATATCTTATGTGGAATGGGTAAGGTGACATAAGGTTTTTTCTACCGACCTTTCTATACGGATACATAAAAAAAAATTAATACTTAACTATTACTGTTTTAGAAAATCTAATTTGGTTAATTACAAGATGTCAAATAAAACATTATATGATTTGTTATAAATCTAATTATATGTTGATAGCTACGCAACGTAAAGGTAATTAGTAAATTGGAGATCATATTCTCGTTATTTTGCAGGTGAATGGTCCTGCCTCATACAATAGTCGAGGAGAATCAAGTAACAGCCGACTCACGCCTGACATACCGCCATTATTACAGGTAAGCTTATGAATATTTTTATTATTAACTCACTAAAAATATATTTGTTTAATATCTTATGTATACTTAAATGTTATTTAGTTTAGAAACTTCTTTCATAATCAAGAAATCTCTGTTTTCTATATTTTTTATTGCCGATTTTTAACCCAACTAGTTAATGTTAGAAAGTAAAAGTCAAAGTCTTTTAGTTACTAAATAGTTTTTTTTAAATATATAAATAATAATAAGTGACCTGACAAACTTGATATATTGTGGATTCAATTACCATTTTCAACGTGCAATACATCAAAAATTCGGTGAAACTTCGGGAACAGATATAACTTAATCGAAACGTGTTTTAACGCTAGGTCCACAGTTTCCTTTTTATCAATAAAAATATCTAATTATCAACAGAATTTTACCAAGGTCTGAGCTCTGTTAGCTCGGCCTGCCGCAAAATCCAGCCACGCTGCAGAGGCCATTAGGGCCAAAAGCATGCAATAAATAAAAATAAAAGTAATCTACACCATACATAAAACTAAAACAAAACAACCTTTTCAACAGGAAATAATGGACGTGGAACATTTATGGCAATACAACGAGTCGGAACTTAGTAGAATGAGTAAATCAACTGGCAGTCCCTCAGCGAACCCGCTGTTGGCCGCCAGCGGCATCACCGCCCAGAACTCGAGCGCGGATTTCCTGGCGGATCTGTGCAATATTGCTGATCATCGACTCTATAAGATAGTGAAGTGGTGTAAGAGCTTGCCGCTGTTTAAGAATATTTCTGTAAGTGTTTCGCATGGTTTTTATTTTAGTGCCCTTTTTTTTGCTTATCGCTGTATCCCATATATGTAAGGATAAGCAGAAGAAGAAGCAACTTTTTTTTTGGATATTGGGTGTAAAGTAGCGGAACTCAACGCTGCGCTATAGTTTGTTACCAGAGCGAAGAAATGAAAATATTAAAGATTTAACATAAAAATATTAAAACGTGTACGCGTTTACAGTCATACGCTTGCGCCATGACAGGCGCCTATTTTATATATTTTGTATAAATATTATTAACTTGCTTGTAATCAACAGATCGACGACCAAATCTGCCTATTAATAAACAGCTGGTGCGAGCTGTTAGTTCTGTCGTGCTGCTACCGGGGCGTCAGCACGCCGGGGGAGGTGCGCGTGGGGGGCGGACGCGGTATTACTTTGCATCAGAGTGCTAAGTGAGTATGAATTTATTGTATTTTTAACTGCCTTACAAAGGAAGCAACTTATCATTTTGATTGTAAGCCATTTTGTATGTTTCAATAAATGTTTGTTGCTTTGTATTTTGGTAATTCTTGCTCTGTATAGAAGTACATGTTTCAGAGGTTTTTAAACCCGGAAACCTAGTGTTAAAACACTTTGTTCCACTTCCGTACCCCACTTTCCGCCGAATTTGAGGCATTGCGTGTTGAGTGGCGGAACTCAACGCCGCCCTTTGCCTTATTACCAGAGCGAAGAAATGAAACATTAAATATTTTAATTGAAAATATTAATTATTTATTTCCTACCAGTTTCAGAGGTGGTCCTAAATATTTTTTATGCCAATTGATTTTTCAGTCTTTGTTTTCTTGAAGAAAAAAAATTAAGTTGCGAATGGAAAAATATTTTCTTTTTGGATTTTCTTAAAGCTAATTTAACCGAATTACATAAATGGTGTAGCTTATCAATTTTAATAAATATAATCGGTCTTATTATAACTTACCTAAATTAGTTAGGGCCCTTGTAATGTAGCGGGACAGCGTCTGACTGTAAACGTGATAAATTTGATTTCACTACTAACGCGGTAAAAGGAATATATTTAACTATTTTCATTTCCCCTTAGGTAGTGAAAGCGCAGTGTTGAGTTTTAACAACCAACAAATGCAATTAAGGAAGACTCAAATTGAAATTTTCTTTGTCTCTGTACTATTGTACTAATTACCCATATTTTCGCAGATATGGCTTAACGCCATGTATAGAACGCATGCTGAGTTTCACCGATCACTTGAGAAGACTGCGGGTGGATAGATACGAATATGTTGCTTTGAAAGTTATCGTACTTCTTACTTCTGGTTAGTAATTATATTTACTTATATTTTATGTATATATATTAAATAAAAGCTTTTATGTTACTCCACATCTATTTCTATCTTTCAGTGTTAGTCTAATAAAAATGCGATCAGCTATTCCGGGGATTAGTTCTGACAAACAGAAATATAATCAGACAAAAAAAAATGGTTGTTTGTAATTTGATATCATGAATCAACAAAAAATATTTTGGAATCACCCACAAAGACTTTAATTATCATGACTTATAATGTATAATTTATATAATAACTAAGCAAGCAGTTATATATGTACCCATATAATATTTTTTATAATAGATGCACCAGAACTAAGGGAAGCTGAAAAAGTAAGGGCGTCCCAGGAAAAAGCGCTTGCAGCGCTTCAAGCGTACACTGCGACGCACTCGCCAGACACGCCCGCTAAGTTTGGTGAATTGTTGCTACGTATTCCTGAATTGCAACGAACTTGCCAGGTTAGCTTGAAATTTTATTATTGATGCCATCTTTAGCGTCTGACTGTAAGCTATATTTGTTAATTTAAATCCTAATCGAGGAGATTTCTTTAATTTCACTAAAAACCGTAGTGAAGCGTCGAATTCTCACTGGGCAAAAAATTGAATATTTATATTACAACTTAATTTTAGTGTCATTGCGTTTAGTTGGAAATTTCTTAACAGCACCATGTATTGATAGTATTTAATCATAGATTTTGATTTATAAATTAACATGATTCAGACCTCAAATGTCTAAAATAAACGTATATCAACAGTTCTTCATGCAAGTCGGTAAAGAAATGCTCAACCCTGCAAACAAAAGCAAAGATGGCGACGGCCCCAGCTTCAATCTTCTCATGGAATTACTTAGAGGCGACCACTGAGCTGACATTGCTCAAGTATGGATAGAATTTATATAGGATACTTGATTTTAGAAAAGTATATGAAAATTATATATAATTAATCTATACACAGACGCTGTTTTTTCTTCTAAAGTCAAGTACCCTATAGCTATAGTGTTAGTGGAGAAACACAAAGAAATAGTGATATTACAATATTGCCTTTGCCCCAATTACATATAATTTGGCCTTGAACAAAAGACTGCTTTCATGAACATTAATAATTGTAGCGCTTTTTATGCTCTTGTGTCAGCAATTTGTTTTAATTTAATGATTACCTTTTAATATAATGTAACATTATATTGAAAACTATATCAGCTATATAAAATAAAGCTTTACACTGTTTTGTAGCAAGATAGACAGAGATTACCTCGTTGCTGTCCAGTTTTGTCGAAGATTTGTCTATGGAATATTTTAATTTATTATCTTTGATAAGCATAGCAAAGCTAATAAATGAACATATTCCATAGGTTATAGTGAGAAGCGGACCGTTTTGTTTATATTGGGATAGTGCCTATGCACCACGACCAAATTGGCTTTTAAAAAATATCAATTTAAATAACTTGTTGATGATGCCTTTATATAAGTGTAATAAAATTAATGGTTAAAACAAATTATTGACACATTTGCTTTAAACTAAGTATGATATAATGTATTTTTGTATTAAATATAATAACGCATTTATTTTTCATACGCTCTCAGATCATATTAAATACTCCCTGTATCTCTATTTTTTAGCCTTTACAATCGTAATTGTAGAAAAAATAACTCAAACTACAACACTGCCATATGCTTTTACTAGTATGTAATAAAAATAAGGCCATGGGAACAATTATAGATAAATAATAACCAATCCCTACAAAATTGCCCGCTAAAATTTTAATATTTTACAACATAGATAATAAATAGTTTGGAAGATTTTGATAGATACCTACTTAAAAATGTACAACTCTTTGGATGATTTTTACTGAAAAAGAATCAACATTTTTTCAATAAAATCTTGCCAATTGAAAAAAAAAAGATATAAAATAAGATATTTTCCTAATGCTGTCTATAAAAGTAAATTTAAACTCAATACTATGAACGTAAGAACTGTAATTGTATTTTTGTATTTTTTTACTGTCAATAATTGTAAGCGAATTTTTTGTATGATAAAGTAAAAAATGTAGGTATATATTTCTTTTCTTTAAAATATAATATTTGAATATTATAAAAAAAGATCATAATGTTTTAAATAACAAAAAAAAAAAACATTTGGATTACTAATGATAATCAAGAAAATGGAAATCTCTTGTGATTTATCCAAAGCAAATTTATTATGTGGTTAACATTTGTAAGAAGTGTCTAAACATTTTTGTAATCATTGCCATTTCGTTTAAGTTACTTAATAATGTTTGTAATTTCTTTTAGGCTTAGTGATGAAGGTAAAACTTTCAAAATAACTGATCGAGATAGAACTTTAGAATTATAAGGAACCCGAGACGGGTTTGCTTAAATATTATTTCCGTCTTTAACTATAATAGAATTGTATATATTAATTATAGTTTACAATATATTTTTTTATTTTTTTTAATAGTGCAATACTTGGCATAAAGTTATTGTTTTCTTTGTGTAATAAAAAAAAAATGTATTTACTTTATGCTTTGTCTGTGCACTTTACTATTGAAGCTGCTCAATGACAGCTATCGAAACCAGTTATTCACTGCCGATAATTAGGATGAAATTGCTATAAGCAAATAATTTGTTTTGTTGCAATAGTTTTCTAAAAATATATTTTGTTTAATTGTAATTTTAGTGGTAGTAATAAAATATCGTAGATAAAAATGTAGCATAGATAATATAAAATCTGTTGTAGATTACGTTAGTACTATTTAGAAAAATCCAAATTTTGTTTGATTTTCAACAACGTCTGTCATATCGCAGTCTGCAGAATTGTTCTGCAGAAAGATTGATTTAAGTTAAACAGTTTTTTTTCTACAAGAGAAGAATTCGTTTTATATACATATATATAACTATATCGATTATGTATAATATAAAACGTTATATTTCATTAGCCGATTAATATCAGCTATTTCATTGGCTTGCATTTTTTTTATAATAGTATTGTTTTTTATAAAGTATATGTATAATTAGGGCACAAGTACTTCGTTTCATGTTTAGTTGTAATATGAGCTCATATAATATTAGTTATTATAAGCGTTTTAAGAACAATGTGCCACAAGAACGCTATGTTTAGTTTGTAGTAGATTGAGATTTACATGTGATTTTGTTTGCTATCATCGGAATGCTGAGTGACAGTCGTAATATATCAAGCTCTAAGGTCAAGAAAAATGGACTGCATTATTATTGTATAAAATTTTCTTTTAGTTTCAAGCATTTTCAACATGTTCTATAATAAACGGCAATAATCTAATATATAGCAATTTTGTTCGTATAGCTACGGCGAAACTTTTATATAAATGTATCATCATGATCGAACTGCTTAGTTATATATTTTTTAATCCACTTTTTACTTTGGAAAAAAAATATTTGGTACTAAAATTTGAATAAAATATCTTGGTTAATGTCTTCAATATTAAAGTAACCAATTAGTTAGTAGCTTAGAAAAAGCTGACATTCTTTTAAAAAAATATTAAGGGTAAAAACAAACATAAAAATGTGTAATTTTTTTATATTATAAATCATATGTGTCATGAAGATTTGCTTATTAAATCACTGAAAATGCATGAGTTAAAAATAATATGCATAAATTCTAAAAACAACGAAGCTAAATGGATAATATGATGTTGAATTTTAAAATGATAAACACTTATAGTGAATTATGACGTCATAGCTATAAAGTAAAATTGTAAGCAAGAAAGAGTCTCTCTATTCCAAATACTTTAATAAAATTTTAAAATTGTATATCTGATGTAAAAAATCTGATTCGGATAAAACCAGTAAATACTGATAAAGAATCTGCAAAAAGTAATTAATAATGCTTGAGGAAAATATATCTTTAATTGATTTCACTTATTATTATATTGCAGAATAATAGCCATAAATTGTGTCAAATATTGTTGAAAATAATATTTTTTTACAATCTCTTATCAATTTAATTAAGTTAGGAATTACTGACAAATATTGCACCATTCTCACAAGTCATCAGATTACATAGATTTTTTTTTAATTTAGTAAATAATATTGATATCATAGAAAAGGTGACCTTACAAATTGTTTCATGCATTTTCAGCGATAATAATAACCTTACAATAATATAAAATAAATAATATTATATATAAAAAAATGCCGATGCAAAGTTCCATATTATTTTGCGACTTTGTCACATGAAGGAGTGAATGACGCAATTATAGAAAAGGCAGGTCTGAGTGGGTCCGAATAATTTTTATATTAAAAATTAGAAGGAATGAGAGAATGATATTACGTCCAATAATTTGTAACTTTACGTTTGTTACGATATATACATAAGTATTATATTGATATTCTATTTTTTATTTTGTAGAGCTACGAAAATATTTTTATATATAGAGCAAAATAAATTGGATTTGACATATTTTGGAATTTTATTTTATTAATTTTAAACTGTTGTTGTTAACAAATAAGCTGTTCATGGTTGTCATTTTTCACATTCAATTAACAATTTTGTACCTAGAATTAGAACTTTCTAACTTTTTTACATCTGAAATGTTGGATACATCGTCACAAATTAAAATTATCAATATGAATCTAAGGTATTTTAAAGCATTTTTTATACCTATATGAATTTGCTAAATTATTATTTAATGTAGTTGCTATAATACTTTTTAAATTAAGATAAATTTTCGACACCTTAAGACAATATTATTAATGATAATTAGTAGGTAAATTATTTGATGTACCTACCTACTACTATCCTACTATAATTATACGTACGTAGTTTTTGAATAGATAGTTTTTCAAAAAACGAAATATGTATTTTGATAAAACGAAACCTCCTCTCGTTCAAAGTTGATTAAAATTTACCTTTTAAATAGCTTTTAATACTTTTGAGTAAATCAGTAAATGGGGAATATGGGTAAAGTTTAAATTTCTTTTAAATATATATTTTTTGAATCAAAATCAAAATCAAAATCAAAATATTCTTTATTCAATTAGGCCATTCAAGCACTTTTGAATCGTCAAGTTACATATAAGTGTCTGTGGTGTCAGTCCTTACAGGAAGCTACCACCGGCTCGGAAGGCGGGTCTGCTGAGAAGAGCCGGCAAGAAACTCAACAGTTGCTCTTTTCAAAATATCAATTAAAGTAAATATATAACATAGCTTCCTGAGTGAGTACCAGTGAGTGAGTAGCATTTAATCTCACGCACTCTTATCGTTGTAGTATTCTTGAATAGAATAATATGCTTTGCCTAACAATATATTTTTAACATTCACTTTAAATTTTTGAAGTGGCAAATTTAAAATTACTTGTGGAATTTTATTATACATACGTGTACCATGTCCCATAAAAGATTTACTAACTTTTTGAAGACGAAAACTAGGAGTTATCAGTATCTATCATTAGTATTTTCACAATAAAGTTAATGAATATTTTAAGAAATTATTTATAATTTAGACCCTAATATTTGATATGTTAAAAATAACAAAAGGTCAATTCAAATTTATAAAACGTGAAACGAGACATGTAAATAATAAATATTTAATTTCCGCAAATTGGGTCGAACGCAACAACTTGTCGCCTTAAAGTTGCGCCACTACAGACCTCTATACATGTTATGGATAACTTAACATGAGTCTAGGTCATATGAACAGTTTTGGTTAAACAAAATAAAATTAGTGTAGTTATATATAATTATAACAATAGATTTTGAAGTGGTTACTTTAAACTGCGTTTTAACTCATATAACGAGATATATATTTAGCTAATTTCTTAGTATACTATGTAAGTTGTATATGTTATTACTTGCAAGGCGATCAGAGTCCCAGGGCGGAGTTGGTTTCCTTATCAATAAAACACTCGGTGGCTAGTTCTAGCAGGATTTCGTAAAGGGTACAACACTGTAGCCCACATCCACACTGTTCTACAGATTGTACAGAGATTACAATCAACCGCTGTGTATGGCATTTGTGGACTTTGAAGAAGCCTTTGATTTCATTGAAACCTGGGCTCTTCTGGAATCTCTGCAGCAATGTCTTATCGACTGACGACATATCGAGGTAATGAGATGTCTTTACAGCGTCGTGACGTTGACCGTGTAAGCTCACGATCATTGAACTGATTCAACTCTGTCGTGAAGTGACACAGGGAGATGGTATATCTTCAAATCTATTTACTAACGCGATGGAAGACTATGCACTGGACTGCACGAGGGGTCAACATCACTAGGGAGCAAATACCACATCTTCATTTCTCTGACGATATAGTTTTCTTTGCAGATACGCTGGAAGAGCTTAGCGGAATGCTGAAAGACCAAGGTGAGTCCTCTCGGTGGGTCAGTCTCGGCATGAACTTGGACTAAACCAAAGTCATATACAATGAATATGTCGTATCGAAACCGATATCTGTCGATGACATCTTCATCGATGTTGTGCAGAATTACGTCTACCTTGGCCAGACTATCCATCTAGGCTGGCACAACTTTCAGAGGGAGGCTAATAGGAAGATTCGGTTGGGCTGCTTGAAGACGAAAGTCTTAGAGCACTCGTCCTACCAGTGATGACGTACGGTGTCGAGACGTGGACTGACGGTTGGGCTAGTCCATAAATTTAATTTTACGCAGCGGATAATGGAGCAAGCTATGCTTGGTGTACCTTTCGCGGATAAAGTCAGATTATGAGAGAAAAATGAGATTATGCGTGAGAGAACCAAAGTAACGGGCATAGCTCCTAGAATAAGCAAGCTGACGGGTCAATAGACTGGCCATATCTATCGCAGGAACATACTACAAAAACAGAGGCATACTCTACTCAGTAAAGGTGGTGAATTAAGTGCTGCAGGAATAAATCGGACACACTCTCCGTTTAGCTAAACAATAATAGATTCCTACAATTCCTTTAAGTTTAATGTGACTGAAATTTACTAATTGCCTATGAGAGTCAATAAGTAACGTAGCATAAACAAGAAAACACTCAGTAGGCATTTAGAAAATAAAATAAAGATTGAAGCTCCATCCCTTTATTCATATTATTAAAACTGACTTAAAAAGGCTCGAGCGATTATTTTTTAATTGAAAATTAAAGATAAAAAAAAACATTTACATCTAATAAAAAGTTCCGTTCTCCGACTTGTTGACACTTCATAATTATCTACACAGTATTTATGATAACGAATAAATTAATTAATTATTAGCACCAGAAAAACCCAAGTGGAACTATCATTTTATTTAATTTCATATATATATTTTTTGATAATATTTTAGTGACGTAGTGTTGAGACTAACTTCTACTTTATTTATTATTTTTGTTTATTTTAAAATCTAACGTCATGAACAACTTACAATGATAACATTGTTGTTACTATTCGCCATATATTATATTCTGTAAAAGATGATATTCTATTTATAATTACTAAACTTAAATTTAAAATCAAGTGTGGAATAACACTTTAAAAAATAGTAAAAATATTCTTAACTCCAGCAATACTAAGCTAGTATTGCGGGACTATTATAGAACTCCACAACTTATCCAGGCCTCGTTATTTTACACCATTTGAGACAGTGGTAAATCAAGAAATGTTTAATCAAACATTAAATATTTTAAATTTGAATAATATTTTAGATTTGACATTAATAGCAGCGTTTACCTTAAATAAAACTTTTATTTATTTACTCATCTTGTTCGATGATGGGAATTGTTAAATGATGGGAATGTGATCGGCTCACCCGATATTGATGAAAAAGTACTTATCTCGTTGAAGTAATGTCTGTAACCTTGCCAATATTATCCAGAAAACGGGAACCAATTTTTAATGTTCCTTATTAGGTAATAATTTCCATCCTGACTGTCCGTACGTAATAGAATCAGTTTTTGACGCAAACGATAGCCAAAATACTTCAGAATTAGCGTCAAATGTCAAATAGACCGAATCGAACGTTAGCAAGGTTAAGTCATGTATTCTTTTCTATGAACGAAGTAATAGCAGTAATAGCAGCTGTATGTCGCACTTGGAAAAAAATAATTATGTATCGTGAGTAATCTAATCATAAATATCTCTAAACAAGAAACCAAATCGTCAATATTGCGAACAGCGTTTTTCATATGATTGATGAGTTTACGTAACGTAACGTTACGTAACGTCATTGTATGTAAAATATGTTTTACAAGGACATGGGCACTAAGTTGACCTGATAAATTTGGATCGCAGAGGGTAGAAGGTAGGCACTACCGATTTGTGACCTATATAACAATTAGAATATTAAATAAAAATCTGATAAGAATCTAGTAAATTGGCTTCTGGCTTAATATGTTTTATTTTTTAAAATCTGCATCAGGAAATCCTTCGTTGTTACGCAATATTATATCTCTTGCTTGCTAATGGACGTCAAGATTCTCTCAGAAGCTTCTACTAGTCCCTTTTGTCTAGTGCCCAGACCATATTATGTGCCCACCATATTTTCAGGCCTCCATTGTCAAGTGCCTTGATATCCAGACGTCAAAATTGACTTCGTATATAAGCACGTGTGCTAGCGAGCCCATTACGCCATTGTATTTAAAATATATTTTATAAGTGTTTTTCTTTATGGAAAAGTCGGCAACCGAGCGTACGGTCACCTGGTGGTAAGTGATCGCCGTCGCCCACGGCCCTGAGAAACTCCAGAGGAGCTACAGGAGCGTTGCCGTCCTTTAAGGTGGAAGGGCACCGGGGCCCGGCATTACCTAATGCGAAACGCAGTGGCCAAAGCCACTACTTAAGTTAAGTGTAGTCCCTCCATGAAAACAGGTAAAAGATAGATTCCGTGAGCCTGCCTTGCTGAGAGGAATAGGATAGGAAAATTTCATCGTTTGATTTGAACTTTGTAATCTTTAGAGGATATAACTGTCTGGTGTACTTTTAGTGCAATTATTAATCGTACAGTAAGAACTTTACTATCTTCATAAAACTTGGAAGTTTTATGAAGATAGTAAAGTTTAAGGAGACTTTTGAGCTGGTTCAAGCTGGATTGAGTAGTATTTTCAGGCCAAAAAAAATTATAGTCTACTGCATAACCTCTTGGAGTGAGTCCAAGAGCTTATGCAGTAGACTATAATCGATTGACAAAGAGCAAAGTAAACATTATATAAGATTTTGAGTGATGTTGATGATCTTAGAAGTTTTATTGTGCTTGCGAATTTACGCACACGAGTTGAGAGTAATTGTATACGGTCTTAAATTAAAAATTTTGATGTATTGTAATTTCCAAATATTTTATAGATTGTGCTTTCGTAAACACTGAACAATTACACTGACTTTATTCATGACATGTGTGTAGTTTACGTTGAAATATCTAAACGAGAGAGGAACTTGTGGTTTTATGAAAACAGAAGTATGGATTTTTTGATAGGTTTAATGTAAGGAGATTATGAGATAGCCATGTTGATATTTTACGATTTCCTTCTTCAGCTTTTTTAAATACCTGATATCATCTGTATACATAATGACCGTGAAATGTAATTATTAAATTGTATTATTCCATAGCTAAATGAGAACTTCTTACATTTCTCAATGCCAAATTCCATACGAATATATCTCGAGAAGACCTGACCATAGCTTATGAAGTGAATTTAAACGATTGTTATACATTTTTATATCGACCATGTAACGTGACGTGATACTAAGCAAGTAGTTTATCTTTGGTCAGACACAGTGTTTATAAATTTAAAATTTTAGATAGATTTAAAGTTCAGCCTGTCGTGGCGCAGCGGCACAAGAGTGTGACTGTAACCGACAGGTTCTGGGTTCGATCCCCAGTCGAGGAAGTGAAATATTTAATATTTTCAATTTAAATATTTAATGTTTCATTTCTTCGCTCTGGTAATAAGGCTAAGCGCGGCGTTGAGTTCCGCCACTCAACATGCAATGCCTCAAATTCGGCGGAAAGTGGGGAACAGAAGTGGAACGGAGCGTCTTTACACTAGGTTCCCGTGTTCCCCCTGCCTACCCTGCCTCGTGCGGGATACAGCGTGAAGCTGAGTATTTAAAGTTCAGCAGATGGAAAACTTGAAGTAGACAACTATGTGGCATGTACCCCATAGTACTCTATAGTTGACTCAACTAAGTTTCAAAAGCTTTTTGGTGATGTATGTTCGTTGTAAAAATATCTCGTTTGTTACCATCAACTTGTATATTATTATTGTGTTATATAATAAGTAGCTCCTGACACACCTTACTTCCTTTTTGTTCTTGAGCGAGTAAGACATTGGCAGATATATGTTATTTTATAACCCGTGTCAGACATGACGTGAGTATTTTACGAGTATAAAGTAATTTGTAAATAAGTTATTGGTCGGTATTTTGCCGGGTTTTGGGTGTCTTTGTCGTATTTTTGTATCAGAAGTTATATAGTTTGTTATATAGTTGGTCATACAATTAGAATTTTTGATAAATGTGTTTTAGTATCTAATAATTGAATTTTAAGGTCTTGAAGCAAGGCAAGGCGTGTGACTGTAAATGGGTTCGACCCCCATCCGAAGAGGTCAAATATTTAATATTTTCAAATGAAATATTTAATATTTTTATTTCTTCGCTTAGGTAGCACGGCAATGCGCGACATTGAGGGAGGACGCAACGGAAAGGGAGGAACGGAAGGAATCTTATCATTAGGTTTCCAAATCTTTTCTGTCTATCTTGACATGCACGGAATGCAGCCTGAAAATATGTGTAATAAAAATTATTATTATTAATTATTTTTTATACTAATATATACTATAGTATAGTATATAATCAGAGCCGTATGTTTTCCAATTAAATGTAATTTTGATAACTTTTGTAAATATTACTTAGCTGATATTGACCTTCCACTTCCTCCTTGGTGTAGTGAGTTGATCTACTTATTTCCGTTAAGTTTGCCGATCTGTTTCTGTAATCTTAACTTCCATGTTGGATGAGTTGATTTGTTTTCGGATTTTGGAGCCGCTACAAGTTACAGTTAAATAGGCTGCACTGCATATAATTATTTACATTGTAATAAAATAAACGTCAGTCGTCAAATACTGAGATGAATTACTTTTTTGTTTCATTATAAGTGACCTGGTAATTGGATTAGTATTAAAAATTCTATTTTTATGTTAAAGGGGTATGATGTTCAACTTATTCGTTATCATTATTAAAGAATTGGGAAACATTTCCAGAAATTCTCTGAGTATTTCTTATCGCAAATTTTAAAGGAGGATTTTGTTCACTATCTTGATTACTTAAAAGGATAATTTTTGCCATGTTTGTTTTACTTATTTTCAAATTAAGTCTATTTTTAATTTTTAAGATTATATTGAGTGATCCGACAATTTTATCTGTTTGGCTGTCTGTCTGTATGTTTGTTTATCTTTTTATCACCTTTTACGCACAAACAACTTGTTATATTTTATTTTTTTCTTAATTAATAGTCAATAATCTTCGACAACATATAGGTAAGTACCGATTAATTAATATATACACGTTACTAGGTATAGTTAGCTAATCGAGCTACCTTCCGCACCTGATATAAAAGTAGGTGGGCCACTACTTTTACATCAGGTGCGGAAGTTTTCAAACATAACTTGTCCAGGCTCTAGAGAGCTTCATAAAAATTTTTTCATTGTCCAGGCTTTAGAAGCTTTATAATAAATCAAGCTCTTAGAAGCTTTATAAAAAATCATTTAAATCAATTGAGTAGTTAAAAAAATAAATAATTACGTAGAACATAGGTATTTTGTCTAATCTCATTGCCAAAGATATAGAAAGCCGTGACCGAAAATGCTTCAAATCAGATATTTTGTCAATGTTTTGATGATGATAAATAATCAATTAATATTTTATGTCAAAATTATCTAAATGACATTAAATACAAAAAATGATGTGTTCATTACTATGCTTATTTTTCAAATTATTCAATGATAGGTATTTTATACGAAACAATAAAATAATCATAGTTTTTAAAATTATAAATTATACATATTTTCCTCGAAATATGCACAAAATTCCGGTAAAAAATTGTACTCATATAAAATAATGCTCATTCTAGAAATATTCGTATTCTATACTTACTTTATACTTTCTTCTCCTCAGCCAACATATGGGTGGGGGTTATCAAACCAGAGTTAATTTGTTTGGATTATCCAATGTATGCTCACACACACTTGTATTAGACATGTGCCCTTCCTTGACATCGGCGATGTGTTCCATAACTTTGACATATGATGAGCTTGTTCTGATGAAGATTATTCTTCACCTGTCAAAGCTCATCCTGTAGGTGTTCAGCATCACGGAGTTATATATATGTTATATACATATGATAAATAAACTTATACTTATTAATGAGGTGATAATGTGATAATGCGATCATTTAATTCATAACCACTGTCTGAGATCTAAGGGTCTTAAGTAGTCAGTAGATATTTTTTTTATTTTATGCTTGAAGGAAACTATGGAATTACTTTTCTGAATGGATTTAGGGAGTTGGTTCCATAGGAATGCGGCATAAACCGGATTTTTGCACGAATTTGGTGTTACTCTTAGGTACGTCAAGTGTCTGTATGACACAATACCGCCTAGAGCGTGTGGGATTAGGAAGTACTGTAAAACGGGAGCGTAAATAAGGAGAAAAATTTTGAAAATTAAGGTTTTTAAAAAGGAGTGAAAGGATGTGCATGTCGCGGCGAAGTCGGATTGGGAGCCAATTCAGCTGAGTTCGAAATTGAGAAACGTGATCGTACTTACGTAGGCCATAAATAAAGCGAATGGTGAGGTTTTGAAGACGTTCTAGCTTAATGAGTAGCTCCTCGGTTACATCCAAATAGCAAACATCGGCGTAGCCTAGAATGGGCAGGAGAAGAGATTGCGCTAGCATAATTTTGGTTTTATGAGGGAGGAAATATTGGAGACGCTTGAGGGTATGGAAGGAGAAATGCATACGTTTGCTGATATCATTAATATGTGATATCCAGGACATATTACAGTCAATAGTTAAGCCTAAGTTCTTAATTTTATTACGATATGAATTTCAATTCCTGAGTATAGAATTTTCGGTGTTGAGTTCCAATTTATTTTAGCTCTTAGTTTATTAATGCCAACAACTTGCGATTTTTTTTGGATTAACTAGCAATCTAAAAGATTCAGCCCAGGTTTGAATGGCAGTAAGATCTTTATTTAAAGCCGAAATTCGTTCCAGTAGCAGTGGTATAACTGCACGTCATCTGCATACAGATGGTAAGGAAAAGAGATGACTGTAGAGATATTATTAATAAAAATAGAAAACAGAAGTGGAGAAAGAACGCCGCCTTGAGGGACGCCAGCAGTGAGTTCTCCACGTCGATGTAATATCGTTGGCTTTAACACACAATTTATATCAAAACCGACAGAGTTGAAAGCGCTGCTGAAATCCAGTAGAACCATTACGGTGAGCTCGGTGTTGTCCATAATACTCCACATGTCCTCCGTGATATTCAACAGCGCAGTAACTGTACTATGGAATGGATGGAAACTAGACTGGAAGGGACACAAGAGTAATACCTAAAACACCGTTGATTCCGTCACTTCGACAGTTTCACCTTTAATAGCAAGACAAAAAACTTATTTTTTAACGTTAGTAAATGTAAATTGAATATATTTCGTTTGTTTTTGTATTTAACATAAGGTTATTTACGTCAAACTAATGAAGAATATGCGACAATGCAATATTCACTTCGTCAAAGTTATCTTTATTTCTGTCAGTCTTAAATATAAGATAAGTATCATCTGCGAACAGTACAATGTCGCATAAATTCTTTGCATAAAATGGTAGATCGTTTATATATAATAAAAATAAAAGGGGGCCGAGAACCTTGTGGAACGCCCATCCTTAGAGGAGACCAGACGATATTACATTGTTTATATTAACCTTCTGGATTCTTTGTGTTAAATACGAGGCAACAAGATCAAGAGCTGCGTCCTGAATCACATATTGTTATCTATTATGAGCATTATCTCTAAGGTTATTACTTCTAAAATTATTAGTGCAAGAAAATTTTCGAAGCTACCACCCATATGGTCACGTTAGAGGTTGTGCTTTTATAACAAACTTGTACTTTGTAACCTTTACTGACAATGACATAAATTGTATAAAATGATAAGATTGTTTGCAAATTCCTAATCGCCTTATTTTTTTGACAAATTAATTAATTTATCAAGATATTTCTGAGCTAAAGCTATATATTGGCTCTATATACTTGGTGGATTAACATCAAAATGTTTCGTTTTGGTTTGCTGTTGTGTTTATTGGGGTTAGCTGTGGGAAGTCCCCCTGCTGCCAGGACGAGGGAAGAAATTAATGCATTTAAAGAATACTTGGAAAAAAGCCGTGCAGGTTGGTTTGATAAAATATATTATAGAGTCGTCTGCGGCTACGCCCGTTTGTTCTGATTTAAGACAATTATCAATTTTAAGACAATATCCATCTATTGAAATTTAAAATGTCAGCTAAAATAATAAACATTTTGTAGCAAATAATGTCGTATTTATATTTTTATTTGACGTAACTCTTTTATTTTTTAACCGATTTATATCAAACAAACACTAAATACTAAAGGAAGATTGCCAAAACAAAAAAGTGAATTGCATTTAAATCTGGTTAACCTTTTTAGACAGTGGTAAGATTTGGTACAGATTTATTATAAGTATAGATTTTTACATTTAACCTTATATTCTTTGTTGCATATTTCGTTCTTATATTATATCATTCTATAATTTTAATTAATGTATTACGGTGTTATGTTAGGCAATTATGCCTTTTGTTTTCTATTATATAAAATCGTCAAAAAAGCGTATGGTCGTCCCGGATTTTTTTAAAAATATAATATAAAGTTGTCGGTTCGTTTTTTACGCCTGAACATCATCGCAGTGGCGGTGCATTTATTTTTTATCGTTACAATCCGGAGGTTGAGGCGCAGGCAAGGGGCGAGAATCCCCTTTAATCAGTACATAAAATGATCTGGCACTGTATACAATAACAATTTATAAAAACACATATAATTTAACGTTTTTAAAATTTACAGGAATCGGTTACCGTCTAGATTCTCGGGTGTTGTCAGATCTGCAAGGCAACGTATGGGAGAACAGTGGCAAATTCGAAGGTGACATTTTATTAGACGACTGGCAGATAGAAGGTCTCGTTACAGACTATGCGGCAGGTAGAGCCGCATATGTCTGGCCTAACACTAAATGGCCTGGAAATGTTGTTGTTTATGAATTTGGAGATAATGAATTTAGTAAGTTATTATCTTTCTGCTTCACACTGTATCTCTCACATGGCGGGGAGGCATAACAAGGAACATAGTGTTAAGACACTTTGTTTTGTTCCTGACATTCCTCCGAATTTGAGGAAATTCATATTGAGTTGTGGAACTAAAAGCCGCGCTTTTCCTTATTACTAGAGATAAGAAATGAAATAAAGAAATATTTTATTTGAACATTATAAATATCTCATATTCTCGAGTGGAAATTGAACCCAAAGCCTGTCGCAATTAGATTCGCTTAGGCGCTTATTGTTGTTCCCCCTGCGCCACAACAAGCCTTAATTTTTTTATTTTTTTCATTTACAAAATAAAGTTAGATGTGATTTTTTTTAAAAATTATTTATCATTAAAACTTCTAAACAAAAATGTTGATTCGGAGTCCAATATCAAACTCGAAAACAATACTATATGTGTAAAGATATAAATTATGAGACTGATAGATTGTTGCTCAGCGTCTGTGTGCACAGGCAACAGTAGTTCCATAACCACTCGGGATAGTTACTTATTTTCAATTTTTCGCTCTAGTAAAATGAAAACGCCGGTGCTGAGTTCCACCACTCAAAACACGATGTCTCTCATAGGCGGCGCTTGGTGATAGAAGTGTTTCAACCCCGGGTGTACTCTTGCTATTCTACTCTGTGTGCGATATTTTCTTTAATATTGTAATCAGGATTATAATCACTATCATATAACTACGTAAAATAACTAACGTTTTTAATCATTTTGGGTAAACGCAT
Source organism: Eueides isabella (assembly GCA_019049475.1). NCBI lineage: Eukaryota > Metazoa > Arthropoda > Insecta > Lepidoptera > Nymphalidae > Eueides > Eueides isabella. The sequence continues at coordinate 13,252,095 of CM032385.1, forward strand.
GATGACTTTTGCAATACGTTCTCCCACAATATCTATAAGTAATTACAGATAAAGAATTTAATTTATTGATAAGAAAAAATACATTGAATCGTACGTACTAATTATGTATTTTTTTTAGATATATGGCAACGTTTAGCCATTACGGATGCTATTAGTTTAATCGAGCGAAATTCCTGCGTGAGGTTCCGTCGTCGCATCGGCAATGAACCTAACTATGTCCTACTTACAGTAAGTATTGTAATTATTTGCGAGAGCTAAATTCCTCAATATTTTCATTATGATCCTTAAAGATAAAGCAGATCTTGATATGTAGCAGTCTTGTGAAGGCTGGAACATTTTTTTCACAGACTATAAAATATGCAGATATCGAAAAAGGAGCTAGTGATATCATAATGTTGAAAAAAAAAAATTAACAATGTAGTATAATGCCAATTTCAAAATTGGCATTATTATTGGCCTCAAGGCAACCATCTATTCAGATTAAGAAAACTTACTGATCAATAATATTATCTGAACCCACAATCATTATTTGTTCTTTACACACACTTTATAAATTTTAAAATGTTGAGATAAGTAATATATTTAAATAAATCTAAACTTTACTGTATATAATATTTAATAATTTATTTTATAACAGGGACGACCTGACGGATGCTATGCTAATGTCGGCTTTTTGAACACTCGCGGTGTGCACACATTGAATTTGGCACGAAACAATCCTGGCCAAGGGTGTCTTTTATCCACCGTCATCGTCCACGAATGGCTTCATATCCTTGGCTTTTTCCACATGCAATCGACTTATAATAGAGATGATTATGTCCGAATCGAAGAGGAAAATATTGTAGATGGTAAAATATGAATCGAATATATACTTGAACCTCTTGATAAACGTCATTGATTGAAATTTTGAACAGTACTTAAGTAATGTATATATAAATAAATTAGTGCATTCACATAAAAAAGTGAAAACAATCTATGTAAAAAAAGTGAAAACAATCTACACTGGTCAACAGTCGTCATGCCACACAAACTATTGAGTATTAGGTCATCGTATTTTGACTAACTACCCTCATTAAGAAAATGCACTTTGTTTGTTTCAATCAGTTTTATTGTATAAGGTCAACTTTATTTTTGGTGTTATAGTGACAAATGTGAATCTCGGAAAATTATAAAAGTTATAGAAATAAATAATTGAGTGACGAGCTGCTATTGACGTACAAAGCTTTAAATTTTAATATGTCACGTAAAAATATTTCCTGTACCCACATTTGTATTTTATTGCCGAAGAATTTGTTCACTAGTGAAATCATTTTTTAAGAAACATAAATTTGGCTTACTATGTTTTAAAATGTTATTCCACATTTAGGACAGAAAATACTAAACTTAAATTTAAAAAGCGTATAAAAATTTTGAACGAAGCAGGATTTGAACCCGCGCCTCTGGAATACCGTTCCAGCGCTCTGACCAACTAAGCCATTCGTTCTCACCGAGCTCCGTCGAAATTCTTATACGCTTGTTACAACTTATTTATGTTGTTAGCATCCCTGTAGGGAGATTTTTACAAATTTCCGCTACCCAAAGACAACTCGTAAGAATTATCGTTTGGCAAGAGAGAATACTATTTATTTTAATATTTTTACTATGTTTTAAAATGTTATTCCACATTTAGGACAGAAAATACTAAACTTAAATTTAAAAAGCGTATAAAAATTTTGAACGAAGCAGGATTTGAACCCGCGCCTCTGGAATACCGTTCCAGCGCTCTGACCAACTAAGCCATTCGTTCTCACCGAGCTCCGTCGAAATTCTTATACGCTTGTTACAACTTATTTATGTTGTTAGCATCTCTGTAGGGAGATTTTTACAAATTTCCGCTACCCAAAGACAACTCGTAAGAATTATCGTTTGGCAAGAGAGAATACTATTTATTTTAATATTTTTACTATGTTTTAAAATGTTATTCCACATTTAGGACAGAAAATACTAAACTTAAATTTAAAAAGCGTATAAAAATTTTGAACGAAGCAGGATTTGAACCCGCGCCTCTGGAATACCGTTCCAGCGCTCTGACCAACTAAGCCATTCGTTCTCACCGAGCTCCGTCGAAATTCTTATACGCTTGTTACAACTTATTTATGTTGTTAGCATCTCTGTAGGGAGATTTTTACAAATTTCCGCTACCCAAAGACAACTCGTAAGAATTATCGTTTGGCAAGAGAGAATACTATTTATTTTAATATTTTTACTATGTTTTAAAATGTTATTCCACATTTAGGACAGAAAATACTAAACTTAAATTTACATTTAGAACGAATGGCTTAGTTGGTCAGAGCGCTGGAACGGTATTCCAGAGGCGCGGGTTCAAATCCTGCTTCGTTCAAAATTTTTATACGCTTTTTAAATTTAAGTTTAGTATTTTCTGTCCTAAGTGTGGAATAACACTTTAAAACATAGTAAAAATATTAAAATAAATAGTATTCTCTCTTGCCAAACGATAATTCTTATGAGTTGTCTTTGGGTAGCGGAAATTTGTAAAAATCTCCCTACAGAGATGCTAACAACATAAATAAGTTGTAACAAGCGTATAAGAATTTCGACGGAGCTTGGTGAGAACGAATGGCTTAGTTGGTCAGAGCGCTGGAACGGTATTCCAGAGGCGCGGGTTCAAATCCTGCTTCGTTCAAAATTTTTATACGCTTTTTAAATTTAAGTTTAGTATTTTCTGTCCTAAATGTGGAATAACATTTTAAAACATAGTAAAAATATTAAAAAAAATAGTATTCTCTCTTGCCAAACGATAATTCTCACGAGTTGTCTTTGGGTAGCGGAAATTTGTAAAAATCTCCCTACAGAGATGCTAACAACATAAATAAGTTGTAACAAGCGTATAAGAATTTCGACGGAGCTCGGTGAGAACGAATGGCTTAGTTGGTCAGAGCGCTGGAACGGTATTCCAGAGGCGCGGGTTCAAATCCTGCTTCGTTCAAAATTTTTATACGCTTTTTAAATTTAAGTTTAACATTTAATTTGGCTTACAAAAGATCAACATAGACTTTTAAAATCTATATTACGATTATGTATATGTATGTATTAAGTGTATGTTATATTATTTTATTTTCTATAGGTATGGGCCACAATTTCGATAAATACGAGAGTAATGTCGTGAGCAATCTTGACCTCCCCTACGAGTACACTAGCTGCATGCACTACACGTCTCATGCTTTTAGCAAAAATGGACTACCCACCATTACACCTCTCAAGGTGAGACGATATATGTTTTTGTAATTGCAACAGTTCAGTTTCGTCAGAGGTAGTTTACTTTTATCGTATAATTATTTTTGTTCTTTAAAGTAGATATCTATTTACAGTTATAAAACATTATTTTCACTATCGTCTAGTTGATTTATAAAGTATTATTTTGCTGCCACCAGGCTTTCGAAGGAACTATGGGACAGGTGGAACGAGTAAGTGATCTCGACTGGCTGAGACTAAGGAGACACTACAACTGCGCTGGAGCCTGGAACCGTAATGGTGTCGAACATTTCGTTGAACAACCAATTGCTCCCGAGCTTCAAGAAGTATCTCCAGTCGTCGTGGCGGAAAACATTATATAGATGAAAATAAACAGATGACACTCCAATTTTGTTACTTAATAAACAATTTTTTTTATACTTATTGATTTTAAATTGTACTGAATAAAATACTAAGTTATATTTAAAAATATTGTATATTTATTGTAATAGCCTATCATTTTATAGATTATACATATTATAAAGAGTGCAATTTTAATATTTTAATTGTGATTTAACAATTCAATGTACTTTTTTCTAATACACATAATTATATCGTAAGACAATATGCAAAAATAGCCCTAGATGGGCAAATACTATTATTTGTAAAATATATTTACTTTTTATTGAGGCCTCTGGCGGACAGGCACAACCGTGAGACTGTAACAACAGGTTGTGAGTGAGATTCCCACTCGAAGAATTAAAATATTGATTATTTTCAAATAAAATTTCAAATTTAACATTAGAGATGATATCTCTTCGTATGAATTGCTTAGTCAGTTTAGCTGATCGCATACCCAATGAAGAGATACAAAGAATGGTAGGTAAGTCACGGTGAGAATTAAGAAAAGGGTGTCCAAGTGGTTTCGGCACGTCGACGACGAGCGAATGAGTAATAAAAGAATGACAATTGAAGGAAAAGTGAGTGGCAAGATCTCTCTTACCACTCACTTTTCCTTCAATTGAATTGAATTCGAAGACTTTAAAAAAAATAGCATCTACGATACTGAAGGCACTTGGCACTCCATTTTCTCTGTCTACCCCGTTTGGGATACAGCATGAAGCTAATTTAAGTTATAAAATAAGTCGACAATAGGCACTTTAAGTAGATCACGTGGAAATAATGGAAACTTGAAGAATTACATTTAAGAGGATTCTTTTTCCCTACCTGTCACACCCTCGTGTTTCTCTAACAGACCTCTATGGTATAGTTTGTAATAACAATATTTGAAATAAATAATTTAAAATAAATTAGACAGAAACTCCATTCCGTGGTAAACCAGAGTGTACATCCCATTCAAGCTCACTCCTGAATCAGTTTTTTCTTAATGACACATTTTATTTAAATAAGTTAAGCACTAAAATGTATACGAACGGAAATTTTAAAGACTTGAGAGACATGTGCAAAAGTAATGATACCATAATCTATATCAAACATAATTATAAGTAGGCCGCCGTAAAGCAGGGGCAGAGGCGTGCGCACTGTAAATGCAATCGGGGATTTGATTCCCACCAGGGGAATAAAATATCAATTTATTATTGTTACTTCTTATTTAATATTTTCAATTTAAATATTTAATGTTTCATTTTCTTCGCTCTGGTAATAAGGCAAAGCACGGCGTTGAGTTCCTTCACTCAACACGCAATGCCTCAAATTCGGCAGAAAGTGGAACCGAGTGTCTTAACACTCCCCGGGTTCCCTATGCCTACCCTACTTCGTGCGGGATACAGCGTGAAGCTAAAAAAAATAAATAAATAAAATTGTCATTTCTGTGCTCTAATACATAGTTCAGTTCCGGTACTTAACACCAAATGTCGTATAAATTCGGCGAAAAGTAGTGAGCAGAGAAAAAAGAAAGCATAATATTGTTGCTATCGAATATATTTTATATGTTTAAAACTATAAGCTTTAGGAAAGCTGCATTGTATGTTTTCCCTTTAGAAATAATAATTTCATTTTTTTTAAATTATTTAAAAGTTATGCTCTTACAGCATCGTAATTAAAATCCTTTCGAATAATATCTGATTTTGCTCTTTGCAAAAATTGTCTTATTTATTAAATAATTCTTTAAATGTTTCATATGTATATTACACGGTAATCGAGGCGGGCACTAGGCGAGCGTATGGGAAAATTCTTCGGAAAAAGTAGCCTACATGTTGTTTTATCTTTTTCTTTTGGCTTTTAGTAAATGTTTTATAAAATAAAGGTTCCGGAGATCTGCCCTGAGAAAAAAAAGACAGATATACAGATAAAAAAAAAAAAGTTTGTGTCTTACAGGTAGAGTACGGTAGAAGGGTAAAGTTATAAAAAAACAAATAATTATAATGATATATGTCCATTAATCAAAATTACCACACTTAATCATATTAGCATTTTTATTATCTTGAAATTATCAAATCGATAGCTATAAAAGTAATTGGATATGTAAAATCTATACTAGAACATAATGATGAGGGCTGTGGTACTAGTGTTGTGCGTTGTCGCCGCTGCGGTAGCTAAGCCACCGGTAGTACGATCAAAGGCGGAGATTGAAGCTTTCAGAAACTTCTTGGAAAGCACAAAAACCAGTAAGTACCTACTTATATGTGTAATAAGAAAAGAAATAAGAAAAATAAATGTCTTTTACCAATCATATAGTCGTAGATATAACTACTAAGTATTAAAATCGCCATATCTTCGGCCTGATTGACTAAGAGAGTTCAAAGAATAATAATTTTAATATGCAATAACATAATGGCAGAAAATAGGATTGGAAGTTTTTTTCGTGAGATACTGCTAAATATAACAAAAAGTGAAATAATAATTTAAATAAAATAATAATAATTAATTTATGATATTATTCAGAAGTTCCTAAAATATATTTCTTTTTTCCCTCCCGCTGAGTTTCTTTCGCCGGTTCTTCTCAGGTTCAGACCTGAGAAGAACAGTTACTTTAGTGAACTGGTGGTAAATTGTCTGACGTTCAAAAACAAAGCTTGTAGCTTCTTATTTTGAATAAAAAATATTGGAATTTGAATTTATAAACAATAAAAAATAATTTCTGTTTTTCTAACAGGCGATGGCCAACACTTCATTGCCCGATCTAGGATGTTCCCCGATGCCAATCCTGAGGAGAACAGTGGTAAATTTCAGGGTGATATCATCCTGGATGACTTCGTAATTGAATCCATGCTGCAGGAGTACGCCATGGGCCGTAACGCCTACACTTACCCCAACACTACATGGCCTAACAACACCGTTGTATGGGAGTTTGGTGAAGATGAGTTCGGTAAGTAATTAATACAAAGCGTTATGTCTTCATAGATTTAAGAAATCAAGTGTTTTGAAAGAGAATAAATAGTATATCTATAGACAGAATAGAAATAATAATAACAATATTGTTATTATTATTAAATTCTATAAAACGTACAAATTCGTAATATATATGTAACATAATTATATATATAGCATAGTATATATAGTTCAATCTAGATTTCAGGCGGAAAATTAGTAACAAAACATTGGCCCTTTATGCTTGCCTTTCTAAATGCTGTTTAGAATAAGAAAAAAAAAGCCAATAATATTATGGGTATTGAGGGAAAATAGTTGGCTTTTTATTTTAATGTGGTATTTATTAAAAAAAATATCGATTAGTTAATATACATATATTATCGGATTAATAGGATATATCTTGGATAAATTCTGCGGGAATTCCAATATCAAACACACACTACAAACATCTAGATATACTTTTTTAATCGCTTTTTTTGTTTTTACCGTGTCAATAATGAATATACTTTAAACCTCCGTTTATTTTAAATCACAGACTGACACCTCAATAAAATTTTATATACAGATGTATATGGTGACATATATGTGAGTACCCTCTACGTTTCTTCACCTTATTCTGTATAGGATTTAAAATAAAGCTGCTTACAACAATTATATAGATAAAAAAATAATTAATAAGTCATTATTAATCTCGATACTTTATAATACTTTAATACAAGTGCGTGAAAGTCAATCAGTCAGTACAAAGAATTCTTTATAAATATACTAGAATGAAGACTTTCCCTCTTTCAAATAGGAGAGTAGGTAGAAGGATTAGTATTAATACTGTTGTTGTTATGGGAAAACCTCACTAAAGCGTCGGCTTTAGCTTCTCAAAAATACACACGGGGCAATTATTATGGCCCTTACGTGTAATATACGGGCATATTGTAATTGGAATTGGATCAATGACATTTTAGATTAGACATTGGATCAATGAAAAATGGCACATAATCATTTAAATAAAAAATAGAAAGAGACTGGAGGCTTCTTTGCTTATTGATAAGTAATTTTTCTAGAATTTATGGGACTTCTTGTAAATTTGATATTTTTTAGAAATTGTTATTAAGAAACGGAAGAAACTTTGATTTTTTAAAACATTGCGTGTTAAGGGGCGGAACTCAATATTGCGCTTTGTCTTACCAAAGAGAAATGAAATTTTATTTCTCATGAGATGCAGTCAAATCCACGACCATTGCCTATTATTTCATACTGTGCTCTTACGCCATGATTCTCTTTATCATTATTTTCTTTCCCTGTATACATATTTCTTATAAAATAACTAAAAGTTAAATGAAGTACTTAATATTTTAATTTTTTCACTTGTAAAAGGGGGATATGCCTCAACCATTGATTGAAAGTGGGGAAAGTAGTGTCTTTTCAGTAGGTCTCCAGGTTTTCTCTGCTTACTCTATACATCGTGTATCTAAAGATATTAGATATAAAGAGAAGCTCCTACAGAGGAAAAGGTCGCTGATGGGCATTCTAAAGTACCGCAAATATCAGATACTGGACTGAGCTCCACACCTGACGCCTAATAGGCACAAACACATTAACGCAATAGGCGCAGGGACAGTACTTTTTTAAACAAAGAGATCCTCTCTCGAGGACATTTCACATTGTTTTCGCACTCACTGTTAGGTTTTTAGCTGTACCTACAATAGGATCGGATTGGATCATGTTAATTATATTTCTAATCATATTTTTACTGTATTTAATACTATGTTGCTCAGGGCCTCTACAACAGGCGGCTATAAGGGAAGGTATTGCAGACATTGAGAAATCCACATGTGTTAAGTTCCGTTACCGCGAACCTGAAGACACTGTTTTCGTAAGACTGACTGTAAGTAGTTTTATATTATTGAATCTATTGTTTATTTCTTATGGAAGATATCAAGTGGGGGGGAGAGAAAGTAGTTCTTTCCCACGAACCGAAATCGAACTCCTCACAACCTTGGCTTTAATTTATCTAATTATGTGTATTAAAAGAAATGTTGTTAATTGGACTTACAGCTATTTTGCCTAGATAAGTGGACTACCACTTCTCCAGAATAGACTATAAATATCACTTTTTTTTTAAATAAATTATAGAAAAACTGTAACTGCGTACTGCGTCGTTCATCATATGTTATATTCAAATGTTGATGACATATTCTAATTATAAAATAACAAAGCCCGTTTGTTCAGGTTGCACCAACAGCATTAGACCTACGATATTTAAGTGCTTGTATCAATCTATTTAAATAAAATGTAATTGTTTTTGAATGGTTTTTTGATTATGGTGTTACGAGCATGTAAAGTTGACCACATATCAGTTCGTAAATGTCACATTGTATGAGAAGACACGAAGGAATGCATGTTAAAAAAGGGATCTTTCTAGTTAAAAAATTGCCTCCACTTATAACAAAAAGAATTAAAATCAATAAATTCATCATATACATAGCATAAAGGATTATTAATAAGAAATATATAATACAAAGGTGTTAGTCTACAATTTAAAATTGTTAAATCTAATATTAGATAAACATAGAAATTTAGATAGAGGACTAAACACAAATATTAACAATCAATTCTTTCAGGGCATGGCTGCCGGATGCTACGCCCACGTTGGTTACTTTGAAAGTCGTGGTATTCACCAATTGAACTTGGCTCGTAATTATCCTGGTGAAGGCTGTTTCCGCCATGCAACTATTGTCCACGAATGGATGCATATTTTAGGCTTTTTGCACATGCACTCCACCTACGACCGTGATGAGTACGTTAGAATCGCTGAGGAAAATATTATGAGTGGTAAGTTTAAATATTTTAGAAAACATTGTATTACAACATTTACACACAATGCTTCCAGTCTTAATGGGACTGGAATATCTTAACAGATAGCCTCTCAACTTTCCTCTGCTTATCTTAAAGCGAATTTCAATCATATTTACAAGATGTTGTATATTTAGAACATATCTAATAAATTAATAGATAATAACTAATATCGCCTGGCAAGATGAAATGTGATGTTGGGTTCCATCACTCAACATACAAAGACTCGTAATCGAGTCGAACGGCTATGATACTTCAAAAAAGAGCAATAAGATCTATTTATAATCTTAAAACTCGTAGAGTTTTTAAGGAAATAAGTCTGCCTATCACGCTATACGGGAATAAGGGTGAATAAAAAATATGTTATTGTTTTTCGCTTAAAATATTATTGAGATATTAATAAGATTTTCTTTTTTGAAATTAAGATATTATTTTTTTATATAACAGGTACTGAACATAATTTTAACATCATGGATGTTCAATACGCTTCCAACTACAATATAACTTATGATTACGTCAGCTGCTTACACTACGGTCCACGAGCGTTTTCCTCTAACGGAGAACTTACAATTATTGCATTACAGGTGTGTATAAATTTTAATTTAACCGATGAATATATTATAATAACATTTCCTGACATATTCTGATATGTCCATTAAATTATATTTAAATTGTTTTGTTGTTCAAGTAAAACTCTAAGAAAGTTTTTTTTATTCCAAATAGAGGCACTACTACCTATATACTTTTGATTGTATTTATCTAATGAAAATGTGGCTTACATTGATAAAATATCTCAACTTTCATTAGTTAGAAACTTATTAAATAAAGTATGTATTACAAATTAACTTTGAATGAATAATTTAGGTTACTGAAGAAGTCTAGTTATACGTATAATATTTAGAAAACCTTGTGAAGTCATATTTTGAATCATATATGATTTTATTTAGTAAGATATTTGTTTAATTAACAAAATCATGAAAATATACATACTTAAGACGAAACAAATTTAAAGATTAACTATCCGTAGTAATTAATTCTCTATTATAAAATAAATAAGTACCAAATACGATAGAGACGTCGTATCTGGCTATAAAAGCGACGGTTGTGGGTTCAATAGGCACTTCTCACTTGGAAGTATCTTCATCTCCTCGTTCAGGTTACAAAACAAAGCGTAGTTAAATTCGGCAACTTGCCATTCATTTTATTTACGTTAATATAATTATATAGGAAATTTTCTCATAAATTTTAATTAGTTAATCTACAAATATATAAATGTACATGGGAATATATTTTAATTCACATTTCTTTATAATTACTAAACCATATTATTAACAGGAACATGAAGGAATAATGGGGCAACGTGAGTACATTACGGAAAAGGATTGGCTGAGGATTAACCGACATTACGACTGCCCTGGCGCTTGGGACTAAAAAAATATATTTTATCATCTGATTACTGATTAAACAATATGATATAAGAAACAGTATTCTTTAAAGTGCACTAATTTATTAATTGTCTGATTAAATAAAATAAAACAATACGTTTTATATAAATATATAATTTATATAATAAATACTTAAAAAATATTAACCTTTTACTATCATTTAAACCTTTAGCAAAGTTAGATCTTACTAGCGACCCACCCACGTCTTTGCCCGCTTAGCCTTAAATAACACGATTATAATTTCTAATCTCAATTACTTACTCGTTCTAATAGCATAATCATTTTTAAGACAACATCTATACTTTGAAAAAGAAAATTTTAAATAGATAAATATCTTTATTTAAAATAGCTACAGAGTGTCTTTACTGTAGCTATTTTATCGAACTAAATATTTTTTAAAATGATGTACGGTTTTTATTTAAATATAATTAATCCGTTAGATTTTAATAAATTACGCACTGAATATTGAAGGTAATTGCCAAAATAATATAATGAAAACTGCATTTAAAACTAATTTAATCATTTCTGAGATTAGACAGGCAAGCAGTTATAAAAAAAGGCAAATTTTAAAAATCAATATTTTGGGCCTTATATCATAATGATATTTTAAAAAGAAACTTTAATTCACATTTTAAAAAGAGCAACTGTTGAGTTTATTGCCCGTCTTTTCAGCAGAACCGCCTTACGAGCCGGTGGTACCTTCCTATAGGACTGACACTGCAAACCTTTCTATGTAACTTGACGATTCAAAAGTGCTTATAATGGCCTTGAATAAAGAATATTTTGATGTTGATTTTGATTTTATCGTCCTGATTTATCGCTTATCTTAATTAATAAAACATCAAACAAATACGACGAAGGCAGAGAATGGGCTATGAACTGTTAATGTGCAAGAAATACATCCCAAAGAACGAAGAACAAACTAACAGAAAAAGCAACTAACTGAAAGAACTGAAATCCCACCAAAAATATTTTATGTAAAATGTTGCCAAGATGACCAGATAAGGTTTGCCCTGGGTAACGATTTAACCACTCAACACGCATTGTCAAGCGCAAATTAGAAACAAAATGTCTTGACATAGACACTTTTTGCTTACCCTTCCAAAAGCTGGTTACTTTGTAAAAATAAGGTATTATTTAAGTGTATTAAGAGAAAATTGCGTTGTTATTTTTATCATAGCCTTATTTAATGAAAAAAAAAAGTGGATATTTCTTATACATATATCTGGTAAATAGGTACATGCATTATGCATAAATCCCGCAGGAATTTAAATATGAAACACACACTACAGACAGCTAAATACATTTTTAGCGTTTCTTTGTGTTTTCGTATTGAAATCACACCGACCAAAACTTCAATTTAACTTTTATATATAGATGTATGTACCTATATGGTGAAATATATGTAACCTCCTACGTTTCTTTGCTTTATTCTGTAAATAATTTAAAATAAAGCTGTTTATCAACACTTACAAAACAATCGTAGATAAAAAAAATATTATTTTTCATTATTAATCTTGATACATTATAATATAATACTATAAATTCTAATACAACCGCGTGAAAGCCACTAATCGTAGTGTCATAATTACATTCTTGTTATTGAAAAAAGACGGGTTCAGTACAAAAAGTCCTTTAGAAGTGTAGATTGCATATAGAAAGGTATAAAGAATAGTAGATATTAATACGTCTACTTACCTATCGAGATATTACGTTTTGACTGAAACTTAATGCCGTGCCCTTTTTTAGCTTCACACTGTATCCTGCACATGGCAGGGAAAGAATTTGGGACCCAAGTATTAAGATATTCCGTTCCCCACTCAATCAATGTCGTACTTGGTCTTTTTATTAAAGAAGTATTTTATTCCACTGAGTAAGAATCTAATTTACAACCGTCGCGTTTACTGTTAGACGTTGTGCTGGACCACGACAATCACAAAAAATATTCTGTTAATGCAATAATAGAATTTAATTCAGTTCTTTTAAACAGTACCCAATGAAGTTTAATTAAATAACGCCTGAGGATGACTGTAGTGACGCAGGGGTACGAGCGTGTGACTATTAGCGACAGCTTATGGGTTCGATCCCCACTCGAATAAGTGAAATATTTAATAATTTCATATGAAATATTTAATATTTGCTCCGGCAACAAAGCAAAACACAGCGTTGAGTTTCGGTAGGTACTCAATACGTAAAGCCTTAAATTCGGCGGAAAGTGGGAAAGGGAGTGCCTTAACACTAGGTTCCCGAGTTTCATACGCCTTTTCTATCATGTGCGTGATACAGCGTGAAGCTGAGAAGCTTAAAGTACGTAACGGTTATGAGTAACTACTAGCTTTTCCTTAAGTAAAAAAAGTACTTTCAAAAAAAATATTAAGATATTGTAATACATATATACGAAACCCTCTAGTCCTTAGTAAATATCAATTAGGTTCTTATCAAGTTAATAGGTATACAGTTGTCGCAATCACAGTAGGTTTCCGATATCAATTAGTGAGGTAAATACATATGGGGCAATTATAATGTGCCAATAATAGGGGCATATTGCATTCAGAATTGGTCCAATGACATTTTGTTCAAAATCACGTTAAAGATGGCTTCATTCCTTGTCGATTGGTTTCTTTTCTAGAATATATGAAAGATTTTAAAAAGAAGTCAGAGTCGAAAATAAGGAAGAGGCCGAATTTTTAAGACACTGCGGGTCGAGTGGCGGAACTCAACATTGCGCCTTTTCTTTTTACCAGAGAGAAATGAAATTTCACTTTTACGAGATGTAGTCGAATCCACGACCACCGCCTCGCATTAGTGATTAAATAAATGAAATTTAAAGCCATTGTGGTACAAAAAGACCAACCGTGTGGTTCAGTAAAAATTAAATACATATTTAACATTTTCATTTTTTCCCTTGTAAAAGCTTGTAGGGATATGCCTCGAGTGTTCGGGGGAAAGTGGGGTAATCACTAGGTCCCCAGGTCTGCCTACTACTTCTACTGTATGCGTTATACAGCGTGTATCTAAAAATATTAGATAGAGAGAAAAGCTTCTACAGCGGAAAAGGTCGCTGATTATGCGGAACGCAATACGCACAGGGAGAGACGGTGAACTTATAGAATGATAAGATACTAAATTTAAAAACGTATAAAAATTTAATCGAAGCACGAGTTGAACCCGCGCCTGTTGGAATTGTTCTGACTAAATAAGCCATTCGTTTTAACCAAGCTACGTCAAAATTCTTATACGCTTGTTACAACTTTTTTATGTTAATACCATATAGGGTATTAACATCTTAGTGACAAAATAAAAATAAAAAAAAAAATGTATAAAAAAAACTATTCAATTGAAGTTTTTAAACATTTTCATTAATTATCTTAAAGTCATTAATTTTGTCATTTTCTCTTCTTGGTCATTTTTTAAAAGCACCTTCCATTCGGACTAATTTGCAGCAGTCGTATTAGCAATTTCATTCATTAAATTTGAATTTGAATATGTGTTCTCACCCATTCAGGCTATGTTCATAGTCAAAATTTGAACTTGCATAGATTCTTCGTTTTTTTCGAAGTCAGAGCAGGGCAAAGTTTTTACCAGCATGACTTCAATGGGTGTTGCTTCAGTTCTTTCTATGGTTTATTTAAGTTTACGATATATTTTGCTGTGTCAAATTTCTTACAGCATTCCAAAATATTTATATCAGGATTATTATACGGAAAGATCTGTAAAACATCAGTGGTTTTTCCAACGATTTTAATGATTATCTTATATTAAATTAATTCCGTTGCTTGAAATCCTCCATATATATTATATGTATATTCACCACTACAACTACCATACTTTTGCAGGTCCATGAGATAACTTAAGGGGACTCTCTTTTACTGGCGGTCTACTTCACTTCCATTTTTTCTATTTCTGGATGACGAACAATTTTCGCTGTGAAGTTAAAGCTGTAGCTTTAACTTCACTGTCAGCGAAATATATATATATATATATATATATATATATATATATATATATATATATATATATATATATATATATATATATATATACAATAAAAATTAAAAGCATTACTATCCTCGTTTCAAAAATTTATTGTTTCCTTATCTTTGATTATACTTATCTAACGAGAATGTTGCCAATATTGATAAAACATGTCAATTTTGATTAATTAGACAATCAGTAATTGAATGTAATCAAAGAATTTTTCAAGATTTTACAGTAGTATTTATTAATCTTCTCTTGTGAAATCATTATTCACTTTTAAAATCCGTAATTGATAAACCGCACCGCAGAAATAAACAAGTAGAAGTTAAACTAAATCGTATGTATTTATTTACTAAAGTTTAATTTATGATGAAGAATATTAGGTATACTCCTATTAAATAAGTAGAGGGGGTTGTATTTTGAATCATTGAGTAAGATATCTGTTCAATCAATAAATGTGGTCACGGGTAGACTGACCACGGACTACTGTAAAGTGTTCCAAACGTCGGGTTTCCCAAAAATGTTTACCATTCAATATACGCGAATAATCCGTTTAAAAGTGTTTCATTTAAAATCATTAGCAAATATATTAAGAATATGGACCTAAACGTAATTCTTTAGGAATTCTAGATAAAATGAGCAAATTTTGGGATTGAATCCCTTGATTGCAACAAAAAAACATCTATTTAATAGATAAGATTAAAAACAAATAAACTTTTTTCCCAAAACGAAGAGATATTTTTGCAAAAGTAAGCGATGTAAAATGCGATCAAAGGCTTTACTAAAGTCAGAGACCGATGGTCATTATTTTCTATTATTGTTATGGCAAAAGTGGCGATATTTGTTATTGTCGTCCTACTTTTCATAAACCCATCTTGCTTGGTATCCATAATTAGCGATTCGAAAATATTTGTAAGTTGTGATAAAATTGAAATTGACTGGTAATTATTTACTAAGGTTTCATTTGTAGGAGCAAATTGGTCCATAAAGATCGGAAGAAAGAGAAAATCATCGATCTGCGAAGAGAAAAGCGCAAGAATGGTTTAAATATTGTCTGGGCCCGGGTTTTGTCTAAAACTGTCGGTCTGAACAGTATGTCACTGAAAGTGAAGTTAATAGAAACGAGTGACCTTTGTAAATTATCTATATCTATACTTATAACAAATCAGTAACCGATCCATGTCTGTATATGGAACTATAACGATATATTAAAATAATATTATCAGAGACGCTTCTAGTACTCGAGCCGTAAATAGTGTTTATTTATTTTTTTGTCTGTGCGTTTGCACACGCTAATATCAGAAACAGCTAACCAAATTTAAGTACGTTTTCACTATTATATTTTGCCAAACTCTCTTTAATATTCAATAATATTTTATTCCATTCGGTTGATAAATAAAAAAAATACGTCAGTTTTAAATATTTAGTTAAAATTATGTCATATATTTCGTAATATTTCAATTGGTTATTATAGATGTACTTGAGGACAGGAGAATTAAATCCATAACCGCTTTTACTATGAATCGCGCCGCTGCGCCCTGTAAAAAATAATTGAAAAAAATCAGTACAGTAAATGTTGCTGAAGCTATTTTTTGCATCGCCGCTACCGTTTGCTTTTTTGGTACTGGCAAAAGAGCTCTTATAAAGTATTATTTACAAAACATACATGCTCAATTTTTTTAAGCTGTCCCAAAGGAGCCATGCGACCTTCATGTTGTCGGAACACGTGACGGTTAAGCTTTGAGGTGACCAAGCTTTAAGCGAAATAGGTATTCACGTTTTTTTTGTACTATAATACCAAAGTTGTTGTAGTTCTTACGTTAAGTGTCATAGATATAACAATTTTTTTTTGGTAAATTCGTCAATTATTTTTATTATACATTTTCCTATTGTGGCTTAAATGGAAAACTTACAATATTTGATAGAAATCTTTTAAATTTTGAATAATAAATCTTCCATTTAAGCAACAATAGCAAAATTTATTTTTAAAGCAGTATAACTATTATTTTTTTATTATTAGCAGTGTCATCTGTTTAGGGTTAGATGGAAAAAATAATTCACGCTAACCATCATAGGTATAATAAAATAATTTGTTATATACCAATATTACAGAAAGTTTTACCTACATCATTTTAAAATATTTTATTTTCAGTTTTGTATCTATCCAAAATAAATGTATTAAAAAATATTAATATTAATAAATTTTATTAAAATTACTTATTTATCTATTTATTTTCTCTAAGCGTGGTCACATTAAGCGCTTTGATGTCGACACATCATGAGCTACTTACCGCTGTCACCGTAAATATTGTCAGGACAAATTTCCACTCTTTGAAATCTCGCCACTATACGATGTGACGATTTAATCGAATTTATTACTCTCTAACTACATGAATGAAATAATGGGGTAAAATGCAATAAAATTGTCATTTTGATAGCTTTTAAAATAAATTACGGAGTTACATTTTTTGCAATTATTTTGATTATTCGGATAAATTCTAATTGTATTTTAATCTTGTATGTGTAGTAATTATAGTAGTATTTATAACCATAATTATAGGCAAAAAATTGTACAAAATTATTAAGATTTTTACAAATGTTCTACTAAGGTATTACTATGATTATTATAAAAAGTTATCATTTCAAAATCTTCCAGCAAATAACTATATTTGACGTCATTTACTCTAATGTAGCTCTCATGCTAGATACTGAAAATATTCTTTTAGGCAGTAATACACATAATCAAAATCAAAATCAAAATATTCTTTATTCAATTAGGCCATTTAAGCACTTTTGAATCGTCAAGTTACATATAAGTGTCTGTAGTGTCAGCCCTTACAGGAAGCTACCACCGGCTCGGAAGGCGGGTCTGCTGAGAAGAGCCGGCAAGAAACTCAACAGTTGCTCTTTTCAAAATATCAATTAAAGTAAATATATAACATAGCTTCCTGAGTGAGTACCAACAGCATTTAATCCCACGCACTCTTATCATTGTAGTATTCTTGAATTGAATAATATGCTTTGCCTAACAAGATATTTTTAACATTATTATTAAATTTTTAAAGTGGCAAATTTAAAATTACTTGTGAAATTTTATTATACATACGTGTATGTCCCATGAAAGATTTACTAACTTTTTGAAGACGAAAACTGGAAGTGATCAGCTTGTTTTTACTTCTTGTATTGATATCATGTCGGTCACTGTCTTTTAGTAAATTGTGGCTATTTTTCCGAAAAAGTATTATATTATCTGTCATATATGTATATATTAATGTAATAAGGCCCAACATAGTGTTTTTTTAATTTTTTTGTCTGTTTATCTTTTTGTCTGTGCGTTTGTACGTGTTAATCTGAGAATTGCCTAATCAGATTTATATGCAGTTTTCGCCATTACATTTTGCCAGATTTCCGTCAACATTAAGTGTTTGCTTTTTTTTAAATCCGTTAAAAATTAAAAAAGGTTACGTAAATTTAAAATATTTAGTTACCCAAAATTGCTCCAACATTTTTATTCATTTGGCTATATATTGTCTTAAAACATAAATAATAATCTTATTTGAATAAAAAAGTAATTGAGATAAGTAAATAAAATAGTGTAATTCAAGAAAGCCGCAAGCGAGTCGTTTGTATTACATATAATACTTAAGAAAATCTTGCCATTTCCTAGTATCTAATAATGTCGCCATATTATGATTTGAATGTAATAAAGAAATCACTATGACTTTGACAGGTCACGGTCCGAAGTATCAACTGACAGTACGTCGGTCTGTCGGTCTGTCGGCGCGTTCTGTAACCGATATCCTCGGCGAGAGGGTGGTCGTTTATTTAAGAACATTCGGAGAATCTGCTTTGAAGTATTGAATTACTTTTTATTTTATTAAATTGCGTTTATTGTGAAAATTATATATTGAAATTAACTAGACAACGTAACGTAGGAAGTTAAAAAGTACGCTGTTGTAGTGCAGTTATGGCTGTGTCTGTGAATTATTTGTAAAATAATATTTGAACAATGATTATTATCTATAAAATAAGTATTTCTTTGATATAGCTAGATAAGGTGCATTTTTTTAATATTTAAAATTAATGTTACTCAGCTTCACGCTGTATCCCTTACATGGTAGGGTAGACAGAGGGAACTTGAAAACCTAATGTTAAAACAGTCCGTTCCACTTCCGTTCACAACTTTCCGCTGAATTTGAGGCATTGCGTGTTGAGTTGCAGAGTTGCCTCGTACCAGAGCGAAGAAATGAAAATTTCAAATATTTAAATTGAAAATATTAAATATTTCATTTCCTCGAGTGGGGATCGAACCCACAACCTGCCGGTTACAATCACACGCTTGTGCCGCTGCGCCACGACAGGTTAAGTTTAGTTAATGAAAAAATATTCTACCACATTGTTTACCTCGCAAAAGTTTAAGCCTGAAAATAACAATTAAACAAAAAATATTACTTACGCTGTAGAATTTAAGTTATATAGTCATCAGTTATTTGCTTGTCAAAGTCAAAGAATGTATTGAAAAAAAAAAAAAAAAAACCACAATTAGGGTATGTCAAAACCAAAGCACTTTAAGTCCCTGAAGACCGCCAGCATGGCATAGAAAACTGTAAAACGAAGTGGGTTACCCTGACAGGCTCTTAACGAAACCGATAAATAGATAAAGATCGTCGTAAAAAAGTGTCAAAGTTTAACGACATTACGCACGTAAAAAGTAAAAGGACGTCCCGACTTGACTATTTTTACTGTGCACTGTGGACTGTTTTCAATTAAGATTATAGTTACGTGTTCACAAATTATACGTTTCCTCAGGAAACGTTATAGATAATTATATGTTTTTTATGTCTAGAAATTTGTCAAAACTGATAATGATTTAGATACTCTTACAAAAAGCTTTTTTTTCTGCTATTAATTTCGCAAATTAGGATCACAAGCTCTGAGTATAATCTAAATATTGTTATGAAATGGTTTCAGTTAAGAATTTACCTCTATCAATCTACTAAAAACGCGTTAAGTTTTCCTCGCAATGCTACAGATTCGGCGGAAAGTGGGAAACGGAAGTGTGTTATTTCGAGCAGAGTGTTTTTACACTAAATTCCCAAGTTCTCTTTGTCTTCCTTGCTTTGTTTGGAATACAGCGTGAAACTATAAATAAAACCCAGTAAATTGCGGTGTTTAGTTCCACGTCAACGCGCAATGCCTTCGTCGGTAAAAAGTGGAGAACGTAAGTATGTTTACAGGAACGTAGTGTCTAAGCAGTAAGTTTCTCGGTTACCTCAAAATTTAAAGATGGCTGTGAAAGACAAGAACAAAGACACAATGTCACTTTAACAGTCATGTCTTTATCTCTCTACCGAGGCCCAAGATAATGGTGCTTGTAATGATCTAATTTGTTAAAGAATATATAGCGTGTCGTGGCGACAGATTCGAAGAAGTGAAATATTTAATATGTTCATTTCCTCGCACAAGTCAGAAGGCACTGCTGCTACACCTAACAAGGTTAGGTTTCCGCAACTCAACACGCATTGCCTCAAATCCGATGGAAAGTGACGAATGGGACGCAGTGTTTTAAAACTTGACTTCAAAGTTCCTTCTGTCAACTCTGCCATGAATGCAGCGTTAAGCTGAGAAAAGAACATAATAGAGAACTTTTAATGAACCCTAGAAGTAATATAAATATTAGCTGTATAAACAAAGACAGTAATAATCTCGAATACCTCGTAGTAATTATGTGTAATATCACCCAGCGTTACTACTGGACTTTATTACCACTTCTGAGCGTTACTTTCTTGACGTTTAGTCAAGAATTAGTACAAATATCTGCGTAATAGTGATTTTATATAATCTTATATAAATAATAAGTACCACCCAAGCTCTATGAAGGTTTGATTCTCCAGAAAAATAATGAAATAGGCTAAGTAAAGCCAAGCAAAGTCTAAAGTTCTTTAAAGTGTTTTTTTTTGCATATAATTCAGTTAAAAAAAACATGTAATTCTGTTTAAAAAAAGGTCGGTAAAATTTCACTATATTAATAAAAAGAGTAGAAAAGAACCTTAGACATTGCTTGACATTTTGTAAAAGAAATCAAATTACCTAAATAGTCAAGTCTTTTAAAATATGTATTTTACATCTATTTTAAAATGGTTAAAAACATTAAAAACAAAATTAACTAAAACTGAACAGTTTTACAAAAAATTACAACACTTCTTGGTAAGAAAGCTCTATATCGTGATAAAAAATATGATTACACTGAAGAATCGACCGAAATAAATCATTAACCGTGATATACCCAAAGTGTTATGATTAAATCTGTAATTTTAAAGAAAACTATAAGGAATATGAATAGAAAGTACTAAGGATTCTTTTTTGTATTTATTGTATATATATTGGCGCATATCAGTTCAAAATTAAAATAATTCATAACTATTCATTCAGCACGGGACAATCTGCTTATAAAAATGTTAAGAAAGGCAGGAATCTACTACGAAGTTAGGCGGTAAGTTAACGATACCATTTATCAGCTTCACACTGTAGCCCGCAAATGGCAGGGTAGGCAGAGGGAACTTGGGAACCTAGTGTTAAAAAACTTCGTTACAGTTCCGTTCCTCACACTTTGACGCATTGTGTGTGGAGAGGCGGAACTCAATACCGCGTTGTACCAGAGCGAAGAAATGGAAACATTATTTAATTAAATTGAAAATTTTAAATATTTCATTTCCTCGAGTGGGGATCGAACCCACAACATACTGGTTACAGTCACAGGCTTTTGCGAATAAGTTAAAAAACAAGAATAAATTAATACATGTATGAGTTATAGAGAGTACTGGAAGATCATTTTAAATATAATTAAGCCAAATATATGAAGTAAAAATAAACTAGCTGTCATAAAAAGCAAACTGAACGTACAATTTTTAAAAGCCGACGGCCGGCGCCTCTACATCGTTCTTCCGGAAACTCAAGTCGCAATTCTTACGACCCGTTAACTTTGAAAGTCATTAATTTGCTCAAAACATCAACACTGAGTGCTTGGCGATGAGGCGGAAACGTACAATGACAAATCGTAGAGTAATTATGTCTAATGCAAAAATATGTTAGAATTGATTGTAAATATTTTAATTTAGTAAGTTTGTATGCATTCTATGCTATAACTTTATCTTTTAATGTTAAATAAGAAATTAGCCATCTAACCATTGTGTATTTATTAAAAAAAAAATGAATTTAAAATAATTACAAAATTACTTACATTCAACTACAGTTAAATCTGATTTCCCGCATCATTTCTCAAAGTAACAATTCTATTTAAACACTAATTAAATATTTTAAGAATTTTTCGTACGGCCGTTAAAATAAACTCTTAATTAATCGTTGGGGTGAAGCGTTGCGTGAATGCGACGTGAGTGATGGCCGCACTGAGTTGCGGTAATTGTGATGCGCGCGCGCATATGTATTGACATCTTCAAGCATTTGGTTTTGGGACAAATCCTTTTACGATATCTTTTATCTACGTCACCTTTTTCTTAATAATTTAGCTATAATTAAGTCGTCATTACAAATTCAGCTGTTATATGTACTATTTTGTCGCTATAGTTGTAGAATTTAGTGATGGTTTTCTATGTCAGAAATTGTGAATTTAATTTCAACTTTCCACATATTTCCACATATAGAACACAACTAATATATTATATTAATAAATACAAGTCAAAAATTATATTTACGTACATATGTGACACACGTGCATCGACTACGGGTTATTATGGACTATTTATATCACGCATATTAAGAATAATATTTTAAAATAAACCTTAAAAATACTTTTTCTTCAATTTACACTTTACCTCAAAAGTAATTTTTGTCCATGTAATTTATACAATGATAGTCACCATACCGGATGATGTTTTGACAAATGATCGTGTTCACGCATTATTGGGCCTACATCCCTGCAAGATGAACTTGTACAATATAGACCACCGTAGCGAAAATATGCCAAAAGTGACTGCAATGATTTATAGTTAGAAATTTGTGTTTTAGTAATTTTTATAAGCGAGAGCTTTTTAAATTGTTATACATACATAAAAATCGTTTCGAATTTTAAACACTGATTTAAATAAATAATTGACATCTTGTGACTTAATTAATTTAAAACTATTGTTGTTAATATATCCAAATCGATTGGACGCAATAAATAGTTATTACCTATTTATTCAACAATTACAAAAGATTGATCAGTCTGAAAAGTTGTAGTAATATTTTGTTGTAAAAATAAAATTTGTTTATATTACAAACACTACTAATATAAATTAATAATAAGCTGCATATGAGTACATTTATGTACTTACTAATATAAATAATTTAATAACAAACGCTTTAATGTCTATCCGTCTTATTATTAAAGAACAAGACAAGATTAGTGCGTTCTCGTTATGCGCCCGCGCAAACGAGCGCGCCGCCGACAACTGTCAGACCCAATTATGGCCGCCATGACACTTTCGCGCGCTTGCTTTTGAATATAGAACGTTGGGTCTACTGGAATTTTATTCTTTTACTGCTTTTTTTGTAGAAAATGTCGAGAATAAAGTATTTAAGAAATTATGGAAAAGCTATTTAATGCCATTTTGGCACACTTAGGGAATACCGGAATATACTAAATTCGAGATTTGTTTGACGTCTTACGACAAGTCTTTACAAATTGGCTTAAAGTGGAGACTCACTTACTCACTTAGCTTCACGCTGTATCCCGCACACGGCAGGGTAGGAAGATAGGAACCTAGTGCTATTACACTCCGTCCCACTTCCGTCCCCACTTTCCAACGAATTTGAGTGGAGACGGTATGTTTTAAATTTCTCTTTATACTCTGCTAGTTGCGTATTTTTATGTGTATTGATAAAAAATAAGATATTAGAAGATTTCATCACTTTACTTAGTTCTTATTACACTAAACGATATAAAGTTAAAATATGTATGTCGTATTAGTTTGTATTATTTACAATTTAAACACTATATTTTATCGAATTTTAAAGATACAGAAAGGGAAATAAAAAAGAAAAACGTCTAACTCCACATTAAAATTCTATGGGGAAGGAATAAGTCTATTGACTTGCCTAATACTTACAAGCGGTAGCTCCCAACTTTTTTTATGGTGGCCATTGGGTGTGCTCTATAAAGTGATAAATCCTGTCGGCATAGAATTAGCGAGATATTCTCTTGGAGTGCTCTTCTTAATTTCCAAACTCATTAAAACATTAACAGCATCACACGTCAAATTTCACCATTTACTATTTTTACCAAGTACTTTTTTTCTATTTAAAACCTAAACATATAAAACAAAGTATTCCCCTGTCCTTAAAAAAGACGTAGGTAAGTCGTGATCAACAAAAAACCTCTGGCAAAATCAATTAAAGTTTATTTAAATAAGTATCAACCAGCTAATGTTTATTTTAATTGTACATAACCCCAACCCTTACGCATTGTTTTCCAAAATATACTAATATTTTTGAGAGCTCAAAAATCTTAAAAAAAGGGACTTATCAGCTGTATGATATAAGGAAAAGCGTATAAACTAATGCCTATTAATTTTCATTAAAAAGCAATGAATGTATATCGAAATAATCTATTTTCATTTTCATTGTAGCCACAATTCATTATAATTTAATTTTAAGTTATTATATTACAATATAGAGCGCCTGGCAGTCGGCGTTACAGACGTTTTTCAAGATTTTACACTAATTCGATGCGACGTGTTCGTTTCTATTCCGGGCTTGGCACAGCCGGGAATGTAACAAGATGGTAATTTGAAAAATTAAATCAGTATATTATTTCAAACATTTTCAGCATTTAAGTATTGTTTATTTTATTAAATGATAATATTTTTTTTAGTTATATATTTTTTATCAAATAGTAAAGTACATACAACATTTTTAATTTATGCACTAGCAGGGCAGCCTGCCCGTGGTTTCGTCCATTTGAATTACACTTTTTTATTTACTAATTTCAATTACTTTCTTGTTCTAATGACATTATCACTTCTTAGACAATATCTATACAACAGAAACTAAAATGTCAGCTGAATTAATAAAAATATTGTAGAAATTTTGTCAACTTTAATATTTCAAATTAAAGTAACTATTTTATTTTTTAACTGATTTAAATAATAAAATAAATCTCTATATATTTAGTGGAGGTTGCTATAATATAATAGTGAAATCTTTATTTCAATCTTATCAGCCGTTTCTGCGATTACCGTGTACAAACGCACAGACCAACAGACAAAAATTTTACCCCAATATGAATTTGTAATCCATCAATGTATGTACATGGAAGATATGTTTTTAATATATCTTCCATGTACATACATTGATGGATTACAAATTCATTATGTATGTAATGTATAATCCTAGTGTACTTCGTAAAATATTTTTGAAGTTTTTCGTTGACAATAAAATTTTTAAATATAATTACCTTTTTTAGCGGGTTTTTACTTATCGCATTAAGCGGAGTGACCATAATTCTAACTGAACTGAATAATGACTTAAAAATTTTAAATAATCATTTTTTTTAAGGTATGTATGGAGTTAAATTTTACTTCAGAAAATGTTTTCATCGTAGTTGCGAAATATTTGCTGTACAGCGCGACATTTGGTTTTTCATTCTCATAACTAGGGAAAAGGAAGACAAAATTATATTTTTAACGTGCTTATCGGGATCAGATTCTTATAAGTTAATTTATATTAATATATTTGATTAATTATTTCATTTCTTTTAATTACGCCTGCCAGGTGCAAGTCAAATAGAGTAGCGATAAATAGACCCATAAGTCTTTATTTGTCATTTATAATACCAGTATTAATACAAAGTGCTAATCCTATGTAGGAAACAAATTTAGCAGTGTACTCAACATTTATTTGATTGTGGTAAAAAATGAGAGCAATCCTGTGTCCGTTATGCTCTTCCAATACTTTTATTATTTTTTGATATTTTTAAATTAAGTATACAAGTTTTGATAAAATGTGCTTTAAAAGCACTACAAAATAACACAACAAAAATAATAACACGTTTTGTATTTGAACAAAATATGACTGCGAAAAAATTTTTATTGCAAAAAAAATTACGATGAGTAACTGATAATAAGTCGGAAAATTATTAATTTGACTTGAATTAATTTATTTTGACTTGCCTTTTTATCACCAGTCACCAAACCAAATGTCAAACTTTTAGCATTAGTCCTGTACAAGATGAAAGTACACTTACTTGCAAATATAAGAAAGCCTATATGTAAATATTGTCGAGTGAAATTTAGAGCTTGAATTTTATCACAGGCCTTTAATCTATTGAGGCCTGTCGTGGCGCAGCGCCACAAGCGTGTGACTGTAACCGACAGGTACTGGGTTCGATCCCCAGTCGAGGAAATGAAATATTTAATATTTTCAATTAAAATATTTAATGTTTCCTTTCTTCGCTCTGGTGATAAGGCGTTGAGTTCCGCTACTCAACACGCAATGCCTCAAATTCGGCGGAAAGTGGGGAGCGGAAGTGGAACGGAGTGTCTTAACAATAGGTTCCCGGGTTCCTTCTGCCTACCCTGCCTCGTGTGGGATACAACGTGAAGCTAAGAAGAAGATAAGAATTTTATCACGAGGAAACACAAATTTCGGCATACATATATAGACTTCCCATTATTTTAGTGTGTGAAATCACATTTATTTTCCTAGTAAGATATATTAAAAATCCTTTCTAAGTGTCTATCAGGAGATAAACTTAAGCCAATGAAAATAAAATCATAAAAGTCCATCCATTAAAGTAAATATCAACATACGCAATATAAACATTTTTAAAAATATCATGAGAATATAGTACAGTATACTAATACTCTCCTGCATAGTGGTTAGTGTGTGGCCGCCCTTTCCTATCTTTTCATTTAAATTTAAAACAGTAAAAATATTTTTTCATATCCGCATATAAAAATTTCAAAGCCAATTAAATTCAAGCTTTATTCTAATTTTCTAAACTATAAATAATATAAGTTGACGTGTCAATTATTGTGACTCAAATTGCTTTCCGTCTTTTTTAAATTTGGGCGGGAAAAGAGAAGCCACGCCTCGACTTCAAACAAATTTCAAATCGTTATACGTTGAAACTCCCATTCAAACAGATTCGTTTAGAAATGAATTTAATTTCATTAACATAAAGTGTATTTTACATAAATTGATTTTAAATTCAAAATAGTTTATTAGTTACAAATTTGAATCTTACAATCTCAGGCATAAAGGTGGTAGATCTTCGCCTCGGTTATAGTGGGTGTGTTCAAAGGGATGTTTACAAGGTATTTTTTGTTACACACATGTTGTAATTGGCACCACGTAGCTAAGAAGCCAGATCACGATACAAACTCCATTAGTTCGCACATTAGATCGAGTTAGTCGAATTATTTAATTATAGTAATTCAATAAGTTAGTGAATTAATAACGATTATTTAAATTTCAATTGAAGTTGAACTGGACATCAATGTTTGTGTAAACAAAGTGTGACTGTTGAATATAAAGAAAATTAAATTACAAATGTTTTGAACAAAAATCACATCTCATTATACTTAAAGAGGTAATATAGTTTTTGCTCTAATATGATGGACCAAAATAAAGGTAAGTTGTACGAAAGTGGTAATTTGCATGCCATTATTTTATAGCGTTTTGTTTAGAGATAAGTACATGCGCCTGCGCAAAATAATTTAGTGATTTGATAAAGACATACATCTATAAAGATCTCTAAAGTCAAGTTTAGTTATAAAAAGAAAAGATGAGACAACTCGTTTCCTTTTTTCTGATTATAAATGATTATGTAATTCGCTTATTGTACATAAGAAGTAATAAATGGAATCCTCATAGGATTACTTTGTTATCCCTCTGTCAGTCTGTCTGCCAGAGTAATTTATGTTGAAATCCCGTGGAAGTATCTAGCTGAGAATCATTTTAAATATTCAAATATACGGTCGTGTACAGCAAAGAAAAAATTTTTTTCAGTCAACGCAATAAAAAGATGCGAACTATTGTGCATAGTTCTGAAATGCAATAATGCAATAATATATATTTATACAATAATATATATTTATACTTCACTATATATAAAATCAGTGTTTATGCCGTCGATCTTACACATATCTATTTTTGTACGTATTGCATTAATATTGTAGCTTCACGCTGTATTCCGATCATGTCAGGGTAGGTAGAGGTAACCTAGTGTTAATCCTAAATAATCATATGTATACATATTTAATACGCCTGTTAATGCTAGGATTTATTCTCTACTAGCGACTCACCATCATCATCATCTTTTAAGGCAATATCTATACATTGAAAACTAAGGTTTCAGTTAAATACACGAAACAATTTTAACAATTTTGTCGAATAAAATATTGAAAATTGATGTAACTAGTGTATTTATTAACCGTTTTTAATAAGACAAAAACATTAAATGAATGTCATGTGATTTAGTTATCACTATTATATCATGGGAAATCTCGTTAGCCGTTTCTGAGATTGGCGCGTACAAAAGCACAGACCAACCAGACAAATAGACATGAATTTAATAAAACATTTATTTGGACAGAGATCAGTTACAGCTTTATCAGAAGTATAAATATGTTATAATATATAATATTTTAAAATATTTTTATGCGGTTGCCTTACAGGTAGTGTATAGTTTTTTTTTATTTAACAGAAATGTCTCTCTTTTACAAAAGTTGTATTTAAATATTTAAATATCACAACAAATACATAAGCAGTTAGCGTAAACCCGTTTAAGGTTCACATTTTAAAATAGTTTATTAGTTCCAATAATAGTAGTTTAATCTTTTATTTAGAATTATTATTCGCTTTTTTGAGGTGAGGCTATATGGATAGTTGCCACATCGAAAAAATACTAAGAATACTTAATATCAAAAGTACAGAATTGATGCCCTTTAAATTTATGTACGTGAAAACCAAAACCAATTCAACCAATTTTATAAAGCTTTTCATTAATTTAATAATGAGTGAATATTTTATCTTTTCCTTTATAAAAAATAATATTATCATTTCTTCGTAGGAAGATCAGTCCAACTATAAATTGAAACTAACTAAAACTATTTGTATATACTGACAAAAGTCAGTATAGGAGGAGGACATATAAATTATTGAATAAAGCTAGAAAAATCATTGTGGTAGTCGATATATAAACCATCAAAAAAACCAGTACGAGACGAGAATAAAAATTCTGGTCTATAAAAACGCATAAAATACAAATAACAGTTAAGTTATTTTATACATTTTAGTACTTCATACTGGTTTTTTTGATGGTTTATATATCGACTACCACAATGATTTTTCTAGCTTTATTCAATAATTTATATGTCCTCCTCTCCACCCTAAATGGTCTCTTCAGAAATACGATACATAGTGTAGAGCAGAATCATTAAGCAGTAATACTAAGCTACTATTATCGAGCTCCTGGATGTAAATGCACCGGCTGTCACGAGTGATTTGAGTTGATGCTGACACTTTCAGATAAGTTGATAATTAAAAATATGTCTTATACTTTAAAAACATATTAAAAATTTCAACTTAGCGAGTTGCCCTAACGCGATACGACGTTAACTGTAGAATAACACTAATAATCTGTAATTAAAAATTAGGAAGATTTATGCCTGTGCTATTTTAATCAGTATAAAACTACACTACATTATATTTTAAATAAAAACTTAAAATAGAAATGTTCTAATACAGACACAAAAAATATATTTAAGATATTTATCTGACACGTTAAGTAGTTGTTAGGATCAACCAGCAAAATTAATTAATTACGTGGACATAAATGGTCCTTGAGTTTGATATTACAGAAGAAGAATGTGAGAAAGATGAATACTGTAGAGATGAGATCTCTTCTCTATGGTATGCGGAGTCAGTTTAGCTGATCGCACACCCAAAGAAGAGATACATGGAATGGTAGGTACTGGCGTTGACGTCACAGTGAGAATGAAGAGTGGTTTGGGCACATCGAGCGAATGAGTGAAGAAAGAATGGCAAAAATGATTTATGAAGGAAAACATGAGAGGTAAGAGGAGAGGGGAAGACCTCGGTTGACCTTCGAAAACACAGTATCTACGATACTGGAGGAAGGTCAGGTAAAAAGCATGAGGACACCCCGTAACACATATATGAAGAGGATGATGACGGTGGACGAGGCGAAAGAGGTATGCCGAGACCGCAACGATTGGCGCTCCATTCTCTATGCCTACCCCAATAGGGATATACCGTGAAGCTAAGTAAGTTTTGCGATTTTAGCTGTTTATTTTGAGATTTTAAAATACGTTTTAAAAACCTGACATGGCACTTTAAAGCAACTATTTCCAATAGTCCGTGCTCGCAAGTAACCAACAGCGGCATTTGTCTGTTGATTGAGCATTATTTGTCATTTCAGGTCTGAAAAGACAAAATTCAGTTCATCGGACCAGTGCTGATCAGTATAAAACATTTAAATTGATAATATATTTTTGATGATAAATTTTGAAATAAAAATGTAAGATCAAAAACTATCTTTAAGAATTATTTACAATAATGGCCGTTTGTATAGATATATTGATAGCACGTGTAGATTTTTAGCGCTGCCGAGTGCAAATCCTTATTAACAATGATTGTGTATCATTCCCCCGCCACTCCGCCCTTTGACTCGTGGCCCGTGTGCAAAACAACGTGTTTTTGTTTTCACTCAAGCTGTTTATTGTATACCTATTAATCAGACTCACTGCTACTCACTGCAGTTAACCTTTATAATATTTTTGATTCTAATGATACAAATAAACTTTTATTTTAATGAAAGTACGTGTTTTTAAAAGTGACATATATATTTTATTTGTCAAGGTTTTAGGTATGTATTAACATATATAGAATATAGGCATTTATTTGATTTATCATCGCCATGTATTCCACATTATTTCTTCCAAAGGAACCTAGTATTAAGAGACTCCATCCCGAATGTTCGCCCTATTTTAGAAATATTGCTCGTTGGGTGTCTAGAACATTTTGAAAATTATATTTTATAAAAAGTGCAGCATCGAGTTCTGCCGCTCAAGACGTGTTATGTTGAATTCGTGTGAAAAGCGGAGGACAGAGTGGCAAAGTTAGCTTAGCACAATGTTCCATATATAGATATGGAACACCAACGTAATTCTAAAGAAACTTAGATTTCTCATTTTTTTCACGCTATATCAAGTGTCGATATTTTTATATAAGTGTCGATATTTTTGCCTAATAGAAATTTAAAACAAGTAATTATTTTTAGACTTAAAAATTATAATTTTTATTTAAGAATATTTTAATTATATGTAGTAATGATTATATTTTTTTATATGTAATGAAAATATGCTTCTTCATTAAGCTGTTAACTAATTAGGTACCCTATTTAAATAAACAGTCAAAATCGAAATATTTTTTATTTATTTAGACCAAATTACAATGAAATATCAGTATTGTCGGTTCCTCTAGGCAGCTACTACCGGTTCGCAAAGCAGTTCTGCTTAGAAAAGCCGGTAAAAAATGTAACTGTGGATCTTTTATTAGCTTGCTTTGCATTAGCTGATTCAAGGACTAAGAATTTGTTAGCGATCGACCCATAGTCGATCTTATTATCAGATGACTAGACGTAGTCTCATAATGAAAAATCCACCGAAGCGTATGTAACTTAAAACATTACAGCTTCTCATTAAGAAGCTTTACTAAATGTATAATAGATAAGTATTTGCATCCATATTTACGAAATAAAGAACAATATCATTTAAATAACTGAACATAATTTTGAAAATACTAAAATTATTTTATTTCTACAAAAATTCGTAAATAGCTGAATACCTACTTTACTTCACGCTATATCCTAGCGGGTTAGGCCGAGAGAACGGAGCGCCAAACGCTACGGTCTCGGCATATCTTTTTCCCCTCGTCCACTGTTATCAAACTCTTCATACATGCCCTCTGGGGGGTCCTTATGTTTTTTACGTGACCTTCCTCCAGTATCGTTGATACTGTGTTTTCGAAGTTCAACTGATGTCTCCCCCTTCTCTCTTACCACTCACTTTTTCTTCATAAATATTTTTGCCATTCTTCCTTCACTCATTCGCTCGACGTGACGCACGTTGACGCACGTTCTTCTTCATTCTAATTGTAACATCCACGCTAGTACCTACCATTCTGTGTATCTCTTCATTGGGTATGTGATCAGCTCAACTGACTCCGCATATCCGAGAAATCGCATCTCTACAGTATTCATCTTTCTCACATTCTTCTTCTGTAATACCCACGTTTCGCTGCCTTATAACAGCTATGCTGACGTTTCGCCGACTCAACAATGCAGCTAAGGCACCGTTAACTCTGTTACCGGCAGCAACACGCCTTTCCACATCGATTTCGTATCTTCTAAACATAATTTCCAGTCTCTGCTAAACATAATTTCCAGATATACTACCTCATACATTTGTTCTAATATCTCATCATTTACACTGATCTTGCATTCTATTCTTACTTCATTTCTTTAAAATATCAGAACCTTCGTCGTAAAATAGCTGAACGTGAATCTACTTTTTTTTTATTATTGATAATATTTTGTACCACGAATACTTAGTGGATATATGTATTTCTTATGTTATAATTCACTTTTTATATAACTTTGTTTTTTATGCTCCACTCTGTATCCTTAACATAGCAGAGTATGCAGAGGGAACTTGGGAAGTCAGTGTTAAGACACTCCGTTCCAACTGGTGGCGGAACTCAACGCCGCGCTTTGCCTTAATACCAGAGCTAAGATATGAAAACATTAAATATTTAATTTGATTATAATAAATATTTTATTTCCTCGTGTGAGGATAGAACTCATAATCTGTCGTTTACAGTCACATGCTTGTCTGCTGCGCCACGCCAGTTCTATATATTTTTTTTTATATGAGTATCTCAATTCAATCTATATAGTCGTAAACTATATAGGGCGTGACTGTAAAACGCCGTGATAACTTCCACAATTCAACTCGCAATGCTATAGAAATTGGGGGAAAATGGGAAACAGAAGAAAGAGTCTTGAAGTGAACAGAGTAATCTAACACTAGCTTTTACCAAATTGTAGATTTCCATGCAAATAACTTCTAGAGAAGAGAGAAATATAAATACAGGTATTTATATTTCTCTAGAAGTAAACTAGTAGTACTTCTTTAAAAAGAAAAAAATGTTTTTAAACAATTTTCGAAAATTTGTTGCAGAAAGCCAGAACAATGTAAAACACGACGTTGTATCAAAGAATTACGATGCCAAAGCTCAGAGTCAAATAAATTACAACCATTCAAACTACCCTGAAAACAACCATAATCTGTTCCAAATGATCAAATGCCACGAAGATAGTCTATTACGGTTACATCACTTAACTGCTGGAAGACAAATGAACGGTGCCTACGAAAATAATTACCAAAGTGAATTACCTTGGTATTCAAAGGATTTCCAGAGACAGTATATAAAACCAGTTGATTATCTAGCATATGAGGATATGAGGCGGAAATTTGATGAAGCAAAAGGTAAAGAAAAAGAAATACGCAAAGATGTAGATGATGATAAAGAAGGAAAAATGGATGAAAGAAAGAAACCTAGAAGAAATAGAACCACATTTACTAGCCAACAGTTAGCTGCATTGGAAAAGGTTTTTGAAAAAACACACTACCCTGATGCTTTTGTGAGAGAAGACCTCGCGTCACGTGTCAGCTTAACCGAAGCTAGAGTACAGGTAAAAATGATTAAAATAATAATACTATAAAGATATTCTAATCAGTACAGATGACAAAAAAATGTACACGGACTAAATAAATTTTAATTTAAGTATCTACTGCATATTACTTTCCTCTATATTCCAACAGTGCAGTGATCGTGATTATCTATTACACGAAATTAAATAAATTCAAAATTATATTTACCTTTTAAATTATCTATAGTAAGTATTAATTTATAGTATAAATCTAATATAAAAATATAGTAACAATAAAGAAATAAAATCTTTAAGAGTAAATCTAATCTAATAAAAAATACCAGCCTGCCAGGTTACCTTAAAAATTCATTACACAACAGGGAAACCGAAAAAACCGGTATCCTTAAACACCAAAAAGTTTAATTGGGAAATTTTTCAATTCTGTTACGGTGATTCCTAAAAAATATATATTTGTTTTACATTTTACATGTGAACTTGAATATATTTTACTAATGTATTTTTTAAAATTACAGGTTTGGTTTCAAAATAGGCGGGCTAAGTTCAGGCGAAATGAAAGATCTGCCTTATCGTCTCATAGGACATCAACTAGTCAGAGTTCTCCCGAACCAATACCAGTTCCAATAGGACTTCCCCAAGGAGACCCACGACAAGAGTTTAATCGTAACTCAAAAGAGCCTTGGATTCACCATTTTCAAGCAAATAACTTGAATTTTAATCTCGGTTTGCCTATTGCTAATTCGGGACTATATCAAAATGACTATACACTAATGATGCAGAATGTTGGGAATAGGCAGTATGTATCCAATTCCAATTCTCTTATGGGACAAAATATGTCTAATTATGCTGGTAATACCGAAAATAGCTATGGTTCTTGTGCTTTGATAGGAAGTTATGGTAGCACGCTGCAACCTGCTCACCACAGTTCATACAATTTGAACTTGAGGCTGAGGCCTCATGATTTCAGTATAATTTAAGATAATAATTACAATTTAGGATGTACAAAATTAAATTATTAGCACCATATTTTTCTGAATCATTGAAAATAAATGTGTAATTTAAGGTAAAATTGTTTTATTTCTATTTTCCACTATTGTGCATTAATGGAAGTATAGAAAAACTGTATAATTTATTTAATATTATTTCTATATATTTAACACTTTATTACACCAAAAAATAAAAAGTATATACAAGTATAAGAAAAGTAAAGCAAAGTTTTGGTGTAAAGGCGGCCTTATCACCATAGGTGATCTCTTCCAGGCAACCTTTACCGTAAAATAATCAGAGAACATAATAATATTGAAATTGATAGGCGTACAAATGTATAACAAAGAAAAATCTTATTATTTTAGTACCTATAATAAACTTACTTAAAAATATACATGCTATAAATTACACACTATTTTACATAAATATCTATAAACGTATAAATAATAACAAAATATACGAACATCTATACATATTCATATTATAAACCTACATAAAATTCATTTACATACATACATACATATTTATTTACAGTGATAAGAAATAGCTTTTAACTCGACGCTTGAAAATATAAAGCGATTTAGACTGACGCAGTTCGCGCGGGAGTGTGTTCCAAAGGACCGCAGCCTTGACCGTAAAAGAATCACCATAGACTTGTGTACGACTCAGTGGCAATTCTAGTTTATTGTCGTCCTGTGATCTGAGGTTAAGAGAGTGGTTGGAACCAAGGAAGGTAAACCTTGTTTTAAGGTATTCAGGAGTGTGAGGATGGAATAGAACAGTATAAAGGATTTATTTAATATTATAAAAGATTTTAGAATTTATTTAATATTATAAAAGCAATTTCTATATAAACTAAGATTTCAAATATTTAATTTTATTATTTCGACATATACTCAACGTTGTATTTGAATGTGTGTCGTCTATTATGCGGATGAAACTGTAGTCATGGCCAGATGTATAGGTGAAGTGGGTATCCACTGGGCATTAGTGGTAGTGGGTAGAATTTTCTTACAGCCAATTTAAGTACAAGATGATTTAAAACAAAAAAATAACAGCTAACGACACTTGTTTTTTACTCTTTCATTGTGCTACATTGACTATTCGAAATTAATCGACGCTTGATACTCAATTCAAGACTATATCGAGTTTTAATCGAACTCTATTAGTAGACAAAATCGCATTATAATCGATTTACATTAAAAGCTATAAACGTCGGACGGATGTCAAACTTCAAAGTGGTTAGCGCTAAAAGTCCATATACATGAAAATTATGTATATTTAGTTATTTTTATTTTCCTTCATTTTAACTAATTCATTAAAAATATATTAAAGTGGGCATTTTATAGCACGTCTCGCGTATTTAATTTACATTGTAATCTAAGCAATACTTATTTCGAAACAACATTAATAGTCTTCTATAATAAGACATTAAAATAGTAACTCTTCAGTTCACTCTACAATTATGATTTTAAATATTAGCAAATTTGTGCTCGCGTCCCTTTATTTGGCTTCTGCATCATATTTTATATACGAAATATATTACAAAAGGAAAAAAGAACAAAGTAAGGATATAAATGAGGCTATAATGTTTTCTTATGGAGCAAAGGAGCTTATAAAAAGTAAATACTCACGCTACATGATTTCAAGAAGCTCTGACCGCTTGTTACACTATTTAAATTGTCCACGCCACACAATGGATATTTGTATGTATGTTATAACTAGTACAGATCTGCAAAATGTTATTGTTAAATTAAATTTTAGAGGTGTAAAAGTTCGTGTAATTATTGATGCTGACATGGCATTTTCTAATGGATCAGCTTTAAAACGTTTAGAGAAGCATGGTATAGAAGTACGCTGGATGAAATCGACTAACATAATGCATCATAAATTTTGTTTAATTGACACTTTAGCATTAAAAGATGAAACTATGAAATGTACACCATTTCTTATTTGTGGATCGTTAAATTGGACTAATCAAGGCCTCAGTGGTAATTGGGAGGATGTGGTTGTAACATCGCAAAGAGAAATAGTTGAGCAATATAAGACTGAGTTTGAAAATTTATGGATTCAGTTTAAACCAATTGTATAAACAGTAAAAACATATTATTTTTTTGTATCTGTTTAATTTGGAATTTAGGTATTATATTATTAATAAACTAAGGAATTAGTATTAAGTATATCTTAAGATGTTAAATTGTATTGTAAATATTATTTTGTTTCTTATTTAAAAATTCTTTGAAACTTAACAAATGTTATTTGAATTGACATATGGTGATGGCAGTCATATGTTTCATAAATTCTTTTTATGTAACTCAGAATTCTCTCAAAATGTGATAAACATTATTTTTAATATAAGTAATTTATGATACAGTGAGTAATGCAATGTAACATTGGTGTGATTTATCAGAAATTAAAACTTTCTATGAAATAATAGAGTTTAGTATATGACAGAATTACCTAGTTTTATCATTTTTCAAGAAAACAACATATAATAAAGACTGATTGTCTGTAAAGTTAATTTATGTATGAGTTAAACCAACAGTACAGAGAATATATTGATAAAAAATTGCATTCTTCTATTAATCGGGTTTAATATTGTCAAGAAATAATTATTTTGTAAAATACGAGTTATTTCAAAATTACAATTTTGTCAATAAATTAAAATTCTAATTTATGTTACTTAAGATTAATCAAAAATAACAGTGTAAAAGTGTACGCTGATCATATCTTTCTATTGCTCATTCAGTGCTCTTGCTTGCATGATTGGTTCTTGCGGAATGTAATGATGAAATGTTTGTGCAAGCAGGCAGTGTTTATTGACTTATAAGTCATCACATTAAGAGCCATATTTTTGGTACTATAGTGGAGGTACTGTGTGATATTTGTTAAAAAAAAGGTGGACCCCTAAACTTCTTGATATTCAACAATGTGACTCAAAAGAGAATAATAATTAAAAATATAAATAAATATTAACAAGACTGATGATAATAAATGTTTAGATGTATTTTTAACTTATTTACGTTTTCCTATTTTTTATGGTCAAGTAAAGAGAAATCTTAGCAAGATATTACTTAATTTTTATTTTCTCTATTAACTCATATAATTTTGTTCATTATATTAGTCAATATTTATTTTTATTTACTCCATACTTCCATATATTTTTTTATTTAAAGATGAATCAGTTTTTATATCCAAGATTTGAGGTGTAATCAATCGATTTTATTTTGAAAAGGGGATTATATCCACAGGACACTAACAAAATGGGTTTATACCTGACAAAATTAAAACTATTCATGAATAATGTGAACAAACAATAGGCTAATTTATCCTGCTATAGCTATATTATGGGGATTACAGCTTGAAGTTATTAAAATTACACTATTAAGTTGAATTATAAAAAATACAACTAATATATTTTTTTAATTCAACGAAATATATATGATTATTACTTCTTTTAAAAATGAATGTTGATGATTGACATGAATGATGAGGATGATTAACATTATTAATAAAATTATATAAAATTTATTATCTTGTTTCATTTGAAATAACCATAATAAAAATAAATGCAAGTAATATATATAGGTCTGTACTCTGTGAGCTGCGAATCGTGTTGTAGATATTAGTACGAATTCTGAATTAAATTTGCAGATGCCACTCTTACTATCAAAGCCTTCGGCCTTGTTAACCACTAATAAATAGTCTAAATACTAAGTCAAGCTCGGATTGTTAGGTCCGTTGTGGGTACTTAAAACTTCTAATAAGGTTATTTAAAGTTTGCAAAGTAAATTTATGTGTTTTATTGTAATGGTTATTGAATACGCAATATTTCAAAAGAAAGCTGTGTTAGTGCAGTATGCTGGATACCAAAATTCAAAATTATATTACAATTTAAATGTCGTTCGGAATCATCCGTGTTTACTGGTGAGGCTATTGCTTAGTTAGAAGCAATCGGGTTCACAGTTTACACTCTCTCATGACTTTAAACAGACACACAACGTGAAGAACTGAACTCATATTATTTAAAGGATTTGGTTGTTACTTTAGCATGGATTCCAGGGCATTCTGAAGTCAGTGGAAATTAATCTATAGACTCTTGCGCAAAATTAGCCATTCAGTGTGGCAATTTTGATCACTTTTCTATTTCTGCCCAAGATCTGTTGTCCCTTGCGTTAACTCACCCGGCATGGATTCCAGAGCATTCTGGAATCAGTGGAAATTAATCTACAGACTCTTGCGCGAAATTAGCCATCCAGTGTTGTCCCTTGCGTTAACTAACTTGGCATGTATTCCAGGGCATTCTGGAATCAGTGGAAATTAATCTACAGACTCTTGCGCAAAATTAGCCATCCAGTGTGGCAATTTGGATCACTTTTTTATTTATACCTAGGATCTGTTGTCCCTGGCGTTAACTCACTTGTATGTGTCATGGTCTGAATTTTGGAATTTGTGAAAATCTCAGAAAGGTAAGTTCTATGTTGCGATTCAACCTAATATTCCCAGGCGGCCATGGTTTTATTCTCAAAAAAATATTGAACGGAGGATAATATCGTCCATATGTCGCTTGCGCCTTGAACATGCGTATACACCTGTACATCTAGCTAAGATCAGGGTCAGGGACCACTCACTGTGTGAATGTGGTCTGGACGATGGTTCCCTTCTCACATCCTTTTTACATGGCCCAAGTTATTCATCCCTTATATGATGTCCTTCCCCACAAAGTTCCCCGTCCCCCTAATGTTCAATGTTTGTTAATGTTCGTGTTTACTACATTAAGTAAATATGTTAGATATTACAATATTAAATTGTAGACTAGGATCTTTATATTATATATTTCTTATAACACCTGTGTGTGCATAATGTATAAAAATAAATATAGGTAATATTTATTTTTATATACATATTTATATTTTTTGAAGACAATTTTTAACTAGACCTTTTTAACATGCATATTCCTATTGTTTATGCATATTAAAAAGATCTAGTTAAAAATTGAAATATATTTTTTCTACCGTACAACCTCGTTCGTGTCTTCTCCATTCAACGTGACATTGGCGAAGTGATATGTGCTCAACTGGCACGCTTTGAACGCCATAATTAAAGAACCATACCATACCAAATACGCAATAAGTAATTTCTGTATTTAATAGTCTTTGTTTGGATTTCTGTATAATAATAACTCTCGAGTTAATGAATTCTGTGTACTGAAGTTAATGCTTTGTTTTTTTATGAGTATTTTTGTAGCCAAATTTTACTAAATGAATTCTTTAGAAACACATTTCAAGCGAGCCAATGGAGTACACTTTAATAATAATTTACAACAAAATAGCAATTACAAAAAATATCTTGACAGTTATTATATTTAATACCTGTAATATTTATTATCTATGGAATCGTAATTGATACAGCACTGAACTAAATAGATATAAAATAATGATAGTCTAGTTAAAACCACAAAATGACAACATTAACGAAATCAATTAAAATGCTACCTTCAGTACTTATATATAAGAATTATATTAAATATTTTTTTACTA
This sequence comes from Eueides isabella, assembly GCA_019049475.1. Lineage (NCBI taxonomy): Eukaryota > Metazoa > Arthropoda > Insecta > Lepidoptera > Nymphalidae > Eueides > Eueides isabella. The sequence goes on from CM032385.1 coordinate 13,292,210, forward strand.
ATCACTCATTAAGATTAAACATTATAACATTGAATACCGTGTGGGGTGCAAAGAGCGATTTTATGTTACATGAAGTGATAAGAAAGTTAGAAAGGAACCTTAAAAAATATTTGAGAATATTTGATTATAGCTTGAATCAAAAATGGTAACTGGTATTGTATCTGGAAGACTCGCACTTGTTACAGGTAAACAGTATTATGCTAAGTAGGTTTAACTTTGTAAACACAACAAAAACTTATTTAAAATTGAAACTTTTCTTTTATTATTTTACGTTACCTTAGTGTTCACGTTGTTTGTATCACATAGCCAGAGGAAATTAATTGTTAATTCCCTGAGAGAGAATCGAACCCACAATCATCTTGTTACAGTCAGATGTTAATAAGTTTAATTCCATTAAGCTAAATAATTATCTTTAAAGTAGTCTTATTTTTTTCAAATAAAACCTGCGCAGGCGCTGGTTCTGGTATTGGCCGAGCTGCTTGTCAAGTTTTGTCCAGGGAAGGAGCTACAGTTATAGCAGCTGACAAAAATTATGATGCTGCATTGGAAACTATAAAAAAACATACTGCATTAGCATCTGGACTAAATGGTAATATTTACTTTTGTTGTTGTAATGCTATTGTAATTTACATGCTTATATTTAATATTAATATGTGTACTGCACATTACATGGTGAGCTGAAAATTTTATTTTAACTTTCCTTAATCAATATTCTCCCTGAACTATAGGTTCTGCTTGCTTAGTGAGTGGAAATATTCAATTTCTTGATTTATCTGTTCAATGAAAAGATATGAATATAATATATATTTTTTTTAAATTTAGAGTTTAACATTTCACACTTAATTATTTAAAATAATTTTAAGCAAACATTAAAATTTGAACATAGCAGCTTGAATCCATGCTTAAATCTGTGCAAATTCAATCCTATAATAGAATTTATTTCCCCATAGTATATCTATAACTATTGCATTTACAATCAGACAGTATTTTCTTATATCACATATATTGATTATATGTAGATATTTTCTGAATTTTATTACAGATGCTGGTGACCACAGTGCTATGGAATTAGATGTAGCTGATCCAAAATCAATACAAAACCTGTATAAAGCTGTGATTGCCCAATATAGGAACCCACCAAAAATAATAGTTAATTCAGCAGGAATTACTAGAGACAATTGGTTACTTAAAATGTCTGAAGATGACTATGACAGTGTACTTAATGTTAATTTAAAAGTAAGATTATTTAATTATTTAAAATTTAAAAGTAAAATTATTATTTTTACAAGTTTAGTTGTTCACTTTTGAATTACATTGTTATTAAATTATATTAAATATTGCATGTTGAATGATGGAACTCAATGCCTAGCTTGTCTTGGTTTTCCAGGGAGCTTATTTCCTATCACATTCTATGTATTATTTTAAACTAATGTCAAATAAACCATGTTTTAGAATAAAATTAGTTGTTTTTAGATTTACAAAATAAAATACAGATTCATAATTAAAAAAAAAAAACTTCTATTCAATTGTTGGTAGGCAGTATAATATATAAGAATTAAACCATTTTTGTAATAAAATTGTGTTAATTGGTAATAAATTATTTCATGAAAATAGTTAGTGTTAATATTTTTAATATTCTAGGGCACTTTCCTAATTATGCAAACATTTGCAAAGGCTATGACTGAAGCGTCAATATCTGGATCAATTATAAATATATCAAGCATAGTGGGAAAATATGGAAACATAGGTAATGTGACAAAAAAAATATAATAAAATATATATATTTAGTGATATTCATAATTATTTTATTTCTTAAATGTTAATATAATTATCTTTTGGTTAAACAATTTTGTAGGTCAAAGTAATTATTCAGCGAGTAAAGCTGGAGTAGTTGCTATGACGCAAACAGCCTCTAAAGAACTAGGCAAGTTTAATATAAGGTAAAATAATATTTTTTTTATTTACTTTTTAGCCTCACACATTTTCAATATACAATGGGGCAAAAAAGGTACCCACTTTCCCGAACATTAAATATATAAAAGAATAAAAATGCTTCTTCTTTCTAAAAATTTTTAAACTCAGCATACTTACTTCTCAGTGTATATATAGTTAATGTAATTAAAATGTTATTTATGTAACTTATTCCAACGAAAAGAACAATATTTGATTCTAGCAGAAATGACAAGTAACTAGGAATTAACAGTAGACTGTATTTTGTGACTGAAGTATTTTTGCCTTCATGTTGTTTGTTTATTAGGTAATGAAAATTAACACCGCACTTAAAACAAAGATATGAAAATCTAAATTTAATGTATATTTATAAACAGCTATAATATAACTTTTACAGTTATACACTGTTCCTTCATTTTACAAAGTTCCTTGGGAACCTAGTGTTAAAACACTCCGTTTCGTTTTTCACTCTCCTTAAAATTTGTGGCATTGCATGTTGACTGCAGAAACTCAACGCCACACTCTGCCTTTGTAATTAGAGTGAAGAAATTAATATATAAAATAATTGAATTTGAAGACACTATATAAAATAATTGAATTTGAAGACACTGTTCCCATTAAGGCACTGCTGTTACCATCTGTAGAGGCATTATGCGTTGATTTTAAATAATATTATATGAACAATTTTATATTTATTTTCAAGGGTAAATGCAATTCTACCTGGATTCATAGATACACCTATTGTGAAGACAGTACCAGATAAAGTGAAGGAACAAATGTTGAAACTTGTACCATTGGGAAGGCTTGGTGATGCTGCTGGTATATATATTTTGTTATTTTTATGTTACTTAAATAATTTGTTCAATTAAGTATTTACTTTTTAGTAAGCATAAAAATATGAATATGCCTCTTGGAATCCGTCTGAACGCTCCATTTTAAATTGTGTAATTAAGAATTAAATATGCCTTTTTCAGCCTTACACTAGGCAGAGGGATCTTGGGTACCTAGTGTTAAGACAACTGTTATATTCCCCACTTTCCACCGAATTTAAGGCATTGCCTGTTGAGTAGCGATACTGAACGGCGCATTTTGCTTTGTTACCATAGCAAAGAAATGAAAATATGAATTATTTAGTTTTCTCCAGAGTTCATTCGCTACGTTACGAAAAGCCTCAATTTAGCTTCACACTATATCCCGCACGAGGCAGGGTAGGCAGAGGGAACCCGGGACCCTAGTGTAAAGACACTCCGTTCCACTTCCGTTCCCCACTTTAAATTTAAATGAATAATAATGAAAAAAGCCTCAATTTAAATGAATCATAATGTAGTATCAAGACACTTCTTCCATTTCCGTGCATTTTACAAATAAATATGGTGATTTAGTTGACAAAAATCCAAAATCTGATTATGCCTAAACCAGAACGAGAAAATGTACATACATTTTTTTATAAAAGTATTTCGCATCTGTTTAACTTTTAATAATTATTGTCTATATAGACTAACTTTGTGACGATATACATGTGATTGGTGGATTGACAGACAAACTGATACATGTGATAGAAGAAGTTATTTGCAGCTATTTTTTAATTTTTACCTTTTTAGAACACAATAACAGTATTACTTTTAAGACAATATCTAATCATTGAAAATTTTGTGTCAATTTAGTTGAACAAAATATTTTTAATGGACATAACTTTTTTTATTTACTAACTGATTAAAAGAAAACAAACATTACAATGTGTTGAGGGTGGGTTGCTAAAATATGATAGTGGAAACTGCATTTACATATAGTTAGCCATTAATGCAATTAGCACCTACAAACACACAGACAAACAGATTTTAGATTTGATTTTTTTAAATATCTGATTTGGAGCCCTATTTCATTTATAAACTTCCCTATTAAAGATGTTTTTTAATATATATTCCATGCACAGAGTGATCAGTTTCAGGTTAATTACAAGTATGGATTCTTATAGATTTTGTTATTTAAATATATTTTATAATATAACTTTAGTGTAATACAAAAATAAATATTGTTATTGTTCACAGAGGTGGCTGAAGTAATCACATTCTTAAGTTCCGACAAAAGTTCCTTCATAACGGGTGCAGCCATTGACGTCACTGGAGGATTTTAAAGCTACTTACTTAATTATATAATTATTCACTTCTGTGATAGTTTTATAATTTTTTTCTGTTGTTTTGGATAGTGCCTTAAAAATAGTGTTCTACATTTTTCAAGTAATAAAGATTTTCTATTGTTTTGTTTTTAATTGTTTCAATAGCTCCATTGATAAAAAACTCATATAGATTTTTAATTTTAATAGCGTGCTTTTTACATTAAATTCACATTAAACAGACAGAACATGGGAACCTAATTTTAAGTAATTTCTTTGCTCACTTTTCGAGGAATACTGAAGTCATTGCATATTCTGTGGCCGTAGTCAATGCTGTGCATTGCCTTGTTTACCAGAGAAAGGAAATGAAAACAATAATATGCAATATATATATATATATATATATATATATATACATATATATATATATATATATATATATATATATATATATATATATATATATATATATATATATATATATATATATATATTTTTCAGCTTCACGCTGTATCCCGCACTAGGCAGGGTAGGCAGAGGGAACGGAAGTGAAACCTAGTGTTATGACACTCCGTTCCACTTCCTTTCCCCACTTTCCGCCGAATTTGAGGCATTGCGTGTTGAGGGGCGGAACTCAACGCCGCGCTTTGCCTTATTACCAGAGCGAAGAAATGAAATATTAAATATTTTAAATTGAAAATATTAAATATTTCATTTCCTCGACTGGGGATCGAACCCAGAACCTGTCGGTTACAGTCACACTCTTGTGCTGCTGCGCCACAACAGGCCAATATGCAATATTTCATTTTCTCAAATGAGAATCCCATCAAATTCGGCAGACACTGAGCAAAGTGGTAGGTTCCCAAGTGACATTCCCAAGAGAAACAATATAGTACAATCAACATAATTTATTTAGATTGCTTTTTAGCCTTTAGTTTATTCTTTTTTAAAGCTGCTTTATTTTTTTGTCTCTTGTCCTTCATGAAGGTTCTATATTCCGTTTTCCTCTTTTCATCTATAATTTCCTTATATTTTCTTTTATTGTATCTTTGAAAATCCGCATCTGCTAGTAGTTCATCTACCATAGTTCTTTTCCGTTCTTTTTTTGTTATTCTCTCATTTACATGGTCAAGGGGAGAGTCCATAATGCGACCAACCTGAAATATTTAAAAAAATATGTTTCGTTACAAAAAATCTGAAATATCTTTTATATAGGTTATCTTGGTCCACTGGCATAAAGTCTGACTGTATATTAGAGAGTTGTTTGGTTCAATTCCCATTAAGGACCATAAATTATTTATATTTCCTAAATCTGGCGGCAAAGTACTGGGTTAAGTTCTATCACACATTCGATTTGAGACATTGTATTTTACAATGTCTCAAAAATTGGACACAGATTGTATAGTGTTTTAACAAGTGGTTGTATATATGTATTAATATTTTGAGTTTTCAAAACAAGTCAAATTACATAAGTAATAAAGTTGCAAATAAAAAAAGTTTCAGCAACAACTATTGATATAAACTTGTACTGAAAATATTTTTTTTTCAGCTTTACGCTGCATCCCGCAGATGGCAAGATAGGTAGAAGGATTGAGTGGGGATTGAACCCACAACCTGGATTTACAGCATAATTAATTTTCTTTAAGGCCTTTGCTTTGATTGATTTCCATTCTGGTGTAAATTTCAACATACACTCAAAAATCATACTGTTAGCAGAGAATTGATTATGTAACTTAAAAACTATAAAAGATTAATGTTAAAACATACCTGGAAATATTTTGGTAGAACTTCCATATCATTCTTTTTGTAAAAGTGTTTTGGATCCATTGCTGATCTCATTTTCAGGACTTGTAAATCATGACTTAGTTCAGGTGTTATTTCTGGTGCCTTCATGTTGAACCATCCTGGTCCTTTTGTCTTCTTTCTCTCTTTCTATAATATGAAAATAAAACATATTTATATCTAATCATTTCATAATGTTATTACTATTTCTCTAAAAAGATATGAACTATAGGCCACTGTGGCACAATATCCAAGCATTGTTTTAAAATGGCTTGTGTATAATAATTGAAACCGCATTGAATCTATTGCTGTCAAGTAGTAATATACTATACTATAACTGTATTCTATCCTGATTTAGGGGAAATATGTTTTTATTTGTTTTCTCTAATAAAATAAAATATGGCAGAGGTAGAGGTACTCAAACCTTTATTCAACATCAACAACAAAAGTTTGAAATCAGACTGAAATGGAGAATCTAGTGTCCTGGCACCATAATACTAGGTTCTGTTTTATCCTATATCAAGGATGAAGTATCATGCTAAAAAAGTGATAGTAATTAAACAGTATCTAACCTTGCGCATAGCTCTTAGTTTTTTCTCACTAACTTCATATTTTGGTAGTCGATGTTCTTTTTCTATACCAGGTTGGAGTACGGATTTTTTCATTTCTTTCTCCACATCTACACCTCCAAGATTTGACTTAAGTTTACCAGTTTCTAAATCTAACTGTTCGAAGTGGAACAAACGTTTGTCCTTTTCAGTTTTGATAATGCTATTATTCCACCCCATATCTTCAAAAAAATCATCAAAAACATTGTCTAATTTCAGGCCTTTCAATTTTTTTTGGACTTCCTCTTCAGCTACTTCCTTTTCATCTAGCTCTTGTTTTTTCTGTTCAAATAATTCAATAATTCGTTCATTTTTATCTTCTCTATCTAAAAAAATATGATATTAATTTACATTTGTTAAATTACAACAAAGGGTTTAAAATAAGTAAAAAATACTAACCTACAAAAAGTTTCTCCTCTTGGTCCAATAATTCAACTTTTTCCGTAAGTTCTTCATTTCCAACAGTGTCTATTATGAAATCCATGATTGTATTTTACATTCCATTTATATAAAATATATGCCGCTAAATAGATTCAAGGATTAAATACAAATAATTGCTTTTGTAAACACGGGGCGCACGTGTTGTCAGTTACAAATGACGTTTATTTTTGACAATTGACGTTAGACAAAATGCAAATGGCAGTTTTGACGGGTGGATATCGTTTAGAATTCTTTTACAATTTATCTGGAAACTGAGAAAATACAAATAAGATTAATAAAATGTCTCATTTAAGTTTATGTACCAAAAAAAAACAGCGTATGAAGTACCAGTCATAATCAGTATACATTATCAGATATCTCATTATTACCATTAATTGTGGACACTAATAACGTAATGTTGTCGATTTAGAGTAGGTACATATATTCTTGCTTTTCTTTTTTAGTCTTTTTACTGATCATCATCACAAGAGCTAAAATCCCTCCTATAAAGCCTCTAATAGATTACAACTATTTGTAAAACTAATTTATGTTTTTTTTAGTTTGTGTTTTACGCTGTATCCTGCTCATAGTAGGGTAGGCAGAGAAACTTTAATAAATAATAATAATATAAGTATATTATAAACATTTCGTTCCGTTCGGCAAAATTTAGATACTGTTTGTTGAGTGGCGGAGCAACGGCGCACTATGTATTGTGTCCAGAGTGAAGAAATTAATTAAAGTAGCTTCACGAAACCTAGTATTGAGACAATCCGTTCCACTTCCGTTTCCACCTTTCCGCCGAACTTGAGGCATTGCGTGTTGAGTGGCGGAACTCAACGCCGCGCTTTGCCTTATTATTTTTGAAGTTATCATAGTTAAAAAATATAAGAGCAGAGTGATCGTCGTGTCGAGCGTGGTACACCTTGTGGGCCTTAAAATTGTTTCAAAATAACCCTTTATTTTATTGTAATTTGTGAAAGGTACTAATGATTACTGCAGGATAGACTTTAAGGTGAACAATTCTGTCATACATAATTTTTGCGTCGTTTCATATAACAAAAACCAAGATTAAAAACAAGTACAAATCTACCTAAATATTGAAGGTCAAGGGAGATTTGAAGGGTTCCTATCGTTACCTCTCGTTATTGTCGCAAGTTTCCTGAAAGCCTCTCCACGGTTTTGATCGTTCAACCACTTAGGGAGGGACCAAGGCTAACGAATGTCATGCTCGTTATATTTTAGCATAATTTGTTTGGAAAGGTGTATCGATTTTTGAATTTTACTTATCAGATATTTGCTTAATCATTTTTGCTATTATTTCTCTCTCAGCTTCACGCTGTATCCCGCACTAGGCAGGCTAGGCAGAGGGAACGGAAGTGAAACCTAGTGTTATGACACTCCGTTCCACTTTCGTTCCCCATTTTCCGCCGAATTTGAGGCGTTGCGTGTTGAGTGGCGGAACTCAACGCCGCGCTTTGCCTTATTACCAGAGCGAAAAAATGAAACATTAAATATTTAAATTGAAAATATTAAATATTTCATTTCCTCGACTGGGGATCGAACCCAGAACCTGTCGGTTACAGTCACACTCTTGTGCCGCTGCGCCACGACAGGCCTGTTTGAATTTGAATATGTTATTTAATTATGTGAATAAAACATTGTTTATTTTATCAGCGCAGTATTATACTAGGTATTTTTAAAGTATTTTTATTTATCAAATTTACAGGTAAAACATTGTGAAATTAAAGATTTTCGTTTAGATAATATAACGACGTTGCTTTTATTGCGCAAGTGTCGGTGCTTTTATTATTTATTTTTATTACTATTTCGGTCTCACTGACTGTAATGAAATTCTTATTATCATTATTTCGGATAAGTTACAAAAAATAAACGTCACAAGTAGTGGGGTTCAATCCTTATTCCAGGAAAAGAAATATTTGATATATTTAAAATTTTGAATTAAATATTCAATGTATATGTCAGTTCTGCACTCTTGGTGTAACAAAGCGCGGCGTTGAGTTTCGCCACTCAACACGCAATGTCTCATATTCGGCGAAAAGTGGGGAAAGGAACGGAGTGTCTTAACGCTAGGTTCCCAAGTTTTCTCTGCCTACCCTGTCATTGCGGGATACAACGTGAAACTGAGTGAAAGTGTCTAATGTAAGGAGGTACGGCGTGAACTTGAATAATTACTATTTTGTATGTATTGTCTAAATACGTTGCTAACTTGAATGGAATGGATTTTAATAACGAAGACTTGTCTACGTCCAGCCATTCTGCTAAATATTCAGAAAACAGCAAAGCAAACATAATATAAGAGTTATGACTGAAATTTCATATGCCGTCTAAACAAACATTAAATCCATTTACTATTTCAAGGGGCAAAAGTGTGTGACTGCAAACGTGACAAGTTATGGGTTCGATCTCTACTCGAGGTAGTAAATATTTCATATTTATATTTCTTTGTTCTGGTAACATGGTAAAGCGTGGCGTTGTCTTCCACCACTCAAATTTGGCGAAATGTGGGGAACGGAGTGTCTGAACACTAGGTTCTTAAGTTCTTTCTACCTTGCTTTATGTGGGATACAGCACAAAGCTATATTAACATTGCTTTTATTAAAGTTATTTTAAAGGATCGTCATTCAAATTACAGATATTGTATGTTGATTATAATGATCCAATATTCAATTTCAATATAAGAAATATTTCGTAAGATAATTTGTAACATTCATCGACCAACATCAAATATCTATGACTAAATTACAGAAGTCTACATTTTTTTCTGAAAAAATGTTTTGAGAAACCATTTACCTAAAGTAATTTATATTATTAAAAGAAACTCTTTAAAACGTTTCACCATTTACGTACCTTAAAAAGTACTGTTTTAAGTAGTTTAAATGATATACGTTGTACCGTATCGTATTATTTCTCTATTAATTTTAAGAGTTTCGTAGCTCAAAAGAAAAGAATAAGCGATCTTATAAGATCACCGTCTATCTGTATGGCTTATGTGGATGTATTAAGATGTAATTAATATCAAATATATAACCTTGGAACACAGAAAAATATTATGTATATATATGATATTTATAGGTTTATCAAGGCTATACTATACAAGCATTTATGCAACAATAATCCGAAAAGGGAAAAAAATATTATATCCTATTATAGCAATACTGAAATTAGTACGGAATCTTCGGTGGGCGAGTCCGAGTCGCACATGACCTAAGTTCTCATAAGGTCTTAAAAAATAAAAACTCCATAGAATTAATTTTGTAGCCCTTATATAACATAGATGTTGTTGACCATTGCGTGAAGATGGAGTCAGATTCATAATTCAATGTTATCAAAACACAAGAAGGCTAGTTGGTCGGGAAAGGTAAATAGTTCTATGGCTCGCTTTGTTTCTGCAAATTTGTCTTCTGTATAATAGTTTGATTAGATATATTTTTTAACTTCAAGCGTCGCATTTTTCAACATTTCGTACATGAACGAATAGGCAGAGAGTACTTGAGCACCTAGTGGTTATGTTAAGACACTCCGTTCCGCCGTATAGTGCACATTGCATATTGATTAGCGGTACTAAACGCTGCGTTTTGCCTAGTTACCAGAGCGAAGAAATGAAAACATTAAATAATTTATGTCTCGAGTGGGGATCGAACCGACACCCTGCCGCGTTTACAGTCGCACGCTTGTGTCAGTGTTGTCGCTTTAGGTATGTAAGGCTAATAACCTACATCAGGCTTGATAATGTTAGTCCAAGACTTTGAAAAGATACTTTTCAATTTCTATAAACTACAAAGTATGAGATGAGGTAACGAAAATCAGTTTCTCAGATTTTATAGTACATAGTTACAAAGTTACATAATATATAATATTTGAAATGACTGATTATGGATAAATATATAAATATTAAATTGACTCACTCAGCTTTACGCTGTATCCCGCATGGCAGGGTACGCAAAGAGTCAACTTAGGAACCTAGTGTGAAAACACTTCATCCCGTTCGCCACTTTCCGCCAAATTTGAAGCATTTTGTGCTGAGTGGCGGAACTCAACGCCGCGCTTTGCCTTGTTGCCAGAGCGAAACCTTGTTACAAACATTTAATATTAAAATTAAAAATATTAAATATTTCATTTCCCCACGCTGTGCCTCTGCGCCACAATAAACCTCGAAGTAATAGATACTTTTACTTAACAAGACCCTACGTGCCAAATTTTCTTAAATTCATTCATTTACTTTGAATTATATTTGAGCGTCTCGTAAAGTGTAAGACAAAGGAAACTGTCGCCAAATTGAAACTGAATCTTTTAATTAAGCCTAACGTACTCGTAGATAAGGAGATTTCTAATTAAAAATGAATCGCCAGTGTTTTCTATCTAAATGAATTCTGAGCATATACTTTGGCTTTCTGTTTGCAGTGTTTTTGTTGGGCTGTCGGATTTTTTACTCAATTGTAGATTTTATCAACTTTATGTATCTCTATATATACGTATAACTTCAATTTATATATTGCTATAGTGTTCTATAGAAAAGAGAAGATTATTTATTTTGTTCTATAGCTTGTATTAGTTTTATTTTTTTGTTATTCTAATTAGATTTGGTTTATTAGAAGTATTATAAAACAGGGAAATCACTAATTCTATGAGCACAGTAAATTCATATTTAGAAGTTTCAGTAAAATATTTGCTATCAATAAATAAATATTTTTATTCTGGCCCCCATGCTTATTCCATTGTGTTTAGAGCAGAGTTAGTATGACTAGATGATCCAAGATTAGGTCTAAGATTCTTTTAAAACACGCAATAATGCTCGCTTCTACATTCCGGGGGTCCTCTATCTATATACATCCAAATTGCTTCAACTAGTGATGCGTAAAGTCTATTTATTTATTTATTTATTTATTTATTTATTGATCCACCAACGCTTGTTTACATCACTTCATACAAAAAATGGATAAACAATACACAAAATTATATCTAGATGCAACAAACACTTATAGGCAGATACACTATGCTCAAAAAAGACTAAATAATACTAACCTACTAAGCGCCGCCAACAAGATACAAAATAAAAGTAAATAATTAACAAATGAAAAACAAAAACCAATCAACTTTAACATGTACCTACATGCTTAAGACGATCTGAGTTTTGTCTTTAATATTGATTTAATTTTGCCGGTAGGATCTGCGTTAATGTCAAAAAGGTCACTGTACTCATTAACCAACTTGCAAAGTCTAGGAACAGGAGAGTTCGATCCAAACACTGTTTTCCGGGGCGGTGGGTAAAGGAGAGTTATTTTATTACGTGGATACCTCATTGGTACCCGGAATTTAAACTTATTGAGTAGCTAAGGACAATCAATTCCATTTGTGAAAATTTTCGATATAAAAAATAGATCTAGCTGCCTTCTGCGTTCTTCCAACGAAAACATTTTGAAATATTGTAACTGCTTATTATAGGAAGGAATACTATTTTTTGAAATACCATTAGAAAATAATAAGTAACGCAAGATTCTTTTTTGTATGCGTTCTATAAGTAAAGAATGACTCGCATAATGAGGTCTCCATACCACTGAACAATATTCTAGGATGCAGCGAACAAGAGAGTTGTAGAGCGGTATACGAACTTTATTATCCCGCAACCCTTTAAGATTTCTAAGAACAAATCCTAGTAGTTTTGAAGCTCTGTTCGTTATTTCTTCAATGTGAGGTAAAAAAGTTAACTTTCTATCAAATAATATTCCCAGATCACGCATTTGCTCGAGTTCCTGGATGCTATTTTGAACTATATTATAATGAAATTTGACGAAATTTCTTTTTCGACCATAACTTATGTAGAAGCACTTTTTTGGATTAAGATCCATTTTATTATGCAAACACCACTTGACGACGCATCAAGGTCTTTTTGAAGCAATATTGAATCTTGTATAGTATCTATTACTCTACACAGTTTAAAATCATCGGCATATATATAAGTTTTAGAAAATTGTATGGCATTAGGTATGTCATTAATAAATATGGTAAACAATACTGGACCAAGATGAGACCCTTGTGGGACACCAGAAGTAATTTTCAGAGACTTAGAGTGAAACCCATTTACCACTACAGAAAATGTACGACATTCCAAATAAGATTTGATCCATTTTAAGAAATTACCAAAAATACCATAAGCATATAATTTTTTTATCAATATGTTATGTGGCAAACGGTCAAAAGCCTTACTAAAATCTGTATATATAACATCTACCTGCCTATGAGAATCCAGAGCCTCCGCTAAATTTTCTGTGAGATCAACTAAATTGGTACATGTTGACCGATAAGGTACAAAGCCATGTTGTTGAATGCATAAACTGTGCTTAAAGTGATATTGTAGAATGGGGCAGATGAGTGATTCTAGTATCTTTGCAAGAGTAGATAAGATGGAAATGGGTCTGTAATTTAAAATAAGATCAACACTATTCGCTTTATAAATTGGAACTACTCTTGCTTTTTTCCATTCCGATGGAAATATACCCGTTCGTAATGACATGTTGTATATAATTAATAAAGGTTCAACTAAATAAGTAGCACATTTCTTTATAAACACAGGCGGAATCCCATCAGGGCCGGCACCTTTCGTCTCATCAAGATTTTTTAGCTTTTTTAATAGAGTATCAGAGTCTATTATAGGTAGTGTTAAAAAGGGACTGTTATTTTCAATATTTTCCAAGCAATCTCTGAAATCCGTATGTTCAGGGGTATTATTATTGTATACGGATACAAAGTGCGACGCAAACATTTCACAAATTTGTTTACCGTCAGAAGTGGCCACAATTCCATCCGTCATACAAATTGGGTAAGAACTTGTGCCACCACGTTTCGCTTTAATGAATGTCCAGAAATAATTAGGGTTCCTTGAGATATTTTTTCAGATTTACTAATGTATTTATTATAGCAATCGATAGCCAACCGTGTACAACGTGAGTTTAGTAACTGTAATTTTAACTCATCCATAGGGTTTTGATATTTTTTAAAACGGCGTCTCAGATTGTATTTTTCTTTTAAGCGTCGTTTCAGATGACTACTGAACCAAATTGGGTATTGTGATTTTTTCAGTTTTTGTTTAGGTACAAATTTATCAATTATAACATTGATGGTATTATAAAACGTTGTAAGAACTTTGTTGACATTTTCGTCATCCCCAAATATCTTTGCCCAGTTACATTTCTCAAGTTCCTTAAAAATTCTCATATAATTGGCTTTATGGAAGACTAATTTGAAAGTTTCATGGTTGAGCGGCAGTTTCGGTTCCCTGACAAATGAAATATCTACGTCTAGGGGAGGATGAAGTTGGTCAACAGTACTGAGAATTGAATGACTTGGACGGACTATGCAAGTTGGGATATTAGACAGCACCAAATCAAGTACTCTGTCAGATTTGTTAACTACAGTGTTATGCTGTTTAAGCCCATATACATTTACTAAATCTATCAAAGGTTGACATAAGCTTGTCGATTTAAAATCACTACAAGTATTTCTTAATAAACTCCAATCTATACTGGCCAAATTAAAATCACCCAGAATACAGTAAATATCACAATTATCAAGTACAAGACTACAGTTATCAACAAAGTGACTTATCATTGTACTGTGCACCGGAGGAGGTAAATACACTGCACAAAGAGCAAGTCGACGCAAGGTATGTGAAATTGGAATATCAATAATGACCCAGAGGTCTTCTAGTTTAGATTCCCAACTTATCATACGTTTTGAATGTATTTGTCTCCTCTACTCTACAACAACCCCGCCGCCTTCATTTTTATGAATTAATTCAGCATTACTCCTATCTCTTCTATAAACCACATATCTTTCGTCGAAAAGCTCAGAACTTAATACAGAGTCGTTTAACCAAGTTTCTGTGAGAACAATTATATCGTAATCATTACAAAGTACTCCTTGAAAAAAGCTATGTGTTTTTGGTTCTTAACCCGCGTGTATTTTGATAATATAATTTTAAAAAGTCGAATTTTAAAAAGATATTTGACAATTACATACTAGCAATATAAAGATTCAGTAAAATAAGTAATAAAAAATACAAACTATTGAATGTTTTTTAACATATCTAAATTTTTCACTAGGATGAACTCAGTTTCATCACTTTTCCTCAAAAAGACTTTGCCATTCCGAATCCACACAAATTTATAACCAATTTCCTTCGCCCTTTTTCTAGCAGCTGCGTGAAGAGCCTTGTTCATAGAGGAAAGATGTTCACAGATAAAAATAGGTGTGCTGGCTCCGTGTAATCCTAGCAATTCAGAATTTAATTTATTTTTGACTAATTTTCCCTTATTGTATTTAATAGACGCAGCAAGAAGCTCATCGCGTAGCCTTGGGGAAGACAATTGCACAATACAATTTTACAACGACATATTGTGATATATATATATTTTTTATTGTTGGTATTACTATTTTAACACTAACAATAAAAAATATATATACGAGGTATAAAAATGGAAATTTAGTACGAGAGGTTGGAACGTGTAAGATATTAGAACCCACGCGTACTTGATCGCGTTAGCAGCCAGCTACTGAAACTTGAATATTGATGATTCAATTTTTTTGTTTGCTGCTTTTAACTAGGTAATTTTTAATATTCTCATACATAATTTTATTTACTCACTCACTCACTGCTGTAACCCGCACATGGTAGGGTAGGCAGAGAAACTTGGGAACCTAGTGTTAAGACACTCCGTTTCACATCCATTCCCCACTTTCCGCCGAATTTTGTGGCATAACGTGTTGAGTGGCGGAACTCAACGCCGCGTTTTGCCTTGTAAATTTCATTTAAATAATATTAAACCGATTAAAAATATTTTCTCCACATTTACGTAAAGATACTTTATTATTTTTTTTATTAGAGAATCAATTTCAAGACTATATTCCGATTTCCAGTTGAGTGACGGATCCTAACTCTGCATTTCGTCTTGCCGTTGTATCTACATTGAATAGTTGAATTTCACGTTGTATTAATTTTACCAGAGTAAAGATATAAAAACATTCTTTCTTTTCTCTGGTAAAATGATTTTTTCTGAGTTATTTTTGCCCCTTACTCTATGCTCCTCTAGTTTTTAACTAAGATTCCAGTCTATTTCCAATACACATTAGGCACATGACTATTATTTCCATACGATAAACGACACTTATTGCTCTTCCTACCAAGGCCTTAAAACGTCCCTGAGCTAGCCTTCATCCGTATTGAGCGAGCGGAACCAACATTGACCCATTTTCAACCATGACTGTTCAACCACGGAACAAGGGTTAAGGCCAAACGCGTTATTGCTACTAACGGTTTAACTAAACTATAAAGAAATTACGCTATCTGTCTTTTGTAGTTTTTAATGCTGCTTTTACAATGCATATTTTTTTTAAAGTTGTTTTTTTTTAAATATAGATAAAAAAATATATTTTACAATTAAGATTAAAGTGATATAATTGAAATTAGCTATTTGTGAAAAATAACGATAAAAAAGAGAGGATCTTTGTTATCAGTTATATGTTTATATGTTTATGATATTTTTCCCCATTTTCCGAAATAATAGGTGTCAATTGACGGAATTCAACGCTACGCTTTTTTTTTCAGAGCAACGAAACGAAAGTAATTAGTTCGAGAATTAGAAACGAATTCACAACCCTTTTCCACTGCACAACGATAACTCCAAATTTTATATATCTAAAGAAAAAGTAAATATTTATAGAATTCAGAAAACCTTTGCGCTTACTTTACAGGGATATAGTTGATATTAATAAATCGAAATAAAAGTTTTAGAGATATTATATTAGTAAATATATTGTGAATTCAGAAGATGTCTGTGCTTACCTTTTAAAATAAAGAATAAAGGTAAGAAAATAACGATAATTTACATAGATACGAGTATAGCTTATATATTAAGAATTTAGAATATTTTTTTTTTGAAACATTATATAAGTAAATTAGTTTGCGTCACACAAGTGTGTGATTTTAAACGTGAAAGTTTGTGGGATTGATTCCCTCTCGAGGAAATTAAATATTTAATATATTCAAATTAAGTTATTAAAGTTTTCATTTCTTCGCTCTGGTGACAAAACCAAGCGTGCTAAAGTGGGGAACGAAACAGAGTGTCTTGACACTAAATTCCCATTTTCCCTCTGCCTACCCTGCTATATAAGGGATACATTGTGAAGCTAAAAAATATATGTGAATATATAGTGAATTAAGAAGATCTCTTGCTTACTTTAAAAAATAAAGAAGACAATAACGATAATTTACATAGATACATCTTTTATTAAGGATTCGGAATAAAATGTTTAAAGATATTAAATATGATAGGTACCAAGATCGATATGAGTAAGTATACTCTATCTAGACGGACAATACAAATACGTACCCCTTGCGGCGCTTTACCCTTCAGACTAAGTAGGCCGGGCCTTGTACTTCAAAAGTAGAATCACTTGTCAATAGTGATATATAATATCTAATTGTGTATTAAATATTCTGAGACTTTTTATTATTCTTTGTCAGTATTTTGTGATGTTCGTTGCCAAGTGACAGACATGGTTGCGGATTCAAATCTGGAATATACAAACACTGGGTTGTGTCTGACTGTCGCTTTTTGACGGTACAAGTGTCTTATCGACCTGAAAATACACAGTAGTGGAGTGCCAAGTATCCAGATGATGAGGATGGTACTTTACCTCGTGACTTACTATAAAAATTCAGGGACTGGTACCGAGTGAAACAGTTCTCCAGAACACTGCCCGTGATAAATGCTGTAGAGAACGCACTGCGAGGACACGTCTAGGGCCACGTTCAAATCCACCTTTGAACCACGGATTCAATTAATATATATATATTTTTTTCAATATATATATTTTATTATATATATATATTTTTTTTATTCGCTCTAGTGACAAGGTAGGCTTTTGTTTCGCTACTCGAAATACATTATGAGGTACTGTAGATCCAGTATAAATTCGGCGGATATTCGGGTTTGGAATAAAGTGTCTTAACGCTAGGTTCCCAGGTTCCTTCTGTCTGGGTTGACAGGGTTACCATGCGCGGGATAGACTGTCAAGCTGAAAAAAGGAAAAAATACACACGTGTATTTTTGTGCCTTATAGAATACACAGTTAACTACATATAAATTCGTATAAGTTACAAAAAAAACCGAAACAAGTATGATCCATTTTCACGCTAAGTTTAAATTTCATAAAGAATTTTCGATGGTTATTTGGTTCAATGGTACTTTATTGTAAGTGTAATATCAATTCTTAGCTAATGTTATTGTAAAAAAATATATAATTTCGTCATTATTTTTCATTTATTCTTATTCAGCTTCACGCTGTATCCCGCACGGGGCAGGGTAGGCAGAGGTAACCTAGTGTTAAGACTCTCCGTTCCACTTCCATTCCCCACTTTCCGCCAAATTTGAGGCATTGCGTGTTGAGTGGCGGAACTCAACGTCGCGCTTTGCCTTATTACCAGAGCGCAGAAATGAAATATTAAATATTTAAATTGAAAATATTAAATATTTCATTTCCTCGACCGGTGATCGAACCCAGAACCTGTCGGTTACAGTCCCACGCTTGTGCCGCTGCGCCACGACAGGCCCTAAATACATAATTAGAAGTATGTAATTATAATTTATTGCTATATTACATGTAATGTCAAATATTACATGCCTTTTGTGTTAATAATTATTCAACGCGTAGAACCTCTCATTTGCGGGCATAACATTGGTTAATTTTCGATAACCAGGGTCGATTGTAGCCTCATATTGTTTGCGGTCAGTTACTATTAGAGATGAAAATTATTGCTATTTTCGTGTTATATTTATTCTTTGAATTATATATATCGAGTAATGGGTTATTTAAATACATTGTAAAATATTTTAGTATCAAATTTCGTAGTAATTTAGGAGTATTTTTTTTAATATTTTTTTAAATAGAAGAAACTGATATGATATAAGACAAAATGACTTGATTTTGAAATTGTGAAATATATACAATTATTATGAAACTGATTTTTTTTTAAAACAGCCTTAATGTGAATAAGACGAAAGATGATATTCGAAAGAAATTAAGAAAAGACAGAATGCAAGATCAGCTTTAATGATAAGATATTAGAACAAGTGAATGAAGTAGTCTGGAAAGTATGTTTAGTAGAGACGAAAGATACAAAATGGATGTGGAAAGGCGTATTGATGGCGGTAACAGAGTTACCGGAGCTTTTGCTGCATGGACGAGCCGGCGAAACGGTCAGCATTGCTGCACAATGCAGTATTGGTACCGGTGCTGTTATATGGCAGCGAAACGTGGGTAAAATAAAAGAATATAATAAAGATGATTACTCTCAAATGATAATAACTTAAACATATTGGTAGGCAACTTAGGAAATTAGGAAACTAATTTACTTATATACACTCCGTTCCTCTTAACTAACTTCTGCTCTCTTTATTTTCCGCAGAATTTGAGGCAATGTGTGTTGATTGACGGAACACAACGCTTGTTGTGCTTTTGATACCAAAACGGTGTAGAAAAATATAAATTAATTCATCTCCTCGAGTGGAGACCGAACCCACACCCGTGGCCTTTAAATTTGCACGCTTGTGCTCCTACGCCACGTTAGACCCCGATATATACTATTTCATTATTGCCTGCAGCACGTTCTTATGTTTATCAATACATTTTCACCTAATTTATCTTGTGTTTGTTATTACGCCTTCTCTAAGATTCTATATGTTGATTGATGGAAACCAATCGGAACTTTGTTTTTAAAATTAAGATCAGATCATAATATTGCTACTATTTTGTTAACAACGTACAATTCGTCTTAATTTAGACAAATTATTTATTGCTTCACAATAGTCCAGGTGTAGGGGTATTTTTTTGTAAACACACATACTTTAATACGTATGAACTACCCTCCTGGTAGGTTGATAGTACCCAGTCAGAACATTTAGTTCCGCTCTCCTTAAATTTTAGGCCTTGCATGTTAGGATAGGCAGAATTAACTAAATTAAAACAAATAACAGAGGAAAAGACGAAGAAATGAATTATTAAATATTTTCAATTTAAATATTTAATGCTTTCATTTCTTAGCTTTCGCTCTGGTAATGAAATAAAGCGCGGCGTTAAATTACGTCACTCAACACGTAATGCCTATAACTCGGCAGAAAGTCGAAACAAAACGGAGTATCTTGACTTGGAGAGCATACAGTGTGGCTGAATAAAAGAATAAAAAAGATACGTACAATATACCTATAATAGTTAAATTTTAAAATTTTCGGCGTCTTCAATTAAGATTAATTTAAGCGTAGAATGAGACGAGTTTGAATGACGATGGGCAATTTGAAAATAATAATTTGCACAAAATTGAGATATTACCTACATTAGATAAAATCAAAAATTAAATTATTACCATAAATTTCACTTGTTTATTCTATTTTAATCACCAAATAACAGCAGGTACGCCGGCAGTGGATTTAATCTGTGAAACCTTTCCTAACGATATGCTTCAGTCATCAATCACCGACTGAATTCAATTATAGTTCAAAAGGGAAATTGCGTATAAACAAGGATATTTAAATAAAATTTAAAATTATATATTCAAAATATAATATACAGGAAACATTTTTTGAATACTAACCTTAGTTTTTAACTAATATTTTGAGAAATTTAAAAAATATCTATATTTCTTTATTTCAATATAATTTTTTACATAATATTAAATGTTTCAATTGCAGGCCATCGTAGCGCGGTAGATGAATTTTAATACCACAATTGTGATTAATTAATATTGAGTTAGTAATAAAATAACTTTCATTGTCTTTGTTCTAGGACGAGAGAGCGTAACTTTGTATTGTAATATTTAATAAATAATCTTTCGAATTTAGGCCGCAAATAAGAAATCGTTTCATTCAGTTTCTCTTACAATTACTGTTAGATATCATAAACAACATGTTATACGAAGGATCTTTTTAAAAACAAGTTGTTTTAGGTAAAAATTTGTATGTAAATACATACGTTCATATATAGCTTCACCCCATGTGGAGGACGTGGCAGGGTAGTCAAAGGGCACCTCAGACCCAAGTACTAAGATACTCTGTTCCGTTTCCAACTATACGCCGAATTAGAGGCATTACGTGTTGAGTGGCGGAATTCAGCGCCGCACTTTGCCTTATAACCAGAGCGAAGAAATTAAACAATAAATATTTTATTTGAAAATATTAAATATTTCATTTCCTCGAGTAGGGGTAGAATCCACAACCTGTCACGTTGCCAGTGACGCGCTTGTTGATACGCCATGACAGGCCTCAATCATATATATGAGTAGATGTTTTAATATAACGATGCTATATATCTATGACTCTAGGGAAATTAGATAGACACAACTTGACTATGTACTTAATGTTTTATGAAATGTCACACTTGGGACATGTTTTTGCTAAATAATTATATAATATGAACTTAAATGTATAGGCACAAGCGTGTGACTGTAAACGATAGGTTGTGGGTTCGACCCCCACTCGAATATTTAATACTTTCAATTTAAATATTTAATGTCTTAATTTTTTCGCTCTGGTAAAAGGGCAAAGCGCGGCGTTAAGTCCCACCACTCTACACGCAATGCCTCAAATTCGGCGGAAAGTGTAAAACGGAAGAAGAACGGAGTGTCTTAAAAATAGATTCCCTCTGCCTACCCGGCCATTTGTGGGATACAGTGTGAAGCTGAGAGATGAGATGTATAGGCATGATGTGACGCTATATTTGTATTAAAGTACTCGTATATAACTAAATTAGATTAAGAAATATATATTCATGTGGATTGTTTTCGGAAACAGAACAGACAATTTAAAAACAGTGAGACAAAAAAATGAGAAAATTCGTAAAAACACAGAATAACAAGAAGAAATTAAAAGAGTATGGCAAAAGAGTATTTTACATTTAGATTTTATAGCTATGCATTTATAAAACAAACTATACAGACCTGACATCCAGCAATATAGCAGATATTCCCTGATATATCTAAAAACATATTAAAAAAATCATTTATTGCCACAAAAATGAATATTTAATAGTTTTCTGAAAGATAATCGTGAATTGTGACAAGAGGTGTAACTCAGGTAATGAAGCTTGAGTTTCGACAACCAAACATCGCTGTTTTTCAGTTACACCCTATGAAAAAAAGTCGAAGTCGAAACGAATTCTCACAGGTACACATTAAGAACTAAAAATTATATCAATAAAAAAGATAAAATATAAATGATTGACTAAATGGTTAAAAGTATAGATATCCATTCTAACAACAATATTATTTTAATGTACTTTTATAATATTTATGAAATATTCATATAGTTTAAGTGGCCGAAACCGTGCGGATGAGGTCGTTCAAAATATAGCGACATACAAGTAAAAAAAATATTCTATTAAATTTGTCCTTTACGTTATAACATTATGAATATCTCACTATTTCATCCTAAATATATTTTATTAATGAACCGAGGTCTTCTATGAATTTTAGAACAGCGTCGCGTTCGTAGTCTAAGATCTTGATGACATATATATATATATATATATATATATATATATATATATATATATATATATATATATATATATATATATATATATATATATATATATATATATATATATATATATATATATATATATATATATATATATATATATATATATATATATATATATATATATATATATATATATATATATATATATATATATATATATATATATATATATATATATATATATATATATATTTTATTCCACAGTTTTCATTTATACAGTTAGAAAATAAATAATAACAACGCACAGTTTTAAAGTAACGTACCAGAAGTAAAGTACCAGAGAAACATTGAAGTGAATTTTAAATTTATACATGATCTCTATTAAAGTAACATTGAATATATATTTTACGTTTACAATTACCCTTGAAACGAGGGTCTAAGTCTCTTTACATTAAGTTCTCTCTGCCTATTCTAATATATGTTAGGAAAAACGAGAACCCGATAATTCGCAAGCGGCATCATAGACTATTGTGAATATTAGATGGTTTTCTGATAAGAAGATCATTTTATTATCACATTCATTACTTATTAACACTTCAACCGTCAATGTAAAGAAAGTTATGTTAAAATTATAATAAAAATAATACAGATGATGGCAGGCTGGTTTGTACTTGACGTATATGTTTGTGGCTTTATGTTTGCAAAATTTATAATATTAGTACACAGTTTCACGCAGTATCCCGCACATGGTAGGGTAGGCAGAGGGAACTTGGGAACTCAGTGTTAAGAAATTGCGTTCCTCTATAGTTCTCCACTTTCCGGCGAATTTGACGCATTCCACGTTGAGTAATAGTGTTAGTAGATTTGTAATATTTAAATTTTTTATATATTGTTTCAAGGCGCACTGCACAAACACGTGATTGTAAACGGTTGTTGTATCGCGACAGCTTGTGGTTCCCCAGTCGAATAAATGAAACATTCAATATTGTCAATTTTAAATGTTTAATATTTTTATTTCTTTGCTTTGGTAACTAGGCAAAGCCAAAGCGTGGCGTTGAGTTCCGTCCCATAACAAGCAAAGTTTCAAATTTGGAGGAAAGTGGGGAATAGAACGGATTGTCTTAACACTTGGTTCCCGAATTCCGTCTGCCTACCCTGCCATGTGCGGGGTATAGCGAAAAATTAAAAAAAATATATATTTTTATTATAAACGTAATTACGTATGATCATTACTCTCATTAAAACATCACAATCTTTTTAATTTTTTTTTTAATTCTTTATTCTGTATCCTGTAGATGGTAGGGCAGAGGGAATCTGAGAAGCTTGTATTAAGACACACCGTTCCGTTCCTCACTTTCCACATAATTGCAAGCATTGCGGTTTAAGTGACCGAAATCATCACTGCTTTTAACTTAGCAGAGAAGAAAAATAAAACAGTTCTTTAAAGTGCGGCGATGAGATCCGTCACTAAATATGCAATGTCCAGGCAAAATTAGACTAAAAAGCGGGGAACAAAATAATGCTTTCCTCTCAAATTTCTATATACGGGATACATCGATCCATAAAGGTATGTTTTTGTAAGTAAATATATTCTTATTTCGACTAAATAGTAATTAGATTCAACGTAAACGAAACGGTCATGGGTTTATATATTATATATAGTTTTGTTTTCTCGATCCGGTAATAAAAATAAGCACGACGTGAAGAAACTGGGGAACAGACTGTCTCAACAAGGTACCGTATCCTGTCCATGGTATACAGCATGAAGCTAAAAAAAGGATATAAGATCTACCAAAAGATTTTGACCGGCTCTACGAGAAGAAATACTAAGGCGTCACATGAAAACCGGAAGAAGAACAGTGAATTGACTTAATTTCTTAATTTTTTAATTTCTTAATTCCTTCGATATTCAGTCAGGTTATTTTAAAGTCTATTAGATGTTTATTCAGAATTTCATGTCTGAATTTCGCGTTTTTAGTGTAACAATGACGTAATTTAATTTAATAAAAAAAAACTTTTCAGTAAACCATTCACAAATTGATTGCGTGTCTTGTAATTATGGTTACAGTAAAATTTATATAAGTAGACGTCAAGCGTATTGGCATAAAGCATATTGGCGCAGTTTCTCCTCGCTTCAAAGTTATTTCGAATTTTAAGAGATTTATTTTCATGGTCTGTTCAGAAAATAAAAATGTTAGATATTATGTAAAATATGCAATATATTTGCACATGTAACCATTAAGGTCATTAAGTACGTCGTGGTACAGCTCCACTAACCCTAACACGGTGGTTGTGGATTAGATTCCCGCTTACATAAACGATGTTTGGGCGGTGCGTCCGGAATATCTTATTACTAGATTTCCTCTGCCTACTTTTCTATATACAGGCTTCAGTGCGGTGGTAAAATTACTGTTAAGATATTTTTCTATGAATTAGTATAATTTTTTTGTTAAGTAGCATTTTTGCGTTCTACATACATTTAGCACAAAAAAATATAGCAACGATAGCATAATATCTATTTTAGTATGCGGTTCAACTATTACCAGAGAGAAAATATGAACAAATGAAGTGAATAGAATAACATTGTTTGCGTGGGCGGCGCAATTTTGTTTTCAGCAGCGCTGCGCTTTCATTCAGGAACGTTTGTTATGTACATATATGTTGTTTGTGGAAATATTAGATTTTTAAATAAACTTTTGGAGATGTGTTGTTATATGTATGTAGATCTATTAATAAGATCTTGATTTATTATTTGAGATGTTGTGGGACGTTGTGGGTTCGATCCTCACTCGAGGAAATGAAACATTTAATATTTGTATTTTTTCACTCTCGTTACAGAGCAAAAGCGCAGAATTGCACTACTCAATACGCAATGCCTTAAATTAGACACACACGCCTTTAATCATAACACACTCCTCTGCCTACGCTGCTATGATTAAATTCAATTTTCAAACATATTATTAAGTAATGCTGTGCGGTGTACCTAACAAGCTGGTGTAATATTTCAAATATATTAAAATATGAAGTAAAAATGTAATAGAATTTTGTTATAATACTGAGGTGCTATTTTGAATTCATGATTTTTTGCACATATTGTAATTAATTAGGAAAATCAACTGTCGTAGCGGCCGGGCACAATAAGGGGCAATATTTTATGATATTTTATAGCTCTGGTAACAAGGTATCAGCGAGATATAAAGAAAAATCATTTATTACGAAAAAAATTACGTTAAAGTGTTTTGTTGGTTGAAATATGGAGTGAAATCTTTTAAAATTGAATCCAGGGCTTGAAATAATAATACGCTAAGGTTAAGCTATTTTTAATATTGTTAGTATAAGTGAGATATATTCATATATTAAATATAACCTCTGCAAGTTCCATATAAAGGGAGAAAAATGTGTAAATAGGATTACATTTATTTCGAAGTTATTTGTAGCTCGTAATGTGTGGGAATGCCTTCATATGATATACTAAAATATGAACATGTTTTGTGCAGTGGTGGATTTATTTATATTATATTCTTCATAATATTATATATATTATCGAAGGCAGTCGTAGCGCAGGAGTACAAGCTAGCGACTGTACACGTGAACGGTTGTGGGTTCTATTCCCACTTGAGGAAATGAAATATTTAACAATTTTCTATTTCCTTGCTCTGAAAAAAAGGCAAAACAAAAAGCGCAGCGTTAAGTTCTGCCTCTCAACATGCAACGAGTCAGTTCAAATAAATATGCATTTTTTCCTTTCTGCTTAGATGAAAATATTAAATGCATATTTTTATATTTCAATTTTTTGCTGGTAATACTGACTCAACGTTTTGCTTATAAAATATATTGTGAAGGATCTAAAAGCAGCTGGTTAAAAACGTCGTCTTGCTTTGATAATAATTTCTGCTTTTGCATCATAAAGTTTTTAATTTCTTTTTTAATAAACTAGATTTTTCTTCATTTCTGTCTTACTATACTATACCTATGCTCAAGGATGATGATGTTGATTAAGTGAAAATGGAAAAAAAAAATCGGTTTAGTCTAGTAGGACTTGTCCACTGATGATTCCGTACCAATTACAGGAACAATTCTGAAATCGGTACTGACAACTGTATACTGACTGATAAATATTGTCAAACTGAAATTGATGGTCGTATCTTCAAACTTTTTATTATATTTTTTTAGCTTCACACTGAATCCCGCCCATAACAGGGTAGGTAAAGCGAAATAAATATTTCACCTTCACGAGTGGGGAATCAAACTCACAACCTGTCTCGTTTACAGTCACACGGCTGTGTTCCTGTGCCATGACAGGCTATTTTTTTATATGAACTACAAATATATGTTTGTAACGATGTTGTTTTTATGATTTTTTTTTAGCTTCACGCTGTATCCTGTACGAGGCAGTGCAGCAATTTGAGGCATTGCGTGTTGAATGGCTCAACTCAACGCCGCGCTTTGCCTTATTACCAGAGCAAAGAAATGAAACATTAAATATTTAAATTGAAAATATTAAATATTTCTGTTCCTCGACTGGGGATTGTACCCAGAACCTGTCGGTTACAGTCACACGCTTGTGCCGCTGCGCCACGACAGCCCTTTTTTTATGAATATCTATGAAATATTTTTTTCTAACTTATCGTATTCTTTCCTATATGTGTATTGTACATTCCCTACAGGAAGTACCCCACAGGTTTATGATTACGCGGGGAATTTTATACAAAGATCAAATGTCCTACACGACAAAGACAAGAAGGGCTAATTAGAGTCACCAAGGGATTTAGATCTGAATTTTAGATGTTAATTTCAGTTTTATACATTTATAAATAGACATACCGACAACAAAGTGACCCCATATGAGTTTTGAAAAGGAGAGCCTTTTAAGGTACGACACACACGATATATTTTGAACAGACAATGATATATATAGTACGCGATATAACTTGAAAATACTTTATTCAAGTTTACACAGTCTAAATATATAAACTATTTAACTTCAAATGTACGTCAAAAGGAAAACGTACTTTGCATTTAAATTAGCTATAGAATTATACAAACATAGGTATAACTGTTCTTTATAAGTGTCGTTAGAGTGCATTCTATAGAAGTTCATCTGAAATCACGTTATAAATTTAATTCAAGTCAGTTCTGTGCTCACTAAATCCTTGGAAATTATATTCACGACAATACTCTGAAACATCGCAAGCGAATGTTCACAAATTAATAAATAAGATCTTTAACATTTTTAATATTTATTTTTCTTATCTATTGTATGAATAAAAAAATCTTTAATAAATGATTGAAAATCTTAACATATAGAGTGGGATTCGAACCCGCGCTAGGAAAACATTTCTCACCTTTTATCAAGCTGTGTCGAATTCTTATACGCTTGTTACTACTTATGTTTGTTGTTACTTTATTTATTGTTGTTAATTGCTAGTATTTCAAATTTAGCTGGAAATGACTTGCCTTGATCATTTAAATAAGTAAGGAGGACCTGAGTATAAAATCTTCGAACCAAAATCATATAAAACAATGTAATAAATGTAAATCATATATTTATTTGTTACAAATTTATAACATCTGTGACTTAAGCGTATTGTATGTTAGTTTTTTCCAAAATCCAATCTTTGAAACTGTAGACGCGTGAATAGACATCAGGATAACCGCGAGCGCAAGGATATCCCCATGACACTATTCCAACTACTCTACCGTTTTCAACCAGTGGTCCGCCAGAGTCTCCCTGAAACATTAAACATATATTGCGTATAAAATAACTAAATTCTCATAACTAAGTATATTTTATGTCAGAATAGTACTAAAAATATAACTATATGCTAAACTATTTCAGTAAGTTCCATCCCTCAGCATGTAATATCTCGAATTTATGTGGAAAGTAAAGCCAAAAATATATTAAAACGCACTACAATCTTTACTCTCATTACTCTTTTTTCTTTTGTCCTTTGCGCGACTTATAGCAAATGAATAGCTTCGTTTCTTTTGACCACGTAAAACTCGATGTTTTAAACATTACACTCCGTTATATTTTAGCTTTACGACGCATCCCGCAGATATCAGAGGGAACTTGGGACCCTTATGTTCCCCTCTTTCCGCCGAATTTAAGGCATTGCGTGTTATGATGTGGTGGGAATCGACAGAGTGAAAATAAATATATGTATATTTCATTTTTGCGAGCGAAGAGCTATCAATACTAAACTTAAAATTTAAAATTTTAAAAAGCGTATAAAAACTTTGAACGAAGCAGGATTTGAACCCGCGCCTCTGGAATACCGTTCCAGTGCTCTGACCAACTAAGCCATTCGTTCTCACCAAGCTCCGTCGAAATTCTTATACGCTTGTTACAACTTATTTATGTTGTTAGCATCTCTGTGGGGAGATTTTTACAAATTTCCGCTACCCAAAGATAACTCGTAAGAATTATCGTTTGGCAAGAGAGAATACTATTTATTACTTTAAAACATAGTAAAAATATTAAAATAAATTATCGTTTGGCAAGAGAGAATACTATTTATTACTTTAAAACATAGTAAAAATATTAAAATAAATAGTATTCTCTCGTATTCTCTCGCGTATAAGAATTTCGACAGAGCTCGGTGAGAACGAATGGCTTAGTTGGTCAGAGCGCTAGAACGGTATTCCAGAGGCACGGGTTCAAATCCTGCTTCGTTCAAAATTTTTATACGCTTTTTAAAATTTTAAAATTTAAGTTTAGTATTTTCTGTCCTAAGTGTGGAATAACACTTTAAAACATAGTAAAAATAAAAAAAAAGAGCTAGCAAATTAGCAAATGTTATATCTATCGAATGCTAAATCGATTTAAAAATCAATGTAAATTAAAAAAGTACTTTTTAAGTAATCACAATCTGCATAAATATTTTTGAAAATCTCAGTATTTGTATATACAAGTATTATTAATAATCTTTGAATAGAAAACGTTTTAACTAAGCAAATTTCAACTGTGCCATTATCGCATCAACTGAAATGGTATTTAGAAACACCTTCTACAAATAATTTGTAGACATTTTCTATACTTAGAGCGGGTGAAAATAGACTTTCATCAGTTTAAAAAATAAGTCAATAACTTTCCAGTGATTACATTTTATAAGATTTCAACAAAAATCAACCTAAGTAACTGTTGATTGCAATGACTTTGTATGGAGTATGAAAGTATCTGATTTCAAACATCAATTCTTACGTTTACTTTCCTTACTCAAGTAAAAAATAATGGCGATTATTTCATATATTGCGGAAACTAAAGAACGGAGAGTCTTAGCACTAACCAAGCTGACATGCGCTAAAAGGCGTGCAGTTAAAGGGAAAATATTGTCAGGTTGAAACACAATTGTACTGTCCCTTTTTGTTGAAACAAAGATATTTGTTTCATTACATTACATTATTCAAATTAACAAAGAGTAGCATCTGAACTACAATTTATTTCGCTAAATCTATTCATTTTTACCTAAAAAATAACCTGAGCTGTTATCCTAAAAATGGATAACAGCTCAGGGCTGTAGAAAATAGAATTAGATATCTTCTTGCTTATAGAATTTTTTACTGTTTTAAAAGGTTGCAAGAATTTTCTTGACCTTTAACTTGGAATATATAGATAAAATTTAGCAAAGGTCAGAGCTTTATATTTTATTACGTTTAGCAGTTGTTGCGTCATTATTTAAACGTACCATATTTCTTAGGAATGCTATATATAAACAAATTTATAAATATATATTAGATAATGTATACGATCATATTTTTTTACATTTTTTCCAGAATCATTCTTTCAAATCCTTTATCATCAGGATAAGAAGAAGGAACATAGTGATAAGACTCTTCGTATCCCCTCACTTTCACCAGAATTATCGAGGCACTGCGTATTCAGTCGCGGAACTTAACGCCTTAACTTATCTTTGTGTCTATATCAGAGCTAAATAAAAGGAAATTGATAAAGAATTAACTCCCAGAGTGAGTCAAACCTATCAATTGTAACATTTACATACGCTTCTCCTCGACGCTTCTCAGTTTTAACTTGTTTGTTAAAATTATGATTTCATTATGAGACTACATTTTAAAAGAAGATTCATTTGTTATTTTTACGTTTTTAAAGTGTTAATGCACACTTAGGAAAGAAAAATATAAATTTAGACGTATAAAAAAAAATAAACTGAAACTTACATGGCAAGCACCTTCTCCAGCTTTAGTTAGTGAACATATTTGACTGTCGTGTACAGACGCTGATATGAGAGATCCGTTGTAAATTTGCTGACACTCGCCTACGCTGAGAGCGGATAGTTGGATGATTTGTAACTTATCTGGAAGGTTACCTGGGTACTAAAAAGTATGGAAAATAAAAAAATATGATTAAAATTATATTAAATCAACACAAAAAAGATTCATACAGTCAGAAAGGCCATCTTGCACAGTAGCATTACGTCTGACTGTAACGGCGTTTGTGAATTCAATTTGTTATCGCTGCAATGAAATTTATTAGGGTCGCTATATATCTTCAATACTAATATATTAATTCTGACAAGGAGATAAAACGTGGCAATGAGTTTCTCCACGTTATATGCATCATCTTGAAAATGGACTTGGACATTTTGCCTACAATTAAATCAATTGTTTTTACAATTCAGAGTAAACATTTTTAAATGTCTTAACACTTGTCATACACTCTGCCAATTCTGTCAAGGTAAAATTGAAGTTCAAACTGGAGTTAAAATCATCATGCATAACCGCAATTACAAATTATACCATTAATTCGTATTACTAAAATGCTTACCGATATCCTGCCCCATCCAGTAAGAGTAACATTTGCTCCACCAGCCGTATCAGCCTCAGGGAGCCTTATAGGCTGAACTCGGTTGTTAAATTGTATTTGCCTCGACACTTTAATAACGCTGACGTCATTCACGATTTCTGCACCGTCATATTGTTCATGGACTATAATTCTATCTACTGAGTACGACTCTCCACCGGAAGTGAGACTGTTAGTACCAACTACTACCTTTATCATAAATGTTACTTGGCTGTAAATAAGTATGATTATTAATAATAGGTCACGTCTAGATTCTTTTCTTCAGAAAAAAGACAGGGAAAACGAGCTTACGAGTCGAGAACGAGTAGGTACTGGAAAGTCCTTTTGAGATGAAAAATGGCGTGCTTTTTAAAATTACCCACCAATGGTTATACTACTAATAAGCTCTTTTTAATCAGAACATCCATAAGGATCCAAAATGTAGCTTTTCATATTAATAAATAAAGCACAATATTTGTAAAATGCGTTTATATTTAATAAAATATTTAAGAAGATGAATCTCAAAAAAGAAAAAAATCTTTACCTAACAGTACAGTGCGCTGCAGTGAGCACCCAATCCCGACTTAGTATGGAGCCGCCACAGAAATGAGAATCGAAAATAGATCTTAACGATGCCTGGTAAGGTATACCACCGTCCGGTGCGTCCTGCCCTCCTACTATACGCGGTGATATCTCATCGAAAGTTCTAGGTAGTAAACGTCCTTAAAATGGAATATTATTAACACAATTTTAATTGTTTTATATAAATTTTAAATGCTTCTTCTTTTAAAAAAATCTAAGAAAATATTTTTCTTCAGCTTCACCCTGTACTCTGCTCATGGCAAGGTAGGCAGAGGAAACTTAAGAACCTAGTGTTAAGACACTCCGTTCCGTTCCCCACTTTCCGCTGAATTTAAGGCATTGTGTGTTGGCTAGCAGAATTCTAGGCCGCGCTTTGCCTTGTTACCAGTGAGGGGAAATGAAAACATAACATATCATATTTCTAGTCACTCTACTTACTCACTATATATCATATATATTTCATTTGAAAATAGACATGAGACCAACACTAGATCCGCTCATAGTCTCTAACTGATTGCAGATAATAAAAAAAAAACTTCGAGAGGAAATCGAACCCACAACCTGTTGTCAATGTAGGTAGAAAGAAGTTACAAGTGATATTATTATAGCATCAACAAATTTACTACCAGTTCACTATAGTTAATGCCTTAAATTTGTGAAGAACCTGCACAAGAAACTTAGCGGATCTCTATCCGATAGTGAACATTTATTTGAAGATAAAATAAAAATAAAAAGTACTATTAACTAATTTGGTACGAGTATATTTCCTTACAGAATATTCAAATAATAATAAAGATTTTTTTTAATAAAGGCACCCAGACTTTGGTAAGAATAAAGAAATGGTTTAATTAAGTACAAGTTATCTTTCTGTCGACGTCTTACTTGATATTTTTTTTCAATTCACTAAAATAAAATTATAGACAGATATAAAAAAGTATTTAATTATTAATTCCAATTTTATATTCTCTGCACGTTTTGAACATTTCTACTTTTAGATTATTATTGTTTAATTAAAAAGGAAAAGAGATACTCTTTGTAATAACAAAGTTTTATTAGTACCATGATATTTATTCAAAGGCCAGGAAAGTTGCTCTAAGAGAAAGTTGAATATATCAATTACTTTTGTTTTCAGTTACAATATTTTCGTTTGAACGGTATTGTTGTAAATTGTTCATGTTTTGGAATGTGGCCTGTCATGGTACAGGAGAAACAGCGTTTAACTGTAAACACGATAGGTTGTGTGTGTTCGATATCACATTATACTCGAAGAAATGAAATATTTATTAAAATTTCAAATTAAAATATGTAATGTTTTCATTTCTGGTAAAAAGGTAAAGAGTGGCGTTGAGTTCCGTTACTCAAAATTTCAATTTCGGCAGTAAGTAGCAAAGGGAAGTATCTCAATATATATAAGGATCCTAACACTAGGTTAGCAAGTTCCCTCTAGCTACCCCGCCATGTGCGGGATACACTACATGCGTGAAGCAAGAAAAGAAAAAAATAAATAAATATAGCTTTGCAAGATCTATGCTATAAAAAATATAACATATTTTCTATACTAATATTGCAGAGTTGGAAACATGATTTATAGTTTTGTGATGTTAATTGAACGCTCTTATTTCAAAAAACTACTGGTTGAATTTGAAAAATATTTTTATATCCATCTACTGTCAAGGACTATGGACGTACGAAATAAGACGTTAACGTAGTTAGAATTTTCATGTAATATTCAGAATTCTTATACGTTATATACTATATTATTAATTTAATTATTTATTTTATAATATATTAATATATTTTGTAAAATGGATTTTACCTTCAATACAAAAATGAGTGAACGAACTCGGAGTGGTTTTAGTAAAATACTCATTTAAACATCCTTTCTTTGGAAATTGGATTCAAAGAAATAACACGGAAATTAAAATTAATAAACTAGCCATAGTTACTAATTATTAATACATATTTTGATAGTCATAATACATTAAAAACAGACAGACAATATCTATAATACACTTTAATGAGTTTTCTATTTTTTATATACATACTTTAATTAATCGGGATTTCATTTAATACGACATTAACATTCTCTTGGTAAACACAAAAGAAATGTATATAAAAAAATGACCAAGATTTTCTATAATATAATTATATGAAATTGCCCGAAGCGAGTATTGACTTTCCCAACCTACCTTTGGCCAAGGTGACACAAATTACAGATACCAAAATGAACTGAAATGCTTTAAAAAATGACATTTTTCTTATAATTTTGTATGTTATAATGAAATATCACAACGCGTAGTAAATTCAAAGATTGGTACCAAGTCTTTTATAGTCCATATAAGTGGAATTAACTTAAAGTGCCTCTTCCACTTTATAAAAGATATGATTTTAAAGAGTTTTACAAATATCGTACGTGACTCCTGATGTTTGTGTCTATGAATTTCGATAAAAATATAATTAAATAGGTATTGCATTCCAGCTATCGTGACGCAGTGGTGAAGCGTTTGACTATAAATGTGATGGTTATGGGTTCGTCCTGGGAGAATCATTTATTCATTAATATTATTTTTTGTAGATTCACACAGTATAGTATTAAAATATTTCTTGCCTATTAAGATAATTCCATTACCCATCTTTTGTTGAATTGAGTCATTACGTATTGAGTGACGGATTCAAAGCCGCACTACGTCTCGATACCGGAGCGAAAAAAGAAAATATTGAATTGGACAACGGATCGAGAGTCCTAAAGATTCCTAAGTTCTCTCAGCCTATCCCGTCAAATGCGGGATTTATACGCTTTAGCGTAAAACTGATTATTTTGACCCTGTTGGTAAAGTTTATGCTGATTTTAACGTGGAGTTTATTTTAAAGACTTGGTTACATAATTGGTAGGATCCAAAAGTTATGTTGTGTCAAATAGATTACTAGAATTTTACGATGAATACACGTTCTATTTTTCTATGACATAATATTTAAGTACTGTCCCTGTCCCTGAAGCAATAACATTTATCGTTAGTCGTATCAACGCCCAATTTTGGCTTTATACTCAGCAACATAGGAACTTGAGAACCTAGTGTTTTCACTTTCCGCTGAATTTGAGGCATTGCGTTTTTAGAGGCGTGTGGAACAAGAGCAAAGAAATGAAAACGCGAAACATTTATTTTGAAAATATTCAATATTTTATTTACTCGAGAGGGAATTGAACCCACGACCTGTCGTATTTACAGTCGCATGCAGTCCTCGACAATTTATTAATCAATATTGAATATATTATATACCAATAGGTATTCTTAATGAAGTTTTCAACAGCTTGCAGGCAATCACAGTTGAAATAATATTGTACTTCCTCTTATATGGTTTCCGGTAAACATTGGGGTTTGATATAAACGACTTTAATTGTTCAATGAGCAAACTTTAACTGTTGTTGTTTATTGCTTCATATTGAATTAATACAAGAATACATATTATAAGAAAGACATACAGTTAGGAATAAATAGCCTTCCCTTTTCTATAGTCGTTTTATTAAAAGTCGTTTTCAGGTAGTTGCAGGGGCAACATAGGAACTAGGATTATGGATAACCAGAACGAGGAAATGAAAATATAAATATTAAATATTTAATTTTTTTGACTGGCTATCAATTCAGGTTTACAGGAGCACGGGTCACCTGATGGTGAGTGATCACCGTTGCCCGTGTAACACTAGGGGACAGGTGCGTTGCCGGCCTTTGAGGGGGAGGTAGATGCGCTTTTTGAAGATACCCATGTCGCATCGACCTGAAAATACTACCGAGAGTAGGTCGTTCCATATCTTTTAAACGTACTTAATTTATTTTTTAAATAATGAAAATTCTTTCAATTCGACACGTGATTAATTTTTAAGTTTGAGTAACTCGACTTTGATGACTTCATTCGTTTTTCATGGATATTATACATTAAAAAAGAAGCATATTCCTCCGAGTGGAAATATCAAGCATTAAAGAACTACTGCGTTTACAGTCAGACCTTGGTCTCGCAAAGACGGTCAACTCCCATTTCCTCCTTCTTAGATATTTTCTTAACAAAATTTAACATTACTACGTATTAGCTGTATACTACAAATAGCCCTAAGGGCAATATTTTCTGCTACTTGTTTATTATTACTATTATCATCTTTAGTAAATGTTAAGATTCCAAGTAAATTAATAGTGTTATCTATCAGTAAATATCAAGTAGGTTGTTGTTCTTAGATGAGCACTCAATCACACGATATGATATTATAGCTCTTTAATATAAAATAAAGTCACATTGCAGACTTTAAATAAACAAAAAAAAAAGATAAAATAACACTTTGAGAACCTCCGAAATAAAATCGCTACCCCATCTTGACGAATTATTTGTAACTTTAAACATATTTGAACATAGCTAAGCCAATGAAAATTAACATTTTTTTTTGTTTTATTTTATATATAATATTTTTTATGTGCAATGCTTGCAGTTACTGATATCAAGTAAATTAAAAGTTTTGCTTAAAAATAGGTATTTCACATATGTAGATTTGTCATAAAACCAGCATCAACCTGGATAGAAAATATCCCTATTAGCTACAAAAAAGTAAGATTGGAGTGAAAAGTAAATAGCTTATCAGATTCATTTGTTGCAACGTATGTAAATTTTCTTCGATGTTTTTGCCAGAAGAGTTTTTGTTTCGATGTTTTTGAAAACAAGGAAAGGAAAATGAGTATCAGCAATGAAGAAGTAAAAAAAAAGAAAAAAAGGGAAATAAAAGGATAGTTTGTTATGAGACGGGTACTTTAGCAGATAAAGTTTTAAGAGTGGAGAGGACAATTAAGTTTTGGAGTATTATTGTCTAGAGCGCTATGACAGTTACAATAATTTACGTTTAAGAGAAAAATGGGTTCACTGTTAAGAATGTAAGACCTGAAATCCATTCTAAATGTGATCAGAATCAAGACAAACCTATGCCCGATGCCATTAATTATATAAAATATGAATTGTGTTACTGATATGTGTTCTGAAGATTAGTACTCGTACTCAGCATCACGCTGTATCCCGCACATGGCAAGGTAAAAAGGCAAGGGAAATTGGGAACCTAATGTTAAGACACTCCGTTCCTCTTCCTTTTCCTACTTCCCACCAAATTTGAAGACCACCAGCAGATTTGAATGGCGGAGCTCAAAGCCTCGTTTTTGTCTTGTATTCCTTAAATAAAAGGTGTGTCCTACGAGCGGATAGCACTGTGGGACTCATCAGCAGATATTCCGATACTGTCCACTAAAATTCAGAGAATACTTTCTCAACTATCATAAGTCGCCACAGGATCACCTGCTCCTCGGTGAAAAGCTCACTTATTGCAGGTCTACGTCACCTTTGGCTTGCCCAAAAGGTTTAGGGGCAAGGGGTAGGCGTAGGGTAGCCTGGATGACTTGCAGGAGGACTTTGTCGACTCTTGTCCTGATTCGCGCGACAGCTTTTTTTTTATTATTGTTTTTTTATGGAATAGACGGCAAACGAGCGTACGGGTCACCTGATGGTAAGTGATCACCGTCACCTACGGCCCCGTGTAACTCCAAAGGAGCTACAGCAGCGTTGCCGTCTTTTAATGTGGATGGACACCGGGGCCCGGCATTACCTAATGGGAAACGCAGTGGCCAAAGCCACTACTTAACGCCGGTCTTAAATGCCGGGGGTGGTAACAATCCGGTCGAGTCTGCCCACGCATGACTCTATCACTCGCACTTTAGTCGCCTCTTACGACACCATCGATACCAGGGTGACCCTATTATAAGCCGGGATCACACGGCAAAAGGCAAGCTATTCTCAATAGTTGCTCATTTCGCAACCGGTCACTTGTATAGATTGCCTGAACTCAGGTAATCACTTCCACCTGTTATTCCCAAGGTGAATTGTAGAGTCTTATTATGCGCAAAGAGAACATAAGCCCACACGGGTGTACTGTAAATGGGCCGACTTATAGCCTTGTCTGAATTTGATCGTAATCGTAATTGTTATAATACAGACATCAAGTATTCGTGATAATATTTAAATTTAGTAACATTTAGTTCGCAAGGTGTCTCGGGAGCTGTAAATCGATCTAGTTAGATTTAAATTTAAAAAAAATGCATTAATTGCATTAAATGAAGGTAAATTTCGCCGTAACTTTCAACGTTAGGTATTGTAGCACCGATGGAAAAACGAGTAGTTGTAGAATTGAAAGACCTGGGTTGAGTTTAGATACTTTTAGTCCGATTGTATATTTAATTTGTTATTTTAATGTTATTTTTATTTTTTTTTATTTAAAAAAGAACATGAATTATCAAAAAGATCACCGGACAATGAACGGTCATCCGGGTATTATAATTCGTCTAGTACCTATGTTTTACATAGGTTAATAAAATATATTAAACTCAAATTAATTATTGTAACTCATTGTTTTTTAATTCATTAAGTTTTAGTCGATAGGAAGTTCATCTTCCATATTTCACCCGACTTACTTGACGACGACTACTTTGCTTATTTTCAAATGATTTTTACAAGCGAAGGCCTATGACATAATAGCTCACTTACTCCAGTGATTTAAGCTGAGCGGTTGATGGACCAATTACTCAGCGTCCTTTCCTCCTTTTGTTGTTTAGAAGATTAATGACTTTCCATGTAATGCAAAATGGACTGAAGTGACGAATCACTTCGTTTTTCGATATAAATGTTATATTATAACCGAACAATTTGTAATTGTTATTCTTATTTTATATCTAAATTCATATTTGAACCTGCAACCTCACTAGAAGTCTTTGGTAAATTTGTACATACTGTCGTTTGTAGTATACCTAAACAATGACAATGTTCGTTTATTTGATATAACAGAAAACGTTATTTAGCCTCTTGAAGTTGAAATATTGAAATATATTTATAGGCAATTTATGATAATTAATTTTGATGCGCAATTTCTAGTCGTCGCCCGCAGCTTTGTTTCGATGTCTGTATCGAATGTTTTTCTTACGCTTGTTTTCGATTTAATTGATATAAAATAAGCTACAAATGCCATTATATTTTGTAAATATTGCGATTTATTAGTAGTTTTAATTTCAGCAAGTTTTACGTTTTTTTATTCAAGTACGTTTTAATAATTATCTCTCAAATATGAACAATTCTCAAATATAAATATACAATAATTTACAATACAGCATTAAAATTTGTATGTTATCACAAAAGACATTGTGTGTATGTTCATCATATTTTTTTTAACTTTAAAGTAATGACTTATATAATTGATAGTATAAATAGAATGTAGAACAAAGTTAATTTTCAACTAACTTTACAAGAACTGAATATTTAAACTTTGCTAAGTTCAACTTAGCTCTGAAGTATACCTAGTAGAATTTTTAATTTTAGATAATAAGTAATACTGTACGGTAAGTAAATGAAATAGAAACTTTTAAAAATTCTTTTTCATATATAATTTATTTACTAATGGTATTTTTAAAACATATCGGATAGTAAAAGTCTTTTTAAAACCTTTTTCAGATCTGAACGTAAGAATATTGTATATACAATGAATTATGATGAAAAAGTGAGTGTTAAGAGAAGAAGGGGGAGACTCTGGCTGATCTTCGAAAACAGTTTATACGTTACTGGATTACTTACAAAGCATAAAGGTCGATGACACTATACGAGGCGAAAGAGGGATGCCTAGACCGTAGCGTTTAGCGCTCCTTTCTCTCTTGCTACACCGCTAGGGATACAGCGCGAAGTTAAGCAAGTTTGTAAATAAACTATAACTCTTCATATCACCTTACCTCTATGCTATAAATATAAACAACCGTAATAGTTCTAATACTTATAAGTAAGCATATTATATTATAACGCTAATATACCGACTGTCAAACATTACATTATTTTTTTTGCTGGTAAATTTTCAATCATAAAAAGTCTTTTGTATTTAATTCTTATATATTCTTTATGTAGTAAAGTACTTATACAATCAGATAAAGGAGAAAAGTTTAAATATTTGTATATATCCATATTGTAAAATACATCATCCTTTCCTTTCTTTACAATTAAGCAAAAATAGCACTGTTAAATTTAATAAATTAAATTGAAAAGGAGATAAGCAAGCACGGTCCTAAGTTCACATTTCTGAATACTCATGTCCAAAGTAAATATTTATATATAACTGAGTCAATTATACCCAGAAAGGTGAACCCCTTAGAAAATTTAACACTCATTAGAACAAAACGTCCAAAGTTATATTACTTTTGAAAAGGTATAGGCCCAAAAAAGTCGTTGTTTTACACATTATTATAAAAATGAAATATGAAAATGTGATATTGAGCGTATTTTAGAACTATTAAAATAAAAAAAAAATCACTACTGATATTATGTTAAAAATAATTGCAAAGAAAATGTTGTTTCTGACATTTAAAAGACATCATCATCAAGTCACATTTTGACCAAAATTTTACCAGTTTGACCAATTATATGAATTTTTATGAATATTTTTACTAATTTTAAAATATTAATCCACACTTAGGAAAGAAAATTATTGATTTAGGGATTTTTTTTCCACAGTTTTTTGTCGAAGGTTGTATTATAATAATTTAGAGTCGATTTCATCTATATCTATAGAATACATATGTAATTCACTTGACTACAAACAGATGCAGTTTACGATCTGTGGTCAAAGTTTAAGCGCCTTTGAACATACATACATTTGATACTCCATGGATTATGCATTGATTGGCTCAAAGCTTGAATGAAGCCTATAAAACAAAGCATAATGCTTATTCTCCCACGTATATATTTAAATTAATAAGTCATTCACTAGGTTAATATATATATTATTTGAGGCCTGTGTGATTATTTAAGGCCACTCGAGGAAATGTAATAATAAAGTCAAATATGAAATGTTTAATATTTCAATTTCTTCGTTTTAATTTAGCGCGGTGTTGAGTAGCGCTCAGCATGCAATGCCTCAAATTAGGCGAAAAGTTAGAAACGGAACGAAGTGTCTTAACCTAGGTTCCCAAATTCCATCTGTTTTGAAGTTAACGTTAAGATTATATAGACTTCTAATGGCATTGAATTCAGTATCGTCATTCGGTAAAAATTGGCCTTTAAGAATAGTTTATTTTCAGATGCCACAATAAATAGATGTACGAAGCTATTCGACTGATATCTAGTAGATCAATGTTATTATCATCTATTAATAACCGTACAAGTACATATTTCTATAAGCACTGGCAATGTATTAGGTATCATTTGGGTCACAAATTGATTAATTGAGACAATCGATGTTACGTGATTATGGAAGAAATATAAGAAGGATTTGTCTATAAATACATATAGTTCGGTAAGACAAAGTGCGGTAAAATAACCGAATTTCGTCTTATATATGAAATTATACTTATAGCTATACTATACCTTAAATGAACTTATACTTATAGCCTACGTGAATTAGTTATTATTTTTAGCATATCTAATCCTCCAAATATTAGAAATTATATATATATATACATTTAAAAATAATTGAGGCCTGTCGTGGCGCAGCGGCATAGCTTGTGACTGTAATCGACATGTTGCGGGTTCGATCCCCACTTGAGGAAATGAAATATTTAATATTTTGAAAAAAAAAAAAATTGAATATTTCATTTCTTCGCTCTGGTAACAAGGCAAAGGGCGGCGTTGGTTTCCGCCACTCAACACGCAATGTCTCAAATTTGGCGGAAAGTGGGGAGCAGAAGTGGAACGGAGTGTCTTAACACTAGGTTCCAAAGTCCCCTTTGCCTGCCATGCCATGTAAATACAGCGTGAAGATAAAAAAATAATTGAAAAATAAACAAAGCAATATTCTTTTTATTTATATATTTCTTTATCTTTTGTCAATAATAAATTTCTCTATATATATCTAAAAAAATCTCTCTAGCTACCGAGCTACGCAAGAAGGTGGATATCCTATCTTTCACGCTGTATTCCGCACATATCAGGGTAGGCAGATGGAAGTTGAGAACCTAGTGATAAAACGCTCCCACATCCCACTTTTCACCAAATTTGAGGCATTGCATGGTGAGTGGTGGATCTCAACGCCGCGCTTTTAATTCTTACCAGAACAAAAGAATAAAAAACATTAAGTATATCTTCTTCGAGTGGGTATCGAACACACAACCTCAACCATATACATCGTTTACTGCGCCGCAACATTTAAATAGGTATGGATATATTTATTCACGCTCGCACGACCCTAATCGTGTAGACAAGGATTATGGACTATTCTTACTCTTCAATATCATTCGTGGGTCTTTATAGAAACGTTTTATTCATTTCTTCATAACAAAATCTCCCCTTGAATACAAAACTGAATGTTTTAAGATAACATACTAGTGTTCCTTAGGACTTACCATTAGAAGGTAAATATTTAGATATTAGTATGCAGCAAAGTTGGAAGTTACGGAGTTTATATGAGTTGAACATTGCACTATGTTCACACTTTATGATTTGGGAATTATATTCGTATTGCATAAAATATTGTAGCAAAAGATAATTTTGACAATAGTTCAATTTGGTTTGTAAACAGAAAGTTCTTGACAATTGAGATGCAAAAGCGACAAAATTTTTACATCATAAAAGAAACGGTCATTATTTCGTTAAACTTTAACTTGTTGACTTTTCTGTTGGATATTTGCACCTTACCGTCATTTTGAAGTTACCGTAACTTTGAAATTTAATCCGGATCTTCAAATATGTTTTTTATTTTCTTTGTAACTAGAACATTTAACATTATTTATAGTAATATTCCACCCCTAGGAAGAAAAAACCGTGCTTCTTTAAAAATCGACCAAGTATTCTGACCACTATACATTCTCACCAAAGTTCGTTGGAATTGTTGCACACTAGACTTATCTTTTTAATTCCATTTGAAAACCAGAAAGTCGTTTCGGCAGAAAGTGGAGAATGAAACGAAGTGTTAAGACACTTTGTTTTATTCTCCACTTTCTGCCGA
Organism: Eueides isabella; assembly: GCA_019049475.1. Taxonomy (NCBI): domain Eukaryota; kingdom Metazoa; phylum Arthropoda; class Insecta; order Lepidoptera; family Nymphalidae; genus Eueides; species Eueides isabella. The sequence continues at coordinate 13,335,009 of CM032385.1, forward strand.
ATTTAAATCATTGCATGTTGAACGGCGGAACTCAACGCCATGCTTTGCCTTGTTAACAGAGCAAATTCATTCATTTCCTTGAGGATTGAACCCACAACCCGTCGCGTTTACAGTCACATGCTTAGGCCCGTGCGTCACGACAAGCCTTTTATTGCTATAGAGGCCACTGAAATCATATCATTTATGGCCATCTTCAAATTATCCTAGTCTAGTTAATAATTTCGTAACTTATACTTAGTAGATAATTTTAAGACTGACCTTATCCAACTATCAGAACTGTAATAGTTAACAGTAAGTAATAACCAACACGGGCAAGTGCGGAATCGTGTTCACAAACAGATCCTCTGCGGGGTGCAATTTTCCTTAGTATTGTGTGTTTTATGTTTTATTTATATGGTCGTAAACAGCTTCATTTTATACGTGGAATGTTTTGATTTTTGTTTTATTTTATGGCTTTTTGAGAAGATACTGTATTGGTTCAGTGGTAAGTTGGATCTCCGTTAAAGTTAAAGGCGGCATTTTAATTTCAGGTTAAATAAATATATATGTAAGGTACCTTTGCATATTTCTTTACACTAGCATAATATTTGATATTCCTACTATAGACGGCATATCAGTGAGTGTTGGAGACTGAAAACGTTTGTAGGTTAGATCCATTCGGTTTACTTGGATTTGGTTTCTCTTAATTACATTATGTTGCTCTGGTAACGTGGCAAAAGTGCGGTATTGAGTTTCGCCACTCAACAGCCAATGTCTTGGGAATTCACAGGAAAGGAAATGGAAGTGTCTTAATTAAATCGAAGTGAGACCATTTAAGAACTTAGTGATCTTGGTGTCAAAACACTAAGTATGTATATATTGTGTAAGCGGTTAATTACGTAGACGGGAATCCCCTTTGAAAATCACTAAACTTCAAACCTTCGGGGAATACCGTAATTACCCCTAAAAAGTGCTCCAGTGAGCTTACGAGTTGCTAAAAGAAACTTTCTAATTAAACTTTTACATCGTCTTCTAACAAGTTGATTACAATTTTAAACAGTTTAGGTATTGTGAAATGAGTACATACAAAGCTTTTTGCACATAAACTTTAATGGGTTTTTTGTCTTCTTCACGCTGAATCCCGCATGGCATTGCAGGATAGGCAGAGAAACTTCGGGAACCAATTTTTTTAAACGGTCTGTTCCCATTTAAACTTAATACGCTTCCGTTTCTTAATATTCGCCGAATTAGACGAAATAAATGGCGAAGCTCAATGTGGAGTTTTGCCTTGAAAATGAATCAAGAAATGAAACTAGTAAATATTTCATTTCCTCGAGTGGGGATCGAAATCGAACCCACATCTTGTCACGTTTAAGGTTAATTAAAAAAATCCCCTTCTATTCTGTCCAAGTCAAAGTAAATTGATACGTGTATGGGTTATATTATGAATATCAATTTCTATTTATTATCTTACTAGTCGGTTATGATATCTTCCAAATTCTAACTCGCTCCACATAATATGAGGTGCCCTTAAGTTATCGTATTTCCGTTCGTGGCAAATATTTGCTGTTAATACACATATTTATTGACCGCGCGAATAAATATTTACGACATTATTTCTGTATGTACTCGTATGTATTGTTTTTTTGTACAATTATGAATAAAAATATGTTATTTTAAAAGGAGAAAAGAAAGGTAACAAAAGATTTATTTTATTTATTTATTTATACTTTATTGCACACAAAATAGCAAATACAAAAAATAAAAATTAAATTAATGTACAAGAAGTATGCAAAGGCGGTCTTATTGCTTCAAGCAATCTCTTACAGACAACCTTTGGTAAATAAAGGATTAATTTCAACATGATAGTGGGAATAACATTATAGTGCAATTGATAAAATAATATAATAACAATGAACTACAAATAAAATATCATATACTACATATACTACTATTATATATAGTTAAATACAACATAAATGCAAATATACAGTATACATACACAATACAAACGCAATATTTATACACAACATACATATATACTTATATATCCATAAAATAAATTATTGTTCTAACTTGAAAAAGTATTCTTTTAGACGATTTTTAAAAATATCAAGAGATTTGGAATGTCGAATATCCGTTGGAAGCTCATTCCAAAGAATGGCAGATTTCACAGTAAAGGAGTTGGAATAGAACTGTGTACGACAAGAAGGTATTTTAAGTAGATTATCGTTTCGGGATCTAAGTTCGAAGCGAAGGAGGGAATCCGAACCAAGGAAAGAAAAACGATCTTTTAAATATGAGGGAGTGAAAGGATTATAAAGGATCGAATAGAGGAGAGTGAGCATATGGAAGTTACGGCGACGTCGAATAGGAAGCCATCCAAGTTGATGTCTATAATCAGAAACATGGTCGAATTTACGAAGTCCATAAATAAATCGTATGCACAGATTTTGTAACCGCTCTAGTTTGTTCAATTGTTCCTCCGATAAATCCGGGTAACATGCGTCAGCATAATCTAAAATCGGTAGCAGTAGAGAGTGAGCTAGAGTAGTTTTGGTTTTAACTGGTAGGAAATGTTTATATCGTTTTAGGGATCCAATACTAGCAAATAATCGTCGACTGACCTCCGCAATCTGTGCAGACCAAGATAGTGTGTTGTCTAAAATAATCCCAAGGTTCTTGATAGATGTACTGATATCTAATTTAACGCCATCAAGCTGTATAGGAGGCAGGCTATCAATATCAATTTTTTTTAGCTGCTTAGTACTGCCTATAAAACATAATTGGGACTTGCCAGGATTAATGGTGAGGCCATGAGACTTACTCCACCTACAGATATTCTTTAAATCCTCATTAAATTTACGTATGGCTTCTCCCACATCACTTGGTGGTGTGGCTAGGTAAATCTGTAAGTCATCAGCATACAGATGGAAGGATGAGGATAAGGATTGGGATATAGAGTTAATGAAAATAGAGAACAAAAGTGGGGAAAGGACACCGCCTTGGGGAACGCCTGCAGTTAGGGAGCAAAAAGAAGAATATTTATCATTGGCTTGTACGTATTGTCGCCGGTTAGATAGATAGTTTCTAAACCACTCAGTAGTTTCAGAGGAGATATTTATCGATTTTAAGACTGCAATCAATAGATCGATATCAACGGTATTAAAAGCGTTACTGAAATCGAGCAATGCAATAATAGTCAGATTTTGAATTTCCATATTGTACCGTATATCGTCACACACTTTAATTAAAGAAGTAACGGTGCTATGTCCACTTCTAAATCCAGATTGGAACTCTGACAAAATACGGTTTTCTAAAAGGTATCGATTCAGTTGTTGAGAGACAATACGTTCCAAGACCTTTGACAGAAAGGAAAGAATTGAGATAGGACGATATTGAGAAAAGGATTTTGGATTTTTAGACTTCGGTATAGGAACAATGCGAGCTATTCGCCACGCACTAGGAAAGGAGTTAGTTGAAAGGGAAAAGTTAAAAATATGTGAGATTATCGGCGCTAGCACTTTCAATGATACAATTAACAATTTACGATTGATGCCATCGTCACCAACAGCATCCGATTTAATCGCTAAAATATTTTTTTTAACTTTTTAGGTGTAGTTAAATCGAAACGGAATGGAGTCGTTTTGGGAGGCGGTAAGGAACGGATAAGATTTAATGTATTTGCCTTAACTGTATCATCCAAGGGTACAATTGATGCAAAATGCATATTTAAGGCATCAACATCAATGTTCCCAATAATATCCTGACGTTGGCGGCCGATACCCAGTGACTCCAGAAACTTCCAAGACTTGCGTGAATTTAAATTGTTTAAATTTGAGTCTATATAATTTCGTTGAGCATCTCGACAAACTCTGTTACATCGATTACGCAAGACTTTATACTTTATAAGATTTTGGTCAGTAGGATTTTTTTTATATCTAGATTTAGCCGAATTTCTTTTAGTCATTAACAATCTTATATCTTGCGTAATCCATGGCGCAGGTAGGTGTTTTAACTTTATTGGCCGAAAAGGAGCATGTCTGTCATAGAGTTCAGTTAAAATTGAGCTAAGTATGTCTGTTTTTTCATTAATAGTTGGTGCCCTGAAAATAGGATCCCAGTTGATTTTGTTAAGATCGCACATGAACTTATCATGCTTAAAATTTTTAAAATTGCGTCGCATAACCACAGACGGTTTTACCCTAGGAGGCCGAACATCATAAGACAAATACATCAAATCGTGGTAGGAGAAGGCTTCGGCAGACATTTGCCCATGTAGCTTTACATCATCAACCGAGGAAACAATTATAAGATCTAGTTGGGACGGGACACAATTAGGGAAGAAATGTGTCGGATTTGATGGAAGTAATTTTAAATTAGTACTATTTATAATGTTTAAAAGCTGTTTTGTACGCGAGTCATTTTTTATAATACATGTATTAAAATCACCAAGAATTATAGTATGATCAGCATTGGGTGCGTGCTTTTCTAATATAGTTTCAAAAGTATGAAAATAATTTATGTGTAGAGAAGGACTATAGAAAACACCAAGTAACAATTTAGATCGACTGAACATAATTTCAATAAAAATATATTCGGCAGCTTCGGAGTACTGCGATGGAGATTCAGTGATAATTGTAAAAGGTATGTGGTTGCGAATGTAAATGGCTACGCCACCACCGCCCTTACCAGTACGGTCGTTCCGTATAAGGTGGAAGTTAGGTATGGAAAAGAAAGCGGAAGGTAGGCAAGTTTTAAGGAATGTTTCAGAAATTAAAATTGCATGTACGTTATCAATGTCAAAAGAAGTTAAAAGGTCAGGATAGTGAGCAGGAATGTTCTGGGCATTAATGTGGACAACATTGAAATTTTTCACGGATTTTGAAAACGTGTCTTTAAGTAAAGTCGAAATAGGTACTGAAGTACTGTGAAAACTGCTATCAGTGGAAGATGATAGAGAATAAAAAGAATCATCACTTAAATTACAAAAGTTACTATCATACATAACAAATACTGTAGTAAGTATTAAGATAAGACTTATATGATACTTAAATAAAATAATAATATAATAATATAATATTAAAGTAAAAATATAATAATATAAATAATAAATACAATGACCACTAAGCACTAATACTACTATATATAATATTATTCATCCTTAACCATCAGTAAATAAAAGAGATTGCATTGAATGTTGCTTACAACAGCACAGTAAAATATTAAAAATGATAAAGCATAAAGAGAAAAAAAAAAGATAATAATAATAACTAAAGGCAAAATTCTTACAACCCACAACTACAGTCAAAATTAGCATACACAATAAAATAGTGCCTCTTCGTTATTCATATAATAACAGTTAATAAATTCACATACCCTATTAAATATAAAATAAAAACTATACATAGTAAAAACAACAAAAAAAAAATCAAAACACAGTGCAGAGTGCCTAATTGCTAAAATATTACAAATCAGAGAAAAACTAATAAATAGATTCTATAATATATGAGTAAGTAAACAATACATTACTATTCCTTTAACAATATAAATAAATAACCAATAAAATAGTGCTTCTTAATTATTTATGTATTAACAGTTAGCACATATGAATATTATTTTTAACACAAAATGCAAGCTTAACATTTAAAAAAACAAAAAAAAGAGAATAAACACACTATAAATACACTACACACTATGTATAAGTGTTACAAGGCACAGAAAAATCTAATAAATAAATTCTCTATATAAATAAATGAATAATACATATGTATTTCTGTAACAATATCATAAAATATCAATACAGTATGATATTATTTATTAAACTTTTGATAATATTCTTGTCAAACCAAACAAGAATTAAATTAATTAATAAATAGCTTAACATAGACATTAATAAAATTGTGTTTTTAATTAAATACTTACATTAAATCAAATTATCCCAAACAGAAATAAGAAAGTAAAAGAATAAGTTATTACTTATTCTATATATTAACAGAGAATTAAAGTAATAAAGATTGACCAGCACCACAATAAGTCAATAAAATAGTTTCAAAATAATATTTAGGTAAAACTCAAAGTAATATTTACTTTTATGGATTGAAAGTTAGGTACTCACAAAAAATATAAATAATAATTACTTTTTCACTATACGTTTAGATCTAATTTGCGAGGCCTTGGTTTCCTTATAGCCTGGATTTGGCTGATCAGCAGGGGGGCTGGTGACAGACGGATTGACTTGAGAGCAAGATATTTGTAATGCATTTACTGCAGCCACTGATGTGACACGATAACGGGAATTATTACTGTCAATAATAACTATATGACCCCCCTTGGTCCAGCAATTCCCAATTCCAAATCTTTGACGAGCCAGGAGAAATGCCTCATGCCTTTCTTTAGTGAGAAACTCTGACATGGTTATGCCAGTATTTTTCAAGCTAGTTTTAGCAAACCATATTTTGTTTTTTAATGTAAGATCTTGAAGTTTTATTAAAATAGGCCTTGGCTTGTTATTATTACTATAACCAAAGCGATGGCACCGGCTCATAAGAGTAGCATTAAACTCAGGCATATTCAGATGTTCAGAAATGACCTTGACAGCCGTCGAGGAGACATGCTCATTCTTCTTCTCAGGAATTCCGTGCATTAGGATAATCTTCTTTCTGGATTTCATTTCAAGAGCATCAAATTTACTAGTCATTAAAATGAGTTGTTTGTGAAGGCTGTCTAATGCAGACATAACAAAGGTTCTAAATTCAGTAAATTGTGCCGCTATGTTAGATGCCGGACTCACTGATGGGACAGAAGGACTTTGAAGATTATTTTCAAACTCGGCCATTCTTTTGTTAAAAAGCTCACTCAGGTCACTAATAGTTTGCTTCATTGACTCCATAATATAGTGAAAGTATGAAATTATGAAAGATTATCCTGTTGTTTGGGGTATATTTTGTGTAAATAAACTGTGCTTTATTTAAAAGGATAGTCTTACTGGTGGATGGGATGTTTTTTTTTTAACACATCACTTAATTATATTATTAATATTAAATAAATTAACAATATATTGCCGAGAGTAAAAAAAAACGCGTGTTCACACTTTAACGACTACCCAAAAAAAAGTGTTTTTTTTTTCATATAAATTTGACCTGATTGTCGAAGTTAAGAGGAATAGTATTGTAGGTAAATTATTATTATTTCCCAACTCTACGCCGTATTCACACATGGCAGGATAGGCAAAGGGAACATGGGAACCTCGTGCTAAGACGACACTCCGTTACGTTCCCCGTTTTCTACCAAATTTCAAGCATTGCGATTATAACTTTAGTTGTTATGTTTAGAATTGAACCTTCTTTCTCGTGCCCCACCTTATGTGTTATGTCCATCTTCGAGATTTTACTTTATGGCGAAATTCAACGAAAGACTTTGTGTTACTATTGTGTTAAATAAAATTACATATAATCATAATATAATTATTGCCCAAATTAAAATCAAGCCCAATACTTATGAATCTACATTCAGACGCTGTCCTACTGTAATAGAAAGTTCGAATTGTATACTTTAGATACTTGGTGGTAAACGGAGTCGACACATTACAAGTTTCGAGGCAATGAAAAATAAAGTATAACAGTTAAAAAGATCAGTATGTACTGAATTTTCACTTATGGTTAAACGTAAAATATTTGTATGAAAAAATATTGTTGTATATTCGATTCTCAATCGAGAAAATGAAATAACTGTAAAGTGGAGAACGGCACTTCTGTCTTAATACTTGGTTATCACTAGATAACAGCTAGCTATTTTTCATAATAATCTGTACACATTCTTCCATTATAATTGAAAATTGCAACACAATATGGATATTGCGAACAATCGTCGGACTCTCATTCACTAACTATAAGCAGCTTTCAGTTGATGATTAGTTTCTGCCAATGGATATTTATAGCCTACCTATATTGGTATATTTAGTATGAAGTCTTATTATGAGGCAGCCGTGCCTCGTTGCAAGGAGCGTTTTGCTAGTAAAAAGCGTAAGCGCAAATGTTTCTGGGCTAGTTAACTCAACTCTCAACTCTTCACTGTTTCCCGCACAAGGCAGGGTAGGAAGAGGGAACACTCCGTTTCACTTCCGTTCCCCACCTTTGACTCAATTTGAGGCACTGCGTGTTAAGTGGCGAAATTCATTACCGCGCTTTGAAACCAGAGCGAACAAATGAAAACATTAAATATTTAAATTGAAAATATAAAAAAATTATATAATTCGAGTGGGGATGGGTAACAGTTACACGCTTGAGCCGATGCGCCTCAGGCCTCTTTTATTACATATTATATAATAAAATAAACGAAATTAATATGCAATCTGCTCACAATTCTTGTTTCCATTATCGCGAAAATTACAAAAATATTTTATTATGAAATATTATTTTACATAAATGCAATACGCTTTTAACAGTAGATTAATAAATAGAATATTTTTCATACGTTAATGTTGTTTTTTTTTTTGTTACAACTTAATATTTTTTAGTAAATAGAGGCCTGTCGTGGCGCAGCGGCACAAGAGTGTGACTGTAACCGACAGGTTCTGGATCCGATCCCGAGTCGAGGAAATGAAATATTTAATATTTTCAATTTAAATATTTAATGTTTCATTTCTTCGCTCTGGTAATAAGGCAAAGCGCGGCGTTGAGTTCCGCCACTCAACACGCAATGCCTCAAATTCGGTGGAAAGTGGGGAACGGAAGTGGAACGGAGTGTCTTTACACTAGGTTTCCGGGTTCCCTCTTCCTACCCTGCCTCGTGCGGGATACAGCGTGAAGCTACAAAAAAAAAAGATAAAAGGTAAACATTGCTTGCTTCCATACTTTTTTGCTTATAAGTTGTATCGTTTGTAAATTTCTATGAAGATTTTCTCAAGATAGGTAAATATCAAATAATCTATACAAATACTAAACAGAGATAGAAAGCTGTTTCAGGTATTGTTAACTGGGAATTTCAGCGAAATGATAAAATCAATATCGAGCCCGCTACATTGAACTAACGCATACGGCTATGCAATATGAATTTTAAACAAGAGCCATTTGATGGCCGTTTACTGATGTTTTAGTACTCGATACTAGAATTTTTTATTTCATAGGTTACAAGTTTTGGAATATTTTTTTTGCAGCTGTATGTATGATTATTTTGTTTTTTCTAATAAAATATCGAAGGTTATTTTATCAACCACATAATGAAGGTTTCGTTTACACATGACCTTGAAACTTACAAAATTTATCTTTTTTGTTCTAATGTCTCATTTTAGATAAATGACTGAACAAAGTACGGACTGTCTTACACTAGGCTCTCTAGGAGGAGATGAGTAAATCAACACAAGTAACATCAACTACACTAACCAGTTTAGATATGATATAGTTAAGAATTTATATGAGGCCTGTCGTGGCGCAGCGGCACGAGAGAGTGGCTGTAACCGATAGGTTCTGGGTTCAATCCCCAGTCGAGGATGTGAAATATTTAATATTTTCAATTTAAATATTTAATGTTTCATTTCTTCGCTCTGGTAATAAGGCAAAGAGCGGCGTTGAGTTCTGTCACTCAACACGCAATGCCTCAAATTCGGCGGAAAGTGGGGAACGGAAGTGGAACGGAGTGTCATAACACTAGGTTTCACTACCGTTCCCTCTGCCTACCCTGCCTAGTGCGGGATACAGCGTGAAGCTGAAACAAAAAAAAAAAAAAGAATTTATATCAGTTGAAACGCAAACGGAATCCAATATGATTTTCTGCAGCGTCTTTTTTGAAATGCATGGATATTTTTCCCTCGTGTCAAAGGCACGTATCCAATAAGGGTATACGAATAACTACACATATCAAGATTTTACAACGTTACTTCCAAGAAATTGAGAAGAATTGACTTCCGCAATAGTGACTGCAGGTTGATATTTTTATGGTGATATAGCTAGTAGTTAGATAAATATGTGTTAACCAAGCGACATGTTGTTGTTAATATTAGCTGCTACAAATTTGAAGTATATATTTCCTTAATAATTACATTAATTAGGTTATTTTTTTCTTTAGACTTTGATGATCATAAGCAAAATTGGTAAAAAGAGAGAAAATTTAGAAAACTAAAGAATTACATATTAAAATAATATATTAAACTATACCAAAAGTGAATGCATAACAGATAACGCACACCATAGCTGATATTACGCAGCGTCAACGCTTTTATTTAGCAGTCAAGTTCTTTTGGAGAGGAGAGAAACACTAAGAGTGTTCTCGACGTGAATGGCAAAAATGGATATTTCTATTTTATGGTTCATGGAAAAAATGTCGGCCAGTAATGTTTGTATATTAATTACAAAAGTATATAACAACAGAGCGTTTGCAGATTCTAATATTGATTTTAATAATAATTCATAGTGAATATGTTTAAAGAGTAAAATTGGAGTTCAAGCTCTTCGAACTACTACTTAGGCTATATTAGTTCCTTAACGATATTTTTCCTTCGTTCTCTACTATGATATGAATTGCAAATACTGAAACCAAATTATTTTAATCGTTTTATATATTGGTTGATTATTTGTTAAAAATATGACTTCATATTCAAAGCACGGCGTTGAGTAAAAGCGGAGAACGGGACGAAGTGTCTTAACACTAGGATTCCAAGTTTCTTATACCTACTCGGCCACGTGATACAGCGTAAAGTTGAAAGAAAAGGAAAAAAAAACATATTTTTTAGGAAAGTAGTGTCTCCATTCCAATTACTCTTTCGCTCTTTCGCACTTTCTGCCGAATTGAGTCATTATGTATTAATTGGTAGATCTCGACTCTGCCTTTACATATTATTTATATATAAAAATAAAACAATATTTTTATTACTAGCATAAGTTATCATAACCTAGGGAACGTTTTCAGTTTAAATTACTTAAATCTATGAAACAACAGATTTTTATGAAATTTTCAACAAGGAATTATTTATCATAGAGTACTTTTATATTTATTATTTGACAGTAGGATCATTCATTCACTTTTACATTCACTTCACCAATGACACGTTGTATGGAAAATTCATAAGAGAAATTGATTAGTGCAAAAGAGAATACAAAATTGACATATGGCAGTACATTAAAATATTTACAAACTATACACAACACAGTATGTTACATTATACATAGGTGTTAGTCTACAATCTAATTTCGGTTACGTCTAATATATTTATAAAGAATTTTACATAAACACAAACATTAAAAGACATTGAACATTAAGAGGGCGAGAGAGGGATTGAAGTAATGTCTTAAAAATTATTCTTGCTTTACCCACCCATACGGTAATCATATATGTATGTCCCGCTGAGTTTCTTTCGCCAGTTCTTCGCAGGTCTGCGAAGAACTGTCAGGCAGTAACTTTAGTAAACTGGTAGATTGTTTGACGTTCAAAAAACGAAGCTTGTAACTTCTTATTTTGAATAAAAATATTTGAATTTGAATTTGAATTTATATTGTCTATATAGACGAATGCAGGAGGGACACATGAGAAAAAATGAAAAAAATTTTTAGTGTGATATGAAATATTTTGAATACCATATTCAATAATTTAAAATTCAAATTACTTTTAAAAGTTATAATCCATATTTAACAAAGAGAATATTTATTTAAAAAAAAATTGAAATCCTCTACGTTTACGATTTGAGCCGACGCCTCTGTACTTTTACGTTAAAAATTTACGTATGTTTACGTTTTCTAACTAAGGATTCTTGTATAGGTGAAATATGAAAATAATAAATTAATTATAAAGGCAGTCATTGATCCACGCCTTTTAAAGAGTGTCTCGGACTTACTAAGTCTCGTTTATACACTTTAGTTCTTAATGTTTCAAGTGTTTTATGTTTTACAACCACTCAGCAGATTTTTCTTATCTGTCACTATTATATAAAACTTAAAGATTGCATTAGGTAAACGTTTCATTTTACTTACATTGTAAGTACTTTTATTTGATATTACGTCGTAGTTTTATGTATTATACTCGTACGATTTAAGCTATTTTTCACCCGAATTAAAGATCAATCTTACAGCCGTCTACCGTTTATACTATCGTCCCATTGCGCCATGATGGCTACCATTACAAACTACCATTACAAATGATAACAACTATTCACTTAACCATTACAAATGATAACAACTATTCCATGTTGGTGTTGGCGAAGGATGCTACGCATATCGTGGACGGCCAAAAGGACCAATGTCTCTATTCTGCGACAACTCAATATAGGAACGAGACTATCAAGTATATGCTACCAGCGTGTCCTTCGCTACTTTGGACACATAGCACGAAGGCAGCCCGACAGCCTGGACAAACTAATGGTGCTTGGGAAAGTTGAAGGGAAACGACCACGCGGCCGCTCGCCCACACGGTGGTCCGATCAAGTTACTGATCTCACGGGACTCCAAGTAACCACAGCCATAAGAAAAGCAGAGGACAGGACGAACTGGCGAAATTTAATAAATACCGTAACCCAGAACCTGGATAAGAGTGGACACGACCTTCAGAAATGAAGCCAACGACCGAGACGACGATTCCATGTTGTTTGTTTGGAAATGTTGCAGGTTATGGCATATTATATGTTATATCCCCACTCGAATGAATGAAATATTAAATATATTGAATTAAAATATTAAATATTTCCATCTCCTCGCTCTGGTTACAAGTCAAAGCGCGACTTGATCCACTCAACATGTAATGCGTAGTACAGACAGAACGGAGTGTATTAGCACTAGGTGCCCAGGTTCCCTCTGCCTTAACTGCCGTGTGCGGGAAGTTGAAAAAAAAATCGTTTTTGTTTATTAATAAAATTATTATATTTGTATCAATCTAGAGTTCATAGTAAATACGCAACAAATAGCAACCCAAATATTTGCTATTTTAGTACTGTATCCAGCGACGCGAGAATAATTATTTAACTTGCTCAGTGAATATTATTTATGTACACACAATATTTGGAATACATAAATTTTACACTATCAAACCAAATACGGCGTGCTGAAATGTGAGATCTTACACCAAATTGACTAATTATATACATATTCTTGAAGAATATCAAGTAACTATTAAGTTAAGTTTAATATTATTGTAGGTAATTTCAAAATTGAAAATTGCGTTGGGATGGCATTGTGGCGCAATGGAACAGTGTATGACTCTTGATTGAACAAACACGATTGTTGTAGATTTGATTCCCACTTTAGGAAATGAAATATAATTCATTGCCTCGCTACAGTAACAAGGTTTATGGTATAACACAACGCCATATTCTGGGATATTGGAGAGACGATATAAGGTTTTCTTTGCTTCGGATAGGCCTATAAGTGTGACTTACAGACTGAACATATTTATTTATATTTTTAAAAGTAATATATAACACGTAGCATAATAAATATTACATTTTTCTAATAATATTTGTCTTCTTACTGAAAGGAGGAAGGAACACTTAATGCTTTTATTAATTAAGACTTAAGAGGGTGCGCTTACCAAGGACGGACCCTGTAAAGCAAAAACAGTTCAAGGACAGGAGTATTTATGAAGTTAGAAGAACGCTGCGTACGTTAATTATTTCATATGAAATGTTCTAAGAAAAAGAAACAAGAAAACATCAATGTTTTATACGAAGTATCGTATTTAGTCGTGATGTTGGATATATTTTTCTTGTATATTTTATATGAACCGTGATTAATGGATAATTCTGAAGTGAAAGATATATAATATATATAAAAACGCCGTGAGGCCAGGTGTCGTGGAGCAGGGGTACGAGCGTGTGACTTTAAACGGAACAGGTTATGGGTTCCGGTTCAATGAAATTAAACAATTGAATATTTTAATTTCTTCGCTCTGATAACAAGGCAAAACGTTGTCTGTGTTGAGTTCCGCCACTCAACACACAATGTATCAAATATGCCAATTGTAATGGCAAGTACGGCAAGTGAGGAAGGTTTCTGCCTACCGTGTGTCAAGCTAAAAAAAAAAGATATAGTATCTACAAGATATGTTTTTTTTCCTTTATTTTAATACACTACGTTTTTGTATACCAAAATTAAATCAACATTTAATATTTGTATATTACATACATAGATTTGTACATAATAGGGGCACAAGCGTCTGACGGCAAACGAGATAAGTGGGTTCGATTCCGACTAGAGGAAATAAAATGTTTAATATTTTTAAATTACATCTTTTAATCTTTTAATTTCTTCGCTCTGGTAAGCAAAAACCAATCCAACACGCAATGTCTTAAATTCGGCGGAGAGTAGGAACGGAACGGGGTGTCTTTATATTAATAATTCAAGTTTCCTCTGCCTACCTTATATTTTATGTATTTTTAACGAATATAATGTATTTTTAACTGTGCTGTATAGATGTACAAAGATATGTTAAAAAAATCCTTTATTTAAAGAATAAAAGATAATAGATTTCGCACCGCTTAGGATTTCTTTTATTACGAAACGTATAAATATATATTTATTTGTAGGTTTAAAAAACGCGGGATTTGCTTCCGCGTTTCTTGAAAACTGTAATCGAAATTCTTATTAACTTGTTTAACTTATTTATGGTAAAAAAATACCAAATATTTAATAAAAAGCGCTCCATCTTGCCAAATGATAATTCTGAGAAATTTATTATCTTTGGATGGCGAAACTTTGTAAAAGTCCAGCTATATAGATGCTTACAACATACATAAATGTGTAATAAGTTCTAATTTGATAAGGACGTTTGGGTTAGTAAGTGATTTGGTTTAAAATTGTTGTTTCATTTTTTTTAAAAAAAATAACGATTTTTATCTCCCCCTCTGCAGGATAGCATATATATATATATATATATATATATATATATATATATATATATATATATATATATATATATATATATATATATATATATATTATATATATATATACATATATATATATATATATATATATATATATATATATATATATATATATATATATATATATATATATATATATATACATATATAATATATATATATATATATATATATATATATATATATATATATATATATATATATATATATATATATATATATATATATATATATAAAAATGTGTATATATATATATATATACACATAAAGAGCGAGGAGCGAGGATAAATATTAAAAACAATTATTTTCTATAAGTCGTATGACTTATAGAAAATAATTGCCACTTGTAAAGTCGACATTCCTTTCAATCTGTTCAAGATAATTAAAGCAGGGAAGAATATAATACAAACCTATCATGGTATTCAATCTCTTCAAATAATTTCTTTTATTTTGATATACATATTATGGCCGAGGAGACCATGGAAGAAGCTGCTTTTTTATTTTTTTTAGATTTTGCAAAATGACAGAGTATGTAGAGAGGACCTGGAAACTTAATGTTAAAATACATCGTTACTGTTAAGCAAGGGCGTATTTTAAGATTGCGCGCCCCAGGCTACTGTAACTTTCCGCCCCATTTAGGAATGAAAAAAGTCCATAGGATCACAGAACATATTCTGGATCATAGGGCCTCCCATTCCAACCACAAAATGTCGTCTGCGGCAATCTTCCTAGATGTCGCAAAGGCGTTCGATAGAGTCTGACATAATGGCTTGATTTTCAAGCTCATACGTTAAGGGGTGCCAGATAGCCTCGTGCACATCGCACTTTCAGATTCCGGGTCGAAGGTACCCTGTCCAGTAGACGCCCTATAAGAGCTGATGTTCCTCAGGGCTTTGTACTCTCTCCACTTTTGTACAGTTTGTACACACATGACATCCCAAAAGCTCCACTAACTAAACTAGCCCTTTATGCGGACGACACATGCCATCTATGCGTCTGCTCGCAATTCAGTTCTGTTAGCCGATCGCCTACAGGTGGCCACCAATAGGCTGGGCACCTGGCTAAATGGTGATCGAAGTTAACCTTGAAAAGAGTACGTCAATATTCTTATCGAAGTAAGAATACTGCAAGAGTACTGACGTACAGTATCGAAGTTAACCTTGAAAAGAGTATGTCAGTATTCTTCCCCATTCGCCCAAACGAATGGCATGCCTCATGTTCTTCTGTAAGGCAAAATCATATCTCAAGCACTGAGTGTCAAATATCTAGGAGTAATCCTGGATAAAAAACTGAATTTCTAAGAGCACATGAGATACGTACGCCGGAAGGCGACGTACGTACTTCTTCTTCCTGGCATTAATCCCGGCTTGCTGTGCCAGGGTCTGCCTTCCTACTAAGCCTACTCCACTTAGCATGATCTTTTAGGTCTTTAGTGGTTAGACCATTAGCTCTTATATCCTGCATCACGACATCCAACCAGCGCTTCCTTGGGCGTCCGGGAGGTCTCACTCCAGGGACAGACATATCGAGGCACTTGCGTCCGACATAGTTCTTAGACCGGAGCGCAACGTGGCCATATCATCTCAAGCGACGCTCTTGGAACTTATCCGCTATGCCACGGACTCCAAGACTACCTCGAAGGCATGTGTTACGTATGCGGTCAGACCACTTTACGACACACATCCACCTCAGCATCTTCATTTCCGTGACATGAAACTCCTGAGTTTGCCGAGATAATACTGGCCAGCATTCGTATAAAAGAAACGGTCGAACGATGCTCTTGCATATCAACCCCTTGAGTTTGGTTGGTATAGTGACGTCTCGCCATTTGGCCCAGGCAGCGCTTATCCGACCATGAACATCGTGATCGATGCCTTCTCGTGCATAAAGGATCCGAGGTACCTGAAATTTTCTGACTTAGCGGCTGGTTTTGGATTGGCTTGGTTATATGGATAGTGCTTGAGTCCGGTCTCCCGCAATCCATGTACTCGGTCTTCGACACATTTAATTTAAGACCGCCGTTCTCAAGCGTACCATTCCAGTGGTTCACTTTACGCTCTAACATCAGCTGATTCTCGTCAGTGAGTGCTATGTCATCGGCATACATCATCGGCCACGGAGGCTGGTCTTGGATGTGAGCCGAGACAGTATCTAACACTACATTGAATAAAACTGGACTAGAGCCCAGCCCGTACGTGTACGTACTCTCTCGCCTATACCGGATGATCTGTGTCAAATTTAAAATGTCCCTTAGAAATAAAATACGCCTATATCAGGCACACTGACCTCTGTCGTTTTCAAATTATGCAAAACAAAATCTTGCGCGTTGCCACGGGAGCTCCTTGGTTCATGCGCAACATAAATCTACATCAAAACATATTTCTCGACTCGATTCATGAGCACTGAAGGAAACTGTCCAGTAGCTACTTTGAAAAGGACTCGGCCCATCCAAACACCAAGGTGGTAAAAGCCTGCGATTCCGTAAGGTCTACCGTATACCACGCAATGTTGTATTCGATAAAGCTGACCCCATTACAGTCGCGAATAAAGTGAAATAAGTAGGTAGGACTACACATAAACGCAAACGCCCACGATACACATCCATCCCCGCCGGTGGAGACGAGGTCCCATAGCAGCACAAGCGCGCGGCGATTTTTGGCGCGGGAGGGTGCCAAACATAAATTCCAAAAGGGTATCCACAGCCCTACCCAGTAGGCCTAGCTCGGGTCCGGCTAGCCGAGGTCCGGTCTGCCCCTGGGCCGCCCCTCGCGGCCTGCCGCCTCGGGCTATAGCCCTTCTAGCCCTAGGGTAAATACATCGTTACTGTTAAGGCTTCCGTTTCTTTTGTTTTATTATTTTTAACGTCACGATGTATCTCACACATGGCAGGAGGGCATTTTCCCCCGAATTCTTGAGGCATCGCGTGTTTGGCTATAAAAATATATAAGATATAAAAATATAAAAATTTTCCAAGATGGCATCGTACACACAACCATCGAGCTCAAAAGCAAAATCAAAATCCTGTATGACCAACGTAATACAATCAAATTAATAGGACATTACAATGTCTTGCACATAGCAGACGTCTGTTATAAAGTCGGACGAGTCATTACTTAGTTTATTGCTTCGTTTACTTTACGGCGGCGTCGCGAATAACAGTTTGAGGTATCATTTTACTATATTACCTTGTGCTAAGCATACCTTTGCAATAATAATCTACTATGTTTTTGTACTAGAAATTTTAATTAAGTTAAGTTTAAGTAAGAGTGCTCTCATGGCGCTGATCAAGAGTGTGAATGTAAATGCGACTGGTTGTGGAATCGATCCCCACTCGAGGAAATGAAATACTTAATATTTTATATTAATATAAATTTCTTTGCTCTAACACTAGGTATTTAATAGGTATTATATAGGTAATTTCTTTGTCCTAACACTAGGTTCCCAGAGTTGCCTCTGCCTACCCTGCCATACAGCGTGAAGTTAAGTTAAGTTTAATGAAAGTCTGTAGCTTAAGGCTCCTGAGATCTTGATGGGTTAGTAATGTAAATCGGAAATGTGTCAAATATTTTGAAAATTGGTAGTCAGTAATGACCACTGACATGGTCGGGCTTACTGTTAAAAGCCTTTTTATTGTTTTATATAATTGAAAGAATCGAGCAAGGGTTAATGAGCCAAGCGATAAAAAATAGAAAGCCTGTGTACTAGCCGTGTGATTCTGGCTTAGAATAGGATCACCCTGGAACCCTGATACTGATGGTGTCGTAAGAGGCGACTAAAGTATGTGTGGTAGAGTCACGTTGTCAGCAATGACAACACGCATAGGCAGACTCAACCGTATTGTTACTACCCCCAGCATTTAAAACCGGCGTTAAGTAGTGGCTTCGGCCACTGCGTTTCGCATTGGGTAACGCCGGGTCCCGGTGCCCATCCATTTTAAGGACCGGCAACGCTTCTGAAGCTCCTCTTGTGCTACACGGGGCAGTGGGCGACGGTGATCACTTAACATCAGGTGACCCGTACGCTCGTTTGCTGTGTCTTCTCCATAAAAAAAAATCAATGAAACGAACCTTTAAAAATATATTTCTTATATGAAACTTTTTATTATATTATAATATAATTGCATATGTGGCCGGCCATTAATCACGTGAGGTTTAATAGAGGGGACGGGGTTTTAAGTTTAAACCTTACCACATATCACCAAGGTTTAGGAGTCAAGGAGGGTTAAAAAATGTTACAAAAAACATCACGTGATTAATGGACGACCTCTATACAGTTATAACATTTAAACATTTGTAAAGGAACTATCCCTTACAACTATCTATACAGGGAGTAGTAAAGTAAAATAAATTCATATCAACTACAGTACTTATAAATTCATATTCACTGTATAAGGAGGCACTTTGTTCTATCCAACCTTTTTACCACCGAGACCACGTGGCGTGGCTTTAAAAGAGAATGGATTATTACAAGCTTAAGTACGTTTACTTAACGACGCCACAGACACGGCAAATATAAGTCGCTTAGTGAGCACTTTTTATACAACTTCTATCCTTCTCTTTTAAAATTTAAAGATTTTTGTCGTAAATTTTTATCTTTATTTTTTTTTTAAACTTTGCTAGAATATATTTTTTTTGTTATTATTAATAAGTATATATAAAAATCAAATTAATAAATGAAAAATCCATTTCTCCGATTGAGGATTGAAGCCAAATGTTGCGCTTACCATCTGTCGTTCAACTATTTTGCGGCGAAGTATCAGGTTAGTTCAATGACTATGAAAAATGATATTGAGGGTCGTGAGGCCCGAAGTGGCGTACGATCACGTGCGACTGTAGACGCGGAAGATGGAGGGCGTTATCTCCACTTGAATAATTGCAATATTTAATAATTTTCGCTCTAATAATGAGGCACACTATATCTTCACTAAGCTCAAAGAACAAGAAAATTGTTATTTCATTTACTCACTCAGTACGCTGGGGACAGAGGGAACTGGCAACTTAGTGTTAGAACGCACACTCACACATCGCAGGGGACAGACGGAACTTGGTAACTTAGTTTTAGGACACTCCGTTTCGTTCCTCACTTTCTCGCCGAATTTGAGGTATTGCGTGTTGCGTTGGCGGATCTCAACGCCGTTCTTTGAATTGTTACCAGAGCGAAAAAATGAAAACATTAAATATTTAAATTGAATATATTAAAAAAAAAAAACGTTTTCTCGAGTGGGGATTGATCACACAACTTGTCCCGTTTAAACTCTCACGCTTGTGTCCCTTCACCACGACATACCTCTAATGATAAATGTCATTTCATAGTACACGATACACGCAAGGTTTTATGTATTAAAGTTGCACTTATACGTGAAACTTAAAGTTTACAGACGTCTAACCACTTGGATATTTAGTGCTTTTGTGTGTTGTGAACCGAAAACATCTTACCTTGTTTGTTTTTCAGTAAAGGTGATTTAAAAAGACTTTGCGAAGTAATTTTCGTATAATTACAAAACTTCGGAGACACCCAGCAACTGACCGTAAGACGACGCTTCATGAAACTGTTTAATGTACCGAGAACTTGCTTTTATTTTTCTAACAAAATTCTATACATTTTATGAATTCTTAAATTATTGTGAAGGACAAAAACATATAAAGATTTCCGTCTTAAATGTTATAGGTGAAATTAGAAAAAATATTCCCACTCTAATACTTAAAATACCATAGCGTGAATATACGCTATATCTCGCACGTAGGAGGGTAGAGAAAGCCCGGAACTTAGTGCTAAGACACTCCGTTCCCCAAATATGAAATGCACCGAAGTCTAGAGGCATTGCTTGTTGAGTGGTGAAACTCTCCGCCACACTTTGCCTCGTTGTCAACGCGAGAAAAATGAAAATATTCAATATTTAATTCATCCCAGTCGGAATGGAACCCACAACCGTCCAGAGTCCGTCGAGTTACAGCCTCAAACTAGCATTAATTTAAAAAAAATGTATAATGTAAAACTAGAACGTAGGTTTAATTGTTCTTTTACCTTTGCTTCGTATACTTACTCAGTTCTACGTTTAATGTGGTAAAATTAAGTGTAACAAGATTTTTCTTACATTAATGAAGTGACCAGAGCTCAATTGCAATATTTGGAATGCCGTTACCAAAAGAGCACAACAAAACATTTTTGAAGTGAAAACTTCTTTAGGCGCGTTGAGCGTTTTGGTAGAGGGTAAAATCCTCGGTTCGCGTCACCGACATGCTAATGATAATAGCTATGAAGAGCCAGACTAGCGCACGCGCAGTAGCCTGTGTACACGTATACACTAATACGTCGACTATTTCTGACTGTATTATGTGCGCGTTGGACGCTTTTTGGATAAGTATAATTTTGTGAGGCACGTCACCAATACGTTATAGTAGCAGTACCTATTGTATCTTTTTTAGAATACAATGAAATTATCGAACGAACAGATAATCTAAGTATTGTCGAAATTAATGGTGACAATGTGTAAATAATGAAAATAATGTTCAAACTTGAATTCATTGAAATTCGTGTAAATATAAATACTATGTATAATTAAGATAATCGTATATTAATTATTTTTTCAACCACTTTGTATTTATATTTTGTTCATGATTTGTTTAACCCATCATATGTAACTAATAAATAAAACATAAAAAAAATCATATAATTTTTGCATATAGTTTTAATTACTCTCAACTTAATAGTTCCGTTTTCACTTCTATCGGCAGTCCCACGACTGCTATTAGTTTTTTTTTTTATTTCAATAATTTAAGTAAAGACAAATGTATCTGCTAGTGTCAATATACAAGCAAATATTTAAACCATCTATTTAAACGCTCGTAAAAAATATAAGAAAAATTATTTACATAATTTATTTTCCACAGAGCGTAATAAAAAGATATGAATATATCGCACACCTAGATCTAAAGAGGTATTAACTCAAAAAAGACCTTTTTTCAGAAAACACGAAAAACTGTTTTTTGTGTCCCTATGCACCGTAACAGCGTTTTGTTTATGTAGTAAGCTGAATTAATACATAAGACTTAGTATGTTGCAGTAGTGTAGTGTTTTATTTTGTCTTTGGTCTGAAAATTAGATTTTTAGAGTTAATTCCCTTTTGCTTAACAATATATGTATATTCGTTACACTAATTCGATTTGAGTCTGTGTCTGTGAATTAAGTTATAAGTTGATTCTCTTTTCAAGACTCACCATACAGTAAGAACACTATAAAATTTTGTATTATTTGCAATTAGTTCAAATGACAGAGTGTGACACTCTGTTGGTCATACCAACAGTAAGAGTATATTTAATGAATATTAGAAAGAAAAACTACAGACGTCAATCATTATTATTTATTTATAATTTATTATATTTAACATTAATCAGTCTTTTATAACCAAATGGGTCATCATTTTTAACAAAACGTAATTTAAGTACACAAAAACCTAGAATTTTTTTATGCACATCCGAATAAGTAAGCGCATAGGTAACAATAATCAGTATCTTTATTATATTTTATTTTTTAACAAAACATAATAGAAAAGTATATAGAAAGCTAGAAAATGAAATAGAAAATGAAACTTTTAAATACCCATCTGAATCATTACAATCACATTTGTCTAAAATCACAGTAATTAATAATCACCTGCAAACATATAAAAACTTAGGATGTAAGTACTTAGCAAATCTTCTAGTAATCTACTAATAATGGCACATTAAATGATCATAATAAATCTTATAATATTTTGTACTGAGCAACTCTTATCTTATAATAAATTGCCCTTAATTATCATTACCACTTAGAATATTCTTATAATAGAGATCATAATAAGAATTTGGAATAACATTTTTATCAATCAAATCCTGTATGTCATTTTTTTTTGCATCCGATAATGGGATTTTTTGATTGTAGGCTTGTGTTAAGCCAAATGAAAAAATCGATTGATTTATAGCTACTGTAGTTCCTCTTGTGCGTGGGGCCTTCTTTGTCACACACGCTTTTCTATAAGCTTCTTCAGCAAATGATGTTTTATAGAAAAAAGAATCATGGTACTGTTTTTCAACTCTGAGTACCTTAATGTCATGCCACTTAATTTGTTTTTTTTCTTCATCTACATTAAAATTTGTTCCCCATGATTCCTGTAACGCTTTAACATCAATAAATTGATTGTAGGTCATTTCAATTACTTTGTAAGGTTTTCCAGTTTTTTTTGCTGTAGTTATTAAAGTTTTATATTGTTCTGGTATGTAGATTGGGCTAGATTGCAAGTATCTTTTGATTTGTTTTTCAATTACACTGTGTACGTTGTCTCCTTCATTTTGAGAATGACCGCGTATTAAAAACTTGTGCGTTATTGACTTAACTGGCATCTTGTTGACGACATATGCATAGGTAGACAAGAGAAACTTATTTTTTTGTTGGCCGCCACAATTATCCGAATAGAAAATGACGTCAATGTCTGTATTAGGGTGTTGATCAACCTGCGATTTAATGAAGTTGAGTATGCAGCTGCCAATTTCAACAGCTCCTCTCTTTCCCTCCGTTTCATCCCAAAAGTAGCACATGACATCTTTTGCTCTTAAATCGCTGATAGTAAAATT
Source organism: Eueides isabella (assembly GCA_019049475.1). Taxonomy (NCBI): domain Eukaryota; kingdom Metazoa; phylum Arthropoda; class Insecta; order Lepidoptera; family Nymphalidae; genus Eueides; species Eueides isabella. The sequence goes on from CM032385.1 coordinate 13,358,463, forward strand.
AAGGCAGTTGATCCTGGATTTATAAAAAAATAAGGATATATGTCCTTTAGGAATCTGTAACACAGCTTGTAAATCGTAAACTGCTACGATTGTGCCATCTGTCTTATTCTTGTCATTTTCTTTTTCTGTCCTAGCTAAAACTTTTTCTTTCAAATGCTCTTCATATTCCTGGATTAACTTGCACTTTCCTTTTTCATCTGAGTTTTTGTACCTTTCGCACAAATCACATTGATCTTTCTTTGGTACAAAGAAAGAAATGTTAAATTCGGTATTGAATATCCTGTTGAATGTTGAAGACGTGGCAACCGGTAATCCATCCCCTTCACGATGATTTTTATAATCTCTGTAGATATCTGCTAATGATTTATCACTTGCTATGAATTCTCTTGTAGTCTGGGCTCTCAAGTAGTGCGATTCAATCCGAGGGATTGAATTTATAAAATCTTTAACGCTCTGTCTAATTCGTGGGTCAATAGTAGAATGATGATTGTGCTTTCCTCTTAAATCGCACTCAATTACACCGGATTCTGTTTTCTTGGAAAGTGCTGTTTTTATCGCTTTATAGCTCAAGTCAAGAGTAGATTTGAAAAATGGCTTGCATACTCTTATTTTGCTTCCATTAATATCAAAGTAAAAAGCAGTGTTGAGGGCCCTAAAATTTTGCGTATTTGAGTACCGATATTTAGGCTTTATTTGTTGCGAATGCCGTACTATGAATTCTCTTTGTCGTTCAAGGTCGCCGAGTCCCCAATATGCGTCAAAGACTTGTTGCCTTGACATTTCGTCCACCTTATCTTTGCATTTTAGGCGACATTTGTTGCCACAGGGTGGTCCAACTTTTCTTTCTTGGACTTGTTTCTTTGATTTTGACAAGGACTGGTAGGCTTTGCCAGAATTTCTCAGTTGTTTTACTATTTTCGACTTCCATGTTCCTGTTTTACGTAATCTCTTTCTACCCTTCTTTTCGATCTCAATACTAGTTTCAGAAACCATAACATTTTCCAGGCCTACTTGCTTACTATAATCTTCAGTATCCGATGAACTCGAGCTGCTGCTGTTGCTGCTGGTGCTGGACGAAGATACTGATGATGATGATGAAGGTACAACCTTAGGCGGCACCTCACTTTTGTTCAAAATTCGAAAATTAGGGTCTTCATCGGAATCGTCAACATCACTCTCATCACTCCGGATCGGTGAAATATAATAGTTCGGAATTGGAGTATTAACCGCTGACAAGCTGGCCTGAGTTCCTTTAGATGAGATTTCATCACTTGATGACGTCTCCATTTCATCTTGCACGGTTGCATGTTGATTAAAATTTATAGGTGGAACGATATTTTCTTTATCCCTTTCTTTTACCATATTTACTAAAAACCGTCCGCGTTGCATTGTTATCCTGTAATAAATAATGTTTATTTTACAAACTTACTGGGTCATGTGCCCTACGTTAATTTGATAAACCGATAATAAAACAAGTGGAAAAAGGAGTGTCTTAACACTAGGTTCCTAAGTTTTCTCTGCCTACCCTGCCGTGCGTGGCATACAGCGTAAAGTAATAATAAAACATCTTTAATCTTATTAGCGATGTCGTATAAATACATTTGGTAGAATCCATTAATAGGGATCTAATTCAAAACGTAGCTGTATAAAAAGAACAAACTTTGGTAATTGAGATATGAATATAAAATAATATTTAGATTTGTAAACTCCAATCGCCAATAGCAAAAAAAGTATAATTTTGTTTGGCTTTAAAAGAAAAATTAGGGCTTAAAATATGATTCAATAAAACAGACACAATTAAAAAATTAAAATTAATTTAACAATATGGTAACAACTTAAAATAAAAATAAAAACTTTACTTACCTTGCCAGCAATACGGGATTAACTCAAAATGTTGTATTTTTTTTATCAGCAATAACCAGCTAAACGGTGACAATTAAAAATAATACTGCTTAAAATTTCAACTATACAGGTGCAACTCAAAATAACTCCAAAATGTTTACGGTGGACACGGGTACTCCGCTTGTGATTCTGATTGCAACTAGCGTTGTTCCCGTTTAGGCGCGGGGGGTGTTGGTGCGTTCGTTCAACAAAAGGGACGTTGAGCGCCCTGTAGCGTTGACTATTGCACTTATTTTTAAATTTGTTTTGTTGGTCGGTAGGTTACCTTTTAAAGAAATAAATGATGAACTTAACTCCATAACCTAAATTTTTGACTTAGCTCCCTTTAGATCTAGATGTGCGATATGTATTAATAGTTTGCTTAACAGCGCTACCAACAGACTATTATTAAAAAGTTGATAAAAGGTAACGCGTTATTCTGCCCTTGAGGCCAAATAAAGCTGAAAGCTATTGCATTATTTAACACCTCTCCACACGTTGAGTTACTTTTACACGTTGTACAATGAGTACATTTATTGTTGAGGCCTGTCGTGGCGTAGTGGCACAAGCGTGTGACCGACAGGTTCTGGGTTCGATCCCAGTCGTGGAAATGAAATATTTAATGTTTTCAATTTAAATATTTAATGTTTCATTTCTTCGCTCTGGTAATAAGGCAAAGCGCGGCATTGAGTTCCGCAAGTCAACACGCAATGCCTAAAATTCGGCGGAAAATGGGGAACGGAATGTCTTAACACTAGGTTCCCGGGTTCCATTTGCCTACCCTGCTGGTGCTCGTGCGGGATACAGCGTAAAGCTAAATAATACTTTTCATTCATTTCATTTTGAATTTTTAAATATTTTTTTTATTTATATACCGCAAATACAAAATATATTTCTTTATTGAAATATATTTTGTAGTTGTGGTACACTTATTAAGCATAGAAAAGAAATGTTAGGGCATTCTTTTACTTTATATTTGGGAGTAAATTTTCTTTAAAAATAGTGTACTTTATACCCAAACATCGTTATTATTGTACACTTTATTGATGGCGATTTTTCGTATAAGGTTAATAGTATGTTTTATTCAAGATATTGTTTAAGGTTCATTACATATTATACGGCGTTGGGTTCCGGTATTTAACACGTGCCTCCAGAATTTGGCCGAAAATAGGAAGCGAAAGTTTCTTAATGAAGTGTTAGCACTAGGCTACCGAGTTTGATCTCCTTACCATAGAGTACGAGCGGCATGTAGAGTATAATGTAAAAAAACATATATTATAGTGTGAGTATAAGAAATATATCCTATATGTTTCTTGTGATCTAATTATGTTTTAGAGTAGATCTTCTCTTATTTCAATTCTCAAATAAAATAGTGAGCCTACTATCCTCCTTTAAGCGGACATAATGATAGGTGAATATATTCCTTACATTAGTAATTTAAATTATCCAGTATTTTTCAGAGTTCCTTCAGGGGTTTGATGTAATATCAAATACAGGTAAAAAAATACAAATATTTATGCATCGGTTTTGCTGTATCTTATAAAAAAGTTACCACAGAATCGAAGCTTATAGGAGGCACGGGAAGTACTCTCGTAGACCTACATATGTGAAATTTGTTATAATAGTAGGGGAGGCCACGATGCTAAATCGGGAATTACTCGAGCGTCATAGAGACTTGTGATTATCATTGTCTTGTTAAGCTTAGATGATGAAAAGAAAATTGACATATAAAACATACCATTTCATCAGAAGGGTACCCCCGGCTATAGATTTTTAAAAATGTGTAAAAAGAAAACAGTTCCATGGACATACTCGAGCGTATCAGACAATGATATTATCCATGTTCTACGAATTTTAAAAAATGAACGTATGTAAATCTGACTGTTTCTATGATGGGGATGGTCGTACGTAGGGGTTGAAAATGAAAAAAAAAAAACAATTTATCGAGCGCATCAGATTTTAGAAGGAGATATTAAGTGAACCTAACAAATGCCTTTATATAATATCTGACGATTTGACACAAAGTCACGGCCATTATTAGATTGTGCAAAAAATATCGTTTTGTAATACTCAAGCGCGTCAGATTAAAATATATTTATATGATTCTTCTGTATGCTCTAGACGACGCCTCATAATCTGACATTTATTTGGAAGGATGCGCCCAATTAACAACTAAAATATCTGACAGTTAAAAATTAGTATTTTAGAAAGTACGTGTTTTTGAACAAATCTGTGTGACCAGCTGTCATGGCGTCTTGGCAACCGATACCAGTGTGAGGACAGAGTGAGAAAATAAAAAGAATAAGTGAGAGAGGAATGAAAATGCAAACGGGGGAATATAGGCATCATGTAGCTGCATTAAACTTTATCGATGAATTTTTATTGCTTCGACTTGTGAAAATTGTCTTGTCAGATTATAAATTTTTCGTAATCCTTGAATACTCTTAAAAACAAAAAAAATATATAGGTAGCGATCGAAAATGTACAGGTGACTTATTTTTACAACTTCGTAGCTCTCCCTCTTCTTTACGACTCTTTCAAATTGTCAGATTATTGAAATATATACATTTTAGGACGTAAAAACCTCACCTTTTCTTAGTGCGCTTGGCCATTTTTTGTTTATTAATTTTCTTTACTAATCTGATCCTTGATCCACGGACGACCATATATAGAAGGCTCATATTTGGTGGCAGTACTTAATAGAGTACAAGGTATCCCCCTGTACATTAATCTACCGCGCTTGAGTAAATCCCGAAATATCCTCTTCGGCTCCCCTACTGTAGTTCTAAGTAGAACTTATGATACATTGATATTTCATAACATAAAATCTTTATTTGTATTTTACATTTGTGTTAAATTTCATTCAAAATTAACTACTAGTAGTACAAATTTTATAGTTTTAAATCTAGAATTATGAAATTTGCCTAGAAGTATATGCACTTGTAGTACAAATTAAGGTATTAATAACTATTACAAATTAATAACTGTACAACATTTCATACAAAATTATTGCAAATTAAAATTCGAAAGTTGAAGTTCTCAAATTGGTAGGGTACCTTATGAGGGAGAGTCTGCCTTGCAATTGATCGATTTATTTATTAACTTTGCTAACTTTTGAATAATATTTTCGGTATTTTACGCGAATTAGTCAGTTTTGTTGTTTGATTAAAGACTTACGAGTAAAATAATTGGTTCTACCTTTGCATATTGTAACAGATAATTCGTATGTACTAGAGAATCGAATAAGATACATGGGAGGTAAGGAGTAAATATTAAACTGGCTTCAAGATTATAAAAGAAAAATTTCCGCTCGCGCGGACGAAACCTGTGCTTCTTTCTATGCTGATGGTTTATATCACACTTTGGTGTGCAGGAGATGTCCTTATATTTACAGTCAAGCGCTATCGGTAATAACTTGTCTACCAAATTATATTTAAAACGAAGGCAAGTTATCCACTGAGGCAACTATTCGTCTTTAACCATATATAGGGTTGTCACTTGTCGGTCGAAAAAAATTAAGCCCTAGCAACGACGCGCCCCGAATTTACTATTTAAAAACAATATGAAGAAAAAAAATGCTGAATTGTATATTAAACTGCACGTAGAAAGAAAGTATGTTGTTTTCTTTTATCTGTTGTATGACATATTGTATGAGGAGGCACTCGCCTATAATAAAAAAAAATAGAACACAAAATTTTATTTGCAACCTGAATACAGCTTTAACTATATTTTGATCATTTCAAGCTGGAGTCTTTGGGACTTTTTTTGAGGCCTGTCGTGGCGCAGCGGCACAAACGTGTGACTGTAACCGAGGGGTTGTGGGTTCGATCCCCACTTGAGGAAATGAAATATTTAATTCTATTTCTATTATTTTTAATTTAAATATTTAATATTTTCATTTCCTCGCTCTGGTGCAAGGCAAAACGCGGCGTTGAGATCCTCCACTCAACCCACTATGCCTCAAAATTCGGCGGAAAGTGGGGAACGGAAATGGAACGGAGTGACTTAACTCTAGGCTCACAATTTCCCTCTGCCTACCCTGCTATGTGCGGGATACAGCGTGAAGCTGAGTAGAGTGAGTGAGCAAGCTGGGGTTGTCAAGTGAAGCGAGCAGGGGGCGAAGCCCTCTTTTAATATTATTGTAATAAAACAATATTTTTGAAACTTAAACTTTAAATTTTAGAAAAAATATTAATATTATAGCAGGATAGGTAGAAGAAACGTAGTAGACAGAGACAGTTCCTCCATTTTTCGCCACAGATTACGTAAGTCTAATTGACTGACATTTATACAATTGACTGAAAAGATATAGTATAATAATATAATTTTCATGCATTAATAAGCGTATCATAATCATAAAGTTTAAGGGTAATATTGGTAAATTACAGGTTGTATTGAATATTAATATAGATTATAATATCGATTAGCATAATTAAATATTTACGAGCATATTCATTGTAATATTGTTTATCCAACGTTACTGATAATTCAAACCTATTCCGTTCGGACTGAAATTATGTAAAATAACTGAATTTATTGAAATGATTGATTTACCTAAAGGTTATTTGGGGTTAAATAATATTTATTTCAACAAACCAAAATGGTGGGATATATATATATATATATATATATATATATATATATATATATATATATATATATATATATATATATATATATTTATATATATATATATATATATATATATATATATATATATATATATATATATATATATATATATATATATATATATATTATTTCTTTTTTTTTAATATATATAAATGATTTACCTTATTTAGTTGAAAGGAGCAATGAGACAGTATTATTTGCTGATGATAATTCGTTGATTTTTAAAATGCAAAGGAGACAAAAAGTATATGACGTAAATAATGCTCTCTTTAAGATAATACAGTGATTTAGTGCCAATAACTTAGTATTGAATATTAAAAAAACAAAATATGTGATATTCAGAACACCTTACACGATAATTGCCGATGTACTCTCGAATAGTAAAGCCGTGGATCCTGTTGATTCTACGGTATTTCTCGGTATCACCGTTGACTCCAAAATTGTTTGAAAAAGAATGTTCCATGGCAAAATTTTTACATATTATTTTTTTTTCTGATAAAATAAAAATGACATAGAACGTAATGAATTATGAAACTGGAAAAGGTAAGAATTATAATTATGAATTTAAAATTCACAATGGCCTTATCAGCTCTAATCAAGAAGTTCTTACCAATTTTAAAAATTCTTTGCTGATATTCTAGTTTCCACAATAAAAACTCTTAAAGCTTCCACAAGCGTCACTGCATAATTACATAGACATATTAGGTATAAGGTTACCAAATTAACGATTTTATAAATGTAACACGCCTTGAAAATAAAATGCTCTTACAATAATAGTATGTAGAGTTAAGATAAAAAAAGACATGTCCCCTTCTCAAATCTGAGGGAGTAACTTTAGTGAATTGTTTGACTTTCAAAGAATGAAGCTTATACCTTCTTATTTTAAATAAAAATATTTGCCGTGTGATCCCGGCTTAGAATAGGATCACCCTGGTACTGATGGTGTCGTAAGAGGCGACTAAAGTTGCCATTACTGGCAACGTGACTGTTGCCAGTAATGGCAACACGCATGGGCAGACTCGACCGGATTGTTACCACCCCCGGCATTTAAGACCGGTGTTAAGTAGTGGCTTTAGCCACTGCGTTTCGTATAAGGTAATGCCGGGCCCCGGTGCCCATCCAACTTAAAAGACGGCAACGCTCCTGTAGCTCCTCTGGAGTTACTCGGGGTCGTGGGCGACGGTGATCACTTACCATCAGGTGACCCGTACGCTCGTTTGCCGTCTCTTCCATAAAAAAATATTTGAATTTGAATTATATACAGAAAGGAAATTTAAAATTAAAGTAAAAAAATTAAAGTATTAATACCTTATTTAGTTGAAAAAAGCAATGAGACAGCATTATTTACTGTTGATAATTCGTTGATTTTTAAAATGCAAAGGAGACAAAAAGTATATGACGTAAACAATGCTCTCTTTAAAATAGTACAGTGATTTAGTGCCAATAACTTACTATTAAATATTAAATAATATTAAAGCGCCAATAACTTACTATTAAATATTAAAATATTTGAATTTGAATTATATACAGAAAGGAAATATAAAATTAAAGTAAAAATTTAAAGTATTAATTGTGTTTTATAATCGTGAGTTTTTTTTCTGTATTTTGAGTTTATGTCACGTCGTGATGAATTTTTAAGAGGCATTTACGGCACAAGCGTGCACGTCCTAAAAGCTTGATACCTCTTTAAATATTTTTGTCTCTATTTTAATATTTAGGGCGGTATAATCACATAATTTTTTCGCATTTATTTCACGTACACTTGCAGAATTGTCAAATAATATATACTAATCGTATATTACCAATATTATAAATATAAAAGATTGTGAAGATGGATTTTTGTTCGACTTTAACGTAAAAACCACTGACCAGATTCAGATGAAGCTTTATATTAATATTGCTTTCACATCAGAATACGGCTAAAGCTATAATTTATTAAAATATTCTGTTTAATTTGACCACACTAAACGATAAATATATGTATGTGTAGCCGCGTTTTGGTCGCCAGTTTAATTAAAAGCGCACGGATACATTCATAACTTCTTACCAATCTCAAAAGTAGTGTGATAAACACTTTCATTAAAAAGAAATATGATCGTATTATATACTGCCTAGGAAATATTTTGAGAATGTTTCTTCTGTGTGGTTTTTCAGAGAAATATATGTTTTATTATTGTGGCGTTAATAAAATTCATGTATCACAGTTCAAAAATCTTTATTTACAATTTATATACAAATATAGTAAATAGTTCTACATCTAAAACGTGGTACATTTGACAAATTGTGATATCAAATATTTTTATATGTAGGTGCGTCGTCTACAATTTTCTAATTGAATTTTTAGTTCAATTTGTTTATTTTTATTTACAGATATACTATATCAGATTGATTCATTTCTTTACAATATAATTATAAAACTACATATTCACACAGATATATCTTAATGAGTTAAAGTAATATTAAAAATATCGGTAACTTACATAAATATTTTGAAATTAAGCCATTAATTTAATACCCCACCGAGGAGAATGTGTGATGCAACAAATAATAGTGCAGTTTTTTACATTTTATAAGTTAAAATTTAGTTCCAAACCTTCAATGACTTATACCTAAGAATTACTTTAATAGAATTTCTGTGTTAAAGTGAATATCTACTACATTTAGTAAGCGTAATTACCATTCAGGCTTTGCCGATACTCGACTGACTTTAAATATATAAACTAAAATAGTATGTTAATAAAGATAATTATATCTAGTGACTAATTTTGTGATTTTACAATCATTAATTTGGTACAAATGGACAATTGACTAAAATTGATTTGTCAATTTTACTTCCAAAATAATATATATTATACAAAATGGTATGAAATAGTAAAGTTATTAGAAATCGTCATCTTAGTGCCAATATTAGAGCGTATGGATTAAAGTTACGTTGCATTTATAGCTATTTATCGGTTATATATTAATTATTACAATTATTTATTTACGACTGCCTTCGTCTATCTATGCAGCAAACAGCTCTTTTTAAATTTTCAGTAAAACCACATTTTTGATTCTGGACCTCCACTTTACAAGATCTCGAAACTATATCATTTGACATTCCAGTCTTTTCTCCCTTCCCTCCTTCAATTTCATCATCGGATCACGTATCAGAACCTGGATACTTTACTATTAGATCTAATTCTTCATCATTTGGCTTAGCATTTCGTACTTCCGTTTGTCCTTCAAATTTCTTTGGCCTGTCACTCATTTTGTTCTCTATATTTACAAGGACATCGGCCACGCACTTGTGATCATCAGGGGATTTAGCTTCAGTTTCATCACCGAATGCTGTTGTCTCATTTTCGTTAACTCCATTATTATTTTGCTTATCTTTCTCAGTTTCACCTTTACTTTCTTCTTCGTCCTCGCTATTTTCTTTTCCTTCAAGAATCATTTTGTGTGTGGCTTCTTCTATAACGCTATCTGTTGGTGCTTCATTTATGCAAGAATGGGTTAGTGTGAATGGGAGTTTAACAGATACTTCGCCACCCATGGCGCTCAATGTGAGTTTGACTTTTACGTAATATGAAACATATATAGCAAAGACGTTACGATCCTCGGGAGAATTGGAATTGCACAAAACTGTTGATGCAAGACTTGCTCCTGATTTTGAGTAGGAGTCTTCGAGCGCTATCCAATTTTTTGTTACACCTGCAAATAATGCTCTATTTATAACATTTATGATTAGATAGAAACTTAAGTATGAAATATATTACAATCAGTAGCTAGCTTAATTTTTTATATAAATCGGTGAAAAATATAGTAATTTAAGATTATACATTTACATATAGCAAAATGCATAGAATTTTTAAATGTGTCATTCAAAAAAATACAATTTAGTTAGAAAAAGTTTTATATTAAAATATAGTACATACCTTTATGAGGGGTGAGAGTGTATGTGTCTGTATGAATCTGTCCTGGCATTACGGTCTCAGTGCCTCGAACTAGGGCGACAACGTTCTTAAACTTGCCATTTGAGAACATGCAGACGTCGACGTGCTGGATGACGAATGTCTAGAAAGAAATTTTGGTGATAACTTTATGCTATAGGCTCCAATATAAAAACTTAAATCTATGATAGCATCATTCATATAAAACAGTGTTGCAGTAATTGACGACTACATGAGAGTAAATTGTTTTTTAAAGGCTTTTGACGAATATTACTTATACAAAAGTTAATTTTATAGAAATTTTACTCGTATCATTTATTTTATCAGCTCTTCGCTGTACATAATAAATAAGTTCACTGTTATCCAAACTTTTATTTATCTCTCTTTTATATAATCTCTCTATCTATATGAAATAAGTCCTACCCTCCTTTGGTATTTTTTTTGTATCTTTTTTTATTATTAAGGCCTGTCGTGGCGTATATGCACAACGACGGACTAGAATATTTAATACTATCAAATAAAATATTCTACATTTAATTTCTACTCTAGTAACAATACAAAGTGTGGCGTGAAGTTCTAGCCCTCAACACACAACGAAAGTGGGAAACGGAACGGAACGGAGTGTCTTCTACCCTGTATTGTGTGGGAAACAGTTAAATCTAGTATCTATTTCTCATCATTATACATTAATACATAATTTTACAGCTATACATATACTGGTTTCTTTCTTTCTTACTTAGCTTCACGCTGTATCCCGCACGAGGCAAGGTAGGCAGAGAGAACCCGGGAACCTAGTGTTAAGACACTCCGTTCCACTTCCGTGCCCCACTTTCCGCAGAATTTAAGGCATTGCGTGTTGAGTGGCGAAACTCAACGCCGCGCTTTGCCTTATTACCAGAGCGAAGAAAGAAAACATTAAATATTTTAATTGAAAATATTGAATATTTCATTTCTTCGACTGGGGATCGAACCCAGTACCTGGTTACAGTCACACGCTTATGCTGCTGCGCCGCGACAGGCCTCAACATATACTGGTCTTTGGCTATATAGTGAAGTAAGTCAAATGTAACATATATGTACGTGATATTTTTATTTTTTATACTTCTTATCCTAATAAAAAATAAAAAAACAAGTTATTGTCGTTCTCCACGTAACAAATTTAGTATTTTATCGTTTTGAAATACGAAGACGAAAAAAACGAAGATCATAGTTTGAATACAAAAATTGCACCGCACTTGTAAACCCAATCTCTATCAATAAAGGTATTTGAATAGATTCGTTGGACCATGAAACTCCTTTTTCTATTATCGCGGTGTGTTCAACCTTGTTTGCATAAATTTCACCCGATGCTTTCAATTTGATTCAATATATTTATTATTTATACCTATTTAGTTTATTTTCATGTTTAATTAACCCAGAAATCAGCAATACAACCTTAAACTATCTTATATTTATACCGACACTAACAACCTACTCAAACTCATGATGTATTTTAAATTAAAGGATTTGAAAGGTACTAAATTTAAAAAAGTATAAAAATTTTAACGAAGCAGGAATAACACTTTAAATATAGTAATAAAAGATTTGTAAGGTCTTGCACCTCCTCCTTTTAGTTTCAAATGACCAGAAAGAAATTTATTTTATTAGCAGTCATTAATATAATGAGTATCAACGCATCTGAAGTAAGCAAAATATTCAAACTTTGAATATTTTTGATTCATAAATTTCTAACGTTAAAACCATAGTCCATCTTAACTTAGAATTACAGTCATATTCAAAAAAGAAATTCGGTAACAATAAAAATAACAATAACAACCCTTCATTTCTATGACTTGATGATAAAAATAGTAAAAACTTGACTCAAGACATAGCCCCTTTTATAGACCTCCTCCATATTTTTTCAAACTTTTATGTCTTGTACCATCTTCATCCATTCTTTTCCTACAACCTTATTAATATCGTCTACCCAGCGGTCTTTTAGTTTTCCCCTATCTTTTGCAGTTTAGACCCATAGAAGTGGTTACGCACTTTGCCCATCTATCGTCTGTTGTCCCTGAAACATGGCCTGCCCATTTCCATGTGAGGATTTTCGTGTATTGTAATGCATAAATTATTTTGTTTTATTTCTTATATACTCGCTCCTTTGCTAATTCCTGAGCTAGATTCCTATGATACCTCGTTCCAGGGTCGCTGAAAGGAGCGTATTTTTTTTATTTCATCCATATAGATTCAGGTTTCTTCGCCATAGGACAAATATGGTAGATAACTCAAATCAATGACATTTTCTATTATTTTAGACGTATTTTGGTTTCAATATACCTTTTAACTTCTGTACTTTTTTCGGGTTATACTGATTCGAAATTTTATGTCGTCTTCTTGCCTCCTTTTCTTGAAAAAAAACAAAAATGTTTACTTGGGTAAACATATTTGCCTTCATATTCAATGCTTGCATTGATTTTCGTGACTATCTGCAAAAACTTTATATTCTTACAGTGTGAAGTTTTAAGCCTATGACTTTGCTCACCGTGTTTATTTTTACAACCATTATCATCAGTACTTGCGAAGAATGCACTGTCATCAGCAAACGGAGATTACTTTGAAATTCTGTACCAAATAGTATGCCTTATAGTATAGTCTAGCTGGTCCAATCTAAATCCTTGATGATGTTTTGAAGTACAATTATAAATATTTTAAGTGAAATCGGGTTGCCTTGTTCCATTTCTCTTCCTATGTATATTGTCTACCCGAATATATATAATTTATCATTGCTAACATTTTACTACCTTTATTGGGTGGCATCAGATTTATGTTTAATTTGTGTTGTAATTATTACGACAGATATTAGATAATGTATGGAAAGGGAAGATGTGGGAGAATTTATTTATTATTTTGATTCAAATGAATTCTTTAACTATAAATTAGTACAGGCCTGTCGTGACGCAGTGGCAGCACAAGCGTGTGACTGTAAACGACAGATTTACAGTCCCACCACTCGAAAAAACGAAATATTAAATATTTTCAAATTAAATATTTGATACTTTAACTTCTACGATCTGGTAACAAGATAACAGCACGGCGTTTCCGTCACTCGACGTGCAATGCCTCAAATTCGGCCGAAAGTGGGGAAATGAACTTAACAATAGGTTCCCAAGATCTCTGCGTACCCTGCCGTGTAAGGGATACAACGTGAAGCTAGTAATAGTAATAGCAGTAAGTAATATATTAATACTTGCTAAGATTTTTGGCAAGTGTTATAGCAGGATAGGTAGGTACTTGAAAACATAGTATTAAGAGATTCCGATCCGATCAAGACACTTTCGCTACCCATTTTTCGAAACTGTACATGGCCTCGATATCAGAGCCACCAAATAAAAATCTTAAATGTTGCATTCCTTCGAGTGGGAATGGAGCCCGGAACTGTCGCGTTTACAGTCGCATGCTTGTGCCATGCGTCACAATTGTCTCTTAAGGAGTTGATCCACTGCATGCAGTGGCTAGCAACAATTTTAACTTAAAGCAAAATTGTATACTGCTTTTTAATTTGGCTAAATTATAAAGAACTTTAACAATTAATTTCGACAATCAACAGTCATTGTCTCATCGAAAAAAAAAAACTTTTGCCATTTATATTTCACAAAGTTAATTATGTGCCATTCCGTTTTCCGCCTATTTAAATTTAATTCTGTGCTTAAAACAAGATCTATTCTGCAAATTAATGTCATAAATCTCTCTCAAGGAAGATTAATTATATAATTTTATAGAGAACATATTTAAATGAGTGAGTCATTTACTCGTTTATCATGACAGTAATTAATAAAAATAATAATACTCGAAACGAAACAAAATATTATTTAATTTCTCTGAAAACGAATACAGCTGTTGCTTTAATCCATTGAAAGCGTAACATAACCATAACATAATTGCTACAATTTCCATACGAGGCGAGCTTTTATCCGAGCTTAAGCGACGTGAAATATTGAATTCTAATATTTATACCGACAAAAGAATTTCAAATATTGATTCTATAAATTTGCTTTAGAAACTTTGTTGGCAGAAAATGTGATGGTTGCAGGTTCAATCTACCCCTGGAGAATGAATAGTATCTAGTTTTTTGTTTCATAAACCTAATGTAAAGTTGATTCTAAAATTTAGAGAAAGGTAAAAGCAAAGTGTTTTAACACTCGGTTTGCCATATCTACTCTGCTATAGTAATTATGACCGTAAAGGGAAGAAATGTAATCAGATTTACGATCAATTAATTACTATATTGACATAATATATTTTTTTATTTTTCTTATACCTCTATATATTTATGTAATTATAAAAATATGCAAGATTATTCCATGCAGGAAGTTCGAAGTCTATCGAATCAAAGTTGTGCGAAAGCAACTCTAGCTTTGGCAATCCGAGAAGGACGCTCTCGAGGTAAGTAAATTTATAGACTTTCCACTTCCTCTGCTCCAATTCGTAATGGTGTGGCAAATTTGACTCTAGGTCTCATCTCTTGGGTCTTCTTGCAGTTTATTTTAAGTCTTGCGCTGCCAACTTAGATTGCATGTCGCGAGTAAGTGTGGCTAAGCAAGCAGAGATCGTCGGCGTAGTCCAGGTCTTCTAGGACGTCGGTAATTCCCCACTATATCCCGCGTCTCTTATTTGCATATGCGCAATTCATGCCCCCGTCAAGGACAGCTAGGAAGAGGAGAGGCGAAAGTAAGCAGCCTTGGCCGACGCCCGCATGTATGTCGATGTCTTCCGATATGAAGCCGTCGTGCGTAACTTTACAGGAATATTTTCTGTAGATGGCCTTCAGTAGCTCGATAATCTTCTGTGGGACACCAATGTTGGAGAGTCGGGACCATATGCTCGTCCACTTCAACGTATCAAAGGCTTTTTTGAAGTCTACAAAGGTTAAACCTCCCTTTGCCATTCTAAAGCATGTTCTAGTATGATACGCAGAGTGTATATTTGGTCGGTGCACGATCGGTTCGCGCGGAAGCCAGCCTGTTCCTTGCGAAGGAGAGGTTCGACGGCCCTCGACAACCTATCCAGGATAATCTGGCAGAAAACCTTTGACGGTAACGAGAGCAAAGTGATACCTCTCCAACTGCTGCAATGGCTAAGGTCCCCCTTTTTTGGAACGGTTATCAACAGCCCTTTGTTCCTGTCGTCTGGTATCTCTTCGACAGCGGAGTGTAGGTCGGCTTTCAGCATTTCCGCAGTGATAAGATCAAGTCCTGGGAATTTCTCAATTTTGAGAGACCTCATAGCGTTAGCCATCTCGTCGTGAGTTGGCGGGTTGACATTTATGTCCAGCAGCGTAGGTGGAGGGGTGTTGTACTGCGGTAGGTAAGGCGTGGTTGGTGTTATGCAGCGGAAGACCTCCTCGAAGTGTTCGCGCCAGCGTCGGAGTTGCCCCTTGGACGTCACGATGAGCTGCCCATCTTTGGACTTTAGAGGTTTCCTCCTGGGTCTGCTACTTCCTGCCAGGATTGTTGTGGCCTTGTACAACTCTCTCAGATTGCCGGAGGTAGCAGCGAGTTGGGCGTTATCAGCAACAGCCTCAGCCCACATCCTCTTGTCCTTTCGCGTGCTACAGTATATTTTCTTGCGAATCTGGCGCTACAAGTAGTTCGTCGGTGGTTTGTAATAGTTTTAGATGCAGCTCTCTTCGGCCGCTGGACGTGGACTACCACGTATCCAGATAATGAGGATAGTACTTTAGTTTGTGACGGACTGTGCCATTAGAAAATTCGGCGGCAGGTACCAAGTTAAAAAGTTCACCAGAATACTCTTGATGATAAATACGGTAGAGAACGCATATTAAACTTGGAAGAGGAGTAGGAAAGGAAATAATAAATATTTTCAAATTATATATTTAATGTTTTCATTTCTTCGCTCTGGTAAAAAGGCAAAGCGCGGCGTGGAGTTCCGCCACTCAACATTTAATGCCTCAAATTTGGTGAAAAGTGGGGAATGAAAGTGGAACGGAGTGTCTTAACACTAGGTTGCCAAGTTCCCTCTGCTATGTACGGAATACACCGTTATGCTGAGTGAGTGAGTGAATATTATCACAAGTATAAGTAAAAAATCCTTTCGCGAATACTACACCCAAAATATATTAAAAGATGTAGTAAAAAGTGAATCTATTCTAATAACATTTACCTAATTAATTCCTAATTCAATTAACTATAAAACAGTTAATTAATTATATCAGTGTAATCTCCCCTTTGTCACTACTAATTGCTATTAGTGTGGTGAATGACAGACATTTAGTAAATCTTAATTAAAGTGCTTTCTGTGAAAAGATATTATTAGAGAACATTTTCACACTTTTCATACGAGCAGTTTCTTGTTAATTAATTTGACAAATAAATTTATATTTGAAATATAAATAGACATCTAAACCTGGTCGCTTAATATTAATCACTCTTCCCTTTTTTAAATTATTAAACTTATCAAATATCAATCCAAAGAATTTTATGTACATAATTATTTTAAATTAAATCATTGCTTTGCTCATTGATTTATCTCATGCTCACGCTTGTTTAAGCGTCTCCTCCTCCTCAGCTTCACGCTGCATCCCGCACTAAGACTAATACTTAGTGTTAGAGGGGCTTGCCTCTCTATGGCAAGGTAAGCAGAGGAAACTTGGGAACCTAGTATAAAGACACTCCGTTCCACTTCCGTTTCCAACTTTCCACCGACTTTGAGGCATTACGTGTTAAGGAGTGGAACTTAACGCCGTGTTTTGCCTTGTTACCAGAACGAAAGAAAAAAAAAACATTAAATATTTCATTTCCTCTAGTGGGGGTCAAACCCACAACCTATCGGTTACAGTCTCACGCTTGTGTCGCTGCGCCACAATAGGCCTCTGCTCTCCTCTCTTCTAATAATTACGTGCAATATATAGAATGAAGAAGATTGATGAAACTGAGACTCTCCCCTAAGTTATGATGTCAATATCACTTTTTGAGTAATTTGCCAAAATACATACCAAGTAAGTACTAAGCTTACTAAGTTTTGTACGTATGCTTGGAAGTCAACATATATACATTATTATCATACCAACATATATACATTATTATGTACATATGTCATATCATATCAACATAAATACATTATTATGTACATGAACAATTCCGTTAAGTATTTTAATTATGGCGGCAGGAGATTTTACGGTAAAAGACCATAAAATTATAAGGAAACTAAATCTGATAAAAATCAACTAAATATTTTATTAAACTTAAAATTGACCCACCCACCTTTATTCTTCTCACAGTTTTAGAGGAATGATTTGACACCACCACGCTCACTGCTATTGATTCTCCATGTGAGTATGTTGCCTTGTCCAACCACGCTTCGAGTTCCACCCTAAAAACAATATCTTTATCAATTTTTTTCCTAGTTTACACCTGTGCCTTGATTCATATGGAAGGAGCAGAGTAAAATTATAACTAATTCAGTAGATTAAATCCAACGCTGAGGTTTGTCTTGCCAGAGCCGACGTTGTTAAAATGATTAATTATCCACAACTTGTGGAGATCTTATGCACAACAGTGTTTACTAAAACAGTTATAAATTTTCTAAAGAACTGAACTTAAAAACCAAATTGAGCTTTGGTATTGATGTTTACAACAACGATGCATTTATTCACTGTACGTGAACGAAAAGAAGGTAAAACGGAAGTGAATGGTAAAAAATTGTATAAAACTTTTTATACTTTGTTGAAGCGCCTGGTTCATGTAGTTTTGAATTTTGATTTTTTTGAATTCCATAGAAGCTTTTGAAGTCCATAGGTTTTATTAAATATTTAACTTTTAATGTTTATTGATTTTTTTTTTTTAAAATACAATTTCATTAGAATATTGCCGATTTGACCTTCAATATTACGCAAATATAATTCAATATAATCTGCACCTTTCTGATACTAAAAGTTTGTTTAAAATTAACTAAAAATGTAATCACAATACGTATCGTAAGTGAGTTGCGACTTTATACCAACAGACCATCTTGTTTTCCATAAACAATCAACTGAATTGCCGTTCCTGCGCGAACTCGCTTCAATGAAACCTATTAGCAATGTTTCGATTTCAATTTATGTTTGTTTCTTTTGTGTTATATTTAACTTTTCTTTGTGATCGTTGGTTTTTTTATAGTTTAATAGAGTATTATAATGCTAATGAGTTGCAGTGTACTAAGATATACTCGTAATAAAAATGGCTTTAGATTTTATCCTGCTTAGTAAGGTAGGCGGAGGGAATCTAGTCTATAGACACCCTGTTCTCCATTGCCTGGCGAAGGAAGGCGGGAAAAATAAATAGCTTTGTCTAGAACAAGGAAATAAAAATAATTCCCTTTTCATATACATATTTTATAATTCACATAAATCGCATTGTATAACAGTCAACCACTTAGTGCACGGGATCGGTGGATGCATTTATTTATTTATTTGGAATTAAACTCAGCTTCACACGGTATCCCTCACATGGCAGGGTAGACAGAGGGAACTTGGGAACCTAGTGTTAAGACACTCCATTTTCCTTCCGTTCTCCACTATACTTAGGTTAATTATAGTTACTAAAGGTTTAAACTCACCGATTCACAATGAATTACGGTTTTTACGTAGTTATATTACAAATATAATAATTACGACTTTAAAGAAAAAAAAGACACCTTCTGGAAACTTATCAGATTTTGTGAGTTATCTAAAGCAAAAATAATAAGTAGAAAATGAATTGATCTGTCGTGGCGCAGGGACATAATCGCGCGACTGTAAACCTGACATGCTATGGGTTCGATTCCCATTCAGGGATTTTTAATAATAAGTCAAAGACGTTGACTTCTAAAAGGTTTAGCAGAGAGCAGTGAATGGATGTTTCTGAATGGAAACAGAGTGTCTTAACACTGGGTTCCCAAGTTCTCTCTGCCTACACTGCTATGTGCGTAATAAAGCGTAAAGGAAAAAAAAACACCTCAATACTATCCCAGTAATTATAAATTTATAATGAAAATAAATATATCGCACTTCTGAGCAATCAATTATTTATTTTACCGCTGTGATAACAATTGTAGAAAATACGACCTCTACTTTTTTTAATGATATCCACTATCTCGAATTTGTATGGATTCTGCTTCTCTCTGCCACATAGTAGGAATACTACAAATATGAAAAAAATATTATTTACGCTTTTATTTAAAGTAAAAAGAGGAAAAGAGGCACATCAAAATTCTGTAACTTAATTTATGTAAGAAATAGAAAATATAAATATGATGAAGCCTAAAAGTAGAGTAAGTACACTATTTCAATAAACGTCTCAATAAAAAAGTGCTCCTAAGGACTATAGAACTAAACCTATTAAAATAAAAACTGATGTTAATTATCTATTTATTTTTTTTGTTACTGAGAGATAAACATTAAAAAAGGAAACACAAATAAACACATGGTAACATTAAAATACTATAAGCGTAATTAATAACTTTATTATACTCTATATAAGATTTCAAGAGCTCGGGCCTTGAGTCGCTGAAAATGTGATTTTGCCATACAAATGTCAATTCCTGTTTGAGCCAACCTGAAATAGGATTTCCAAAAATGAAACAAGAAATGGCTTTTCGTCCTTATCGAAAAATCATTACTCTGGTAGAGAATAGAATTTGTTTGGTGTAATCACTGGTATAATTTATATATTCCTTATTTAAAATACAAAGGGAAATAAATGGTCAAAATTTGACATAGAGTTTAGAAAAGCAGTAGGAGAGAATTTCTCGACACTCCTACTGAAACGATTTAAAATTTATATATATATATATATATATATATATATATATATATATATATATATATATATATATATATATATATATATATATATATATATATATATAATATATATATATATATATATATATATATATATATATATATATATATATATATATATATATATATATATATATATATATATATGTATATATATATATATATATATATATATATATATATATATATATATATATATATATATATATATATATATATATATATATATATATATATATATATATATATATATATATACCTTCTAAATACACTTATATTCGTCTTAAATTATGTTCTTGTAGAGTATCTTTAAGAATTACTCAAGCATGAACTCCTAGTCTTCTTCCAAGGGACTGCTTCAAAGAAACTTTGATCATATTATTATATTATACTTTGTCGTTTTCTTAAGTAAAATAAATAAGCTTGTGGTTTACAAAGGTCATGCAACTTATTTAGAGGTCATTTAATCTTTGTTGTAACTAAATACTTTTTTATATTAATTATATATTTTTTTATCAAAGTTTTCAAATCTCATCTATCTTCTTTTCAGAAGCCTGTCGTGGCGCAGCGGCACAAGTGTTTGACTGTAACCGACAGGTTCTGGGTTCGATCCCCACTCGAGGAAATTAATATTTAATATTTTCAATTTCAATATTTAATGTTTTCATTTCTTCGCTCTGGTACAAGAAGGCGTTGAGTTCCGCCACATACGCGGCGTAGAGTTCCGCCACTTAACACGCTATGCCTCAAATTTGGCGGAAAATGGGGAACGGAAGTGGAACGGAGTGTCTTAACAATAGGTTCCCAAGTTCCCTCTGCCTACCCTGCCATGTCTGGGATACAGCGTGAAGCTGAGTAATCTACCTTCTTTTGTACTAAAACAAACAGTTAAAAAATGTCTGTACATTAGTTTTATTTTGTAATATTTTTACGTACAAATGAATTTAAAACATTTAATACAATATGAATCTTCGATTTTGTATGTTTTTGTCTATAAGTTTGTCTGTTTATACAGGCACATCTTTTGAACTACTGGACCCAATTCATAAATTTTTCATATGTAACTATCAATAATCTGAACAGTATCAGAGTTATATTTGATTTGAAGACTTTCACATTTGATGTAGAAACGCTGTAGGGTAGTTTATTTGCAAAAAAATATATAAATACGTCCATATATAAATATGTCCATAGTGGTTAATGTTAACAGCAATAAGCGGCTATTTTAGTGTTAACAGCAATATAATTAAATAACTTGAAATGTTTACCCGTGAATTACTAATAGTTCTTTCAATGATATTCTAACAAATCTATTAATTTTATTTTTTGTCCGTCTGTCTGTTTGTTCGGGTTAATCTCTGAAATAACTGGACCAGTAGGATACAGCGTGAAGCTTAAAACAGTAAAGATATATTTGTTTATTATGTATAATTGATTTCTCTTATTTTTCCATAACAATGAATTTTACAGATCAAAAATCTATGAGCAGGTGGAAAATACAGTAAAGAAAAGATTTCAATATCACTCAAAACCACTCAAAACTATATAATTCGTGAAAATAGTACAATTTCTTTACTCCTTAATTCATTTATTTTATATTAAGATATATTACATAGGTATGTTATTACATATTTATGTACCAATATAACCTTGTTCATTACTTTACGCTACAAATACACCATCATGTAAGTACCTAATATAACTAAAATATTAACTGCTGAAATGTTAGAGTCAATAATTTTGTATGCATAACTCCTTACAACCGACACTAATATGCAGACCGTAGAGAATGATTTAAGCTAAATGCAATACAAACTAAATATAAACTCGATTCATACTGAAAAATTTAACTTACATAGTCTACTACCTTGCTAATCTACCAGCTTCACCCTACATCCCGCACATGGCAGGATAGGCAGAGGTAACTTAGAACCTATTAATAAAACACTTTGTTCCGTCCACTTTCCGCCGAATTTGAGACATTAGTGTGTTGAGTGGCAAAACTCAATATCGTATATTATAAGTAAGGTACGATATTTAGTTTCGCCACTCATCAATGGAATATATGAACAACTTTTTCTGAATACATTTTTTTTTTAAATAAAATTTATAGTACGGTAAGCCGTACTAAATATCGTGCCTTGTAACCAGAGCGAAGACATGGGAACATTAAATATTTGATTTGAAAATATTGAATATTGCATCGAACTCACAACCTTTGTAGTTAACTTGGAATGAAAAATATATATATATATTTTTTATAATTTTTATTTAAAAAAAAATGTATTCGGAAAACAACAGTTATTCGTTATGGTTTGTATTTCAATTACTTACTGCATTATGGTTTGCCAAATAAAAAAAAGGTTTTATTAATTAATTTTCTATTTTGCTGTCTTTTAAAAAAAAAATACGTAACGTTAAAGTAACGGATCGTATACTTTTTTTTGTATGGAAAGACACGGCAAACGAGCGTACGGGTCATCTGATGGTAAGTGAATACCGTCGCCCACGGGCCCGTGTAACACCAGAGGAGCTACAGGAGCGTTACTGGTATATAAAGTGGATGGGCACTGGGGCCCGGCATTACCCATTACGAAACGCAATCACCGAAGCAACTTACGCCGGTATTAAATGCCGGGGGTGGTAATGATCCGGTCGAGTCTGCCCATGCGTCTTGCCATTGCTGACAACGTGACTCTCCCACACGTACTTTACTCGCCTCTTACGACACCATCAGTACCAGGGTGATCCTATTCTAAGCAGGAAACACACGGCGAAATACTCTGAAGAGTTACTGAAATCTACCCAATATACCCGACGACGACGACGAAGTTTGCTATAAATCATAGCTTATAATTTAAATTACCTTCAGATTTTTTCAGGAACGGCAGTGGGCAACTAGTATGAGGATAGACTCCTCCATTTCCTACTATTTACTTAATTAATTAGATAACTGGCGGAACTCAGCACCGCACTTTAACTAGCAAAGTGAAAATATGAAAATAATTAATCATTCCTGTGAGTTGAAATCTGAGTAAAGACGATCTAAAATCAATAAGTAAACACAACCTGAAAAAGCTTTAGGTATTTCTTTAGTAAAATAATAGTTATCTTAAATATTTCGTCAACGTACAGGTAAATAAATGTATACAGATACCATACAAAGTATTCAGTGGATTTAGATAAGGGCGCTACAAAGCCTTCTCAGACAATTTGCTCGCAATCCTTTCTTTTATATTTTTGTGTTGTAACTCAATTTGTTAAATAATGGAAAACAATTTAACCGACCTCGGGGGTATTTAGGTGAAATTTTATCTTTTTTATTTGAATAATAACATTAAAATGATTGCTTTGGTTTCCTTTTTTGGGTGTTTTAAAATATATATACACTGTCGTTACGGAAAATCTGCTTTGAAGGAAATACCATTTATTCAATTCAACGTTTTTTTGTTACTTTCACCCAACCTAATTTGAAGACACTTTATCCTATATCCATCCATTTTTCAAGATATTTCTAGGTAATGTTGAGTTACAGGGCATAACTTATAAATGTATTTATTAAATTATCCGTAAATGAAACAGGAGTGATGTGCCATGACTGAAAACCGGGCTTTGTCTCACCAAAGCGAGGAACGGATTTTAATAGATCTATTTTATATAGTCAAGAAGGAATGTTTACCTCTTTGATCATTTCTTCTTCAGAATCGAACTGACTATAATACAACGACCTAAATAAAAAATTTTTTTTTAATTTCACACTGTATCCCACGTATGGCATGGTATGCAGACGTAACTTGGGAACCTAGTGTTAAGACACTCCGTTCCGTTTCCCACTTTCCACCGAATTTGAAGCATTGTGAGTTAATTGGCGGAACTTAACGCCGCGTAAAAGGAAAATAATAAAAATCTCTCACCTTCCATCTGATAAGATGAACGGCTTTTCAACAGTCGCCCTCGGCGGTGCTGGCTCCATGTTCTCTGTAAATAATTCAATAATTTAGCTTTGTTATTTCTGTTTATACGGTAAAATGTTTTCTTATACACTCATGTTTATGTTAACGTTACTCGTAAAAGTATTTTTTTAGATGCGGAATGTGATTTTGGTATGTTTTGCCTTTTTTTCGGTTATTTTTCTTTGTGCCTTCCAATTTTATTGTGGATCAGTTAGTTGAGTGACGTATTTGGTAAAAACACTTTTATCTTCATAACATGATAAACACTATAAAGTACATTTTTAAAACTTAGTGTACTTAGTTGTGGGTGTCATTATCATTCTTTATCGACCGGAATAAAGAAATGAAAGTAATTCAAATGAAATAATGAGGTCTATCGTGGAGCAGGAGTACAGGCATGTGACTGAAAACGTGACAGGTTTTGAGTTAGATCCCCAGTCGAGGAAGTGAAATATTTTTTTTATATTTTCTTATGAAATATTTAATATATTTCTTTCTTTCACTAGGTAAAGCGCAGTGTTGTGTACCACCATTCAAGAGGCAATTTCATAAATTAGGCGGAAAGTGGGCATCGGAATGGAACGGAGTGTATAACACTAATCTTCTGTCTATTCTGCCACGTGCGGGATACAGCGTAAAGCTAAGACAGAATAGTGTTCTCGAGTGTTAACTGAAACTAACCGGTCTGCCACTGCGCGAAATAAAGACACTCTATTTTTAGCTGTTCACTAAGTTTGGATTTTGGATATTTTACAATTATTTAAAAAATATGTTTAAGATGTATTTCTCATTATCTAATAAAATTTTTTCGTTGTCACTTTGTATACCACTTTCAGTACCTTACTTTCAGTTCTATGAATCGGGAATTAACCTCATACTTATCACTGGAATAATCTGACATATCCAAAAAGGTATTAATATGGCTATTTTAGAAATCTTAATAATTTTGATAAATTGATTAGAATCTGCTACTACTGAGTTCTGCCAAAACTGTAATAACTGCACCTCTATGGCGTAGGTATACTAACAGAAAGCTGTAGTATCGCACTGTTACATATGAGATAAACAAAACGCTTGTTATTTTGGGAAAATTGTGGCGGTAGAAGCCAAAATATTAGATTTTATGGTGCAAAATGGCAGATTTGGTTTGCGTAATATTTTTATTATATACATAAAACTGTGTATTATAAACAACTGTAGCCTTAGTTTACAATAAGGATAGATAAAATAGATAATTTATATAACATATCATATATAATTTATGAGTATAATAAATGTAAAAAAAATCAAGAGACTTGATGTTTATTTCTCGATCCTTATTTGTCGATGGTCATGAGATTAACTATATATTTATAACGTCCTTAAAAGAGAGTATTTTATATTAAGATTAAATTAAATTTTGATGCCTATCGTGGTGTACCGTACCAGAAAGCCATTGTGGATTCAATTCCCATTTGAGGTAATTTAATATTTAATATTTTTATTTCTTCCCTCTGGTAACAAGGCAAAGCGCGGCCTTAAGTTCTGCCACTCGTCACGCAATTCTTCAAATTCAAGGGAAAGTGGGGAACGGAGGAGTCTTAACACTAGGTTCCCAAGTTCCCTTTCACCACCCTGTGGGTATAGCATAGCCTTAAAAAAAGGGGAAATAAAAATATTACTATCCCGTATATGGCTACAGAACCAAGTGCTTAGACTCATGATTCTTAACTATACACCCAACTATCAAGACATTCCGTTTAGGATGCAATTCAACGCCTTCTTACCAGTGTCTCAATGTGGGAAGGTGAGAATCAACACCACAACCACCTAACAGATGTTCGTTGATTAAACTTAAAGCCTAAATTAAAAAGTATTAAATGTAATAACTATGTCAATTCTTCTAACGAATTTTATATATTTAAGAATTGGTAAATAATTAAATAAAAAACCAAATAACCCGCAATACAAAAACATACAATAGTTGTTTGCATTCAAATTCAGTTACCGCATCTGTAATGACTTACATTGTACTGTGGCCGATTGAAATTTTAATAAGGTGGTTGAAAATTAATAAGCAAATATTGAAATCCTATTATACAGTTTCGAATATAGTAAAATTTTAATTCACATTATGTACAGTCTTTTTTAATTGAGTAATGGTTTTTCTGCAGGAAATAGTATCTTAATGATACTATCGTTGCCTAAAATACATAATTTATATTCTTATTGTGGCCATAATACTGTTATTATTAAAACATACAAAATTTTATTTTTTAATTTGGAATCTACCATTTTTATACGATTGTTCATAGTGCTTTGTTACTTTCGCGACAGTTAATAGCAAAGGATTATTTAAAGTACTAGAAGATATTATTTTCAAATTACTTATTTTCGATATTGAGCGAATGAGTGAAGAAAGAATGGTAAGAAAGATTTATGAAGGAAAAGTGAGTGGTAAGAGAGGGAGGACCTCGGTTGACCTTCAAAAAAACAGTATCGACGATACTGGTACGATACTGGAGGAGGGTCACATAAAAAGCATGAGGATCCCTCGGAGGGCATGTCTGAAGAGGCTGATGACAGTGGACGAGGCGAAAGAGGTATGTCGAGACCGTAGCGTTTGGCGCTCCGTTCTCTATGCCTACCCCGCTAGGGATTTAGCGTGAAGATAAGTAAGTAAGTACTTATTTTCATTGTAGTAAAAGAGCCTGGAACATTGTAGAAAAATTAAAAATTGAATTGAAATGAAATAATAATTTCAAAATTAGTGTTCGTATAAAAAAAATAACATCACAGAGGAATTAAATAATGTGCA
The DNA here is from genome assembly GCA_019049475.1 of Eueides isabella. Taxonomy (NCBI): domain Eukaryota; kingdom Metazoa; phylum Arthropoda; class Insecta; order Lepidoptera; family Nymphalidae; genus Eueides; species Eueides isabella. The sequence goes on from CM032385.1 coordinate 13,385,478, forward strand.
ATAAACTTAACAGGTTTTGGGTTCGATTCCTTCTTTACAAAATGAGTATTTGATGTTTTCATTGTCGTTGAGTTCGGCTATTCAATACGCAATGCCTCCAGAATTCATCAGCACGTGAGAAACGTGAAGTGATTTAATATTAGGTTCCCAGGTTTCCATGTTCCCAGGTTTGGGTTATAACGAGAAAGTAAAGAAAATGTTACTCGTCAAAGAAAATCACTAAATTACTTAACTAAATATTACACAACTTTTAAACATTAGTGTGATATATTAGATTTAAATACTGTTAATGAGACATAATTTTGTTTATGAGATCATATTTAAGAATATAGTATGGGCACAAGAAAAGTAAAAGCCTGTAAAAGCTTGTTTGTCAGACACTTGACCCTCAAAACGCGAAGAATTTGTATAGTCCATTCCCTATAGGATAATAATGAATAAACAGATCAGGCTCTTCATTCCAAGTGAATTTCTTTTCAAACATCTTTCCATTCATATAGAGGTGATTTGTGTAAACCAATTCCTCGAACTTTTTCATCCTTGAATCCTAAAGCTTTAACGATCTTTTCACTGCGTCGCGCCGCCCTCGTTTCAGATTTACACCATATTATACAAAGAGATGAGATTAAATTACGTTATACATATACTCGCTATATGAGTTCTTATATAATTCTGACATCTCTACAGTAAATTTGAGCTAAAATGGTCTATGTTTTATATGTCACATAAAAATATATATATATATGATAAAATAAGAGCTTGTTGTATACTCGTAGGTTTCAAAATATATTGGAAATTTTGTTTATATACTCGCTGTCCCGTGGCTAATATACGACTAATTTTATTAATTTTTGAAGTGTAAAAATTTCAAAATTTTTTTAAATTAGTTATTGGGTTCATCTCTTTTGATTATATATACGTATATATATATACATATATATATATATATATATATATATATATATATATATATATATATATATATATATATATATATATATATATGTATATATATACATATATATATATATATATATATATATATATATATATATATATATATATATATATATATATATATATATATATATATATATATATATATATATATATATATATATATATATATATATATATATATATATATATATATATATATATATATATATATATATATCTATATATATATATATATATAACAATAACACTCACCAATTTCCTCTCGCTTACGGCAATTTTCGTCGCCACCCAATTTGGCTTTGTTTTTCAATCTGAAATAGAAAATAGCGTAATAAATCTTTCCTTCATTATCAAATCACAGCCTACTCAATTTAAATTGTTCAGCGTTATTAATTTTGATATTTAAAATTGATTTAATGCGGTAGAGCTGTGCTTTTTGTTTTAGTCTACTTAAGCTTTTTTTATTTTGTTAATTTCACGCTCTATCCCGTATTTGTTAAATACTGGAGCCCAGCTCACTTTTTTAGCGTGTTTAGCAAGGAAATAAAAATAATTCATCCCACAAAGAAGGGAAACGAACTCGCAGCTGTCACATTTACAGGATGTCATAATTTCTTCTCTTATGTATAAAAATATCAATAACGTATTTTTACTATGCTTTAAAGTGTTATTCCACACTTAGGACAGAAAATACTAAACTTAAATTTAAAAAGCGTATAAAAATTTTGAACGAAACAGGATTTGAACCCGCGCCTCTGGAATACCGTTCCAGATTTTCCTGGAACGGTATTCCAGAGGCGCGGGTTCAAATCCTGCTTCGTTCAAAATTTTTATACGCTTTTTAAATTTATGTATAAAAATATCAATAACGTAATTGTAAATATAATAACCTTAACAGGAAAATCCTCTCGTACACACTTGTACTCCGCCCCCGGGTTCGAACCCTACTCAAAGAAATGATGTTTCATATTTTTATTAAATATTTGTTGTTTTCATTTCTTTGCTCTGTTAACTAGGTAAAGCACGGCGTTGAGTTCCGCCACTCAACACGCAATGCCTCAAATTCGGAAGAAAGTGATAAACGAAACGGAGTGTTAGCACAAATTTCCTCTGCCTACCCTGCCATGTGCGGGATACAGCGTGAAGCTGAAAATAAAACAGCGAAATATGCAGTTATTTAACAAAAAATTACACATTTCACACGTGCTGTTCGTAATATACAGGTAATGTCAAGATTAATTTACCTCTGAACAAATGAGTTTCAATTAAATAGAACGAACGCGAATTAAAACGTAATTTAGAACACGAACACATTAATTTATAATGGCTTGGAAATTATGACAGTATTATGGGATGGTATTTTAATGTTATATTTACGAGTATTTCCCGGGACCGTTATGGAGCAGTCTGATGTTTGATGGTGGTAAACGCGATGTTGTAGGTTCGATTTCTGTATCAAGTTAATGAACAGGGCCTACATTGCTGTGCGGGAAGTAGCAAAAGATAAGATAGAAGTACAATAATTAATAATTAAAAAAATACATCAATTTTGTAATTTTTAATTGTGTATAATTGGTATGTTTTGTTAGATAAATTGTTGATAAGGCTCTATATATTCTCATGCACATATTATAGTATTTATAATATAGGTATTCATAAAGTTAGGATGAATTTGAATTTAGTGTCATTTAATACCGTGACAAATGCAAATACAAATGCTCATTTTTTTAAGAAACATAGGTTTTTGTAAAGTATTCCATTAAAATAACTATATTTAACTATAATTAGGGTTGACCCAAAGTAATGACTTTTCTAATTTTTTGTCTGTTTGTCTGTGCGTATATACTTGCTAAGCTTACGAGAAACGGTTAACTAGATTTCAATGTAGTTTAAATGGATTAACAAATAAAAAAGATACGTTAATTTAAAATATGTAGTTTGATAAAATTGGTACATTGTTTTATTCATTCAGACGAAAATTTTATTTTTAATATAATGATGAAAAGTGATAACTTTATTAGAAAGTAAGTGAGATTAGTAAATGAAATAGTCTCATTACAAGCGGACGAAGCCGCGGGCGGGTCATTAGTTAATAATAAAAATCAAAATATTTATAAAACAACTAAAATAAACCAGATATTACGTCAATATAGTTAAAATTCCATAAAAACAGAGCTTCCGTTAGTTCAGATAATAAAATCTTGTATGGCATATCTTGTGTGTGTGTTATTGAATCTAAATATCTAAAGTCTATAATTTATTATTGTTTTTTTTTTATATTCTATTATAAAATTATATATCTTTTTATAAACATAACAGGAGGATGCACCCCCAGTTCGCTTCGCTCGCTGACCCCGGGCTTGAAATGATAAAAAACCGGTTATGTCCAAGAGAATTGGTTTTGGCACACATACAGACATACAGACGTTTAACAAAGTGAAAAGAGTTTCGTTTTTACCTTTGACGTCCGGAACACTATACTAACAAAAGTAAAACGGACAGTTAACTCAAGTAATAATTATTGCTTGAATTATAGCTTTCCTGCTCATAATAGCGTATAGTAAAACTTTAAAACATGATACCCTGGACGTCAAAACTTTCTATTAGAAAAGTACCTAAGCTTTTTTTCATTTATTAATTGTTAAAAAACATTTTACAAAGTCACATATTTTACTGAGTCCTACAAAACTGTTTATTCAGTTTGAATGTAGGATCTATCGAGTCTCTTAATTTTTGTTTAAATGGTTGTTAATAAATAAGTTTTAAGTTTCATTTTAAACCTTTTCAAATCTGATTCCCGACGTATGTATGTAAATATTATTAGGTAAATGAGGTATTGGATAACTCTATAAAAATTAGGCTTAGTTTATATGGTTTACTGCAGTAAATATTATATAATTTATGTAATGACATCTAGTCACTTAATTCAAAACTTTGAAGCAAAAAAGTAAAATGAAAGTATAGTGTAAATAACGACGCCTACTTTTATAAAATTTTCAAATTGTATCATTTTTTAATAAATATTTCTCTTTCCTATGTGATTTACACATTGAAATTTGTAAAAATAGTTTTAATTTATTCACTTTATTATCAAGATTTTCCAAAAGTAGTAGGATGGGAGTCGTCGCTGTTTTTTAGTATTACAGACCAGTGGCTGTAAACGGGACAGGTTGTGGGTTCGATTCCCGCTCAAGAGAATTAAATATTTAATAAGTCCATATAATTTTTTAATGTTTTTTTATTTCTTCGTTCTGGTAACATAGCGAAAGCGCGAGTTTGAGTTCCACCACTCAACTCGTAATGCATCAAATTTGACAGAAATTGAGGAACATAATAGAGTCATGTGAGGGATGCAGCGTGAAGCTGAAAAAAAGTTACAAGCATTAAAGGCATTCTTAGTACATAATGTAACACAACCGTCCAATATACGTATTATATACACGTTTTTTTAGGATTCACGCACGTATTGCATACGTACGTATACGCACGCACTCACGGAGCTACACACACTTACATACAAAAACACGTTTTCTTTACTAAACTTAAAATTTTTCGTTTCGTACTAAATTTAAAATTTTACGTTTTCTTTGTAGTCGAATAGTAACAGTATTATCAGCAAATAGGCTTAAGAACCAAACAAATATCTATATATTACAATAAGCATATTTTAAATCCAATTTCCACAAATTTCGTATAGTTAGTTTCGTAAAGAATATAAAGGCACAATATGAAATATTCCAATAACCTAAGTAGGTGTATCTGATTAGTTTTTTGCGGCTGAACTAAGCATCCATGGTTAAAGAATTGACCCAAATAGAGATCTAAACATGCGTGGCTTATTTTAATAGCTCAGAGCGGGCGTATCCATATCATTGTTGTTTTTACATGTAATAGGGTAGGCAGAGGGAGCATAGTGCTAAGACACTCCGCTCCCCACTTTTTGATGAATTCTAGAGACAATGTGTGTTAAGTTGTGGGATTCAACGCCGCGCTTTTCTTCGACACCAGAGAATATTTAAATAATATTTCATTTCCTCGAGTAGAAACGTCCACAATTTGTAGTATTTACAGTAACACGCTTGTGCTCTTATATATTTCTGTATAATATACATATAAATAAGCTACATAGACACATAAGAAAAGGAAGTGCGACGATGCCTCCACAATATGGTCGGTCTACTGTAGAAAAAAGAAATACTATGCGTTGTTTTTGCTCTGTTTTGCTTTTGAAAAAAAGAAACAAAACTTATGTATTAATCGCTCTGTTCATTTGATTTGTTAAATCCAAGCATATAAGCGTTTCTTTGCTCGCATTTTTATTTTGCAGCCTTTTACAAAAATGGATGTCACAGCTTTCCACTTGTACCTTGATCTTAACTAAAACTGCTTAGTGAAGTACGATAATGTGAATTATGTATGGGTTAATGGGCGACGCGGGGAATTGAGGAACTAAGGCCGGTATTGTATATTGACATTTATTAGACACGTGACGAGACAAAGGATGTCGGTTCCAGCCTTATATACCTCTTTATATATATAAATATATATAGATACATTTCTTTTATTGATCATCATCCGTTTTTGACATTATTATGCTATTGTATAGTTTATGTATTACACATTTTACGGGTAAGTTGCGTATCGTTTTAAAGATTTCAGTTGAAACATTTTCTAACTAAATGGAAGTCTATTTATGCGATTGTAAAATTTTACTAAGATATAATAAAATATATAATATATATTTTTTATATATGACAATATACAAAGATAACATTTGTGCTAATATAAATAATATTACAATTAATATTAGTTATTTCTTCTTTTCTAGCCGGAACAATGAAGACAATAAACAACTTTCATTGTTTTATTCGCATCTATTTAACTTTGTAAGTAAATAAAATATATAGAAAGAACGCTTATTAACTCTTACAGTGTAGTTTATAATGAATCTGAACTGTAGAAGTAAATTTTCAATAAAGTTCAAAAAGTTTTATGTGATAAATTTTAACTTTTAAAAAACTTTGTGCAGCTGCATATGCATATTTGGACTTCTTGTTTTTATATATGGACTGCTTATACTTACTCAAAGTTCGTTTTAATTTACATCGATGTTTTAATTGATTTAGATTAAAATAACATTATCTTATTTATTGTCTATTTAACTATCAATATATGCTGCAATATAGAACTAAGTGGCTTGTCGTGATGCAAAGGCATAAGACTGCATACGCGGCAGGTCGCGAATTCAATCCCCACTCGAAGAAATGAAATGTTTAATATTTTCCTATTTTCGCGCCACAAGGTATCGCGCAGCGTTTAGTTCCGCTACTCAACATGCAATAGCTCGTTCAGGGGAAAGTGGGCAAATTTTCAAAACTAATGTTATGAGAAAATGTAATAATATAATATTTTTTGCGTTAAAACATAACTCTTTAGGTAATAGATGAATTCTTGGTACAATTTTCAAAATTATCCCACAGTGACCGAAATGACCGATTAAGTTTTAATGGAAGTTAAAAAATAAAGAATATATATATATATATATATATATATATATATATATATATATATATATATATATATATATATATATATATATATATATATATATATATATATATATATATATATATATATATATATATATATATATATATATATATATATATATATAAAAAAAAGAAAAAATTTGCATATATTTTTCATTTGATACTTTACATCTGTTTTACGACTGAAATTTCCTTCATGGAGCATTGCTAACGTTCTTTGCCATGAAATATGAAATCGTCTTATGTGTATAGGCTATAAAATGGCAGTAAATCAAAAGTAATATACTTATTTAATAGCCGCTTTACTGGGTTACAGACTTGTGCATATTCTATTACCTATTCTTGTGTGCTTCTGTTTATCGCTCCGACACATATTGTTTAAGGTTTTCATCAGTATCACTCTTAAGAAATCATTTTTTTACAAACACCCTGTAGTGAAAAATTTACTAATGATTTTATTCTACGTATAATTTTAAAAGCTAGGGCTGTCCATATAGAAAAATCTCAACATTTTCAATAAGGAAACAGTATGAACTTGTTGTTCTAATTACGAGAAATACTACCGTTAGATCATTTTATGTGATATTTTCCTGAGTGTGTATATTCTCGCCAGTCGTATATAGTCGGAAGATATTTGTATAGTAAAAATATTCATTTAAAGTATTTAATGTTTTTTTATCTCTGGCAACAATGCACAGCGCGGCGTTGAGCTACGCCACTAAACACGTAATATTTTAAATTCGGCGGAAAGTGGAGAACGGAACGGAATATCATGATTGATGAACAAAACGCTTTAATAGACGGAGTGTTTTATTTGATTGATTAATTGTTATAAAATATATATCTTATCTATCCTATATAATATATATATATATATAATCTTATAAAGAGTAGTAATACTGTATGGCCGTAAATTGGCTAACGCACTTGAATGCCATTTAATATTAACTAACCTAAGCTAAAACACCAAACAGTCGTCTTGTACTAACCGATTTTCCTTAATCCAATTTTTCCAAAATATCACAAAATTTTCCAAATAGTACCACAGAAATCCGCCAAACACCGAAATAAATACTCGTAAGTATATCGTCCCCTGGCTATAGACCACCACCGCCAAACCATTCGACGATAGAGGTGGACAGAGATTTTTGAATTGGGTCAAACTTTTAACTAAGCAGGTTAATTGCACTACTATGTTAAATGAAAGGAATAGTGTAATTTGATCTGTTTTACGCAACTCCTATCACTTTACTCTCGAAACAAAGGTAAAGTAATTCAAAGTTACAAGCTGTTTCTCATTAAATTGTTTGTCCAAGTTAAGTTTGCAAATGAACATACAATACGTATTATAGTATAAAGAATGGAGTTCAATAATTTGCAACTATTCTGGCAATTTTTCTTTCTGGCAAGTTCTTTCCACTTATTGTACCTGTGAGTGGCTTTTAGCGATTGCGTTTCTCGGATGTAATAGTTTCTTGTACTTTGTCAGGGTAACTTTTTTGCCGAACTAACAATTAATTATACTATTTTTTTAGCTGTATTCCGCACAGACAGGTAGGCAGAAGGAATCTGGTGCTAAGACATTTCCATTCTCGACTTTCTACCCAATTCTAGAAGCTATGCGTGTTTATCAAACAAAGCAGAGATTGCTTCTAGAATTTGGCCTTGTTATTAGGGCAAAAAAAGCAAAAAATCAACTATTTAATCTTCTCGAAATGGGAACCCACAGTTGTCGTGTCCGCGCTGTGACAGAACCCAAACGGACATGCTAAAATTAGACCAATTCCAGATCGAAAATTTTGCATCGAAAAATCATAAGTAGTAATCTTTATACGGTTATTATAGCTAGCATACCATTCAATTACAAAAAATGTTATTTATTAATGTTATATTGTTTATAAATACTATTAATCTAATCTATTTTTTTGTCGTGTGATCCCGGCTTAAAATAGGATCACCCTGGTACTGATGGTGTCGTAAGAGGCGACTAAAGTGCGTGTGGTAGAGTCACGTTGCCAGCAATGGTAACACGCATGGGCAGACTCGACCGGATTGTTACCACCCCCGGCATTTAAGACCGGCGTTAAGTAGTGGCTTTGGCCACTGCGTTTCGCATTAGGTAATGCCGGGCCCTGGTGCCCATCCACATTATATAAAATACGGCAACGCTCCTGTAGCTCCTCTGGAGTTACACGGGGCCGTGGGCGACGGTGATCACTTACCATCAGGTGACCCGTACGCTCGTTTACCGTCTCTTCCACAAAAAAAAAAAATAATAATCTTCACAAGCATAGTCAGAGGCAAAGACTAATGTTATATAACGTTATAGCTCTGTTCAACAATTGACAAGTTATGCAAAATATTTGATTAGCTATGTTATATATTTGATATATATTTGATTAGCTCCTGGGCGCTCTCTTCGCCTCAAACTCGACTATGAATGACCGAGGAACAACGCCGCCGACCATCCCGTGGTGTCAGAGCTCAATGCCTGACATTAAATTTAGTCAGAAAGCCATTAGGCGAGCTCTGTCTTCCTTGGACATCCACAAGTCGAGTGGGCCAGATGGCATTTCTCCTCTTGTGCTCCGTTCGTGTGCTCCTGAGCTGACACCGGTGCTAACGCGTCTATTTCGGCACTCTTACTCAGTTGGCGTAGTCCCAGATTCGTGGAAGAGCGCTCTTATCCACCCGATTCCGAAAAAAGGCGATGGTGCCGATCCAACTAACTACAGGCCTATTGCTATTACCTCCCTGCTCTCAAAAATTATGGAGAGCATAATTAATAGCCAGCTCTTGGTTTACCTGGAGGATCACCGATTGATTAACGACCGCCAATATGGCTTTCGTCGGGGTCGCTCAACCGGTGATCTTCTGGTTTACCTAACCCACCGCTGGGCTGCGGCTATTGATAGCAAGGGAGAGGGCCTGGCAGTTAGTTTGGACATGGCAAAGGCCTTCGATCGTGTGTGGCACGGAGCGCTCTTTGCGAAACTTCCATCTTACGGGCTTCCCGAGAATTTATGCAAGTGGATTGCTAGCTTTCTCACTGGGCGCAGCATCAAGGTCGCTGTCGACGGTTTTTGCTCCAAATACATGCCCGTGAACGCCGGCGTCCCCCAAGGCTGCGTGCTGTCCCCTACGCTATTTCTTCTGCATATCAATGACATGTTAGAGGACTCTAACATACATTGTTATGCAGATGATAGCACTGTGGACGCTGTATACTCCGGCCATGCAAGTCTTTCTCGGGAAAACGTCGACCAGTGCCGAAATCAACTTGTGTCCTGCGTTGAGGCATCCCTCGAGAATGTCTCCGCATGGGGTGAAAAGAACCTTGTTCACTTCAACCCCCAGAAGACACA